>CALSEM010000036.1:230000-1430000 GCA_943735885.1 Stelis phaeoptera
TAATATATATTCATCGCGTTTGCTCCCGTCCGTTCACGAATCCGCGCCGGCATATATGTGCGATATTTACTATATATATACTATCTCATCATGAGAGAGAAAAATTGGTTAAATGAGAGAGTTTATGCCGCGATGCGCGGAGGATACGGAACGGTTACGTGCAGGAGGTTCGCTATGGTTCTCATCGCGTTTGCTCCCGTCCGTTCACGAATCCGCGCCCGGCATATACGAATGAATATTATTTCTCATCATGAGAAGAGATATATATATATATTGGTTAAAAATGAGAAAAACAGCGTTGCGATAGAACCACGCCGGACCATTTTCAACGCACAACGAGAAATAAGGATTCGCTCTTTTGGACGAATGAAAAAGAAAATAAGACGCCTGCGTGAGGTCTCTGACTTCTCTCCGCTTCTTCTTCTCCTGCTCTCTATAAACATATTATTACAAATATGTTGTGTGGCGGTTCATCGTCTGGGTACACAAAACAAAAAATCGAAAAATGTCGTAACACACAAAATGATTGAACACGCTCTCTATAAGGAGAAAAAGTCGTAACACACAATATTATTATTATGGGTATGAACGTAAACGAAAGGATCATCATACAAAATGCTGGAAATACGAAAGAAAGGATCATCATCATCAATATGATGAAATATATTATTGTTATTGTTGTACCCGTCGTTGCGATCGATACCCACACAGGTTAAATCGAGAGATAGAGAGAACCGGGGAGAGAGAGTGGAAGAAAAACAGAAGACCCGCCGTCTGTGATCTTTTTCTGCTAAAAGCAGCCCGATACTCTGTTTTTCATTTTTATCGTGGTGGTCTGCGTTGCGTGGTTCGCGTATTGTCGCAGAAACGTATAAAACGGCGCGACGGCAAAAAGGAAGAAGAATGTGTTAAAATGGGATATAAAGAGAACGCGCGGTGGCGGAGCGGCTATTACCCGCCGCCCCTTCCGAGGCTGTTGAACAGAGGTGTACTGTACGGTTTGGACATAAGAACGAGCAGCCGTCGAAACTTTGTTTTCGCGACGTTCATTCCACCGTCGGCCTCTCGCACCTTGGTCGGGCGTGTGTTTGCGGGGGTACTACTCTCCACAGCTCCACCGCGTTGTTGTTTTTCTTCTTTGCCCCGTTGCGTACAGTTATATACTGTCCTGGTGTATATATACAATAATATATATATACGACGACGAATCCGATATCATTCGCCTATCTGAGGAAACGGCGAGTGGATCGGGGTCGGGTAACCACAACAAACCTATATCGAATCGAAAACTCACAATCGCGCGTTGATCGTGAGTCCCGGTGTGGTGTGGTTTGTTTTCGTTACGGCTTGCAAATACGGACCGGCTGTGAAGCGAAGATTAAAAGAGGAGTCGCGTGACACACAACACGAGGATAAATATGGTGATAAATTGCGGTTAAATACGATGTTGTTGTTTGTCGTCACCGTAGACGCCGGCCGCGAAGTCCGTTGCAACTTTTGCAACAAAACGAAAACAGTTATAACCACACGACGCGCGCCGGGACTCTGCCGCGCGAGAGGTGCGTTCGTCTCGATTATATCGAGAAAAATTTGTCGAGGCGTTCTGAGAGACCACACACAACAACAGACACATTGGTTAAATACGATTGGTTAAATTGGCATGTTAAATTTTGGTGTTGGATCTCTCGCCCTCTGTGTTTTTCTCGAAAGGTTTTTGAATGTATTTCTTTACGCCCGACCGTCGAAAGAGAGGAGGAACGAACTTCTCTCTCGACGGTTTTCGTCTCAGGACGCACAATCGTGTCGTCGAGCTGTGTGCGCACAGCGAATCGCGCGTCGTCCACCGGTAGGATAAATTGAGGATAAATAGAGAAAAAAAAGACCGGTGCGACGTGTGGCGACGCTCAAAATCCTCTCCTTCGGTGCGCTGGTTGGAGAGGCGTTGCGAGCAATTCTCAAATCTTGTGTTAAACAGAGAGAAAATTTTAGAACCCCGAGATGAAACTGAATTTTAAATAAAATTTACGATTACCCTGAACGGTGGATCACTTGGCTCGTGGGTCGATGAAGAACGCAGCTAATTGCGCGTCAACGTGTGAACTGCAGGACACATGAACATCGACATTTCGAACGCACATTGCCGTCCACGGATACAATTCCTGGACCACGCCTGGCTGAGGGTCGTTTACATAACCAAAGACTGCTTGCGTTGTCTCTCGCTAAATCGGAGAAAATATTTTTGTTACCCGCCGTCGTTTTCACCTTTCCAAAAATATATGGCGGGGGAGAACGTTTCGGAGCGTGGAACTTGAATTTCTCGAAAACGGAGAGATTTCAACGTACGAGCGATGGTTGGGTCGTTCGTCGGCGTTTGCCGCGGAAAGCGGTGTGCGCTTGCAACTTGAAAGTGGTGTGGCCACTGGATAAAAAGGGAAAAGAGAATGTTTAATATCTCCGTCGATGGGCGGGCGAAGGGAGAACAAAATTGCCGAAATCTCATTTTGGACTGGCGCAAGTGCTTTTAGCGGCGTGTGAAGTCTTTTCTCGTTGTGTTAAATGCTTTGTCGAGAAACGACCGCCCGCGAGGAGCACCGAGTCCTTGATGAAAAGATTCTCAGGCGAGGTTTCTCCACCCTGTCTAATCCCCCGGTGTATATTTTGTAACATTCGATTTTTGTGGTCATATTTATAAGTAGAGTTGCACAGCACCGCTGTTGAGGAATTTACCTCGTCCGCGCTCCCGACGTGGCCTGAAACGAATTTTTTTTTTGCTAAAAAAAAAGCGAGAAAGGTGTTTGCAGCTTCAACACGTTGTGTGTTGCGTTGGTTAAAAATGGATTTTTACTGGTTAAAAAGTCCGATGGGGTGTGTGCGTTTATATTGGTAAGAGTGCACATTAATTGGTTAAAACGGTGTTAACTTCTTGCAGTCCCAGGGGTGTGAATACGTTGTGTGTGGATAGGAAGGAGTTCTTTCCCCCGCGCTTCTTAACTAAATATATATCCTCCTTACGATCGCAGAAAGTTTTCTGTAAGACTGCGTCAAGGGAGAGAGAGAACCTTCTCTCTCCGCCAGCGAGAAAACTGTGTACGGGATTTGTAACGAATGAGGATTATTTTAGCGGAAGCGATCGGTGAGGGAAGGAACCACCTGTCGCCCGCGCGTATATCTTATCGCACCCTCCTTGGCGAGACTCTCGAGGTTTTCAGGATAAAGATAATTAAAAAGCACATATACCAGATAAAACATCGCCGCCACTCCGTCGTGTTATAAAAATCCATATAATATAAATAACAACGCCGCGCGTGCTAAAAGATAAGCTTCAAATTTGTTAAAATACACGAAGGAGAGATTAACTACTTCGTCGTTGTTGAGACAAGCGAGACCGCGCGTCAAAGTTGCCGGTCGTCCAGTCCCCGAAACGCTCTATAATATATATATATATATATATATATATATATATATATATATATATATATCGTTTACATCATAAATTGTTTCCAACTTCTTCAACAACCGATCAGAACTCCCCGCTGTCCAGTACCTGGAGGCCCGAATCCCTCCATCTAATCAATTCCATTTTCTGACATCCTAAATAGTTACATTGCGTTTATCAATTTCAATCGCGTACGGATAATTCATCTAGAAACCACGTATCTAAAGAGATTATGTAACCGTCGCCAAGGGAAATCCCGTGGGCGAGAAACAACGGTTACAATTACTGTATAATTAATTTAATTTTAATAATTTTAATTAATTAAATATAATAATGAATTAAAAGTTATTTATTATTAGTTGAATCATCTATTATATTGAATATTAATATATGAACAAATTATTTTGCGTGGAATTACCCAGTCGCAATTTTGAACTCTAATCGAGATTTTACTGTATCGAGCTTACATCACTGGCTTATATATCGTAAATTATAAGAGAACATCGGTTATTAAAATTAGTTACTCCTAATCAGAATCATAAGATATGTCACGGTCAAGATCATCGAATCTGACTGCTTTATACTGTGTAAAGAATTTGAAACGTCGACGCAACAGCCAAAGCGGGCCATGTGCTTTTTGTCAAGGCGCTTTCCCAATTACAAGGAAAAGTCCTTCGAGGTCAAAGGAGCGATAAACATTCGCTAAGGGCCATGATGACGTTGGCGTTCTCACGACCAACGATTTGCCAAGAAGGGCACTTCTACACTCCAGGCACCGTGACAATGAACGTACCTCACGTAATAAAAGTATCAGTTATTTTTTGAAAACCATTGTCTAACTTTGTGTAGGCTAGCGACTGTTTATCGTTCCTTTGACTTCGACGGACTTTTCCTCGCAGCAGAGAAAGTGCTTTCACAAAACGCACATGGCCCGCTTTGGTCGTTGCAACTTTAAATTGTCTAACAGCTGCATAATGACCAAAGTGACTTTTGCATGTTATAGGTTTTGTATTAGGTCATTAAGTATGAAACGTCCAATTTTGCTTCATCAATTTTTTAAATCTACTTACTCGATAAACATTCGTGTCTTGGAGAAGCTTTATACATCGATTCAAAGCTTAGAATCTCCTCTTTCACAGATAATTTTCATTTTTCAATATTTACCGATTTTTACGCATCCTTTTCAAGTTTTTATGAAACATGTTTCAACATGATTTTTGCAAAAATCATAAAGCGTTTTGATTCGTTGCAGAAAATGTGCAGATTCCAACGATTTTTATTTCAAAATAAAACTATGATTTATTGTGATAAATTATCATTATTTGTTAAGATTTCCATGTTTAAACGTATCTTTCTTAGATTTCTGTGAAGCACGAATAATCGTGATTTTTCCAAACATTTCTGAAACGAATGCAGAAAACTTGTAATTTCTTGAAAAAATCTACAGATTTCGATAGTCCCTATTTTGATTATAATCATTTAATATAATAAATGTATGTTTATTTACACTTGCAATTATAAATTGGACGTTTCATATGTTACAACCTAATAAATGCGCGCGAATAACGAGAGTGAATGGACGGATGAATCAGCGGCGAGTGCTAGAGAGAGAGAGAGAGAGAGAGAGAGAGAGAGAGAGTGCGTGAGTGAGCCGCGAGCCGCCGAAAATCAGGCAGAATGCGAGTAGAGCACGTGTGAGCAAAGGATCTTGATTTAGCTATTGTATAGTCTCAGTATAATTAAAATTTATATTACATCCTTTTTAAGGAATACCCTGTAGTTTTTCCTTCTAACATGCAGCATTGAAAATTATGTAGAGAAAAGAAATATAGTATAATATTTTTTTAATATAATACAATATAACCGAGTAAAGGCTGGTCCGAACGGACCGCAGCTACTAATACAGTTCAAGTCTAACTTGTTCTCTCTCCCCCCCCCCCTCCCCCCTCTCAATCACAAACAGCGGCGCATTTCCGATTAGGTAGAAGATTCGGGAAAAAGTTATCTCAAATAACGAATAAAATCAATTTATTCATTATGCACGAACTACGAATAATTTGGTTTTATTCGTATATAAAATTATTCCATACTGGTGAATAATAAATAAATTTATGCAGTGTTCTGACAGGAAGTTCGGTAATATCAATAGTTTTCAACGTGTCAACAAAGTACTTAGATAATTACAGTAAAGACTCGATAAGTGTTCGAAAGGAAAGTGTTCGCGGTTTATCCCCACCACTGGGGGGTTCTGCCTCAGCGCGAGCACGGCAGCAACATGACACGGTACGTCTTTCCTAAAACTCTATATCGCATTCGTGTCGGTGAGACAACACTAATGCAGTGGTGAAACTTTTTCATTTTTAACTTTTTTTTAATACCAATTTCACTAACATATTGGTGAGATTTTCCTGATTAAAATTAACCCAAACGCGATATTGTTGTGACAACTGGATATGATGATTAGGCTTGTAAATGTTTCTTTTTTTTTGCTGTCTTTTTCTATGTTCGTTGACGTCGGCAACATTCAAGAACTTGAGGATCTGTCCCGTGAAAGTTCATAGTTGCGTCGGATACGAACATTTATTCAGAACTTGAAGCGAATCAAACTGATTATTCACGAACGGGAAAGTCTTCTACACATTTTCGAAATGCGATCCCTGCTTCCTATAAGTGTTCACGATCCGAGATCATTGCGGAACATTTCAATATGTAACATATAACATTAACTGTTCGTTCGCCGTTAATTTAGCATGTGAAGCGAGCATTCATAGAAAGTAAATTATTTTAAAATTATTTAGATTACATAGATTATAACGATATCGTGTTTAGTCTCATTTTGATCAGGAAAATTTCATCAATACGTTAATAAAATTGTTATAAATAAAAAGTAAAAAAGTTTTATCCCTGCATTAGTGTTGTCTCGCCGATACGAATGCGATACAGAGTTTCAAAGGAAAGCCGCACCGTGTCAATAAAATTGCACTCGTGCTCGCGCCGAAGTGGACCCCACCATCGTAGCTTTCGAGCATTTTAGAATGTTTGGTGTAGTCGGCCACAACTTATGACTCATCATCGGGGGAAGCGAGGGGCATGGGGAGATACGGTGCGAGTGAATATATGTGAGAATACCACTACTACACACGTCGCACAATAAACACACACAATTCGACTACGTGATGATCTCGAGAATCTGAGAAGCGAGGACAGGAACCTTCGGTTTTCGGTTCGATCCTCGATCCACGCTCGGTTTGAGGAATTGCATGCAAATTGTTGGGGAACGCTCCGCTTCGATTTACTTGCTACTCATAAAAAGTAATGTAGCCATCGTAGAAAAAAGCGGACGTTACACTCTTGGCCGGGAATCGAACCCGCGAACTTCGGATTTGTAGGCGGGCACGCTACTCCCTGAGCCAAGCACCATTCGACCAATATTTCATTATTCACGACGCCTCTTATAGTTTTAGGTATGAAGGTCCCAATCCTACAATAATTTTTCAAGCAATTCAGTACTCATCACCTTTCATTTTTAGACAAACTACATTTTTCCTCGTTTTTGCAAGGGAAAATAAAAAATCCAATTGTTTCTATTATTTTTCACTGTTATTTTCCGTTTATAATTTATTATTATATCATGCGTAATACAGTGATGCCCAGTTAAATTTTAAACAATTCTTTTACATGTAAATTGGAACAATGGAACCCTACTCCTTACAAGCACGGATTATCTCAGGCTCGGCGCAGTTTTACTTCACAGACAAAGAAAGATACTGAATATTAGTATTGTATATAACAATAAATTATAAACGGAAAATAACAGTGAAAAATAATAGAAACAATTAGATTTTCTATTTTCCCTTGCAAAAACGAGGAAAAATGTAGTTTGTCTAAAAATGAAAGGTGAAGAGTACTGAATTGCTTGAAAAATTATTGTAGGATTGGGACCTTCATACCTAAAACTATAAGAGGCGTCGTGAATAAGCAAATAGTGGTTGGATGGTGCTTGGCTCAGGGAGTAGCGTGTCCGCCTACAAATCCGAGGTTCGCGGGTTCGATTCCCGGCCAAGAGTGTAACGTCCGTTTTTTTCTACAATGGCTACATTACTTTTTACGAATAGCAAGTATGTAAATCGAAGCGGAGCATTCCCCAACGATTTGCAATTCCTCAAGCCGAGCGTGGATCGAGGATCGAACCGAAAACCGAAGGTTCCTATCCTCGCTTCTCAGATTCTCGAATCATCACGTAGTCGAATTGTGTGTTTGTTTTGTGCGACGTTGTAGTGGTATTCTCACTACACATTCATTCACACCGTTTCTCCCCATGCCCCTCGCTTCCCGCGATGACGAAGTCATAAGTGTGGCGGACTACAGCAAAGATTCTAAAATGCTCGAAAGGACCGATTTCTCCCTACCACGGGGGGGGGGGGGGGGGGGGTCCCTCGGCGCGAGCACGGGTGCAATTTGACACGGTGCGGCTTTCCTTTGAAACTCGGTATCGCATTTGGATCGGTGGAGCAACAGTACTGCAGCGATAAAACTTTTTTACTTTTTATTTATAACAATTTTATTAACGTATTGATGAAATTTTCCTGATCAAAATTAGACTAAACACGATATCGTTATAATCTATGTAATCTAAATAATTTTAAAATAATTTACTTTCTATGAATGTTCATTTCACATGCTAAATTAACGGCGAATGAACAGTTAACGTTATATGTTACATATTGAATACAAAGGACGGGTAGCAATAACGATTAACTCATTTCTCTAACAAGAGAATTTAACAATTAAGATTTGTTTCGCGATTAATTACATACATGTGATTTCTAATTTTCTTATTAGCTGATTTTCGTTGATGAGCGGTCGATTTACAAGCCTTCCGATTGGTAGAGGCATTTTTAAGAATCCAAGATTGCTACGCGTAGAGTACCGTTATTAATAAAATGCGCAGGTACTTTCCTAAAAGGCAAACGGGGCCTAGGTAATAAAGATTCACCCTCTAGGTCTGCGCTCTTAAACATGTCAAATTTTGTGTCATCTTTTGTAATTGTTTTTGAATTATTTGTAATCTTATGTTTTTAATCCTCCTGCAACTTCATATGATTGTTTGTAACATCTTTTGTACTTTTTTAGAGATAATAACATTTTTATTTTAAAAACATAATGTATAAACAAACAAATATCTTTGTTGCATTAGTGTTCTTTCACGAATATTTAATTTTTAACTCTTATGTCAGCTCCGAATTCATCTTCTTCTTTTATCTACTGTCTCTTTCTCCGTTGATGTTGGCAGAATGGAAACAGTCGGAGAACCGAATCTTCTGCACGCTAAATGTTTCTCGCCAGTCCCAAATTCTGAACACTCATCGAGTGCTTACTGTACATACTTACTATGTATCACACGAGATGTAATCTGTGAACATTGCCTGTAAAATATGGCATCAGACACTGGATTAAAATTATACAATACGATACGATACGTACTGGGATAAATTGACCCAACACAGTACGTATAGTAGATCAAAATAACTCACATCAGTATAATGCATACTTGCTCAGCATGGCATAGTATAATACAATGTACATATATCGGGTTGAAATGAACCACCAGAATCAACCGTGAGTCAAAAGATCTCACAAGGAGAGGCTCAGACGTTCGGGAACACCAATTTACCTGAAACTTTTCAAGTGTGTAGAGGGTCATAGCTACAATATAATCTCCAAGTACTACGCTGCACATTTCAAAAATATGCGAGAAAATTGCATTTAAAGTTTTCGTAGCACTATTGGGACAAGTTTTTTTTTAAAGAAATTCAAAGAGTCGTAGTAGCGAAACGGTCAACGTTCTGGTTCGTACCTCAAGAGTACCTACACTCTACATTCTTCTGTGAATACTTTCTTTATCTATTCTACCTATTTATTTATTCGCCTCTAGCTGTAAGAGTATATTATGTGATGTCAGCCCCCCTTTTGATGGCTATTTTTGGGGAGTATTATACAAGAGTACAAAACTCAGAATGCCAAACGCAACGTAACTAGTAATAAGGAAACGACAACGAGCGATAAGCTAATATTATTTATCGTGATAACAAATGCCAAAATAAAAGACTGAACGCAATATAGTATAAGTCTACTTTTTGTTTATTTAAAGTTTGTATTATTATAGAATATATTTTTGTAGCCATAAATAAACATACTACAAACAAACAAACAAACAAACGTTCTGGTTCGTGGAACATGTGGATGCATGGTTCAAGACTCTCGATATCTAACGATAATTTTTTTTTCAATTTAATCAATTTTTTACATTTACGTTATTAAATGAATATTACTGAAATTAAATTTTCATGTTTAATAATGATTGAAGAATTAAAAAAACCTTGCGCATGTGGAAACACTTCTTTTATATGTTGTAGCAGATGTCGTTTCAATTTGTGTTTTGCATGTTTTTATGATGTTTATCACCCTGCAATAAGTACCGCAAAATAGTGTTAATAATAATCGAATATAATTTTTAATATATGTAATATTTATAATATAAGTTTTGAGACAGGATCTTTGCCGCGATTAGATTTATTATTAATTATTTATAAAATTTGAGATATTCTGGTTACAAAACGGCAAAGAACCCACCCGGCGCGGCCTGGGTCAGTGGCTGCCGGGGCTCTAAAGAAAGTTAATTAATTAGATAATGATTGAATAGTCGCAATTCGACAATAAATTTTGTGGGCGCCAGCCGAGTTTGACGAAAACCGGCAAAATGAGACATGAGACTCTCTCAAAGGGTGGGCGGTTGGAGACCCGTTAAATAAAGACAAGTATTATATAGGAAATAGAATAAAGAAGTAAAATATATTCAGGTAAGGTACAGATTTTCTGACTTACAGACTTTGTCGAATATGTTCCTCTTTCCTTGAGGCTTATACAACAATTGTAATCTTGGTATTATGTGTTATTCGACGAGACAATAAGACGTTTTACGACGCTAAACGCTTTTATAATATGGAGCACGTATTGCTTATTCGGTATCCCGGGACAGAGTGTCGGTATCGATTGACGATCGAGCGCGTGTCGCGCTGGCCCTCTCGGTGGATCCTTTTGTAATTAGAGGGCTTGTCGTTACTCTGTCGGTAATTAAGGGAGTTGTCCCTGTCTCGCTATTCGCGAGTCCCTTAGCGCTCGGCTTTTTTGACGCGTTGAGGGGATTTCTTATTCTCCGGTCACAGTTTTTAATATTCGAATAACTAACATAAATAATATAATTTTAATACTCATGTGTTATTAACGAATATTACGTATGAAAATTTAATTTCAGTAATAGTCATTTAAAAATGTACATATAAAGAACTAATTAAATTAAAAAAAAGAAATCATTAGATTATTATCAACGAGAGTCTCGAACCAAATAACCACATGTTCCACGAACCAGAACGTTGACTATTTCACTACTACAACTTTTACATATTATTTTAAAAAAACTTGTACTAATAGTTGTAAAGTCGCGTGGTGGTCCACTCTCACTGAACCGCGGACTTTCTTGTAAAAACCCGAGGATTCTCACGATAGCATAAGATGTGCGTACTTACCTTGTCGAGGGTGATCAAGATGACTTCGGGGTAGCGTACTCGTGGCGGGAAGGTAGGCAGGGCGGCTGGAGTGAATTCCACGCACTTGGTCACTAATCAGTTTATTTAGAAGTTGTACAATTCGTTCCTTACACTGTTACTCGCGGGGTTATCGTCGCGTTCGTCGTTTTACAATGGTGCACTGGACGCGGGCGGAATCTCGCTCTGTCGAAGTTCTGTCGTCTTCGTATCAGAGTCGACGAGATTTTCTCTGTCGAGGTTCGGGTGCCCTCGTAGCAGAGTCGCGGGTGTCGTGTACAAAGTATCTCGCGAGTGAACGCTGCGCGTGACTTTTGGTGGAGCCCGTGAACTTTTATGATGGAAGCGTGCGCGGATGATCGGTCGCATTGTTTTATATCGCACAAGTAGGGCGTAGCGATGATTTGTTCATTCCGGTGAGCTACATTTACTTGGATCGTCGGCATTTTTGCAATGCGCGACCCAAATAAATTGCTCACTCGGAGTTGGGAAATTGATGAATTTGGATGACGCGGAAGAATTTAAAGAATGCGTCACAGGACGTGACATAGTGCTACGAAAACTTTAAATGCAATTTTCTCGCATATTTTTGAGATGTGCAGCTTAGTATTTGGAGATTATGTTGTAGCTATGACCCTCTACACACTTCAGTCTAATATAAAATACATACATATGTATGTCGGATCAAAATGATCTAGTATATTAGACGTGTACACTGCTAGTGCATGTGAACGAATCATCGACGATGATGCACGATATTTTTATTCGTTGCTTTGAAAACTAACAAAAAGAATAAATCAACAAATTACTATGATCGAATAATGAGCGAACAAATAAGAAACAATATATTTCATTCGTTGTTCGTTATTTGAATAAATTTCATACCAACAATACTCAACTTCTATACAAAAAATAGGAATAAGTTATTTTAGGAATATAAGAGCAATTATTTTGAGGTTTTACGAACGCGAATCTAATGTGAAATTTGCAAAATAAAAATTTATTTATAGTTTCCACTGTGGCAAAAATTGTATTCCACATTTACAAATGGAAATTTATTTTAAAAAAGCGATCGTTCTAAATTAGAACAAAAGAATATGCGAAATCAATACGATCAACAGTTTTTGAGATAGAAATTCCAAAGTATAACCCACTTTTACGAGATTGGATAAAAGTCGGAAAATTCGAAAGCTCGTATTTTAATAATAATTTGCTTTATATCGTTTTGTAAACATTACGTTCAATTATTGCTTTATAGTGATAGTTACATTTGATTCCGTATATATGTGTTGCACAGTAAATGCCACAAAAATGGTCTGAAAGTGACAACCATAACTAATTACATATGTATGTACATATGTAAGTCAGCCTAATGAATGTGATTGTTGTTGAAGAAGAAAGGTTAAATCTTTTGTACTTCGCAATTTTATGTAATGTTTTTTTTTTTAATATGTACATAGCGTCCATGTTACTTTAAAGCAGCATTTTACATATAAAAAATTCGTCAAAATTAATACGGTAATCACTGAAACGTTCTAGTGCAGTTAAAATTCGCGCGTCAAAATTCATGGTTTCGTTCGGTCTTTCGGCGCAGCCTTCACGACGGAACGTTGCTTCGTCGTGGATGGAATAGGTTAGTGCGTACACACACATTCGCATGTACATAAGTCGCTTGCATAAAGCGGTCGAACGCAGAAAACGACTGCACTGCGCTCTGCAGCGAAAATGCTGAACTAAACTAGAGCTCGGACGTACGCCATTTTGGCATATCTTCACAAGAATGATAGTGAAATCGTAGTTCTCAAATATCTTCTGTATAATAAAGTGTACACGGTCCGTTGATAGCTCGTTTTGTTCCTTTCGAACCAAAGAATGGTTTGTTGGAGCCCGATTTTCCATTTAATTTACAGAACTGATTATATTAATGAAAAATGAGATCACGGCCGCCATCTTGATAAGCGCCAACTTTAACTAATTTTCATCTTTATAATTTTTTGACGATTTTGGAAAAAGTAGCTCCAACAAACCATTCTTTAGCACACGTAGAACGTGCCAGTCAAATTTTGTTGCAATCTGTCTTGTAATAACGAAATAATTAGAGAACTACGTTTCGACTGCTCGGTCGGTAAAGTTTTCAGGTCCCGCATCGCCTTAAGCCGGTAAGGTCCTTCAAATAAATGAAAAAACTTATATATAACGCGATCGCATTGATTAGAAACATGAGGTACTCTTAATAGTACTAGATTTCCCTGATTCAACAATTCACTATGAGCATTTCTTTGGTATTTCTTTCGGTTTTCATAGTTTTTAATCAGTCGCTCTCGGGCGAGTAAAATTTTAACGTTATGCGGAATGATCGCAGGATCTGGAAACGGTACCAATTTATGAATGGGATCAACTGGTGTCACACCCCAGTGTAATTCCACAGGCATAAATCCCGTAGTACAATGAATAGTATAATTGAGTAAATTTTCTATTCTCGGTATAAATTTTGCCCATTTTGTATGCTCTTCAAAACAAAATATACGAAAGAATTTACCCAATTCTCGCATGAGTCGCTCCGTTGGATTAGATTCTGGATGTCTAATAGACGAAAATACTACCTTAATACCATTTCGATTCAATTCAGATCTCCAACTCCTCGCAGTGAATTGTGATCCATTATCAGATAGAATACGCTTGGGCTTTCCAATTTTAACACAGTAATCGAACAAAATTTTCTTTAATACAATCCTCGCAGTCGCCTTCTTTACCGGATATAATTTTACCATCTTTGAAAAAGCATCAAAAACCACAAATATATTGTTGTGCCCGACGGATATCAACAATTAATTTATGGGATAGCTGAGGTTCTGGAGCGTTTAAAGAATTGGAATTCACCGGAACTTCACGAGAATAGACGAAGTGATACTTGGTTTATTGAATATTTTAGAGTTACAAGTCTGATTGTTCTAGAGTTACTTTATGTTCTGCTTACGATCTTTCGGTTATTTCTTCTCTGCCCGCGCGCCGATGCGTGGTGCTTTTATATTCTTTAATCGTGCCAATTGCTTAATTGGAATGTCTTACTTATTTGGGATATTTCTCAATAGTTCGAAATCTTTTGCCGTTCGGTAGGCACGTGTCGCTAAGTTAGACATTCCTCGCTCGATGGAGGTCGGTCATCGCTCGCTTTGTAGGAGTTGCTGAATTGTGCATTCTTTATGTGCGTATCCGGGCACAACATCTCTCCCCCCTTGGAAGGAGTGCGCTTACAATGTTTCGGTAGTGTGGAATGTCTTTTTCATTTTTTTTTTGTACATGATGCATTTTCGTCGTAAGGTTAATAATGCGATATTACAATAATACTTACAATAATAGTAATGTAATACAAATATGATAATAATGATAATACAATATAATATAAGGTTATGAAATATGTGTCTTTACAGCTGATTTTACATTGTGCTCTTTCGATTTGTCTTTTTAGGTTTTTCTCGGATAATGATTTTTGGTTTGCCTTGAATCGAATCGCTGTTTTGTTCTGTTAGTTCTATTTGTAGGTTGTTAGTTCGCTCGTTTCTTTTGTGACAATTTAGTCTCGTAGAGTATTTGTAACAAGTTACTATGGATAATACAATTAAGGTAAATGAGGTTACAGAAAATGACGAGATGAGCGTGTAGTGGTATTGTATCGGCGTTTGGTTATAATTAGTATTTAGATCGGCTGTTAAATCCGTTAAGCTTTTACTTATCGCGTGTAATTCTTTTGGATCTCTAATAATTTTGCGTAGTTTGTAATGATTTTCGGATTCGATATGAGATATGTTTACAGTTTGTAATATATTCGGTATTGTTAAGTTATACATCGGTAAGTAATTGTAGGTTTCTTCAGGTTTATAAGTTTTTCCTGTTAGTATCGTGAATTCGGCGGTCGAAATTGTACATTTTTCTTTAATAGATAAGATACCAGAGTCTTGTATTTGGGTGTTTTGTGTTGTGTGTTGTTCGCATGTGATTATCGCTCGTATTGGTTTTGGCGCAATATAAATCCAAGTTCCCGGATGAAGTAATTCGATAAAAATTGTTTGATTGAGGTGTATGAATCTAGTGTTACAATTTTTGGGTTGTTGAACTAATTTTGTGAAAATTTGTATTTCGCACGGGCCATGTGGAATGGCTTTGAATATGGGGTGATTTAGTTTACATAGATAGGTGTTTTTTAATAATTTACATTTGTTAAGATCTTCGCTGTTGATATGTATATATTCTAAATTTGTCGTGTCTATTGCAATGTGCGTTTCGGTAGAGTCTATATAAGCATAAAGTGTTTCGTTGATCTTAGTTGGTACCGGGTATACATTACTTAATTTATAAAATTTTGAGTTTAACAAAGGAATTTCGATAATTGCTGTGATTGAGTGTGAATTTGAATAAATTGCGAGATTTACAATTTCGTATAGATAGTGTATGTTTTCGACTGTGAGCGGTAGCGGAAAATTTAAACCTTTTGGTAATTGTGATGCTACTGATTTTAGGCTATTAATAATTTGTGTTGGTGATATTTCTGTTGGGTTGAGAATTCCCTTTTTGATATCTTTGGTAAAATCTAGTAAGTTGCTGGTGTCGTCGTTTAAATTTTTTATTAAGTTTTCGGTAATAATGGCATTCTCGTCAATGGCTATTTGAATTTGTCGGTCGTTCGCTTCTGTGTGTATAAGTTGGTTGAGTTTGATAGTGGCGTTTAATAATGTTTGTTCGTTGTATTCAGTGTTTGAAATGGATTCTTTGTAACGTTTTATGTTGGCGTTAATTAGCTGTATCTGTTTTACGAGTGATGTGCGTATATTACTACCTTCCTGGTGTAATATTTGTAGTTGTTCGTTAATTGTTTGTCTGTCATGCTCGTCCATTGTCCCGAATAGGGCTTTGCCTAAGTATCCTATTCCGTTTATCAGTCCTCTGCGTTTTCGTTCTGATGTTCCGATTAATTGGTGAATGAGTTGGAATTTTTGGGCGATTTGGTCTAGTTGTTTTTTTGCTATGATAGTGAATCGCGTGCAAAAGATATTCGCGTATCGCGCGTTGTAGTGACATTGGTTAATGGTGTCTACGAGCGTTTTTTGTATTTGGGCGTGACGGTTGATTAGAGGCGTTATATCCGTGTGTATTACCAATTTCCACGTGTCCCTGTATGCGTGAAGGTTTCCGATTTCTTCAAAGTAAGTGCCAGGATGATATGTGAACTTTTGCAGTTCGAACGGTTCGTTCCGTTCGCCCCCCGCTAAGCTTGGCAGGTGGAGCGAAAATCTGCAACAGCAGTGCAATTTTGTGAATTTAGGTGGGGACTTGTGGTGTGTATTTAAGTAGGCTGTCTTGGCGGATGTTCTCAATTTGGAAAAATGGGTCGTGGGTATTGTCAGTCTTGGTGCCGTAAGTATTTGTTTTTGGGGTGTTTCTCTATGTGTGTGTCCTTTTCTATTATTTTTCTTTTTGTTCAGTAACCATGTTGCCCTTTTGTTTATTTAGGAGTGTTGCTTGTGAAGGAGATGGAAGCCATACGTTGGCGTCGGCGTACCAGGCGACATTACATAGACCTGCTTTGGGGCGAAAGCTGGGAGCCGGACCAACTTGGGATCCGGCGCTTGTTTGGGGAGGTGATAATGGAAGAGGTGAGGTTATGTTTGTGTTGTGATGTACCCAAAATGTCGTGATAGTGTTTTTATGTCTTTTGTTGGACAATTATGATATTTTATACTAATTATTGTTTGTTTATGTTGCAGGGTCCCCGTTGGTGTTAAATTGATACTTGTTACATTAATAAATTGATCTATTTTTCACAATTAATAAGTTGTCTGTTTTTCCTTTCTTTACTGCGAGAAGTGTTTTATCCTGTTTGTGTGGACGCGGATCGCTCTACGACCCTTTGTTATAGTATAATTTTCGTTGTCGTGCGTTTGAATTATCGTGTAAGGTCCTATCCAGCTCGGTGCTAGTTTTTTAGTCCGTCCTCGTCTGATAGTTTCGTCCCGTAGTAGTACTTTGTCGCCTAGTTTAAATTTGTTACTCCTCGTTTGTTTGTCGTAATTGCGTTTCGATTGTACTTTGTTGTCTTTTAATGCGTCTCGTGCTATCGCGTTAGTTGATCTTATGCGTTGTCTTAATTCATGGGCGTAACGGTCGTATGTGTAGTTCGGTTGTGGCGGTAATGTAAGTGACGTTGGTAGTTCGGCTTGTCTACCGTGCATTAATTCGTAAGGTGTAAATCCTGTCGCGGTGTGTGGGGTAGTATTGTATGTAAACATTGCGTAGGGTAACCATTCGTCCCAATTTGATTGATCTTCATCTATAAAGTTTTTTAGATATTCGACTAGCGTTCTGTGACTTCGTTCTAGGGCTCCGTTTGATTCGGGATGATAAGCAATCGTTTGAATTTTGTTAATCTGTAGTAGCTTGCACGTGTCTTTGAATATTTGACTGAGAAAGTTGGTTCCTTGGTCGTTGAGAATTGTTTTTGGTATTCCGTGTTCGCATACTATTTTGGTTACGAATTCTTTGGCTATTGTATTCGCTTCTTGGTCCGGAATCGGTATTACTTTACTAAATTTTGTTAGCGCGTCTTGACAGGTTAATATATATTTGTTGCGATTATTCGTTTCCGGTAAGGGTCCTACAATATCTAAAGCGCATTTTGCGAAGGGTTCTGTCGGTGTGTCCGTTATAAGCATAGGAGCTTTGCGTGAATTATAAGTCTTGTTCTTTTGGCATTTTTCGCATTTGGAGATGTATTCCTCTACGTCCCTTTTTATTCCCGGCCATGTATATTTTAATTGTATTCGTTTTAGTGTTCGTTTTACGCCTAGATGTCCACCTAATGGAGCGTCGTGATATTCGTAGAGAATTTTTTTCTTTTCGTCTTCCGTATATGTGTCCTGAGGTGTAACAGTCGAGTCATCAGAATCTGATTCGTCGGACTGGTCAGTGTCTTGCTCTACTTTGTCTGTCGGGTCTGGTGTCGCTTGGTCGTCGGGTAGGGGTATCTTTCGCAGCCTACCTCGTCCTCGTTTAATTACGTACATACGACTGAGAGCGTCGGCATTTTGATTATTCTTTTCTTCTTTATATCGAATGCTGTAATCGTACTCTTCTAACTTTATTCTCCATCTAACTAATCTAGAACCCGGATCTTTAACGTTAAATAACCATGTAAGCGGTTTATGATCTGCTACTATTTCGAATCTAGTGCCATATAAATAAGGTCTGAAATGCTGTGTTGCCCATACAATTGCTAAAAGTTCCTTCTCGGTTGTACTATAGTTAGTTTCGGCTTTGTTAAGAACTCGACTTGCGTATGCTACTGGTAGATCTTTACCCTCGTGTTGTTGAGATAATATCGCGCCTAATGCTGTACCTGATGCATCTGTCGTTAAAGTAAATTGTTTAGTAAAGTCGGGGTATTGTAGAAGTGGTGCTGATGTCAATTTTTCTTTAAGTATGTCGAATGCTTCTTGTTCTTGCGCGGTCCATTTAAATTCCGCGTCCTTTTTTAGTAATTGCGTAAGTGGTTTTGCAATTCGTGAAAATTGTTCTATGAATTTTCTATAGTAACCTGCTAGTCCTAAAAAGGGTAGGACGTCTTTAGCTTTTTTAGGAACTGGAAATCTGTTCACTGCTTCTAATTTGGAAGGGTCTGGCTTAATTCCTTCCTCCGATATAACGTGTCCTAAGTAGATCGTTTCTTTGCGTAAGAATTGACATTTATTTGGTTGCAATTTTAAACCGCTGTCTCGAATTCTGTTAAAAATCTGTGTTAGTCTGTCTTGGTGTTCCTTTAGCGAGCGTCCATGAATTACTATGTCGTCAATATAAACAAAACATTTGATTCCTCGTAAGCCTCCTAATAACGCTTCCATAGCTCTTTGGAAGGTCGATGGGGCACCTTTTAGGCCAAATGGCATTCTTTTAAATTCGAAATGACCGTAAGGGGTCGAAAATGCTGTTTTTTCGCAATCCTCTGGTTCCATGGCTATTTGATGAAAACCGGAGGCGAGATCCAAGGTGGAAAAATATTTTTCTCCTCCGAGCTGATCGAGAATGTCGGATATGTTGGGCAGGGGGAACGAATCTCCTACTGTTACATCATTTAATTTTCCAAAATCGACGACTACTCTATATCTCTTTTTTCCAGTTTCGTCCGCTTTTTTCGGAACTACTAATAATGGGGCGTTTCATTCGCTCGTGCTGGGCCCTACGATTCCTTGTTTTAGCATTTCCTTTACTTGTTTATCCACTTCTTCTTTGTGAACTTGCGGTAATCTATATGGCTTCACGTTTACGGGTTTTGTGTTTGGCACTAATCGTATTTTATGTGTAATTCTGTCGGAAAATCCTGATCTATCGCCTTCAAGGAAAAATATGTCATTGTACTTCTCACATAATTCCATCAAATTTGTCTTTTCTTCGCTATTTAGGTGTTCAGTGTTTATTTTTTCTCGGAGAGTCTCCACTCTATCTTTGCCGGTCACTGTCCTAATGTCGCACGCGGGCGTCTCGTTAGTCTTCGTCTCCGCTGTAGGGTAGGTCAGTGTCGTCCAGTTGCACTACTGGGGATCGCAACGATATTATTTTATCCGTCAAGTTTATTATGGGAACGGGGCATGTGCCGTTCTTAGCTACTGTTAAACAACTTCCTATATATATTCCCGGGTCTACTAACTGTTTTTCTATTACTCCTTGTCCGTTATTGTCCGTACGTGCGTTTATTATCGTCTCTGTGCGAGGTTGTAACTGAAATTCTTCGTCTTGGATAAGGGGCCAGTGCGCTCCTAGTAATTCTACACGTGTTCCTGGTTTTATGATAGCTTTGTGTTCTGTTATGAAATCGTATCCTAAAATTCCGTCGGCTCGTAATGGGAAATCATCTCTTACTACACGACATGGATGCTTAACGTACGTGTTACCTATTTTGATATTCAAATCTATTTTGCAAACCGTGGATATTTCCGTGCGTCCGATGCCCCTCAGGGCTACCACCTCTCGAGTGGTAGGCACTTCACCACGAATTTTGCTAAATTTTAAGAGATTTAAGTCCGCTCCTGTATCGACTAACATCCGTATTTTCTGAGATTTTAATTCTTCCGCCTCAATTTCTCCTATGTTTTTTAGTTTGTGAGTTCTTTCTGCACAATTTATTTCGTACGATCGAAGAGGTGCTCCTTGATTCGATTCTGGTTGTCGCGGTTTATTTGGCCGGTCGTTATTTCGTGCGTTAGATTCTCTATTACCGCTTGCGCTCCGTTGATTCGCGTATTGTTGCCTAGTGTCGTTATTGTTTGTCCAGCCTCCGTTATCTCTCATTAACGTTCGACAATCGCGTTGAACATGCCCCGGCCTTTTGCAGTAATTGCATACTACTGTAGTATAATTCACCTCTCGTTTAATCCCAAAGCTTTGGCGATTAGACGAGGTACGATCTGAAGGGAAGGCTGGTCGCGGCATGCTCAGTCGCGCGTAGCAATTCTTAGCGAGATGCCCTTGCCCGTGGCATCTTTTGCAAGTCTGAATATTAGGACTGAATCGATTTCTATTTTGCCCGGGACTATTCGGGTTTCTGTAGTTACTAAAGTTTCCAAAATTCCGTGTCGGAATTAAACCTAGTGACTGCTCTTCTTCTATCGCAGCTGTTATAGCCGCCTTAAGGGTATCATATTGCCTCGACTGTATGATGATCCTTAACTTTTCCTTTAACCCGGTAGTAAAAAGATTGAGCGCTTGTTCGTTAACTGATTCTGCTAACGCGAGGTTTACTGCATTTGTGTTTCTTGGTTTCATCATTAATTGTGATAATTCAGTAGCCAGTTTTTCTACCCTTGTTGCGTAGTCCCTAACGTTTTCTCCGTCTCTTTGTCTGCACGCGTTAAATTCTGTCTGTACTGTGCATAGGGATCGTTTTTCGGTAAATAATGTGGTTAAGGTCGTCCGTAATGATTCAAAATTGTCTATGTCTCTGTATTCAAGTTCTAAAGCCGCTTTGTTCTTTAATTTAGTCCCTAAAATTGCTCGTAGTAATAGTGGGTGTTCGCGTTCTGTCACCAATTCTTTCGCGATATTAATTGATTTGATAAATGACGCTAGTACTAGTGCCGATTCTCCACCAAATTCTTTTACCAGCGAGGGTGCTGTGATAACCGAGGTTGTTGGAGTTGCCATGTCTTGTGATTCAAGTAAACTAAAGTCGGTTACGTTGATGGGAAATTCTCTTTCTACAATTACGTGTTCAAAGTTTTCGCTATCGCTCAACGAGTCTGAGTCGAAACTAAAGTGTGGTGCGCGTAAGCGTTTTCGTGTTGATGTTGGAGGGTCGGAAAAAGGTGTATTCTCTACTCTTCTAGTATACGAAAAATATTCTTCAAAGATTGATTCAAAGGATCTTAATATGACTTAAAGCGATTTATGTCACCACCTTCTTTCGACATTCAAGATTCTGGTTTACAATTTTAAGATTTATAATCGTGTTTAACTGACTTACAATATTAGCTGTATAAGCATCTCGTATTTCTGCTAGCTGCTGTTGCTGTTGCGCCTTCAACTTCCTTCTATCCAACCAATGGTCCTCGGACTGCTATTGGCTACTTGCTCGTGTCCCGTTTGCTCCTGCTGCCTGACGGTGAAGGGTTGTCTGGATCGTCGGTCTCCTCAGATGACCGGCTGCCAAGATTCCTCCTTCGTTGTCGTCAATCGGCTGTCGGGTATCGCCAAGGTCGTGCGGTTCACACCTGAGCCTGGTATCGGCTTGCTGAATTAGGGCTGCTGCACGTGTCCTCAAAGCACGTTCAGAATCAGCTCCTTGATGCCACCTCAGTAGCTGTCAGTTGCCTTTTTCGTCAGGTTTCGACGCTTCCTTAGCGATCTTGAAGGGAATTGCACTTTTGCGTTGCAAATTCCACCCGGTTTCACGTACCTCTCGAAGCACTTTATTCAATGACTTTCAGCGTAAATCCCACCGCTGCCACCAAAATGTTGTGCCCGACGGGTATCAACAATTAATTTATGGGATAGCTGAGGTTCTGGAGCGTTTAAAGAATTGGAATTCACCGGAACTTCACGAGAATAGACGAAGTGATACTTGGTTTATTGAATATTTTAGAGTTACAAGTCTGATTGTTCTAGAGTTACTTTATGTTCTGCTTACGATCTTTCGGTTATTTCTTCTCTGCCCGCGCGGCGATGCGTGGTGCTTTTATATTCTTTAATCGTGCCAATTGCTTAATTGGAATGTCTTACTTATTTGGGATATTTCTCAATAGTTCGAAGTCTTTTGCCGTTCGGTAGGCACGTGTCGCTGAGTTAGACATTCCTCGCTCGATGGAGGTCGGTCATCGCTCGCTTTGTAGGAGTTGCTGAATTGTGCATTCTTTATGTGCGTATCCGGGCACAACAATATATTGTACTCCTCCCACCGATCTCGGCAAGGGCCCGTAAAAATCGACTGTCACTAGATCTCCAGGATGACTAGATTCGACTAAACAATATTCTCCCGTCATACGATGATGAAGATGTTTAACCCTCTGACATAAATCGCAACTCCAGATATATCGTTTAACATCACGATTCATACCTTTCCAATAGAAATATCGTCGCAAATGACATATCGTTTTATGAGAACCCGCATGGCCTAACCGATCATGTTCTGATCGTATAATGAGATCCCTCATTGTATTAGGAACTAATATACACCAATATGGACGCGGAGGTACTTGATAAAACCAGATGCCATCATGGTTCTGTATATTACCTGGTTGTATTTGTTGCAATTTTGTAATCAACTGTACTACCGAATCATCTTCGCATTGCATTTGACCTACTTTCTCGATTTTTTCCTTAAATATTGGATCTATTTCAAGTTGAATGCTAAGGACCAAACAATCACTGACACAATGATCCAGTTTATCACTATTAAATGGGGTAAGAGCGGATATGCTTATCCCATCAATAGCTTCGTCCTCAAATTTGCCAACCGGGTGTCGACAGAAAAAATCGGCTACTATGTTTTCGCGACCCGGACAATGTTTAACGATAAACGAATATTCCTGTATAAGCAAAATCCATCGAGAAATTCTCGCGGTATGATATTGTGCTTTATTCAAAAATGTCAATGCTTGATGATCGGTAATAATAACGAACGTTTGTCCTAACAACTATACCCGAAATCTGATAATTGAATAAACAATAGCTAATAACTCCTTTTCAGTAGTAGTATATCGGGTTTCGGCTGAGCTAAGCCCTCTGCTAACGACTGAGATTAGTCGTTTTTCATCATCGTCAATTTGAAACAATATACCACTGATTCCTTTGTCCGAGGCATCGGTTTGCAAGTAAAAAGTCTTATTAATTTGATAATGTGATAATTCGACAGCTTTCTTAAAATTATCTTTTAATTCCTTATAGGCTTTAGTATGTTGGTCCGTCCAGTCCCAACGCGATTCCTTTTTCAACAAAGACCTGAGAGGTTCGACATATTCAGCGTGTTTCACACTAAATTGACGGTAATAATTGCAAATCCCCAGGAAACTTTGAAGTTGAGTCTTATTTCGTGGCTCCTGGAAGTTTACAATCACGTCAAGTTTACCAGGATCAGGGGTGATACCCCGTGGAGACAATACAAAACCTAGAAATTTGACCGATTGGCGGCAAAAAGATGCCTTGCACAACCGCACAGTAAAGTTATATTCCCCTAATCGCTGAAACACCCTATCGAGGTGGGATAAATGTTCATCAAAAGTCCTTGATGTTATCAACAAATCATCTACATAATACGTCAGAAATTCAGAGAAATCGTGTTCGAATTGTGGGATCGGAAAATGGGTGAAATGAATCTCACATATATAAGAGACTTGTGTTCTTTATTATGAGGTTGTTACCGTTCGCGTGTCTCGTGACAGAATGCCCGTTTCTTTCCTGCGCTCGATGCGCCTTGGCGTACGTGCCGGTTGAACCCTAATCTCTTCCCGGACCGAACGGCGCCGCCAAATATATACAAACTTAATCTAGAATGTTGTTCGGTCCGGGCGAAAGACGACAAGTCTTGGGTGACGGTTTCTCGGTATCGTCAACCGTCTCGAGTGGCTACGGTCGCTACACCACCCCCCTTGGTGAAAATTAGGGTACGGTCGACTTACACTACACTGTACATATTTACAACTTACAATTTACTATTTACATACTTAAAAACTAGAGCGCAGATACATGTCTCGATGCTACGCTGCGACGTAGCGATCGGGAAACTGTACGCGTCTTCCCGATCTCGTGACGCGTTCGAGTGTATTTTGCACCGTGGGAACCTCTCGCGGCGGGGGTTCGTTCAAACAGCCCTGCTCGTCGTCCCGAAGCAGGTATGCCGGTTTCAAACGATCTAACGACACTGGAACCACTCGATCTTTAACACGGATGTTAAAGTGTTTCGAGTGTCGTTCGACGACCTCGATGGGACCGTCGTATGCAGGTTGTAATGCGCTTTTGCTCGGACCGTGTCGAATAAATACATGTGTCGCTGTTGATAAATCCTGAAACACGAACGTGCGCCGAACACCGTGGCGCGAGACTTGAGACGGTTTCAACTTATTAAAATGTTCGCGGAGCTGAGTAACGAATTGTTCGTCGTTTCCGCATGCTGCACGCGAACCCGTTAAAAATTCGCCCGGTAGACGAATCGTTTCGCCATACACCACCTCGGCGGACATTGCCTTAATGTCCTCTTTCCAGGCTGCTCGGATTCCTAGCAGGACGATGGGTAACGCATCAGCCCAATTAGTGTCGGCGTGGCAAACGATCGCGGACTTAAGCTGACGGTGAAATCGTTCCACCATACCGTTCGCTTGCGGGTGGTACGCGGTCGTACGCAGGTGTTGCGTGCCGATTAGGAGCGACAATTGCTTGAAGAGCGCAGACTCAAATTGTCGTCCTTGGTCGGTCGTAATTCGTCGGGGCGTCCCGAATCTAGCGATCCAGCCGAGGAATAACGCGTAAGATACGGTTTCCGCGGTAATGTCGTCGACCGGAAACGCTTCCGGTTACCGCGTGTAGCGATCCACACACGTTACGCAATATCGATACCCCCTCGACATCGGCAACGGGCCGACGATGTCCACATGAATGTGGTCGAAACGCTCCGAGGGTGTAATAAAACTGGCCAGTGGGGTAGACACGTGTCTACTGGTTTTCGCACACTGACACGGTACGCATGCTCGTGCCCAGGTCATACAGTCCTTTTGGATACGTGGCCACACGAAACGTTCTGATACCAGTCTTGCCGTTGCTTTTGCACCCGGATGAGCAGGGTCGTGTAATGACGCGAATACCGATTTCCGATATTGCGTCGTGACGAACGGTCGTAAAGTCGGAGTCGTGGTATCGCAATACAATTCAACATTCGTCCCGGGAAGCGCGACTTTCTTGAGCACGAGGGACGAGTCCGATCGTAGGAGTGAACGCAGTTCCTCGTCCTGTTGTTGCGATTCGGCTAATTTTGCGTAATCAATCGCTCTCGTGATCTCCGCGATCCGGGACAAGGCATCCGCGACCACGTTTTCTTTACCGGATACGTGCCGGATATCCGTCGTGAATTGACTGATGAGATCGAGCCAACGAAACTGACGCGGCGTATGTTTTTCCGGTTTTTGCGCGAACGCGAAAATCAGGGGTTTGTGATCCGTAAAAATCGCGAACACGCGCCCTTCGATCATATGCCGGAAATATCGGACGGCCTTGTATATCGCCAAAAGTTCTCGGTCAAATGGACTGTACTTTTGTTCGGCTTGCGTAAGCTTTTTCGTATAGAACGCTAACGGTTGCCACCCATCGCGCGATCGCTGCTGTAATACAGCGCCTACCGTGTAGTCCGATTTATCGGTGAAAATGGCAAGGGGTAGCGTGACGTCAGGATGTGCCAGGAGGGCTGCACGTGCGAGGCTCTCCTTGCAGCGGTCGTATGCTTCCAACCTGTCCGGTGTCCACTCGACGGGGGTTCGGCCCTTGACGTTTCCTCGAAGAGCCGCATTCAAAGGAGCCTGGATTTGGGCGGCTGCCGGCACAAATCTGCGGTAAAAGTTCACCATACCCAGGAACTGGCGCAGTTCCTTTACTGTCGCTGGGCATGGAAAAGTTCGAATCGCTTCGACTTTTTCTGGCAGCGGCCGAGTGCCACGCGCGGACACTGCATATCCAAGAAATGTCACTTCCGGCGCACCGAAAACACACTTTGCCGCATTCACTAAGACCCCGTATTCGTTCAAACGGCGGAATAACTCGCGTAAGTGATGCTCGTGCTCCTCAATTGAGCTGGACGCTACGAGGATATCGTCAATGTATACGTAGCACCATTCGAGGCCGCGTAACGCTTCGTCCATGAAACGTTGGAATGTCTGGGCCGCGTTTCGTAGGCCGAAAGACATCCACGGGAATTCGAATAGGCCGAAAGGTGTAGTTATTGCGGTTTTCGGAATATCGTCCGGATGCATTGGGATCTGGTTGTATGCACGCACTAGATCGATCGTCGAAAATATCGTCTTTCCGGACAAACACTGTGCAAAGTCCTCGATATGTGGCACTGGGTATTTGTCCGGGATCGTCCTCGCATTTAACGCGCGGTAATCACCACATGGCCGCCACGCGTTGCCTTTTTTGGGAACCAGGTGCAAGGCCGATGACCAACAGCTTTCGGAGCGACGAGCTGTTCCGTCCTTCACCATGGCTTCGAATTCGTCCTTCGCAATTTTCAGATTGTCGGGGGCGAGACGTCTCGGCTTGCAGGACACAGGTGGGCTTGGCGTGGTCCGGATGTGATGGCACGTCGAGTGTTTCGCCGTGCGGTGTCCTCCCGATGGCCGTGTAACGTCCGGAAACTGCGCAAGAATCGTATGATACCTTGACTTCCCGGATATCGCCTTAACGCTGCTGGCACTGACCGCGGCGACGTGTCCGGTCGTTGTTAGGATCGTAACACTGTCCCTCAGTTTCTTCGTGCGCAGGTCGACGAGAAGACCATAAAAACTAAGGAAATCGGCCCCAATTATTGCCACTCCACTCGAAATCTCGTCGAAGTCCAAGATTTAGGCGGAGAGTGACGCATCCGTACGTCGATATCACGGAGCCGTTTGCCGCGTGAAGCACATATGGTGTCTTTTCACGCGGGCCACTCACTCGCGTACGAGGGAAAACGCACAGATCGGATCCGGTATCCACCATAAAACTGGTTTTCGTAACGCGATCTGTGACGAATAAGCGGCTCGAAGTCGGCCCGGTATCGCTAGCCGCCATTAACGATCGGCCCGTGTGTTTTCCGTTGCGAAGTTACACGGATCACGACACTTCTTCGCGGCAGCTCCGTGTTTCCGATGGTACCAGCACTTGCCATCCGTGGCAACGTCTTTTTCATCGCGGTTTCGCGACCGCAAAGAGTCACGACGACCGTTTCGCGATTTAGAACGCGAGCGGCGGAAACTGCTCTTTTCCATGCGGAGAGCTGCGACTTCGTGGCGGAGTTCGGCTATCTCTGCGCGAAGGTCGTTGTGCACCGACGACGCGACGGCGATTTGCGGACGCGGTGACACTTCTAGTACGGCGTCGGCGAAGGCGGCCAAGTCGGAGAGCGATTCCTTCTGACGCGTAATCAAAATAGCCTGAACACTTGTTGGGAGGCGTCCCAACCACAAGGTCTTTAAAAAATCGTCCGTCACCGTATCACCCGCGAGATTCTGCAGTCGCCGCAGAAAAATTGACGGCTTCCGGTCGCCGATCTCCTCGTGTTCCAGCAGGTGCCGTATATTCTGCTCCATGGAATTCGATAACCGCCGGATGAGCTCCGACTTTAGCGTCTCGTACATATTGGCAGTTGGGGGGCTGTTTATTATATCGATCACTACGTCAGCGTACTTGTTTTCCAGGTTCGCGCTGACGTAATGGTACTTCGTCGCGTCCTGGCTGATTCCCGACAGTATGAACTGAGATTCCAGTTGTCAGAACCATGTCGCCGGGTTCTTTTCCCAAAACGGTGGGACGCGAATAGCTACTCGTGCTACCGCCGGTGGGGGTTCCGCCGTGTCCGCACTTGACGACCCAGGGTCACTCGTGGGCACCGACATCATGACGAATTCGTCGCGCACTAAGTGTCTCGGTTCACTTTCAGCGTTTCGCACTGTTCGCACTCGCGTTCGTAGCGGTTCACCCTCGCGTGGCGATCACGTCGGGGTCACCAATTATGTGGGATCGGTAAATGCGTAAAATGAATCTCACATATATAAGAGACTTGTGTTCTTTATTATGAGGTTGTTACCGTTCGCGTGTCTCGTGACAGAATGCCCGTTGCTTTCCTGCGCCTTGGCGTACGTGCCGGTTGAACCCTAATCTCTTCCCGGACCGAACGGCGCCGCCAAAGAATGCCAAACTAAGGGCCCTTATAAAACCACAACCGGACGTCTTCAGTCCAAAAGGTATGACCTTAAATTGATACAAATCACCATCAAATAAGAATGTCGTATATTGACGAGACTCTTTAGTTAATGGGATTTGCCAATATCCGTGCGTTAGATCGAGGGTTGTCATGTATTTCCGTCCGGAATGTTTTTGCATAATTTCGTTTATGAGCGGAGGGGATTCATTGTCGCCTTCGATAATTGCGTTTAAATGTCGTGCATCTAGACAAATTCTGACACGTCCATCTTTCTTTTTCACTATCCGGAGAGGATTGCAATACGGTCCACTTCCGCGTTCTATAATTCCTGAATCGATCATTGTTTTAATTTCCTCGCGCACCGCATTACGTAAATAAATCGGTATCGGATACGAGTGACGCGAGACTGTTTTGGATGGTTTGATTTTAATTTCATGTTCACATATCGTTGTAAGACCGGGTTTATCTGAAAAAATTTTTCTATGCTTTAGCACAAGATTTGAAATTGCGTCCGCCTGGTCACTATCCAATTCCGCAAGTTGGCGGGTAAACGATCGATATTCCTCAGAGAATTGTTTCTCGAACTCATTTTTTTTAACCGACTTCGAAAAGGAGGAGGTTACTCAATTCGACATGTATGTTAATTTATTTTATTTTTTTTTTTTAATGTATGTTCGCCGATTACGCCGAGATGGATGGACCAATCGGAACCAAACCTTTTCCATCTTGTAGGGTATGACTCCCAGTTGATCCCTTAAAAAAAAATTTTGTATTTCACCACCCCTTGCCCCTTTTTTATTGCAAAAAAGTGTACGATTTCGTCCGCGTTGAATATGGTCATCGATTACTCCAAGATGGATGGACCAATCGGAACGAAACCTAATGCATCTTGTTGAGTATGACCAACAGTTGGTCCCGTAAAAAAAACCAGATCGGATTTCTTCATTTTTTCCGCTTTTATCGCAAAAAAACGTGCCATTTCGCGTGTACTCGGTCTGATACCGATGAAACCTAGTATTACATCTTGCGGCCGGAGATGTTTCCACGATGATCCCATTTGAAACATTCCCTTCACTTTCCTGCACTTCTCTTCGCATCCCTGCACTTCCATTCGCATCCCCGCACTTCCCTTCGCTTCCCTGCACTTCCCTTCACTTCCTTATCTTTCCCTTCCAAACGCAACTCCCCCTGCTCCTTACTTTCCTCCCCTCCCACCCCTTCCCTTTCACTTCAATCCCCTTCTCTACCCGCCACTGCTGTTCCCTCCATTGCTAACTACTACTCTTATTGCAATAATTATGTTTCTAGCGTGACGGCTTCATGGCAAGTGGTAAGTGCGAATCAAGCAATATCCTACTTTCCTATATGTTACATCAAACACAATAAATCCCAGTTGTTACGTGAGATTTGAAAGAATTATGTATAATTTCGTAAATTTTGTGTGGTGTTACGTATTTTATATAATTGATTACTATTTATTCCAATACAATATGATTATTAAGGATTTCAGTAGAGGAGTTAGGTATATTGCAGCGTTAGTATCCATGTTCATGTCTGAAACAAAACTACATACATGTTTTTGTAGAATGATCGTAGTGAAATGAAAAAAAAAAACACTCGCACGCACGCACAGAACGCACGCCCGCATGCCCGACCGCGGGTTGTGTGGTTTTACGTATTTTATATACGTACCTCCACCCGCGTGCGTGCGTGCGTGCGGGCGGGCGTGCGTGCGTGCGGGCGTGCGGGCGTGCGGGAGGGCGCGCGTGCGGGCGGTCGGTCGGGCGGGCCGGCGTGCGGGCGGGCGGGCGGGCGTGAAGGCAGGCGTGTGTGTGTTTTTTATCTTTTTACTACGTTTATACTACAGAGACATGTATGTACTTTTGTTTCAGAAATGAACATGGATACTACCGCTGACAATCGTATGTATACGTTGATTTCATAACGATGAGATATATTATATGAAGAAAGGAACACCGTTATACAGTATGTGACTATTACTTCGCAAGGAATGCAAAGATCGCCACTAAAAAGTGTGAAATAAAATAATTTTTGGAAAAAAAGTATAACAGACTTCGAAATGCACTAAAAAGAATGAAATAATATTTAATTCTTTTCGTGGGTTTCTCCCCAGCTATGTATAACATTGATGACAATATTACATTACATGTTAGATAAAATGCATATTTTTCGGAGGCGGAGCAAATGCATTTTTGACCCTGCCCAGCTATGTATAACATTGATGACAATATTACATTACATGTTAGATAAAATGCATATTTTTCGGAGGCGGAGCAAATGCATTTTTGACCCTGCTCCGCCTCCGAAAAATATGCATTTTATCTAACATGTAATGTAATATTGTCATCAATGTTATACATAGCTGGAGAGAAACCCACGAAAAGAATGAAATATTATTTCATTCTTTTTAGTGCATTTCGAAGTCGGTTATACTTTTTTTCCAAAAATTATTTTATTATTTTCTCCCTCAAATTCTTCAACATTTGCATGATCACATTTTTGTTTTAAATCCGGGCCTTCACCCGCTTCGCTACCGTCACAAATGTCACTATCGTCACAGTTTATATCTCCTTCTACTGTATTAGCATTTACAATCACATTTCTTTCTTCCGCGCTGTTTCCTTGACACCTTTCTAACCGTTCGGACACATCAAATGAAACATTCAAAAGATCGTCTTCTAACGCTTTCCCCGCGTCACGACTTAGCGTATTAATCATACAAATGTCGGACTCCTCATCATTTTGTAGTCTATTGTTTTTCTCTGAGCAATCTCGATCAAACATAACCTCAAAAGGGATAACCGCGGTTCCGTTTATTAATATTTTTTGTTTATCGTAATCTATTCTAACTCCGTTTTGATATAACCAATCATTACCTAGTATACAGTCAGACGTCAAATTTGGTACAACTAGAAATACCTGGTTAAATTGAAAATCAGATATCTGCATAGTTACGAAAACTTGTTTCTTTATCGCGACAGATTGTTTTCCAATAGCGGTGAAAACGCGTGCATTCGTAGTCGGTAATTCGCATAGCGTTTTAAATCGTTTTAACCTATTATAGACATTTTTAGAAACACATGTAACCTGACTTCCCGTATCTACTAAAGCGCGAATAATTTCTTTACCTAAAGCAACTGTAATGTGCGGACTTACACTATGTTTTGTAATTACTTGAGAATTTACAGGCTCCGGTAACGACCCCTGTATTTCATCCTGAAGGTCCTCTACGAAATCAAAAGATCGACATGGTGTCGGACCATAATGCACCGTGTCCAGTTTTAGTTTAAATAATTTCCCTGATTATTTTCCTGAGCTACGGGTATTCGGTTGTACTGCCGATGAACGATGGGCGGAGGGACACGAACATCCGGCAATTGGATTTGTGGTGTATTGGACTGCCTATCATTAAATCTACTATGATAATTTATGTATGAATGATTGTTTCGATAACTTGGTGAGTTGCGTTGATGATAACCCGTATGTTCACAACTTCGATTCCTATTCCGCGTGAAATTATACATATTTTGTTGGTCATTTTGATTATACTGCGCGGTTCTGCGAAACTGTAAACTATTAATACGATTTCCGCTGTTACGAGTAGGCTGATTTCTCGATTCTCTCGACCGATCAAACTCTTCGTGAACAAGATCTAATTGGGCTAACGCTTGTGATATGGCATTAGAATCAGAAAAATTAGCCGTTGCTAAACTAGAGCGAATGCGAGGTGGAAATTGTTGTACAATGGAATAATTTACTTCATACGGACTCATAGGTGGGTCAAAATACCGCGTTTCTTTCACCTGTTTGTAAAAATATGATTGCATACTGCCCTCATTAGGTTTGTACTTTTTGCAAGTCCATTGATTTTTAAAGCGTACCCTGACTGGGATAGAATAAAATTCCTCGAGGAATGCTTTTTTAAAATCCGCAAAAGTGAAAATTTGATTTCTTATGGCATTACACCAGTTTTTAACCCTACCATCGATTATATTTTCCACTACAATCAATTGTTCCTCAAAGCGAATGCCCTTCAATTGAAAATACCTCTCAATATCGTCAATATATTCTCTAGGATTATTCTCCTCGACAAATTTAGGAATATTTATATTAATATTTAAATTTCGCAACTGATTAACAAGCCCATTTACCAATTGTTCGCTAGGTGACTGATCTTCGATACGCTCCTGGTATGACGATGTATTCGTTTGTTGATTCGCCGTTACAATTTCAGCACGCAGTTCCTCTAATAATGCCCTTTGTTGTTCCATTCGTTGTTGTTCGCTTCTCAAGTGTTGCCACTCACTCTCAATATCATTTGTCCTCTCTGTTTGTCCTTCAGGCATTGTTCTCGTTACTTTGACTTTCCTACGGATATTCGAAACGCTGTATGTTTGTCTTTGTTCACGCTCCGCTTAGTCGACCCGTACGCAGTTTTTCTGGTCGCTATGTTTACGGAATTTGAACACTTTAACGAATTACTCTTTGATCGAGTTACACGAGTTACATCAGAATTATCTTTCGTATTCATAAAGAATTTTTTAAAAATTTTTAATTAAATGTGGTCGAGGTCGGGCCTCGAGTTGGGCGCCAAAATGTAATGATTTATTAAGAAAGAAAAGAAAAATATTTTAGACTAGTTTGAGTAGAATAATGGAGACCATTTTTACTTTACAAATATGAAGATGAACAAAAGAATACAACCTTTTTTTTTTTTAAACTTATATCCTACTCGTACTGAAACACAACATCGCATGTGATGATGAAATAAACTATTTAAATACAATCCTTTAGAAAAACAGCATCTATCGGTCATAGTATAATTACTAAACAGAACATAACTCTTATATCTTTCTTAATGCACAAAGAAAAAGGGAATATTTGACCGTCGGGAAAACATATATAGTCAAATTATAAAAATGAAATATAAATCTAAGACGTAGGCGAAATCTCGGTCAACAGACTTGACCGGCTAGTCCGCGACCACGTTTTAAAATAAACACGAAACTACAGCTTTTAAATGAACGAACATTCACATAATGATTTTCCTCAAAAAAAAAAAAAAATATATATATATATATATATAGATATAGAAATTATCAGATATCGAGAAAATTCAATAGTTTTCTTAGATTAATACGCCGCGACCAGAGAGAGAAAAAGATTAATAACACCTTTGTGAAATAAATACTTAGCTCAGGGTTTTCTCGTTGCTTTCGTTGACGATTATGTCGATCCGTAATCTTGGCCGTTGTCAGCTCAGGATCTTTTCAAATTTTATTTCGATATTAAATGAATTTCAATATTAAATGAACACGTGCTCAGTCTTTCTATGGCGATCACCAACGTCTTTGATATGTAAAGCCTTGGGCCGATGGACGAGAAGTGCCTGGCACATTCCTTCTCGTCGGTTAGTATGTACCCCACTTCTCGCTACGTTATCTCTCTCTCTGTCTTGTCCCCCACTCTCTCTCGGTCTCAACGTCGCCAAGACGAAAGTCTCGAGTCATTACAAGCCCTCCTTCCATACCTCGATTATAACTATGACATCTGGAACCTCGCATGGTACAGTCAATACTCCGCAGTAGGTCGTTTTGTCTCTTGCTTAAGCTGGGACAGTTTTTCACATTAAAAGCAGAATGTTTGGAATCCACATGTCCATATTTCTCGCAACTCGCACATCTTGACTCCATTTTATTAACGCATTGTCTAGAATCATGCTGATTGTAACAGTGGCCACATGTGATGAATGCTGCTGTTTAATACATATGCAATACAATAACTATGACTATTCGCCGCCGTCACTGACCGAAATCGATGCTCCGCAACAAGTCGCTCTGTCTCTTGCTTAGAATTGGACAATTTTTAATGTCAAATGCAGAGTGGAGTCGTCTTTGAACCGTCGAGCGAGTCGGACGTGTTTACAAACCAAGTAACCGTACTTCGCTCGTCTGTGCTGTTCGGTGGTGTACGTTAGTAATAGGTGTGGAAAGTATTTGGAATTTGGATATTCTGATTTATCTATTTGAACCAAAACATCACTGAGGTTCGCGATGATGCCCCCTGACATCCTGGGGGCCCCATCGGCAGGCACCTCTAAAGATGTGGGTGCCTCTGACTACAGTAGTGCCCATTCAAACGGATTAACCAAGACAGCAGCCCCAGTAAATAGATCTCCATCGTACGCGGCAGTTACGCAGAGTGTTACACTTCCGACAAAAGAACAAGCAATTGTGATAGATGCGATTGATGGCATTACCTTAAAAGAATATACAATGGCTATAGCTAAAGTTATCTCTCCAGTCAACATTAGATTTGCTTCTAGAATTTCTAATAGCAGGATCTGTATGTACCTCGCTTACCCTCAACTTGTAGATAAAGTTACGGACGCAAACGTAAATATTTCCATTGGCAGCCACTTGCTTCGCATCCGTCCACTTATTTCAAAGGCTAAGCGAATCCTACTCTCTAACGTGTGTCCAACCATTCCCCAAGACTTAATTGAAAATAAATTATCAGGAATGGGCGTCAAATGCACTTCTCATCTGACATTTATAAGAGCTGGCATGAATGAACCAGGGTTCTCCCATATCTTAAGCTTTCGCCGCCAAATTTATATAGAACCCAATGACATATCCAAATTGCCCGATAATTTTCAAATAGAGTATGACAATGTTACTTACTGGATATATGTTTCAGCTGACAATCCAAAATGTTTCATCTGCAAAATAGATGACCATTTAGCGAAACAGTGCCCAAATACTAATATAACCACACAGATATTACAACCAGAAGAAATCTCCAATAGTCAGAAAGAGGACGATGCTCCCGAAGAAGCTTTTGAGGATACTAACTCTCATGAAGTTAATAAAGGTGCTGCAAATAGGGTACATGGCAAAAGATCTCTCTCTACTACCGAGTCTCACTCTACCGCTGGGAAAACCCCATTTGATGCCAACCTCTCGTCAGACTCTGAGAATAAGACCAGTGAGGAAGATAAATGTAAAGACAAATACGCAAAGGTTAAAAAAATAAAGAAAAAATTACGGAAAGGCTCAGCTCATAGTGAGCATGATACCGACATTGAGCTAATGACTGCACCAGTTCAGGGAATTCTTTCTCAACACCCAAATCCTTTTGTTTTAAATTACTCCAGTTTGAACAGCTTTCTCCGTGAAACTATCGGTAACTCTAACCACCTTGACATAGCCAAAAAATACACTGATGATATTAAGGCTCTAAGCAACATGTTACGCGACATCTATCCGAGCCTAACGGAACGTAGCATCAAGAGTCGGCTAACCAGAATCATAAAGAAATTAGAAAATTGTGACACCGATCAAGATTCCACTTTTGATTCAACCGGACTACCTTAACTTTTGGATAATATGCAACACAACAATTACGGAGCTAATAATCCATCGCTGGGAACAGATCTTAAAATTCTCTACTGGAACGCAAGAAGCATCCTGAAGCGGAGGGAGGAGATCCAGTATAATTTATGTAACGTAGACATTTTTGCTTGTGTTGAAACCGTTTTTTTTTTTTTTTTTTTTTTACGTGGAGGAAATCTGATCGTCAGACACCCCCCTGCCGCTCGGGGGAGCGACAGAGGGGTAGTGTGGGGTTCGACCCACTAAAACCTCCACGGCGACCTTCGGACGCTATTCCGCCCCTGGCGGATTCGGGGGAGCCACGGGAACTCTTAGAGAACACAACCGCGACTCCCCCTCGCCATGGCCGGTCATCTATCCTTTGAGGACCGGCCGCGTCCCGAGGAGGGGGAGTTTAATCCTCCCCCTCCTATGACCTCTGGTTCCGCAGTGCAGGGAGGCCGCGCCCCGCACCGCTCCATCCCGGCGGCCGCTTATCTACTACCCAGGGCCCCCGCCCTGGGTAATACGGCCGCCCGGGGGGACGGCTTTAAGCTTGCTGTCCCCCCGCTCCCGTCGAACACATCATCTCGATCAGCTGACGGCGGGGGAACAAGGGGACCCCAAAAGAGATCCACCCCCCGCCGTCAGCTACCCTCCTTATCCCGGGGGCCCTATGGCGCGGCCTCTGGCCGGCCGCACCCGTCGCCGCCCCCGGGTTCTTCGAGCGGGATCGGATCGTTCCCGATCCCGCTCGGCGGCCTCCTTCTGCTTTATTACTTCCTCGCAGAAGGAGGCCACCTGCTTCCAGTTCCTCTCGCTCTCCAGCATTGCCCCAACTACTGCTGGGAGCGAGAGGTCTCCTCCTATCTCACATCGGAGGACTCGACGCAGCGCTGAAAAGGCGGGGCATTCCTCCAGCGTGTGCTGCGCCGAGTCCTCCTCCTCCCCACAGTGGTGGCAAACCGCCGTCTCCTCCCGTCCTATCCGACACAGGTAGACACCGAAACAGCCGTGTCCGGTGAATACCTGTGTCAGACGGTAGGTGAGCCTACCGTGCCGCCGCTCCCGCCACCTTTGCAGGTGTGGCAGGAGGGCCCCGGGGACGCGTTCGCTGGCGTGGGAGGATAACTCCCTACGCCAAACCTCCCACATGCGCCCCCGGGCCTGGAGTTCCAGCTCCTGGACCGCCTCAGGCTCCAGCGGGGCCCCCCGAGCGCTGCGGCAAATGCTGTTGCGCCTATAAATATAGGCGCGCACCGCCGCGAGCAGCTCGAAGGGTAGTTCCCCAGCCAGAGCCAGCGCCGCCATAGTGGACGTGGTACGGTACCCGCGGACGAGGCGGATAGCCATCGTCCGCTGCAGCCGACGCAACAGTTGCTTGTTGCGCCGGCTTGCCATCCCGGCCGGTGCCCATATAGGGGCACCATACAAGGCCATGGACCGCACCACGCCTAAGTATTGGCGGCGCACCCAATCCCCAGGTCCCCCGAGATTCGGCAGCAGACGACCCATAGAGGCCGCTGCCTTTTCAACTTGGGGGACGAGGCGGTCGAAATGAGCCTCGAAACTCCAGTGGCTGTCGAGGATGAGTCCCAGATACTTCATCCGGGAACCCACCTCGACACTGGCTCCACCTACCTGGATCCACGACCGCGCCGGAGGCTTGGACCGAGGCCGGCCATGAAACCATATTGCCTCGGTCTTCTCCGGGGCTATTCTCAGCCCCAGGTCGTGGATCCTCCGGACGACGGCTGCCACCGCAACCTCCGCTCTTCGGATGGTCCTCCCGAACGTGCTCCCGACGGTCACCACCAGCGTGTCGTCCGCGTAGCAGACTAGGGTGGCACCGTCGGGAAGCGAGGCCTGCAGGACCGTGTTATACCCGAGATCCCACAGAAGCGGGCCCAAAACGGACCCCTGTGGGACCCCACGGTCCACCTCCCTCCGCATCGTCCCGTCCCGGCCCGGGAATTCTATCCCCCTGTCCCGCAGGTAGTCCCCGAGCAGCGCCTGAAGGTAGGGAGGCACTTGGTGACGTACCAGTGCCTCCCTTATGGCGGGCCAGGGCAGGGTGTTGAAGGCGTTGACGATGTCAAGCGACACCTTGTGTTGAAACCTGGCTCAGCCCATCCGTGGCGAATTTTCAGTATCCTGGTTTTGTTAGCTACAGAATGGATAGATCCTACTCTACGGGAGGTGGGATCTTGTTACTAATTCGTAAAAATCTGGCTTTCAGAGAAATACCTAATATCAAGTCTCCCGATAAATCGATTGAAATGTGTGGCGTAAGAATTACTAACACAAGTCCTGCCTTTAACCTTATACTTTGCTACAGATCTCCCGGTCATACTCTCTCTTTATCACAGTGGGATGGAATTTTTGAAAATATTAAAGTGGGACAATACAATTTATTTTTGGGTGACTTTAACGCTCATCATGTTAGCTGGAACTGTAAAAGAAATGATGCACACGGGGATAAACTTCTTGAATGTATAGAAAAACGTAATTTATTCATACATAATACAGATACATATACGCATATTGACAAAAATTCTAAATCAAATATTGATCTAGTTCTCTCGACAACCAATTTTGCCGATAAAATTGATATCTGTGTAAACGACGAGACCTGGGGATCTGACCATTATCCAATATATATAAATATCAGTACGGAAAAAAATTATTATTATAAAAGATCACATAAACTTAGATCTAAGCGAACAAACTGGCTGCAATTCACAACATATCTCGACAATGTATACGCTCAACTTGTCTCAAGTGAATACGAACTTCTCTCAGCCAATCAGAAATATGTTCATTTTGTTGGTATTCTAAAAGAGGCAATAGCTAATAGTACTCCAAAGAGGAAAATAGTCAAATCACAATTTCATAGAAATCCAGTTGCCTGGTGGGACGAGGAATGCTACGAAATTAAAGAGAAAAGAAAGACTGCTTTCAAGAAATGGGAAGAATCAGGAAGTCTCGTTGACTTTATCGCATTTAAAAAATCAGTAGCAGTGGCAAAAAAGACGTTTAAAAGCAAAAAGAAAAATAGTTTCATTGAATTCGCGAAAACAATTAATTTCAAAACTAACAGCCGATATGTTTGGAATACTAGTAAAATATTGAAAAATAAATGGATAAAAATTGTCCCTTCACATATTACAGAAAATTTACAATTGCAAAATAAAGTAGAAGCATTGAACAAAATTTGTCCTCCATGGGTTCCATCTGACCTGAATTATATTCCTCTGTGTCACGCGAATGGTTTTCTAGAAGCCGATTTTAATTTTACAGAGTTTAACATAGCTCTTGCTTCGCGGGACTCTAACTCGTCCCCTGGGCTTGACGGATTAGATTACGAAATCCTGAAAAGACTCCCAATTAAATATAAATTAATCTTAGTCGACATATACAATGAAATGTACAAAACAAGCGATTTTCCCAGCGATTGGAAGCAAGCTTACGTACATTTTATTACTAAGTCTGATGGCAAAAGCTATCGCCCTATCGCCTTAACTTCGGCCTTATGCAAATTATTCGAAACAATTGTTAAAAATAAATTTCAATGGTGGGTCGAGAATCAAAACATTCTGCCAGACAACCAAAGTGGATTTCGAAAGGGGCAATCTTGCACCGATAACCTACTAAATTTAACGTTGAATATTCAGGAAGCATTTAAGAATAAGAACCAAATCTATGCAGTGTTTCTGGATGCCAGTGGTGCTTTCGATAATGTCAATATTGATATACTGCTTAACAAGCTAGCCGAATTAGGCTGTCCATATCATCTTGTAAAATTTATTAAATTCATAACCTATGGAAGGCAGATTTATACCAGTGACATTAACGAATGCAGATTTACTTATAAAGGAGTACCTCAGGGAGGCGTTCTTAGTCCATTGATGTATATTATATATGTAGCTGACATTGTGAAAAATATTGCTAATGATGTCCATATATCGCAATTTGCCGATGACATAGCACTGTACTCCAAAGATGTAAACGCACTACAGAAAGCTATCAATCTGATAGAAAAGAATCTGTCATGTATAGGACTCCATCTCGCAACAAACAAGACAATATTTATCAACTTTAATAATAAGAACATTCTTCCAGGCGAAACCGAGATTAAAATCAATGAATGTGTAATTAAATCAAGTGAATCGACTCGGTTTCTTAGCGTCGTATTTGATTTTAGGTTATCATTCATTCCTCAAATTAACAAACTTCAGAACAAGTGTCAAAGAGCTCTTAATATCATTAAATTTCTTCAGGGTATTTGGTGGGGAGCAGATCCCAGTACCTTACTTACCTTCTACAAGAGTTATGTTCGCTCGATTCTGGATTACGGCAGTTTTATTTACTTTCCTATGCGTAAGGATCAAAGGAAGAAATTAGAACAAATCCAATATACCGCTATCAGGCTCGCTCTTGGTTACCGTAAAACCACACCTACAAATATTCTACTAGCAGAAACTAAACTTCCTTATATTCTTGATAGAAGCCAATTTTTATGTAATACATATCTAGCCAAAATATTAACCAATGAAAGCCTACCAATTTCCAAGACAGTTAAGTCATTTCACGGCAATCAAAAAAGTTCAAAAAAAAATAATTACAAATATAAAAAGAAAAGACTATTTGAAACATGTATCCAAAATCGGAAGGACCTTGCTCCCCTCCTTCCAAAAGCCAAACAATACAACATTTATAATTATAGTTACGAAACTATCACAACCTCAGTTCCATTTAAGAACCTCCTAAGTCAAACAGCTGGAAATAAGACAAACCTAAATAACTTAATTAACAGACACTGCGAGATGGAGAACACCTATTCTATTTTTACCGATGGGAGTAAAAGTGTAAGCTCATCATCGGTCGGAACAGCTTGCATTTGCCCCAAACTAAATGTTTCAATTAAAAAATCTTTAAATAAAAACGCCTCCATCTATACCGCCGAATGTGTTGCGATAAGAGACGCTCTTGATGTTGCCCTTGTCAACGTAAGTGCTAATTATTTCATCTTCTCGGACGCTCTTAGCGTATTAGAAAGCTTGCAAATTCCTATAATTAATATAAAGACCAACTTGTACATACTGGAAATCAAAAAGAAATACAATGAATTTTTACGTCGAAAAGCAGATACAGGAAGCGTCACACTGTGATGGATTCCTTCTCACTGTGGAATACACGGTAATGATCTAGCGGACTCTACAGCGAAAGCGGCGAGTAGCTCGGAAATACTTGACCCTTTAAACATTCCATATCCAGATTTACTGACTGTTCCAGGAATTCGGTAACGGAAATGGGGCTTATAAAAGGAAAATGCTTCTTTCAGAACTTTTATGGTAACCGGCCCAAACCATGGTTCCATGACAAGAACCTTCCTCGTGAATTAATTGTCATGATTAGCCGTTGCAGGGCCGATCACTATAATTTGGCTGCATCTCTGGCTCGTGTCCGTATAATAAGTGACCCGTGGTTCCCCGTGGGCACTGCGCTCGCCAACAAATTGGTGGATGACTGGTTAAATGAGAGAGAAAGCGTTGCGTGAAACAGACGGCGTTCGCAGTGGCTAAAGGGCCCGTCCGCTAAATTGCGAAGCGACATTGCTAGATTTTTCCATCGCTCGCCTTCTCTTGGTGGCGCCCAACCGCTGGGAAGTGGATTTGTATTTTGTTAAATTTGCTTATGCCGACATTGGCGAGGAAGCACAGCATAAATCGCCCTCGAGGCGGCCTGCTTTACATTAACTCCTTATCATAAATTTCGGTCTAAGCTTTCGTTTAGTCTTAATCATTAAGCCAACTTCACGCAGTTTTTCTGAGCTACACAATTTTTCCATATCGGCCGTATGAGCCATAACTCTCACCGCCAATGAATTCAGAGTTACCAAATGAATCACTCTCAAATTATAATCTCCAGGCTTAATTGATTCCTTTAGTATTTTCTTAATATCAGTGGATGATTTAAAATTGCTTGATCTTTCTGGTAGCGGGACAACTATGAATTCAATGCCATTTTTGGTTTTATTAGCATTAAGCATTCCCGAATTACGCCTTGACAGCCTGTTCTACCTTCGAAATTGCTTGCTTTACTTCACTCGATACCACTGTAACGCTGCTGCCTCGTCATGCCGGTCGCCGGCGCAGCGTACGCTGCAGCGTACCCTGACGTACCGTTCCATTCAAACAATTTTCGAATGGCCAATTTTAAAGTGTCCATATTTCTGAAAACTGCTCCGTACAGGGGACAAACGGGGCTATATTCTCAAATGTTTTCAGATTTTTAAACATATCCCCACTATTATAAAATTGCATTTGTTTAAAACAATTGCAAAATAAGCGGTTAAAAAATTTTTTTTTTAACTGAAATAATTTTTATTAAATACTCCCATGTCTTCACTATAAGTACCTAAATGCCCATTTTGATCAGTTTGTTGCTTTAGGAGTTATAATTTATTGAAAAAATGTGAGCACTATATTTCCAACAGCCGTAAAGTCTACAATTTTCAAAATTTGGAAAATCCTTCGAGATATGATAATATATCATTAAAAACTACAACATATCTAAATTTGAGCAAAATCGGAAACAGTGCTCCGAAAAGTGTCCGATTTCGCATGGAGTGGCCCAATACAGTAATCGATGAAATAAAAAAGGTATTAACTTTTTTGCTAGCACTCTTGACTTATAGGTGAACTCATATCGCATAATATTCACACCTTAGTCGCAGAAATCTGTCTATTCAATCGTTAACAACTTAGTTGTTCTTTATCTGTCATCAATAGTTCCGAACATAATAGAACAGAGCGCGTACAATAAGCATTCCTAGTGAAACCTTTTTAAGCTCCTAGAGACTGAAATATGCATGAGCGCACCATATGATATATACCCAGATAACCGAACCTGCACAAGGCAGATTCGGCCGAAAATCTGTCACCAACTATTGTAGCCAAAATGATTGCAGATTTACTGCAGGGCTTGATATATCGGGTAATGTCAGCAAATTGGCGTCATAAATACAGCAAGGCTTGTAACATCAAATCCGTAACAGAAACGATGCAGACTCTGTTGCCGTAACCTGACGGCAGATTGTCGTCAGAAACCGAGCAGAGTCTGCATGTTGGTCGTCTGGCGGCAGAAACGATACAAGGTCTGCGTAGCGCATTCTGATGGCAGAAAGGCAGCAGGTACCAAGCAGATCCTGCTGACATGGCCTGTTGCCAGATTGGTGCCAAAAACGCAGCAGATCCTGCAACTTCGGGCATTTAAATTTTCAATGGACACGCGTATACTGGCATTTAAATGGACTGTTTCAGATCTCGCGAATCGTATCGCGGATCGAAGTTCTTGTTTCGCTGATATCGCCCAGCGATGGGCGTGCGCGCGAATACGTGGGTGCACCAGAAAAATGAATACTGAAATCCGGTGCAACGACGAATACAGTTTATTTTACACAATAAGACAAATTACATAAACGGACGAACAACGGACAATCTTGATGTATAAACGGACAATCTTCAACGCGACGCGGACGATTACAATAACAGATAACGAAAGCGGACGAACAAACCGGCGAGACGAAACAACGACGCTCGGCGCATGCAAAGGTCGGGAAATCGCAACTTGAATTTCACGCAAATTCGGACGTGGAAATGAAAACTGTCTCTCGCAGGAAGAATACTGAATCGTTCGCTTCTTGTTAACGTCTGGCTACGGTAACGGTAAAGGGTTCGCCGGCGGGCGCTCGCGTATTTATGTTCGCGGGAGAGACCCTCTGGAAGGGAATTTCGAAAATTATGGAGATCGCTGGTTGGCGGATTCATCCGCCAAACGGTTTTGGGACGAGGCTTAACCGGCGACGCGAACGGTAAATTGGTAACGAACGTTTCGCCGAAGACAACAAGCGACGGTTGAAGAGTCGTGCTGGAGAATGACAAACATGCAAAAACCGTCGATTGTCGACTTCGGCGACAGGTGCCGCTTAAAGTTTTTCTGCCGAAATCTGCGGTTTGGTCGTCCTCGGCGGCCGGGCAACAAACCGCCGTTACAATTTTGAACATGGGCGCTTCAAAGAATTATATATTCTCATTCCTAGTATTATTCATTTCTTTAGGCACAGAAATGTTCATATTTATATTTATTACGGAGAAGTAGGTATTTTTTTGCATACAGTGTCATTTATATTCCGTTTAAGTACTTTTTAACTGACTTCGAAAGGGAGGAGGTTACTCAATTCGAGCAGTATTTTTTTTTTTATGTATGTCCGCCGATTACGCCGAGATGGCTGGATCAATCGAGATGAAACCTTTTGCATCTTGTAGGGTATGACTCCCAGTTGGTCCCGTAAGAAAAACATTTTGCATTTTTTCATTCTTTACCCCTTTTTTATTGCAAAAACGCAGTTTCGTGGTAGCTAAGTTTGGTCACCAATTACGCCGAGATGGATGGACCAATCTGAACTAAACCTTTTCCATCTTGTATGTTAGAATTTTGATCTATCGATCTCAAAGGTTCTGAGGTAAGTGCCAAGAGGTTCGTCATGGTCCTCTTACCAGAAGGTAGGTCACCTTCCCCACTCCGTGGCCAGATCCTTCTAGAGCACCCTTATCGCCCTGCACGCGCCACGCAGCACGATGACGTCGGATCATCGGTCACGAGGCACGGTTTCTTCGACGATCCTCAAAGGAAAGGCATCGAACTTTAATAATAACATCCGCGACTCTTAGAATTCGTTGCGGTCCTTGCTATCGGATACTACCGATCCTTCTCCCGATGACAGACTTAGGTTCTCGCAAGTACGTCGAAGCCCCATGGTGCAACGACCTTGACACGTGTGCCTCGCTTACACACAGTTGACGCTAACACGGCCAACCTGACATGCCTCTCGCTCTCGAGAAGCATCGGCGGAACGATCTTTAACATAACGTTGACCTCTGCCGATAATTAATATAACACGACAGTTCGTATAGCGAACAGGCTCACCAATATTTCCCACGATTCCAGGCACCCAGCCCAACCGTCCCTATTTAGGACGCTTCGCCGTTACTATTTTACGACCACATTTATCAGAGACTGCAAAGTAGGGCCTTACCACAGTGTCTCAGGTGTCGCCGCATCAACAGTCCAGCACTTCGTCGGTGCTCTGTTGAAGCTACCACCAAACACTTTCGAAACGTGCCTCCAGACTGCGTAACACTCACAGCTCCGCATCTTACTTGTGCCCTGCTGTCGTTACCGTCAAGCACCACCATCACAAAGATCACCAGACGTTGTGATTTTCATAGCTTCATGCGATATCTGCGTCCTGCTACCGTCACCGTCGAACATCTACTACCATGTCACGAAGACAGCTACCCTACATATGAATGGTTAGGTTAGCAGCTGCAATTAATAAAACTCAGCGTATTTTATATTGACAAGGCCAATTTATTAATCAAAATATGCAAATCAACGGGTGACAACAAAAGAAATAAAAGAAACAGTTTGTTCCATACAATGTAAACGACAAGTTACAGCAAAATAATATAGACACATATAGTAAGAGGCCAAGCGCGCAGCGATTATACAAACAGAAATGTATACTAGGCTAGCAGGCAGTTATAAATCACGATACTCTTGTGTACAAAACGAAATTAATGTACCACGACTGCATAGTACATACAGTAACTATCCTCTTTTTGTGTGTGTGTTACACCATGAGTACGCTAACACGGATCATCTGACAGAACAATGTCGTCGTCGCCCGACCATTCACCTTTCCATAGGCGATCGATCTTTCGGCGCTACCTGCGGTTTTCCGCTTTTACCTAGGATCTCGAATCGGTCGTTCTCTAGGAGTCTTATTATCATAAAAGGACCTACATATTTTTGTTCTAATTTTGCTCTGCGAGTGTCGCTAGGGCGCACGAAAACTGAATCTCCTACGTTATATGTATACAATGTTATCTCTGCGCTTTTTGTTAAACAGTACATTTTGTCTTTCCGCGTTTCTCTGCAGACGTTCGAATGCAATTTGCCTATCTCGTTGGATGTCAATCTTTTCCTCAGTGTCAGCCAGATCGCGTTCGGCAAGTGCCGCTGGGCCTGCGCTGCGCTCTATCCCAAATAACAAACGTGTTGGCGTGAAACCCGTAGACTTCTGAACTGTCGTGTTTAGCGAGGTTTGTACTTTGATTAGTTTGTTCGGCCATTCTGAAATTTTGGACAGTTGAGTTGTCAGTAAATTTATTACAGTTGCTACGTATCTTTCCGCCTGATCATTTGCTCTTGGTGCTCCCGTCGCAATGAGGTGCAATAGAATGCCTTATTTTCTCAGAAACTGTTCCAAAGGTTTAGAAGAAAAATTAGTACCTCGGTCAAGAACTACTAATCGAGGTGTCCCGAAAAGAAGTATGCGGTCTCGAAACGCTCGCAACGTTTCAGGGCCACTTAAAGTTCTTAAAGGAACAAGTTGGACGTATTTCGTAAAGGCATCTATAATGATTAGTATGTGTTTATAACCATCTTTTGACTCTTCGAAGGGTCCCACACAATCACAATGGACCTTATCGAAGGGGACTGGTCTCTTCTCTATAGAGTGCAGCAGGCCCTGTTTCGGGCCAGCGCACAGTGCGTCGAATATATAGTAATGTAGGGACAAAAATCAACTTTTACCGTTTTGCAATACATTCATGCATATTTTAATGTACTGTAGTGATGTTAATGTTTTTTTTAAGAGATATTAAAAATGTACTTATTATAACAAATTTACTATACTCATTGCATAAAAATATTAGTATTAAATTTTCATGCATATGTAGAGATGTGATAATGTAATATAACGAGGGTAACTTAAACATAATACAGTGTGCATAATATCTATACATATATTTTATATACATACTAAACAAAAATATAGATAGTACAAATAAACAAAGTCAAATATATAGAGACATAAAATAAAATTATATAATAAATTAGATAATATGTAAAATATGAAAGATATAAAGCAAAAAATTATAATCTATCGTACTATTATATTCATAAAAAATGCAAATAACTTAATGTACATATAATATAAGAAGCTTTAGAGGTAAGCAGCAACGAACATATATTATTATACTATTATATCAAAAACACAAAATTATCATTAAATTATTAAGTAGATAAATTTTTTATTTTATTCTGACTCTTCTTCAGTAGTGGACGTGCGAGTGTCATCATTGATCAGTGCCATCAAATCATCATCTATTTCATCTGTTATTGCTTCTTGGTTTGCAACATATTCTATTATTTCTGTGTCAACTTTTTGTTTTTTAGATGTTACCTTTCTATTCAATGATATACAGGGTGTCCCAGAACTAGTGTAACTCCCGGAAATGGGGGGTAGCTGGGGTGCATCTGAACAACTTTTTCCTTTACCAAAATGTTGTTTGAAGCTTCGTTATCGAGTTATTAACGAAAAACACCGGCCAATGAGAGCGCGCGTAGAGCGCGGGCTCAGCCACGAGAACGTTAGTGGCTCTCAATCGCGCGCGGACGTGGCCGTGAACGAATGCCTCTTTGCATCGGAGATATCGAGAGAATCACACGGCAAATGTTACATTGTATTAAATTAAGAATAATGTAGAATTATTTATGAGTAACAAATTAATGAATATGTTGTTTAATAACTATGTTTGACACTTTTTAACGTTATGCGAAAGGGAACAAAGTGTTGTAGTAGTTATGAAAATAATTTTTTTTTTAATACCACATCAACAGTTGGATAATTTATGTTTAAAGAAAAATGATTTCGAAAGCTAATGTTAGAAAAAGCTGGTTTAATTTACCCATTCGTCCCCGAATGAACCTGTCACGGCTGAAGTGGGTCGTTGAAACTGGGTCACTGTGCCGATTCTGGCCCTTTTTCGAAACCCTCAACAGCTGATGTCATGGTCGGGTCAGCGAACTCACTGCACTGCACGGTTACTTGTATTGTGCGGTCACTTTTATTGCGCGGTCACTGTCACTTGTCACTGGGAAATGTGGGAATATTTAAACACGGTTTATTCTTCCTACGTGTTACCAAATCGGTTACTCAGTGACGAATGAATGCAGTGCTGCGTAAGGAAAATTTGATCTCACGTCGAAATCAGTGAATTGAATTTTCATTCTGTAGTCCAGTTTGCCATAAAGTAGTACCTTAAGCAAGGGAAGGTTCGGCTATTTTACGACGAATTTAGTGACGACGGAAGCACGTGTGCACGAGACAAACGGACTGAGGACTTTACACGCAGAGATGTCCGAATGGCACTGCAGTTCACCCTCCCCCACCCGCACAAGCAGGCCCACGGTTCAAGGATTGTTAGAAATGAATGGAGGACGAACGAAATTTCTCCGGAAAAAGACTAGCCTTGTTTAGCTACGGTGTAGTCTTTTTCCGGAGAAATTTCGTTCGTCCTCCATTCATTTCTAACAACCCTTGAACCGTGGGCTTGCTTGTGCTGGTGGGGGAGGGTGAACTGCAGTGCCATTCGGACATCTCTGCCTGCAAAGTCCTCAGTCCGTTTCTCTCGTGCACACGTGCTGCTGTCGTCACTAAATTCGTCGTAAAATAGCCGAACTTTCCCTTGCTTACAGTACTACTTTGTGATACCCTGCACCACAGTATGAAAATTCAATTCATTGATTCGGGCGTGAGATCAAATTTTCCTTACGCAGTACTGTATTCATTCGTCACTGAGTGACCGACTTGGGTACACGAAGGAATAATAAATTGTGTTTAAATATCCCCACATTTCTCAGTGACCGCGCAATAAAAGTAACCGCACAATAAATGTGACCGTGCAGTGCAGTGAGTTCGCCGACCCGGCCGTAACATCAGCTGTTGAGGGTTTCGAAAAAGGATCAGGATCGGCACAGTGACCCAGTTTCAACGACCCACTTCAGCCGTGACAGGTTCATTCGAGGACAAATGGGTAAGTTAGTCCAGCTTTTTTTAACATTAGCTTTCCAAATCGTTTTTCTTTAAACATAAATTATCCAACTGTTGATGTGGTATTAAAAAAAAAATTATTTTCATAACTACTACAACACTTTGTTCCCTTCGGATAACGTTAAAAAGTGTCAAAAATAGTTATTAAACGACATATTCATTAATTTGTTACTCATAAATAATTCTACATTATTTTTAATTTAATACAATGTAACATTTGCCGTGTGATTCTCTCGATATCTCCGATGCAAAGAGGCATTCGTTCACGGCCACGTCCGCGCGCGATTGAGAGCCACTAACGTTCTCGTGGCTGAGCCCGCGCTCTACGTGCGCTCTCATTGGCCGGTGTTTTTCGTTAATAACTCGATAACGAAGCTTCAAACAACTTTTTGGTAAAGGAAAAAGTTGTTCAGATGCACCCCAGCTACCCCCCATTTCCGGGAGTCACACTAGTTCTGGGACACCCTGTATATGGATCTGACATAAGTAGTAATACCGTAATTAAATCTTTATTTGTGTTCATCCTTGATGACTTTCTGGTATGATTGAGACGGCTGTTTCTAATAATCTTATGTGTTGCTTCCAATGCTTCTTCCGATAGTTGACCAATTGGTAAATCAAACATTGAAATAATGTCTGGACTGTGCACAAGTAATTTATGAACTGTACTAGGCATATAGCACCAATTGTACAACTCCAAGTATAATTTTCTTGTTTCTTCTAACAATTCTTTAAATTTAGCAATGTTTATTTGTCTACCGTTTGATACGATTCTTAATATCAACGAAAATTTTGCAATTAATTGTTCATTAATGCCAGTTATTTCAGAACTCAATGCAGGATTAGCGAAAAACCTCCGAGCGGTATTGCCATCGTTTGTTGACCCGAAGCCCGGTTTTGGTTTGTCCACTATTAGCCCAGTTTTAGATTTGAATTCCAATTGAATTGTTCTTTTAGCATTTTCAAATATTCTTTTATTAGTTTCTCCTCTTATTTGCCAAACCTTCAACGACAATCTGTAAGAGGTGTGTAATAAACACTCAAAACATTTTATCCAACAATGAAGGGTGGACAAACCAAACCGGAAGTTGTCTTTATTTGGAGGTTTTTCGCCAATTGTCACTGAATTCATTTCTTTAGGGGTAGCCCTACAAATAAAGCACTTCGCTGTTGCATTTGTGTTGGATAAAATATTACACGCGCTGCCATCAAGCATAGTAAATAAAAAATCAAAATTAATTTGTACTGTATAACCATTAATTATTGTTTCGTATTTTTGGACTTTTCGAATGTTCTCGTTCATTTTTGTTTCTTCATTCCTAATTAATTCCGGATTTTCTTTCGCAAAAATAAATGTTATAGGCCTACAAAAAAGTGTTGAACCAGGGCGAGGATTGACCCACAAATCTACTCTACTATCGATATGAACTAATGTCAACGGTACAAAAGCTATAAAAAATAAATATTCGTCTGTATGTTCTATATTTGAAAATTTCTGTTTATACGTACTGTGGCCCGAGCTACCGTCAAACCCCCATTTACATATTAATTTCCCTGATATATTTTTGTTTATGACTATTGTTTTTAAAATGCTTGTGACAGTGATATGTAATAGTTCTTGCAGATCAACTTGTGCTGATATTTCTGTTACGGAAATATTTTTAGGCAAGATTGTCTTCTTTTCCTGCCTCAGTGCATATAAAGAAGGAAAGCAATTTTTATGAATTGTATTAATAACTGATCGCAAAATTATATATTTTCGTTCTGATAAGTTTAAATCGAAACAAAGCGATAATGCCTGAGTTGGTGTGAGGCATTTGCTCACATCCTGTGAAAGTCTACTTGAAGATCCTGGAGATATTGTAGATGCAGTAAAGGAAATCTCCTCTGCTGAATTTGATGCGAGCAACTCCAAAGCACGCCTTCTTCTTGTTTTCAGTGAGCAATCTTGAAATGATTTCTTCGGTCGTCCGCGAGAAACTTCAACTCCTTCGCTGCCACTTGATATTTCTACAGTTTGGTGTTGTCGCTTTACAAAATTAGGTAATTCTACCACAGAATCCAGCCATGATTCATTCTTATGTAAAAAGCGTTGCAGAATTCTACTGCATTTCTTCCATTTTTCAGTAAGCTTTGCACAATACAAATCACTAAACTTCTCCACATTTTTTCTAATTTCCTCAGGAGAATCTTGTCGATTAAAATGACGTAGAAAAAATTTAAATACATTACGTTTTTTTTCGTCTTGGGAACTTTCACGCCATTTGTTGAAAACAACTCTATTCGTGAGCACATGTAGCTGACCTAAACAAGTAATTATAAAAAATTAAGGAGCAGGTAAGAGCACCTAATTCTATTATGATCTTTTGCAGGATATACGTACGCGTATTTCCACCAAGAATCGTGAAGGAGTTTTAAGGAGTATTTTTTAAAACCTTAATTGAAGTTATCAAACGCGTGAAAATTTACTTTACTAATTTTACTTCCCAGCAATGGAAGTAAAGAACAAAAAAAGTGTAAAAGTAAAGAGTACTTACCTTCAGAAACACACTCCATCGTAAATAATTTAAAAAATGTCACTTCTGTATTGAAAGCACGTTAATTCAATCGCAATATGATTTCTGTATGAAATGCTTACCTCGCAAACAACGTAGCTGAGCATGGTTGAAATTCGCATGTTTTTGATAATAACATTCCGTATCATAGTAACAGATATCTAGGAACATTACAATTCAGATCTTAGGTGATAGTGAAAATATTTATTTTTTTATTTTTGTCCCATGACGACGCACTGTGCAGCGTGTCGTTTGCTTACGGTACAAGTTATGCATTGTCTTATGTATGTTTTCACGAAATCTTGCATACGGGGGAACCAATATTTTTGGGCTATTTTATCAAAAGTTTTATCGTATCCGACGTGGAAATTCTCATCGTGGTACATTCTTAACAAACCGATTCTATAACCCTTCGGAACAAAGTTTCTGTACACTATACGACCGTTATCTTTTCGTATTTTTCTGCAAAGAATACTACCTCTACATTCAAAATCGCTACAAATCGTATCATTCGCAGCAATCCTGTTTACTATCGATTTGGTTTCATCGTCATTACGCTGAGCAATCTCAAGCCACGAGCCTTCGAATATGACATTGACCCGACAATTATGTCGCGAGTTTCGACTTAAATAATCGACATGTTCTACACATTTTCCCTTACGATATTCGAGATCGAATGAAAAGTCTTGTAAATAAATCCACCACCTTGCGACGCGTGGCACCAAGTCTTTTTTATTATTAGTCGCTTTCACGGCATTACAGTCCGTTATAATCTTAATCACTTTATAATCTAATCCCTAGCAGGTACGTCCGGAGGTATTTTAATGAGTTAACGATCGCTAGAATTTCTAACTCATACGAGTGATACCTGGACTCTTTGGGACTAGTACGCCGACTAAAATAAGCGACAACGCGTAAATCCTCTTTCTGTCTTTCGAAAAGAATCGCGCCGTACCCGATCGCGCTCGCGTCGGTGTGTAGTTCTGTTTCCCTTTCGGGATCGAAGATAACGAGTAATGAACTACTACTCAAGTGTTCCAAAACAAACTGTCTCGCGTCTTCTTGTTCTTTTCCCCATTCCCATGGCTGATTATTATTTGTCAATTTCGTGATAGAAGCGGTACGGACAGAGAACGAAGGTATGAATTTGCGAAAGTAACTCGCGAGACCCATAAATTGTCTGACTTGTCTGACGTTAGTCGGCGCGGGAGACTTGAGTAAAGCTTTAACCTTTTCTTTACCGGGTCTAATTCCCTCAGCGGACACCTCTCGACCTAAGTAATCGACGGTAGTACGAAAGAACGAGCATTTTTTCATGTTTAGCGAGAAACCGGCCTTCGACAAAGCCTCCAGAACCTGCTCTAGTCTTTCTAAACCGTCCTCGATCGTTTGACATGGGATAAGGATATCATCTACATACACCAGAGCTATTGTATGACGTAAATTTCCCAGAGCAACGTTTATCGCCCGCTGAAACACAGCGGGGGCGTTTGAAAGACCAAAAGGCATACGTAAATATTCGTAATGCCCGTCAGGCGTCACGAAGGCTGTTTTGTATACAGAATCTGCAGCGATCGGGATTTGGTGGAAGCCCGATGCCATGTCTAAAGTTATAAAGTACCTTCCTTTTCCCAAACGATCGAGTTGGTCGTCTATTAATGGCAACGGATATCGGTCTTTCACTGTTATTTTATTTAGCGCCCGAAAATCTACACATAATCTGTCAGAGCCATCTTTCTTTCTTACTAGTATTGCCGGGCTCGCGAACGGTGATACGCTCTCGCGAATTATGCCATTATCTAACAAGTCGTTAACAATTATACGCACTCTTTCCCGCTCCGAATGAGCTAATCGATAGGGATGGTAACATATTACCTTATCCTTCTTGGTAGCGATATTCATTTCGCCGGTAGTCACCTGACGTACTTTGTTATCCGACGCCATCATGTGCTGGTACCGTGCCAACAGTGCCTCCAAGGATCCTCGAGCTGCCACCTCGATGACAGTAGCAACCAAACATTGACCCTCAGATGATGGCTGGCAGGGTACAGGTAGTTCCAAAACACGTTCCAGCCTGGATCCCCTGGAGTCTGTGACCATCTTTAGATCGTCTCGTGCCAGAATGTTTTTGCCGATTATTGCGTCATGGGTTAGCTGCGAGTCAGGCATGACAAATAAGTCGATTTCGACAGCGATGTCCTGGAATCTGACGATTTCCGTGACGCGGCCTATCGTTTCCAGCTGCTGTTTCCCCAATCCTTGTACGGTGCCCAAGTGAGGGTTTATTTCACCACCGAACTTTCTAACAATCTCCCTCTTGATTAGAGAGCACTCGGCACCATTGTCAAGTAGACACTGCACTGTCACGTCACGAATACATGCCGGCGTTAATTGTTCCAAATTTGGAGCACAAACGTTTGTTTCAGGCTTCTTCTCTACAGCACCACGGTTCGCACGCTGCTTTGACCAGCACTTAGCCTCTTCGTGTCCCTTTTTAAAACTATAGCCGCACGAGACAACGGTTTTGCCTTCAGTCGGCTCTTTTGTGTCACTAGGCACATACCTCAGTTTCTTTGGGCACTCACTCGCGACGCATCCGATTCCTTCGCAGCTGTAACAGCGCTTCTTCACTAAACGTTGTCGGTGACGGTCTTTAAATTCCTCCTTGGGGATGTCCTTCTGGGTTCGCACTTTCACGAATTGTGAAATCCCCACTAGCAATGAAGAGGTTGTTACATATTGACCATTAATCATAGCCTGACGGACGCTCTGATCCACTATTCCGCTGATTATTAGCTCCACGTACTCCTCAGGTTGAAAGGCAACCCGAGTTTGCTCTAAGTACGTTAGTTTCGTCCTCGCGTATTCGGTATACGAGCGGGCAGAGTCGCTAGCGTAGGTTATTGCTCGCGTTAGCTGTTCGTGCAACTTCTTCTCCGAGACAAAGACAGCACACAAAACCTCACGAAATTTTCCCCAGGTACGTGGTCTTCCCTTCCACTCCTGGTACCACTTTTTAGCTGCGCCTGTCAACGCGTGAGTTGCTAAACATAGTTTTTGCTGGTCCGACACACCACCGGTTATTTCGTCCACTAAATTACACCATGTTGCTGCATCGTCGGCCAAATCACTGCCACCGAATTCAGGTAATGCTTCCAATAAGGGTTGTTGCGCAGGCATCGTTGATGTACTTGGGATCGCCACTGGGACCGGCTGGTCTTTGATTTTTTCTAATACACGGCGAATGACATCTTCGACATTTAACACTGCACTTTCGTTCTCCATTTCTCGTGTGACTATTAAACGCGAGGTTGCACCCAATTCTTCTTGATTCTAATAGAGGAAGGTCCACCCTTTCCTCCTGTACCAATTACACCCGCGCCAACTGATGCCAATTGTTTAAAAGCTTGCATAAAGTTAAGCGTTCGGTTGAATAAGACCTGATCGTAAAGAAGTACATTTACCCAAAACCTTAACTTTATACAACAATTTAGACAATTGGCATCAGTTGGCGCGGGTTTAATTGGAACAGGAGGAAAGGGTGGACCTTCCTCTATTAGAATCAAGAAGAATTGGGTGCAACCTCGCGCAACCTTCCGAAATAATAGCGATTGAATAACAGTTGCACACGGCACCGAGCGCGAGCGTAGCGGCCTAAATAGGTGCACTATCACACTTCAATCGCCATTATCTCGGAAGGTTGCGCGAGGTTGCACCCAATTCTTCTTGATTCTGATAGAGGAAGGTCCACCCTTTCCTCCTGTACCAATCAAAGCCGCGCCAAATGATGCCAATTGTTTAAATTGTTGTATAAAGTTAAAGTTTTGGGTAACTTTGAAGGTATTGAACTACAAACAAAATAAAAATCACTACAAACAATAGTAAGTAAGACTTCGTAAGCAAGGAGATATCTGAATATGGGGCGTCAGTCATTTTTTCAATTTTGTTAATTTATCAGCTAACAAAGCTACAAACTGTGGCTGGCCACACTGTTTTCGCGGATAAACTAGTACCAATTATTCAACAGTGTTGACTTGAAAAATCAATAAATTATTAATTCTACATCAATTTATACATACCACATGCTTTTTCTTTAATACCTCATTCACCTATTCCTGTTTTTATAACTTGTGTGTCACGATTAATACGTAACGAAGCCCTTTTCTTTCACAGTTATTAAGATACTTATTAACATAGTTTTAAATCAAATTTTAGTTCTAAAAAACAAAATATGGCGAAGTGCACATTAATAAAATATCAATTCCACTCCGATTTATGCATACTACGTCTTTCTATTTTGAAGTGTTATTAACTTCTTCCTACCATTATGACATATTTCATGTCATTTTTTTATTACCAAATCCATTTCTTCCATTGTTATTAACAGTTACGAGCCATATTTTAGTTAAACAACATAAAATATGCCAAACATGTGACAGATATTGAACGCGACTCACTTTATACTTGAATATTATGCCACCCTGTAGTTCAATACGATTCATATAAATACAACTTCATCACCATAGTGTAGGCAACAATTTCTCAAAATTTCGTGAAAATATTTCCAATAGAACCAAAGTTACAGATTTTTGATCGCCGAACGCCGTTTTGTCCCACTGCGCGCCGTGCCTTCGTCGTTAATCCTGGGTAACGCCAAGAGCGAGTAACATTACAATTACCTACACTACATTATCATAAACACACATTCAAACAATATAAACAGACATTTCCACTCCCACATACTAAAACACACAAACACATACCATTTTTAAGAGCAAAGGTACTCAGATTTTCAACATAAATTCTGAAAATACGGGAATTGAATGACTGCAACGTTAAAAATTTGGCCAATATTTGAAATGCAATATCTACGCACCAAATGGCTATAATCGAAAAATTCCAACGGAGTTTCAAAGTGTATGGCCTCGACTTTAAAATGTCAAGTGGGGCCACTTCGATGTCGCTTCTTGTAGGTTTAACCACATTTTGTTTGCAACTTTCATTTTCGCACATTTCTATGATATCAGTTAATGCAAAAACAAATACGATTGAAGGGTCTCTTTACGATATCTGATAATTTAAGGTTAAAGCTGGCTGGAGTTCTTAAGTGACAGCCGTACCGATCGGACGTGCGTATCGTGAACGCGAGTGCCACCAAGAGTCAATTTAAGTGTAGTTTCGCACCCGTATACAAGTGCAACCAGTGTAAAACAGTATCGTCCATCCACAGTAGAGCTCAAGCTCCTGTGAATATTCTCGCATAAACTTCTCGGTGCAATCTTTTCACCGAAATGACCACCGTTAAAGATACCCCCAATGTACAACGTCGAAGCTATACCAATGTCGTCCAGAGTGACAATTTCCCAAAGAAAGAACAAGCTATCGTAATTGAAGCCAAAGAGGGAATACAGATAAAAGATTACGTCCAAGCCTTGGGAAAACTAACCAGCCCAAGCAATATTCGATTCATATCAAGAATCTCCAACGATAGAATTTGTGTATTTCTCGCTAGCAAAGACATCGCAGACAACATTACAGGTAAATACAATCACATTAGAATCAACAACACAGATCTCCCCTTGAGACCGCTCATTAATAAATACCAACGTATCATAATCTCAAACGTTTACCCAACGATTCCCCATGCAATAATAGAAGAAAGTTTTGACAAGCTAGGAATCAAAAGAGAATCGGCCGTCTCCTTCCTAAGAGCCGGCATAACAGAAGAAGGCTACGCACACATACTTAGTTTCCGTCGGCAGATTTACATACACCCAGAAGACGTACACAAGGTTCCTGAGTATATCAAAATAGAACACGATCAAACAACATACTGGGTGTATCCTTCTACCGAATCAGTAAAATGCTTCATATGTAAGCAAGAAGGACATGTCGCCAAAAACTGTAAAAACAACGAAGAGCACCCAATATACAACGACACATCGAAAGAAATTTCCCCCGCCAATACTAAAGAAACAATCGAAACAACATCCCATACCAGTAACGCAACTGTTCCCCATGAACTAACAAATAACACACAAAACAGAACAATGGAAAACATAGAAACAGTACAAAACATGGAAATAGACCAAACTCCTATGTCACTAAAACGTATTCGTAAGGAAATTACCGACACTTCAAGCAGTACCTCAAACGAAATGATGAAGGAGCCAGTCCGCAAACCGCCAAAGAAAAAAATTATTCTTTCAGATACTACGACCAAAAACCTAGACACTATGCTAGATCCCATAAAACATATGCTGAATGAACTATATTATTAATTATTAAACTATAATCAGCTGAAAAACTTCCTAGAAAAAGCACAAGGACCCACTGATACCAAAGAGGCAGCCACAGAATTTGTAGAGGATACCAACACCCTAGCGTCCTTCATGCACGAACTATATCCTCATCTAAAAGATAGAAGTATTAAAAACCGATTTACCAGGATCACCAGAAAACTACTGAAAGCCCCACAATTCAATATGTCAACAGATTCTCCAACTCCTTCATCTGAAGACGAAACCACAAATGAGACACAGACTGTACCCAGTACATCCAACCCTCCTCCAAATTAAACACCTACATTTTGTGAGCAGCTCATGTCAAACAAAATATTACAGTGGAACGTAAATAGTCTAAATCAGTGCTCGGAATTACTTGCACATTTCGGGCCGATTCCTGAGGCACCGCCTCCTGTACCCCCACTACCGCTCTAAGCTCGACGGCCGAGCCGCCGATCGCGCGAGTGACGCTGTGTCTCAGGAGCGACCTACGATAGATATGCCTAGATCCATCCGCGTGATTAAAAATTTCCTTGGGCAGTCAATAATTTTTATTTATACAGATAATTAAAGTTATTAATATTATGTTTACGTCTATAAACATCTTTTATATATACATTATAATAACAATAATATGTGATATAATAATTGCAATTTTGCAGTTTGCAATTATTGTTATTATATGTATACATAAAAGATGTTCATAGACGTAAACATAATATTAATAACTTTAATTATCTGTACAAAAAAAATTATTGACTGCGCATGGAAATTTTTAATCACGCGGATGGGTCTAGGCATATCTATCGTAGGACGCTCTTGAGACGCAGCGTCACGCGCGCGATCGGCGGCTCGGCCGTCGAGCTTAGAGCGGTAGTGGGGGTACAGGAGGCGGTGCCTCAGGAATCGGCCCGAAATGTGCAAGTAATTCCGAGCACTGGTCTAAATACACGATTTGAATTCCTACAAAAACTAATCCACGATCATTAGCCAAACATACTGTGTCTACAAGAAACAAATTTCAAAGAAAATAAATGCATCAGTATCAAAGGTTTTAATGTTACATTTAAAAACAGACCGAATGCTATAGCTGCAAGCGGCGGAGTCGCAGTATACATAAAAGAAAACATATACTACTCAGAAATAACACTTCAAACTAATCTGGAAGCAGTTGCAGCCCCAGTTAGGCTACCTGGAAGGAAAATATCTATCTGCAATGTGTACATCCCAATGTGTACAACCATCAACTGCAAGAAATGGAACTAATTAGCCTTATCCAGCAACTCCCTAAATCTTTTATTCTACTAGGAGACATGAATAGTCGCAACAAGCTGTGGAGGTCAACACACACAAATACCAGAGGTAAAATTATCGAAAACACAATAATCAAGTCTGACCTCATACTACTAAATACCACCGAACCAACTCATTTCAACCCAACAAACGATTCCTACAGCTCAATAGATCTGGCCTTTTGCAGTCCTTCTCTTTGCGATACCATAGAATTCACAGCTTCTCAGGATCTATATAACAGCGATCATTTTCCTCTATTTATTGAATTAATAGGAAGAAATATAAACGACCTTATAGCCATACCCAGATGGAAATTAAAAAAGCAGATTGGCCAAACTACCGCGAAATAATAGAGCGAAATATCCCACTATTAGAAAGTCCTAACAATGACAACTGCAAACGAATCAACGAGCTTCTGGAAGAATTCGACAAGCTAATTATCAATGCAGCCACACATTCCATACCCAAAACTTCCAATAACAAATGTAACAGAAGTCTTCCATGGTGCAACCAAGAATGTGACGATGCAATAAGAAACAAAAAACATGCCTTCAACGTTTACAAGAAGCATAAGACTGATACAAATTTAATTGAATTCAAATTTAGAAGAGCAATAGCAAGGAAAACCTTGAAACAAGCCAAGAGAAATTCGTGGATGAATTACATATCTTCGCTAAATAACAGAACAACAAAAGAAGAAATGTGGAGTAAGTTGAAAAAAATAAACGGCCAAAAATCCTACTCCGAAATTACTTGCATAAGCGCACCAACCAGTCCTGCAACAACTGACTCCAAAGAAAGAGCCAACATATTAGCAAACACATTCGCTACGAACTCTAGTAATACAAATTTCGATCCAAACTTCCTCAGTACTAAAATCCGTGCTGAAAAAACTCTGTTGCAGGATATCGGTGCAGATAATAACAATAGCTTAAATACCAAAATAGTATTGAGTGAACTCCAATCGGCGATTAAAACATTAAAAAATTCCAGTCCAGGACCCGACAATATACCAAATATTTTCATACAGCAAATGCCAAGAGCGGGATTGGATTACCTCTTACATCTTTTTAACTGCATATGGCTAAATAACGTGTTCCCTGATAGTTGGCACGAAGCAATAGTTGTTCCCATATTGAAACCGGGCAAAAGTAAATTCCACGCTGAGAGCTATAGACCTATTGCCCTAACGTGCTGTCTGTGTAAATTATTAGAAAAAATTTTAAATAAAAGGCTGCGATGGTACTTAGAGAAGAACAACCTACTGGGGAAAAACCAAAACGGTTTTAGGCAATATCGGTCAACAATTGACAGTCTCGCCACGCTAGACTCAAGCATATGCGAAGCGTTTCAAAACAAACAACACCTAATCACAATTTGCCTGGACATCGAAAAAGCGTACGATATGGTATGGAGACACCGAACTCTACAAAAATTACAGAAATTAAACATCAATGGGAATATGTTCCAATTTATCAGTAACTTTGTCAGAAACAGATCAATTTATGTCCGAGTAAATGGCCACCTCTCAAACAAAACCATAATCGAAAACGGAGTATCACAAGGATCGGTAATAAGTGTAACATTATTTTTGGTAGCAATAAATGAAATAACAGAAATTTTCACCAAACCAGTCAAACATATCATATTTTCGGATGAGATAATGACTAAAGATATTAAAACTAGTCAACAAATTTTGCAAGACAATCTGGACAGACTCCACAACTTCGGATCAAAAACTGGTTTTTAACCGACTTCGAAAAAGAAGGAGGTTACTCAATTCGACATGTATATATATTTTTTTTTTTTTTTTTTTTTTATGTATGTGCCCCGATTACGCCGGGATGGATGGACCAATTTGAACCAAACCTTTTGCATCTTGTAGGGTATGACTCCCAGTTGGTCCCGTAAAAAAAAATTTTGCATTTCACCACCGCTTGCCACCTTTTTATTGCAAAAAAGCGTACGATTTTGTCCGCGTTGTGTATGGTCATCGATTACTCCAAGATGGATCGACCAATCGGAACGAAACCTTTAGCATCTTATAGAGTATGACCAACAGTTGGTCCCGTAAAAAAATCCGGTTCGGATTTCTACATTTTTTCCGCTTTTATCGCAAAAAACGTGCTATTTCACGTATATTCGGCCTGATATCGATGAAGCCTAGTATTACATTTTGCGGCCGGAGATGTTTCCACGATGATCCCTCTTGCAACATTCCTTGCCCCTCCCTTCACTACCCTGCCCTTCCCTGCGCTTCTCTTCCCATCCCTTTGTTGAAGTTTTCAAGGAATGCTTCAATCGCCACTAAAAAATGTGAAATAAAAAAATTTTTGGAAAAAAAAATACAACCGACTTCGGAATGCACTAAAAAGGACGAAATAAATTAAATTTATATTTCGGAGACGGCGCAAAATTAAAAATTTTCTACATTGGAAATTGTCAAAATTCTTTAATCCATTTACATATTTTCACAATTTTTAATTTTGCGCCGTCTCCGAAATATAAATTTAATTTATTTCGTCCTTTTTAGTGCATTCCGAAGTCGGTTGTATTTTTTTTTCCAAAAATTTTTTTATAAATTTTCCAAGAACAAAACTGTGGTAACTATTTTTTCAAATATTAGGAAGGACAAAAATGACCAGCTCCAACTGTATCTTGGGCAACACCAATTAAAAATAACAGACACCCCTAAAATCCTCGGACTGAATTTTGACAAGAAACACTCATGGATCCCGTTCCTTAAGAGCCTAAAAATTGAGTGCACTCGAAAATTAAACATCATAAAAACTATAGCGTCAAAAGCTGGGGAGCTGAATTCCATATTCTGATCAACACGTACAAAGCCTTAATCCTCTCGAAAATAGACTACGGTTCAATCGTATACGACTCGGCAAAACCGCATCTTCTTAAAATAATGTCACCCGTCCATAATGCGGGAGCCAGAATTGCAACTGGATCATTCAGGACCAGTCCAGTCATCGCATTACTAGCTGAAGCCAATATACAGCCACTTGAATTTAGAAGAAAACAACTAAGCCTAACCTACGCCGTTGCTAAACTCTCTACACCATCAAACCCTATATATGACTTAATAACATCAGGCAAACATCCACACAGCCCTCGTACAAAACCTATGCACCCGAAACCACTGAACCTCCGATTAAAAAAATTCCTACAAGACATGCAAATCGAAGTCCCTCCAGTTCTTCCAAGAAAAAACTTTGCGATCGCTCCATGGACAATACAACCACCTCGTGTAATAGACAAATTCTCACAAGTTACCAGAAACACAGATCGAAGCACCATACAAACCCTGTTCCTAGAATTAGCCAATGATTTTCCAAACCACAAACAACTATTCACTGATGGCTCAAAGTCAAAAGAAGGGACAGGATGCGCTGTATGCACTCCCGAAGACAAACTCCTGTTCAAGTTACCTAACTCCTACTCAATCTTCTCTTGCGAAGCATACGCTATCCTCCAGTCTCTGCTGTATGTAGAGAAATCAGCCTATGACAAATTTATTATACTAACCGACTCCCTAAGTACCATATCCGCGCTATAAAATCTGGAAACCAACAGCACAATAATACAAAACATCATCGAAAAAAAAACGCTATCCTTAACAGCACTGGAAAAGACCTCTTATACTCTTGGATCCCATCACATGTAGGCATCAACGGAAACGAAGCAGCAGACTCAGCGGCAAAAAAAGCGAGCACTTCCTCATCTGAAACATACTCTGTACCTGTCCCCTGTCAAGACTTTCAAAAGTACCTCATCAAAGCCATAAAGGAACAATGGAATCAAGATTGGAAAACCTCAAGATCTACAGCACTACACAAAATTCGTGACAATATATATGATATTAGTCCGGCAGTCTCGATGAACCGACAAGACCAAGTAACTATAACCAGATTAAGAATAGGTCACACCAGATTAACACATTCCTTCCTTATTGCCAAATCAAACCCAATGATGTGTGAAGTATGCAATACACAGATCTCTATTGAACACATTCTAGCCCAATGCCCCAAATATTGCGCCAAAAGGACACAACATAAGATATCAAACGTAGCAAACATGCTACAAAAGGCAAACTCGTGCAGGAGAATTTTAGCTTTCCTGAAAGACATTGGAATCTACCATCAAGTGTAAAATTCACATGATTATAACACAGTTCCAAAGCAAATGTGGTCACTCATAACCTAAGAAGGTGCATGTGACCTTAAACATTCAATTAAAAAAAAAAAAAAAGCTGGCTGTTCAACCCCTAATTTTCATTTTCTTTCGTTCCTGTAAATGAATCTGTTCGCAAGATACAACTCATCAAAGTTGAAAATGATTCTTTTCCGTTAAACTTTAATAAATCGGTTAGAAATAATCGTACAGAATGCTTTAAGAAAGGAAATCGAAGCCAAAGGAACAGACTTTCGTATCCAGTTATCAACGTTTAGGAAAAAAAATTTCTTTAGCCAGCAGAGACAGAGGAAGATGGTAAGAAAAATTACAAATTTCGTTAATTTTCTTCTAAGCAACAAAACTGTGAAAATTAATGAATATTTTGAAATTCCAAATTCCTCAAATTCATTTTATCCAACTACAACAGTCCATCTGAAATGTTCCATTGTTGACACAAATCAGAAAAAGTATTCAAACGTTTAGAAATAATGTCGTTCAAAGAAGACTCATGGAGAAAAGATGAAAAACGATGTTTGTTCGCGAATTTGCGTGGGCGGAGAGGACGGAAAAAACTGAGACACGAAACCTTGACGCTTAATCACTCTAGTATATTTTGTACAACTTATAACTAACACACAAATTAACGTTTATATACACGCGGGTTCTTACAGCTACTTATGAATACAAAAATACGGGGATATCACAAGATATTGTTCGCACGACACTTCTGGTCACGGATACGCGAAGCGCGAACGAAACTGAGTGGTTTTTGAGTGGTCTGGAACGACAATGAATGCACAGAAACGAGAACCGAGAGCACGTGTTAACGTACGAACAGCGTCAGCGATAGCAACGTAATGGCGTCGAACCGGCACCGCGTGGCCGTTGAGCCAGTACCGGTTTCTTCTTCGTGATGGCGCGATCGTGGCCATGCGTGTCCGGGAGGTGCTGCCGCTATCGGTAACGACGCACCAGCGAACTACTTTCGCTGCGAACACTAATGGCCGCGCGTGTTCAAAGGAGAATTCGCCAACATTCCCCCCGGCCATCAGCGACTGGTCGATGATGAAGTCTGCGTGTCCGCGTCGTCGTGAGAGGGCTGATGAAGCAGAGCCAGCTTGACGATAGGCCGCGTGAGCGTCGTGGTGGCCGTCTTGAGTTCGACGACCCTGGTCAATCCATCCTTCCCTGGTAGGAGCCTGAGAACCCTGGCCATGGGCCATTTGCCTGGGGGCAGACGTTCGTCAGTGATAAGAACAAGGGAGCCTACCTTGATCTTGTTGGTTGGATGGTGCCATTTAGAGATCGCCTGGAGTCGTTGTAGATATTGCGTGGACCAGAGCTTCCAAAATTGTTGGAGCCGCTGTTGAATGAACTGCCACCTTGACAGTCTGCTGGCTGCGACATCAAGTAGTGCGGGTTCTGGTACTGCGTTCAGCTGCGTTCCGACGAGGAAATGGCATGGTGACAGGGCTGAAACGTCGTCTGGATCGTCGCTGAGTGGTTCCAATGGTCGTGAATTGAGGATGGCTTCGATCTGCGCGAGCAATGTTACTGATTCCTCGTACGTCAGCAAAGCATCTCCAACCGTCCTCTTGAGATGAAATTTGAGCGACTTGACCGCGGCCTCCCATTTTCCGCCCATGTGCGGAGCGGCAGGCGGGTTGAAATTCCACTGCGTACCATCCTTGGCGAGTGAAGCTGCGATGTTTTGATTTTCGCGTGTGCTTTCGATGAATTGTTTCCGAAGTTGTGCGTCTGCTCCTTGGAAGTTGGTACCGCAATCTGAGTAGAGGCATGCTGCGATACCTCTGCGGGACGTGAATCTGCGATAGGCTGCGATGAAAGCGTCTGTCGAGTAATCTGAAACAACTTCCAAATGAACAGCTGAGGTTGCGAAACAGACGAATACACAAATCCACCCTTTATGCGTTTTCGCTCCTCGTCCCTTCCAGGTCTTGAGCGTGAGTGGTCCGGCGTAGTCCACGCCGGTGTGCGTGAACGGGCGCGATGGAGTGACCCGACAGAGAGGTAGTTGGCCCATCAGTTGATGGGCACGGATCCCCCTCTGCCGAGCACACTTCACGCACCTGAGGATGTGAGTCTTCACCGGAGCTCTTCCACCGATGATCCAATAGCGTTGTCTGAGAAAAGCAAGGGTGTCTTGCGTACCTCCGTGCATCGTTTGCTGATGTGCGTGGTCGATAAGAAGCGCTGAGAGCCGTGAATCACGAGGCAAAATTACCGGATGTTTGCCTTCGTGCGACAGCTCTGAGTGTTGCAGCCGTCCTCCTACCCTGGCGATCCCTTGATGGTCGAGGTAAGCGGTCAGCCGTGTAAAAGGATGTGTCGATGAAAGCGAAGTCCCCTTGGCGAGTGCTGCGAGTTCGTCCTTGAAGTAAAGGGACTGCGTGGCCTGAATCCAGTAGATCCTGGCCTTTTCTATGTCAGCTGCGGAGATCATTGGCGTGGGCGACGCGTTGTATCGTTTCAACAGTTTGTCCACGAACTTGAGGCATAGAGACGTGATTCTGAACAACCTGTTAACAGAAGAATATTGATAGATTAAACTCCATGAATATTCTTTGACTGCGTTCAACGTGTGGAGTGAGACGGCAGAGCGAGCTTCTGGAGCTCCTAGCTCGTCTGCGTCACCACTGGTCTGCTTGGGCCATGCGTTCTGCGTTTTTTTGAGCCACGGTGGTCCCGTCCACCACAGAGTGTGCTGATGTAACTGCTCCGTCGAAATGCCTCTCGACGCGCAGTCAGCAGGATTCGATGTTCCTGGCGTGTGTCTCCAATGATAATTCTGCGTGATCTCTTGGATTTGAATTACCCTGTTGCGTACGTAATCCTTCCATTTAGAGGGGTGCGTCTTGATCCATGCAAGCGTAACTTCTGAGTCCGTCCACAAAAATGTCTGCGTAACGGTCATGTTCAAAGTAGCGTGAACATGCCTTACCAGTTTAGAAAGTAGCAGCGCTGCTGTTAATTCTAACCTCGGGATGGTTAGACGTTTGAGTGGAGCCACTCGCGTTTTCGAGCAAACGAGAGAAATTTGGGTACCCGTGGACGGTGAGCGGACGACAAGGTAGACGACAGCTGCCATCGCGAAGACTGACGCATCAGAGAATCCGTGAAGTTCAACAGTCGACGTGGTCGTTGTGTTGAACCATCGTGGGATGGAAAGCTTGGCCAAGCTGGTTAAATCTTCCCTGATGTGAAGCCAACGGCGAGTGATGTGAGGAGGCAGAATGTCGTCCCAACCGAGTTCCTGTAACCAAAGCTCTTGAATTAAGATTTTGGCTCGTATGACTACAGGTGCGACAAAACCGAGAGGATCGAAGACTTGTGCTACTTCGGATAGGATGAGGCGTTTGGAGAACTGCGTGCGTTTGGAAGAAGGTATGGTTGAGAAGTTGAAAGTATCTTGATGCGGGGTCCATTTGATTCCGAGAATTTTGGTCTCGCAGTCGTCGAATGAGATTGCTGCGTTTCCTAGGTTAGATGCGAAAACTTCAAGCAACGATTTACTGGTAGAGTGCCATTTTGCCAGAGGAAATCCTTCCGCCTGGCAAAGTTGCGTCAGCTGTTGCGCCACTTCGAGGAGGTGATCTGCTGTATCTGCGCCACCAAAAATATCGTCGACATACCTGCCATTCTTGATGGGATCCACGGCGAGGGGATATTTCGACCCTTCATCCTCTGCTAGTTGTAGGAGTGTGCGCACAGCGAGATACGGAGCAGCTTTCGTCCCGTACGTGACGGTGGTCAGCTGGTAATGCGTTTCCTTTTGCGTGTCATCAAGCCAAAGTATGCGTTGCAAGTTCCAATCATCGGGATGTACCTTGATCTGCCGATACATCTTCGTGATGTCTGTTGCAAACAGATGTTTGTACCTGCGTATCCAGATGAGAAGATCTGCGATGTTCAACATAAGATTGGGACCTGTATGCATAAGATCGTTCAGCGAATATCCTGAGGAAGTTGAACTGGAGCCATTGAATACCACACGAAGAGCGGTGGTCGTGCTGCTCAACTTGAGGACGCCATGATGCGGGAGATAATACTGCAACGAACTGATTATTGAGCTGTTGTTCAGTCTTACCATGTGACCAAGCTGCTCATACTCGAGCATGAACTTGGTGTACAGCTGATTGTACTGGTCGTCCTTGCTGAGACGTCTGAGGATTCGCTGAAGACAGGCGTGTGCTGTTTGATAGGAATTGCCTAATGCTCGAGGATGTAGTTTGAGCGGCAACCGCACGATGTATCTTCCTGTCGAGTCCCTTGAATGCGTGGTCTTGAAGTGTTCTTCACACTCCTGTTCGTCTGGCGTGAGCAACGGTGTCGTATCCTGTGGTGGCTCCTCTTGCGTCCAAAATCGGCTGAGTAACTCGTCCAGTTGGCGATTGGTATTATTGACCGTGACCTGATGAACGGTTCTGCGTGGAGTAGGAGGGCCCTCGATGGGGCCGATCACGAGCCAGCCAAAGATAGACAGTTGCGCGACCAGCTGCGTTGACGGATGTCGGATGATATTTGGCTTGATGATCTGTCCGTAAGCGTCAGCTCCAAGTATGATGTCCACTGGTCTGGAAACAAGAAACTGCGGATCTGCAAGATTCAGTTTCTCCAGATGCGAGGGCGGTGTTGCGAGGGTTGGTGGCGTCGATGGTAGACAAGTTGTCACCCGTGGAAGCACGTGAGCTTGAATGGTGACTGAGAGAGGCCGGTAGTTGGAATGGAGGGTAATATTGACCACTCCGTTCGACTGCGAAGTCCTTGCTCCACCAACTCCGTGGACATCCAAGGTGTAGCGTGTTCGTTTCAATTAAAGCTGCGTTACTAGAGATTCTGAAACAAGTGAGATTTCAGAGCCTGAATCGACCAAGATTCTCACCTGTTGAACTGCGAGATCGGTGTGCACTCGGGCGAGTGCTGTTGCTAGAAGTGTTGTCCGTGTTCTGCGTGGTCTCGTTGCGTGGTCCGTACGTTGCTTGAATGCGTGGGCGTCCGTGCGTGGTCTAGGAGTGGGAGCTGCGTGGACTGCGTTGCTCTCGACGACTGCGCCGACCCTTCAATCGGCAGTGGATGGGCCGGGATGATGCGTGGTCGAGATTGATGGCTGCGAAGTGCTCGTCGTGGGCTGCGTGGGCGGTCGTTGGCCAGGCACTACCACGTGGCTCAAGTCTGCGCCATGAAGGAGAGAATGGTGCTGTTCATCGCACAATTTGCATCGTTGTCTTGTGCGGCAGCTTCTCAGATTGTGATGGCCAAGGCAGTTGATACACAACGCGTGTGCCTTGACCACATTGGACCGGTCGTCACTGGACTACTGCCGAAACACAGGACAAGCGCTGATATAGTGCTCCTTCCTGCAGAAGGCGCAGGGATACGTCGAGCTCGTGGGCTGCGATGACGGTGCCGTCTTGGGAGCAGGACGGGGTGCCGGCACGTGAACCGTGGCCACTGGATGCGATGACGCCCTGGCTGGCCCCGGACGAATCGGGGCTGGATGAGTGGCCCGAGAAGACGTCGCTTGTTTGGTGTGCGCGGGCTGCGTGTTCCGAGCCTCTGAGAGCTGCTCCAGCTGCTCCAACGTGCCTGCCCTTGTGAGCAAGAAGGCGGTCAACTGGGCCAGAGTGGGGTAGTCCCTCTGCGCAGCCAAGGATGATTCCCAGTGTTCCCTGGTATCTGCGTCCAGGAGTTTGACCAGCGTGCTCACAAGGAAGCAATTGTTCGCATCCTCCAAGCGAAAGGCCTTGAGGGCCTGCGTGGTCTCTCCAATGATGTCCGCCATCTTCAGAAGGGACGAAGCCTTCCTCTTCGTCATCGGCGTCAAGCGGTGGATGCGGTCCATGTAGGCCTGAACATTGAGCCGCTTGTTCTCAAAGCGGTCATCCAGCAGCTGCCAGGCCAGCTCAAACGACTCGCTTGTGGATGGCAGATGCGCGATGAGCTGGGCTGCACTACCCGAGACGGCCCCCTTCAGGTAATGCAGCTTGTCTAACGCGGACAGTTCTGCGCGGTCCTGAATGACGGACGTGAAGATGGCCTTGAACTCGGCCCACCGATGATATTCGCCCTCGAATCTGGGCAGAGGAATTTCCGGCAGCCGTGCTCGTCGCGGTTCTGTCGTGGTCTGCGTGGTCAAAGGAGTTGCCGTGGACTGCGTTGACTGCTGAGCGAGAGACCATCGATAATCCAATTGAGCGATCAGCCTCCTCGCTCTGAAGGTCTCCTTCTCCACTGTGGCCGACACCCGCCGCTCATAGTAGGGATGGTCCAGCCGAGACACTGGCCACACGCGGCCCAGCGCCTTGTGTTCCTGCTGGAACACCTGGTAGAGGTTGTCCAGGGTAGCGCGGACTACCGACAACTCCTCACGCATCAACTGGAGTGGCTCGGACCTTGTGGCTGCCTCGAGATCCTCCGCGATGGCCGTAATGTGGTCAGAGCGTTCAGTCTGATCTCTCGCGCGTATTTGAAGCTCTGACGAGAGCCGAGCGGGCGAGCGTGGGCGAGCGGTCTTCGAGGGCTGCGTGGAATCTTCGGGCAGCGAGAGTAGCGGTGGAGCCGGCGCCTCCACACCGAGTGCCTCTTCCTCAGGGGGTGAGGCAGGCCGAGACGTCGGCGACGATTCGCGTGATTTCGGCATTGTTCCGAACGTTTAAATTGAAAAAAGTCACTAGGTTCGAGAAATAACACTCACTTAAACTAAAGGAGTCACTGAGCTCGATAAAACTAAAACGCTTAAAACTAGGGAGAGTCACTGAGTTCAATAAAACAAACACGACCACTATTTCGAGTCACTGAGTTCAACGAAACAAACACGACACGATGCTGACGTCACTCACAATGTCGGTTGTAACGGTATAATGGCGTGTTCAAACCGTCACGGCAAGGGCGTGTCTCATCCGGCTCGAAGGACCAAATGTTCGCGAATTTGCGTGGGCGGAGAGGACGGAAAAAACTGAGACACGAAACCTTGACGCTTAATCACTCTAGTATATTTTGTACAACTTATAACTAACACACAAATTAACGTTTATATACACGCTGGTTCTTACAGCTACTTATGAATACAAAAATACGGGGATATCACAAGATATTGTTCGCACGACACTTCTGGTCTCGGATACGCGAACGAAACTGAGTGGTTTTTGAGTGGTCTGGAACGACAATGAATGCACAGAAACGAGAACCGAGAGCACGTGTTAACGTACGAACAGCGTCAGCGATAACAACGTAATGGCGTCGAACCGGCACCGCGTGGCCGTTGAGCCAGTACCGGTTTCTTCTTCGTGATGGCGCGATCGTGGCCATGCGTGTCCGGGAGGTGCTGCCGCTATCGGTAACGACGCACCAGCGAACTACTTTCGCTGCGAACACTAATGGCCGCGCGTGTTCAAAGGAGAATTCGCCAACAATTACTATGGATTAGTTTTACACTCAATTTTTTTGCGAAACACCCGAAGCACAAGACGAAATGCAACGCGTTATACAGCTGACGCGATAAAACTGAATAAATTGATAGAAATCAATATGTAATTACACCCTTTCCCACGCATTTTCACCATCAACGTTACTTTTTGCCGAAAATCACGAGCTTTTCAATTTATTTACGACAGAGGTGAAATCGATGGAAATCTATAATTCCTCATTTTTTTCACGCATTTCCATTATCAACATCATTTTCAACTGAGAATAATGAGCACTTTTCAATTCTTTTATAACAGAAGTTGCTTATCGGCCAAGAAAATTTGTTAAATGGCTGACGCGATAAAACTATAGAAATCGATAATTCCACTATTTCTCCACGTATTTTCGTAAAGGACGTATGTATATACATATGTATATCTTTTGCACGAAATCACGAATGCTTTTCAATTTTTGATCGAGGGAAGATGCTTATCATGAAAGGAAACCGCGATTACCAGTAAAAAGAGACGCAGATCATAAAAATGCGTAGAAGAATAGCTGCATTATCGATTTTTTCAGTTTTTAGAATTGTAGGGTGTCAACGATTTGTTGTGCCCGGATACGCACATAAGGAATGCACAATTCAGCAACTCCTACAAAGCCGACCGAACGGCAAAAGACTTCGATCTATTGGGAAATATCCCAAATAAGATAGACATTCCAATTTAGCAATTGACACGATTAAAGAATATAAAAGCACCGCGCATCGCCCGCGGCGGCAGAAGAAATAACCGAAAGATCGTAAGCAGAACAGGACATAAAGTAACTCTAGAACAATCAGATTTGTAACTCTAAAACATTGAATAAACCAAGTATCACTTCGTCTATTCTCGTGAAGTTCCGGTGAATTCCAATTCTCTAAACGCTCCAGAACCTCAGCTATCCCATAAATTAATTGTTGATACCAAACGGGCACAACAGATTTAACAACGTATCTTCCACGATAAGCACCATTTCTCGTTAAAAAAATCAAAAGTATTCGCAATTTTCTGTAAAAAGCGTGGTTGATCGTGCAAATACACGGACAAATAGCGGAATTATTTATTTTTCCGATTTCTTACTATTTTATTGCGTCGTATTTAGATAAACTTATTTTCCACGATAAGCACCTTCTCTCGTTAATATATTAACAAGTATTCGCTATTTCCAGTAAAAAGAGTGGTCGATCGTGGAAATACAGGGAGAATTAGCAGAATTATTGATTTTTTCGATTTTTTACAATTTTATTGGGTAATTCCACGCCAAATCGATCACTTTTTAACCGACTTCGAAAAGGAGGAGGTTACTCAATTCGACATGTATGTTAATTTTTTTTTTTTTTTTTTAATGTATGTTCGCCGATTACGCCGAGATGGATGGACCAATCGGAACCAAACCTTTTCCATCTTGTAGGGTACGACTCCCAGTTGGTTCCGTAAAAAAAATTTTGCATTTCACCACCTCTTGCCCCTTTTTTATTGCAAAAAAGTGTACGATTTCGTCCGCGTTGTACATGGTCATCGATCACTCCAAGATGCATGCACCAATCGGAACGAAACCTTATGCATCTTGTTGAGTATGACCAACAGTTGGTCCCGTAAAAAAAACCAGATCGGATTTCTTCATTTTTTCCGCTTTTATCGCAAAAAAACGTGCCATTTCGCGTGTACTCGGTCTGATACCGATGAAACCTAGTATTACATCTTGCGGCCGGAGATGTTTCTACGATGATCCCATTTGAAACATTCCCTTCACTTTCCTGCACTTCTCTTCGCATCCCTGCACTTCCATTCGCATCCCTGCACTTCCCTTCGCTTCCCTGCACTTCCCTTCACTTCCTTATCTTTCCCTTCCAAACGCAACTCCCCCTGCCCCTTACTTTCCTCCCCTCCCACCCCTTCCCTTTCACTTCAATCCCCCTCTCTACCCGCCACTGCTGTTCCCTCCGTTGCTAGTTACTATTGTTATAGCAATAATTATTGCAATTACGTTTTGCGTCCGGGGATGTTTCCACTATGATCCCGTTTGCAACATTCCCTTCACTTTCCTGCACCTCCCTTCGCATCCCTGCACTTCCCTTCACTTCCTTACCTTTTCCTTCAACACCCAGTTCTCCCCCTGCCTCTTCCTACCCTCCCTCCCGCCCCTTCTCTTTCATTTCAATCCCTTTCCTGCCCTTCTCTACCTACCCCGGCTGTTCCCTCCATTGCTAATTACTACTCCTATTGCAATAATTATGTTTCTAGCGTGACGGCGACATGGCAAGTGGTAAGTGCGAATCAAGCAATATCCTACTTTCCTATATGTTACAGCAGACACAGTAAATCCCAGTTGTTACGTGAGATTTGAAAGAATTATGTATAATTTCGTATATTTTGTGTGGTTTTACGTATTTTATATAATTGATTACTATTTATTCCAATACAATATGATTATTAAGGATTTCCGTAGAGGAGCTAGGTATATTGCAGCGTTAGTATCCCTGTTCATGTCTGAAACAAAAGTACATACATGTTTTTGTAGAATAATCGTTGTGGAAAGAAAAAAAGACACACCCACGCACGCACAGAACGCACGCCCGCATGCCCGACCACGGGTTGTGTGGTTTTACGTATTTTATATACGTACCTCCACCAGTGTGCGTGCGTGCGTGCGGGCGGGCGTGCGTGCGTGCGTGCGTGCGTGCGTGTTGTCGGTCGGGCGGGCGGGCGGGCGTGCTGGCGGGCGTGCGTGCGTGCGTGCGGTCGGTCGGGCGGTCGGGCGGGCGGGCATGCGTGCATGCGTGCGGTAGGTCGGGCGGTCGGGCGGGCGGGCGTGCGTGCGTGCGGGCGGGCGTGCGGGGGTGCAGGCGGGCGTATGTGTGTTTTTTATCTTTTTACTACGTTTATACTACACAGACATGTATGTACTTTTGTTTCAGAAATGAGCATGGATACTACCGCTGACAATCGTATGTATACCTTGATTTCATAACGATGAGATATAATATATGAAGAAAGGAACACCGTTATACAGTATGTGGCTATTACTTCGCAGGGAATGCAAAGATCGCCACTAAAAAGTCTGAAATAAAATAATAAAAAAAAAAAAGTATAACCGACTTCGAAATGCACTAAAAAGAATGAAATAATATTTCATTCTTTTCGTGGGTTTCTCTCCAGCTATGTATAACATTGATGACAATATTACATTACATGTTAGATAAAATGCATACTTTTCGGAGGTGGGGCAGGGTAAAAAATTTTCTCAGAATCAAACAATTTTCGTAACTTTCAGTACAGGAAATGTTTAATTGAAAACTGTCTAAACGAAACATGTTGCTGATTGCAATTTGTTTGGGGTATGGCGGGCTTGATAACAGATGAGCGTCAAGAAAAACTCATTGATACGTGACAACGTGGAAGAATGAAACTGTATAGTGTATAGTGGTCAGTTTCGGCGTACAAAATGTTTTTCAATCAAAACTTTCTATATGACAGATGTTGCTGATTATGATTTGATTGAAGGTGGACCTGGTACTGAACGGTCCGAAACAGAAAATGCATTTTTGATCCAGCCCCGCCTCCGAAAAATATGCATTTTATCTAACATGTAATGTAATATTGTCATCAATGTTATACATAGCTGGAGAGAAACCTACGAAAAGAATTAAATATTATTTCATTCTTTTTAGTGCATTTCGAAGTTGGTTATACTTTTTTCAAAAATTATTTTATTTCACACTTTTTAGTGGCGATCTTTGCATTCCCTACGAAGTAATAGTCACATACTGTATAACGGTGTTCCTTTCTTCATATATTATATCTCATCATTATGAAATCAACGTATACATAAGATTGTCAGCGGTAGTATCCATGTTCATTTCTGAAACAAAAGTACATACATGTCTCTGTAGTATAAACGTAGTAAAAAGATAAAAAACACACACACGCCCGCGCGCAACCCGCACGCACGCACCCGGGCCCACCCGTACGCACGCCCGCCCGCCCGCATGCACGCCCGCCTGCCCGCACACCCGCCCGCACGCACGTCCGCCGGACCGACCGCACGCACGCACGCCCGCCCGCCCGCACGCACGCCCGCCCTACCGACCGCCCGCGCGCACGCACGCACGACCGCGCCACGCGCGCATGCCTGCACGCACGCACGCCCGCACGCACGCGCGCCCGCCGAAAAGCCCGCACGCACGCACCCCCGCACGCGTATGGATGTACGTATATATAAAAAAATTTTTGGAAAAAAAAATACAACCGACTTCGGAATGCACCAAAAAGGACGAAATAATTTAAATCTATATTTCGGAGACGGCGCAAAATTAAAAATTTTCTACATTGGAAATTGTCAAAATTCTTTAATCCTTTTACATATTTTCTCATTAACAACATCCTTCATTTACACAATTTTTAATTTTGCGCCCTCTCCGAAATATAGATTTAAATTATTTCGTCCTTTTTAGTGCATTCCGAAGTCGGTTGTATTTTTTTTTCCAAAAATTTTTTTATTTCACATTTTTTAGTGGCGATTGGAGCATTCCTTGAAAAGTTCAACAAAGTGATAGGAAGAGAAGGGCAGGGAAGGGCGGGGTAGTGAAGGGAAGGGCAGGGAATGTTGCAAATGGGATCATCGTGGAAACAACTTCGGCCGCAAAATGTAATACTAGGCTTCATCGATTTCAGGCCGAATATACGTGAAATAGCACGTTTTTTGCGATAAAAGCGGAAAAAATGTAGAAATCCGAACCGGGTTTTTTTACGGGACCAACTGTTGGTCATACTCTATAAGATGCAGAAGGTTTCGTTCCGATTGGTCCATCCATCTTGGAGTAATCGATGACCATACACAACGCGGACGAAATCGTACGCTTTTTTGCAATAAAAAGGTGGCAAGCGGTGGTGAAATGCAAAATTTTTTTTTTACGGGACCAACTGGGAGTCATACCCTACAAGATGCAACAGGTTTCGTTCCGATTGGTCCATCCATCTCGGCGTAATCGGGGCACATACATAAAAAAAAAAAAAAAAAAAATATATATACATGTCGAATTGAGTAACCTCCTTTTTCGAAGTCGGTTAAAAATACGTAAAACCACTCAACCTGCGGTCGGGCATGCGGGCGTGCGTTCTGTGCGTACGTACAGAATGTATGTACTTTTGTTTCAGACATGAACATGGATACTAACGCTGCAATATACCTAACTCCTTTACTGAAATCCTTAATAATCATATTGTATTGGAATAAATAGTAATCAATTATATAAAATACGTAAAACCACACAAAATTTACGAAATTATACATAATTCTTTCAAATCTCGCGTAACAACTGGGATTTACTGTGTCTGCTGTAACATATAGGAAAGTAGGATATTGCTTGATTCGCACTTACCAGTTGCCATGTCGCCGTCACGCTAGAAACATAATTATTGCACTAGGAGTAGTAATTAGCAATGGAGGGAACAGCAGGGGTAGGTAGAGAAGGGAAGGAAAGGGATTGAAATGCAAGGGAAGGGGAGGGTGGGAGGGTATGATGAGGCAGGGGGAGAGTTGGGTGTTGAAGGAAAAGGTATGGAAGTGAAGGGAAGTGCAGAGATGCGAAGGGAGGTGCAGGAAAGTGAAGGGAATGTTGCAAACGGGATCATAGTGGAAACATTCCCGGACGCAAAACGTAATTGCAATAATTATTGCAATAACAATAGTAATTAGCAACGGAGGGAACAGCAGGGGCGGGTAGAGAAGGGAGGGAAAGGGATTGAAGTGAAAGGGAAGGGGAGGGAGGGGAGGAAAGGAAGGGGCAGGGAGAGTTGGGTCTGGAAGGGAAAGATAAGGAAGTGAAGGGAAGTGCAGGGATGCGAAGAGAAGTGAAGGTGTGCGAAGGGAAGTGCAGGGATGCGAAGGGAAGTGCAGGAAAGTGAGGGGAATGTTGCAAATGGGATCATCGTGGAAACATCTCCAGCCGCAAAAAATGTAATACTAGGTTTCATCGATATCAGGCCGAGTATGAGCGAAATAGCACGTTTTTTGCGATAAAAGCGGAAAAAATGTAGAAATCCGAACCGGGTTTTTTTACGGGACCAACTGTTGGTCATACTCTATAAGATGCAGAAGGTTTCGTTCCGATTGGTCCATCCATCTTGGAGTAATCGATGACCATACACAACGCGGACGAAATCGTACGCTTTTTTGCAATAAAAAGGTGGCAAGCGGTGGTGAAATGCAAAATTTTTTTTACGGGACCAACTGGGAGTCATACCCTACAAGATGCAAAAGGTTTGATTCCGATTGGTCCATCCATCTCGGCGTAATCGGGGCACATACATAAATAAAAAAATATATATATATACATGTCGAATTGAGTATCCTCCTTCTTATTCGAAGTCGGTTAAAAAAGAGCTACAGCGTGTACTAGGTGTAGTTAATTACTTGAGAGGGTTTATACCAAATCTAGCCAGTAAGACTGAACAATTAAGAGAGTTATTAAAAGCCAATGCTAACTGGCGCTGGACACAAATACATCAAAAGGAATTTGAAAATTTGAAACGTGAAATAAGTACGGCTCCTAACTTACAAACGTTTAATGAGCATAAAGAAATTACTATACAAGCTGATGCGTCGTCAACAGGATTAGGTTGCTGCCTTTTACAGGAAAATAAGCCGGTAGCATTTGCTTCAAGAAGTCTAACAGAGACTGAAAAGAATTATGCTCAAATAGAGAAAGAGTTGCTTAGCATTGTTTTCGCGATTAAAAAGTTTCACTATTACATCTATGGTAAAAAAGTATTAATACATACTGATCACAAGCCATTAGTAACGATATTTAAAAAAGAAATCGCGAAAATAGATTCAAGTAGATTACAAAGACAGACTCAAGCTGATAAATTATGAACTAGTCGTTACATACCTACCAGGAAAGTACATGTTCATAGCAGATACATTATCTAGGGATTATATACATCATAATAAAGATGATGAAATTGACCTAACCCATATCATACATAGCATTTACAAGCATAAGGCAATAAGTGAGGAACATTTAAACAAAATAAGACAAGCCACTAATAATGATAGGGTGTTAGAGAAAATAAGAGAATATTGTAAAACGCAATGGCCAAACAGTAAAAAAGAGTTAGGACAAGAACTAGTAGCGTACTGGAAACAAAAAGACAACCTATATGTAGTTAATGACATAGTATTTAATGGTAACAAAATAATCATACCAAGCGAACTAAGGCAAGAAATGTTAAATAGATTACATGAGAGACACTTAGGTATGACAAAAATGAAAATGCGAGCGCGAATATTATTATATTGGCCAGGTATAAATAAAAATATAGAGGAAATGGTATCGAAATGCGGGGTGTGCAAGAAATATGCTGTAACCGTGCTGGTTACATACCAAGAGACGACACACGAACAGCCGAGTGTAATTGTGTGAGTGTGACAGACTCCCCTACCACCGTAAGGATCCGCGGTCCTGTGTCGCGTGCGAAAGAATTTAGGAGAAGCGCCCCACTAATTAAATATGCGTGCGCATCGATCCCCACTCGATATGGATCGAAGGAGATCGATGCTCGTACAACAAGAATTACTCTACGTCTGGAAGCGAACCAGGTAACACGCGTTTCCAATTCCGTTCAGCGAAAACCGGTATATAATTGAGAGGTCAAACCGACCTGGTAACTTAGTCAAACCGCCTAACTTACCCTCGTTATATACGCGCCTCAAACCGAGGAGTCACGAGCACAAACCGCGCCGTGGCACAGCTAGAACGCGACCCTTTTCTATGTGTTGTTCCGGCGTGTACAGCGTAGTAGTCACCAATTAAATAAAATCAAATTTTACATCATAACGAGTGGTAATATTAGAATCTCAATTTTCGCTGAGCGGAACGAAACGGTGAGTAAGGTTGTTTGGAGTCACTGCTAATGGTAGAATCTCGCGTGGCAAAACCACAGAATCCGTGAACGATTGAGATCGGATAATTCTCATACATCCTGACTCAGCTCCCAGGCTCATACAGGCAGTCGAAGTATCGCTCGGCCCACGTAAAGTGTCCCGCCGTAACTTCTGGCTGTCCCTGTGTGCCCTTGTGAGACGTGGACTCGATTGTGAGCATTATCACAATTTCTGCCGGCATTTGATCGTGGCATCGCTCACAGACTCGTTCGAGCATTTAAAGTGTCGCTCAGCTCACGAAAGTGCCCTGCCGTCACTTCTTGAATGTACTCGGATGCCTTTGTGAAGAGGTGGATACGACCGTGTGGCACGGTGATCGCTCTGTTTGGTAGCATCGCGGTATATTAATCTTCACCGATTCCAGTTGAGTAACCGAAGTGTCGCTCAGCCCACGATTCGTGCCTGCCGACATCTTCTGGTTGTTCTCAATTGATCGTGTGAGGTTATAGTGCAGGCACCACTTGATCTTCCCCGAATTGCTCGGCAGGATCAACCTGAGTGTTGCTGCACCGTACGTATCGCGAAATTCACGATCGGATTGTACACAGTCGAAGTCAGGCGTCCGGCATCGGAGAACACCTCGAGCCCACATTCGTGCCTCAGGTGAACTCCTAGGTGTCTCAACCTGATTGAGGCTTCGTGGCGTCTCCACCCAGACTCCTCCTCCGATTATTCGGCCGAGAGCGAGGGTGCTGCGACAGATCCTCAATCGTGCGATTGGAGAGCAGTGATTCAAACAACCATCCATCATATCCATTATCGAGTACTGTATCGCGAATCGGATAGTAGAAGTCGCAGGGAGGGAAATTAGTGTGCAATTGCGGGTGGATATTCAAAAGTATCCACGCGTCGTTGCACACTTGTAGTAGGGTTTCGTTAAAGCCAATCACTAATAATTTTATATTTAAAGCTAATCTTTTATCCGTTACGTAGAACATTTAACTTGTATATATATATGTATATATCTATGTCTATCCTAATCTGCCAAAATAATATCGCGCGCAAATATTGGTAAACATTCGTTTCCCCACAACCAAGGTCGAAATATTCGCGTTTTCACGCGAACGTGTGACAGAAGAAAGGACTGAGACATTTGCATTCGTGAACGCGGGAAGACTGTACGAAACGTAATCAAGCCTGTACAAATCGCGAAGTTCTGTTCATTTACCAGAATTGGTGACCAGCCGTATATAATTTGTTCACTCAATTTTCACCAGAATATATATATATATTTCGTTTACATCATAAATTGTTTCCAACTTTTTCAACAACCGATCAGAACTCCCCGCTATCCAGTACCTGGAGGCCCGAATCCCTCCATCTAAGCAATTCCATTTTCTGACATCCTAATAGCTACATTGCGTTTATCAATTTCAATCGCGTACGGTTAATTCATCTAGAAACCACGTATCTAAAGAGATTATGTAACCGTCGCCAGGGGAAATCTCGTGGGTAGAAAATAAACGGTTACAATGCGAATGCCAAAACCAAAGAAACACTAATCCCACACCCGCCTCCGCAATTACCGTACCAAAAAATTGGGACGAACATATTTGAATATGGAGGAACAAGTTACCTAGCTATAATAGATTATTTTTCTAAGTGGTTAGACATTAAGCAACTAAAATCTAAGAATTCGAATAGTGTAATAAGCGCGCTAAAATCTATATTTGCCACACATGGAATACCGGAACATTTGATCGCGGACAACATGCCATTCTCCTCGCAAGAAATGAAAGACTTTGCTCACACATGGCAATTTAAAATAATAACAAGTAGTCCGCGTTATCCGCAATCGAATGGGGTGGCCGAAAAAGCAGTACAAATAGCTAAACAAATTATAAGAAAATGTAATGATGATAAAAGAGAGGTAGAGCTAGGTCTATTAGCGTATAGAAATTCCCCGGTGGCTGGACTACCGTACAGTCCAGCACAAATGGTAATGAATAGGGAAACCAGAACGACACGTCCCGTAATTACAAAACACTTGATACCAGAAGTTCCTCCACATATTTACAAGAAACAACAGATACGAAGCGGGAAAATCAAACAATATTATGACAGAACTGCAAAGAAAAGCGTGACATTCAAGGAGGGAGATAGAATATATGTGTACGATAGCAAACGATGGAATCCGGGGAAGATTGTAAGAAAGTGTGAAACGCCTAGATCGTATATAATAGAAGAGGAAACAGGTAGTCAACTAAGACGAAATCCAAGACACATTACAAAGTACTAAGGTAAAAGGGGGAGGTGTTGTAGAGATAAGATGGTATGGGTGCATATATGAGTGTGTGTGTGTGTGTGTGTGTGTGTGCGGCCCAGTGAACAGCGCCCTCATTGTCTCTCTGCAGAATGTATGACTGGCATGTGAATATGTGATTAGAGAGTCTCGAGGAAATCCAAGACGTATAATGTAATCTTAAGTGTATCAATAAATAGTGATAAGAACACAACAGTAGACTCCTTACTTGTGTGAAGTTAGCCCCCCAATATTAAAAAAAATAAACTTTCTATAGCTCAATCGATTGCTCATCGTTTGCACATGTATGCACATTTCGAATTTTTAACCGACTTCGAAAAAGGAGGTTACTCAATTCGACATGTATATATATATATATATTTTTTTTTTTTTTATGTATATGCCCCGATTACGCCGAGATGGATGGACCAATCGGAACGAAACTTGTTGCATCTTGTAGGGTATGACTCCCAGTTGGTCCCGTAAAAAAAAAATTTTGCATTTCACCACCGCTTGCCACCTTTTTATTGCAAAAAAGCGTACGATTTCGTCCGCATCGTGTACGGTCATCGATTACTCCAAGATGGATGGACCAATCGGAACGAAACATTTAGCATCTTATAGAGTATGACCAACAGTTGGTCCCGTAAAAAAACCCGGTTCGGATTTCTACATTTTTTCCGCTTTTATCGCAAAAAACGTGCTATTTCACGTATATTCGGCCTGATATCGGTGAAGCCTAGTATTACATTTCGCGGCCGAAGTTGTTTCCACGATGATCCCATTTGCAACATTCCCTGCCCTTCCCTTCACTACCCTGCCCTTCCCTGCCCTTCTCTTCCTATCCCTTTGTTGAACTTTTCAAGGAATGCTCCAATCGCCACTAAAAAATGTGAAATAAAAAAATTTTTGGAAAAAAAAATACAACCGACTTCGGAATGCACTAAAAAGGACGAAATAATTTAAATCTATATTTCGGAGACGGCGCAAAATTAAAAATTTTCTACATTGGAAATTGTCAAAATTCTTTAATACTTTTACATATTTTCACATTAACAACATCCTTCATTTACACAATTTTTAATTTTGCGCCGTCACCGAAATATAGATTTAAATTATTTCGTCCTTTTTAGTGCATTTCGAAGTCGGTTGTATTTTTTTTTCCAAAAATTTTTTTTTGTTTGCACACTTTTAATAAAAAAGTTATTAACAAAACAATTTTGGGGGGGCCAAGTTCACACTAGCCCCCCAAGTACCAGTAAATTAAATGGAAATAGTCTTAATCGATAGATTTTCGTTTGCACATTACGAATCAGGTGAATTTTTCGTTTGCACAATCTTAGTTAAAGAGTTATCAACAATTAAAGTTTCCAGATCGGTCGATTTTGGCAGATAAACTGGAAACACGAATATTACGTTCAAAATAACATCAATCGATAGATTTTCGCTTGCACATTACGAATCAGGTGAATTTTTGCGATTGCACAATCTTAGTTAAAGAGTTATCAACAATTAAAACTTCCAGATCGGTCGATTTTGGCAGATATGCTGGAAACACGAATGTTACCACTGTGAAGTTGATACCTCATTTTTAAAAAAACTATTTTTTTTCTTAAGTTCTGAAATGCACCCCAAAGAGTTCAGGAGTTCTTTATTAATTTTAAAAATAGCTCTGGCAAATTACGCTAAAAAATCGGTGTTTTAATTTTGGGGGTGCTAACTTCACAAAATGAAATGTCTAAATCGACGATAACGTTAAAACTATTGAAAATAATTAAATTCGTCATAAGTGCTTTTTGTAGAACTCTTGAGGTACTGTCCAGGTCCAGAACTCTCAACAGAATTGTCAAAACTTTAAATCTGGAAATTTTAATTGTTGATAACTCTGTAACTAAGATTATGCAAACGAAAAATCGACCTGTTTCGTAATGTGCAAACGAAAATCTATCGATTAAGACTATTTCGATCTAATTTACTGGTACTTGGGGGGCTAGTGTGAATTTGCCCCCCCCCCCCCCAAATTGTTTTGTTAATAACTTTTTTATTAAAAGTGTGCAAACAAAAATTCGAAATGTGCATACATGTGCAAACGATGAGCAATCGAATGAGCTGTAGAAAGTTTATTTTTTTTAATATTGGGGGGCTAACATCACACAAGTAGACTCCTTTGAGGCCAACTCCGAATCGATCGAAGCGCCTTTTTACACACACTAATGCTATGTAAAATATCTAACTGCGAAAGTGGACATTTGGTAGTGCGACATCCGACGGCAATACTTATAGTTAAATTCTTTTTCTGTATTATCTGTTAATTATCCCATTGCCTGTTGTCATTTTCCTAAATGACAAATGAAAAGCTCAAAGGCATAATTGCCAGATCTCATCGTTCTTTAACGATGTTGCCATATCTACTGCAATTCTGCCCATTTGTAAATCTTGACGGAATTCTGTTCCAGCCTCGAGCCAGCCCGGCGTCTGAATGAAGGTGCAGAACTATCGATAGCCGTTATGTTGATAGCTTTTGATAGTTTCATACCTTACTATTGATAACGATCGATTCTTTTCGTTTTGAAATAAATCTCGAAAGCATAATTTCCAAATCTCATCGTAGCATAGAGTTCTGCCACCCGGTTTCTCAAACGTAAAAATTGACTGCTACAGATAATGATAAAGCAATATAGAAATATAGATAATGATAAAACAATAATTTGTGTAATTATTAAACTTCTTATTTATACTTTCAAGAACATTACATATACATCTTGTCCCTGAATTATTGCAAGAAACGAAAATGTGAGGAACAATAATTTCCTTTGCAAAAATATCGGATAGGGCTTCGTTTTTTAATTATTAACGAGAAAAACATCGACTAACCACAGCGCACGCTGTGTTCTCCCGCTAGTGTTGTCCGCATGATGTTAGTACAACTAATATCAATAATGAAACATAAAAAATTAAGTAGAATAAACAAAAGAACCGAATTACGTGATTTCCTGGTAGAAGGAATAAATTTAATTTTTTTTTTTTTCGATATTCCCACATTAAATTTAAAAAAATGGAGACTGTTTAGCACTCGCCGCGGTATGGCCGCACGAACTTAGAAAATCGCTAATCACGCGTAGCGATGCGCATGCACGAAACGGAGGAAGGAAGAGTCAGTGAATGAGCTTCAGTGGATATACGGTACTCGTAATTATTTTATTAGACCAGACGAAACGTACATATGAAGCGACGGACAACGGACAATCTTGATGTACAAGGAGAACAGACAATCTTCGGCGCGACGCGGACGATGAGAACGAAGTGACAAATCACGAACGAAACGAGGAGACGAATATCGACGCTCGTGTGACGATAAACATTCCCGGAAGCCTACGACCAAGGGTCGGTTGCACACACTACTGATAAGAGGATCCCCCATCAGAAGTTGAGCATCAGCAAATAAGACCGGAGCGCGATACTCGCAGACAGTCATCAGCTAACCGTTAAGAAGTATAATTAATCCTTTGTATTACTTGGTGTACTTATAAGAAATAAAGGTATCGTTCACTACGGTGAGCGATCCAATTTCTTTTATTATTTCTCAAGTCATTTTTTACGTGACATTTTGGCGATCCTGCCAGGATCCATTCAACTCAGTGTAAACGAAACTACGCATTTTGGTCTACGGACATCACTGCAGCTGAGGGATCAAAAGATACCTGTTGGACAACGGACCTTTTGAAACCAGTAAGTAACTCTGGATTCATTCATTCATTATCGAACGAGAAAATCTAGTTTCTCGAGTGACGACTCAAGTACGAGCAGCATCAAATCAGTTAGAATCATGAGTAAGAATCAAGCGAGTACATCTACGGATGCACAAATTAAAGAACTTATGGAGACCGTTAAAAAACAAAACGAAACGATGATGAAACAGCAAGAATTTTACAACCGGAAAATAGGCACATTAGAAACCGCTCTACAACTCGCACATCAAGAAAATAAGAAACGAGCGAAGGAAATAGAATTATTAGGGAAGAACTTGGCCGGAATGAGCATGGTAGAAGAAGACGATGATTTTACATCCGTGATGACCGAAGACGTAGAAAGTAGAAGCCAAGTGACACGTCAAGGCAATTTGGCTCAAGAACCGACAGCTCCGCGTAACGAACAACCTACGTTACGAGCAAAGGATGCTATACGCTACATCCCGACGCTAAATGGAGACGATGATGTTGGAGTAGAGGATTTTATGAAAGAGGTACGTGCATTAAGAAGTATGTGTACGGAACAAATGCTACTCTTAAAAGCTATAAAGGTAGAGAAAATAGTCGGAAAAGCAGCACAAAGCATACGGAATATTGCTATAGACGATTATGCGAGTTTGTATGACGCGTTACGAAACAATGTCGCAGTGCAAGCTTCATCCGATGAATTTAATGAACAACTACGCGAGTTAAAACAGGGAACAACTGAAACAGTACAAAATTTTAATATTCGATTCAGGCGTGTATTAAATAAATTAACATACGCCATTACGAACGAGTATCCACAACCAATAACAAGACGTGTGATGATGGAAGCCACCATGAAGAGAGTAACAAGAATTTATATAAACGGATTAAAACGAGAAATAGGACGAATGATTTTTACTAGTAAACCAGCCACTCTGGTAGAAGCGGAAAAAGAAGCAGCTGATATTGAGCGATACTTGCGAGAAGAACGGCATGATTCGGCCAGACGACCACACCCGGCGGTGACTAAGCAAGAAGGAAACTATGCACGTCGTTACGTGTCCGCCTCGACCGAGTCAAGGAGACCAGTTATCTCCCCTCAACAACTCAACAACCAAGGAGAAGCACGTAGTCGCTCAGTGTTTACCCGATCTGAGAACATGTCTCTTGAAGCTCGACGACAGATAAAATGTTTTAAATGCGGTAAAATTGGACATACCTCTAACCAATGTGTAAATTTTCAAGTACGAACGCCTCAAGAAAAAGCACCTCCCAGAACGTTCAATATTCAAGCAGAAGAATCATGCGAATTGACTCAACCAGTAAACAATTACCAACCATCAAACTTCGACGACCAAGAACCGAACTCTTGTTTCTTGTCGACTCAGGAGCCGGAATCAATATTGTTAGAAGAGGATCAGTATTACGAGACCCAGCAATGAAGATCAACCAAGACGAAGAAGAACAAGTGTTCTCTATAGGACATAATAAGTTTAAAACGAAAGATTTCATAATATTCAAAATTTGCAACGAACCAATAAAATTTTACATAGTAGATGACAACTTTCCATTAATAGAAGATGGAATATTCGGTTTACCGGCAATGAAACATTTCTCTTTTAAAATTACTAATGATTATTTACAACTTAACGATGTACGACTTAATTTTCAGAAATCAGAAGAAACGATAGCACCGAACACACAAATTCATAAAACAGTCTACCTCGAAGGAATACCAACACGAGTATGCTTTGTCAATTGTGGTAAGTCGGAAACCAGAATTACAAATCTTATTGAAAATACAAATACTTATGATCAAGCTATAACATTTAAAAATCTTGTTAGACTTTCTCATATAGAACCTAGCTTACGCGAACCTTTGGAAAAATTATTACTGTTTTATATTGATACCTTCAATTTGGAAAAAGATCTCTTACCTTGCACTAATTTGGCTAAACATACTATAACGTTAAAAGAAAATAAAATTATTAATACAAAATCGTACAGACCACCGGAATGCCATAAAGAAGAGATCAATCGGCAAATGAAAGAAATGTTAGAGAAAAAAATTATTGAACCAAGCGACTCCCCATATAACTCACCAGTTTGGGTAGTCCCAAAGAAAATAGATGCATCAGGAAAACAGAAGTGGCGAATTGTCATAGATTTCAGAAAATTGAATGAATTAACAGACCAGGACGCATACCCATTACCTGACATAGACGAAATATTATCTCAACTTGGTAATGCCAAATTCTTTTCCTCCCTTGATCTATCCTCTGGATTTCATCAAATTCCTATGGACGAAAACTCAAAGAAATATACTGCATTCTCTACACCACACGGACATTATCATTATAATCGCATGCCCTTTGGATTAAAAAATGCCCCTGCTACATTTCAAAGAATGATGGATACAGCATTAAGAGGCTTGATAAATAAACACTGTTTTGTATATCTAGACGACATTATAATATTTGGTAACTCAATAGAAGAACATAATAAGAATCTTGCCATAGTATTACAAAGACTTAGAGAAATCGGACTAAAATTGCAACCTGACAAGTGCGAATTTTTGAAACCAGAGCTAGAATACTTAGGACATGTAGTAACAAAAGATGGGGTAAAACCCAATCCAAAGAAAATAGAAGCTATAAAGAACTTTAGACAACCCAAAACTCCGACAGACGTAAAATCATTTCTTGGACTCGCAGGATATTACAGAAAATTTATAAGAAACTTTAGTAAAATAGCTAAACCTCTAACTGAATTGACTAAGAAAGACGTACCATTCCATTGGACTGAACAGACGCAAAATAGTTTCAACATATTAAAAGACAAACTTTGTAACTCACCCGTGTTAAAATTCCCAGATTTTAATAAAGAATTTGTGTTAACAACAGACGCTAGTAACGAAGGAATAGGAGCTATATTGTCACAAGATAATCATCCTTGTTGTTACATTTCTAGAACTTTAAATCCTCCGGAACGAAATTATTCTACTACAGAAAAGGAACTATTAGCGATCGTTTGGGCAGTTAAACGTCTAAGACAGTACCTGTTAGGAAGGAAATTTGTTATTAGAACTGACCACCAAGCATTAAAATGGCTACAAAATTGTAAAGACCCTTCTTCACGACTGATACGATGGAGACTGAGATTAGAAGAATACGACTATACTATCGAATATACTAAAGGTAAAGATAATACAGCAGCAGACGCACTGTCACGAATACATATAACGAGAACAGAGACAGAACTAGTAAGACAATTTAGAGAATGGGAAACGACCAAGACAGTTCCAAAGTTTATGAGAATCGTACCAAATAAAAGAACATTTTATCAATTGACGAAAAACGAGTTAGGAAACTATCAGGGACAAGACATTTGGTTAGTTAAACTCCGACAAATCATAGAAACCAATGATAAGATAGGAATAGGAGACGATAGGTTCTCAGAATTTGAAAAAACTATGATCAAGCAAATCTTACTCTTTTTAAATGATACAGTAAAAGAAATAGAGTTCGCATGGGAACCGATTAAAGAATTTACCGACGAAGAAGTAACAGAAATCATTAAAGAAAATCACGACTTGGTAGGACACCCTGGTATGCAAAAAACATATAGTAGAATCAAGAATTATACAAATATTCCTCACTTAATGAATAAAATAAAAGACTACATAAGTAATTGTGAAACTTGTCAAAAAGCTAAAACCATGAGAATTAGGCCTCGCGAAGAACCGCAAATGACTGACACTCCCCTGGAACCAAATGAAAAGATAGCTATGGATATTCTAGGACCGTTACAGAAAACTAAGAAAGGAAATCAATACATATTATCGATACATGACGAATTAACAAAATACTTAATACTTGTACCCCTACGGACGCAACAGACGGAATCTATATGGAACGGACTTTTAAACCATTACATTTATATTTTCTCGGCACCTAAGAAAATCTTGACAGATAGAGGACAGAACTTTATTTCTGAACTTATGCAACGTTATGAAGAAGCCTTTAAGATTCGACACATCAAAACCACTTCCTTTCATCCTCAATCTAACGGTAGTTTAGAAAGAACACACGCAGTAGTAACCGATATGATAAAATCGTTACAACAAGACTCTGATACTGAATGGGACGAATTATTGAACTTTGTCTGCTTAGCCTATAACACTATGGTACATGACGCAACGGGATTCACACCTTTCGAACTAACATTTGGACACAAAGCTAACTTACCCACGACTATTTCCACAAATCCTCAAAGGTCTCATCAAGATGAGATAATAATGCGAAAACGGGAATGGGATTCGAAATTGCGAAAGGCTAGAGAAACTCTTGTTAAAAGCAAGAAGCGATATCAAAGAGATCAGGCTAGGAAGATTATTAAGCCTCAGTCAATATTTAAGGAAGGAGATTTAGTACTCGTGCATAATGATCATAAAGAACACAAGTTAGATCAAGAATGGTTAGGACCATTTACAATTGACAAAGTAATGACTCCTTATTATATATTAGAGAATAAAAAGATACATGGTAATCGATTAAAACCTTATTTTCCAGGGCGGGCGCCTACATCATTGTAGGAACATTATATTTTATCCAAGGTTTAGATATTAAGATATTACCCGAAAGAAGCAATGTATTATTAGAAAACATTAACAAAGCCTATATATATTCTAACACAGCAAATATAATCTTAGGATTAGAGACATCAGATATTTTCGAACAAATAACTAACATAGTTCATTTCAAAGAAAAGATTGAAGCCTTCTCAATAAGCAACGAATATCAAGAAGAAATAAAATCTATCTCTATGAAAATTCGTAATTTGCAATCGTTGGCTAATCACATTAAAATCTTAACACATCAACGCCGTTCAAAACGCGGATTATTAAATATTATAGGTTCAGTCTCCAAAAGTTTATTCGGAACCCTAGACAATGATGATCTAGAACTAATCAACAAAAACATGGATACACTTTTTGATAGTAACAAACAGATCAAAACTATTCTAGCCAATCAAACATCCTTAATAAAGAAAATATTAAACAACGAAAATCTTGAACATCTAGAATCAGCTTACAATGAAATACGTAAGAAACAACAAGAAAATGCGAAAGATCGTGTACTCACCAAATTTATCATAGAATTAGACAGCGCTATTCAGTCACTACATTTTCAAATCGATGAAATATTAAACGCAATCATATTAGGGAAACAAGGAATCATTAGTCCACAGTTAATACCTCCGGAAGAATTTATACAAAACTATGCGAAATTTGTTGGCGGAGACGTTTATAATATAGCTATACAACCAAACATCGAAAACTACCAATATATACTCGACATCAGTGAATTACATTTGTTTACAACAAATAACAAATTATTTTTCAAAATTACGATACCATTAGTATTTCCACAGGAATGGGATATAGTCAGAGTATATCCAATTCCTACGAAGCAAAACAATGTGTTTATGGCACCGGTAATAGAACATCCAATATTCCTGATTTCAAATCTAGTATATATAAACACTGATCTGGAGTATCTTTCAAAATACTGTAAGAAACAAATTGTAATGATTTGCAAGCAAACTCAACCAATTCATGATAGAAATTCTATAACTGATTGTAACAGCGAAATAGTCAATTTCAAGAGCGAAATCCACCACTGTCAAATTGCGATTTATAAAATTATTGATCTAAGTTTTGTTCTGTTAGATGATAGTAACCGATACTTAGTAATTCCCGAAAAACCTACGGAGATAAACATTATTTGTTCTTCAAAACATTACGCGCATGTAATTAGCCAATCTGCGATAATTAGTTCCAATGATACTTGCGACTTACTGTATAAAAACGAACATATGCGAATAGGAAAGGATAAAAAAGAAATAACATACGAACTTAAAGTAAAACCTTTTGAATTAAGAACCAATAATAGCTATGAACAATTATTAACTAAACTTGAGAAAGCACCCAAAATAATTAATAACATTGAAACTTACAGAACTACTGCTGACAAACTCGAATCCGAAATATCCAGTCTTAACTTCGAGCATAGATTCACTTCAATAAAATCATACGGATTAAGTTTCATACAGATTCTTGGTTACATTTCAATCGGTTTAATAGGAATATATGTTTTTAATAAAATCGGATTATTCGATTGTATAGGGAAATGTATTCCAATTAAGCTTTGCTTTCATTTACTATGTTGTAAAATTAAGAAAGGACCAAACGAAATTAGAACCGAATCCGTACCAACAGCCCCTAATCTATACGAAACAGCACCGCTTGCAATAGAATGTGAAGACCCGGATGAACGCGTGCTATTTCAACCGCAACGAGTCCACTTCAAAAGGAGCATCCTGAAAAAGAACCTAAGGGACTAGGTTCACTCTACGAAGGGGGGAATGTGACGATAAACATTCCCGGAAGCCTACGACCAAGGGTCGGTTGCACACACTACTGATAAGAGGATCCCCCATCAGAAGTTGAGCATCAGCAAATAAGACCGGAGCGCGATACTCGCAGACAGTCATCAGCTAACCGTTAAGAAGTATAATTAATCCTTTGTATTACTTGGTGTACTTATAAGAAATAAAGGTATCGTTCACTACGGTGAGCGATCCAATTTCTTTTATTATTTCTCAAGTCATTTTTTACGTGACACTCGACGCGTGCAATTGTCGGGAAAATCGCTGGGTGGATTTCCGCAAACTCAAACTCACTCGAAGCAACGGTCTCTTTCAATATCAATGCGCTCACTCTTTTCTCGGATACTTTCGACAGAATGGGTGCCGGGCGCGAACGATCGCGTATTTATCGTCGCGGGGGGTACGCTGCGGACGGGAAGTTCGAACGAAACGGCGACCGCTGGTTGGAGAATTTGACTCGTCGCCGTTGCTTGAGACGACGTTTAACCGGCGACGCGTACGGTAAATTGATAACGAACGTTTCGCCGAAGTCAACAAGCGACGGTTGAAGAGTCGGGCGGGAGAGTGACAAACAGGCAAAAACCGTCGATTGTCGACTTCGGCGACGGGTGCCCCTTAAAGTTTTTCTGCCGAAATCGGCGGTTTGGTCGTCCTCGGCGGCCGAGCAACAAACCGCCGTTACAATTTTGAACAGAGACAAAATTGAAATTTGTTATTGATCATCGCTGTTATTTGGTCATCAGACCGATCCTGGCTCTTCTTCGATGTATATAATCTGCTGCGTAGAACAGCTGATGGGTCGACCGGGTCAATGACTGTTGCATTTCATATGTTTTCTTCCTATACGGTCAGAAAAGGACAAAGCGAAGAACGACAGTGACCGTCCTTTTCTAGAAAAGAACAAAGCGAAAAGAGACATCGACTGTGCCTTTCTGATCGTGTGTCGGAAAAACATATGAAATGCAGAATTCGTTGACCCGGCCGCCCCATCAGCTGTTCTGCGATACAGATTTTATACATCGAGGAAGGTCCAGGATCTGACCAAATGACAGCAATGAACAACGACAAATTTAAATTCTGTCTCCATTTTAAGGCAATTCTTAAAATCTTTGTCATTTAAAATAGATAAAAAAAAACAACAGATATTTATTCATTCTGCCGGGATATCGAATAATTCGGTTATTTTCCTTATTCTATAGGTACATCTAATTTCACGTTATTGTTAACTTTTTATTTTTTATTTTCAATATTACTTTTATCTACAATATATTACTTTTATTTACATGTATTAATTGCATTATTTCATTTTTTTCGGAATAAATTTATAAAATAATATTATACATTTTTTAATGTAATTAAACAGTTCTATTATTTTTTTTTGCTCGTAGTCAGATGTCCTTTGTCCATAAAATTTTTTTTGGACGCTCGTCGTGTTGCTCGTCGTGTACCTCATATTCTGATCGTTTGATCCGTTTTTCATTTACGTCGGATTTGTGATCATTCGGCGTTGCATCTAACCAATTTACTCACTGTCAACATGTTTTACAAAAGCAAGATTAATATATTTTACACGTAGTATATTGTGGTAACTAGTATTATATTGTTCATCTTTTCGTATACTTACATTTCTTCATTACCTGCTACGAATTCGATTTATTACTATTCATAATTGTGCATACAATTTTTTCTAATGTACCTAATGTTATTGCTCCAAAAAAATAATTACAATTAATTTTAATATTATATTCAAATGTGTATTATCCCTCAGATTTAATAATGTTACTGTAAACATACAGCTGTTAACAATATTAATGTCATCATTGGGATTTTGAAATTACATCTTAACTCTTGTTACGAGAAGTGCCGATCGAGTTCACGTTCTTCTGGTTTACGGAGTTTTTTGGGAGAAGCGGAGGGGTGGTGAAAACGAGATAAACTGGGTTTTAATTATCAAAAGACGTTTTATTACGCGAATTCACTTAATCTCTAAACGCTACTTAAATTTACATTAGGAACAAAACGTACTTGAGTCGGTCCGAACGCGATACTGAGCGGAATAGGGACGAGCCGAGACGGAAAAGTTAACGAGAAAATGTCTAAGAACTATCCTACCGGCTAACACTTAATTCCAACGAAACTAGCTTATTCTAATATCCGAAACTTGTCCTTATAATTATCGCGAGAACAACCGAACACTTCCAGATCGCACACGACCCGTCTGGCGTGAGAAAAGTCCCGAGAAAATCCGTTACACGCGAGTCGTGGAAGAGAAGGCCAAAATGGCCGCCGCCGAATTAATTACAAAAGCGATCCACGTGCTAATTGCGAGACAATCCACGAGGTAGTGGCCGACGCCGTCTTGCCGGTTCGAGCGCGTGGCCGAGCCGGTTGCAAGATGGCGACGCGCAGGCGCGCCGCGTCCGGGTGTGCTCAGAAACGCGGCGATCCGTCGAGCCGCCGAGACGATCCGACAGATGACCCCCTTGTCGTCGGGAGGCCGATTCCCGAACAACTCTTTTTTAACAGACTTCGAAAAGGAGGAGGTTACTCAATTCAACAAGTATATATATATATATATATATATTTTTTTTTCTTTTTTTTTCTTATCCAAATGAGAAACATCGATGTGAAGAACTTTTCCATCTGGCGTAGAAAGATCCCTCTGCTGAAGTAATCTCCGAAATACATCCACCTGAAACAGATTTGTAATCGCCATAAGATCCCCCCCTCACCCACACGCTTTCAAGTTTTATTTTTTTCTTCTTGTCATTTTCGGTCTTCAAATAAGCGGATTTTCAAAGTGGGCGTGTATACCCGCGTCGAGCATCTCGCGGGATCGTGTGATCCGCGGCACAATTGCAACTGCTTGCAATCGTGACTCACCAACAGAGTCAGTGATCTGCACTTCACAGCGCAGTACGACGTCGGCAAGTAGCAGTATTTGTACTACTTTCCGAGGCAAAACCTTTTTAACCGACTTCGAAAAGGAGGAGGTTACTCAATTCGACATGTATGTTAATTTTTTTTTTTTTTTTTTTTAATGTATGTTCGCCGATTACGCCGAGATGGATGGACCAATCGGAACCAAACCTTTTCCATCTTGTAGGGTATGACTCCCAGTTGGTCCCGTAAAAAAAAATTTTGCATTACACCACCTCTTGCCCCTTTTTTATTGCAAAAAAGTGTACGATTTCGTCCGCGTTGAATATGGTCATCGATTACTCCAAGATGGATGGACCAATCGGAACGAAACCTTATGCATCTTGTTGAGTATGACCAACAGTTGGTCCCGTAAAAAAAACCAGTTCGGATTTCTTCATTTTTTCCGCTTTTATCGCAAAAATCGTGCCATTTCGCGTGTACTCGGTCTGATACCGATGAAACCTAGTATTACATTTTGCGTCCGGAGATGTTTCCACGATGATCCCATTTGCAACATTCCCTTCACTTTCCTGCACTTCTCTTCGCATCCCTGCACTTCCCTTCGCTTCCCTGCACTTCCCTTCACTTCCTTATCTTTCCCTTCCAAACCCAACTCCCCCCGCCCCTTCCTTTCCTCCCCTCCCGCCCCTTCCCTTTCACTTCAATCCCCTTCCCCCCCTTCTCTACCCGCCCCAGCTGTTCCCTCCGTTGCTAGTTACTATTGTTATTGCAATAATTATTGCAATTACGTTTTGCGTCCGGGGATGTTTCCACTATGATCCCGTTTGCAACATTCCCTTCACTTTCCTGCACCTCCCTTCGCATCCCTGCACTTCCCTTCACTTCCTTACCTTTTCCTTCAACACCCAACTCTCCCCTTGCCTCTTCCTACCCTCCCTCCCTCCCCTTCTCTTTCATTTCAATCCCTTTCCTGCCCTTCTCTACCTACCCCTGCTGTTCCCCCCATTTCTAATTACTACTCTTATTGCAATAATTATGTTTCTAGCGTGACGGCGACATGGCAAGTGGTAAGTGTGAATCAAGCAATATCCTACTTTCCTATATGTTACATCAGACACAGTAAATCCCAGTTGTTACGAGAGATTTGAAAGCATTATGTATAATTTCGTAAATTTTGTGTGGTTTTACGTATTTTATATAATTGATTACTATTTATTCCAATACAATATGATTATTAAGGATTTCAGTAGAGGAGTTAGGTATATTGCAGCGTTAGTATCCATGTTCATGTCTGAAACAAAAGTACATACACGTTTCTGTAGTATAATCGTAGTGAAAAGAGAAAAAGAGCACTCGCACGCACGCACGGAACGCACGCCCGCATGCCCGACCGCGGGTTGTGTGGTTTTACGTATTTTATATACGTACATCCACCCGCGTGCGGGCGTGCGTGCGTGCGGAATTTTGGGCGGGCGCGCGTGCGTGCGGGCGTGCGGGCGTGCGTGCGGCCGTGCGTGCGTGCGCGCGGGTGGTCTGTAAGGCGGGCGTGCGGGCGGGCGTGCGTGCGGGCGGGCGTGCGTGCGTGCGGGCGTGTGTGTGTTTTTTATCTTTTTACTACGATTATACTACAAAGACATGTATGTACTTTTGTTTCAGAAATGAACATGGATACTACCGCTGACAATCGTAGGTATACCTTGATTTCATAACGATTAGATATAATATATGAAGAAAGGAACACCGTTATACAGTATGTGGCTATTACTTTGCAGGGAATGCAAAGGTCGCCACTAAAAAGCGTGAAATAAAATAATTTTTGGAAAAAAAAATATAACCGACTTCGAAATGCACTGAAAAGTATAAAATAATTTTTATATGATATGTATAAATTCTATTCGGCTCTTTATAACATTGATTAAAGTATTACATTACATTTTAAATACAATGCATACTTTTCGGAGGCGGCGCAAAATTACAAATTTTTCTTCATTGGAGATTGTCAAAATACTTTAATCCTTTTACATATTTTCACATTAGCAACATCTTTCATTTACACAATTTGTAATTTTGCGCCGCCTCCGAAAAGTATGCATTGTATTTAAAATGTAATGTAATACTTTAATCAATGTTATAAAGAGCCGAATAGAATTTATACATATCATATAAAAATTATTTTATACTTTTCAGTGCATTTTGAAGTCGGTTATATTTTTTTTTCCAAAAATTATTTTAGGTTGGCAAAAGTGTTTTTCTCGAACTATTTCTTCGATCTCTATAACCTATTACTTCTTCGTTCGTGGTTATGGCGGCGCAGCACGTGCCAATAAATAAGTGTTGTGTAAACTAAAAACGTCTCCTTTTCTTACCCAAAAATATCAACACTTTATTTGATTTACCTTGTATTATTTAATTTTTTTCTTTGCTGTACGTTCCATTCTGTATTTTGTTCAGTTCATGTTTGCGTGTTTATTAGATTTAATTGTTTCGTTAATTTCATCGTTATATTGCCTTTGTGAGGTGATGGAAGACTGATTCAGCCTTGACCAAGGCTTGGACTTCGAGGTGGATGAAGGGGACAATTATCAAAGAACCACGTGGAGTTGCCCGAGCATCGGCTTGAAGACTCTTTATTATCAATTAATGATTAGAATTACGCACGGACGAGACACTTTGTGCAACAGGAACTTATTATATTTAAAAAAAGCTTAATTCGACGAACGCACTGGTTGAACACTGATCGCACTGTCAGTAATTCGGTAAATTGGCAAAAATGGTTAACCGGTAACGGTTTTTGTAACGATGTGATTACAACGAGGTTTATACAGGACAAGGACGAACAGGTAAAAGCGGTCGGTTTTTGGTTCCGACTCGGCGCGAGACGTGCCGCGATAATTTGGGATTCGCGTTTACCGACCGGTATTGGTTGGCTGGTTTGGGCCCGAGAGAGGGCATTACGGTGATCGCGTACAGCCTTATACATGCGCGTGTTAATTTTGGAAGGAGCATCTTACGATTCAATATTCTTTTTGATCCAATTTGTCCATCTATTTCATTTATTTTATCTGTAAACTCTTATGTACAATAATGTTACATCTATTCGCCTGTGTTCGAAATAAACGGTCACGAACGAGTCGCGAAGTTTCGACGCCTCGTCTCTCGTCCCGTTCCCCGCAGGCTTCACCGGGTGGACCGAGTAGCTCGGTACCTGTCGGAAGGCGAGACGGGAGTACGATTTCTTATACACACCGGCGGTCGAACCTCGTCCTCTCTTGCTTCGTGAATACAAGTATTAATCGAGTCGTTAGAGCAATTACTGTCAATCCACACCCGTTCTTCCTGGAACATTCCGGAAAATCTCAGACTGCCGTGATCGCGTTCGGAATTCAATTCTTTTCTCTTCTTCGCTCTTGTTTAAAGGAATCGTCGCTCGGGATTGCAGCGGGATCCCTAGTCCTTCGCCTACTTCCTTTGAAATTGCGTTTTTTTCGGGAAAGACGGGGACGAAAACAGTTAGTTTGAATTGTTAGAAGGAGTAGGTTGGATACCCCTAGCTTATTTTATTTATCAATATCATTATATAATTGATCGGGGAAGTGCTGAACATACAAGCCGATATCCGTATTTGTCATTAGTGTATTCTAAAGTCAAGAGTTGTTTAAGTTAAGTTAATATTTGAATCTCGATGTGGTACATAGATTAGAAGTTGATAGGAGATTTGAATAAATAATTTCGTTGACAATTACGTTGTTATGAATAAGGAAGTAATTTGGTAACGTAAGTAAAATGAATACGATTAGTTCTTGTATTTTAGTGCCAGTAGATTTGGTTAATTAACAGGGAGATTAAATATAATTTGTTAATAGTTTAGTAAAGGAAGGTTGAATTTTAAGGTATAATATTAATTTTAGATGTCACAGAATTATTTGTTTAATTTTAATAATGGTATTTGTAGCTAGGTTGTTAATAAAGAATTTAAATTATTAGAAGGAGAGAGTGTAATGTAGCTGGTTTATTGAGTCGGTAACTAAATCATTGAAAGTTAAAAGTCCTTTAAATCTCCATTAAAACATTCATTCAAACCCATATATTATTCACCACATAACACAATATGGATGCGAACCTCGGTCTCTCGCGTTTTCTCAGCAGAGTAACTTTCGAACATCGCCTGTACCCCTTTCTTAACCGCGCCCTCTTCGAGGTCAGATCCTCGTTGAGTCGCACCGATCCTTACCGTACCGCTGTTGATTATTATTTTTACCGAGCCTAGAAAATCCGTCCCGATCAATAAATCGTGCTTTAACACTGTGTCCGATACTACGTGGATCGTGGCCTCATACGAGTGACCGTCAATGACAAGTTTCGACACGAATTTACCCAATGTTTTGTTAAACGACCCCCCTATGCCCCGAAACGCTAGTTCGCTTTGCAGTAATCGCGGCGCACCGATTCTTACATAACATGCCGCTGTCATAAGGGTTAAATCGCTACCCGTATCGACCAGAGCCCGTATATCGTGATCGTTCAGTCTCACCACTTTACAGGTCTTCTCGGCTGCTAATTGCTCAACGCAGTTCGTGCTCCGGATCGCCTGTCTCTCATCGCGCTTCTTACACTCTGGAGCAATGTGTCCATGTTCGCCGCATTGGTAGCACGTCACTCCGCGCTCCTTCGTGGGGCAGTTTCTGCCAAGATGTCCCACCGCTCCGCAGTTGTAGCATCGGTCCAGTCCTCCTCTCCTCGTTCAGTCGCTGCCCTACCTGACTCCTACGGTATTCGCCGCCGTTGCAGTCGTAGGTCTCGGAAAGTTGACCCGCCCACCTCCACCTTGATTTCCTGGCGGCAGCGACAACTTCTCGAAAGCTCGCAGCAGTGCGTCTGGGGTGGTAAAGCACTGCATCCTCGCCTGGTTTCGCAGCACTAGATCTGGGATTTCTTCCACCAGATACACCACAAGTTCGATCCCATCCTCCACTAGTACGCGATTCGCTTTTATGACCTTACCATAAAAGTATTCTTCGAACGGCTTGCGCCTTTTCCACGTCCGCTCCTGGAATTGTTGGCGTACCGTAACCATGCTCGGCCGGTGGTGAAACATTTCCTTAAACTGGTCCAGCAGCTGTCCAACACTCATCTCAATGAATTCTGGACAGGACTGCATCCATTCTCGGGCTCTTCCCCGCAGTCTCATCCCCATCAGTATATTTACTTCGTCGTCCTCGAGCTGATACGCTGCCCGCAGCGTCTGCACCTGCTTCGCCCCGCTCGGGTAATCTTCCGACTTTCCGTCAAAGTATTTCAACAACTCCGCGACGATGGCGACGCCTATCCGACCGCCGCGCGGGGCTGCTCGATTTTCCTCTGGAACGCTGGGACGTTGCATTCGCGCCATTGCAAGTTCGCGTCGTGTAATTTCGAGCTCCCGCGCCATTAGTGCCCTTTCTCTACGTAGGAGGTCGATTTCGACGCGACTTCTCACGAGGTCCTCGGCCACCGTGGTGGGAAGGATGCTGGCTCCTCCGACTGCTTCATTGTCTCCTCCAGCCGCGGGCGCGATTTCGCTGAGAGGGCTCCGTCCTTTGTCTGTGACGCTTGTTCAGCGGCCCGTTGGATCGTGCTCGGGTAGACGTGTTAGCAATTCGGTTTTTGTGCCTGCCGTATTCAGTCCGTGAGATCGCAGTATCTTCAGCAACGGTATGCCCTCCCGCTTCTCTGGCTAGCATGCTTGTTGTTCGTCCGAAATTTTCCGACACAATCACTCACTACTGTTCATTTATCACTGCGGATAATCACTCACTCTGTTATAGCTCTTTTCTTTTGATCCCGGACGAGCCCCAAAATTTTGTGGGATCAGGATCGGGGTGGTAGTGCGGTGGGGTAGCGATACGCGCAAGAAGATGCTTAACACTATGACTTTATTACTAACATAGCCTAATCTTACACTACTTTGCCCTACAACTACACTATATTTAAATTAGACTATTTGTACACTAAATCGAACGCCTCACCTATCGCTAAAATCGCCTTGATCAGAATCGCCGTTATCAACACACCCGTCTTACGTCCGCCTTATGTCCGCCGATTTCTCCGAGATGGATTGACCAATCAGAACGAAATTTTTCGTATCTTGTAGGGTATGCCTCCCAGTTGGTCCCGCATAAAAAACATTTTGCGTTTTATCATCGTGTACCCCTTTTTTATTGCATAGAAGCGTACTGTTTCGTCCACGTCATGTATGGTCACCGATTACTCCATGATGGATTGACCAATCGGATCTTGTAGAGTATGATTTCCAGTTGGTCCAGCAACAAACATATGCATTTTTTCGTTTTTTCCCACGTTTATTGCAAAAACCGTACTATTTCACGTATAATCGGCCTAATATCGATGAAGCCTAGTATTACATTTTTCGACCGGAAATGTTTCCACGATGATCCCATTTGCAACATTCCCTTCACTACTCTGCCCTTCCCTGCTCTTCCCTTCCTATCCCTTTGTTGAACTCTTCAAGGAATGCCCGGATCGCCACTAAAAAATGTGAAATAAAAAAATTTTTGGAAAAAAATACAACCGACTTCGGAATGCACTAAAAAGGACGAAACAATTTTAATTTATATTTCGGAGACGGCGCAAAATTAAAACTTTTCTATATTGGAAATTGTAAAAATTCTTTAATCCTTTAACATATTTTCACATTAGCAACATCTTTCATTAATACAATTTTTAATTTTGCGCCGTCTAATTATTTCGTCCTTTTTAGTGCATTCCGAAGTCGGTTGTATTTTTTTCCGAAAATTTTTTTATAATAGCAAATTAGACAATACTAGAGTTAATTACGAGAAGTCCAATGATACAGAACACAAGTAAATGAACGCACATACAGTACGAGTAAAATCAGCAGTCTATCGAAATTAATTGCAATTTAAAGTAAATTAACACAAATACAGAGAAAATAAACAGTAGACACTGGAAATGATAAGGAAAATGCTATTGAAGGATTAACCAATAATTAGATGGCTAGATAAGTAAACAATTAAATTAACCAGTTGAACACTTCGAGCCGTTGCCAAGATCGCGCAATTGAAAAGCCGCGAATAGGCCAACAATTAATTGCATCTCTGATGGTGTTAAATAACAACAATAATCAAATGATCACTCAAATAAAAAATCGTTAATACTCAGAAGGCTCGTCATGAGTGATAGCAACCATTGCAAACGCGCCGCAATACCTCACACGCCGCATGCAACGTCATCTACGACTACCTAGTATAAAATGCCATGTAAAAATCCTAATGATAATTGATTATGGGAATCAACAATTAAACCTAGTAATCCTTTAATTGGATAAAAGAAAATTAAAGCAACATCAAATGGAAAAATAAATATGTCTATTGCTAAGTCCCACGACGTCATCTGCGTAGTAATCCCGAACTATTATCCAGTGTCGCTTTCTGAACGAAATTAACTTTTAGCCGGGAATTACTAGAAAATAACAAGGGTAGACAACCTAACATGGCAACCCGCAACAACAAGTATTAAATAAATAGTGACTATTAAAGACCCCCACAACCGCCAATCGCGCCACCTGATGACGCAGGAAAGAAAATGCCGGCACGCGAAAGAACCACGTTGCAACTCATGCTATGAAGCAAAACAAGATGGCCGCTTGACAGGTAAACTTGATAAAAACTTTAGAACAACAATTGGCTAATGGAAATAAAGAATCCATATAATAAATAATCAAATTCCAACGTTTGGCAAAGAAATGAAAACCACCTTTGTGTAATAGCAAGCACCAAGAGCAAATTCATAACTACAAGGTTTGTGACAAGATAAAATATAATAGCCAGAAGAGAAACACCCTTAATAGCAGTAACATTAAACGTTTCAGAGCATTAACCATGCTGCAACCAGCTATACAGCGAACTTGCAATAAGATTTAAGAGTAACGCAACTTTTCAAGGTAAATGCCATACAACATAATCCAATTATGAAACCTGTACTTAATCTTAACCATCCATCAATTAATACCTCCCAACAGTTATTAACTAACAGCTCGCAGCGTAAAGGATAGCAATATTTAAGGCAAACGAAACCGGGAAAGGAAAACAGGATACGAAGGATGCGTACGATAAGGATACAAGGGGACGAGCAACCTACTACTAAAGTAGTTTAAAGCAACAACTCCGAGCCATCGTACATATAACCAAGCCAAATAAGTATAATATTCTAATTTCAGAACGGAAAGCTGTGCATCCCTGCGACGCACCACTGCGAGATCCAAGAACCAGGAGAAGTATATTGCTTTAAAACAACCATGCAAATATCCAAAGGCGACCAGTAAGCAGTTGTCACAGTCTTCCGGTCGGTCGGAGTTGACCGGGTCGCGAAGGTGCCGACTCAGTCGACACGCCGGGGTCGGGGCAAATGAGCAAGGCAGGGTTTTCGCTTGATATGCTGGTTTATTACTATTAACTACGTGGCTTACAACATAACGCGACTTAATCTAACGCGTCTTAAATCTAACGCGAATTAACCTAACGCAAATTATCCTAACGCGAGTTAACAGAACGCGAATTAACCAGCTTCACAACCGCTCTTCCTACTTCTCCGCTGTCGCAGTTCTATAGTTCCTAAGCGGCGGCTTCGCGGTGCTATTCGGTCGCTAGCGACGATCCGCTATCGCTGGGTAGGTGGATCCGCAGGTACGGAACGGACGGTGCCTTCTGGGACGCGGGGGCGACTCCGCCACACGACAGTCCCGGCGAGGTATAAGGAGACCCGCGAGAGGCGAACCTCCGTGTACGGTCAGTGGTTAAACGGCGATACCGGCAGACGAGCGGCCGCTTAAGCGAACCAGCTCCTGCGCACCGTAAGAGGAAGAAAGAGGAAGGGCGAGAGACGTGTAAGAAAATCGGCGGCACAGTTTGTACGTCGTGTACTATCCGGCGGCGGTTGTCTCAAGCCGACGACTGCTTGTCGCGATTCGACACCTCGCGGCCGTCGCGAGAGTAACATATGTGGTGGCGGCGAAGTGGGGCGCTCGCGGCCCCGCGGTACGGCGGGTGGTATCGGTAAGGGGTCGCGGCCTCGCCGACTCGTTACACAGTGACAAAGGATTTACTGATATTGACAGTGAGAAGTTATAATTGCGCATGTAATGCATGAAATGAAATAAAATAAGCAAAAACAAATTACACTAGCATGTTTATGTGTGAAAATTATTGCGCTTGTTCGGCCAGTTTAGTCCCGCGACTCTTCCCGGGGTTGGAAATCGGACGAAAAGTAAAAGGAAATGGGTTGCCGGATCGGGGTGTCTCCGAAGCAATTGATTTCGCGGTCGTGATGTGAAATGTACTTTAATTAAGGAATAAAATACTATGCTTACTTGACTAGAACTTACAATTAGATTAAGATATTTACAATGGGGTTGTTCTCGTCGCTGATTCTCGCGATTCGAATTTCGATTCGCGTGGGAAACCGGCGGCTACTACCGATGCACTTATCGCGACGATCGAAGGAAAAAACTGTCGAAATAGATCGACGAACTTGTCGAACGCACTCGCGGGATAATCTGGGTCGAGAATTACGATTTCCAGGATGGCTGGGATATAAGCGGCTGGAATCCACGGAAAAACTCGTCTAGTTATCGCTTCCGTGCACAGACGTAGAAGGAAGTGCGGTTTCGGCAATCAGCGGTATAAGAAACATCGCCACCACGCCTCGCCCCTCAGCCGGCGCCAAGCTACTCGATCCACCCGGTGATGCCTGCGGGGCATCCTTCGAATCTATGTACTGTTTATTATGCTCAAAGAGCGTTAAGTAAATCAAAATTATAAAATATCCGCCTCGAACGTTACAATTATTCCGTTCGACGCTGTAACGAGGTCGGGTGATAATAATGTAACGTAAACTAAATATGACAATTAATAAATAATAAATAATAAAAGGCAGTTAAATGACTGATAGTTGGGCCGTCGGACGAATTGTTATGATTCTCACGAACAAGGGTTTATTCAAACGGTATTGTCCGAAGCAACGCGTTCGCGAAATAAGATTTCCGAAGCGCGGTGTTCGCGGAAAAGCGTAAGAACTTTATTACGGTCGGTTCGCGGTAACGATTGCGAGGAATCAAGGCTCGCAGGTACGATTTGGCTCGGTATTTATATTAGTCGGTCTTTTGTTCTCGGCATCGTCCGCCGCCTCTCCCCCGCGGTCGGCTCGCTCTGATCGGCCGAGGGAGCGAGCGAGACAGTGAGAGAGCGACGAGACGAGCGCCGAGAACACCGAATCCGTTGCAAATCGAAATAGTTAGAATTAGACGTTCGGTGCTCGACCAGCGCTCATTAACCCAGTCCATGTATTCTATCCTTTTTACATGTAAAATTTGTATATTATTCTCTAAGATACTTCAATTATTCACGAAATATGTTTAAATAGAATCACTTACAATTCACTTCCAAAAACAAAACAAAATATCAATTAATATTATCAATTTCCTCTGTTAACAATACTATTAATCGAAATAAGTATGCCAAGTTCTGTTCCAAGTAGTCCTAATTAACTATATAGAATCCAATTCAGCTATTAGTTTAATTAGCCCATATTAATTGTCGCCAATGTAGTTTCAATCAAATATCAACAATAAAATTGGCACATATTGATTCAATTTATAACTAAAAGTCCTTTAAATCCCCCTCAAAAAATAGACTGAAATTCATAAATGTTCGGGATTCAGAGCGCGCGTTTTCAAACGAAAATCAGTTGTCACACACTGCCAAAAACCGCGTTGGCGTTGTTATCGCGCGAGCGCGTATAAAAACCGCTGCGAGGCCGCGAGACGGCCTACTTGTCGCTCCTGATTAATAGCGTAAACGTGAAGGTAAACAACAAATGTTTTCTTTACCGTGAGTGCGACGAATTCGCTCAAATCGCTGTATTAATTCCAAATTAAAATTAAAACGCGTTGTGTGCAGTCAATCGAGTGACACTTCATATTCCTTCCACTGCAGAGTTTAACCGGCATCTTGCCTAGGAACGAAATTATCCTACGCGCAAACAATAAATCATTCTCTTCAACAATTCAATTGTTGGCAAAACATATTTGAATAAAGTTAATTACGCATTCACCTCAAAATAAAACAGAACAAAATATTAATCAATATTATGAATACTCGTAACTAAAATTATTGATCAAATACATTTATATTAGGTTCATTCTCAAACAATCCCAAACAACTATATTGAATCTAATGTAGACATTTACCCAGCCAATATCAATTTAATTTTCAACCAACTAACAACAATAACATCTAACAAGTATTGCCTTTAATTTATAAATCAAAACCCTTCAAATCTCAATCAAGAATATTAGTTTAAGTTTAATAATTCAATTGTTGACAGAATATATTTAAATAAAATGAAATGTACATACACCTACAAAAATATAAAATAAAATATCAGCTTACATTATCAACAATTTCCCCCGTTAATGACAATTGAAATTTCTAAAATATAAAGTATAATTGAACAATTAATGAAAATAAAGTTATATAAATTGTGATATAAATGTTCCAGTTAACGTTAATAATAAATGACCTGTAATTAACTTGACAATTAATGTATCAAAATATTCAAATTACTTCAATAGATGAGATTTAAAGGTAGGACTAAAACTGAACTTTTAAATTGAACACATATTACAATGCATGATTGACAGAAGAAAAGCTTGGATGCTATAAGTTAAAATGAAAAATGTGAAGGGTAAAAAATACCATCCTACGCTGCATGAATGTGACAGTAAGGCATGACAACCATCCAATAAGCATCGCTCTGATAGATTATTAATATAACTACGCAATAAGTTTTCCAAGCAAAATTGTACTAGCGGAGGTCTCTAAAGGAAGGTAGATATTTAATAAATTAATAAGCTCAATAACACAACATCCAAGCAACCGAATAAGCAGCCAAACTGAAATTAAATAATCATAAGGTGAGTGAATCACGTAATTTACATAATATGTTGTAAAGCCTATATACCCAAACACCATAAGAATATAGAGTAAAATCAGAAGTAATCTATATCCGTTTCATGTAAGCAACCTAACATTGAGATTCCATTTAATATCAATGTTACGTCCCGCGTTGCGGGACCGCGGGCTTCTTCTAATATTTTACAAACACGGCGCGGGTACTGCCGGGTCGAAGCGCTAAAGCGCACCTTGACCTACCTTGCGCTATCGGGTTGCGGTGTAGGATGGCGAGGAGTAGGGTTCGGTGTAGTACAAACTCTGATATCTGCGGTATACTTATATTCTTTGATAAACATGCGTTTCACATACCCAACCGTTGCGTCTCAGGTTGCGGGTCGCTTTCTCGGCGTTTCTCTCGCTCCCGTTTATGACACACACACACGTCTCACTCGCGGTTCGTTTTCGTTCGTATACTCGTTCGTTAATCGCGTCGCGGCTGGCGTCTCGGCCCTTCGGGAACTTCGGCGTTCGTGGTGGTACTGCACGGCGGCGTGTGCACTCCTGGAGGATATCCAATTATGGGTCAGCTCTGTCTGACCGCGGCGTTACACACGCCGTAAACCGTCGTCCGAGCACAAACGTCCGGGTTCCTTCGGGTACGCGATCGCGGGCGCGGATACGCACGTTACGTATCGTCGACTCGTAAAAGATCGTAAATTCAACTCGTGCGGGGCACGTTGTCCAAGCTTTTATATTCGCGGCTGTGCCCAATTGCTGGTGTAGTTTTGCTGGATAGCATTTTCGTAATCTAGGTTTTGGGTCATGGTGTTGCACCACGCTGTTACCGTAGCCTGAGCGGTAACCGTGCAGAAGTGCTGTTCTGCACATTCTTAGCTTGCTTGGGCAACGCGACCCGTTTCCGAAAAGCGGAGCAGCGAAGGACAAACCTAGGCCGGATGTAACACCCCCCACGCTAGACACAAAATACCCTCGAGAGGCTATTTTGTGTGCAACGGCCATGTTGTCGTTCGCTGCACCCTTGTGTCACACGCATCCATCCATACGTGCGGGCGCAGCGGTAGGGTGTGCTTGCTCTTATGAACTATGAGATTACATGGTTATGTAGCTGTTTAAAATACAAGTGAAATAAATAAAGGATACTACGATAATACAAAGGTACGCAGCTGTGTGAAATATAATAAAAGAAAAGATGAAATTAAGTGAAGATAGGAAAATAATACTTATGTGCTAATGGATTATAATATTCGCGGGCTGTTTGAAATATAATAAAAGATAAAGAAAACGACAAAAGGGGAAGGTAAGTCGTTGGCCCTGAGAACGGTGGGTTTCGAGATTACTTGCTCTTCCAATGGTAGGTGTGTCGCCCCCCACGCTAGAGTGTGCGTAAGGTAGTGTTGTGGGGGTGGTTGCTCCTCTGGGCGGGCGGCTGGCCGATTTGTTGGTACCCCGAGAGTGTAGATATCGGGTGTAAGTTGATTGTATCCCGGGCCGTGACTAGTCTCCGTGTGGTCCGATTCTTGCGGATCAGGGTTAGTCTTTCCGGATGCATGCCTGGGTTGTGGACCAGAGGTGTGATGCTGTGGTTGCCTTCAATACAGTTCGCAGCGCGAACCATGCTAAGGCGGCTAGTGTGCTCAGATGTTTGAGCCCCATGCCGTCTCTGCTAAACCTATTTTCCTTATTTCTATCTGGTGATTATTAATGAAATCAAATTAGCTTGACATGTTTACTCAGGGGGGGAGGGTCAGGAGGGAGGATTGAGGTATTTTTCGGACTTCCAATTGGTTTTCTCACGTGAGCATGTTTTAGTTTGTCGAGATGTTTCGCGAATTTCTTCCCTTGAGCGTCGACGAGGATAGCGTTGTGGTTATCCGTTATCTCTAGGATTGTATATGGCCCTACGTAATGCGAATCTAATTTGCCTGTGCGTGGTTCTTTTAGCACGTATACTAGTTCGTTTGGGGAGAACCTGATTTCATTACACTTTTTGTCGTAATTTAATTTGGATCGTGTTTTACTTAATTCGATTCTTTCCCGGGTTATATTGTGGATTTTTTCCAATTTTTGTACTAAGTTTTGGACGTATAGCGGGTAAGTTGCGAGTTCTTCTTGAGCTACAGGAATGAATGGATCTCTGGCCAATTGGCCGAAAACCACCTCGTATGGCGTGAAATTCGTTGCTTCGTGTACTGAGGTGTTATATGAGTACATTGCGAATGGCAAAAGAATATCCCAGTCAACTTGTTCTTTCAGGAAATGTTTCAAGTATTCGATTAATACGTGGTGGCTCCTTTCGAGGGAACCGTTAGTCTGGGGTCTGTATCCTGACGTGGTTACATGTTCGATTTTGAAAGTTCGCGCTATACCTGTGAGAACCTGATTAATGAATGTCCTCCCCCGGTCCGTGAGGATTACTCGCGGCGCGCCGAAGGTCGCGATAAAGTAGCGTGAGAAGGCGTCTGCTACCGTTTCTGCTCGAATATCTGGTAGAGGGATGGCCATGCAGAATTTTGACAGGTGGCACTGTAATGTGAGAATGTGCCGGTTTCCACTGGGCGTGATTGGCAGCGGTCCGACGGTGTCCAAAGCGATTTTATCAAATGGTCGAGCCGGTGTATCGGTGATGAGCATTGGTTCGCGGGTTTTGATTCGTACTAATTTTTGTTCCTGACAACTCTCGCAACTGCGTATGTAGTTTTCTATATCTTGGTGCATTTTTGGCCAATCGAAATGTTCCCGAATTCTCTTGTATGTTTTTGTTACGCCTTTGTGTCCTCCGATTAGGCTCTCGTGATAGTGGCGTATGATGTTTTCCCGATGGTCCTCAGGTGGAATCTGGATTTCGCCTGTGCAGATAGTGATGGTCATTGGTTCGTCGGAAAAGATCTGTGCTAGCTGCGTCTGTAGAGTGTGTGCGCTTCCTTGGTATAGTGTTTCTCCGCTTGCCGGAATGCGGAGGTGGTGCACCCCTTCGGTTCTGGTTGCTAGTTTTAGTGCGTTTAGTAAATTATGCAATTGGTCTAATTGAATCGAATGGTAGAAATGTTTGGTTCCGACGATGGTGAAGATTTTCTTTTCCTCGTTTGGCGTGATGATGATACGTCCCTCTGCTAGTTCCTCAGTTAATAGCTTCGCCTCTGATATCAGTCCCAGGGCTTTCAGGGTCTTACTCGTTGGGCTTGTTAGTATTCCATCGGCCGATACGAAATGTGCGATGTCGCCAGGGCCTCCGGTGAGAGTAGCTTTCGAGATCGAAATTTTGCAAGGATTGTGCGGTGGTCGTTGTTCCGGAAATGACAAGATCGATGCCGGAAAGTTTTCGGCATTTGGTTCTGTTTGCTCTCGGTGTTCGATGATTACGGTTGATTGTGGGATCGGTAGTATTCCTGACGTATGCGGCGGCTTCCAGGAAGAGTGGTCGGGACTGGCCGCCTCTGGTAAGGATGTCGTTGAATCCTCCGGTGTTCGCGGCGTGTCCGGGATAGTGAGGGGGTCTCCCCATGACACGCGCTTTGGGACGGTCCAGGTACTATTCGCGATTTCCCCGGGTTCCCACTCTATCGTGTCGTGTTCCTCCCTCGTCGTTGAATTCGCGTCCGGCTCGAGTTCCTCCGTTTCCGGGATGTCCGGCGGCAGCGTATCTTCCAGGATGAGTGATGGTGGTTCTTCGTAGTTAGGCCTAGGCTGTCCAGCACGACGTGCTCCTACCCGGCTCGCAATTCCTTCTTCTTCTGTAGTATTTACGTTGTCTGCCTGTACTACTGGCAAGGCATGTGGTACAGGGTTTCGTGACAGGGCATCCGCGTTCGCATTCACGCGTCCCGGTTTGTACACGATTTGGTAGTCGTAGTCCTCCAGGAGTATTCTCCAACGTGCCAGGCGCGATATTGGATCCTTGACGGAGAATAACCATTGGAGAGGTCGATGGTCGGTTACTATCGTGAATTTTCGACCATATACGTAAGTCCGGAAGTGTTTTACTGCAAAGATAATCGCGAGGCATTCCTTTTCTGTAGTGGAGTAATTTTGTTGGGCCGAGGTTAGGGTCTGCGAGGCGTAGGCGATTGGTGGGTCTTCACCTATTTTCCCCTGGCTCAAGACGGCTCCGACGGCAATGTCCGATGCGTCGGTGGTTATGATGAAAGGTTCGTCGAAATTGGGGTACCGTAGTACTGGTTCCTTACAAAGTGCTTGCCGTAAATCTTCGAAACTCTTCTGATGCTCCTCGGTCCAGGCGAACGGTTTTTTGGGACTGGTTATTTCCGTTAGAGGTTTGGCCCGTTTTGATAAGTCGGGTATGAAGCGTCTGTAGTAGTTCACCAAACCCAGGAATTGTTTCAAAGTTTTCCGGTTCGTCGGGACGGGAAACTTCTCGACCGCCCTGATCTTTTCGGGATTGGGTTTCACGCCCTTGGAGGTAATTATGTGCCCTAAATATGTTACTTCCGTTTTCATAAATTCTACCTTGTCTGGCTGCAGCGCGAGGTTGTTTTCCCGGAGGCGCTCGAATAGGGCCTCGAGGCGGATGATCATTTCGTCTAGAGAGCGGGCGAAAACTACAATATCATCAAGGTACACATACAGGATTTTCCCAATTAGTCCGCATAAAACTTGTTGCATTAGTCTTTGGAATGTGGCCGGCGCGTTTTTTAGTCCGAAAGGCATGCGAACATATTCAAAGTGCCCTTCAGGTGTTGTGAAGGCCGTTTTCTCTCTGTCTTCCGGGGCCATGGCTATCTGGTGGAATCCGTTGGCCAGGTCGAAGACGCAGAAGTATTTTGCACCTCCTAGTCGGTCCAAAATATCGGAAATGCGGGGAAGCGGGAAGCGGTCGTCAATGGTTTTCTCGTTCAGCTTACGAAAATCTACCACCATTCTCCAACGTATGTTTCCCTGCGAGTCTGGTTTTTTCGGGACTAACCAGAGCGGCGAGTTGTAGGGTGAGTTTGATGGGACTATGATGCCTAATTCTTCGAGATTTCGTACCTTTTGTCTGATCTCTTCCTCCTGGTCGATGGTGAACGGATATTGCCTCGTGAATACCGGAGTTTTATCGCTGACTGGAATGTTGTGTTTTATCGCGTTGGTTTGCCCTAAAGGGTCGCCGGGTATGAAGAACCTATCCGCAAAACGTTCCACGATTTCTTTAATTCGCTGTCGCGACATTTCTGTTAAATGATCTAATTTCAATGAGTTCATGATGATCGGGATCCTCTCGGCATCGGGTTTCCGGGAAATGACGTAATCTCCCAGCTCTTCGCCGCGTTCCTCCAGCTGTTCCTCTGTGAGCGGGGTTAGCGGTCGGGCTGGCGCGTCAGCGGTTACGTCGTGCGTCTCCTTTTCCGACAATTGAGACTCCTCCTGAGTCAGCGGTCCTTTGTTCTGGGCCGTATAGCGGTCAATGTTGCTTGTGGAATTCGCGGTTGCAGCACTAAATGTCGGTCGGTTACCGATAAGTGTGAGAGGGGCTCCTCGATGCTTACGACGTGAGGTTAATGCCTCTTCTATTTCGCGTGAATTGGAGAACCTGATGGGGTGGATTGGCTTCTTGCTTGTTACTAGGGTGCGGTGGTGGAATGAAATTTCGCTTTCCTCGTTCAAGAGATACGGGCTTCCCAGTAGCCCTGCCACTCCGTCAGGGAAATCAGGTGCGTCAACGACGTAGAAGAGAGTCTGGCTTTCGTTAACTATTAGATAGATAGTTCCGGCCGCGGTGATGCTTCCCTGAAGGCCCCTCACGCTGACGCTCTCGCTATTAAAGATCGGCGCGTCGGATCGGAGGACGTCCAATTTAATCAGGTTCAGCATCGAGCCGGTGTCGATTATGAATTCGCCGATCCCGTTAATCAATTCTTTTGCCCGAATCCGGATTCGGGGGGAGGGTGCCTGTAGTAGGCAGGGGAGTTCGCTCGGTTCTGAAACGTTTCTCGCGGAGGTGTATAACGTGCGCCCGTTCGGGACGGGGCGGGTGAACGGGCGCGCTGGGAGTTTAAAGTATTTCGTTCGAGGGAATTGTTTCGCGATCGGTTTTCTCGGCGCGGGGAAGGATCGCCTCCTCGGCCGGGAGGGGGATCGTTCTTACGCGGTGAACGTGGTTCTTGACGTTGGTTAACGCTACGCTTCTCGTTTGATTCCCAGGAATTTCGCGGTTCGCGCGGCCAGTGTCGCTCTTGTGGCCTATATTGTTCTCGGATGTAGGGCTCACGGTAGTGGTAAGGGTCTTGCTGGCAACAGTGTCCCTGGCAAGTCGGCCCTCGAGCGAAGTCACCACAGCAGTGGCAGGCGGAGCATTCGTGGTTGCACTTAGGGTGCTGCGCCGTGCCATATTGTTGGCGTTCCCGAATATCTACGTAATAGGACGATCTGGGATATTCCTGCGGGTGTTCCAATGGGCGAGGTGGCTCTCGCCATTCGGTCCAGCTCCTGTCATAGTCGTAGGGAGCAGGGGGGCGCGCGGGGAGAGGATACGGGTAAGGGTTCGCGGGGAGGACGCTCTTCCTTCTGATTTCGCTCTTTTCGGCGTAAAGAGCGTCATCCATGGCGTCTTCTAACGTACGGGGTGACGCTGCGACGACGGATTGGGCTAAATGAGGCGGTAATCCCCGAACAAAAGATACGCGTGCTAAACGTTCTAGCGAGCTGGGGTCCCAATGGTTGCCCATCTCGTCGTTAGCGCTGGCTTTAGCTTGGTGCATCAATCGCGTGCAACGGTGTATATATTCGATTACAGATTCGCCGGGCCGCATAGCTAAATTTTCTAGATCGTAACGGATCTCCTGATGGGTTCGATTTGGTGCATAGCGCTTGCGGAGCAAGGTAAGCAACTCGGAGATATTTGCGCATCCTCGATCTTCGACGTAAAATCTTACTGGTTGGGCCAGTTTGTTCAATAACCCTTGGAGGAACGTTTCCTCGAAGCCTGCCGGGATTCTACCTCTCGACATTTGTATCGCGTTTAAAAAATCTTCGAATAGAACAAATTGGGGATCGAAACGCGGAACCGACTCTAGGATCCGGTACACTCGCTCCTCCTCCTCCCGATTGATGCGCCAGGACTCGTAGGCGGAGGTTCCGAGGACGCTGGAAGTGCTCTGCCGGGCCCGGGAGGGACCCGCGGCAGGGAGCAAGGGTGGCGGAACGGGTGATGAAACGCGGGGCGGGGAGCGCTCGGTGTGCGGCATGTTGGTAGGATTAAGCGAGGTGTGGTCAAGTTACGGCACGTTAAGACGGAATAGCCTCTCGGAGCGAATGAAAATTTTTCTTATGAATCGGAGATTAGTGGGGTTCCGTTCGGTTAACGAGATCCCACTTCTGACACCAGTTGTTACGTCCCGCGTTGCGGGACCGCGGGCTTCTTCTAATATTTTACAAACACGGCGCGGGTACTGCCGGGTCGAAGCGCTAAAGCGCACCTTGACCTACCTTGCGCTATCGGGTTGCGGTGTAGGATGGCGAGGAGTAGGGTTCGGTGTAGTACAAACTCTGATATCTGCGGTATACTTATATTCTTTGATAAACATGCGTTTCACATACCCAACCGTTGCGTCTCAGGTTGCGGGTCGCTTTCTCGGCGTTTCTCTCGCTCCCGTTTATGACACACACACACGTCTCACTCGCGGTTCGTTTTCGTTCGTATACTCGTTCGTTAATCGCGTCGCGGCTGGCGTCTCGGCCCTTCGGGAACTTCGGCGTTCGTGGTGGTACTGCACGGCGGCGTGTGCACTCCTGGAGGATATCCAATTATGGGTCAGCTCTGTCTGACCGCGGCGTTACACACGCCGTAAACCGTCGTCCGAGCACAAACGTCCGGGTTCCTTCGGGTACGCGATCGCGGGCGCGGATACGCACGTTACGTATCGTCGACTCGTAAAAGATCGTAAATTCAACTCGTGCGGGGCACGTTGTCCAAGCTTTTATATTCGCGGCTGTGCCCAATTGCTGGTGTAGTTTTGCTGGATAGCATTTTCGTAATCTAGGTTTTGGGTCATGGTGTTGCACCACGCTGTTACCGTAGCCTGAGCGGTAACCGTGCAGAAGTGCTGTTCTGCACATTCTTAGCTTGCTTGGGCAACGCGACCCGTTTCCGAAAAGCGGAGCAGCGAAGGACAAACCTAGGCCGGATGTAACATCAAAGCACTTTGTTGTAAATGTAAACAAACCGCAATCAATGCAAAAGTTAGCAAACTACTAATATGACGCGCATACTGCGCATAGACACCACCATTCATTCACGAAAATGAATAAAATTTAATAAAAAAATTTTTGGAAAAAGAAATACGACCGACTTCGGAATGCACTAAAAAGGACGAAATAATTTTAATTTATATTTCGGAGACGCAGCAAAATTACAAATTGTGTAAATGAAAGATGTTGCTGATGTGAAAATATGTATAAAAAAGGATTAAAGAATTTTGACAATTTCCAATGTAGAAAATTTTTAATTTTGCGCCGTCTCCGAAATATAAATTAAAATTATTTCGTCCTTTTTAGTGCATTCCGAAGTCGGATGTATTTTTTTTTCCAAAAAGTATTTTATTTCACATTTTTTTAGTGGCGATCGGAGCATTGCTTTCAAAATACCATCAAAGAATAGGAATTTTGCAATGGGAATAGTAGTTAACAACAAAGGGATGGGAAGGGAAGGGCAGGGAAGGGCATGGAAATAAAGGGAATGTTGTAAATGGGATCATCGTGGAAAAATCCCCGGCCGCAAAATGTAATATTAGGTTTCATCGATATCAGGCCGAGTAAATGTAAAATACCACGTTTTTTGGGGTAAAAGCGGAAACAAATGAAAAAGTCCAAAATGGTTTATTTACGGGACCATCATACTCTACAAGATGCAAAAGGTTTCGTTCCGATTGGACCATCCATCTTGGAGAAATCGATGACCACACACAACGCGGATGAACTCGTACGCTTTTTGCAATAAAAAACGGGCAAGTGGTGATGAAATGCAAAATTTTTTTTCGGGACGAACTGGAAGTCATACCCCACAAGATGCAAAAGGTTTGGTTCCGATTGGTTCATCTATCTCGGCGTAATCGGCGAACATACATTAAAAAAAAAAAATTAACATACATGTCGAATTGAGTAACCTCCTCCTTTTCGAAGTGAGTTAATAAAAAATCAGCAGATAACCAAAGTTAATCGTAATTGAACCGTAAATTAGCATAGAATGTAGCGAAAATAGAAACAGCAGGCACTGGGAATGTCAACGAACAACGAAAAACGCTATTGAAAGAATAAACAAATAGTTGGATGGCTATCCAATTAAATAATTAATCAAATTAATTAATTAAACACTTCAAGGCGTCATCAAGATTGCACCATTAAAATGCCCGCGATTACGTCAAACAAATAATTGCAATTCTGATTTTGTTAAATAACATGAGAACTTAGTTTATTAATCAAGCTATGAATTAATGATAATCGTAAGTGATCAAAAAAGGACCGTTGTAAACGCGCCGTAATACCTCGTGCGCAGCATGTGACGTCATTTACAACTATGTAGTATAAAAAGCCATATGAAAATCATGATAAAAATTAATTGAGAATTAACAGTTAACCCTTAGTAAACCTTTAATTGAGTGACAGAAAATCAGTGGAACATCGAAAGGAAGAAAAAATAAATGTGTCTAACGCTATGCCCCATGACGTCAACTGCATAATAATCAAGAACTAACGTCCGACGACGCGTCCTAAATGAGATTTAACTTTCAGTATAGGATTATCGGGACTGAAAGGAAATGAAAGGACAAAAGTAGATAGCCTAGCATGGCAACCTGCAGCGATAGATATTAAATAAATAACAATTATTAGCAATGCCCATGACCGCTGACCGCGCCGCCTGTTGACGCAAGAAAGAACCTACTGACACGCGAAAGAACCGCGTTGCAACTCTTGCCATGAACCAAATCAAGATGGCCGCTTGACAGGTTCCCTTGACCATAACATAGATACAACGACAATTGATAAACAAATTAGACAGTTTCTGATAAATGTCTCAACAGTGTTACGCTCGCTTGGGCAGTGGCAAATCACGATGAATTTCTAACCGCAACAACCTCCAAGATAAGTATAACTATCGAAAAATGTATCAGCTCGCAGTCAAGTTTAGAAATCGATATATCCTTTCAAGGTACCGTTGTAAGAGTGAAACCTAAATATAACCTGTTCTTTAACTGTGTAACGAGTCGGCGAGGCCGCGACCCCTTACTGATACCACTCGCCGTACCGCGGGGCCGCGAGCCCCCACTCCGCAGCCGCCACATATGTGACTCTCGCGACGGCCGCGGGGTGTCGAACCGCGACTCGCGCTTCTCGCGGTAGAACCGTGGAACCGCGAGTATATATACCGCGCCGCGACAAGCAGTCGTCGGCTTGAGACAACCGCCGCCGGATAGTACACGACGTACAAACCGTGCCGCCGATTTTCTTACACGTCTCTCGCCCTTCCTCTTTCTTCCTCTTACGGTGCGCAGGAGCTGGTTCGCTTAAGCGGCCGCTCGTCTGCCGGTATCGCCGTTTAGCCGCTGACCGTACGCGGAGGTTCGCCTCTCGCGGGTCTCCTTACACCTCGCCGGGACTGTTGGGTGGCGGCTCGCCCCCGCGGCCTAGAAGGCACCGCCGTTTCCGTACCTGCCCATCCTCCTACCCAGCGATAGCGGAGCGCCGCTAGCGACCGGATCGCACCGCAAAGCCGCCGCTTAGAACTGCGATAGAACTGCGACCGCGGAGAAGTAGGAAGAGCGATTGCGGAGCGGGTTAACTCGCGTTCGGTTAACTCCGCGTTAGGTTAATTCGCGTTAGGTTAATTCGCGTGAGATTTAAGTCGCGTTAGGTTAAGTCGCGTTAGATTGTAAGCCACGAAGTTAATAGACCAGCATATCAAGCAAAAACCCTGCCTTGCTCATTTGCCCCGACCTTTTCGTATCGACTGAGTCGGCACTCTCGCGACGGTCAATTTCGACGGACCGGAAGACCGTGACAACTGTTTGACATCGTTCCAGGTAATTGCCATCTGCGACTGGAGCACCAAGTAGCTTGCACCATAAAGATTAGTAAACGCATAAAGTTAATTTGAAAGTTAATTGAAGCAGAGAAGAGAAGAAAGGAGTACGAGGGTTTTGCATGACCAGAAAGTATGTGACAAGAATGTGTAGAAGCGAGCAGCCATTACCAACGGCAGAAGTTAATCGTACGCTAAGATGAGTAGCTCAAAGCAAGGTTTGGTGGCCATCGTACTTGTAAATCAAATCTTATGTATCGTATTTCTAATTCTAGAATGTGACGCTTTGCATCCCTGCAACTTACAGCTGCGGGAGCAGGATTGAAACCAGGAGAAGCACAATACCCAGATTCAGTCGTCTAAATATCTGTATTCAATCCATACTTGCGAGCCTAAAGTGCTGTAATAAGCTTTACGATAAGGGTTACAATTATGGCTGTAAATAATAAATGTGAAGTAGACTAACATATTTCAGTGTAATTTTTCCCTCGTTATCCAACTCCATCTATTCTATCTGCGATGACTTTGAAATTAATTTATATCTTAAATTCCTTGAAATCTCCAATAAGAATATTTAAATTTATATATTGCTTCCTTCAAATAAATCAGTTATTGACAAAATATATTTAAATGATACTAAATATAGCTTCATATTCAGAAAAAACAAAATATTAGTCAGTGAGGATTACCGGCTTCCTCTATCAAAAGTATTATTAACAAAAAACAAATGTATTGAGTACTTTTCAAATAATCTCAACTTGAGTCTAATCTACATATTAGTTTAAGTGACCAATTGTTACGCGAGGGCGTGGTTTTGAGCGTTCGAGCGGCGCGTGGTCTTATTCATTTTTTTTTACGTGGAGGAAATCTGAACGGCAGACACCCCCCTGCCGCTCGGGGGAGCGACAGAGGGGTAGTGTGGGGTTCGACCCACTAAAACCTCCACGGCGACCTTCGGACGCTCTTCCGCATCTGGCGGATTCGGGGGAGTCACGGGAACTCTCGGAGAACACAACCGCGACTCCCCCTCGCCATGGCCGGTCATCTATCCTTTGATGACCTGCCGCGTCCCGAGGAGGGGGTGTTCACTCCACCCCCTCCTATGACCTCTGTTTCCGCAGTGCGGGGAGGCCGCGCCCCGCACCGCTCCATCCCGGAGGCCGCCTAACAACTACCCAGGGCCCCCGCCCTGGGTAACACGGCCGCCCGGGGGGACGGCGATAGACATGCCATCCCCCCGCTCCCGTCGACTCCACATCACGATCTGCTGACAGCGGGGGAACAAGGGGACCCCAAAAGAGATCCACCCCCCGCCGTCAGCTACCCTCCTTATCCCGGGGGACCTATGGGGCGGCCACGAGGAGGCCGACCACGCCGTCGCCCCCGGGTCCTTCGAGCGGGATCGGCAGTCTCCCGATCCCGCTCGGCGGCCTCCTTCTGCCTCATCACCTCTTCGCAGAAGGAGGCCACCTGCTTCCAGTTCCTCTCGCTCTCCAGCATTGCCCCAACTACTGCTGGGAGCGAGAGGTCTCCTCCAATCTCACACCAGAGGACTCGACGCAGCGCTGAAAAGGCGGGGCATTCCTTCAGCGTGTGCTGCGCGGAGTCCTCGTCCTCCCCACAATGGTGGCAAACCGCCGTCTCCTCCCGTCCAATGCGACGCAGGTAGACACCGAAACAACCATGTCCGGTGAATACCTGCGTCAGCCGGTAGGTGAGCCTACCATGCCGCTGATCCCGCCACCTTTGCAGGTGAGGCAGGTGGGCCCCGGGGACGCGCTTGCTGGCGTGGGAGGACAATTCCCTCCGCCAGACCTCCCACATGCGTCCCCGGGCCTGGAGTTCCAGCTCCTGGACCGCCTCAGGCTCCAGCGGGGCCCCCCGAGCGCTGCGGCAAATGCTATTGCGCCTATAAATATAGGCGCGCACCGCCGCGAGCAGCTCGAAGGGTAGTTCCCCAGCCAGAGCCAGCGCCGCCATAGTGGACGTGGTACGGTACCCGCGGACGAGGCGAATGGCCATCGTCCGCTGCAGCCGACGCAACAGTTGCTTGTTGCGCCGGCTAGCCATCCCGGCCGGTGCCCATATAGGGGCACCATACAAGGCCATAGACCGTACCACGCCTAAGTACAGGCGGCGCACCCAATCCCCAGGTCCCCCGAGATTAGGCAGCAAACGGCCCATCGAGGCCGCTGCCTTTTCAACTCGGGAGACGAGGCGGTCGAAATGAGCCTCGAAACTCCAGTGGCTGTCGAGGATGAGTCCCAGTTACTTCATCCGGGAACCCACCTCGACACTGGCTCCACCTACCTGGATCCACGACCTCGCCGGAGGCTTGGACCGAGGTCGGCCATGAAACCATATGGCCTCGGTCTTCTCCGGGGCTATTCTCAGCCCCAGGTCGTGGATCCTCCGGACGACGGCTGCCACCGCAACCTCCGCTCGTCGGATGGTCCTCCCGAACGTGCTCCCGACGGTCACCACCAGCGTGTCGTCCGCGTAGCAGACTAAGGTGGCGCCGTCGGGAAAAACTTTGTACTTAACCTATGCTTAACCTAGTCTTATTCTACGACGCTTTGTCCAATTCTATACTTACAATGCCTTAACCTGTAACGCTGCCGCCTCGGCACGCCGGCCGCCGGCGTGGCGGGACGTCGCTCGAGGGCCTCCTAGTGCTGGACGCTGCAGCAGCTAGGGTTCCCGCGAGGAGGCCGGTCGCGGTAGGGAGGGGGTCGGGTCGTGCGAATAACGAGGCGTGTTGGATCGGTTTTACAAAACTTTATTCCCCGTCGGCATTTACATTAACCCGGCCGTGGGCCGGTGGCGCGGTGGTCGGCGCGGTGGTCGGCGCGGCGTCTGGCGGTGCGGCGGTGACGGCCGTCCCGGTGGTGGAGGCGCGGGCGGTGGCCTCGGCGGTGTTGGCCTCGCTCTGCGGGGGCGACAAGCATTAGTGGCGGCGGTGGTTGCGCTTACAAGCTAGACTTAAACCTACGCGGATTACAGACTACGGTCGGTGGGGGCGCCCGGCGTGGCGCCTCGAGGCACTTATCAACTACGGTCGGGGAACGCCCGGCGTGGCGTTCGCGGAACTAACATGTACGGGCGGTGGGGCACCCGGTGGTGCCCGCGGTTCGGTTACGCGGCTTAACCTAGGCGCGGGGTCGCGGTCGCGAGGAGGAGAGAAGGGAAGAATAAACTAGACAGGTATTGGCCAGCTTTGGCCGACTGGTCTGTTGTTCAAGCCGAGGGTTCCGATGTTCCGTCCTGGAGTTGGCCGGTGTTGCGCCCAGCGGTGCCGGAGGACCCCGCGACGAGGCCATGTCCTTCGTCGCGACGACCCTGTAAGGTGCGGCTACTCCGGGCCTGTGCACGGGGTAGCAGAGCCGGTGGACCGGTTGCCGCGGCCGGGCTGGCCGTCCTGCGAGACCATGTCCTTCGCAGCACGGCCGGCGCGTGGCTCGCCATCCCTGGGCCTGTCCTCAAGACAGGCGGTCCACGTGGTCGCGGGGGTTGACGTGGCCAGCCACGTTGCGAGGCCATGTCCTTCGCAACGACGCCGGCCTCCAGGCTCGCCTTGACCGGGCCATGTCCGCGGGCTAGGAGAGCCGGCTGCCTTGGAGAGGACCTCCGAGGAGGTCCTGCCGGGGCCGAAGCCCCGAGCCAACTCATCGAATCTGTGATCGATCGCTTCCTTAATTGCTCTCGCGTCGCGCGGTGCCGGTGCACGCGACAGTGCTCGCGGGTGGGGCGCGGTGACGGTGCGCGGCGCTGGTGCGCGCAGACAACGGTACGCGGTGACGACGGTCCCTTGACGACGGCTGTCATGGCGACCGGTCGTCACACCTTGTGTACTCAACGAGACCCAAGCAATACGCGGCTGGAACTTGTACGCTCGACGAGACCAAAGCAATACACGGCTTGGACTTGTACGCATAACGAGACTGACACAACACGCGGCTGGAACCATAAAGAATTACGATACCGAAGTAATACGCAGCTGGAACTTGTGTACTCCACGAGACCCAAGCAATACGCGGCTGGAACTTGTACGCACAACGAGACCGAAGTAAGACACGGCTGCGACTTGCACGCATAACGATACCGAAGCAATACGTGGCTGGAACTTGCACACATAACGAGACCGAAGCCAATCGCGGCTGGAACTTGTACGCATAACGAGACCGAAGCAAGACACGGCTGGGACTTGTACGCTCGACGAGACCGAAGCAATACGCGGCTGGGAATCGCTCCCTCCACGAGACCGAAGCAATACGCGGCTGGGACTTGTACGCTCGACGAGATCGAAGCAACGCAAGGCTGGAATTTGTACGCATAACGAGACCGAAGCATTACGCGGCTGGAACTTGTACGCATAACGAGACTGACACAACACGCGGCTGGAACCATAAAGAATTACGATACCGAAGTAATACGCAGCTGGAACTTGTGTACTCCACGAGACCCAAGCAATACGCGGCTGGAACTTGTACGCACAACGAGACCGAAGTAAGACACGGCTGGGACTTGCACGCATAACGATACCGAAGCAATACGTGGCTGGAACTTGCACACATAACGAGACCGAAGCCAATCGCGGCTGGAACTTGTACGCATAACGAGACCGAAGCAAGACACGGCTGGGACTTGTACGCTCGACGAGACCGAAGCAATACGCGGCTGGAACTTGTACGCATATCGAGACCGAAGCATGTCGCGGCAGGAACTTGTACGCATAACGAGACCGAAGCAATACGCGGCTGGAACTTGTACGCTCGACGAGATCGAAGGAATACGCGGCTGGAACTTGTACGCTCGACGAGACCGAAGCAATACGCGGCTGGAACTTGTACGCTCGACGAGACCGAAGGAATACGCGGCTGGGACTTGGACGCATAACGATACCGAAGTAAGACGCCGCTGGGACTTGTACGCTGGACGAGACCGAAGCAATACGCGGCTGGAACTTGTACGCTCGACGAGACCGAAGGAATACGCGGCTGGGACTTGTACGCATAACGAGACCGAAGCAATACCCGGCTGGAACTTGTACGCTTGGCGAGACCGAAGCAATACGCGGCTGGAACTTGCACGCATAACACGACCGAAGCAACACGCGGCTGGGACTTGTACGCATAACGATACCGAAGCATTACGCGGCTGAAACTTGTACGCATAACGATACCGAAGCAATACGCGGCTGGGACTTGTACGCATAACGATACCGAAGTAATACGCGGCTGGGACTTGTACGCATAACGATACCGAAGCATTACGCGGCTGAAACTTGTACGCATAACGATACCGAAGCAATACGCGGCTGGAACTTGCACGCATAACAAGACCGAAGCAATACGCGGCAGGAACTTGCACGCATAACGAGACCGAAGCATTATCCGGCTGCAACTTGTACGCTCGACGAGACCGAAGCAATACGCGGCTGGAACTCGCTCCCTCCACGAGACCGAAGCAATACGCGGCTGGGACTTGTACGCTCGACGAGACCGAAGCAATGCGCGGCTGGAACTTGTACGCTTGACGAGACCGAAGGAATACGCGGCTGGGACTTGGACGCATAACGAGACCGAAGCAATACCCGGCTGGAACTTGTACGCATAACGATACCGAAGCAATACGCGGCTGGGACTTGTACGCATAACGATACCGAAGTAATACGCGGCTGGGACTTGTACGCATAACGAGACCGAAGCAATACCCGGCTGGAACTTGTACGCTTGGCGAGACCGAAGCAATACGCGGCTGGAACTTGCACGCATAACAAGACCGGAGCAACACGCGGCTGGGACTTGTACGCATAACGATACCGAAGCATTACGCGGCTGAAACTTGTACGCATAACGATACCGAAGCAATACGCGGCTGGAACTTGCACGCATAACAAGACCGAAGCAATACGAGGCAGGAACTTGCACGCATAACGAGACCGAAGCATTATCCGGCTGCAACTTGTACGCTTGACGAGACCGAAGCAATACGCGGCTGGGACTTGTACGCTCGACGAGACCGAAGCAATACGCGGCTGGAACTCGCTCCCTCCACGAGACCGAAGCAATACGCGGCTGGGACTTGTACGCTCGACGAGACCGAAGCAATGCGCGGCTGGAACTTGTACGCTCGACGAGACCGAAGGAATACGCGGCTGGGACTTGGACGCATAACGAGACCGAAGCAATACCCGGCTGGAACTTGTACGCTTGACGAGACCGAAGCAATACGCGGCTGGGACATGTACGCTCGACGAGACCGAAGCAATACGCGGCTGGGAATCGCTCCCTCCACGAGACCGAAGCAATACGCGGCTGGGACTTGTACGCTCGACGAGATCGAAGCAACGCAAGGCTGGAATTTGTACGCATAACGAGACCGAAGCATTACGCGGCTGGAACTTGTACGCATAACGAGACCGAAGCAATACGCGGCTGGGACTTGTACGCATAACGATACCGAAGTAATACGCGGCTGGGACTTGTACGCTGGACGAGACCGAAGCAATACGCGACTGGAACTTGTACGCATAACGACACCGAAGCATTACGCGGCTGGAACTTGTACGCATAACGATACCGAAGCAATACGCGGCTTGGACTTGTACGCATAACGAGACCAAAGCAATACGCGGCTGGGACTTGTACGCATAACGATACCGAACCAATAAGTGGCTGGAACTTGCACACATAACGAGACCGAAGCCAATCGCGGCTGGGACTTGTACGCATAACGAGACCGAAGCAATACCCGGCTGGAACTTGTACGCTTGACGAGACCAAAGCACTACGCGGCTGGGACTTGTACGCATAACGTTACCGAAGCAATACGCGGCTGGGAGTTGAACGCATAACGATACCGAAGTAATACGCGGCTGGGACTTGTACGCATAACGTTACCGAAGCAATACGCGGCTGGGACTTGTACGCATAACGAGACCAAAGCAATACGCGGCTGGGACTTGTACGCACAACGAGACCAAAGCACAACGCGGCTGGGACTCGCTCCCTCCACGAGACCGAAGCAATACGCGGCTGGAACTTGCGCGCATAACGAGACCGAAGCATTATCCGGCTGCAACTTGTACGCTTGACGAGACCGAAGCAATACGCGGCTGGGACTTGTACGCTCGACGAGACCGAAGCAATACGCGGCTGGAACTCGCTCCCTCCACGAGACCGAAGCAATACGCGGCTGGGACTTGTACGCATAACGAGACCGAAGCAATACCCGGCTGGAACTTGTACGCTTGACGAGACCAAAGCACTACGCGGCTGGGACTTGTACGCATAACGTTACCGAAGCAATACGCGGCTGGGAGTTGAACGCATAACGATACCGAAGCATTACGCGGCTGAAACTTGTACGCATAACGATACCGAAGCAATACGCGGCTGGAACTTGCACGCATAACAAGACCGAAGCAATACGAGGCAGGAACTTGCACGCATAACGAGACCGAAGCATTATCCGGCTGCAACTTGTACGCTTGACGAGACCGAAGCAATACGCGGCTGGGACTTGTACGCTCGACGAGACCGAAGCAATACGCGGCTGGAACTCGCTCCCTCCACGAGACCGAAGCAATACGCGGCTGGGACTTGTACGCTCGACGAGACCGAAGCAATGCGCGGCTGGAACTTGTACGCTCGACGAGACCGAAGGAATACGCGGCTGGGACTTGGACGCATAACGAGACCGAAGCAATACCCGGCTGGAACTTGTACGCTTGACGAGACCGAAGCAATACGCGGCTGGGACATGTACGCTCGACGAGACCGAAGCAATACGCGGCTGGGAATCGCTCCCTCCACGAGACCGAAGCAATACGCGGCTGGGACTTGTACGCTCGACGAGATCGAAGCAACGCAAGGCTGGAATTTGTACGCATAACGAGACCGAAGCATTACGCGGCTGGAACTTGTACGCATAACGAGACCGAAGCAATACGCGGCTGGGACTTGTACGCATAACGATACCGAAGTAATACGCGGCTGGGACTTGTACGCTGGACGAGACCGAAGCAATACGCGACTGGAACTTGTACGCATAACGACACCGAAGCATTACGCGGCTGGAACTTGTACGCATAACGATACCGAAGCAATACGCGGCTTGGACTTGTACGCATAACGAGACCAAAGCAATACGCGGCTGGGACTTGTACGCATAACGATACCGAACCAATAAGTGGCTGGAACTTGCACACATAACGAGACCGAAGCCAATCGCGGCTGGGACTTGTACGCATAACGAGACCGAAGCAATACCCGGCTGGAACTTGTACGCTTGACGAGACCAAAGCACTACGCGGCTGGGACTTGTACGCATAACGTTACCGAAGCAATACGCGGCTGGGAGTTGAACGCATAACGATACCGAAGTAATACGCGGCTGGGACTTGTACGCATAACGTTACCGAAGCAATACGCGGCTGGGACTTGTACGCATAACGAGACCAAAGCAATACGCGGCTGGGACTTGTACGCACAACGAGACCAAAGCACAACGCGGCTGGGACTCGCTCCCTCCACGAGACCGAAGCAATACGCGGCTGGAACTTGCGCGCATAACGAGACCGAAGCATTATCCGGCTGCAACTTGTACGCTTGACGAGACCGAAGCAATACGCGGCTGGGACTTGTACGCTCGACGAGACCGAAGCAATACGCGGCTGGAACTCGCTCCCTCCACGAGACCGAAGCAATACGCGGCTGGGACTTGTACGCATAACGAGACCGAAGCACTACGCGGCTGGGACTCGCTCCCTCCACGAGACCGAAGCAATACGCGGCTGGAACTTGCGCGCATAACGAGACCGAAGCATTATCCGGCTGCAACTTGTACGCTCGACGTGACCGAAGCAACGCGCTGCTGGAACTTGTACGCATAACGAGACCGAAGCAATACGCGGCTGGAACTTGTACGCTCGACGAGATCGAAGCAATACGCGGCTGGGACTTGTACGCATAACGATACCGAAGTAATACGCCGCTGGGACTTGTACGCTGGACGAGACCGAAGCAATACGCGGCTGGAACTTGTACGCTCGGCGAGACCGAAGGAATACGCGGCTGGGACTTGTACGCATAACGAGACCGAAGCAATACCCGGCTGGAACTTGTACGCATAACGAGACCGAAGCAATACGCGGCTCGGAATTGTACGCATAACGATACCGAAGTAATACGCGGCTGGGACTTGTACGCATAACAAGACCAGAGCACTACGCGGCTGGGACTTGTACGCATAACAAGACCAAAGCACTACGCGGCTGGGGCTTGTACGCACGACGAGACCCAAGCAATGCGCGGCTGGGACTCGCTGCCTCCACGAGACCGAAGCAATACGCGGCTGGCACTTGTACGCTCGACGAGATCGAAGCAACGCGAGGCTGGAATTTGTACGCATAACGAGACCGAAGCATTACGCGGCTGGAACTTGTACGCATAACGAGACCGAAGCTATACGCGGCTCGGACTTGTACGCTGGACGAGACCGAAGCAATACGCGGCTGGAACTTGTACGCTCGACGAGACCGAAGGAATACGCGGCTGGGACTTGTACGCATAACGAGAACGAAGCAATACGCGACTGGAACTTGTACGCATAACGAGACCGAAGCATTACGCGGATGGAACTTGTACGCATAACGATACCGAAGCAATACGCGGCTGGGACTTGTACGCATAACGAGACCAAAGCAATACGCGGCTGGGACTTGTACGCATAGCGAGACCAAAGCACTACGCGGCTGGGACTTGTACGCTCGACGTGACCGAAGCAACGCGCTGCTGGAGCTTGTACGCATAACGATACCGAAGAAATACGCGGCTGGGACTTGTACGCATAACAAGACCAAAGCACTACGCGGCTGGGACTTGTACGCATAACAAGACCAAAGCACTACGCGGCTGGGGCTTGTACGCTCGACGAGACCGAAGCAATGCGCGGCTGGGACTCGCTCCCTCCACGAGACCGAAGCAATACGCGGCTGGCACTTGTACGCTCGACGAGATCGAAGCAACGCGAGGCTGGAATTTGTACGCATAACGAGACCGAAGCATTACGCGGCTGGAACTTGTACGCATAACGAGACCGAAGCTATACGCGGCTCGGACTTGTACGCATAACGATACCGAAGTAATACGCGGCTGGGACTTGTACGCTGGACGAGACCGAATCAATACGCGACTGGAACTTGTACGCATAACGAGACCGAAGCATTACGCGGCTGGAACTTGTACGCATAACGATACCGAAGCAATACGCGGCTGGGACTTGTACGCATAACGAGACCAAAGCAATACGCGGCTGGGACTTGTACGCATAACGAGACCAAAGCACTACGCGGTTGGGACTTGTACGCTCGACGAGACCGAAGCAATACGCGGCTGGGACTTGTACGCTCGACGAGACCGAAGCAATGCGCGGCTGCAACTTGTACGCTTGACGAGACCGAAGCAATACGCGGCTGGGACTTGTACGCTCGACGAGACCGAAGCAATGCGCGGCTGGAACTTGTACGCTCGAAGAGACCGAAGGAATACGCGGCTGGGACTTGTACGCATAACGAGACCGAAGCAATACCCGGCTGGAACTTGTACGCTTGACGAGACCAAAGCACTACGCGGCTGGAACTTGTACGCTCGACGAGACCGAAGCAATACGCGGCTGGAACTTGTACGCTCGACGAGACCGAAGCAATACGCGGCTGGAACTTGCACGCATAATGAGACCGAAGCAACGCGCTGCTGGAACTTGTACGCTCGACGTGACCGAAGCAACGCGCTGCTGGAACTTGTACGCATAACGAGACCGAAGCAATACGCGGCTGGAACTTGTACGCTCGACGAGACCGAAGCAATACGCGGCTGGAACTTGTACGCTCCACGAGACCGAAGCAATACGCGGCTGGAACTTGCTCGCATAACGTGACCGAAGCAATGCACTGCTGGTACTTGTACGCTCGACGAGGCCGAAGCAATACACGGCTGGGACTTGTACGCGTAACGAGACAGAAGCAATATGCGGCTGGAACTTGATCGCTCGAAGAGACCGGAGGAATACGCGGCTGGGACTTGTACCCTCGACAAAACCGAAGCAATACGCGGCTGGAACTTGCACGCATAACGAGACCGAAGCAATACGCGGCTGGAACTTGTACGCTCGACGAGACCGAAGCAATACGCGGCTGAAACATGTACGCATAACGAGATCGAAGCAATACGCGTCTGGGACTTGTACGCATAACGATTCCGAAGCAACGCGCAGCTGGAACTTGTACGCTCCACGAGACCGAAGCAATACGCGGCTGGGACTTGTACGCTCGACGAGACCGAAGCAATGTGCGGCTGGAACTTGCACGCATATCGAGAACAAAGCAATACGCGGCTGAGGCTTGTACGCACAACGACACCGAAGCAATACGCTGCTGGAACTTGTACGCTCGACGAGACCGAAGCAATACACGGCTGGGTCTTGTACGCATAACGACACCGAAGCAATACGCTGCTGGAACTTTTACGCTCGACGAGACCGAAGCAATACGCGGCTGGAACTTGTACGCTCCACGAGACCGAAGCAATACGCGGCTGGAACATGTACGCATAACGGGACCGAAGCAACACGCGGCTGGAACTTGTATGCTCGACGAGACCGAAGCAATACGCGGTTGGAACTTGTACGCTCGACGAGACCGAAGCAACACGCGGCTGGAACTTGTACGCATAACGGGATCGAAGCAACATGCGGGTGGAACAGGTACGCTCGACGAGACCGAAGCATTACGCGGCTGGAACTTGTACGCATAACGAGACCGAAGCAACACGCGGCTGGAACTTGTACGCTCGACGAGTGGGAAGCAATACGCGGATGGAACTTGTACGCTCGACGAGACCGACGCATTACGCGGCTGAATCTAGTACGCATAACGAGACCGAAGCAACACGCGGCCTGCATTTGTACGCAAAACGAGGCCGAAGGAATACACGGCTGGGACTCGTACACATAACGAGACCGAATCATTATCCGGCTGTAACTTGTACGCTTGACGAGACCGAAGCAATACGCGGCTGGAACTTGCACGCATAACGAGAACGAACCATTACACGGCAGGAACTTGTACGCATAACGAGACGGAAGCAATACGCGGCTGGGACTTGTAAGCATAACGAGACCGAAGCAACACGCGGCTGGGACTTGTACGCATAAAGACAACAAAGCAGTACGCGGCTGGGGCTTGTACGCACAACGACACCGAAGCAATACGCTGCTGGAACTTGTACGCTCGACGAGACCGAAGCAATACACGGCTGGGTCTTGTACGCATAACGAGACGGAAGCAATACGCGGCTGGAACTTGTACGCTCGACGAGACCGAAGCATTACGCGACTGGAACTTGTACGCATAACGAGTCCGAAGCAACACGCGGCTGGAAACTTCACTCTCGACGAGACCGAAGCAATACGCTGCTGGAACTTATACGGTCGACGAGAACAAAGCAATACGCGGCTGGGACTTGTACGCTCGACGAGACCGAAGCAATACGCGGTTGGAACTTGTATGTCCGACGATACCGAAGCAATACGCGGCCGGGACTTGTACGCATAACGAGAACAAAGCAATACGCGGCTGCAACTTGCACGCATAACGAGACCGAAGCAACGCGCAGCTGGAACTTGCCCGCTCGGCGGGACCGAAGCTATACGCGGCTGGACCTTGTACGCTCGACGAGACCGAAGGAATACGCGGCTGGAACTTGTACGCTCGACGAGACCGAAGCATTACGCGGCTGGAACTTGCACGCATTACGAGACCGAAACAACACGCGGCTGGAACTTGTACGCTCGACGAGACCGAAGCAATACGCGGCTGGATCTTGTACGCTCCACGAGACCGAAGCAATAAGCGGCTGGTACTTGTACGATCGACGATGCCGAAGCAATACGCGGCTGGGACTTGTACGCTCGACGAGACTGAAGCAATACGCGGCAGGAACTTGTACGCATAACGAGACCGAAGCAATGCGCGGCTGGAACTTGCACGCATAACGAGACCGAAGCAATACGCGGCTGGAACTTGTACGCTCGACGAGACCGAAGCAATATGCGTCTGGAACTTGCACGCATAACGAGAACAAAGCAATACGCGGCTGGGACTTGTACGCATAACGACACCGAAGCAACGCGCAGGTGGAACTTGTACGCTCCACGAGACCGAAGCAATACGCGACTGGAACTTGTACGCATAACGAGATCGAAGCAATACGCTGCTCGAACTTGTACGCATAACCAGACCGAAGCAACACGCGGCTGGAACTTGTACGCTCGACGAGACCGAAGCAATACACGGCTGGAACTTGTACGCTTGACGAGAATAAAACAATACGCGGCTGGGACTTGTACGCGTAGCGAGACCGAAGCAATACGCGGCCGGAACTTGTACGCTCGACGAGACCGAAGAAATACGCGGCTGGAACTTGCACGCATAACGAGACCGAAGCATTACGCAGCTGAAACTTGTACGCATAACGAGACCGAAGCAACACGCGGCTGGAACTTGTACGCATAACGGGATCGAAGCAATATGCGGGTGGAACAGGTACGCTCGACGAGACCGAAGCATTACGCGGCTGGAACTTGTACGCATAACGAGACCGAAGCAACACGCGGCTGGAACTTGTACGCATAACGATACCGAAGCAATACGCGGCTGGAACTTGCACGCATAACAAGACCGAAGCAATACGCGGCAGGAACTTGCACGCATAACGAGACCGAAGCATTATCCGGCTGCAACTTGTACGCTTGACGAGACCGAAGCAATACGCGGCTGGGACTTGTACGCTCCACGAGACCGAAGCAATACGCGGCTGGAACTCGCTCCCTCCACGAGACCGAAGCAATACGCGGCTGGGACTTGTACGCTCGACGAGACCGAAGCAATGCGCGGCTGGAACTTGTACGCTCGACGAGACCGAAGGAATACGCGGCTGGGACTTGGACGCATAACGAGACCGAAGCAATACCCGGCTGGAACTTGTACGCTTGACGAGACCGAAGCAATACGCGGCTGGGACATGTACGCTCGACGAGACCGAAGCAATACGCGGCTGGGAATCGCTCCCTCCACGAGACCGAAGCAATACGCGGCTGGGACTTGTACGCTCGACGAGATCGAAGCAACGCAAGGCTGGAATTTGTACGCATAACGAGACCGAAGCATTACGCGGCTGGAACTTGTACGCATAACGAGACCGAAGCAATACGCGGCTGGGACTTGTACGCATAACGATACCGAAGTAATACGCGGCTGGGACTTGTACGCTGGACGAGACCGAAGCAATACGCGACTGGAACTTGTACGCATAACGACACCGAAGCATTACGCGGCTGGAACTTGTACGCATAACGATACCGAAGCAATACGCGGCTGGGACTTGTACGCATAACGAGACCAAAGCAATACGCGGCTGGGACTTGTACGCATAACGATACCGAACCAATAAGTGGCTGGAACTTGCACACATAACGAGACCGAAGCCAATCGCGGCTGGGACTTGTACGCATAACGAGACCGAAGCAATACCCGGCTGGAACTTGTACGCTTGACGAGACCAAAGCACTACGCGGCTGGGACTTGTACGCATAACGAGACCGAAGCAATACCCGGCTGGAACTTGTACGCATAACGAGACCGAAGCAATACGCGGCTCGGAATTGTACGCATAACGATACCGAAGTAATACGCGGCTGGGACTTGTACGCATAACAAGACCAGAGCACTACGCGGCTGGGACTTGTACGCATAACAAGACCAAAGCACTACGCGGCTGGGGCTTGTACGCACGACGAGACCGAAGCAATGCGCGGCTGGGACTCGCTGCCTCCACGAGACCGAAGCAATACGCGGCTGGCACTTGTACGCTCGACGAGATCGAAGCAACGCGAGGCTGGAATTTGTACGCATAACGAGACCGAAGCATTACGCGGCTGGAACTTGTACGCATAACGAGACCGAAGCTATACGCGGCTCGGACTTGTACGCTGGACGAGACCGAAGCAATACGCGGCTGGAACTTGTACGCTCGACGAGACCGAAGGAATACGCGGCTGGGACTTGTACGCATAACGAGAACGAAGCAATACGCGACTGGAACTTGTACGCATAACGAGACCGAAGCATTACGCGGATGGAACTTGTACGCATAACGATACCGAAGCAATACGCGGCTGGGACTTGTACGCATAACGAGACCAAAGCAATACGCGGCTGGGACTTGTACGCATAGCGAGACCAAAGCACTACGCGGCTGGGACTTGTACGCTCGACGTGACCGAAGCAACGCGCTGCTGGAACTTGTACGCATAACGATACCGAAGTAATACGCGGCTGGGACTTGTACGCATAACAAGACCAAAGCACTACGCGGCTGGGACTTGTACGCATAACAAGACCAAAGCACTACGCGGCTGGGGCTTGTACGCTCGACGAGACCGAAGCAATGCGCGGCTGGGACTCGCTCCCTCCACGAGACCGAAGCAATACGCGGCTGGCACTTGTACGCTCGACGAGATCGAAGCAACGCGAGGCTGGAATTTGTACGCATAACGAGACCGAAGCATTACGCGGCTGGAACTTGTACGCATAACGAGACCGAAGCTATACGCGGCTCGGACTTGTACGCATAACGATACCGAAGTAATACGCGGCTGGGACTTGTACGCTGGACGAGACCGAATCAATACGCGACTGGAACTTGTACGCATAACGAGACCGAAGCATTACGCGGCTGGAACTTGTACGCATAACGATACCGAAGCAATACGCGGCTGGGACTTGTACGCATAACGAGACCAAAGCAATACGCGGCTGGAACTTGCACGCATTACGAGACCGAAACAACACGCGGCTGGAACTTGTACGCTCGACGAGACCGAAGCAATACGCGGCTGGATCTTGTACGCTCCACGAGACCGAAGCAATAAGCGGCTGGTACTTGTACGATCGACGATGCCGAAGCAATACGCGGCTGGGACTTGTACGCTCGACGAGACTGAAGCAATACGCGGCAGGAACTTGTACGCATAACGAGACCGAAGCAATGCGCGGCTGGAACTTGCACGCATAACGAGACCGAAGCAATACGCGGCTGGAACTTGTACGCTCGACGAGACCGAAGCAATATGCGTCTGGAACTTGCACGCATAACGAGAACAAAGCAATACGCGGCTGGGACTTGTACGCATAACGACACCGAAGCAACGCGCAGGTGGAACTTGTACGCTCCACGAGACCGAAGCAATACGCGACTGGAACTTGTACGCATAACGAGATCGAAGCAATACGCTGCTCGAACTTGTACGCATAACCAGACCGAAGCAACACGCGGCTGGAACTTGTACGCTCGACGAGACCGAAGCAATACACGGCTGGAACTTGTACGCTTGACGAGAATAAAACAATACGCGGCTGGGACTTGTACGCGTAGCGAGACCGAAGCAATACGCGGCCGGAACTTGTACGCTCGACGAGACCGAAGAAATACGCGGCTGGAACTTGCACGCATAACGAGACCGAAGCATTACGCAGCTGAAACTTGTACGCATAACGAGACCGAAGCAACACGCGGCTGGAACTTGTACGCATAACGGGATCGAAGCAATATGCGGGTGGAACAGGTACGCTCGACGAGACCGAAGCATTACGCGGCTGGAACTTGTACGCATAACGAGACCGAAGCAACACGCGGCTGGAACTTGTACGCATAACGATACCGAAGCAATACGCGGCTGGAACTTGCACGCATAACAAGACCGAAGCAATACGCGGCAGGAACTTGCACGCATAACGAGACCGAAGCATTATCCGGCTGCAACTTGTACGCTTGACGAGACCGAAGCAATACGCGGCTGGGACTTGTACGCTCCACGAGACCGAAGCAATACGCGGCTGGAACTCGCTCCCTCCACGAGACCGAAGCAATACGCGGCTGGGACTTGTACGCTCGACGAGACCGAAGCAATGCGCGGCTGGAACTTGTACGCTCGACGAGACCGAAGGAATACGCGGCTGGGACTTGGACGCATAACGAGACCGAAGCAATACCCGGCTGGAACTTGTACGCTTGACGAGACCGAAGCAATACGCGGCTGGGACATGTACGCTCGACGAGACCGAAGCAATACGCGGCTGGGAATCGCTCCCTCCACGAGACCGAAGCAATACGCGGCTGGGACTTGTACGCATAACGAGACCGAAGCATTACGCGGCTGGAACTTGTACGCATAACGAGACCGAAGCAATACGCGGCTGGGACTTGTACGCATAACGATACCGAAGTAATACGCGGCTGGGACTTGTACGCTGGACGAGACCGAAGCAATACGCGACTGGAACTTGTACGCATAACGACACCGAAGCATTACGCGGCTGGAACTTGTACGCATAACGATACCGAAGCAATACGCGGCTGGGACTTGTACGCATAACGAGACCAAAGCAATACGCGGCTGGGACTTGTACGCATAACGATACCGAACCAATAAGTGGCTGGAACTTGCACACATAACGAGACCGAAGCCAATCGCGGCTGGGACTTGTACGCATAACGAGACCGAAGCAATACCCGGCTGGAACTTGTACGCTTGACGAGACCAAAGCACTACGCGGCTGGGACTTGTACGCATAACGAGACCGAAGCAATACCCGGCTGGAACTTGTACGCATAACGAGACCGAAGCAATACGCGGCTCGGAATTGTACGCATAACGATACCGAAGTAATACGCGGCTGGGACTTGTACGCATAACAAGACCAGAGCACTACGCGGCTGGGACTTGTACGCATAACAAGACCAAAGCACTACGCGGCTGGGGCTTGTACGCACGACGAGACCGAAGCAATGCGCGGCTGGGACTCGCTGCCTCCACGAGACCGAAGCAATACGCGGCTGGCACTTGTACGCTCGACGAGATCGAAGGAACGCGAGGCTGGAATTTGTACGCATAACGAGACCGAAGCATTACGCGGCTGGAACTTGTACGCATAACGAGACCGAAGCTATACGCGGCTCGGACTTGTACGCTGGACGAGACCGAAGCAATACGCGGCTGGAACTTGTACGCTCGACGAGACCGAAGGAATACGCGGCTGGGACTTGTACGCATAACGAGAACGAAGCAATACGCGACTGGAACTTGTACGCATAACGAGACCGAAGCATTACGCGGATGGAACTTGTACGCATAACGATACCGAAGCAATACGCGGCTGGGACTTGTACGCATAACGAGACCAAAGCAATACGCGGCTGGGACTTGTACGCATAGCGAGACCAAAGCACTACGCGGCTGGGACTTGTACGCTCGACGTGACCGAAGCAACGCGCTGCTGGAACTTGTACGCATAACGATACCGAAGTAATACGCGGCTGGGAGTTGTACGCATAACAAGACCAAAGCACTACGCGGCTGGGACTTGTACGCATAACAAGACCAAAGCACTACGCGGCTGGGGCTTGTACGCTCGACGAGACCGAAGCAATGCGCGGCTGGGACTCGCTCCCTCCACGAGACCGAAGCAATACGCGGCTGGCACTTGTACGCTCGACGAGATCGAAGCAACGCGAGGCTGGAATTTGTACGCATAACGAGACCGAAGCATTACGCGGCTGGAACTTGTACGCATAACGAGACCGAAGCTATACGCGGCTCGGACTTGTACGCATAACGATACCGAAGTAATACGCGGCTGGGACTTGTACGCTGGACGAGACCGAATCAATACGCGACTGGAACTTGTACGCATAACGAGACCGAAGCATTACGCGGCTGGAACTTGTACGCATAACGATACCGAAGCAATACGCGGCTGGGACTTGTACGCATAACGAGACCAAAGCAATACGCGGCTGGAACTTGCACGCATTACGAGACCGAAACAACACGCGGCTGGAACTTGTACGCTCGACGAGACCGAAGCAATACGCGGCTGGATCTTGTACGCTCCACGAGACCGAAGCAATAAGCGGCTGGTACTTGTACGATCGACGATGCCGAAGCAATACGCGGCTGGGACTTGTACGCTCGACGAGACTGAAGCAATACGCGGCAGGAACTTGTACGCATAACGAGACCGAAGCAATGCGCGGCTGGAACTTGCACGCATAACGAGACCGAAGCAATACGCGGCTGGAACTTGTACGCTCGACGAGACCGAAGCAATATGCGTCTGGAACTTGCACGCATAACGAGAACAAAGCAATACGCGGCTGGGACTTGTACGCATAACGACACCGAAGCAACGCGCAGGTGGAACTTGTACGCTCCACGAGACCGAAGCAATACGCGAGTGGAACTTGTACGCATAACGAGATCGAAGCAATACGCTGCTCGAACTTGTACGCATAACCAGACCGAAGCAACACGCGGCTGGAACTTGTACGCTCGACGAGACCGAAGCAATACACGGCTGGAACTTGTACGCTTGACGAGAATAAAACAATACGCGGCTGGGACTTGTACGCGTAGCGAGACCGAAGCAATACGCGGCCGGAACTTGTACGCTCGACGAGACCGAAGAAATACGCGGCTGGAACTTGCACGCATAACGAGACCGAAGCATTACGCAGCTGAAACTTGTACGCATAACGAGACCGAAGCAACACGCGGCTGGAACTTGTACGCATAACGGGATCGAAGCAATATGCGGGTGGAACAGGTACGCTCGACGAGACCGAAGCATTACGCGGCTGGAACTTGTACGCATAACGAGACCGAAGCAACACGCGGCTGGAACTTGTACGCATAACGATACCGAAGCAATACGCGGCTGGAACTTGCACGCATAACAAGACCGAAGCAATACGCGGCAGGAACTTGCACGCATAACGAGACCGAAGCATTATCCGGCTGCAACTTGTACGCTTGACGAGACCGAAGCAATACGCGGCTGGGACTTGTACGCTCCACGAGACCGAAGCAATACGCGGCTGGAACTCGCTCCCTCCACGAGACCGAAGCAATACGCGGCTGGGACTTGTACGCTCGACGAGACCGAAGCAATGCGCGGCTGGAACTTGTACGCTCGACGAGACCGAAGGAATACGCGGCTGGGACTTGGACGCATAACGAGACCGAAGCAATACCCGGCTGGAACTTGTACGCTTGACGAGACCGAAGCAATACGCGGCTGGGACATGTACGCTCGACGAGACCGAAGCAATACGCGGCTGGGAATCGCTCCCTCCACGAGACCGAAGCAATACGCGGCTGGGACTTGTACGCTCGACGAGATCGAAGCAACGCAAGGCTGGAATTTGTACGCATAACGAGACCGAAGCATTACGCGGCTGGAACTTGTACGCATAACGAGACCGAAGCAATACGCGGCTGGGACTTGTACGCATAACGATACCGAAGTAATACGCGGCTGGGACTTGTACGCTGGACGAGACCGAAGCAATACGCGACTGGAACTTGTACGCATAACGACACCGAAGCATTACGCGGCTGGAACTTGTACGCATAACGATACCGAAGCAATACGCGGCTGGGACTTGTACGCATAACGAGACCAAAGCAATACGCGGCTGGGACTTGTACGCATAACGATACCGAACCAATAAGTGGCTGGAACTTGCACACATAACGAGACCGAAGCCAATCGCGGCTGGGACTTGTACGCATAACGAGACCGAAGCAATACCCGGCTGGAACTTGTACGCTTGACGAGACCAAAGCACTACGCGGCTGGGACTTGTACGCATAACGAGACCGAAGCAATACCCGGCTGGAACTTGTACGCATAACGAGACCGAAGCAATACGCGGCTCGGAATTGTACGCATAACGATACCGAAGTAATACGCGGCTGGGACTTGTACGCATAACAAGACCAGAGCACTACGCGGCTGGGACTTGTACGCATAACAAGACCAAAGCACTACGCGGCTGGGGCTTGTACGCACGACGAGACCGAAGCAATGCGCGGCTGGGACTCGCTGCCTCCACGAGACCGAAGCAATACGCGGCTGGCACTTGTACGCTCGACGAGATCGAAGCAACGCGAGGCTGGAATTTGTACGCATAACGAGACCGAAGCATTACGCGGCTGGAACTTGTACGCATAACGAGACCGAAGCTATACGCGGCTCGGACTTGTACGCTGGACGAGACCGAAGCAATACGCGGCTGGAACTTGTACGCTCGACGAGACCGAAGGAATACGCGGCTGGGACTTGTACGCATAACGAGAACGAAGCAATACGCGACTGGAACTTGTACGCATAACGAGACCGAAGCATTACGCGGATGGAACTTGTACGCATAACGATACCGAAGCAATACGCGGCTGGGACTTGTACGCATAACGAGACCAAAGCAATACGCGGCTGGGACTTGTACGCATAGCGAGACCAAAGCACTACGCGGCTGGGACTTGTACGCTCGACGTGACCGAAGCAACGCGCTGCTGGAACTTGTACGCATAACGATACCGAAGTAATACGCGGCTGGGACTTGTACGCATAACAAGACCAAAGCACTACGCGGCTGGGACTTGTACGCATAACAAGACCAAAGCACTACGCGGCTGGGGCTTGTACGCTCGACGAGACCGAAGCAATGCGCGGCTGGGACTCGCTCCCTCCACGAGACCGAAGCAATACGCGGCTGGCACTTGTACGCTCGACGAGATCGAAGCAACGCGAGGCTGGAATTTGTACGCATAACGAGACCGAAGCATTACGCGGCTGGAACTTGTACGCATAACGAGACCGAAGCTATACGCGGCTCGGACTTGTACGCATAACGATACCGAAGTAATACGCGGCTGGGACTTGTACGCTGGACGAGACCGAATCAATACGCGACTGGAACTTGTACGCATAACGAGACCGAAGCATTACGCGGCTGGAACTTGTACGCATAACGATACCGAAGCAATACGCGGCTGGGACTTGTACGCATAACGAGACCAAAGCAATACGCGGCTGGGACTTGTACGCATAACGAGACCAAAGCACTACGCGGTTGGGACTTGTACGCTCGACGAGACCGAAGCAATACGCGGCTGGGACTTGTACGCTCGACGAGACCGAAGCAATGCGCGGCTGCAACTTGTACGCTTGACGAGACCGAAGCAATACGCGGCTGGGACTTGTACGCTCGACGAGACCGAAGCAATGCGCGGCTGGAACTTGTACGCTCGAAGAGACCGAAGGAATACGCGGCTGGGACTTGTACGCATAACGAGACCGAAGCAATACCCGGCTGGAACTTGTACGCTTGACGAGACCAAAGCACTACGCGGCTGGAACTTGTACGCTCGACGAGACCGAAGCAATACGCGGCTGGAACTTGTACGCTCGACGAGACCGAAGCAATACGCGGCTGGAACTTGCACGCATAATGAGACCGAAGCAACGCGCTGCTGGAACTTGTACGCTCGACGTGACCGAAGCAACGCGCTGCTGGAACTTGTACGCATAACGAGACCGATGCAATACGCGGCTGGAACTTGTACGCTCGACGAGACCGAAGCAATACGCGGCTGGAACTTGTACGCTCGACGAGACCGAAGCAATACGCGGCTGGAACTTGCACGCATAATGAGACCGAAGCAATACGCGGCTGGGACTTGTACGCATAACGAGACCAAAGCAATACGCGGCTGGAACTTGCACGCATTACGAGACCGAAACAACACGCGGCTGGAACTTGTACGCTCGACGAGACCGAAGCAATACGCGGCTGGATCTTGTACGCTCCACGAGACCGAAGCAATAAGCGGCTGGTACTTGTACGATCGACGATGCCGAAGCAATACGCGGCTGGGACTTGTACGCTCGACGAGACTGAAGCAATACGCGGCAGGAACTTGTACGCATAACGAGACCGAAGCAATGCGCGGCTGGAACTTGCACGCATAACGAGACCGAAGCAATACGCGGCTGGAACTTGTACGCTCGACGAGACCGAAGCAATATGCGTCTGGAACTTGCACGCATAACGAGAACAAAGCAATACGCGGCTGGGACTTGTACGCATAACGACACCGAAGCAACGCGCAGGTGGAACTTGTACGCTCCACGAGACCGAAGCAATACGCGACTGGAACTTGTACGCATAACGAGATCGAAGCAATACGCTGCTCGAACTTGTACGCATAACCAGACCGAAGCAACACGCGGCTGGAACTTGTACGCTCGACGAGACCGAAGCAATACACGGCTGGAACTTGTACGCTTGACGAGAATAAAACAATACGCGGCTGGGACTTGTACGCGTAGCGAGACCGAAGCAATACGCGGCTGGGACTTGTACGCATAACAAGACCAGAGCACTACGCGGCTGGGGCTTGTACGCACGACGAGACCGAAGCAATGCGCGGCTGGGACTCGCTGCCTCCACGAGACCGAAGCAATACGCGGCTGGCACTTGTACGCTCGACGAGATCGAAGCAACGCGAGGCTGGAATTTGTACGCATAACGAGACCGAAGCATTACGCGGCTGGAACTTGTACGCATAACGAGACCGAAGCTATACGCGGCTCGGACTTGTACGCTGGACGAGACCGAAGCAATACGCGGCTGGAACTTGTACGCTCGACGAGACCGAAGGAATACGCGGCTGGGACTTGTACGCATAACGAGAACGAAGCAATACGCGACTGGAACTTGTACGCATAACGAGACCGAAGCATTACGCGGATGGAACTTGTACGCATAACGATACCGAAGCAATACGCGGCTGGGACTTGTACGCATAACGAGACCAAAGCAATACGCGGCTGGGACTTGTACGCATAGCGAGACCAAAGCACTACGCGGCTGGGACTTGTACGCTCGACGTGACCGAAGCAACGCGCTGCTGGAACTTGTACGCATAACGATACCGAAGTAATACGCGGCTGGGAGTTGTACGCATAACAAGACCAAAGCACTACGCGGCTGGGACTTGTACGCATAACAAGACCAAAGCACTACGCGGCTGGGGCTTGTACGCTCGACGAGACCGAAGCAATGCGCGGCTGGGACTCGCTCCCTCCACGAGACCGAAGCAATACGCGGCTGGCACTTGTACGCTCGACGAGATCGAAGCAACGCGAGGCTGGAATTTGTACGCATAACGAGACCGAAGCATTACGCGGCTGGAACTTGTACGCATAACGAGACCGAAGCTATACGCGGCTCGGACTTGTACGCATAACGATACCGAAGTAATACGCGGCTGGGACTTGTACGCTGGACGAGACCGAATCAATACGCGACTGGAACTTGTACGCATAACGAGACCGAAGCATTACGCGGCTGGAACTTGTACGCATAACGATACCGAAGCAATACGCGGCTGGGACTTGTACGCATAACGAGACCAAAGCAATACGCGGCTGGAACTTGCACGCATTACGAGACCGAAACAACACGCGGCTGGAACTTGTACGCTCGACGAGACCGAAGCAATACGCGGCTGGATCTTGTACGCTCCACGAGACCGAAGCAATAAGCGGCTGGTACTTGTACGATCGACGATGCCGAAGCAATACGCGGCTGGGACTTGTACGCTCGACGAGACTGAAGCAATACGCGGCAGGAACTTGTACGCATAACGAGACCGAAGCAATGCGCGGCTGGAACTTGCACGCATAACGAGACCGAAGCAATACGCGGCTGGAACTTGTACGCTCGACGAGACCGAAGCAATATGCGTCTGGAACTTGCACGCATAACGAGAACAAAGCAATACGCGGCTGGGACTTGTACGCATAACGACACCGAAGCAACGCGCAGGTGGAACTTGTACGCTCCACGAGACCGAAGCAATACGCGAGTGGAACTTGTACGCATAACGAGATCGAAGCAATACGCTGCTCGAACTTGTACGCATAACCAGACCGAAGCAACACGCGGCTGGAACTTGTACGCTCGACGAGACCGAAGCAATACACGGCTGGAACTTGTACGCTTGACGAGAATAAAACAATACGCGGCTGGGACTTGTACGCGTAGCGAGACCGAAGCAATACGCGGCCGGAACTTGTACGCTCGACGAGACCGAAGAAATACGCGGCTGGAACTTGCACGCATAACGAGACCGAAGCATTACGCAGCTGAAACTTGTACGCATAACGAGACCGAAGCAACACGCGGCTGGAACTTGTACGCATAACGGGATCGAAGCAATATGCGGGTGGAACAGGTACGCTCGACGAGACCGAAGCATTACGCGGCTGGAACTTGTACGCATAACGAGACCGAAGCAACACGCGGCTGGAACTTGTACGCATAACGATACCGAAGCAATACGCGGCTGGAACTTGCACGCATAACAAGACCGAAGCAATACGCGGCAGGAACTTGCACGCATAACGAGACCGAAGCATTATCCGGCTGCAACTTGTACGCTTGACGAGACCGAAGCAATACGCGGCTGGGACTTGTACGCTCCACGAGACCGAAGCAATACGCGGCTGGAACTCGCTCCCTCCACGAGACCGAAGCAATACGCGGCTGGGACTTGTACGCTCGACGAGACCGAAGCAATGCGCGGCTGGAACTTGTACGCTCGACGAGACCGAAGGAATACGCGGCTGGGACTTGGACGCATAACGAGACCGAAGCAATACCCGGCTGGAACTTGTACGCTTGACGAGACCGAAGCAATACGCGGCTGGGACATGTACGCTCGACGAGACCGAAGCAATACGCGGCTGGGAATCGCTCCCTCCACGAGACCGAAGCAATACGCGGCTGGGACTTGTACGCTCGACGAGATCGAAGCAACGCAAGGCTGGAATTTGTACGCATAACGAGACCGAAGCATTACGCGGCTGGAACTTGTACGCATAACGAGACCGAAGCAATACGCGGCTGGGACTTGTACGCATAACGATACCGAAGTAATACGCGGCTGGGACTTGTACGCTGGACGAGACCGAAGCAATACGCGACTGGAACTTGTACGCATAACGACACCGAAGCATTACGCGGCTGGAACTTGTACGCATAACGATACCGAAGCAATACGCGGCTGGGACTTGTACGCATAACGAGACCAAAGCAATACGCGGCTGGGACTTGTACGCATAACGATACCGAACCAATAAGTGGCTGGAACTTGCACACATAACGAGACCGAAGCCAATCGCGGCTGGGACTTGTACGCATAACGAGACCGAAGCAATACCCGGCTGGAACTTGTACGCTTGACGAGACCAAAGCACTACGCGGCTGGGACTTGTACGCATAACGAGACCGAAGCAATACCCGGCTGGAACTTGTACGCATAACGAGACCGAAGCAATACGCGGCTCGGAATTGTACGCATAACGATACCGAAGTAATACGCGGCTGGGACTTGTACGCATAACAAGACCAGAGCACTACGCGGCTGGGACTTGTACGCATAACAAGACCAAAGCACTACGCGGCTGGGGCTTGTACGCACGACGAGACCGAAGCAATGCGCGGCTGGGACTCGCTGCCTCCACGAGACCGAAGCAATACGCGGCTGGCACTTGTACGCTCGACGAGATCGAAGCAACGCGAGGCTGGAATTTGTACGCATAACGAGACCGAAGCATTACGCGGCTGGAACTTGTACGCATAACGAGACCGAAGCTATACGCGGCTCGGACTTGTACGCTGGACGAGACCGAAGCAATACGCGGCTGGAACTTGTACGCTCGACGAGACCGAAGGAATACGCGGCTGGGACTTGTACGCATAACGAGAACGAAGCAATACGCGACTGGAACTTGTACGCATAACGAGACCGAAGCATTACGCGGATGGAACTTGTACGCATAACGATACCGAAGCAATACGCGGCTGGGACTTGTACGCATAACGAGACCAAAGCAATACGCGGCTGGGACTTGTACGCATAGCGAGACCAAAGCACTACGCGGCTGGGACTTGTACGCTCGACGTGACCGAAGCAACGCGCTGCTGGAACTTGTACGCATAACGATACCGAAGTAATACGCGGCTGGGACTTGTACGCATAACAAGACCAAAGCACTACGCGGCTGGGACTTGTACGCATAACAAGACCAAAGCACTACGCGGCTGGGGCTTGTACGCTCGACGAGACCGAAGCAATGCGCGGCTGGGACTCGCTCCCTCCACGAGACCGAAGCAATACGCGGCTGGCACTTGTACGCTCGACGAGATCGAAGCAACGCGAGGCTGGAATTTGTACGCATAACGAGACCGAAGCATTACGCGGCTGGAACTTGTACGCATAACGAGACCGAAGCTATACGCGGCTCGGACTTGTACGCATAACGATACCGAAGTAATACGCGGCTGGGACTTGTACGCTGGACGAGACCGAATCAATACGCGACTGGAACTTGTACGCATAACGAGACCGAAGCATTACGCGGCTGGAACTTGTACGCATAACGATACCGAAGCAATACGCGGCTGGGACTTGTACGCATAACGAGACCAAAGCAATACGCGGCTGGGACTTGTACGCATAACGAGACCAAAGCACTACGCGGTTGGGACTTGTACGCTCGACGAGACCGAAGCAATACGCGGCTGGGACTTGTACGCTCGACGAGACCGAAGCAATGCGCGGCTGCAACTTGTACGCTTGACGAGACCGAAGCAATACGCGGCTGGGACTTGTACGCTCGACGAGACCGAAGCAATGCGCGGCTGGAACTTGTACGCTCGAAGAGACCGAAGGAATACGCGGCTGGGACTTGTACGCATAACGAGACCGAAGCAATACCCGGCTGGAACTTGTACGCTTGACGAGACCAAAGCACTACGCGGCTGGAACTTGTACGCTCGACGAGACCGAAGCAATACGCGGCTGGAACTTGTACGCTCGACGAGACCGAAGCAATACGCGGCTGGAACTTGCACGCATAATGAGACCGAAGCAACGCGCTGCTGGAACTTGTACGCTCGACGTGACCGAAGCAACGCGCTGCTGGAACTTGTACGCATAACGAGACCGATGCAATACGCGGCTGGAACTTGTACGCTCGACGAGACCGAAGCAATACGCGGCTGGAACTTGTACGCTCGACGAGACCGAAGCAATACGCGGCTGGAACTTGCACGCATAATGAGACCGAAGCAACGCGCTGCTGGAACTTGTACGCATAACGAGACCGAAGCAATACGCGGCTGGAACTTGCACGCATAACGAGACCGAAGCATTATCCGGCTGCAACTTGTACGCTTGACGAGACCGAAGCAATACGCGGCTGGGACTTGTACGCTCGACGAGACCGAAGCAATACGCGGCTGGAACTCGCTCCCTCCACGAGTCCGTAGCAATACGCGGCTGGGACTTGCACGCATAATGAGACCGAAGCAACGCGCTGCTGGAACTTGTACGCATAACGAGACCGAAGCATTACGCGGCTGAAATTTGTACGCTCGACGAGACCGAAGCAATACGCGGCTGGAACTTGCACGCATAACAAGACCGAAGCAATACGCGGCTGGAACTTGTACGCTCGCCGAGACCGAAGCAATCCGCGGCTGGAACTTGCACGCATAACGAGACTGAAGCTTTGTCCGGCTGCAACTTGTACGCTTGACGAGACCGAAGCAACGCGCTGCTGGAACTTGTTCGCTCGACGAGACCGGAGAAATACACGGCTGGGGCTTGTACGCATAACGAGACCGAAGCATTACGCTGCTGGAACTTGTACGCATAACGTTACCGAAGCAATACGCGGCTGGGGCTTGTACGTATAACGAGACCAAAGCAATACGCGGCTGGGACTTGTACGCATAACGAGACTAAAGCACTATGCGGCTGGGACTCGCTCCCTCCACGAGACCGAAGCAATACGCGGCTGGGACTTGCACGCATAATGAGACCGAAGCAACGCGCTGCTGGAACTTGTACGCATAACGAGACCGAAGCAATACGCGGCTGGAACTTGCACGCATAACGAGACCGAAGCATTATCCGGCTGCAACTTGTACGCTTGACGAGACCGAAGCAACGCGCTGCTGGAACTTGTTCGCTCGACGAGACCGGAGAAATACACGGCTGGGGCTTGTACGCATAACGAGACCGAAGCATTACGCTGCTGGAACTTGTACGCATAACGTTACCGAAGCAATACGCGGCTGGGACTTGTACGTATAACGAGACCAAAGCAATACGCGGCTGGGACTTGTACGCATAACGAGACTAAAGCACTATGCGGCTGGGACTCGCTCCCTCCACGAGACCGAAGCAATACGCGGCTGGGACTTGCACGAATAACAAGACCGAAGCAATACGCGGCTGGGACTTGTACGCTCGACGAGACCGAAGCAATGCGCGGCTGGAACTTGCACGCATAACGAGACCGAAGCATTATCCGGCTGCAACTTGTACGCTTGACGAGACCGAAGCAATACGCGGCTGGGACTTGTACGCTCGACGAGACCGAAGCAATACGCGGTTGGAACTCGCTCCCTCCACGAGACCGAAGCAATACGCGGCTGGGACTTGTACGCATAACGAGACCGAAGCACTACGCGGCTGGGACTCGCTCCCTCCACGAGACCGAAGCAATACGCGGCTGGAACTTGTACGCTCGAAGAGACCGAAGGAATACGCTGCTGGAACTTGTACGCTCGACGAGACCGAAGCAATACGCAGCTGGAACTTGTACGCATAACGAGACCGAAGCAATACGCTGCTGGAACTTGTACGCTCGACGAGACCGAAGCAATACACGGCTGGGTCTTGTACGCATAACGAGACGGAAGCAATACGCGGCTGGAACTTGTACGCTTGACGAGAATAAAACAATACGCGGCTGGGACTTGTACGCGTAGCGAGACCGAAGCAATACGCGGCCGGAACTTGTACGCTCGACGAGACCGAAGAAATACGCGGCTGGAACTTGCACGCATAACGAGACCGAAGCATTACGCAGCTGAAACTTGTACGCATAACGAGACCGAAGCAACACGCGGCTGGAACTTGTACGCATAACGGGATCGAAGCAATATGCGGGTGGAACAGGTACGCTCGACGAGACCGAAGCATTACGCGGCTGGAACTTGTACGCATAACGAGACCGAAGCAACACGCGGCTGGAACTTGTACGCTCCACGAGACCGAAGCTATACGCGTCTGGAACTTGCACGCATAACGAGAACAAAGCAATACGCGGCTGGGACTTGTACGCATAACGACACCGAAGCAATACGCTGCTGGAACTTTTACGCTCGACGAGACCGAAGCAATACGCGGCTGGAACTTGTACGCTCCACGAGACCGAAGCAATACGCGGCTGGAACATGTACGCTAAGCGAGACCGAAGCAACACGCGGCTGGAACTTGTATGCTCGACGAGACCGAAGCAATACGCGGTTTGAACTTGTACGCTCGACGAGACCGAAGCAATACGCGGCTGCAACTTCCACGCATAACGAGACCGAAGCAATACGCGGTTGATACTTGTACGCATAACGAGACAGGAGCCACACCCGGCTGGAACTTGTACGCTCGACGAGACCGAAGCAATACGCGGCTGGAAGTTGTACGCTCGACGAGACCGAAGAAATACGCGGCTGCAACTTGCACGCATAACGAGACCGAAGCAATAAGCGGCTGGTACTTGTACGATCGACGATGCCGAAGCAATACGCGGCTGGGACTTGTACGCTCGACGAGTCTGAAGCAAAACGCGGCTGGAACTTGTACGCTCGACGAGACCGAAGCATTACACGGCTGGAACTTGTACGCATAACGGGACCGAAGCAACACGCGGCTGGAACTTGTATGCTCGACGAGACCGAAGCAATACGCGTTTGGAACTTGTACGCTCGACGAGACCGAAGCAACACGCGGCTGGAACTTGTACGCATTACGGGATCGAAGCAACATGCGGGTGGAACAGGTACGCTCGACGAGACCGAAGCATTACGCGGCTGGAACTTGTACGCATAACGAGACCGAAGCAACACGCGGCTGGAACTTGTACGCTCGACGAGTGGGAAGCAATACGCGGATGGAACTTGTACGCTCGACGAGACCGACGCATTACGCGGCTGAATCTAGTACGCATAACGAGACAGAAGCAACACGCGGCCTGCATTTGTACGCAAAACGAGGCCGAAGGAATACACGGCTGGGACTCGTACACATAACGAGACCGAATCATTATCCGGCTGTAACTTGTACGCTTGACGAGACCGAAGCAATACGCGGCTGGAACTTGCACGCATAACGAGAACGAACCATTACACGGCTGGAACTTGTACGCATAACGAGACGGAAGCAATACGCGGCTGGGACTTGTAAGCATAACGAGACCGAAGCAACACGCGGCTGGGACTTGTACGCATAAAGACAACAAAGCAGTACGCGGCTGGGGCTTGTACGCACAACGACACCGAAGCAATACGCTGCTGGAACTTGTACGCTCGACGAGACCGAAGCAATACACGGCTGGGTCTTGTACGCATAACGAGACGGAAGCAATACGCGGCTGGAACTTGTACGCTCGACGAGACCGAAGCATTACGCGACTGGAACTTGTACGCATAACGAGTCCGAAGCAACACGCGGCTGGAAACTTCACTCTCGACGAGACCGAAGCAATACGCTGCTGGAACTTATACGGTCGACGAGAACAAAGCAATACGCGGCTGGGACTTGTACGCTCGACGAGACCGAAGCAATACGCGGTTGGAACTTGTATGCCCGACGATACCGAAGCAATACGCGGCCGGGACTTGTACGCATAACGAGAACAAAGCAATACGCGGCTGCAACTTGCACGCATAACGAGACCGAAGCAACGCGCAGCTGGAACTTGCCCGCTCGGCGGGACCGAAGCTATACGCGGCTGGACCTTGTACGCTCGACGAGACCGAAGGAATACGCGGCTGGAACTTGTACGCTCGACGAGACCGAAGCATTACGCGGCTGGAACTTGCACGCATTACGAGACCGAAGCAACACGCGGCTGGAACTTGTACGCTCGACGAGACCGAAGCAATACGCGGCTGGATCTTGTACGCTCCACGAGACCGAAGCAATAAGCGGCTGGTACTTGTACGATCGACGATGCCGAAGCAATACGCGGCTGGGACTTGTACGTTCGACGAGACCGAAGCTATACGCGTCTGGAACTTGCACGCATAACGAGAACAAAGCAATACGCTGCTGGTACTTGTACGATAGACGAGACCGAAGCAATACGCAGCTGGAACTTGTACGCATAACGAGACCGAAGCAATACGCTGCTGGAACTTGTACGCTCGACGAGACCGAAGCAATACGCGGCTGGAACTTGTACGCTCCACGAGACCGAAGCAATACGCGGCTGGAACTTGCTCGCATAACGTGACCGAAGCAATGCACTGCTGGTACTTGTACGCTCGACGAGGCCGAAGCAATACACGGCTGGGACTTGTACGCGTAACGAGACAGAAGCAATATGCGGCTGGAACTTGATCGCTCGAAGAGACCGGAGGAATACGCGGCTGGGACTTGTACCCTCGACAAAACCGAAGCAATACGCGGCTGGAACTTGCACGCATAACGAGACCGAAGCAATACGCGGCTGGAACTTGTACGCTCGACGAGACCGAAGCAATACGCGGCTGAAACTTGTACGCATAACGAGATCGAAGCAATACGCGTCTGGGACTTGTACGCATAACGATTCCGAAGCAACGCGCAGCTGGAACTTGTACGATCCACGAGACCGAAGCAATACGCGGCTGGGACTTGTACGCTCGACGAGACCGAAGCAATGTGCGGCTGGAACTTGCACGCATATCGAGAACAAAGCAATACGCGGCTGGAACTTGTCCGCTCGACGAGACCGAAGCATTACGCGGCTGGGACTTGTACGCATAACGCGACAGGAGCAATGCGCGGCTAGGACTTGTACGCACGACGAGACCGAAGCAATACGCGTCTGGAACTTGCACGCATAAATGAGACCGAAGCAACACGCGGCTGGAACTTGTACGCTCGACGAGACCGAAGCAATACACGGCTGGAACTTGTACGCTTGACGAGAATAAAACAATACGCGGCTGGGACTTGTACGCGTAGCGAGACCGAAGCAATACGCGGCCGGAACTTGTACGCTCGACGAGACCGAAGAAATACGCGGCTGGAACTTGCACGCATAACGAGACCGAAGCATTACGCAGCTGAAACTTGTACGCATAACGAGACCGAAGCAACACGCGGCTGGAACTTGTACGCATAACGGGATCGAAGCAATATGCGGGTGGAACAGGTACGCTCGACGAGACCGAAGCATTACGCAGCTGGAACTTGTACGCATAACGAGACCGAAGCAACACGCGGCTGGAACTTGTACGCTCCACGAGACCGAAGCTATACGCGTCTGGAACTTGCACGCATAACGAGAACAAAGCAATACGCGGCTGGGACTTGTACGCATAACGACACCGAAGCAATACGCTGCTGGAACTTTTACGCTCGACGAGACCGAAGCAATACGCGGCTGGAACTTGTACGCTCCACGAGACCGAAGCAATACGCGGCTGGAACATGTACGCTAAGCGAGACCGAAGCAACACGCGGCTGGAACTTGTATGCTCGACGAGACCGAAGCAATACGCGGTTGGAACTTGTACGCTCGACGAGACCGAAGCAATACGCGGCTGCAACTTCCACGCATAACGAGACCGAAGCAATACGCGGCTGGTACTTGTACGCATAACGAGACAGGAGCCACACGCGGCTGGAACTTGTACGCTCGACGAGACCGAAGCAATACGCGGCTGGAAGTTGTACGCTCGACGAGACCGAAGAAATACGCGGCTGCAACTTGCACGCATAACGAGACCGAAGCAATAAGCGGCTGGTACTTGTACGATCGACGATGCCGAAGCAATACGCGGCTGGGACTTGTACGCTCGACGAGTCTGAAGCAAAACGCGGCTGGAACTTGTACGCTCGACGAGACCGAAGCATTACACGGCTGGAACTTGTACGCATAACGGGACCGAAGCAACACGCGGCTGGAACTTGTATGCTCGACGAGACCGAAGCAATACGCGGTTGGAACTTGTACGCTCGACGAGACCGAAGCAACACGCGGCTGGAACTTGTACGCATAACGGGATCGAAGCAACATGCGGGTGGAACAGGTACGCTCGACGAGACCGAAGCATTACGCGGCTGGAACTTGTACGCATAACGAGACCGAAGCAACACGCGGCTGGAACTTGTACGCTCGAAAAGTGGGAAGCAATACGCGGATGGAACTTGTACGCACGACGAGACCGACGCATTACGCGGCTGAATCTTGTACGCATAACGAGACCGAAGCAACACGCGGCCTGCATTTGTACGCAAAATGAGGCCGAAGCAATACACGGCTGGGACTCGTACACATAACGAGACCGAATCATTATCCGGCTGTAACTTGTACGCTTGACGAGACCGAAGCAATACGCGGCTGGAACTTGCACGCATAACGAGAACGAACCATTACACGGCTGGAACTTGTACGCATAACGAGACGGAAGCAATACGCGGCTGGGACTTGTAAGCATAACGAGACCGAAGCAACACGCGGCTGGGACTTGTACGCATAACGACAACAAAGCAGTACGCGGCTGGGGCTTGTACGCACAACGACACCGAAGCAATACGCTGCTGGAACTTGTACGCTCGACGAGACCGAAGCAATACACGGCTGGGTCTTGTACGCATAACGAGACGGAAGCAATACGCGGCTGGAACTTGTACGCTCGACGAGACCGAAGCATTACGCGACTGGAACTTGTACGCATAACGAGTCCGAAGCAACACGCGGCTGGAAACTTCACTCTCGACGAGACCGAAGCAATACGCTGCTGGAACTTATACGGTCGACGAGAACAAAGCAATACGCGGCTGGGACTTGTACGCTCGACGAGACCGAAGCAATACGCGGTTGGAACTTGTATGTCCGACGATACCGAAGCAATACGCGGCCGGGACTTGTACGCATAACGAGAACAAAGCAATACGCGGCTGCAACTTGCACGCATAACGAGACCGAAGCAACGCGCAGCTGGAACTTGCCCGCTCGGCGGGACCGAAGCTATACGCGGCTGGACCTTGTACGCTCGACGAGACCGAAGGAATACGCGGCTGGAACTTGTACGCTCGACGAGACCGAAGCATTACGCGGCTGGAACTTGCACGCATTACGAGACCGAAACAACACGCGGCTGGAACTTGTACGCTCGACGAGACCGAAGCAATACGCGGCTGGATCTTGTACGCTCCACGAGACCGAAGCAATAAGCGGCTGGTACTTGTACGATCGACGATGCCGAAGCAATACGCGGCTGGGACTTGTACGCTCGACGAGACTGAAGCAATACGCGGCAGGAACTTGTACGCATAACGAGACCGAAGCAATGCGCGGCTGGAACTTGCACGCATAACGAGACCGAAGCAATACGCGGCTGGAACTTGTACGCTCGACGAGACCGAAGCAATATGCGTCTGGAACTTGCACGCATAACGAGAACAAAGCAATACGCGGCTGGGACTTGTACGCATAACGACACCGAAGCAACGCGCAGGTGGAACTTGTACGCTCCACGAGACCGAAGCAATACGCGACTGGAACTTGTACGCATAACGAGATCGAAGCAATACGCTGCTCGAACTTGTACGCATAACCAGACCGAAGCAACACGCGGCTGGAACTTGTACGCTCGACGAGACCGAAGCAATAAGAGGCTGGTACTTGTACGATTGACGATGCCGAAGATATACGCGGCTGGGACTTGTACGCTCGACGAGACTGAAGCAATACGCGGCTGGAACTTGTACGCATAACGAGACCGAAGCAATGCGCGGCTGGAACTTGCACGCATAACGAGACCGAAGCAATACAAGGCTGGATATTGTACGCTCGACGAGACCGAAGCAATACGTGGCTGAAACTTGTACGCTCGACGAGACCGTAGCAATACGCGGCTGGGCCTTGTACGCATAACGAGAATAAAACAATACTCGGCTGGGACTTGTACGCGTAGCGAGACCGAAGCAATACGCGGCCGGAACTTGTACGCTCGACGAGACCGAAGAAATACGCGGCTGGAACTTGCACGCATAACGAGACCGAAGCATTACGCAGCTGAAACTTGTACGCATAACGAGACCGAAGCAACACGCGGCTGGAACTTGTACGCATAACGGGATCGAAGCAATATGCGGGTGGAACAGGTACGCTCGACGAGACCGAAGCATTACGCAGCTGGAACTTGTACGCATAACGAGACCGAAGCAACACGCGGCTGGAACTTGTACGCTCCACGAGACCGAAGCTATACGCGTCTGGAACTTGCACGCATAACGAGAACAAAGCAATACGCGGCTGGGACTTGTACGCATAACGACACCGAAGCAATACGCTGCTGGAACTTTTACGCTCGACGAGACCGAAGCAATACGCGGCTGGAACTTGTACGCTCCACGAGACCGAAGCAATACGCGGCTGGAACATGTACGCTAAGCGAGACCGAAGCAACACGCGGCTGGAACTTGTATGCTCGACGAGACCGAAGCAATACGCGGTTGGAACTTGTACGCTCGACGAGACCGAAGCAATACGCGGCAGGAACTTGTACGCATAACGAGACCGAAGCAATGCGCGGCTGGAACTTGCACGCATAACGAGACCGAAGCAATACGCGGCTGGAACTTGTACGCTCGACGAGACCGAAGCAATATGCGTCTGGAACTTGCACGCATAACGAGAACAAAGCAATACGCGGCTGGGACTTGTACGCATAACGACACCGAAGCAACGCGCAGGTGGAACTTGTACGCTCCACGAGACCGAAGCAATACGCGACTGGAACTTGTACGCATAACGAGATCGAAGCAATACGCTGCTCGAACTTGTACGCATAACCAGACCGAAGCAACACGCGGCTGGAACTTGTACGCTCGACGAGACCGAAGCAATAAGAGGCTGGTACTTGTACGATTGACGATGCCGAAGATATACGCGGCTGGGACTTGTACGCTCGACGAGACTGAAGCAATACGCGGCTGGAACTTGTACGCATAACGAGACCGAAGCAATGCGCGGCTGGAACTTGCACGCATAACGAGACCGAAGCAATACAAGGCTGGATATTGTATGCTCGACGAGACCGAAGCAATACGTGGCTGAAACTTGTACGCTCGACGAGACCGTAGCAATACGCGGCTGGGCCTTGTACGCATAACGAGAATAAAACAATACTCGGCTGGGACTTGTACGCATAACGAGACCGAAGCAATACGCTGCTGGTACTTGTACGATCGACGAGACCGAAGCAATACGCGGCTGGAACTTGTACGCATAACGAGACCGAAGCAAAACGCGTCTGGGACTTGTAGTACGCATAACGACACCGATGCAACACGCAGCTGGAAGTTGTACGCTCCACGAGACCGAAGCAATACGCGGCTGGGACTTGTACGCTCGACGAGACCGAAGCAATGTGCGGCTGGAACTTGCACGCATAACGAGACCGAAGCAATACGCCGCTGGAACTTGTACGCATAACGAGACCGAAGCAATACACGGCTGGGACTTGTACGCGTAACGAGACCGAAGCAATGTGCGGCTGGAACTTGCACGCATAACGAGACCGAAGCAATACGAGGCTGGAACTTGTACGCATAACGAGACCGAAGCAATACGCTGCTGGAACTTGTACGCTTGACGAGACCGAAGCAATACACGGCTGGAACTTGTACGCTCGACGAAACCGAAGCAATACGCGGCTGGAACTTGCACGCATTACGAGACCGAAGCAATACGCGGCTGGAACTTGTACGCCCGACGAGACCGAAGCAATACGCGGCTGGAACTTGCACGCATAACGAGACCGAAGCAATACGCGGCTCGAACTTGTACGCTCGACGAGACCGAAGCAATGCGCGGCTGGAACTTGTACGCATAACGAGATCGAAGCAATACGCGGCTGGAACTTGTACGCTCGACGAGACCGAAGCATTACGCGGCTGGAACTTGTACGCAAAACGAGACCGAAGCAACACGCGGCTGGAACTTGTACGCAAAACTAGACCGAAGCAATACACGGCTGGGACTTGTACGCATAACGCGACCGAAACAATGCGCGGTAGGACTTGTACGCTCCACGAGACCGAAGCAATACGCGGCTGCAACTTGCACGCATAACGAGACCGAAGCAACGCGCTGCTAGAACTTGTACGCAAAACTAGACCGAAGCAATACACGGCTGGGACTTGTACGCATAACGCGACCGAAGCAATACGCGGCTAGGACTTGTACGCTCGACGAGACCGAAGCAATACCCGGCTGGAACTTGTACGCTCGACGACACCGAAGCAACGCGCAGCTGGAACTTGTACGCTCCACGAGACCGAAGCAATACGCGGCTGGAACTTGCACGCATAACGAGACCGAAGCAATACGCCGCTGGAACTTGCACGCATAACGAGACCGAAGCAATACGCGGCTGGATCTTGTACGCTCCACGAGACCGAAGCAATAAGCGGCTGGTACTTGTACGATCGACGATGCCGAAGCAATACGCGGCTGGGACTTGTACGTTCGACGAGACCGAAGCAATACGCGGCTGGAACTTGTACGCTCGACGAGACCGAAGCAATACGCGGCTGGAAGTTGTACGCTCGACGAGACCGAAGAAATACGCGGCTGCAACTTGCACGCATAACGAGACCGAAGCAATAAGCGGCTGGTACTTGTACGATCGACGATGCCGAAGCAATTCGCGGCTGGGACTTGTACGCTCGACGAGTCTGAAGCAAAACGCGGCTGGAACTTGTACGCTCGACGAGACCGAAGCATTACACGGCTGGAACTTGTACGCATAACGGGACCGAAGCAACACGCGGCTGGAACTTGTATGCTCGACGAGACCGAAGCAACACGCGGCTGGGACTTGTACGCATAACGCCAACAAAGCAGTACGCGGCTGGGGCTTGTACGCACAACGACACCGAAGCAATACGCTGCTGGAACTTGTACGCTCGACGAGACCGAAGCAATACACGGCTGGGTCTTGTACGCATAACGAGACGGAAGCAATACGCGGCTGGAACTTGTACGCTCGACGAGACCGAAGCATTACGCGACTGGAACTTGTACGTATAACGAGTCCGAAGCAACACGCGGCTGGAAACTTCACTCTCGACGAGACCGAAGCAATACGCTGCTGGAACTTATACGGTCGACGAGAACAAAGCAATACGCGGCTGGGACTTGTACGCTGGACGAGACCGAAGCAATACGCGGTTGGAACTTGTATGCCCGACGATACCGAAGCAATACGCGGCCGGGACTGGTACGCATAACGAGAACAAAGCAATACGCGGCTGCAACTTGCACGCATAACGAGACCGAAGCAACGCGCAGCTGGAACTTGCCCGCTCGGCGGGACCGAAGCTATACGCGGCTGGACCTTGTACGCTCGACGAGACCGAAGGAATACGCGGCTGGAACTTGTACGCTCGACGAGACCGAAGCATTACGCGGCTGGAACTTGCACGCATTACGAGACCGAAGCAACACGCGGCTGGAACTTGTACGCTCGACGAGACCGAAGCAATACGCGGCTGGATCTTGTACGCTCCACGAGACCGAAGCAATAAGCGGCTGGTACTTGTACGATCGACGATGCCGAAGCAATACGCGGCTGGGACATGTACGTTCGACGAGACCGAAGCTATACGCGTCTGGAACTTGCACGCATAACGAGAACAAAGCAATACGCTGCTGGTACTTGTACGATCGACGAGACCGAAGCAATACGCAGCTGGAACTTGTACGCATAACGAGACCGAAGCAATACGCTGCTGGAACTTGTACGCTCGACGAGACCGAAGCAATACGCGGCTGGAACTTGTACGCTCCACGAGACCGAAGCAATACGCGGCTGGAACTTGCTCGCATAACGAGACCGAAGCAATGCACTGCTGGTACTTGTACGCTCGACGAGACCGAAGCAATACGGGGCTGGAACTTGTCCGCATAACGAGGCCGAAGCAATACGCGGCTGGAACTGGCACGCATAACGAGACCGAAGCATTACGCGGCTGGGACTTGCACGAATAACAAGACCGAAGCAATACGCGGCTGAAACTTCTACGTTCGACGAGACCGAAGCAATACGCGGCTGGAACTGGCACGCATAACGATACCCAAGCATTACGCGGCTGGAACCTGTACGCTCCACGAGACCGAAGCAATACGCGGCTGGAACTTGCACGCATAACGAGACCGAAGCACTACGCGGCTCGGACTTGTTCGTACAACGATACCGAAGCAATACGCGGCTGGGACTTGTACGCATAACGAGACCGAAGCAATACGCGGCTGGAACTTGCACGCATAATGAGACCGAAGCATTATCCGGCTACAACTTGTACGCTAGACGAGACCGAAGCAATACGCGGCTGGAACATGCCCGCATAACGAGACCGAAGCAATACGCGGCTGGAACATGCACGCATCACGAGACCGAAGCTTTATCCGGCTACAACTTGTACGCTTGACGAGAACGAAGCAATACGCGGCTGGAACTTGCACGCATAACGAGACCGAAGCAATACGCGGCTGGAACTTGTACTCATAACAAGACCGAAGCATTACGCGGCTGGAACTTGTACGCATAACGAGACCGAAGCAACACGCGCCTGGAACTTGTACGCTCGACGAGACCGAAGCAATACGCGGCTGGAACTTGCACGCATAACGAGAACAAAGCAATACGCTGCTGGTACTTGTACGATCGACGAGACCGAAGCAATACGCAGCTGGAACTTGTACGCATAACGAGACCGAAGCAATACGCTGCTGGAACTTGTACGCTCGACGAGACCGAAGCAATACGCGGCTGGAACTTGTACGCTCCACGAGACCGAAGCAATACGCGGCTGGAACTTGCTCGCATAACGAGACCGAAGCAATGCACTGCTGGTACTTGTACGCTCGACGAGACCGAAGCAATACGGGGCTGGAACTTGTCCGCATAACGAGGCCGAAGCAATACGCGGCTGGAACTGGCACGCATAACGAGACCGAAGCATTACGCGGCTGGGACTTGCACGAATAACAAGACCGAAGCAATACGCGGCTGAAACTTCTACGTTCGACGAGACCGAAGCAATACGCGGCTGGAACTGGCACGCATAACGATACCCAAGCATTACGCGGCTGGAACCTGTACGCTCCACGAGACCGAAGCAATACGCGGCTGGAACTTGCACGCATAACGAGACCGAAGCACTACGCGGCTCGGACTTGTTCGTACAACGATACCGAAGCAATACGCGGCTGGGACTTGTACGCATAACGAGACCGAAGCAATACGCGGCTGGAACTTGCACGCATAATGAGACCGAAGCATTATCCGGCTACAACTTGTACGCTAGACGAGACCGAAGCAATACGCGGCTGGAACATGCACGCATAACGAGACCGAAGCAATACGCGGCTGGAACATGCACGCATCACGAGACCGAAGCTTTATCCGGCTACAACTTGTACGCTTGACGAGAACGAAGCAATACGCGGCTGGAACTTGCACGCATAACGAGACCGAAGCAATACGCGGCTGGAACTTGTACTCATAACAAGACCGAAGCATTACGCGGCTGGAACTTGTACGCATAACGAGACCGAAGCAACACGCGCCTGGAACTTGTACGCTCGACGAGACCGAAGCAATACGCGGCTGGAACTTGCACGCATAACGAGAACAAAGCAATACGCTGCTGGTACTTGTACGATCGACGAGACCGAAGCAATACGCAGCTGGAACTTGTACGCATAACGAGACCGAAGCAATACGCTGCTGGAACTTGTACGCTCGACGAGACCGAAGCAATACGCGGCTGGAACTTGTACGCTCCACGAGACCGAAGCAATACGCGGCTGGAACTTGCTCGCATAACGAGACCGAAGCAATGCACTGCTGGTACTTGTACGCTCGACGAGACCGAAGCAATACGGGGCTGGAACTTGTCCGCATAACGAGGCCGAAGCAATACGCGGCTGGAACTGGCACGCATAACGAGACCGAAGCATTACGCGGCTGGGACTTGCACGAATAACAAGACCGAAGCAATACGCGGCTGAAACTTCTACGTTCGACGAGACCGAAGCAATACGCGGCTGGAACTGGCACGCATAACGATACCCAAGCATTACGCGGCTGGAACCTGTACGCTCCACGAGACCGAAGCAATACGCGGCTGGAACTTGCACGCATAACGAGACCGAAGCACTACGCGGCTCGGACTTGTTCGTACAACGATACCGAAGCAATACGCGGCTGGGACTTGTACGCATAACGAGACCGAAGCAATACGCGGCTGGAACTTGCACGCATAATGAGACCGAAGCATTATCCGGCTACAACTTGTACGCTAGACGAGACCGAAGCAATACGCGGCTGGAACATGCACGCATAACGAGACCGAAGCAATACGCGGCTGGAACATGCACGCATCACGAGACCGAAGCTTTATCCGGCTACAACTTGTACGCTTGACGAGAACGAAGCAATACGCGGCTGGAACTTGCACGCATAACGAGACCGAAGCAATACGCGGCTGGAACTTGTACTCATAACAAGACCGAAGCATTACGCGGCTGGAACTTGTACGCATAACGAGACCTGAAGCAACACGCGCCTGGAACTTGTACGCTCGACGAGACCGAAGCAATACGCGGCTGGAACTTGTACGCTCGACGAGACCGTAGCAATACGCGGCTGGGCCTTGTACGCATAACGAGAATAAAACAATACTCGGCTGGGACTTGTACGCATAACGAGACCGAAGCAATACGCTGCTGGTACTTGTACGATCGACGAGACCGAAGCAATACGCGGCTGGAACTTGTACGCATAACGAGACCGAAGCAAAACGCGTCTGGGACTTGTAGTACGCATAACGACACCGATGCAACACGCAGCTGGAAGTTGTACGCTCCACGAGACCGAAGCAATACGCGGCTGGGACTTGTACGCTCGACGAGACCGAAGCAATGTGCGGCTGGAACTTGCACGCATAACGAGACCGAAGCAATACGCCGCTGGAACTTGTACGCATAACGAGACCGAAGCAATACACGGCTGGGACTTGTACGCGTAACGAGACCGAAGCAATGTGCGGCTGGAACTTGCACGCATAACGAGACCGAAGCAATACGAGGCTGGAACTTGTACGCATAACGAGACCGAAGCAATACGCTGCTGGAACTTGTACGCTTGACGAGACCGAAGCAATACACGGCTGGAACTTGTACGCTCGACGAAACCGAAGCAATACGCGGCTGGAACTTGCACGCATAACGAGACCGAAGCAATACGCGGCTGGAACTTGTACGCCCGACGAGACCGAAGCAATACGCGGCTGGAACTTGCACGCATAACGAGACCGAAGCAATACGCGGCTCGAACTTGTACGCTCGACGAGACCGAAGCAATGCGCGGCTGGAACTTGTACGCTCCACGAGACCGAAGCAATACGCGGCTGGAACTTGCTCGCATAACGAGACCGAAGCAATGCACTGCTGGTACTTGTACGCTCGACGAGACCGAAGCAATACACGGCTGGGACTTGTACGCGTAACGAGACAGAAGCAATATGCGGCTGGAACTTGAACGCTCGAAGAGACCGGAGGAATACGCGGCTGGGACTTGTACCCTCGACAAAACCGTAGCAATACGCGGCTGGAACTTGCTCGCATAACGAGACCGAAGCAAAGCACTGCTGGTACTTGTACGCTCGACGAGACCGAAGCAATACACGGCTGGGACTTGTACGCGTAACGAGACAGAAGCAATATGCGGCTGGAACTTGAACGCTCGAAGAGACCGGAGGAATACGCGGCTGGGACTTGTACCCTCGACAAAACCGAAGCAATTTGCGGCTGGAACTTGCACGCATATCGAGAACAAAGCAATACGCGGCTGGAACTTGTCCGCTCGACGAGACCGAAGCATTACGCGGCTCGGACTTGTACGCATAACGCGACAGGAGCAATGCGCGGCTAGGACTTGTACGCACGACGAGACCGAAGCAATACGCGTCTGGAACTTGCACGCATAAATGAGACCGAAGCAACACGCGGCTGGAACTTGTACGCTCGACGAGACCGAAGCAATACGCGGCTGAAACTTGTACGCATAACGAGATCGAAGCAATACGCGTCTGGGACTTGTACGCATAACGATTCCGAAGCAACGCGCAGCTGGAACTTGTACGCTCCACGAGACCGAAGCAATACGCGGCTGGGACTTGTACGCTCGACGAGACCGAAGCAATGTGCGGCTGGAACTTGCACGCATATCGAGAACAAAGCAATACGCGGCTGGAACTTGTCCGCTCGACGAGACCGAAGCATTACGCGGCTGGGACTTGTACGCATAACGCGACAGGAGCAATGCGCGGCTAGGACTTGTACGCACGACGAGACCGAAGCAATACGCGTCTGGAACTTGCACGCATAAATGAGACCGAAGCAATACGCGGCTGCAACTTCCACGCATAACGAGACCGAAGCAATACGCGGCTGGTACTTGTACGCATAACGAGACAGGAGCCACACGCGGCTGGAACTTGTACGCTCGACGAGACCGAAGCAATACGCGGCTGGAAGTTGTACGCTCGACGTGACCGAAGAAATACGCGGCTGCAACTTGCACGCATAACGAGACCGAAGCAATAAGCGGCTGGTACTTGTACGATCGACGATGCCGAAGCAATTCGCGGCTGGGACTTGTACGCTCGACGAGTCTGAAGCAAAACGCGGCTGGAACTTGTACGCTCGACGAGACCGAAGCATTACACGGCTGGAACTTGTACGCATAACGGGACCGAAGCAACACGCGGCTGGAACTTGTATGCTCGACGAGACCGAAGCAACACGCGGCTGGGACTTGTACGCATAACGACAACAAAGCAGTACGCGGCTGGGGCTTGTACGCACAACGACACCGAAGCAATACGCTGCTGGAACTTGTACGCTCGACGAGACCGAAGCAATACACGGCTGGGTCTTGTACGCATAACGAGACGGAAGCAATACGCGGCTGGAACTTGTACGCTCGACGAGACCGAAGCATTACGCGACTGGAACTTGTACGCATAACGAGTCCGAAGCAACACGCGGCTGGAAACTTCACTCTCGACGAGACCGGAGCAATACGCTGCTGGAACTTATACGGTCGACGAGAACAAAGCAATACGCGGCTGGGACTTGTACGCTCGACGAGACCGAAGCAATACGCGGTTGGAACTTGTATGCCCGACGATACCGAAGCAATACGCGGCTGGAACTTGTACTCATAACAAGACCGAAGCATTACGCGGCTGGAACTTGTACGCATAACGAGACCGAAGCAACACGCGGCTGGAACTTGTACGCATAACGAGACCGAACCAATACCCGGCTGGAACTTGTACGCTCGACGAGACCGAAGCAATACACGGCTGGAACTTGTACGCTCGACAAGACCGAAGCAACGCGCTGCTGGAACTTGTACGCATAACGAAACCGAAGCAACACGCGGCTGAAACTTGAACGCTCGACGAGACCGAAGCAACGCGCTGCTGGAACTTGTACGCACATCGAGACCGAAGCATTACGCGGCTGGAACTTGTACGCACATCGAGACCGAAGCATTACGCGGCAGGAACTTGTACGCATAACGAGACCGAAGCAACACGCGGCTGGAACTTGTACGCATAACGAGACCGAAGTAAGACACAGCTGGGACCTGTACGCACAGCGATACCGAAGCAATACGCAGCTGGGACTTGTACGCATAACGAGACCAAAGCAATACGCGGCTGGGACTTGTACGCTCGACGAGACCGAAGCAATACGCGGCTGGAAATTGTACGCTCGACAAGACCGAAGGAATACGCGGCGGGTACTTGTACGCATAACGAGACCGAAGCAATACCCGGCTGGAACTTGTACGCTTGACAAGACCGAAGCAATACGCGGCTGGAACATGCACGCATAACGAGAGCGAAGCAACACGCGGCTGAAACTTGTACGCTCGACGAGACCGAAGCAACGCGCTGCTGGAACTTGCACGCATTACGAGACCGAAGCATTAGGCGGCAGGAACTTGTACGCATAACGAGACCGAAGCAACATGCGGCTGGAACTTGCACGCATAACGAGACCGAAGCATTATCCGGCTACAACTTGTACGCTTGACGAGACCGAAGCAATACGCGGCTGGAACTTGCACGCATGACGAGACCGAAGCAATACGCGGCTGGAACTTGTACTCATAACAAGACCGAAGCATTACGCGGCTGGAACTTGTACGCATAACGAGACCGAAGCAACACGCGGCTGGAACTTGTACGCTCGACGAGACCGAAGCAATACGCGGCTGGAACTTGTACGCTCGACGAGACTGAAGCAATACGCGGCTGGAACTTGTACGCTCGACGAGACCGAAGAAATACGGGGCTGGGACTTGTACGCATAACGAGACCAGAGCAATACGCGGCTGGGACTTATACGCAAAACGATACCGAAGCAATACGCGGCTGGACTTGTACGCATAACGAGACCAGAGCAATACGCGGCTGGGAATTGTACGCTCGACGAGACCGAAGCAATACACGGCTGGAACTTGTACGCTCGACGAGACCGAAGCAACGCGCTGCTGGAACTTGTACGCATAACGAAACCGAAGCAACACGCGGCTGAAACTTGTACGCACGACGAGACCGAAGCAACGCGCTGCTGGAACTTGTACGCACATCGAGACCGAAGCATTACGCGGCAGGAACTTGTACGCATAACGAGACCGAAGTAACATGCGGCTCGAACTTGCACGCATAACGAGACCGAAGCTTTATCCGGCTACAACTTGTACGCTAGACGAGACCGAAGCAATACGCGGCTGGAACATGCACGCATAACGAGACCGAAGCAATACGCGGCTGGAACTTGCACGCATAACGAGACCGAAGCAATACGCGGCTGGAACTTGTACGCTCGACGAGACTGAAGCAATACGCGGCTGGAACTTGTACGCTCGACGAGACCGAAGCAATACGCGGCTGGGACTTGTACGCATAACGAGACCAGAGCAATACGCGGCTGGGACTTGTACGCTCGACGAGACCGAAGCAATACGCGGCTGGAAATTGTACGCTCGACAAGACCGAAGGAATACGCGGCGGGTACTTGTACGCATAACGAGACCAAAGCAATACGCGGCTGGGACTTGTACGCTCGACGAGACCGAAGCAATACGCGGCTGGAACTTGCACGCATAAGGAGACCGAAGCAACACGCGGCTGAAACTTGTACGCTCGACGAGACCGAAGCAACGCGCTGCTGGAACTTGCACGCATTACGAGACCGAAGCAATACACGGTTGGGAGTTGTACGCATAACGATACCGAAGCAATACGCGGCTGGGACTTATACGCAAAACGATACCGAAGCAATACGCGGCTGGACTTGTACGCATAACGAGACCAGAGCAATACGCGGCTGGGAATTGTACGCTCGACGAGACCGAAGCAATACACGGCTGGAACTTGTACGCTCGACGAGACCGAAGCAACGCGCTGCTGGAACTTGTACGCATAACGAAACCGAAGCAACACGCGGCTGAAACTTGTACGCACGACGAGACCGAAGCAACGCGCTGCTGGAACTTGTACGCACATCGAGACCGAAGCATTACGCGGCAGGAACTTGTACGCATAACGAGACCGAAGTAACATGCGGCTCGAACTTGCACGCATAACGAGACCGAAGCTTTATCCGGCTACAACTTGTACGCTAGACGAGACCGAAGCAATACGCGGCTGGAACATGCACGCATAACGAGACCGAAGCAATACGCGGCTGGAACTTGCACGCATAACGAGACCGAAGCTTTATCCGGCTGCAACTTGTACGCTTGACGAGACCGAAGCAATACGCGGCTGGAACTTCCACGCATAACGAGACCGAAGCAATACGCGGCTGGAACTTGTACTCATAACAAGACCGAAGCATTACGCGGCTGGAACTTGTACGCATAACGAGACCGAAGCAACACGCGGCTGGAACTTGTACGCTCGACGAGACCGAAGCAATACGCGGCTGGAACTTGTGCGCTCGACGAGACTGAAACAATACGCGGCTGGAACTTGTACGCTCGACGAGATTGAAGTAATACGCGGCTGGAACTTGCGCGCATTACGAGACCGAAGCAATACAAGGTTGGGAGTTGTACTCATAACGATACCGAAGCAATACGCGGCTGGGACTTGTACGCATAACGATACCGAAGCAATACGCGGCTGGGACTTGTACGCATAACGAGACCGAAGCAATACGCGGCAGGGACTTGTACGCATAACAAGATGAAAGCAATACGCGGCTGGGACATGTACGCATAACGAGACCGAAGCAATACGCGGCTGGAACTTGTACTCATAACAAGACCGAAGCATTACGCGGCTGGAACTTGTACGCATAACGAGACCGAAGCAACACGCGGCTGGAACTTGTACGCTCGACGAGACCGAAGCAATACGCAGCTGGAACTTGTACGCTCGACGAGACTGAAGCAATACGCGGGTGGAACTTGTACGCTCGACGAGATTGAAGAAATACGCGGCTGGAACTTGCACGCATTACGAAACCGAAGCAATACAAGGTTGGGAGTTGTGCTCATAACGATACCGAAGCAATACGCGGCTGGGACTTGTACGCATAACGATACCGAAGCAATACGCGGCTGGGACTTGTACGCATAACGAGACCGAAGCAATACGCGGCTGGAACTTGTGCGCTCGACGAGACTGAAGCAATACGCGGCTGGAACTTGTACGCTCGACAAGATTGAAGTAATACGCGGCTGGAACTTGCACGCATTACGAGACCGAAGCAATACAAGGTTGGGAGTTGTACTCATAACGATACCGAAGCAATACGCGGCTGGGACTTGTACGCATAACGATACCGAAGCAATACGCGGCTGGGACTTGTACGCATAACGAGACCGAAGCAATACGCGGCAGGGACTTGTACGCATAACAAGAACAAAGCAATACGCGGCTGGGACATGTACGCATAACGAGACCGAAGCAATACGCGGCTGGAACTTGTACTCATAACAAGACCGAAGCATTACGCGGCTGGAACTTGTACGCATAACGAGACCGAAGCAACACGCGGCTGGAACTTGTACGCTCGACGAGACCGAAGCAATACGCAGCTGGAACTTGTACGCTCGACGAGACTGAAGCAATACGCGGCTGGAACTTGTACGCTCGACGAGATTGAAGAAATACGCGGCTGGAACTTGCACGCATTACGAAACCGAAGCAATACAAGGTTGGGAGTTGTACTCATAACGATACCGAAGCAATACGCGGCTGGGACTTGTACGCATAACGATACCGAAGCAATACGCGGCTGGGACTTGTACGCATAACGAGACCGAAGCAATACGCGGCAGGGACTTGTACGCATAACAAGAACAAAGCAATACGCGGCTGGGACATGTACGCATAACGAGACCGAAACAATACGCTGCTGGAACTTGTACGCTCGACGAGACCGAAGCTATACACGGCTGGGGCTTGTACGCATAACAAGACCGAAGCAACACGCGGCGGGAACCTGTACGCATAACGATACCGAAGCACTACGCGGCTGGAACTTGTACGCATAATGAGACCGAAACAATACGCTGCTGGAACTTGTACGCTCGACGAGACCGAAGCAATACACGGCTGGAACTTGTACGCTCGACGAGACCGAAGCAACGCGCTGCTGGAACTTGTACGCATAACGAAACCGAAGCAACACGCGGCTGAAACTTGAACGCGCGACGAGACCGAAGCAATGCGCTGCTGGAACTTGTACGCACATCGAGACCGAAGCATTACGCGGCTGGAACTTGTACGCACATCGAGACCGAAGCATTACGCGGCAGGAACTTATACGCATAACGAGACCGAAGCAACACGCGGCTGGAACTTGTACGCATAACGAGACCGAAGTAAGACACAGCTGGGACCTGTACGCACAGCGATACCGAAGCAATACGCAGCTGGGACTTGTACGCATAACGAGACCAAAGCAATACGCGGCTGGGACTTGTACGCTCGACGAGACCGAAGCAATACGCGGCTGGAAATTGTACGCTCGACAAGACCGAAGGAATACGCGGCGGGTACTTGTACGCATAACGAGACCGAAGCAATACCCGGCTGGAACTTGTACGCTTGACAAGACCGAAGCAATACGCGGCTGGAACTTGCACGCATAACGAGACCGAAGCAACACGCGGCTGAAACTTGTACGCTCGACGAGACCGAAGCAATACACGGCTGGAACTTGTACGCTCGACGAGACCGAAGCAACGCGCTGCTGGAACTTGTACGCATAACGAAACCGAAGCAACACGCGGCTGAAACTTGAACGCGCGACGAGACCGAAGCAATACGCAGCTGGGACTTGTACGCATAACGAGACCAAAGCAATACGCGGCTGGAACTTGTACGCTCGACGAGACTGAAGCAATACGCGGCTGGAACTTGTACGCTCGACGAGACCGAAGAAATACGCGGCTGGGACTTGTACGCATAACGAGACCAGAGCAATACGCGGCTGGGACTTGGACGCTCGACGAGACCGAAGCAATACGCTGCTGGAAATTGTACGCTCGACAAGACCGAAGGAATACGCGGCGGGTACTTGTACGCATAACGAGACCAAAGCAATACCCGGCTGGGACTTGTACGCTCGACGAGACCGAAGCAAAACGCGGCTGGAAATTGTACGCTCGACAAGACCGAAGGAATACGCGGCGGGTACTTGTACGCATAACGAGACCGAAGCAATACCCGTCTGGAACTTGTTAGCTTGACGAGACCGAAGCAATACCCGGCTGGGACTTGTACGCATAACGAGATCAAAGCAATACGCGGCTGGGACTTGTACGCTCGACGAGACCGAAGCAATACACGGCTGGAACTTGTACGCTCGAGGAGACCGAAGCAACGCGCTGCTGGAACTTGTACGCATAACGAAACCGAAGCAACACGCGGCTGAAACTTGTACGCTCGACTAGACCGAAGCAACGCGCTGCTGGACCTTGTACGCACATTGAGACCGAAGCATTACGCGGCAGGAACTTGTACGCATAACGAGACCGAAGCAACATGCGGCTGGAACTTGCACGCATAACGAGACCGAAGCTTTATCCGGCTACAACTTGTACGCTTGACGAGACCGAACCAATACGCGGCTGGAACTTGCACGCATAACGAGACCGAAGCAATACGCGGCTGGATCTTGTACTCATAACAAGACCGAAGCATTACGCGGCTGGAACTTGTACGCATAACGAGACCGAAGCAACACGCGGCTGGAACTTGTACGCTCGACGAGACCGAAGCAATACGCGGCTGGAAGTTGTACGCTCGACGAGACTGAAGCAATACGCGGCTGGAACTTGTACGCTCGACGAGATTGAAGAAATACGCGGCTGGAACTTGCACGCATTACGAGACCGAAGCAATACTAGGTTGGGAGTTGTTCTCATAACGATACCGAAGCAATACGCGGCTGGGACTTGTACGCATAACGATACCGAAGCAATACGCGGCTGGGACTTGTACGCATAACGAGACCGAAGAAATACGCGGCTGGGACTTGTACGCATAACGAGACCAAAGCAAACCGCGGCTGGGACTTGTACGCTCCTCGAGACCGAAGCAATACGCGGCTGGAACTTGCACGCATAACAAGACCGAAGCAACACGCGGCTGGGACTTGTACGCATAACGATACCGAAGCAATACGCGGCTGGGACTTGTACGCATAACGAGACCAAAGCAATACGCGGCTGGAACCTGTACGCTCGACGAGACCGAAGCAATACGCGGCTGGAACCTGTACGCTCGACGAAACCGAAGAAATACGCGGCTGGAACTTGCACGCATAACGAGACCGAAGCAACGCGCTGCTGGAACTTGTACGCATATCGAGACCGAAGCATTACGCGGCTGGAACTAGTACGCATAACGAGACCGAAGCAAAACGCGGCTGGAACTTGTACGCTCGACGAGACCGAAGGAATACGCGGCTGGGACTTGTACGCATAACGAGACCGAAGCAACACCCGGCTGGAACTTGTACGCTTGACGAGACCGAAGCAATACGCGGCTGGAACTTGCACGCATAACGAGACCGAAGCATTATCCGGCTGCAACTTGTACGCTTGACGATACCGAAGCAATACGCGGCTGGAACTTGCACGCGTAACGAGACGAAGCATTACGCGGCTGGAACTTGCACGCATAACGAGACCAAAGCCATACGCGGCTGGAACTTGCACGCATAACGAGACCGAAGCATTACGCGGGTGGAACTTGCACGCATAACGAAACCGAAGCAATTCGTGGCTGGAACTTCTGCGCAAAACGAGACCGAAGCATTACGCGGCTGGAACTTGTACGCATAACGAGACCAAAGCAATACGCGGCTGGAACTTGTACCCCCGACGAGACCGAAGAAATACGTGGCTGGAACTTGCACGCATAACGAGACCGAAGCAACTCGCGGCTGGAACTTGTACGCATAACGAGACCGAAGCAACACGCGGCTGGGACTTGTACGCCCGACGAGACCGAAGAAATACGCGGCTGGAACTTGCACGCAAAACGAGACCGAAGCATTACGCGGCTGGAACGTGAACGCATAACCAGACCGAAGCAACACGCGGCTGGAACTTGCACGCATAACGAGACCGAAGCTTTATCCGGCTACAACTTGTACGCTAGACGAGACCGAAGCAATACGCGGCTGGAACATGCACGCATAACGAGACCGAAGCAATACGCGGCTGGAACTTGCACGCATAACGAGACCGAAGCTTTATCCGGCTACAACTTGTACGCTTGACGAGACCGAACCAATACGCGGCTGGAACATGCACGCATAACGAGACCGAAGCAATACGCGGCTGGAACTTGCACGCATAACGAGACCGAAGCTTTATCCGGCTACAACTTGTACGGTTGACGAGACCGAAGCAATACGCGGCTGGAACTTGCACGCATAACGAGACCGAAGCAATACGCGGCTGGAACTTGTACTCATAACAAGACCGAAGCATTACGCGGCTGGAACTTGTACGCATAACGAGACCGAAGCAACACGCGGCTGGAACTTGTACGCTCGACGAGACCGAAGCAATACGCGGCTGGAACTTGTGCGCTCGACGAGACTGAAGCAATACGCGGCTGGAACTTGTACGCTCGACGAGATTGAAGTAATACGCGGCTGGAACTTGCACGCATTACGAGACCGAAGCAATACAAGGTTGGGAGTTGTACTCATAACGATACCGAAGTAATACGCGGCTGGGACTTGTACGCATAACGATACCGAAGCAATACGCGGCTGGGACTTGTACGCATAACGAGACCGAAGCAATACGCGGCAGGGACTTGTACGCATAACAAGAACAAAGCAATACGCGGCTGGGACATGTACGCATAACGAGACCGAGCAATACGCTGCTGGAACTTGTACTCATAACAAGACCGAAGCATTACGCGGCTGGAACTTGTACGCATAACGAGACCGAAGCAACACGCGGCTGGAACTTGTACGCTCGACGAGACCGAAGCAATACGCGGCTGGAACTTGTACGCTCGACGAGACTGAAGCTATACGCGGCTGGAACTTGTACGCTCGACGAGACCGAAGAAATACGCGGCTGGGACTTGTACGCATAACGAGACCAGAGCAATACGCGGCTGGGACTTGTACGCTCGACGAGACCGAAGCAATACGCGGCTGGAAATTGTACGCTCGACAAGACCGAAGGAATACGCGGCGGGTACTTGTACGCATAACGAGACCAAAGCAATACGCGGCTGGGACTTGTACGCTCGACGAGACCGAAGCAAAACGCGGCTGGAAATTGTACGCTCGACAAGACCGAAGGAATACGCGGCGGGTACTTGTACGCATAACGAGACCGTAGCAATACGCGGCAGGGACTTGTACGCATAACAAGAACAAAGCAATACGCGGCTGGGACATGTACGCATAACGAGACCGAAGCAATACGCGGCTGGAACTTGTATTCATAACAAGACCGAAGCATTACGCGGCTGGAACTTGTACGCATAACGAGACCGAAGCAACACGCGGCTGGAACTTGTACGCTCGACGAGACCGAAGCAATACGCGGCTGGAACTTGTACGCTCGACGAGACTGAAGCACTACGCGGCTGGAACTTGTACGCTCGACGAGACCGAAGAAATACGCGGCTGGGACTTGTACGCATAACGAGACCAGAGCAATACGCGGCTGGGACTTGTACGCTCGACGAGACCGAAGCAATACGCGGCTGGAAATTGTACGCTCGACAAGACCGAAGGAATACGCGGCGGGTACTTGTACGCATAACGAGACCAAAGCAATACCCGGCTGGGACTTGTACGCTCGACGAGACCGAAGCAAAACGCGGCTGGTAATTGTACGCTCGACAAGACCGAAGGAATACGCGGCGGGTACTTGTACGCATAACGAGACCGAAGCAATACCCGTCTGGAACTTGTTAGCTTGACGAGACCGAAGCAATACGCGGCTGGAACTTGTACGCTCGACGAGACCAAAGGCATACGCGGCTGGAACTTGCACGCATAACGAGACCGAAGCATTACGCGGCCGGAACTTGTACGCATAACGAGACCGAAGCAATACGCGGCTGGGACTTGTACGCATAACGATATGGAAGCAATACGCGGCTGGGACTTGTACGTATAACGAGACCAAAGCAATACGCGGCTGGGACTTGTATGCTCGACGAGACCGAAGCAATACGCGGCTGGAACTTGTACGCTCGACGAGACCGAAGCAATACGCGGCTGGAACTTGTACGCTCGACGAGACCGAAGCAATACGCGGCTGGAACTTGTACGCTTGACGAGACCGAAGCAATACGAGGCTGGAACTTGCACTCGTAACGAGACCGAAGCAATACGCGACTAGAACTTGTACTCATAACAAGACCGAAGCATTACGCGGCTGGAACTTGTACGCATAACGAGACCGAAGCAACACGCGGCTGGAACTTGTACGCTCGACGAGACCGAAGCAATACGCGGCTGGAACTTGTGCGCTCGACGAGACTGAAGCAATACGCGGCTGGAACTTGTACGCTCGACGAGATTGAAGTAATACGCGGCTGGAACTTGCACGCATTACGAGACCGAAGCAATACAAGGTTGGGAGTTGTACTCATAACGATACCGAAGTAATACGCGGCTGGGACTTGTACGCATAACGATACCGAAGCAATACGCGGCTGGGACTTGTACGCATAACGAGACCGAAGCAATACGCGGCAGGGACTTGTACGCATAACAAGAACAAAGCAATACGCGGCTGGGACATGTACGCATAACGAGACCGAGCAATACGCTGCTGGAACTTGTACTCATAACAAGACCGAAGCATTACGCGGCTGGAACTTGTACGCATAACGAGACCGAAGCAACACGCGGCTGGAACTTGTACGCTCGACGAGACCGAAGCAATACGCGGCTGGAACTTGTACGCTCGACGAGACTGAAGCTATACGCGGCTGGAACTTGTACGCTCGACGAGACCGAAGAAATACGCGGCTGGGACTTGTACGCATAACGAGACCAGAGCAATACGCGGCTGGGACTTGTACGCTCGACGAGACCGAAGCAATACGCGGCTGGAAATTGTACGCTCGACAAGACCGAAGGAATACGCGGCGGGTACTTGTACGCATAACGAGACCAAAGCAATACGCGGCTGGGACTTGTACGCTCGACGAGACCGAAGCAAAACGCGGCTGGAAATTGTACGCTCGACAAGACCGAAGGAATACGCGGCGGGTACTTGTACGCATAACGAGACCGTAGCAATACGCGGCAGGGACTTGTACGCATAACAAGAACAAAGCAATACGCGGCTGGGACATGTACGCATAACGAGACCGAAGCAATACGCGGCTGGAACTTGTATTCATAACAAGACCGAAGCATTACGCGGCTGGAACTTGTACGCATAACGAGACCGAAGCAACACGCGGCTGGAACTTGTACGCTCGACGAGACCGAAGCAATACGCGGCTGGAACTTGTACGCTCGACGAGACTGAAGCACTACGCGGCTGGAACTTGTACGCTCGACGAGACCGAAGAAATACGCGGCTGGGACTTGTACGCATAACGAGACCAGAGCAATACGCGGCTGGGACTTGTACGCTCGACGAGACCGAAGCAATACGCGGCTGGAAATTGTACGCTCGACAAGACCGAAGGAATACGCGGCGGGTACTTGTACGCATAACGAGACCAAAGCAATACCCGGCTGGGACTTGTACGCTCGACGAGACCGAAGCAAAACGCGGCTGGTAATTGTACGCTCGACAAGACCGAAGGAATACGCGGCGGGTACTTGTACGCATAACGAGACCGAAGCAATACCCGTCTGGAACTTGTTAGCTTGACGAGACCGAAGCAATACGCGGCTGGAACTTGTACGCTCGACGAGACCAAAGGCATACGCGGCTGGAACTTGCACGCATAACGAGACCGAAGCATTACGCGGCCGGAACTTGTACGCATAACGAGACCGAAGCAATACGCGGCTGGGACTTGTACGCATAACGATATGGAAGCAATACGCGGCTGGGACTTGTACGTATAACGAGACCAAAGCAATACGCGGCTGGGACTTGTATGCTCGACGAGACCGAAGCAATACGCGGCTGGAACTTGTACGCTCGACGAGACCGAAGCAATACGCGGCTGGAACTTGTACGCTCGACGAGACCGAAGCAATACGCGGCTGGAACTTGTACGCTTGACGAGACCGAAGCAATACGAGGCTGGAACTTGCACTCGTAACGAGACCGAAGCAATACGCGACTAGAACTTGTACGCATAACGAGACCGAAGCAATACGCGGCTGGAACTTGTACGAATAACTAGACCGAAGCATTACGCGGCTGGAACTTGTACGCACAACGAGACCGAAGCAACACGCGGCTGGGACTTGCACGCATAACGAGACTGAAACATTACGAGGCTGGAGCTTGTACGCTCGACGAGACCGAAGCAATACGCGGCTGGGACTTGTAGGCTCGGCGAGACTGAAGCAGTACGCTGCTGGAACTTGCATGCATAACGACACCGAAGCAACGCGCAGCTGGAACTTGTACGCTCCACGAGACCGAAGCAATACGCGGCTGGGACTTGTACGCTTGACGAGACTGAAGCAATTCGCGGCTGGAACTTGTACGCTCGACGAGACCGAAGAAATACGCGGCTGGAACTTGCACGCATAACGAGACCGAAGCAGTACGCGGCTGTGACTTGTACGCTCCCCGAGACTGAAGCAATACGCGGCTGGAACTTGCGCGCATAACGAGACCGAAGCATTATCCGGCTGTAACTTGTACGCATAAAAAGACCGGACCATTACACGGCTGGAACTTGTACGCACAACGAGACCGAAGCAATACGCGGCTGGGACTTGCACGCATAACGAGACTGAAACATTACGAGGCTGGAGCTTGTACGCTTGACGAGACCGAAGCAATACGAGGCTGGGACTTGCACGGTCGACGATACCGAAGCAATACGCGGCTGGAACTTGTACGAATAACGAGACCGAAGCAATACGCGGCTGGAACTTGTGCGCTCGACGAAACCGAAGCTATACTCGGCTGGAGCTTGTACGCATGCGCGGTCAATGCAATACGCGGCTGGATGTTGTTCGCGTATGGAGACCGAAGCAATACGCGGCTGGAGCGTGTACGCATAATGAGCCCGAAGCGATACGCGGCTGGAACTTGTACGCTCGACGAGACCGAAGCAATACACGGCTTCAGCTTGTACGTACGCGCGGTCAAAGCAATACGCGGTAGGATCTTGTACGCTTATGGAGGCCGAAGCAATACGTGCCTGGAACTTGTACGCTCGACGAGACCGAAGCAATACGCGGCTGGAACTTGATAGCATAACCAGACCGAACCATTACACGGCTGGAACTTGTATGCATAGCGAGACCGAAGCAATACGCGGCTGGAGCTTGCACGCATAACGAGACCGAAGCATTATCCGGCTGTAACTTGTAGGTTTGACGAGACCGAAGCAATACGCGGCTGGAACTAGCACCATAACGAGACCGAACCATTATACGGCTGTAACTTGTACGCATAACGAGACCAAAGCAATACGCGGCTGGGTCTTGTACGCTCGACGAGACCGAAGCAATACTCGGCTGGAACTTGTACGCTCGACGAGACCAAAGCAGTACGCGGCTGGAACTTGCACGCATAACGAGACCGAAGCAATACGCTGCTGGAACTTGTACGCGGAACGAGACCGAAGCAATACGCGCCTGGGACTTGTATGCTCCAAGAGACCGAAGCAATACGCGGCTGGAACTTGTACGCATAACGAGACCGAAGTATTACGCTGCTGGAACTTGTACGCCAAACGACACCGAAGCAATACGCGGCTGGAACTTGCACGCATAACGAGACCGAAGCGTTATCCGGCTGTAACTTGTACGCTTGACTAGACCGAAGCAATACGCGGCTGGAACTTGCACGCATAACGAGATCGATCCATTACACGGCTGGACCTTGCACGCATAACGAGACCGTAGCAATACGCGGCTGGAACTTGCACGCATTACGATACCGAAGCATTACGCGGCTGGAACTTGCACGCATAGCGAGACCGAAGCAATACGCGGCTGGAACTTGTACGCATAACGAGACCGAAGCAGCACGTGGCTGGGACTTGTACGCATATTGAGACCGAAGCATTATCCGGCTGTAACTTGCACGCATAACGAGACCGAAGCAATACGCTGCAGGAACTTGTTCGCTCGACGAGACCGAAGCAATACGCGGCTGGAACTTGTACGCGTAACGAGGCCGAAGCAATACGCGCCTGGGAATTGTATGCTCCACGAGGCCGAAGCAATACGCGGCTGGAACTTGTTCGCATAACGAGACCGATGCAACACGCGGCTGGGACTTGTACACATAACGAGACCGAAGCAACACGCGGCTGGGACTTGTACGCATAGCGATACCGACGCAATACGCGGCTGGGACTTGTACGCATATCGAGACCGAAGCATTACGTGGCTGGAACTTGTTCGCTCGACGAGACCGAAGCAATACGCGGCTGGAACTTGTACGCATGACGAGACCGAAGCAACACGCTGCTGGTACGCATAACGATACCGAAGCAATACGCGGCTGGGACTTGCACGCTCGACGACACCGAAGCAATACGCGGCTGGAAATTGTACGCATAACGAGACCGAAGCAACACGCGGCTGGAACTTGAACGCTCCACGAGACCGAAGCAATACGCGGCTGGAACATGTACGCTCCACGAGACCGCAGCTATACGCGCCTGGGACTTGTATGCTCCACGAGACCGAAGCAATACGCGCCTGGGACTTGTATGCTCTACGAGACCGAAGCAATACGCGGCTGGAACTTGTACGCGTAACGAGACCGAAGCAATACGCGGCTGGGACTTGTACGCATAACGAGACCGAAGGAATACGCGGCTGGGACTTGTACGCGTAACGAGACCGATGCAACACGCGGTTAGAACTTGTACGCTCCACGAGACCGAAGCAACACGTGGCTGGGACTTGTACGCATATTGAGACCGAAGCATTATCCGGCTGTAACTTGCACGCATAACGAGACCGAAGCAATAAGCAGCTGGAATTTGTACGCTCGACGAGGTCGAAGCAATACGCGGCTGGAACTTGCACGCATAACGAGACCGAAGCAATACGCGGCTGGAACTTGCCCGCATAACGAGGCCGAACCATTACACGGCTGGAACTTGTACGCATAACGAGACCGAAGCAATACAGGGCTGGGACTTGTACGCATAACGAGACCAAAGCAATACGCGGCTGGGACTTGTACGCTCGATGAGACCGAGGCAATACGCGGCTGGCACTTGTACGCTCGTCGAGACCGAAGGAATACGCGGCTGGGACTTGGACGCATAACGAGAACAAAGCAATACGCGGCTGGAACTTGTACGCTCCACGAGACCGAAGCAATACGATGCTGGGACTTGTACGCTCCACGAGAACGAAGCAATACGCGGCTGGGACTTGTACGCATAACGAGACCGAAGGAATACGCGGCTGGGACTTGTACGCGTAACGATACCGAAGCAACACGCGGTTAGAACTTGTACGCTCCACGAGACCGATGCAATACGCGTCTGGGACTTGTACGCATAACGAGACAAAGCAATACGCTGCTGGAACTTGCATGCTCGACGATTCCGAAGCAATACACGGCTGGAACTGGTACGCATAACGGTTCCGAAGCAATACGGGGCTTGGACTTGTACGCATAACGAGACCAAAGCAATACACGGCTGGAACTTGTACGCATAACGGTACCGAAGCAATACGCAGCTGGAACTTGCACGCATAACGAGACCGAAGCAATACGCGGTTGGAACTTGCCCGCATAACGAGACCGAAACATTACACGGCTGAAACTTGCACAAATAACGAGACCGACGCATTACGCGGCTGGAACTTGTACGCTTGACGAGACCGAAGCAATACGCGGCTGGAACATGCACGCATAACGAGACCGAAGCATTTTCCGGCTGCAACTTGTACGCTTGACGAGACCGAAGCAATACGCGGCTGGAACTTGCACGCATAACGAGACCGAACCATTACACGGCTGGACCTTGTACGCATAACGAGACCGAAGCAATACGCGGCTCGGACTTGTACGCATAACGAGACCAAAGCAATACACAGCTGGGACTTGTACGCTCGACGAGACCGAAGCAATACGCAGCTGGAATTTGTACGCACGACGAGACCGAAACAACACGCGCCTGGAACTTGTACGCGTAACGAGACCGAAGCAATACACGGCTGGGACTTGTACGCATAACGAGACCGAAGGAATACGCGGCTGGGACTTGTACGCGTAACGAGACCGATGCAACACGCGGTTAGAACTTGTACGCTCCACGAGACCGAAGCAATACGCGTCTGGGACTTGTACGCATAACGAGACAAAGCAGTACGCGGCTGGAACATGCACGCATAACGAGACCGAAGCATTTTCCGGCTGCAACTTGTACGCTTGACGAGACCGAAGCAATACGCGGCTGGAACTTGCACGCATAACGAGACCGAACCATTACACGGCTGGACCTTGTACGCATAACGAGACCGAAGCAATACGCGGCTCGGACTTGTACGCATAACGAGACCAAAGCAATACACAGCTGGGACTTGTACGCTCGACGAGACCGAAGCAATACGCAGCTGGAATTTGTACGCACGACGAGACCGAAACAACACGCGCCTGGAACTTGTACGCGTAACGAGACCGAAGCAATACACGGCTGGGACTTGTACGCATAACGAGACCGAAGGAATACGCGGCTGGGACTTGTACGCGTAACGAGACCGATGCAACACGCGGTTAGAACTTGTACGCTCCACGAGACCGAAGCAATACGCGTCTGGGACTTGTACGCATAACGAGACAAAGCAATACGCTGCTGGAACTTGTATGCTCGACGATACCGAAGCAATACACGGCTGGAACTTGTACGCATAACGGTACCTAAGCAATACGCGGCTGGGACTTGTACGCATAACGAGACCGAAGCAATACGCGCCTGGGACTTGTATGCTCCACGAGACCGAAGCAATACGCGGCTGGAACTTGTACGCGTAACGAGACCGAAGCAATACGCGGCTGGGACTTGTACGCATAACGAGACCGAAGGAATACGCGGCTGGGACTTGTACGCGTAACGAGACCGATGCAACACGCGGTTAGAACTTGTACGCTCCACGAGACCGAAGCAATACGCGTCTGGGACTTGTACGCATAACGAGACATAGCAATACGCTGCTGGAACTTGTATGCTCGACGATACCGAAGCAATACACGGCTGGAACTTGTACGCATAACGGTACCGAAGCAATACGCGGCTGGGACTTGTACGCATAACGAGACCAAAGCAATACGCGGCTGGGACTTGTACGCTCGACGAGACCGAAACAATACGCGGCTGGGACTTGTACGCTCGACGAGGCCGAAGCAATACGCGGCTGGGACTTGTACGCTCGACGAGACTGAAGCAATACGCGGCTGGAACTTGCGCGCATAACGAGATCGAAGCAATACGCGGCTGGAGCTTGTACGCATAACGAGATCGAAGCAATACGCGGCTGGGACTTGCACGCGTAACGAGACGAAGCATTACGCGGCTGGAACTTGCACGCATAACGAGACCGAAGCCATACGCGGCTGGAACTTGCACGCATAACGAGACCGAAGCATTACGCGGGTGGAACTTGCACGCATAACGAAACCGAAGCAATTCGTGGCTGGAACTTCTGCGCATAACGAGACCGAAGCATTACGCGACTGGAACATGTACGCATAACGAGACCAAAGCAATACGCGGCTGGAACTTGTACCCCCGACGAGACCGAAGAAATACGTGGCTGGAACTTGCACGCATAACGAGACCGAAGCAACTCGCGGCTGGAACTTGTACGCATAACGAGACCGAAGCAACACGCGGCTGGGACTTGTACGCCCGACGAGACCGAAGAAATACGCGGCTGGAACTTGCACGCAAAACGAGACCGAAGCATTACGCGGCTGGAACGTGAACGCATAACCAGACCGAAGCAACACGCGGCTGGAACTTGAACGCATAACGAGATCGAAGCAAGACACGGCTGGGGCTTGTACGCATAACAAGACCGAAGCAACACGCGGCTGGACCTTGTATGCATAACGAGACCGAAGCAATACGCGGCTCGGACTTGTACGCATAACGAGACCAAAGCAATACGCGGCTGGGACTTGTACGCTCGACGAGACCGAAGGAATACGCGGCTGGAACTTGAACGTTCGACGAGACCGCAGCAATACGCGGCTGGATATTGCACGCATAACGAGACCCAAACAATGCGCGTCTGGAACTCGCACGCATAACAAGCCCGAAGCATTATCCGGCTGCAACTTGTACGCTTGACGAGACCGAAGCAATACGCGGCTGGAACTTGTACGCTCGACGAGACCGAAGCAATACGCAGCTGGAACTTGTACGCTCGACGAGACCGAAGCAATGCGCGGCTGGGACTTGTACGCTCCTCGAGACCGAAGCAATACGCGGCTGGAACATGCACGCATAACAAGACCGAAGCAACACGCGGCTGGGACTTGTACGCATAACGATACCGAAGCAATACGCGGCTGGGACTTGCACGCATAACGAGACCGAAGCCATAGGCGGCTAGAACTTGCACGCATAACGAGACCGAAGCATTACGCGGGTGGAACTTGCACGCATAACGAAACCGAAGCAATTCGTGGCTGGAACTTCTACGCATAACGAGACCGAAGCATTACGCGGCTGGAACTTGTACGCATAACGAGACCAAAGCATTACGCGGCTGGAACTTGTACCCCCGACGAGACCGAAGAAATACGTGGCTGGAATTTGCACGCATAACGAGACCGAAGCAACGCGCGGCTGGAACTTGTACGCATAACGAGACCGAAGCAACACGCGGCAGGGACTTGTACGCCCGACGAGACCGAAGAAATACGCGGCTGGAACTTGCACGCAAAACGAGACCGAAGCAATACGCGGCTGGAACTTGCACGCGTAACGAGACGAAGCATTACGCGGCTGGAACTTGCACGCATAACGAGACCGAAGCCATAGGCGGCTGGAACTTGCACGCATAACGAGACCGAAGCATTACGCTGGTGGAACTTGCACGCATAACGAAACCGAAGCAATTCGTGGCTGGAACTTCTACGCATAACGAGACCGAAGCATTACGCGGCTGGAACTTGTACGCATAACGAGACCAAAGCATTACGCGGCTGGAACTTGTACCCCCGACGAGACCGAAGAAATACGTGGCTGGAACTTGCACGCATAACGAGACCGAAGCAACGCGCGGCTGGAACTTGTACGCATAACGAGACCGAAGCAACACGCGGCTGGGTCTTGTACGCCCGACGAGACCGAAGAAATACGCGGCTGGAACTTGCACGCAAAACGAGACCGAAGCATTACGCGGCTGGAACGTGAACGCATAACGAGACCGAAGCAACACGCGGCTGGAACTTGAACGCATAACGAGATCGAAGCAAGACACGGCTGGAACCTGTACGCTCGACGGGCCTGAAGCAATACCCGGCTGCAACTTGATCGCTCCACGAGACCGAAGCAATACGCGGCTGGAACTTGTAGGCTCGACGAGGCCGAAGCAATACGCGGCTGGGACTTGTACGCTCCTCGAGACGGAAGCATTACGCGGCTGGAACTTGTACGCTCGACGAGACCGAAGCAATACGCGGCTGGGACTTGAACGCATAACGAGACCGAAGCAATACGCGGCTGGAACTTGTACGCATAACGAGACCGAAGCATTACGCGGCTGGAACTTGTACGCATAACCAGACCGAAGCAACACGCGGCTGGAACTTGAACGCATAACGAGATCGAAGCAAGACACGGCTGGAACCTGTACGCTCGACGGGCCTGAAGCAATACCCGGCTGCAACTTGAACGCTCCACGAGACCGAAGCAATACGCGGCTGGGACTTGTACGCATAACGAGACCGAAGCAACGCGCTGCTGGAACTTGCACGCATAACGAGACCGAAGCAATACGCGGCTGGGAATAGTACCCTCGACGAGACCGCAGCAATACGCGGCTGGATATTGCACGCATAACAAGACCGAAGCAACGCGCTGCTGGAACTTGTACGCATATCAAGACCGAAGCATTACGCGGCTGGAACTTGCACGCAAAACGAGACCGAAGCATTACGCGGCTGGAACGTGAACGCATAACCAGACCGAAGCAACACGCGGCTGGAACTTGAACGCATAACGAGATCGAAGCAAGACACGGCTGGGGCTTGTACGCATAACAAGACCGAAGCAACACGCGGCTGGACCTTGTATGCATAACGAGACCGAAGCATTACGCGGCTCGGACTTGTACGCATAACGAGACCAAAGCAATACGCGGCTGGGACTTGTACGCTCGACGAGACCGAAGGAATACGCGGCTGGATCTTGAACGTTCGACGAGACCGAAGCAATACGAGCGTACAAGTACCAGCCGCGTATTGCTTTGGTCTCGTTATGCGTACAAGTCCCAGCCGCGTATTGCTTCGGTATCGTTATGCGTACAAGTCCCAGCAGTGTCTTGCTTCGGTCTCGTTATGCGTACAAGTTCCAGCCGCGTATAGCTTCGGTCTCGTGGAGCGTACAAGTCCCAGCCGTGCATTGCTTCCGTCTCGTGGAGCGTACAAGTCCCAGCCGCGTGTTGCTTCGGTCTCGTTATGCGTACAAGTCCCAGCCGTGTCTTGCTTCGATCTCGTTATGCGTCCAAGTTCCAGCCGCATGTTGCTTCGGTCTCGTTATGCGTGCAAGTTCCAGCCGCGTATTGCTTTGGTCTCGTTAAGCGTACAAGTTCCAGCCGCATGTTGCTTCGGTCTCGTTACGCTTACAAGTTCCAGCCGCGTATTGCTTCGGTCTCGTTATGCGTGCAAGTTCCAGGCGCGTATTGCTTCGGTCTCGTCGAGCGTACAAGTCCCAGCCGCGTATTGCTTTGGTCTCGTTATGCGTACAAGATCCTGCCGCGTATTGCTTCGGTCTCGACGAGCGTACAAGTTCCAGCCGCGTATTGCTTCGGTGTCGTCGAGCGAACAAGTTCCAGCAGCGTATTGCTTCGGTCTCGTGGAGCGTACAAGTTCCAGCCGCGTATTGCTTCGGTCTCGTCATGCGTACAAGTCCCAGCCGTGTCTTGTTTCGGTCTCGTGGAGCGTACAAGTTCCAGCCGCGTATTGCTTCGGTCTCGTTACGCGTGCAAGATCCTGCCGCGTATTGCTTCGGTCTCGTCGAGCGTACAAGAGCCAGCCGCGTATTGCTTCGGTCTCGTTATGCGTGCAAGATCCTGCCGCGTATTGCTTCGGTCTCGTTATGCGTGCAAGATCCTGCCGCGTATTGCTTCGGTCTCGTCGAGCGTACAAGACCCAGCCGCGTATTGTTTCGGTCTCGTTATGCGTGCAAGATCCTGCCGCGTATTGCTTCGGTCTCGTCGAGCGTACAAGACCCAGCCGCGTATTGCTTCGGTCTCGTTATGCGTGCAAGATCCTGCCGCGTATTGCTTCGGTCTCGACGAGCGTACAAGTACCAACCGCGTATTGCTTCGGCCTCGTGGAGCGTACAAGTCCCAACCGTGTATTGCTTCAGTCTCGTGGAGCGTACAAGTCCCAGCCGCGTATTGCTTCGGTCTCGTTATGCGTACAAGTCCCAGCCGTGTATTGCTTCGGTCTCGTTATGCGTGCAAGTTCCAGCCGCGTAATGCTTCGGTCTCGATATGCGTACAATTCCCAACCGCGTATTACTTCGGTCTCGTCATGCGTACAAGTCCCAGCCGTGTCTTGCTTCGGTCTCGTTATGCGTGCAAGATCCTGCTGCATACTGCATCGGTCTCGACGAGCGTACAAGTACCAGCCGCGTATTGCTTCGGTCTCGACGAGCGTACAAGTACCAGCCGCGTATTGCTTCGGTGTCGTCGAGCGTACAAGTTCCAGCCGCTTATTGCTTCGGCCTAGTTATGCGTGCAAGGTCCTGCCGCGTATTGCACCGGTATTTGTCGAGCGTACAAGTACCAGCCGCGTATTGCTTTGGTCTCGTTATGCGTACAAGTCCCAGCCGCGTATTGCTTCGGTATCGTTATGCGTGCAAGTCCCAGCAGTGTCTTGCTTCGGTCTCGTTATGCGTACAAGTTCCAGCCGCGTATAGCTTCGGTCTCGTGGAGCGTACAAGTCCCAGCCGTGCATTGCTTCCGTCTCGTGGAGCGTACAAGTCCCAGCCGCGTGTTGCTTCGGTCTCGTTATGCGTACAAGTCCCAGCCGTGTCTTGCTTCGATCTCGTTATGCGTCCAAGTTCCAGCCGCATGTTGCTTCGGTCTCGTTATGCGTGCAAGTTCCAGCCGCGTATTGCTTTGGTCTCGTTAAGCGTACAAGTTCCAGCCGCATGTTGCTTCGGTCTCGTTACGCTTACAAGTTCCAGCCGCGTATTGCTTCGGTCTCGTTATGCGTGCAAGTTCCAGGCGCGTATTGCTTCGGTCTCGTCGAGCGTACAAGACCCAGCCGCGTATTGCTTCGGTCTCGTTATGCGTACAAGTCCCAACCGTGTATTGCTTCGGTCTCGTTACGCGTACAAGTCCCAGCCGTGTATTCCTTCGGTCTCGTGGAGCGTACAATTCCCAGCCGCGTGTTGCTTCGGTCTCGCTATGCGTGCAAGTTCCAGCCCCGTAATGCTTCGGTCTCGTTATGCGTGCAAGTTCCAGCCGCGTATTGCATCGGTGTCGTCGAGCGAACAAGTTTCAGCCTCGTATTGTTTCGGTCTAGTTATGCGTGCAAGATCCTGCCGCGTATTGCTTCGGTCTCGACGAGCGTACAAGTTCCAGCCGCGTATTGCTTCGGTGTCGTCGAGCGAACAAGTTCCAGCAGCGTATTGCTTCGGTCTCGTGGAGCGTACAAGTTCCAGCCGCGTATTGCTTCGGTCTCGTCATGCGTACAAGTCCCAGCCGTGTCTTGTTTCGGTCTCGTGGAGCGTACAAGTTCCAGCCGCGTATTGCTTCGGTCTCGTTACGCGTGCAAGATCCTGCCGCGTATTGCTTCGGTCTCGTCGAGCGTACAAGAGCCAGCCGCGTATTGCTTCGGTCTCGTTATGCGTGCAAGATCCTGCCGCGTATTGCTTCGGTCTCGTTATGCGTGCAAGATCCTGCCGCGTATTGCTTCGGTCTCGTCGAGCGTACAAGACCCAGCCGCGTATTGTTTCGGTCTCGTTATGCGTGCAAGATCCTGCCGCGTATTGCTTCGGTCTCGTCGAGCGTACAAGACCCAGCCGCGTATTGCTTCGGTCTCGTTATGCGTGCAAGATCCTGCCGCGTATTGCTTCGGTCTCGACGAGCGTACAAGTACCAACCGCGTATTGCTTCGGCCTCGTGGAGCGTACAAGTCCCAACCGTGTATTGCTTCAGTCTCGTGGAGCGTACAAGTCCCAGCCGCGTATTGCTTCGGTCTCGTTATGCGTACAAGTCCCAGCCGTGTATTGCTTCGGTCTCGTTATGCGTGCAAGTTCCAGCCGCGTAATGCTTCGGTCTCGATATGCGTACAATTCCCAACCGCGTATTACTTCGGTCTCGTCATGCGTACAAGTCCCAGCCGTGTCTTGCTTCGGTCTCGTTATGCGTGCAAGATCCTGCTGCATACTGCTTCGGTCTCGACGAGCGTACAAGTACCAGCCGCGTATTGCTTCGGTCTCGACGAGCGTACAAGTACCAGCCGCGTATTGCTTCGGTGTCGTCGAGCGTACAAGTTCCAGCCGCTTATTGCTTCGGCCTAGTTATGCGTGCAAGGTCCTGCCGCGTATTGCACCGGTATTTGTCGAGCGTACAAGTACCAGCCGCGTATTGCTTTGGTCTCGTTATGTGTACAAGTCCCAGCCGCGTATTGCTTCGGTATCGTTATGCGTGCAAGTCCCAGCAGTGTCTTGCTTCGGTCTCGTTATGCGTACAAGTTCCAGCCGCGTATAGCTTCGGTCTCGTGGAGCGTACAAGTCCCAGCCGTGCATTGCTTCCGTCTCGTGGAGCGTACAAGTCCCAGCCGCGTGTTGCTTCGGTCTCGTTATGCGTACAAGTCCCAGCCGTGTCTTGCTTCGATCTCGTTATGCGTCCAAGTTCCAGCCGCATGTTGCTTCGGTCTCGTTATGCGTGCAAGTTCCAGCCGCGTATTGCTTTGGTCTCGTTAAGCGTACAAGTTCCAGCCGCATGTTGCTTCGGTCTCGTTACGCTTACAAGTTCCAGCCGCGTATTGCTTCGGTCTCGTTATGCGTGCAAGTTCCAGGCGCGTATTGCTTCGGTCTCGTCGAGCGTACAAGACCCAGCCGCGTATTGCTTCGGTCTCGTTATGCGTACAAGTCCCAACCGTGTATTGCTTCGGTCTCGTTACGCGTACAAGTCCCAGCCGTGTATTCCTTCGGTCTCGTGGAGCGTACAATTCCCAGCCGCGTGTTGCTTCGGTCTCGCTATGCGTGCAAGTTCCAGCCCCGTAATGCTTCGGTCTCGTTATGCGTGCAAGTTCCAGCCGCGTATTGCTTCGGTGTCGTCGAGCGAACAAGTTTCAGCCTCGTATTGTTTCGGTCTCGTTATGCGTGCAAGATCCTGCCGCGTATTGCTTCGGTCTCGACGAGCGTACAAGTTCCAGCCGCGTATTGCTTCGGTGTCGTCGAGCGAACAAGTTCCAGCAGCGTATTGCTTCGGTCTCGTGGAGCGTACAAGTTCCAGCCGCGTATTGCTTCGGTCTCGTCATGCGTACAAGTCCCAGCCGTGTCTTGTTTCGGTCTCGTGGAGCGTACAAGTTCCAGCCGCGTATTGCTTCGGTCTCGTTACGCGTGCAAGATCCTGCCGCGTATTGCTTCGGTCTCGTCGAGCGTACAAGAGCCAGCCGCGTATTGCTTCGGTCTCGTTATGCGTGCAAGATCCTGCCGCGTATTGCTTCGGTCTCGTTATGCGTGCAAGATCCTGCCGCGTATTGCTTCGGTCTCGTCGAGCGTACAAGACCCAGCCGCGTATTGTTTCGGTCTCGTTATGCGTGCAAGATCCTGCCGCGTATTGCTTCGGTCTCGTCGAGCGTACAAGACCCAGCCGCGTATTGCTTCGGTCTCGTTATGCGTGCAAGATCCTGCCGCGTATTGCTTCGGTCTCGACGAGCGTACAAGTACCAACCGCGTATTGCTTCGGCCTCGTGGAGCGTACAAGTCCCAACCGTGTATTGCTTCAGTCTCGTGGAGCGTACAAGTCCCAGCCGCGTATTGCTTCGGTCTCGTTATGCGTACAAGTCCCAGCCGTGTATTGCTTCGGTCTCGTTATGCGTGCAAGTTCCAGCCGCGTAATGCTTCGGTCTCGATATGCGTACAATTCCCAACCGCGTATTACTTCGGTCTCGTCATGCGTACAAGTCCCAGCCGTGTCTTGCTTCGGTCTCGTTATGCGTGCAAGATCCTGCTGCATACTGCTTCGGTCTCGACGAGCGTACAAGTACCAGCCGCGTATTGCTTCGGTCTCGACGAGCGTACAAGTACCAGCCGCGTATTGCTTCGGTGTCGTCGAGCGTACAAGTTCCAGCCGCTTATTGCTTCGGCCTAGTTATGCGTGCAAGGTCCTGCCGCGTATTGCACCGGTATTTGTCGAGCGTACAAGTACCAGCCGCGTATTGCTTTGGTCTCGTTATGTGTACAAGTCCCAGCCGCGTATTGCTTCGGTATCGTTATGCGTGCAAGTCCCAGCAGTGTCTTGCTTCGGTCTCGTTATGCGTACAAGTTCCAGCCGCGTATAGCTTCGGTCTCGTGGAGCGTACAAGTCCCAGCCGTGCATTGCTTCCGTCTCGTGGAGCGTACAAGTCCCAGCCGCGTGTTGCTTCGGTCTCGTTATGCGTACAAGTCCCAGCCGTGTCTTGCTTCGATCTCGTTATGCGTCCAAGTTCCAGCCGCATGTTGCTTCGGTCTCGTTATGCGTGCAAGTTCCAGCCGCGTATTGCTTTGGTCTCGTTAAGCGTACAAGTTCCAGCCGCATGTTGCTTCGGTCTCGTTACGCTTACAAGTTCCAGCCGCGTATTGCTTCGGTCTCGTTATGCGTGCAAGTTCCAGGCGCGTATTGCTTCGGTCTCGTCGAGCGTACAAGACCCAGCCGCGTATTGCTTCGGTCTCGTTATGCGTACAAGTCCCAACCGTGTATTGCTTCGGTCTCGTTACGCGTACAAGTCCCAGCCGTGTATTCCTTCGGTCTCGTGGAGCGTACAATTCCCAGCCGCGTGTTGCTTCGGTCTCGCTATGCGTGCAAGTTCCAGCCCCGTAATGCTTCGGTCTCGTTATGCGTGCAAGTTCCAGCCGCGTATTGCTTCGGTGTCGTCGAGCGAACAAGTTTCAGCCTCGTATTGTTTCGGTCTCGTTATGCGTGCAAGATCCTGCCGCGTATTGCTTCGGTCTCGACGAGCGTACAAGTTCCAGCCGCGTATTGCTTCGGTGTCGTCGAGCGAACAAGTTCCAGCAGCGTATTGCTTCGGTCTCGTGGAGCGTACAAGTTCCAGCCGCGTATTGCTTCGGTCTCGTCATGCGTACAAGTCCCAGCCGTGTCTTGTTTCGGTCTCGTGGAGCGTACAAGTTCCAGCCGCGTATTGCTTCGGTCTCGTTACGCGTGCAAGATCCTGCCGCGTATTGCTTCGGTCTCGTCGAGCGTACAAGAGCCAGCCGCGTATTGCTTCGGTCTCGTTATGCGTGCAAGATCCTGCCGCGTATTGCTTCGGTCTCGTTATGCGTGCAAGATCCTGCCGCGTATTGCTTCGGTCTCGTCGAGCGTACAAGACCCAGCCGCGTATTGTTTCGGTCTCGTTATGCGTGCAAGATCCTGCCGCGTATTGCTTCGGTCTCGTCGAGCGTACAAGACCCAGCCGCGTATTGCTTCGGTCTCGTTATGCGTGCAAGATCCTGCCGCGTATTGCTTCGGTCTCGACGAGCGTACAAGTACCAACCGCGTATTGCTTCGGTCTCGTGGAGCGTACAAGTCCCAACCGTGTATTGCTTCAGTCTCGTGGAGCGTACAAGTCCCAGCCGCGTATTGCTTCGGTCTCGTTATGCGTACAAGTCCCAGCCGTGTATTGCTTCGGTCTCGTTATGCGTGCAAGTTCCAGCCGCGTAATGCTTCGGTCTCGATATGCGTACAATTCCCAACCGCGTATTACTTCGGTCTCGTCATGCGTACAAGTCCCAGCCGTGTCTTGCTTCGGTCTCGTTATGCGTGCAAGATCCTGCTGCATACTGCTTCGGTCTCGACGAGCGTACAAGTACCAGCCGCGTATTGCTTCGGTGTCGTCGAGCGAACAAGTTCCAGCAGCGTATTGCTTCGGTCTCGTTATGCGTACAAGTTCCAGCCGCGTATTGCTTCGGTCTCGTTATGCGTGCAAGATCCTGCCGCGTATTGCTTCGGTCTCATTATGCGTACAAGTACCAGCCGTGTCTTGCTTCGGTCTCGTTATGCGTACAAGTTCCAGCCGCGTATTGCTTCGGTCTCGTTATGCGTGCAAGGTCCAGCCGCGTATTGCTTCGGTCTCGTTACGCTTACAAGTTCCAGCCGCGTATTACTTCGGTCTCGTTATGCGTGCAAGATCCTGCCGCGTATTGCTTCGGTCTCGTCTAGCGTACAAGACCCAGCCGCGTATTGCTTCGGTCTCGTTATGCGTACAAGTCCCAACCGTGTATTGCTTCGGTCTCGTTACGCGTACAAGTCCCAGCCGTGTATTCCTTCGGTCTCGTGGAGCGTACAATTCCCAGCCGCGTGTTGCTTCGGTCTCGCTATGCGTGCAAGTTCCAGCCCCGTAATGCTTCGGTCTCGTTATGCGTGCAAGTTCCAGCCGCGTATTGCTTCGGTGTCGTCGAGCGAACAAGTTTCAGCCTCGTATTGTTTCGGTCTCGTTATGCGTGCAAGATCCTGCCGCGTATTGCTTCGGTCTCGACGAGCGTACAAGTTCCAGCCGCGTATTGCTTCGGTGTCGTCGAGCGAACAAGTTCCAGCAGCGTATTGCTTCGGTCTCGTGGAGCGTACAAGTTCCAGCCGCGTATTGCTTCGGTCTCGTCATGCGTACAAGTCCCAGCCGTGTCTTGTTTCGGTCTCGTGGAGCGTACAAGTTCCAGCCGCGTATTGCTTCGGTCTCGTTACGCGTGCAAGATCCTGCCGCGTATTGCTTCGGTCTCGTCGAGCGTACAAGAGCCAGCCGCGTATTGCTTCGGTCTCGTTATGCGTGCAAGATCCTGCCGCGTATTGCTTCGGTCTCGTTATGCGTGCAAGATCCTGCCGCGTATTGCTTCGGTCTCGTCGAGCGTACAAGACCCAGCCGCGTATTGTTTCGGTCTCGTTATGCGTGCAAGATCCTGCCGCGTATTGCTTCGGTCTCGTCGAGCGTACAAGACCCAGCCGCGTATTGCTTCGGTCTCGTTATGCGTGCAAGATCCTGCCGCGTATTGCTTCGGTCTCGACGAGCGTACAAGTACCAACCGCGTATTGCTTCGGTCTCGTGGAGCGTACAAGTCCCAACCGTGTATTGCTTCAGTCTCGTGGAGCGTACAAGTCCCAGCCGCGTATTGCTTCGGTCTCGTTATGCGTACAAGTCCCAGCCGTGTATTGCTTCGGTCTCGTTATGCGTGCAAGTTCCAGCCGCGTAATGCTTCGGTCTCGATATGCGTACAATTCCCAACCGCGTATTACTTCGGTCTCGTCATGCGTACAAGTCCCAGCCGTGTCTTGCTTCGGTCTCGTTATGCGTGCAAGATCCTGCTGCATACTGCTTCGGTCTCGACGAGCGTACAAGTACCAGCCGCGTATTGCTTCGGTGTCGTCGAGCGAACAAGTTCCAGCAGCGTATTGCTTCGGTCTCGTTATGCGTACAAGTTCCAGCCGCGTATTGCTTCGGTCTCGTTATGCGTGCAAGATCCTGCCGCGTATTGCTTCGGTCTCATTATGCGTACAAGTACCAGCCGTGTCTTGCTTCGGTCTCGTTATGCGTACAAGTTCCAGCCGCGTATTGCTTCGGTCTCGTTATGCGTGCAAGGTCCAGCCGCGTATTGCTTCGGTCTCGTTACGCTTACAAGTTCCAGCCGCGTATTACTTCGGTCTCGTTATGCGTGCAAGATCCTGCCGCGTATTGCTTCGGTCTCGTCTAGCGTACAAGACCCAGCCGCGTATTGCTTCGGTCTCGTTGTGCGTACAAGTCCCAACCGTGTATTGCTTCGGTCTCGTGGAGCGTACAAGTCCCAGCCGTGTATTGCTTCGGTCTCGTCGAGCGAAGAAGTCCCAGCCGCGTATTGCTTCGGTGTCGTGGAGCGAACAAGTTCCAGCAGCGTATTGCTTCGGTGTCGTCGAGCGAACAAGTTCCAGCAGCGTATTGCTTCGGTCTCGTTACGCGTACAAGTCCCGGCCGTGTATTGCTTCGGTCTCGTGGAGCGTACAAGTCCCAGCCGCGTATTGCTTCGGTCTCGTCATGCGTACAAGTCCCAGCCGTGTCTTGCTTCGGTCTCGTCGAGCGTACAAGACCTAGCCGCGTATTGCTTCGGTCTCGTTATGCGTGCAAGATCCTGCCGCGTATTGCTTCGGTCTCGACGAGCGTACAAGTACCAGCCGCGTATTGCTTCGGTGTCGTCGAGCGAACAAGTTCCAGCAGCGTATTGCTTCGGTCTCGTGGAGCGTACAAGTTCCAGCCGCGTATTGCTTCGGTCTCGTCATGCGTACAAGTCCCAGCCGTGTCTTGCTTCGGTCTCGTGGAGCGTACAAGTTCCAGCCGCGTATTGCTTCGGTCTCGTTATGCGTGCAAGATCCTGCCGCGTATTGCTTCGGTCTCGTCGAGCGTACAAGACCCAGCCGCGTATTGCTTCGGTCTCGTTATGCGTGCAAGATCCTGCCGCGTATTGCTTCGGTCTCGACGAGCGTACAAGTACCAGCCGCGTATTGCTTCGGTGTCGTCGAGCGTACAAGTTCCAGCCGCTTATTGCTTCGGCCTAGTTATGCGTGCAAGGTCCTGCCGCGTATTGCACCGGTATTTGTCGAGCGTACAAGTACCAGCCGCGTATTGCTTTGGTCTCGTTATGCGTACAAGTCCCAGCCGCGTATTGCTTCGGTATCGTTATGCGTACAAGTCCCAGCAGTGTCTTGCTTCGGTCTCGTTATGCGTACAAGTTCCAGCCGCGTATAGCTTCGGTCTCGTGGAGCGTACAAGTCCCAGCCGTGCATTGCTTCCGTCTCGTGGAGCGTACAAGTCCCAGCCGCGTGTTGCTTCGGTCTCGTTATGCGTACAAGTCCCAGCCGTGTCTTGCTTCGATCTCGTTATGCGTCCAAGTTCCAGCCGCATGTTGCTTCGGTCTCGTTATGCGTGCAAGTTCCAGCCGCGTATTGCTTTGGTCTCGTTAAGCGTACAAGTTCCAGCCGCATGTTGCTTCGGTCTCGTTACGCTTACAAGTTCCAGCCGCGTATTGCTTCGGTCTCGTTATGCGTGCAAGTTCCAGGCGCGTATTGCTTCGGTCTCGTCGAGCGTACAAGACCCAGCCGCGTATTGCTTCGGTCTCGTTATGCGTACAAGTCCCAACCGTGTATTGCTTCGGTCTCGTTACGCGTACAAGTCCCAGCCGTGTATTCCTTCGGTCTCGTGGAGCGTACAATTCCCAGCCGCGTGTTGCTTCGGTCTCGCTATGCGTGCAAGTTCCAGCCCCGTAATGCTTCGGTCTCGTTATGCGTGCAAGTTCCAGCCGCGTATTGCTTCGGTCTCGACGAGCGTACAAGTTCCAGCCGCGTATTGCTTCGGTGTCGTCGAGCGAACAAGTTCCAGCAGCGTATTGCTTCGGTCTCGTGGAGCGTACAAGTTCCAGCCGCGTATTGCTTCGGTCTCGTCATGCGTACAAGTCCCAGCCGTGTCTTGTTTCGGTCTCGTGGAGCGTACAAGTTCCAGCCGCGTATTGCTTCGGTCTCGTTACGCGTGCAAGATCCTGCCGCGTATTGCTTCGGTCTCGTCGAGCGTACAAGAGCCAGCCGCGTATTGCTTCGGTCTCGTTATGCGTGCAAGATCCTGCCGCGTATTGCTTCGGTCTCGTTATGCGTGCAAGATCCTGCCGCGTATTGCTTCGGTCTCGTCGAGCGTACAAGACCCAGCCGCGTATTGTTTCGGTCTCGTTATGCGTGCAAGATCCTGCCGCGTATTGCTTCGGTCTCGTCGAGCGTACAAGACCCAGCCGCGTATTGCTTCGGTCTCGTTATGCGTGCAAGATCCTGCCGCGTATTGCTTCGGTCTCGACGAGCGTACAAGTACCAACCGCGTATTGCTTCGGCCTCGTGGAGCGTACAAGTCCCAACCGTGTATTGCTTCAGTCTCGTGGAGCGTACAAGTCCCAGCCGCGTATTGCTTCGGTCTCGTTATGCGTACAAGTCCCAGCCGTGTATTGCTTCGGTCTCGTTATGCGTGCAAGTTCCAGCCGCGTAATGCTTCGGTCTCGATATGCGTACAATTCCCAACCGCGTATTACTTCGGTCTCGTCATGCGTACAAGTCCCAGCCGTGTCTTGCTTCGGTCTCGTTATGCGTGCAAGATCCTGCTGCATACTGCTTCGGTCTCGACGAGCGTACAAGTACCAGCCGCGTATTGCTTCGGTCTCGACGAGCGTACAAGTACCAGCCGCGTATTGCTTCGGTGTCGTCGAGCGTACAAGTTCCAGCCGCTTATTGCTTCGGCCTAGTTATGCGTGCAAGGTCCTGCCGCGTATTGCACCGGTATTTGTCGAGCGTACAAGTACCAGCCGCGTATTGCTTTGGTCTCGTTATGCGTACAAGTCCCAGCCGCGTATTGCTTCGGTATCGTTATGCGTGCAAGTCCCAGCAGTGTCTTGCTTCGGTCTCGTTATGCGTACAAGTTCCAGCCGCGTATAGCTTCGGTCTCGTGGAGCGTACAAGTCCCAGCCGTGCATTGCTTCCGTCTCGTGGAGCGTACAAGTCCCAGCCGCGTGTTGCTTCGGTCTCGTTATGCGTACAAGTCCCAGCCGTGTCTTGCTTCGATCTCGTTATGCGTCCAAGTTCCAGCCGCATGTTGCTTCGGTCTCGTTATGCGTGCAAGTTCCAGCCGCGTATTGCTTTGGTCTCGTTAAGCGTACAAGTTCCAGCCGCATGTTGCTTCGGTCTCGTTACGCTTACAAGTTCCAGCCGCGTATTGCTTCGGTCTCGTTATGCGTGCAAGTTCCAGGCGCGTATTGCTTCGGTCTCGTCGAGCGTACAAGACCCAGCCGCGTATTGCTTCGGTCTCGTTATGCGTACAAGTCCCAACCGTGTATTGCTTCGGTCTCGTTACGCGTACAAGTCCCAGCCGTGTATTCCTTCGGTCTCGTGGAGCGTACAATTCCCAGCCGCGTGTTGCTTCGGTCTCGCTATGCGTGCAAGTTCCAGCCCCGTAATGCTTCGGTCTCGTTATGCGTGCAAGTTCCAGCCGCGTATTGCATCGGTGTCGTCGAGCGAACAAGTTTCAGCCTCGTATTGTTTCGGTCTCGTTATGCGTGCAAGATCCTGCCGCGTATTGCTTCGGTCTCGACGAGCGTACAAGTTCCAGCCGCGTATTGCTTCGGTGTCGTCGAGCGAACAAGTTCCAGCAGCGTATTGCTTCGGTCTCGTGGAGCGTACAAGTTCCAGCCGCGTATTGCTTCGGTCTCGTCATGCGTACAAGTCCCAGCCGTGTCTTGTTTCGGTCTCGTGGAGCGTACAAGTTCCAGCCGCGTATTGCTTCGGTCTCGTTACGCGTGCAAGATCCTGCCGCGTATTGCTTCGGTCTCGTCGAGCGTACAAGAGCCAGCCGCGTATTGCTTCGGTCTCGTTATGCGTGCAAGATCCTGCCGCGTATTGCTTCGGTCTCGTTATGCGTGCAAGATCCTGCCGCGTATTGCTTCGGTCTCGTCGAGCGTACAAGACCCAGCCGCGTATTGTTTCGGTCTCGTTATGCGTGCAAGATCCTGCCGCGTATTGCTTCGGTCTCGTCGAGCGTACAAGACCCAGCCGCGTATTGCTTCGGTCTCGTTATGCGTGCAAGATCCTGCCGCGTATTGCTTCGGTCTCGACGAGCGTACAAGTACCAACCGCGTATTGCTTCGGTCTCGTGGAGCGTACAAGTCCCAACCGTGTATTGCTTCAGTCTCGTGGAGCGTACAAGTCCCAGCCGCGTATTGCTTCGGTCTCGTTATGCGTACAAGTCCCAGCCGTGTATTGCTTCGGTCTCGTTATGCGTGCAAGTTCCAGCCGCGTAATGCTTCGGTCTCGATATGCGTACAATTCCCAACCGCGTATTACTTCGGTCTCGTCATGCGTACAAGTCCCAGCCGTGTCTTGCTTCGGTCTCGTTATGCGTGCAAGATCCTGCTGCATACTGCTTCGGTCTCGACGAGCGTACAAGTACCAGCCGCGTATTGCTTCGGTGTCGTCGAGCGAACAAGTTCCAGCAGCGTATTGCTTCGGTCTCGTTATGCGTACAAGTTCCAGCCGCGTATTGCTTCGGTCTCGTTATGCGTGCAAGATCCTGCCGCGTATTGCTTCGGTCTCATTATGCGTACAAGTACCAGCCGTGTCTTGCTTCGGTCTCGTTATGCGTACAAGTTCCAGCCGCGTATTGCTTCGGTCTCGTTATGCGTGCAAGTTCCAGCCGCGTGTTGCTTCGGTCTCGTCAAGCGTACAAGTTGCAGCCGGATAATGCTTCGGTCTCGTTATGCGTGTCAGTTCCAGCCGCGTATTGCTTCGGTACCGTGGAGCGTACAAGTTCCAGCCGCGTATTGCTTCGGTACCGTGGAGCGTACAAGTTCCAGCTGCGTATTGCTTCGGTACCGTGGAGCGTACAAGTTCCAGCCGCGTATTGCTGCGGTCTCGTTACGCGTACAAGTCCCGGCCGTGTATTGCTTCGGTCTCGTGGAGCGTACAAGTCCCAGCCGCGTGTAGCTTCGGTCTCGTTATGCGTACAAGTCCCAGCCGTGTCTTGCTTCGGTCTCGTTATGCGTACAAGTACCAGCCGCGTAATGCTTCGGTATCGTTATGAGTATAAGATCTTGCCGCGTATTGCTTCGGTCTCGTTATGCGTGCAAGTTCCAGCCGCGTATTGCTTCGGTTTCGTCGAGCCTACAAGTCCCAGCCGCGTATTGCTTCGGTCTCGTTATGCTTACAAGTCCCAGCCGCGTAATCCTTCGGTCTCTTCGAGCGTTCAAGTTCCAGCCGCGTATTGCTTCGGTCTCGTGCAGCGTACAAGTCCCAGCCGCATGTTGCTTCGGTCTCGCTATGCGTACAAGTTCCCGCCGCGTAATGCTTCGGTCTCCTGATGCGTACAAGTTTCAGCAGCGCGTTGCTTCGGTCTCGTCGAGCGTACAAGTTTCAGCCGCGTATTGCTTCGGTCTCCTTATGCGTACCAGTTCCAGCCGCGTGTGGCTTCGGTCTCGTTATGCGTGCAAGTTCCAGCCGCGTAATGCTTCCGTCTCGTTATGCGTACAAGTCCCAGCCGCATGTTGCTTCGGTATCGTTATGCGAACAAGTTCCAGCCGCGTAATGCTTCGGTCTCGATATGCGTACAAGTCCCAGCCGCGTATTGCTTTGGTCTCGTTATGCGTACAAGTCCCAGCGGCGTATTACTTCGGTCTCGTTATGCGTACAAGTCCCAGCCGCGTATTACTTCGGTCTCGTTATGCGTGCAAGTCCCAGCCGTGTCTTGCTTCGGCCTCGTTATGCGTACAAGTTCCAGCCGCGTAATGCTTCGGTATCGTTATGAGTATAAGATCTAGCCGCGTATTGCTTTGGTCTCGTTATGCGTGCAAGTTCCAGCCGCGTATTGCTTCGGTCTCGTGGAGCGTACAAGTTCCAGCCGGGTATTGCTTCGGTCTCGTTATGCGTACAAGTCCCAGCCGTGTCTTGCTTCGGTCTCGTGGAGCGTACAAGTCCCAGCCGCGTGTTGCTTCGGTCTCGTGGAGCGTACAAGTTCCAGCCGCGTATTGCTTCGGTGTCGTCGAGCGAACATGTTCCAGCAGCGTATTGCTTCGGTCTCGTTACGCGTACACGTCCCGGCCGTGTATTGCTTCGGTCTCGTTATGCGTGCAAGTTCCAGCCGCGTATTACTTCGGTCTCGTTACGCGTGCAAGATCCTGCCGCGTATTGCTTCGGTCTCGTCGAGCGTACAAGACCCAGCCGCGTATTGCTTCGGTCTCGTTATGCGTGCAAGATCCTGCCGCGTATTGCTTCGGTCTCGACGAGCGTACAAGTACCAGCCGCGTATTACTTCGGTCTCGTGGAGCGTACAAGTCCCAACCGTGTATTGCTTCAGTCTCGTGGAGCGTACAAGTCCCAGCCGCGTGTTGATTCGGTCTCGTTATGCGTACAAGTCCCAGCCGTGTCTTGCTTCGGTCTCGATATGCGTACAAGTTCCAGCCGCGTAATGCTTCTGTATCGTTATGAGTATAAGATCTAGCCGCGTATTGCTTCGGTCTCGTTATGCGTACATGTCCCAGCCGTGTATTGCTTCGGTCTCGTTATGCGTGCAAGTTCCAGCCGCGCAATGCTTCGGTCTCGATATGCGTACAATTCCCAACCGCGTATTACTTCGGTCTCGTCATGCGTACAAGTCCCAGCCGTGTCTTGCTTCGGTCTCGTTATGCGTGCAAGATCCTGCCGCATATTGCTTCGGTCTCGACGAGCGTACAAGTACCAGCCGCGTATTGCTTCGGTGTCGTCGAGCGAACAAGTTCCAGCAGCGTATTGCTTCGGTCTCGTTACGCGTACACGTCCCGGCCGTGTATTGCTTCGGTCTCGTTATGCGTGCAAGTTCCAGCCGCGTATTACTTCGGTCTCGTTACGCGTGCAAGATCCTGCCGCGTATTGCTTCGGTCTCGTCGAGCGTACAAGACCCAGCCGCGTATTGCTTCGGTCTCGTTATGCGTGCAAGATCCTGCCGCGTATTGCTTCGGTCTCGACGAGCGTACAAGTACCAGCCGCGTATTGCTTCGGTCTCGTGGAGCGTACAAGTCCCAACCGTGTATTGCTTCAGTCTCGTGGAGCGTACAAGTCCCAGCCGCGTGTTGATTCGGTCTCGTTATGCGTACAAGTCCCAGCCGTGTCTTGCTTCGGTCTCGATATGCGTACAAGTTCCAGCCGCGTAATGCTTCTGTATCGTTATGAGTATAAGATCTAGCCGCGTATTGCTTCGGTCTCGTTATGCGTACATGTCCCAGCCGTGTATTGCTTCGGTCTCGTTATGCGTGCAAGTTCCAGCCGCGCAATGCTTCGGTCTCGATATGCGTACAATTCCCAACCGCGTATTACTTCGGTCTCGTCATGCGTACAAGTCCCAGCCGTGTCTTGCTTCGGTCTCGTTATGCGTGCAAGATCCTGCCGCATATTGCTTCGGTCTCGACGAGCGTACAAGTACCAGCCGCGTATTGCTTCGGTGTCGTCGAGCGAACAAGTTCCAGCAGCGTATTGCTTCGGTCTCGTTACGCGTCCAAGATCCTGCCGCGCATTGGTTCGGTCTCGTCGAGCGTACAAGAGCCAGCCGCGTATTGCTTCGGTTTCGTTATGCGTGCAAGATCCTGCCGCGTATTGCTTCGGTCTCGTCGAGCGTACAAGACCCAGCCGCGTATTGCTTCGGTCTCGTTATGCGTGCAAGATCCTGCCGCGTATTGCTTCGGTCTCGTCGAGCGTACAAGAGCCAGCCGCGTATTGCTTCGGTCTCGTTATGCGTGCAAGATCCTGCCGCGTATTGCTTCGGTCTCGTTATGCGTGCAAGATCCTGCCGCGTATTGCTTCGGTCTCGTCGAGCGTACAAGACCCAGCCGCGTATTGTTTCGGTCTCGTTATGCGTGCAAGATCCTGCCGCGTATTGCTTCGGTCTCGTCGAGCGTACAAGACCCAGCCGCGTATTGCTTCGGTCTCGTTATGCGTGCAAGATCCTGCCGCGTATTGCTTCGGTCTCGACGAGCGTACAAGTACCAACCGCGTATTGCTTCGGTCTCGTGGAGCGTACAAGTCCCAACCGTGTATTGCTTCAGTCTCGTGGAGCGTACAAGTCCCAGCCGCGTATTGCTTCGGTCTCGTTATGCGTACAAGTCCCAGCCGTGTATTGCTTCGGTCTCGTTATGCGTGCAAGTTCCAGCCGCGTAATGCTTCGGTCTCGATATGCGTACAATTCCCAACCGCGTATTACTTCGGTCTCGTCATGCGTACAAGTCCCAGCCGTGTCTTGCTTCGGTCTCGTTATGCGTGCAAGATCCTGCTGCATATTGCTTCGGTCTCGACGAGCGTACAAGTACCAGCCGCGTATTGCTTCGGTGTCGTCGAGCGAACAAGTTCCAGCAGCGTATTGCTTCGGTCTCGTTACGCGTGCAAGATCCTGCCGCGCATTGGTTCGGTCTCGTCGAGCGTACAAGAGCCAGCCGCGTATTGCTTCGGTCTCGTTACGCGTACAAGTCCCGGCCGTGTATTGCTTCGGTCTCGTGGAGCGTACAAGTTCCAGCCGCGTAGTGCTTCGGTCTCCTTCTGCGTACAAGTTTCAGCCGCATGTTGCTTCGGTCTCGATATGCGTGCAAGGTCCAGCCGCGTATTGCTTCGGTCTCGTCGAGCGTAGATGTTCCAGCCGCGTATTGCTTTGGTCTTGTTATGCGTACAAGTCCCAGCCGCGTGTTGCTTCGGTCTCGCTATGCGTACAAGTCCCAGCCGTGTCTTGCTTCGGTCTCGTTATGCGTACAAGTTCCAGCCGCGTAGTGCTTCGGTATCGTTATGAGTATAAGATCTAGCCGCGTATTGCTTCGGTCTCGTCATGCGTACAAGTCCCAGCCGTGTCTTGCTTCGGTCTCGACGAGCGTTCAAGTACCAGCCGCGTATTGCTTCGGTGTCGTAGAGCGAACAAGTTCCAGCGGCGTATTGCTTCGGTCTCGTAATGCGTGCAAGATCCTGCCGCGTATTGCTTCGGTCTCATTATGCGTACAAGTTCCAGCCGCGTATTGCTTCGGTCTCGTTATGCGTGCAAGTTCCAGCCGCGTGTTGCTTCGGTCTCGTCAAGCGTACAAGTTGCAGCCGGATAATGCTTCGGTCTCGTTATGCGTGTCAGTTCCAGCCGCGTATTGCTTCGGTACCGTGGAGCGTACAAGTTCCAGCCGCGTATTGCTTCGGTACCGTGGAGCGTACAAGTTCCAGCTGCGTATTGCTTCGGTCTCCTGCTGCGTACAAGTTTCAGCCGCATGTTGCTTCGGTCTCGTTATGCGTACAAGTCCCAGCCGCGTATTACTTCGGTCTCGATATGCGGGCAAGGTCCTGCCGCGTATTGCTTCGGTCTCGTCGAGCGTACAAGACCCAGCCGCGTATTGCTTCGGTCTCGTTATGCGTGCAAGATCCTGCCGCGTATTGCTTCGGTCTCGTGGAGCGTACAAGTCCCAGCCGTGTCTTGCTTCAGTCTCGTTATGCGTACAAGTTCCAGCCGCGTAATGCTTCGGTATCGTGGAGCGTACAAGTTCCAGCCGCGTATTGCTTCGGTGTCGTCGAGCGAACAGGTTCGAGCAGCGTATTGCTTCGGTCTCGTTATGCGTACAAGTTCCAGCCGCGTATTGCTTCGGTCTCGTTATGCGTGCAAGGTCCAGCCGCGTAATGCTTCGGTCTCGATATGCGTACAAGTCCCAGCCGCGTATTACTTCGGTCTCGTTATGCGTGCAAGTTCCAGCCGCGTATTGCTTCGGTCTCGTCGAGCGTACAAGTTCCAGCCGCGTATTGCTTCGGTCTCGTTATGCGTGCAAGATCCTGCCGCGTATTGCTTCTATCTCGTCGAGCGTACAAGTACCAGCCGCGTATTGCTGCGGTCTCGTGGAGCGTACAAGTTCCAGCCGCGTATTGCTTCGGTGTCGTCGAGCGAACAAGTTCCGGCAACGTATTGCTTCGGTCTCGTTATGCGTACAAGTTCCAGCCGCATGTTGCTTCAGTCTCATTATGCGAACAAGTTCCAGCCGCGTAATGCTTCGGTCTCGATATGCGTACAAGTCCCAGCCGCGTATTGCTTTGGTCTCGTTATGCGTGTCAGTTCCAGCCGCGTATTGCTTCGGTACCGTGGAGCGTACAAGTTCCAGCCGCGTATTGCTTCGGTACCGTGGAGCGTACAAGTTCCAGCCGCGTATTGCTTCGGTCTCGTGGAGCGTACAAGTTCCAGCCTCGTATTGCTTCGGTTTCGTGGAGCGTACAAGTTCCAGCCGCGTAATGCTTCGGTCTCGTTATGCGTGCAAGTTCCAGCCGCGTATTGCTTCGGTGTCGTCGAGCGAACAAGTTTCAGCCTCGTATTGCTTCGGTCTCGTTATGCGTGCAAGATCCTGCCGCGTATTGCTTCGGTCTCGTCTAGCGTACAAGACCCAGCCGCGTATTGCTTCGGTCTCGTTGTGCGTACAAGTCCCAACCGTGTATTGCTTCGGTCTCGTGGAGCGTATAAGTCCCAGCCGTGTATTGCTTCGGTCTCGTCGAGCGTACAAGTACCAGCCGCGTATTCCTTCGGTCTCGTTATGCGTGCAAGATCCTGCCGCGTATTGCTTCGGTCTCGACGAGCGTACAAGTACCAGCCGCGTATTGCTTCGGTGTCGTCGAGCGAACAAGTTCCAGCAGCGTATTGCTTCGGTCTCGTTTCGCGTACAAGTCCCGGCCGTGTATTGCTTCGGTCTCGTGGAGCGTACAAGTCCCAGCCGTGTCTTGCTTCGGTCAAGTTATGCGTACAAGTTCCAGCCGCGTAATGCTTCGGTATCGTGGAGCGTACAAGTTCCAGCCGCGTATTGCTTCGGTCTCGTTATGCGTACAAGTTCCAGCCGCGTATTGCTTCGGTCTCGTTATGCGTGCAAGTTCCAGCCGCGTGTTGCTTCGGTCTCGTCAAGCGTACAAGTTGCAGCCGGATAATGCTTCGGTCTCGTTATGCGTGTCAGTTCCAGCCGCGTATTGCTTCGGTACCGTGGAGCGTACAAGTTCCAGCCGCGTATTGCTTCGGTACAGTGGAGCGTACAAGTTCCAGCCGCGTATTGCTTCGGTCTCCTTCTGCGTACAAGTTTCAGCCGCATGTTGCTTCGGTCTCGTTATGCGTACAAGTCCCTGCCGCGTATTACTTCGGTCTCGATATGCGTGCAAGGTCCTGCCGCGTATTGCTTCGGTCTCGTCGAGCGTACAAGACCCAGCCGCGTATTGCTTCGGTCTCGTTATGCGTGCAAGATCCTGCCGCGTATTGCTTCGGTCTCGACGAGCGTACAAGTACCAGCCGCGTATTGCTTCGGTGTCGTCGAGCGAACAAGTTCCAGCAGCGTATTGCTTCGGTCTCGTTACGCGTACAAGTTCCAGCCGCGTATTGCTTCGGTCTCGTTATGCGTGCAAGATCCTGCCGCGTATTGCCTCGGTCTCGACGAGCGTACAAGTACCAGCCGCGTATTGCTTCGGTGTCGTCGAGCGAACAAGTTCCAGCAGCGTATTGCTTCGGTCTCGTTACGCGTACAAGTCCCGGCCGTGTATTGCTTCGGTCTCGTGGAGCGTACAAGTCCCAGCCGTGTCCTGCTTCAGTCTCGTTATGCGTACAAGTTCCAGCCGCGTAATGCTTCGGTATCGTGGAGCGTACAAGTTCCAGCCGCGTATTGCTTCGGTGTCGTCGAGCGAACAGGTTCCAGCAGCGTATTGCTTCGGTCTCGTTATGCGTTCAAGTTCCAGCCGCGTATTGCTTCGGTCTCGATATGCGTACAAGTCCCAGCCGCGTATTACTTCGGTCTCGTTATGCGTGCAAGATCCTGCCGCGTATTGCTTCGGTCTCGTCGAGCGTACAAGTACCAGCCGCGTATTGCTGCGGTCTCGTGGAGCGTACAAGTTCCAGCCGCGTATTGCTTCGGTGTCGTCGAGCGAACAAGTTCCGGCAACGTATTGCTTCGGTCTCGTTATGCGTACAAGTTCCAGCCGGATGTTGCTTCAGTCTCATTATGCGAACAAGTTCCAGCCACGTAATCCTTCGGTCTCGATATGCGTGCAAGTTCCAGCCGCGTATTGCTTCGGTGTCGTCGAGCGAACAAGTTCCAGCCTCGTATTGCTTCGGTTTCGTGGAGCGTACAAGTTCCAGCCGCGTAATGCTTCGGTCTCGTTATGCGTGCAAGTTCCAGCCGCGTATTGCTTCGGTGTCGTCGAGCGAACAAGTTTCAGCCTCGTATTGCTTCGGTCTCGTTATGCGTGCAAGATCCTGCCGCGTATTGCTTCGGTCTCGTCTAGCGTACAAGACCCAGCCGCGTATTGCTTCGGTCTCGTTATGTGTGCAAGTTCCAGCCGCGTGTTGCTTCGGTCTCGTCAAGCGTACAAGTTGCAGCCGGATAATGCTTCGGTCTCGTTATGCGTGTCAGTTCCAGCCGCGTATTGCTTCGGTACCGTGGAGCGTACAAGTTCCAGCCGCGTGTTGCTTCGGTGTCGTCGAGCGAACAAGTTTCAGCCTCGTATTGCTTCGGTCTCGTTATGCGTGCAAGATCCTGCCGCGTATTGCTTCGGTCTCGTCTAGCGTACAAGACCCAGCCGCGTATTGCTTCGGTCTCGACGAGCGTGCAAGTACCAGCCGCGTATTGCTTCGGTCTCGTTATGCGTACAAGTTCCAGCCGGATGTTGCTTCAGTCTCATTATGCGAACAAGTTCCAGCCACGTAATCCTTCGGTCTCGATATGCGTGCAAGTTCCAGCCGCGTATTGCTTCGGTGTCGTCGAGCGAACAAGTTCCAGCCTCGTATTGCTTCGGTTTCGTGGAGCGTACAAGTTCCAGCCGCGTAATGCTTCGGTCTCGTTATGCGTGCAAGTTCCAGCCGCGTATTGCTTCGGTGTCGTCGAGCGAACAAGTTTCAGCCTCGTATTGCTTCGGTCTCGTTATGCGTGCAAGATCCTGCCGCGTATTGCTTCGGTCTCGTCTAGCGTACAAGACCCAGCCGCGTATTGCTTCGGTCTCGTTATGTGTGCAAGTTCCAGCCGCGTGTTGCTTCGGTCTCGTCAAGCGTACAAGTTGCAGCCGGATAATGCTTCGGTCTCGTTATGCGTGTCAGTTCCAGCCGCGTATTGCTTCGGTACCGTGGAGCGTACAAGTTCCAGCCGCGTGTTGCTTCGGTGTCGTCGAGCGAACAAGTTTCAGCCTCGTATTGCTTCGGTCTCGTTATGCGTGCAAGATCCTGCCGCGTATTGCTTCGGTCTCGTCTAGCGTACAAGACCCAGCCGCGTATTGCTTCGGTCTCGACGAGCGTGCAAGTACCAGCCGCGTATTGCTTCGGTGTCGTCGAGCGAACAAGTTCCAGCAGCGTATTGCTTCGGTCTCGTTCCGCGTACAAGTCCCGGCCGTGTATTGCTTCGGTCTCGTGGAGCGTACAAGTCCCAGCCGCGTGTTGCTTCGGTCTCGTTATGCGTACAAGTCCCAGCTGTGTCTTGCTTCGGTCTCGTTATGCGTACAAGTTCCAGCCGCGTGTTGCTTCGGTCTCGTTATGCGTACAAGTCCCAGCCGCGTATTGCTTTGGTCTCGTTATGCGTTCAAGTTCCAGCCGCGTGTTGATTCGGTCTCGTGGAGCGTTCAAGTTGCAGCCGCGTGTTGATTCGGTCTCGTTATGCGTACAAGTTCCAGCCGCGTATTGCTTCGGTCTCGGGGAGCGTAAAAGTTGCAGCCGGATAATGCTTCGGGCTTGTTATGCGTGCGAGTTCCAGACGCGTATTGTTTGGGTCTCGTTATGCGTGCAATATCCAGCAGCGCGTTGCTTCGGTCTCGTCGAACGTACAAGTTCCAGCCGCGTATTGCTTCGGTCTCGTCGAGCGTACAAGTCCCAGCCGCGTATTGCTTTGGTCTCGTTATGCGTACAAGTCCGAGCCGCGTATTGCTTCGGTCTCGTTATGCATACAAGGTCCAGCCGCGTGTTGCTTCGGTCTTGTTATGCGTACAAGCCCCAGCCGTGTCTTGCTTCGATCTCGTTATGCGTTCAAGTTCCAGCCGCGTATTTCTTCGGTCTCGTCGGGCGTACTAGTCCCAGCCGCGTGTTGCTTCGGTCTCGTTATGCGTACAAGTTCCAGCCGCGCGTTGCTTCGGTCTCGTTATGCGTGCAAGTTCCAGCCACGTATTTCTTCGGTCTCGTCGGGGGTACAAGTCCCAGCCGCGTGTTGCTTCGGTCTTGTTATGCGTGCAAGTTCCAGCCGCGTATTGCTTCGGTCTCGAGGAGCGTACAAGTCCCTGCCGCGCATTGCTTCGGTCTCGTCGAGCGTACAAGTTCCAGCCACGTATTTCTTCGGTCTCGTCGGGGGTACAAGTCCCAGCCGCGGTTTGCTTTGGTCTCGTTATGCGTACAAGTCCGAGCCGCGTATTGCTTCGGTCTCGTTATGCATACAAGGTCCAGCCGTGTAATGGTTCGGTCTCGTTATGCGTGCAAGTTCCAGCCGCGTATTGCTTCGGTCTCGTTATGCGTACAAGTTCCAGCCGCATGTTGCTTCGGTCTCGTTATGCGTACAAGTTTCAGCCGCGTATTGCTTCGGTCTCGTGGAGCGTGCGAGTTCCAGCCGCGTATTCCTTCGGTCTCGTTATGCGTACAAGTTCCAGCCGCGCAATGCTTCGGTCTTGTTATGCGTACAAGTTCCAGCAGCGCGTTGCTTCGGTCTCGTTATGCGTGCAAGTTCCAGCCGCGTATTTCTTCGGTCTCGTCGAGCGTACAAGTTCCAGCCGCGTATTGCTTCGGTCTCGTCGAGCGTACAAGTCCCAGCCGCGTATTGCTTCGGTCTCGTCGAGCGTACAAGTTCCAACCGCGTATTGCTTCGGTCTCGTTATGCGTACAAGTTCCAGCAGCGCGTTGCTTCGGTCTCATTATGCGTGCAAGTTCCAGCCGCGTATTTCTTCGGTCTCGTCGAGCGTACAAGTTCCAGCCGAGTATTGCTTCGGTCTCGTCGAGCGTACAAGTTCCAGCCGCGTATTGCTTCGGTCTCGTCGACCGTACAAGTCCCAGCCGCGTGTTGCTTCGCTCTTGTTATGCGTGCAAGTTTCAGCCGTGTATTGCTTCGGTCTCGTCAAGCGTACAAGTCCCAGCCGCGTATTGCTTCGGTCTCGTCGACTGTACAAGTTCCAGCCCCGTATTGCTTCGGTCTCGTCGAGCATACAAGTCCCAGCCGCGTATTGCTTTGGTCTCGTTATGCGTACAAGTCCCAGCCGCGTATTGCTTCCGTATCGTTATGCGTACAAGTCCCAGCCGCGTATTGCTTCGGTCTCGTTATGCGTGCTAGTTTCAGCCGCGTATTGCTTCGGTCTCTTTATGCGTGCAAGATCCTGCCGCGTATTGCTTCGGTCTCATTATGCGTACAAGTTTCAGCCGCATGTTGCTTCGGTCTCGTTATGCGTACAAGTCCCAGCCGCGTATTACTTCGGTCTCGATATGCGTGCAAGGTCCAGCCGCGTATTGCTTCGGTCTCGTCGAGCGTAGATGTTCCAGCCGCGTATTGCTTTGGTCTTGTTATGCGTACAAGTCCCAGCCGCGTGTTGCTTCGGTCTCATTATGCGTACAAGGCCCAGCCGTGTCTTGCTTCGGTCTCGTTATGCGTACAAGTTCCAGCCGCATGTTGCTTCGGTGTCGTTATGCGTACAAGTCCCAGCCGCGTATTACTTCGGTCTCGTTATGCGTGCAAGTTCCAGCCGCGTATAGCTTCGGTCTCGCGCACCGTACAAGTCCCAGCCGTGTATTGCTTCCGTCTCGTGGAGCGTACAAGTCCCAGCCGCATGTTGCTTCGGTGTCGTTATGCGTACAAGTCCCAGCCGCGTATTACTTCGGTCTCGTTATGCGTGCAAGTTCCAGCCGCGTATAGCTTCGGTCTCGCGCACCGTACAAGTCCCAGCCGTTTATTGCTTCCGTCTCGTGGAGCGTACAAGTCCCAGCCGCGTGTTGCTTCGGTCTCATTATGCGTACAAGTCCCAGCCGTGTCTTGCTTCGGTCTCGTTTTGCGTACAAGTCCCAGCCGTGTCTTGCTTCGGTCTCGTTTTGCGTACAAGTTCCAGCCGCATGTTGCTTCGGTCTCGTTATGCGTACAAGTTCCAGCAGCGCGTTGCTTCGGTCTCGTTATGCGTGCAAGTTCCAGCCGCGTATTTTTTCGGTTTCGTCGAGCGTACAGGTTCCAGCCGCGTATTGCTTCGGTCTCGTCGAGCGTACAGGTCCCAGCCGCGTATTGCTTTGGTCTCGTTATGCGTACAAGTCCCAGCCGCGTATTGCTTCGGTATCGTTATGCGTACAAGTCCCAGCCGCGTGTTGCTTCGGTCTTGTTATGCGTGCAAGTTCCAGCCGCGTATTGCTTCGATCTCGAGGAGCGTACAAGTCCCAGCCGCGCATTGCTTCGGTCTCGTCGAGCGTACAAGTTCCAGCTGCGTATTGCTTCGGTCTCGTCGAGCGTACAAGTTCCAGCCGCGTATTGCTTCGGTCTCGTCAAGCGTACAAGTTGCAGCCGGATAATGCTTCGGGCTTGTTATGCGTGCGAGTTCCAGACGCGTATTGTTTGGGTCTCGTTATGCGTGCAATTACCAGCCGCGTATTGCTGCGGTCTCGTCGAACGTACAAGTTCCAGCCGCGTATTCCATCGGTCTCGTCGAGCGTACAAGTCCCAGCCGCGTGTTGCTTCGGTCTCGTTATACGTACAAGTCCCAGCCGCGTATTGCTTCCATATCGTTATGCGTACAAGTCCCAGCCGCGTATTGCTTCGGTCTCGTTATGCGTACAAGTTCCGGCCGCGTAATGCTTCGGTCTCGTTATGCGTACAAGTTCCAGCAGCGCGTTGCTTCGGTCTCGTTATGCGCACAAGTCTCAGCCGTGTCTTGCTTCGGTCTCGTTTTGCGTGCAAGTTCCAGCCGCGTATTTCTTCGGTCTCGTCGGGCGTACAAGTCCCAGCCGCGTGTTGCTTCGGTCTCGTTATACGTACAAGTCCCAGCCGCGTATTGCTTCCATATCGTTATGCGTACAAGTCCCAGCCGCGTATTGCTTCGGTCTCGTTATGCGTACAAGTTCCGGCCGCGTAATGCTTCGGTCTCGTTATGCGTACAAGTTCCAGCAGCGCGTTGCTTCGGTCTCGTTATGCGCACAAGTCTCAGCCGTGTCTTGCTTCGATCTCGTTATGCGTACAAGTTCCAGCCGCGTGTTGCTTCGGTCTCGTTATGCGTTCAAGTTCCAGCCGCGTATTGCTTCGGTCTCGTTATGCGTACAAGTCCCAGCCGCGTATTGCTTCGGTATCGTTATGCGTACAAGTCCCAGCCGCGTGTTGCTTCGGTCTTGTTATGCGTACAAGCCCCAGCCGTGTCTTGCTTCGATCTCGTTATGCGTTCAAGTTCCAGCCGCGTATTTCTTCGGTCTCGTCGGGCGTACTAGTCCCAGCCGCGTGTTGCTTCGGTCTCGTTATGCGTACAAGTTCCAGCCGCGTAATGCTTCGGTCTCGATATGCGTACAAGTTCCAGCAGCGCGTTTCTTCGGTCTCGTTATGCGTGCAAGTTCCAGCCGCGTATTTCTTCGGTTTCGTCGAGCGTACAGGTTCCAGCCGCGTATTGCTTTGGTCTCGTTATGCGTACAAGTCCGAGCCGCGTATTGCTTCGGTCTCGTTATGCATACAAGATCCAGCCGTGTAATGGTTCGGTCTCGTTATGCGTGCAAGTTCCAGCCGCGTATTGCTTCGGTCTCGTCCAGCGTACAAGTTGCAGGCGGATAATGCTTCGGTCTCGTTATGCGTGCAAGTTCCAGCCGCGTATTGCTTCGGTCTCGTTATGCGTACAAGTTCCAGCCGCATGTTGCTTCGGTCTCGTTATGCGTACAAGTTCCTGCCGCGTAATGCTTCGGTCTCGATGTGCGTACAAGTTCCAGCAGCGCGTTGCTTCGGTCTCGTCGAGCGTACAAGTTTCAGCCGCGTGTTGCTTCGGTCTCGTCGAGCGTACAAGTCCCAGCCGCGGTTTGCTTTGGTCTCGTTATGCGTACAAGTCCGAGCCGCGTATTGCTTCGGTCTCGTTATGCATACAAGGTCCAGCCGTGTAGTGGTTCGGTCTCGTTATGCGTGCAAGTTCCAGCCGCGTATTGCTTCGGTCTCGTTATGCGTACAAGTTCCAGCCGCATGTTGCTTCGGTCTCGTTATGCGTACAAGTTTCAGCCGCGTATTGCTTCGGTCTCGTGGAGCGTGCGAGTTCCAGCCGTGTATTGCTTCGGTCTCGACGAGCGTACAAGTCCCAGCCGCGGTTTGCTTTGGTCTCGTTATGCGTACAAGTCCCAGCCGCGTATTGCTTCGGTCCCGTTATGCGTACAAGTTCCAGCCGCATGTTGCTTCGGTCTCGTTATGCGTACAAGTTTCAGCCGCGTATTGCTTCGGTCTCGTGGAGCGTGCGAGTTCCAGCCGCGTATTGCTTCGGTCTCGTTATGCGTACAAGTTCCAGCCGCGCAATGCTTCGGTCTAGTTATGCGTACAAGTTCCAGCAGCGCGTTGCTTCGGTCTCGTTATGCGTGCAAGTTCCAGCCGCGTATTTCTTCGGTCTCGTCGAGCGTACAAGTTCCAGCCGCGTATTGCTTCGGTCTCGTCGAGCATACAAGTCCCAGCCGCGTATTGCTTTGGTCTCGTTATGCGTACAAGTCCCAGCCGCGTATTGCTTCCGTATTGTTATGCGTACAAGTCCCAGCCGCGTATTGCTTCGGTCTCGTAATGCGTACAAGTTCCAGCCGCGTAATGCTTCGGTCTCGTTATGCGTTCAAGTTCCTGCCGCGTGTTGCTTCTGTCTCGTTATGCGTACAAGTTCCAGCCGTGTAATGCTTGGGTCTCGTAATGCGTACAGGTTCCAGCCGCGTATTGCTTCGGTCTCGTTATGCGTACAAGTCCCAGCCGCGTATTGCTACGGTCTGGTCAAGCGTACAAGTTGCAGCCGGATAATGCTTCGGTCTCGTTATGCGTGCAAGTTCCAGCCGCGTATTCCTTCGGTCTCGTCGAGCGTACAAGTTCCAGCCGCGTATTGCCTCGGTCTCGTTATGCGTACAAGTTCCAGCCGCGTAAAGCTTCGGTCTCGTTATGCGTACAAGTTCCAGCAGCGCGTTTCTTCGGTCTCGGTATGCGTGCAAGTTCCAGCCGCGTATTTCTTCGGTTTCGGCGAGCGTACAAGTTGCAGCCGCGTATTGCTTCGGTCTCGTCGAGCGTACAGGTCCCAGCCGCGTATTGCTTTGGTCTCGTTATACGTGCAAGTCCCAGCCGCGTATTGCTTCCGTATCGTTATGCGTACAAGTCCCAGCCGCGTATTGCTTCGGTCTCGTTATGCGTACAAGTTCCGGCCGCGTAATGCTTTAGTCTCGTTATGCGTACAAGTTCTAGCAGCGCGTTGCTTCGGTCTCGTTATGCGTGCAAGTTCCAGCCGCGTATTTCTTCGGTCTCGCCGGGCGTACAAGACCCAGCCGCGTATTGCTTCGGTCTCGTTATACGTACAAGTCCCAGCCGCGTATTGCTTCCCTATCGTTATGCGTGCAAGTTCCAGCCGCGTATTGCTTCGGTCTCGTCGAGCGTACAAGTTCCAGCCGCGTATTGCTTCGGTCTCGTCGACCGTACAAGTCCCAGCCGCGTGTTGCTTCGCTCTTGTTATGCGTGCAAGTTTCAGCCGCGTATTGCTTCGGTCTCGTCAAGCGTACAAGTCCCAGCGGCGTATTGCTTCGGTCTCGTGGAGCGTGCGAGTTCCAGTCACGTATTGCTTCGGTCTCGTCGAGCGTAGAAGCTCCAGCCGCGTATTGCTTCGGTCTCGTGGATCGTACAAGCCCCAGCCGCGTATTGCTTCGGTCTCGTCGAGCGTACAAGTTCCAACCGCGTATTGCTTCGGTCTCGTGATGCGTACAAGTTCCAGCAGCGCGTTGCTTCGGTCTCGTGGAGCGTTCAAGTTCCAGCAGCGCGTTGCTTCGGTCTCGTTATGCGTGCAAGTTCCAGCCGCGTATTTCTTCGGTCTCGTCGGGCGTACAAGATCCAGCCGCGTATTGCTTCGGTCTCGTTATGCGTACAAGTTCCGGCCCCGTATTGCTTCGGTATCGTTATGCGTACAAGTCCCAGCCGCGTGTTGATTCGGTCTTGTTATGCGTGCAAGTTCCAGCCGCGTATTGCTTCGGTCTCGTCGAGCCTTCAAGTCCCAGCCGCGTATTGCTGTGGTCTCGTTATACGTGCAAGTCCCAGCCGCGTATTGCTTCCGTATCGTTATGCGTACAAGTCCCAGCCGCGTATTGCTTCGGTATCGTTATGCGTACAAGTCCCAGCCGCGTATTGCTTCGGTATCGTTATGCGTGCAAGTCCCAGCCGCGTGTTGATTCGGTCTTGTTATGCGAGCAAGTCCCAGCCGCGTATTGCTTCGGCATCGTTATGCATACAAGTCCCAGCCGTGGCTTCCTTCGGTCTCGTTATGCGTACAAGTTCCAGCCGTGTATTGCTTTGTTCTAGTTATGCGTACAAGTTCCAGCCGGGTACTGCTTCAGTCTCGTCGAGCGTACAGGTTCCAGCCGCGTATTGCTTCGGTCTCGTGGAGCGTGCGAGTTGCAGTCACGTATTGCTTCGGTCTCGTCGAGCGTAAAAGCTCCAGCCGCGGTTTGCTTTGGTCTCGTTATGCGTACAAGTCCCAGCCGCGTATTGCTTCGGTCTCGTTATGCGTACAAGTTCCAGCCGCATGTTGCTTCGGTCTCGTTATGCGTACAAGTTTCAGCCGCGTATTGCTTCGGTCTCGTGGAGCGTGCGAGTTCCAGCCGCGTATTGCTTCGGTCTCGTTATGCGTACAAGTTCCAGCCGCGCAATGCTTCGGTCTAGTTATGCGTACAAGTTCCAGCAGCGCGTTGCTTCGGTCTCGTTATGCGTGCAAGTTCCAGCCGCGTATTTCTTCGGTCTCGTCGAGCGTACAAGTTCCAGCCGCGTATTGCTTCGGTCTCGTCGAGCGTACAAGTCCCAGCCGCGTATTGCTTTGGTCTCGTTATGCGTACAAGTCCCAGCCGCGTCTTGCTTCGGTCTCGTCGAGCGTACAAGTTCCAACCGCGTATTGCTTCGGTCTCGTTATGCGTACAAGTTCCAGCAGCGCGTTGCTTCGGTCTCATTATGCGTGCAAGTTCCAGCCGCGTATTTCTTCGGTCTCGTCGAGCGTACAAGTTCCAGCCGCGTATTGCTTCGGTCTCGTCGAGCGTACAAGTTCCAGCCGCGTATTGCTTCGGTCTCGTCGACCGTACAAGTCCCAGCCGCGTGTTGCTTCGCTCTTGTTATGCGTGCAAGTTTCAGCCGCGTATTGCTTCGGTCTCGTCAAGCGTACAAGTCCCAGCCGCGTATTGCTTCGGTCTCGTCGACTGTACAAGTTCCAGCCCCGTATTGCTTCGGTCTCGTCGAGCATACAAGTCCCAGCCGCGTATTGCTTTGGTCTCGTTATACGTGCAAGTCCCAGCCGCGTATTGCTTCCGTATCGTTATGCGTACAAGTCCCAGCCGCGTATTGCTTCGGTCTCGTTATGCGTACAAGTTCCGGCCGCGTAATGCTTTAGTCTCGTTATGCGTACAAGTTCCAGCAGCGCGTTGCTTCGGTCTCGTTATGCGTGCAAGTTCCAGCCGCGTATTTCTTCGGTCTCGCCGGGCGTACAAGACCCAGCCGCGTATTGCTTCGGTCTCGTTATACGTACAAGTCCCAGCCGCGTATTGCTTCCCTATCGTTATGCGTGCAAGTTCCAGCCGCGTATTGCTTCGGTCTCGTCGAGCGTACAAGTTCCAGCCGCGTATTGCTTCGGTCTCGTCAACCGTACAAGTCCCAGCCGCGTGTTGCTTCGCTCTTGTTATGCGTGCAAGTTTCAGCCGCGTATTGCTTCGGTCTCGTCAAGCGTACAAGTCCCAGCGGCGTATTGCTTCGGTCTCGTGGAGCGTGCGAGTTCCAGTCACGTATTGCTTCGGTCTCGTCGAGCGTAGAAGCTCCAGCCGCGTATTGCTTCGGTCTCGTGGATCGTACAAGCCCCAGCCGCGTATTGCTTCGGTCTCGTCGAGCGTACAAGTTCCAACCGCGTATTGCTTCGGTCTCGTGATGCGTACAAGTTCCAGCAGCGCGTTGCTTCGGTCTCGTGGAGCGTTCAAGTTCCAGCAGCGCGTTGCTTCGGTCTCGTTATGCGTGCAAGTTCCAGCCGCGTATTTCTTCGGTCTCGTCGGGCGTACAAGATCCAGCCGCGTATTGCTTCGGTCTCGTTATGCGTACAAGTTCCGGCCCCGTATTGCTTCGGTATCGTTATGCGTACAAGTCCCAGCCGCGTGTTGATTCGGTCTTGTTATGCGTGCAAGTTCCAGCCGCGTATTGCTTCGGTCTCGTCGAGCCTTCAAGTCCCAGCCGCGTATTGCTGTGGTCTCGTTATACGTGCAAGTCCCAGCCGCGTATTGCTTCCGTATCGTTATGCGTACAAGTCCCAGCCGCGTATTGCTTCGGTATCGTTATGCGTACAAGTCCCAGCCGCGTATTGCTTCGGTATCGTTATGCGTGCAAGTCCCAGCCGCGTGTTGATTCGGTCTTGTTATGCGAGCAAGTCCCAGCCGCGTATTGCTTCGGCATCGTTATGCATACAAGTCCCAGCCGTGGCTTCCTTCGGTCTCGTTATGCGTACAAGTTCCAGCCGTGTATTGCTTTGTTCTAGTTATGCGTACAAGTTCCAGCCGGGTACTGCTTCAGTCTCGTCGAGCGTACAGGTTCCAGCCGCGTATTGCTTCGGTCTCGTGGAGCGTGCGAGTTGCAGTCACGTATTGCTTCGGTCTCGTCGAGCGTAAAAGCTCCAGCCGCGTATTGCTTCGGTCTCGTGGAGCGTACAAGTCCCAGCCGCGTATTGTTTCGGTCTCGTCGAGCGTACAAGTTCCAACCGCGTATTGCTTCGGTCTCGTCGAGCGTGCAAGTTCCAGCCGTGTATTGCTTCGGTCTCGTGGAGCGTACAAGTTCCAGCAGCGCGTTGCTTCGGTCTGGTTATGCGTACAAGTTCGAGCAGCGTATTGCTTCGATCTCGTTATGCGTACAAGTTCCAGCCGCGTATTGCTTCGGTCTCGTCGAGCGTGCAAGTTCCAGCCACGTATTGCTTCGGTCTCGTTATGCGTGCAAGTTCCAACCGCGTATTGCTTCGGTTTCATCGAGGGTACAAGTACCAGCCGCGTATTCCTCCGGTCTCTTCGAGCGTACGAGTCCCAGCCGCATATTGCTTCTGTCTCGTTACGCGTACAAGTCCCAGCCGTGTATTGCATCGGTCTCGTCGAGCGTACAAGTACCAGCAGTGCATTGCTTCGCTCTCGTTATGCGAGCAAGTTCCAGCCGCGTATTGCTTCGGTCTCGTGGAGCGTACAAGTTTCAGCCGCGTATTGCTTCGGTCTCGTCGAGCGTACAAGTTCCAGCAGCGTATTGCTTCGGTGTCGTTATGCGTACAAGTCCCAGCCGCGTATTGCTTCGGTCTCGTTATGCGTGCAAGTTCCAGCCGCGCATTGCTTCGGTCTCGTTATGCGTACAAGTTCCAGCCGCGTATTGCTTAAGTCTCGTCGAGCGTACAAGTCCCAGCCGCGTAGTGCTTCGGCATCATCGATCGTACAAGAACCAGCCGCTTATTGCTTCGGTCTCGTGGAGCGTACAAGATCCAGCCGCGAATTGCTTCGGTCCCGTCGAGCGGACAAGTTCCAGCCACGTATTGCGTCAGTCTCGTCGTGCGTACAAGTTCCAGCCGAGTAATGCTTTGGTCTCGTTATGTGTGCAAGTTGGGGCCGTGGATTGCTTCGGTCTCGTCGAGCGTACAAGTTCCAGCCGCGTATTGCTTCGGTCTCATCGAGCGTACAAGTCCTAGCCGCGTATTGCTTCGATGTCGTTATGCGTACAAGTTCCAGCAGCGCGTTGCTTCGGTCTCGTTATGCGTGCAAGTTGCAGCCGCGTATTGCTTCGGTCTCGTCGAGCGTACAAGTTGCACCCGCGTATTGCTTCGGTGTCGTCGAGCGTACAAGTTCCAGCCGCGTATTGCTTCGGTCTCTTCGAGCGTACAAGTCCCAGCCGTGTATTGCTTCGGTCTCGTTATGCGTACAAGTTCCAGCCGCGTGTTGCTTCGGTCTCGTTATGCGTGCAAGTTCCAGACGTGTATTGCTTCGGTCTCTTCGAGCGTACAAGTCCCAGCCGTGTATTACTTCGGTCTCGTTATGCGTACAAGTTCCAGCCGCGTGTTGCTTTGTTCTCGTTATGCGCACAAGTCCCAGCAGCGTATAGCTTCTGTCTCGTTGAGCGTACAAGTTCCAGCCGCGTGTTGCTTCGGTCTCATTTATGCGTGCAAGTTCCACACGCGTATTGCTTCGGTCTCGTCGAGCGTACAAGTCCTAGCCGCGCATTGCTTCGGTCGCGTTATGCGTACAAGTCCCAGCCGTGTATTGCTTCGGTCTAGTTTTGCGTACAAGTTCCAGCCGCGTGTTGCTTCGGTCTCGTTATGCGTACAAGTTCCAGCCGCGTCATGCTTCGGTCTCGTCGAGCGTACAAGTTCCAGCAGCGTATTGCATCGATCTCGTTATGCGTACAAGTTCCAGCCGCGCATTGCTTCGGTCTAGTCGAGCGTACAAGTTCGAGCCACGTATTGCTTCAGTCTCGTTATGCGTGCAAGTTCCAGCCGCGTATTGCTTCGGTCTCGTTATGCGTACAAGTTCCAGCCGCGTATTGCTTCGGTCTAGTCGATCGTACAAGTACCAGCAGCGTATTGCTTCGGTCTCGTTATGCGTACAAGTCCCAGCCGCGTATTGTTTTATTCTCGTTATGCGTACAAGGCCCAGCGGCGTATTGCTACGGTCTCATCGAGCGTACAAGTTCCAGCCACGTATTGCTTCGGTCTCGTCGAGCGAACAAGTTCCAGCCGTGTATTGCTTCGGTCTCGTCGAGCGTGCAAGTTCCAGCCGTGTATTGCTTCGGTCTCGTCGAGCATACAAGTTCCACCCGCGTGTTGCTTCGGTCTCATTTATGCGTGCAAGTTCCAGACGCGTATTGCTTCGGTCTCGTCGAGCGTACAAGTCCTTGCCGCGCATTGCTTCGGTCGCGTTATGCGTACAAGTCCCAGCCGTGTATTGCTTCGGTCTAGTTTTGCGTACAAGTTCCAGCCGCGTGTTGCTTCGGTCCCGTTATGCGTACAAGTTCCAGCCGCGTAATGCTTCGGTCTCGTCGAGTGTACAAGTTCCAGCCGCGTATTGCTTTGTTCTCGTTATGCGTGCAAGTTCCAGCCGCACATTGCTTCGGTCTCGTCAAGCGTACAAGTCCCAGCCGCGTATTGCTTCGGTCTCGTCGAGCGAACAAGTTCCAGCCGTGTATTGCTTCGGTCTCGTCGAGCGTGCAAGTTCCAGCCACGTATTGCGTCAGTCTCGTCGAGCGTACAAGTTCCAGCCGAGTAATGCTTTGGTCTCGTTATGTGTGCAAGTTGGGGCCGCGGATTGCTTCGGTCTCGTCGAGCGTACAAGTTCCAGCCGCGTATTGCTTCGGTCTCATCGAGCGTACAAGTCCTAGCCGCGTATTGCTTCGATGTCGTTATGCGTACAAGTTCCAGCAGCGCGTTGCTTCGGTCTCGTTATGCGTGCAAGTTGCAGCCGCGTATTGCTTCGGTCTCGTCGAGCGTACAAGATCCAGCCGCGAATTGCTTCGGTCCCGTCGAGCGGACAAGTTCCAGCCACGTATTGCGTCAGTCTCGTCGAGCGTACAAGTTCCAGCCGAGTAATGCTTTGGTCTCGTTATGTGTGCAAGTTGGGGCCGCGGATTGCTTCGGTCGCGTCGAGCGTACAAGTTCCAGCCGCGTATTGCTTCGGTCTCATCGAGCGTACAAGTCCTAGCCGCGTATTGCTTCGATGTCGTTATGCGTACAAGTTCCAGCAGCGCGTTGCTTCGGTCTCGTTATGCGTGCAAGTTGCAGCCGCGTATTGCTTCGGTCTCGTCGAGCGTACAAGTTGCACCCGCGTATTGCTTCGGTGTCGTCGAGCGTACAAGTTCCAGCCGCGTATTGCTTCGGTCTCTTCGAGCGTACAAGTCCCAGCCGTGTATTGCTTCGGTCTCGTTATGCGTACAAGTTCCAGCCGCGTGTTGCTTCGGTCTCGTTATGCGTGCAAGTTCCAGACGTGTATTGCTTCGGTCTCTTCGAGCGTACAAGTCCCAGCCGTGTATTACTTCGGTCTCGTTATGCGTACAAGTTCCAGCCGCGTGTTGCTTTGTTCTCGTTATGCGCACAAGTCCCAGCAGCGTATAGCTTCTGTCTCGTTGAGCGTACAAGTTCCAGCCGCGTGTTGCTTCGGTCTCATTTATGCGTGCAAGTTCCACACGCGTATTGCTTCGGTCTCGTCGAGCGTACAAGTCCTAGCCGCGCATTGCTTCGGTCGCGTTATGCGTACAAGTCCCAGCCGTGTATTGCTTCGGTCTAGTTTTGCGTACAAGTTCCAGCCGCGTGTTGCTTCGGTCTCGTTATGCGTACAAGTTCCAGCCGCGTCATGCTTCGGTCTCGTCGAGCGTACAAGTTCCAGCAGCGTATTGCATCGATCTCGTTATGCGTACAAGTTCCAGCCGCGCATTGCTTCGGTCTAGTCGAGCGTACAAGTTCGAGCCACGTATTGCTTCGGTCTCGTTATGCGTGCAAGTTCCAGCCGCGTATTGCTTCGGTCTCGTTATGCGTACAAGTTCCAGCCGCGTATTGCTTCGGTCTAGTCGATCGTACAAGTACCAGCAGCGTATTGCTTCGGTCTCGTTATGCGTACAAGTCCCAGCCGCGTATTGTTTTATTCTCGTTATGCGTACAAGGCCCAGCGGCGTATTGCTACGGTCTCATCGAGCGTACAAGTTCCAGCCACGTATTGCTTCGGTCTCGTCGAGCGAACAAGTTCCAGCCGTGTATTGCTTCGGTCTCGTCGAGCGTGCAAGTTCCAGCCGTGTATTGCTTCGGTCTCGTCGAGCATACAAGTTCCACCCGCGTGTTGCTTCGGTCTCATTTATGCGTGCAAGTTCCAGACGCGTATTGCTTCGGTCTCGTCGAGCGTACAAGTCCTTGCCGCGCATTGCTTCGGTCGCGTTATGCGTACAAGTCCCAGCCGTGTATTGCTTCGGTCTAGTTTTGCGTACAAGTTCCAGCCGCGTGTTGCTTCGGTCCCGTTATGCGTACAAGTTCCAGCCGCGTAATGCTTCGGTCTCGTCGAGTGTACAAGTTCCAGCCGCGTATTGCTTTGTTCTCGTTATGCGTGCAAGTTCCAGCCGCACATTGCTTCGGTCTCGTCAAGCGTACAAGTCCCAGCCGCGTATTGCTTCGGTCTCGTCGAGCGAACAAGTTCCAGCCGTGTATTGCTTCGGTCTCGTCGAGCGTGCAAGTTCCAGCCGTGTATTGCTTCGGTCTCGTGGAGCGTACAAGTTCCAGCCGCGTATTGCTTCGGTCTCGTTATGCGTGCAATTTCCAGCCGCGTGTTGCTTCGGTTTCGTCGATCGTACAAGTACCAGCTGCGTATTGCTTCGGTCTCGTCGATCGTACAAGTACCAGCAGCGTATTGCTTCGGTCTCGTTATGCGTACAAGTCCCAGCCGCGTATTGTTTTATTCTCGTTATGCGTACAAGGCCCAGCCGCGTATTGCTACGGTCTCGTCGAGCGTACAAGTTCCAGCCGTGTATCGCTTCGGTCTCGTCGAGCGTGCTAGTTCCAGCCGTGTATTGCTTCGGTCTCGTCGAGCGTACAAGTTCCAGCCGCGTGTTGCTTCGGTCTCATTTATGCGTGCAAGTTCCAGACGCGTACTGCTTCGGTCTCGTCGAGCGTACAAGTCCTAGCCGCGCATTGCTTCGGTCGCGTTATGCGTACAAGTCCCAGCCGTGTATTGCTTCGGTCTAGTTTTGCGTACAAGTTCCAGCCGCGTGTTGCTTCGGTCTCGTTATGCGTACAAGTTCCAGCCGCGTAATCCTTCGGTCTCGTCGAGCGTACAAGTTCCAGCCGCGTATTGCTTTGTTCTCGTTATGCGTGCAAGTTCCAGCCGCACATTGCTTCTGTCTCGTCGAGCGTACAAGTTCCAGCAGCGTATTGCTTCGGTGTCGTTATGCGTACAAGTCCCAGCCGCGTATTGCTTCGGTCTCGTTATGCGTGCAAGTTCCAGCCGCGCATTGCTTCGGTCTCGTTATGCGTACAAGTTCCAGCCGCGTATTGCTTAAGTCTCGTCGAGCGTACAAGTCCCAGCCGCGTAGTGCTTCGGCATCATCGATCGTACAAGAACCAGCCGCTTATTGCTTCGGTCTCGTCGAGCGTACAAGTTCCAGCCGCGTGTTGCTTCGGTCTCATTTATGCGTGCAAGTTCCAGACGCGTACTGCTTCGGTCTCGTCGAGCGTACAAGTCCTAGCCGCGTATTGCTTCGGTCGCGTTATGCGTACAAGTGCCAGCCGTGTATTGCTTCGGTCTTTGTTTTGCATACAAGTTCCAGCCGCGTGTTGCTTCGATCTCGTTATGCGTGCAAGTTTCAGACGCGTATTGCTTCGATCTCGTTATGCGTACAAGTGCCAGCCGTGTATTGCTTCGGTCTTTGTTTTGCATACAAGTTCCAGCCGCGTGTTGCTTCGATCTCGTTATGCGTGCAAGTTTCAGACGCGTATTGCTTCGATCTCGTTATGCGTACAAGTTCCAGCCGCGTATTGCTTCCGTCTCGTGGAGCATACAAGTCCCAGGCGCATATAGCTGCGCTCTCGTTATGCGTACAGGTACCAGCCGCGTATTGCTTCTGTCTCGTCGAGAGTACAAGTTCCAGCCGCCTATTGTTTTGGTCTCGTTGTGCGTACAAGTCCCAGCCGCGTATTCCTTCGGTCTCTTCGAGCGTACAAGTTCCAGCAGCGTATTGCTTCGGTCTCGTTTTGCGTACAAGTTCCAGCCGCGTGTTGCTTCGGTCTCGATATGCGTGCAAGTTGCAGCAGCGCGTTGCTTTGGTCTCGATATGTGTGCAAGTTCCGGCCGCGTATTGGTTCGGTATCGTCGGGCATACAAGTTCCATTCGCGTACTGCTTCGGTCTCATCGAGCGCACAAGTTCCAGCCGCGTATTGCTTCGGTCTCGTTACGCGAACAAGCCCCAGCCGCGTATTGCTTTGTTCTCGCTTTGCGTACATTCCCCAGCCGCGTATTGCTTCGGTCTCGTCGGGCATACTAGTTCCAACCGCGTATTGCTTCGGTCTCGTCGAGCGTACAAGTCCCAGCCGCGTATTGCTTTGTTCTCGTCGACCGTATAAGTTTCAGCAGCGTATTGCTTCGGTCTCGGCGAGAGTGAAGTTTCCAGCCGCGTGTTGCTTCGGTCTCGTCGAGTGTACAAGTTCCAGCCGCGTATTGCTTTGGTCTCGTTATGCGTACAAGTCCCAGCAGCGTAATCCTTCGGTCTCTTCGAGCGTACAAGTTCCAGCCGCGTATTCCTTCGGTCTCGTCGAGCGTACAAGTTCCAGCCGCGTATTGCTTCGGTCTCGTTACGCGAACAAGCCCCAGCCGCGTATTGCTTTGTTCTCGCTTTGCGTACATTCCCCAGCCGCGTATTGCTTCGGTCTCGTCGAGCGTACAAGTCTCAGCCGCGTATTGCTTCGGTCTCGTGGAGCGTACAAGTCCAAGCCGCGTATTGCTTCGGTCTCGTCGAGAGTACAAGTTCCAGCCGCGTATTGCTTCGGTCTCGTGGAGCGTACAAGTCCCAGCCGCGTATTGCTTCGGTCTCGTCGAGAGTACAAGTTCCAGCCGCGTATTGCTTTGGTCTCGTTATGCGTACAAGTCCCAGCCGCGTAATCCTTCGGTCTCTTCGAGCGTACAAGTTCCAGCCGCGTATTCCTTCGGTCTCGTCGAGCGTACAAGTTCCAGCAGAGTATTGCTTCGGTCTCGTTATGCGTGCAAGTTCCAGCCCCGTATTGCTCCGATCTCGTTATGCGCACATGTTCCAACCGTGTATTTCTTCGGTTTCGTTATGCGTACAAGTTCCAGCCGCGCGTTGCTTCGGTCTCGTTAGGCGTGCAAGTTCCAGCCGCGTAATGCTTCGGTCTCGTTATGCGTACAATTTCCAGCCGCGTATTGCTTCGGTCTCTTGGAGCATACAAGTCCCAGGCGCGTATAGCTGCAGTCTCGTTATGCGTACAAGTTCCAGCCGCGTATTAATTCGGTCTCGTGGAGCATACAAGTCCCAGGCGCGTATTTCTGCGGTCTCGTCGAGCGTACTAGTCCTAGCCGCGTAATGCTTCGGTCTCGTTATGCGTGCAAGTTCCAGCCGCGTATTGCTTCGGTCTCGTTATGCGTACAAGTTCCAGCCGCGTAATGCTTCGGTCTCGTCGAGCGTACAAGCACCAGCAGCGTATTGCTTCGGTCTCGTTATGCGTACAAGTCCCAGCCGCGTATTGTTTTATTCTCGTTATGCGTACAAGTCCCAGCCGCGTATTGCTTTGTTCTCGTTATGCGTACAAGTCCCGGCCGCGTATTGCTTCGGTATCGTCGGGCATACAAGTTCCAACCGCGTATTGCTTCGGTCTCGTATAGCGTACAAGTCCCAGCCGCGTATTGCTTTGTTCTCGTCGACCGTATAAGTTCCAGCAGCGTATTGCTTCGGTCTCGTTGAGAGTGAAGTTTCCAGCCGCGTGTTGCTTCGGTCTCGTCGAGTGTACAAGTTCCAGCCGCGTATTGCTTTGATCTTGTTATGCGTACAAGCTCCAGCCGCGTATTGCTTCGGTCTCGTCGAGCGCACAAGTTGCAGCCGCATGTTGCTTCGGTCTCGTTATGCGTGCAAGTTTCAGACGCATATAGCTTCGGTCTCGTCGAGCGTACAAGTCCAAGCCGCGTATTGCTTTGGTCGGGTTATGCGTACATGTCCCAGCCGTGTATTGCTTCGGCCTCGTTTTGCGTACAAGCTCAGGCCGCGTGTTGCTTCGGTCTCGTTATGCGTACAAGAAGCAGCCGCGCATTGCTTCGGTCTCGTGCAGCATACAAGTCCCAGCCGCGTATTGCTTCGGTCTCGTCGAGCGTACAAGTCCCAGCCGCGTATTGCTTTGGTCTTGTTATGCGTACAAGTCCCAGCCTCGTGTTGCTTCGGTGTCTTCATGCGTACAAGTCTCAGCCGCGTGTTGGTTCGGTCTCGTCGAGCGAACAAGTTCCAGCAGCGCGTTGCTTCGGTCTCGTTATGCGTACAATTTCCAGCCGCGTATTGCTTCGGTCTCTTGGAGCATACAAGTCCCAGGCGCGTATAGCTGCAGTCTCGTTATGCGTACAAGTTCCAGCCGCGTATTACTTCGGTCTCTTCGAGCGTACAAGTTCCAGCCGCGTATTGCTTCGGTCTCGTTACGCGTACAAGTTCCAGCCGCGTGTTGCTTCGGTCTCGTTAGGCGTGCATGTCTCAGCCGCGTGTTGCTTCGGTCTCGTTATGAGTACAAGTCCCAGCCGCGTATTGCTTCGGTCTCGTTAGGCGTGCAAGTCCCAGCTGCGTATTGCTTCGGTCTCGTCGAGCGAACAAGTTCCAGCAGCGCGTTGCTTCGGTCCCGTTATGCGTACAAGTTCCAGCCGCGTGTTGCTTCGGTCTCGTTAGGCGTACAAGTCTCAGCCGCGTGTTGCTTCGGTCCCGTTATGAGTACAAGTCCCAGCCGCGTATTGCTTCGGTCTCGTTAGGCGTGCAAGTCCCAGCTGCGTGTTGCTTCGGTCTCGTTATGCGTACAAGTCCCAGCCGTGTAATGCTTCGGTCTCGTGGAGCGTTCAAGTTCCAGCCGCGTATTGCTTTGGTCTCGTCGAGCGTACTAGTCCTAGCCGCGTATTGCTTCGGTGGCGTTATGCGTACAAGTGCCAGCCGTGTATTGCTTCGGTCTTTGTTTTGCATACAAGTTCCAGCCGCGTGTTGCTTCGATCTCGTTATGCGTGCAAGTTTCAGACGCGTATTGCTTCGATCTCGTTATGCGTACAAGTTCCAGCCGCGTACTGCTTCCGTCTCGTGGAGCATACAAGTCCCAGGCGCATATAGCTGCGCTCTCGTTATGCGTACAAGTTCCAGCCGCGTATTGCTTCTGTCTCGTCGAGAGTACAAGTTCCAGCCGCGTATCGTTTTGGTCTCGTTGTGCGTACAAGTCCCAGCCGCGTATTCCTTCGGTCTCTTCGAGCGTACAAGTTCCAGCAGCGTATTGCTTCGGTCTCGTTATGCGTACAAGTTCCAGCCGCGTGATGCTTCGGTCTCGTTATGCGTACAAGTTCCAGCCGCGTAATGCTTCGGTTTCGTTATGTGTGCAAGTTCTATCCGCGGATTGCCTCGGTCTCGTCAGGCGTACAAGTTCCTGCCGCGTATTCCTTCGGTCTCTTCGAGCGTACAAGTTCCAGCCGCCCACTGCTTCGGTCTCGTTATGCGTACAAGTCCCAGCCGCGTATTGCGTTGTTCTCGTTATGTGTACAAGTCCCAGCCGCGTATTACTTCGGTATCGTCGGGCATACAAGTTCCAACCCCGTATTGCTTCGGTCTCGTCGAGCGTACAAGTCCCAGCCGCGTATTGCTTCCGTCTCGTGGAGCATACAAGTCCGAGGTGCATATAGCTGCGGTCTCGTTATGCGTACAAGTGCCAGCCGCGTATTCCTTCGGTCTCATCGAGCGTACCAGTTCCAGCCGCGTACTGCTTCGGTCTCGTTTCGCGTACAAGTTCCAGCCGTGTATTGCTTCGGTCTCGTCGAGCGTAAAAGTTCCAGCCGTGTATTGCTTCAATCTCGTCGAGCGTACAAGTTCCAGCCGCGTATTGCTTCGGTCTCTTTACGCGTACAAGTCCCAGCCGCGTATTGCTTTGTTCTCGTCGAGCGTATAAGTTCCAGTAGCGTATAGCTTCGGTCTCGTCGAGAGTGAAATTTCCAGCCGCGTGTTGCTTCGGTCTCGTCGAGTGTATAAGTTCCAGCCGCGTATTGCTTTGGTCTCGATATGCGTACAAGTCCCAGCCGCGTATTCCTTCAGTCTCTTCGAGCGTACAAGATCCAGCCGCGTATTCCTTCGGTCTCGTCGAGCGTACAAGTTCCAGCCGCGTATTGCTTCGGTCTCGTTACGCGTACAAGTCCCAGCCGCGTATTGCTTTGTTCTCGTTTTGCGTACAAGTCCCAGCCGCGTACTGCTTCGGTCTCGTCGAGCATACAAGTTCCAGCCGCGTGTTGCTTCGGTCTCGCTTAGCGTACAAGTTCCAGCCGCGTATTCCTTCGGTCTCGTCGAGCGTACAAGTCCTTGCCGCGCATTGCTTCGGTCGCGTTATGCGTACAAGTACCAGCCGTGTGTTGCTTCGGTCTAGTTTTGCGTACAAGTTCCAGCCGCGTGTTGCTTCGGTCTCGTTATGCGTACAAGTTCCAGCCGCGTAATGCTTCGGTCTCGTCGAGCGAACAAGTTCCAGCCGCGTATTGCTTTGTTCTCGTTATGCGTGCAAGTTCCAGCCGCACATTGCTTCGGCCTCGTCGGGCGTACAAGTCCCAGCGGCGTATTGCTTCGGCATCATCGATCGTACAAGAACCAGCCGCTTATTGCTTCGGTCTCGTCGAGCGTACAAGTTCCAGCCGCGTGTTGCTTCGGTCTCATTTATGCGTGCAAGTTCCAGACGCGTACTGCTTCGGTCTCGTCGAGCGTACAAGTCCTAGCCGCGTATTGCTTCGGTCGCGTTATGCGTACAAGTGCCAGCCGTGTATTGCTTCGGTCTTTGTTTTGCATACAAGTTCCAGCCGCGTGTTGCTTCGATCTCGTTATGCGTGCAAGTTTCAGACGCGTATTGCTTCGATCTCGTTATGCGTACAAGTTCCAGCCGCGTATTGCTTCCGTCTCGTGGAGCATACAAGTCCCAGGCGCATATAGCTGCGCTCTCGTTATGCGTACAGGTTCCAGCCGCGTATTGCTTCTGTCTCGTCGAGAGTACAAGTTCCAGCCGCCTATTGTTTTGGTCTCGTTGTGCGTACAAGTCCCAGCCGCGTATTCCTTCGGTCTCTTCGAGCGTACAAGTTCCAGCAGCGTATTGCTTCGGTCTCGTTTTGCGTACAAGTTCCAGCCGCGTGTTGCTTCGGTCTCGATATGCGTGCAAGTTGCAGCAGCGCGTTGCTTTGGTCTCGATATGTGTGCAAGTTCCGGCCGCGTATTGGTTCGGTATCGTCGGGCATACAAGTTCCATTCGCGTACTGCTTCGGTCTCATCGAGCGCACAAGTTCCAGCCGCGTATTGCTTCGGTCTCGTTACGCGAACAAGCCCCAGCCGCGTATTGCTTTGTTCTCGCTTTGCGTACATTCCCCAGCCGCGTATTGCTTCGGTCTCGTCGGGCATACTAGTTCCAACCGCGTATTGCTTCGGTCTCGTCGAGCGTACAAGTCCCAGCCGCGTATTGCTTTGTTCTCGTCGACCGTATAAGTTTCAGCAGCGTATTGCTTCGGTCTCGGCGAGAGTGAAGTTTCCAGCCGCGTGTTGCTTCGGTCTCGTCGAGTGTACAAGTTCCAGCCGCGTATTGCTTTGGTCTCGTTATGCGTACAAGTCCCAGCAGCGTAATCCTTCGGTCTCTTCGAGCGTACAAGTTCCAGCCGCGTATTCCTTCGGTCTCGTCGAGCGTACAAGTTCCAGCCGCGTATTGCTTCGGTCTCGTTACGCGAACAAGCCCCAGCCGCGTATTGCTTTGTTCTCGCTTTGCGTACATTCCCCAGCCGCGTATTGCTTCGGTCTCGTCGAGCGTACAAGTCTCAGCCGCGTATTGCTTCGGTCTCGTGGAGCGTACAAGTCCAAGCCGCGTATTGCTTCGGTCTCGTCGAGAGTACAAGTTCCAGCCGCGTATTGCTTCGGTCTCGTTATGCGTACAAGTCCCAGCCGCGTATTGTTTTATTCTCGTTATGCGTACAAGTCCCAGCCGCGTATTGCTTTGTTCTCGTTATGCGTACAAGTCCCGGCCGCGTATTGCTTCGGTATCGTCGGGCATACAAGTTCCAACCGCGTATTGCTTCGGTCTCGTATAGCGTACAAGTCCCAGCCGCGTATTGCTTTGTTCTCGTCGACCGTATAAGTTCCAGCAGCGTATTGCTTCGGTCTCGTTGAGAGTGAAGTTTCCAGCCGCGTGTTGCTTCGGTCTCGTCGAGTGTACAAGTTCCAGCCGCGTATTGCTTTGATCTTGTTATGCGTACAAGCTCCAGCCGCGTATTGCTTCGGTCTCGTCGAGCGCACAAGTTGCAGCCGCATGTTGCTTCGGTCTCGTTATGCGTGCAAGTTTCAGACGCATATAGCTTCGGTCTCGTCGAGCGTACAAGTCCAAGCCGCGTATTGCTTTGGTCGGGTTATGCGTACATGTCCCAGCCGTGTATTGCTTCGGCCTCGTTTTGCGTACAAGCTCAGGCCGCGTGTTGCTTCGGTCTCGTTATGCGTACAAGAAGCAGCCGCGCATTGCTTCGGTCTCGTGCAGCATACAAGTCCCAGCCGCGTATTGCTTCGGTCTCGTCGAGCGTACAAGTCCCAGCCGCGTATTGCTTTGGTCTTGTTATGCGTACAAGTCCCAGCCTCGTGTTGCTTCGGTGTCTTCATGCGTACAAGTCTCAGCCGCGTGTTGGTTCGGTCTCGTCGAGCGAACAAGTTCCAGCAGCGCGTTGCTTCGGTCTCGTTATGCGTACAATTTCCAGCCGCGTATTGCTTCGGTCTCTTGGAGCATACAAGTCCCAGGCGCGTATAGCTGCAGTCTCGTTATGCGTACAAGTTCCAGCCGCGTATTACTTCGGTCTCTTCGAGCGTACAAGTTCCAGCCGCGTATTGCTTCGGTCTCGTTACGCGTACAAGTTCCAGCCGCGTGTTGCTTCGGTCTCGTTAGGCGTGCATGTCTCAGCCGCGTGTTGCTTCGGTCTCGTTATGAGTACAAGTCCCAGCCGCGCATTGCTTCGGTCTCGTGCAGCATACAAGTCCCAGCCGCGTATTGCTTCGGTCTCGTCGAGCGTACAAGTGCCAGCCGTGTATTGCTTCGGTCTTTGTTTTGCATACAAGTTCCAGCCGCGTGTTGCTTCGATCTCGTTATGCGTGCAAGTTTCAGACGCGTATTGCTTCGATCTCGTTATGCGTACAAGTTCCAGCCGCGTACTGCTTCCGTCTCGTGGAGCATACAAGTCCCAGGCGCATATAGCTGCGCTCTCGTTATGCGTACAAGTTCCAGCCGCGTATTGCTTCTGTCTCGTCGAGAGTACAAGTTCCAGCCGCGTATCGTTTTGGTCTCGTTGTGCGTACAAGTCCCAGCCGCGTATTCCTTCGGTCTCTTCGAGCGTACAAGTTCCAGCAGCGTATTGCTTCGGTCTCGTTATGCGTACAAGTTCCAGCCGCGTGATGCTTCGGTCTCGTTATGCGTACAAGTTCCAGCCGCGTAATGCTTCGGTTTCGTTATGTGTGCAAGTTCTATCCGCGGATTGCCTCGGTCTCGTCAGGCGTACAAGTTCCTGCCGCGTATTCCTTCGGTCTCTTCGAGCGTACAAGTTCCAGCCGCCCACTGCTTCGGTCTCGTTATGCGTACAAGTCCCAGCCGCGTATTGCGTTGTTCTCGTTATGTGTACAAGTCCCAGCCGCGTATTACTTCGGTATCGTCGGGCATACAAGTTCCAACCCCGTATTGCTTCGGTCTCGTCGAGCGTACAAGTCCCAGCCGCGTATTGCTTCCGTCTCGTGGAGCATACAAGTCCGAGGTGCATATAGCTGCGGTCTCGTTATGCGTACAAGTGCCAGCCGCGTATTCCTTCGGTCTCATCGAGCGTACCAGTTCCAGCCGCGTACTGCTTCGGTCTCGTTTCGCGTACAAGTTCCAGCCGTGTATTGCTTCGGTCTCGTCGAGCGTAAAAGTTCCAGCCGTGTATTGCTTCAATCTCGTCGAGCGTACAAGTTCCAGCCGCGTATTGCTTCGGTCTCTTTACGCGTACAAGTCCCAGCCGCGTATTGCTTTGTTCTCGTCGAGCGTATAAGTTCCAGTAGCGTATAGCTTCGGTCTCGTCGAGAGTGAAATTTCCAGCCGCGTGTTGCTTCGGTCTCGTCGAGTGTATAAGTTCCAGCCGCGTATTGCTTTGGTCTCGATATGCGTACAAGTCCCAGCCGCGTATTCCTTCAGTCTCTTCGAGCGTACAAGATCCAGCCGCGTATTCCTTCGGTCTCGTCGAGCGTACAAGTTCCAGCCGCGTATTGCTTCGGTCTCGTTACGCGTACAAGTCCCAGCCGCGTATTGCTTTGTTCTCGTTTTGCGTACAAGTCCCAGCCGCGTACTGCTTCGGTCTCGTCGAGCATACAAGTTCCAGCCGCGTGTTGCTTCGGTCTCGCTTAGCGTACAAGTTCCAGCCGCGTATTCCTTCGGTCTCGTCGAGCGTACAAGTCCTTGCCGCGCATTGCTTCGGTCGCGTTATGCGTACAAGTACCAGCCGTGTGTTGCTTCGGTCTAGTTTTGCGTACAAGTTCCAGCCGCGTGTTGCTTCGGTCTCGTTATGCGTACAAGTTCCAGCCGCGTAATGCTTCGGTCTCGTCGAGCGAACAAGTTCCAGCCGCGTATTGCTTTGTTCTCGTTATGCGTGCAAGTTCCAGCCGCACATTGCTTCGGCCTCGTCGGGCGTACAAGTCCCAGCGGCGTATTGCTTCGGCATCATCGATCGTACAAGAACCAGCCGCTTATTGCTTCGGTCTCGTCGAGCGTACAAGTTCCAGCCGCGTGTTGCTTCGGTCTCATTTATGCGTGCAAGTTCCAGACGCGTACTGCTTCGGTCTCGTCGAGCGTACAAGTCCTAGCCGCGTATTGCTTCGGTCGCGTTATGCGTACAAGTGCCAGCCGTGTATTGCTTCGGTCTTTGTTTTGCATACAAGTTCCAGCCGCGTGTTGCTTCGATCTCGTTATGCGTGCAAGTTTCAGACGCGTATTGCTTCGATCTCGTTATGCGTACAAGTTCCAGCCGCGTATTGCTTCCGTCTCGTGGAGCATACAAGTCCCAGGCGCATATAGCTGCGCTCTCGTTATGCGTACAGGTTCCAGCCGCGTATTGCTTCTGTCTCGTCGAGAGTACAAGTTCCAGCCGCCTATTGTTTTGGTCTCGTTGTGCGTACAAGTCCCAGCCGCGTATTCCTTCGGTCTCTTCGAGCGTACAAGTTCCAGCAGCGTATTGCTTCGGTCTCGTTTTGCGTACAAGTTCCAGCCGCGTGTTGCTTCGGTCTCGATATGCGTGCAAGTTGCAGCAGCGCGTTGCTTTGGTCTCGATATGTGTGCAAGTTCCGGCCGCGTATTGGTTCGGTATCGTCGGGCATACAAGTTCCAACCGCGTACTGCTTCGGTCTCATCGAGCGTACAAGTTCCAGCCGCGTATTGCTTCGGTCTCGTTACGCGAACAAGCCCCAGCCGCGTATTGCTTTGTTCTCGCTTTGCGTACATTCCCCAGCCGCGTATTGCTTCGGTCTCGTCGGGCATACTAGTTCCAACCGCGTATTGCTTCGGTCTCGTCGAGCGTACAAGTCCCAGCCGCGTATTGCTTTGTTCTCGTCGACCGTATAAGTTTCAGCAGCGTATTGCTTCGGTCTCGGCGAGAGTGAAGTTTCCAGCCGCGTGTTGCTTCGGTCTCGTCGTGTGTACAAGTTCCAGCAGCGTATTGCTTTGGTCTCGTTATGCGTACAAGTCCCAGCAGCGTAATCCTTCGGTCTCTTCGAGCGTACAAGTTCCAGCCGCGTATTCCTTCGGTCTCGTCGAGCGTACAAGTTCCAGCCGCGTATTGCTTCGGTCTCGTTACGCGAACAAGCCCCAGCCGCGTATTGCTTTGTTCTCGCTTTGCGTACATTCCCCAGCCGCGTATTGCTTCGGTCTCGTCGAGCGTACAAGTCTCAGCCGCGTATTGCTTCGGTCTCGTGGAGCGTACAAGTCCAAGCCGCGTATTGCTTCGGTCTCGTCGAGAGTACAAGTTCCAGCCGCGTATTGCTTCGGTCTCGTTATGCGTACAAGTCCCAGCCGCGTATTGTTTTATTCTCGTTATGCGTACAAGTCCCAGCCGCGTATTGCTTTGTTCTCGTTATGCGTACAAGTCCCGGCCGCGTATTGCTTCGGTATCGTCGGGCATACAAGTTCCAACCGCGTATTGCTTCGGTCTCGTATAGCGTACAAGTCCCAGCCGCGTATTGCTTTGTTCTCGTCGACCGTATAAGTTCCAGCAGCGTATTGCTTCGGTCTCGTTGAGAGTGAAGTTTCCAGCCGCGTGTTGCTTCGGTCTCGTCGAGTGTACAAGTTCCAGCCGCGTATTGCTTTGATCTTGTTATGCGTACAAGCTCCAGCCGCGTATTGCTTCGGTCTCGTCGAGCGCACAAGTTGCAGCCGCATGTTGCTTCGGTCTCGTTATGCGTGCAAGTTTCAGACGCATATAGCTTCGGTCTCGTCGAGCGTACAAGTCCAAGCCGCGTATTGCTTTGGTCGGGTTATGCGTACATGTCCCAGCCGTGTATTGCTTCGGCCTCGTTTTGCGTACAAGCTCAGGCCGCGTGTTGCTTCGGTCTCGTTATGCGTACAAGAAGCAGCCGCGCATTGCTTCGGTCTCGTGCAGCATACAAGTCCCAGCCGCGTATTGCTTCGGTCTCGTCGAGCGTACAAGTCCCAGCCGCGTATTGCTTTGGTCTTGTTATGCGTACAAGTCCCAGCCTCGTGTTGCTTCGGTGTCTTCATGCGTACAAGTCTCAGCCGCGTGTTGGTTCGGTCTCGTCGAGCGAACAAGTTCCAGCAGCGCGTTGCTTCGGTCTCGTTATGCGTACAATTTCCAGCCGCGTATTGCTTCGGTCTCTTGGAGCATACAAGTCCCAGGCGCGTATAGCTGCAGTCTCGTTATGCGTACAAGTTCCAGCCGCGTATTACTTCGGTCTCTTCGAGCGTACAAGTTCCAGCCGCGTATTGCTTCGGTCTCGTTACGCGTACAAGTTCCAGCCGCGTGTTGCTTCGGTCTCGTTAGGCGTGCATGTCTCAGCCGCGTGTTGCTTCGGTCTCGTTATGAGTACAAGTCCCAGCCGCGCATTGCTTCGGTCTCGTGCAGCATACAAGTCCCAGCCGCGTATTGCTTCGGTCTCGTCGAGCGTACAAGTGCCAGCCGTGTATTGCTTCGGTCTTTGTTTTGCATACAAGTTCCAGCCGCGTGTTGCTTCGATCTCGTTATGCGTGCAAGTTTCAGACGCGTATTGCTTCGATCTCGTTATGCGTACAAGTTCCAGCCGCGTACTGCTTCCGTCTCGTGGAGCATACAAGTCCCAGGCGCATATAGCTGCGCTCTCGTTATGCGTACAAGTTCCAGCCGCGTATTGCTTCTGTCTCGTCGAGAGTACAAGTTCCAGCCGCGTATCGTTTTGGTCTCGTTGTGCGTACAAGTCCCAGCCGCGTATTCCTTCGGTCTCTTCGAGCGTACAAGTTCCAGCAGCGTATTGCTTCGGTCTCGTTATGCGTACAAGTTCCAGCCGCGTGATGCTTCGGTCTCGTTATGCGTACAAGTTCCAGCCGCGTAATGCTTCGGTTTCGTTATGTGTGCAAGTTCTATCCGCGGATTGCCTCGGTCTCGTCAGGCGTACAAGTTCCTGCCGCGTATTCCTTCGGTCTCTTCGAGCGTACAAGTTCCAGCCGCCCACTGCTTCGGTCTCGTTATGCGTACAAGTCCCAGCCGCGTATTGCGTTGTTCTCGTTATGTGTACAAGTCCCAGCCGCGTATTACTTCGGTATCGTCGGGCATACAAGTTCCAACCCCGTATTGCTTCGGTCTCGTCGAGCGTACAAGTCCCAGCCGCGTATTGCTTCCGTCTCGTGGAGCATACAAGTCCGAGGTGCATATAGCTGCGGTCTCGTTATGCGTACAAGTGCCAGCCGCGTATTCCTTCGGTCTCATCGAGCGTACCAGTTCCAGCCGCGTACTGCTTCGGTCTCGTTTCGCGTACAAGTTCCAGCCGTGTATTGCTTCGGTCTCGTCGAGCGTAAAAGTTCCAGCCGTGTATTGCTTCAATCTCGTCGAGCGTACAAGTTCCAGCCGCGTATTGCTTCGGTCTCTTTACGCGTACAAGTCCCAGCCGCGTATTGCTTTGTTCTCGTCGAGCGTATAAGTTCCAGTAGCGTATAGCTTCGGTCTCGTCGAGAGTGAAATTTCCAGCCGCGTGTTGCTTCGGTCTCGTCGAGTGTATAAGTTCCAGCCGCGTATTGCTTTGGTCTCGATATGCGTACAAGTCCCAGCCGCGTATTCCTTCAGTCTCTTCGAGCGTACAAGATCCAGCCGCGTATTCCTTCGGTCTCGTCGAGCGTACAAGTTCCAGCCGCGTATTGCTTCGGTCTCGTTACGCGTACAAGTCCCAGCCGCGTATTGCTTTGTTCTCGTTTTGCGTACAAGTCCCAGCCGCGTACTGCTTCGGTCTCGTCGAGCATACAAGTTCCAGCCGCGTGTTGCTTCGGTCTCGCTTAGCGTACAAGTTCCAGCCGCGTATTCCTTCGGTCTCGTCGAGCGTACAAGTCCTTGCCGCGCATTGCTTCGGTCGCGTTATGCGTACAAGTACCAGCCGTGTGTTGCTTCGGTCTAGTTTTGCGTACAAGTTCCAGCCGCGTGTTGCTTCGGTCTCGTTATGCGTACAAGTTCCAGCCGCGTAATGCTTCGGTCTCGTCGAGCGAACAAGTTCCAGCCGCGTATTGCTTTGTTCTCGTTATGCGTGCAAGTTCCAGCCGCACATTGCTTCGGCCTCGTCGGGCGTACAAGTCCCAGCGGCGTATTGCTTCGGCATCATCGATCGTACAAGAACCAGCCGCTTATTGCTTCGGTCTCGTCGAGCGTACAAGTTCCAGCCGCGTGTTGCTTCGGTCTCATTTATGCGTGCAAGTTCCAGACGCGTACTGCTTCGGTCTCGTCGAGCGTACAAGTCCTAGCCGCGTATTGCTTCGGTCGCGTTATGCGTACAAGTGCCAGCCGTGTATTGCTTCGGTCTTTGTTTTGCATACAAGTTCCAGCCGCGTGTTGCTTCGATCTCGTTATGCGTGCAAGTTTCAGACGCGTATTGCTTCGATCTCGTTATGCGTACAAGTTCCAGCCGCGTATTGCTTCCGTCTCGTGGAGCATACAAGTCCCAGGCGCATATAGCTGCGCTCTCGTTATGCGTACAGGTTCCAGCCGCGTATTGCTTCTGTCTCGTCGAGAGTACAAGTTCCAGCCGCCTATTGTTTTGGTCTCGTTGTGCGTACAAGTCCCAGCCGCGTATTCCTTCGGTCTCTTCGAGCGTACAAGTTCCAGCAGCGTATTGCTTCGGTCTCGTTTTGCGTACAAGTTCCAGCCGCGTGTTGCTTCGGTCTCGATATGCGTGCAAGTTGCAGCAGCGCGTTGCTTTGGTCTCGATATGTGTGCAAGTTCCGGCCGCGTATTGGTTCGGTATCGTCGGGCATACAAGTTCCAACCGCGTACTGCTTCGGTCTCATCGAGCGTACAAGTTCCAGCCGCGTATTGCTTCGGTCTCGTTACGCGAACAAGCCCCAGCCGCGTATTGCTTTGTTCTCGCTTTGCGTACATTCCCCAGCCGCGTATTGCTTCGGTCTCGTCGGGCATACTAGTTCCAACCGCGTATTGCTTCGGTCTCGTCGAGCGTACAAGTCCCAGCCGCGTATTGCTTTGTTCTCGTCGACCGTATAAGTTTCAGCAGCGTATTGCTTCGGTCTCGGCGAGAGTGAAGTTTCCAGCCGCGTGTTGCTTCGGTCTCGTCGAGTGTACAAGTTCCAGCAGCGTATTGCTTTGGTCTCGTTATGCGTACAAGTCCCAGCAGCGTAATCCTTCGGTCTCTTCGAGCGTACAAGTTCCAGCCGCGTATTCCTTCGGTCTCGTCGAGCGTACAAGTTCCAGCCGCGTATTGCTTCGGTCTCGTTACGCGAACAAGCCCCAGCCGCGTATTGCTTTGTTCTCGCTTTGCGTACATTCCCCAGCCGCGTATTGCTTCGGTCTCGTCGAGCGTACAAGTCTCAGCCGCGTATTGCTTCGGTCTCGTGGAGCGTACAAGTCCAAGCCGCGTATTGCTTCGGTCTCGTCGAGAGTACAAGTTCCAGCCGCGTATTGCTTCGGTCTCGTGGAGCGTACAAGTCCCAGCCGCGTATTGCTTCGGTCTCGTCGAGAGTACAAGTTCCAGCCGCGTATTGCTTTGGTCTCGTCGAGAGTACAAGTTCCAGCCGCGTATTGCTTCGGTCTCGTGGAGCGTACAAGTCCCAGCCGCGTATTGCTTCGGTCTCGTCGAGAGTACAAGTTCCAGCCGCCTATTGTTTTGGTCTCGTTGTGCGTACAAGTCCCAGCCGCGTATTCCTTCGGTCTCTTCGAGCGTACAAGTTCCAGCAGCGTATTGCTTCGGTCTCGTTTTGCGTACAAGTTCCAGCCGCGTGTTGCTTCGGTCTCGTTATGCGTGCAAGTTGCAGCAGCGCGTTGCTTTGGTCTCGATATGTGTGCAAGTTCCGGCCGCGTATTGGTTCGGTATCGTCGGGCATACAAGTTCCAACCGCGTACTGCTTCGGTCTCGTCGAGCGTACAAGTTCCAGCCGCGTATTGCTTCGGTCTCGTTACGCGAACAAGCCCCAGCCGCGTATTGCTTTGTTCTCGCTTTGCGTACATTCCCCAGCCGCGTATTGCTTCGGTCTCGTCGGGGATACTAGTTCCAACCACGTATTGCTTCGGTCTCGTCGAGCGTACAAGTCCCAGCCGCGTATTGCTTTGTTCTCGTCGACCGTATAAGTTTCAGCAGCGTATTGCTTCGGTCTCGTCGAGAGTGAAGTTTCCAGCCGCGTGTTGCTTCGGTCTCGTCGAGTGTACAAGTTCCAGCCGCGTATTGCTTTGGTCTCGTTATGCGTACAAGTCCCAGCAGCGTAATCCTTCGGTCTCTTCGAGCGTACAAGTTCCAGCCGCGTATTCCTTCGGTCTCGTCGAGCGTACAAGTTCCAGCCGCGTATTGCTTCGGTCTCGTTACGCGAACAAGCCCCAGCCGCGTATTGCTTTGTTCTCGCTTTGCGTACATTCCCCAGCCGCGTATTGCTTCGGTCTCGTCGAGCGTACAAGTCTCAGCCGCGTATTGCTTCGGTCTCGTGGAGCGTACAAGTCCCAGCCGCGTATTGCTTCGGTCTCGTCGAGAGTACAAGTTCCAGCCGCGTATTGCTTCGGTCTCGTGGAGCGTACAAGTCCCAGCCGCGTATTGCTTCGGTCTCGTCGAGAGTACAAGTTCCAGCCGCGTATTGCTTTGGTCTCGTCGAGAGTACAAGTTCCAGCCGCGTATTGCTTCGGTCTCGTGGAGCGTACAAGTCCCAGCCGCGTATTGCTTCGGTCTCGTCGAGAGTACAAGTTCCAGCCGCCTATTGTTTTGGTCTCGTTGTGCGTACAAGTCCCAGCCGCGTATTCCTTCGGTCTCTTCGAGCGTACAAGTTCCAGCAGCGTATTGCTTCGGTCTCGTTTTGCGTACAAGTTCCAGCCGCGTGTTGCTTCGGTCTCGTTATGCGTGCAAGTTGCAGCAGCGCGTTGCTTTGGTCTCGATATGTGTGCAAGTTCCGGCCGCGTATTGGTTCGGTATCGTCGGGCATACAAGTTCCAACCGCGTACTGCTTCGGTCTCGTCGAGCGTACAAGTTCCAGCCGCGTATTGCTTCGGTCTCGTTACGCGAACAAGCCCCAGCCGCGTATTGCTTTGTTCTCGCTTTGCGTACATTCCCCAGCCGCGTATTGCTTCGGTCTCGTCGGGCATACTAGTTCCAACCACGTATTGCTTCGGTCTCGTCGAGCGTACAAGTCCCAGCCGCGTATTGCTTTGTTCTCGTCGACCGTATAAGTTTCAGCAGCGTATTGCTTCGGTCTCGTCGAGAGTGAAGTTTCCAGCCGCGTGTTGCTTCGGTCTCGTCGAGTGTACAAGTTCCAGCCGCGTATTGCTTTGGTCTCGTTATGCGTACAAGTCCCAGCAGCGTAATCCTTCGGTCTCTTCGAGCGTACAAGTTCCAGCCGCGTATTCCTTCGGTCTCGTCGAGCGTACAAGTTCCAGCCGCGTATTGCTTCGGTCTCGTTACGCGAACAAGCCCCAGCCGCGTATTGCTTTGTTCTCGCTTTGCGTACATTCCCCAGCCGCGTATTGCTTCGGTCTCGTCGAGCGTACAAGTCTCAGCCGCGTATTGCTTCGGTCTCGTGGAGCGTACAAGTCCCAGCCGCGTATTGCTTCGGTCTCGTCGAGAGTACAAGTTCCAGCCGCGTATTGCTTCGGTCTCGTGGAGCGTACAAGTCCCAGCCGCGTATTGCTTCGGTCTCGTCGAGAGTACAAGTTCCAGCCGCGTATTGCTTTGGTCTCGTTATGCGTACAAGTCCCAGCCGCGTAATCCTTCGGTCTCTTCGAGCGTACAAGTTCCAGCCGCGTATTCCTTCGGTCTCGTCGAGCGTACAAGTTCCAGCCGCGTGTTGCTTCGGTCTCGTTACGCGTACAAGTCCCAGCCGCGTACTGCTTTGTTCTCGTTTTGCGTACAAGTCCCAGCCGCGTATTGCTTCGGTCTCGTCGAGAGTACAAGTTCCAGCCGCGTATTGCTTTGGTCTCGTTATGCGTACAAGTCCCAGCCGCGTATTCACTCGGTCTCTTCGAGCGTACAAGTTCCAGCCGCGTATTGCTTCGGTCTCGTAACGCGTACAAGTTCCAGCCGTGTATTGCTTCGGTCTCGTCGAGCGTAAAAGTTCCAGCCGCGTATTCCTTCGGTCTCTTCGAGCGTACAAGTTCCAGCCGCCTAATGCTTCGGTCTCGTTATGCGTACAAGTTCCAACCGCGCATTACTTCGGTCTCGTCGAGCGAACAAGTCCCAGCCGCGTATTGCTTTGTTCACGTCGACCGTATAAGTTCCAGCAGCGTATTGCTTCGGTCTCGTCGAGAGTGAAGCTTCCAGCCGCGTGTTGCTTCGGTCTCGTCGAGTGTACAAGTTCCAGCCGCGTATTGCTTTGGTCTCGTTATGCGTACAAGTCCCAGCCGCGTAATCCTTCGGTCTCTTCGAGCGTAGAAGTTCCAGCAGAGTATTGCTTCGGTCTCGTTACGCGTACAAGTCCCAGCCGCGTATTCCTTCGGTCTCTTCGAGCGTACAAGTTCCAGCCGCGTATTCCTTCGGTCTCGTCGAGCGTTCAAGTTCCAGCCGCGTATTGCTTCGGTCTCGTTACGCGTACAAGTCCCAGCCGCGTATTGCTTTGTTCTCGTTTTGCGTACAAGTCCCAGCCGCGTATTGCTTTGTTCTCGTCGAGCGCATAAGTTCCAGTAGCGTATAGCTTCGGTCTCGTCGAGAGTGAAGTTTCCAGCCGCGTATTGCTTTGATCTCGTTACGCGTACAAGGTCCAGCCGGGTATTGCTTCGGTCTCGTCGAGCATAAAAGTTCCAGCCGCGTATTCCTTCGGTCTCTTCGAGCATACAAGTTCCAGCCGCCTAATGCTTCGGTCTCGTTATGCGTACAAGTCCCAGCCGCGTATTGCTTTGTTCTCGTTATGCGTACAAGTCCCGGCCGCGTATTGCTTCGGTATCGTCGGGCATACAAGTTCCAACCGCGTATTGCTTCGGTCTCGTATAGCGTACAAGTCCCAGCCGCGTATTGCTGTGTTCTCGTCGACCGTATAAGTTCCAGCAGCGTATTGCTTCGGTCTCGTTGAGAGTGAAGTTTCCAGCCGCGTGTTGCTTCGGTCTCGTCGAGTGTACAAGTTCCAGCCGCGTATTGCTTTGATCTCGTTATGCGTACAAGTTCCAGCCGCGTATTGCTTCGGTCTCGTCGAGCGCACAAGATGCAGCCGCATGTTGCTTCGGTTTCGTTATGCGTGCAAGTTTCAGACGCATATAGCTTCGGTCTCGTCGAGCGTACAAGTCCCAGCCGCGTATTGCTTCGGTCTCGTCGAGCGTACAAGTCCCAGCCGCGTATTGCTTTGGTCTTGTTATGCGTACAAGTCCCAGCCTCGTGTTGCTTCGGTGTCTTCATGCGTACAAGTCTCAGCCGCGTGTTGGTTCGGTCTCGTCGAGCGAACAAGTTCCAGCAGCGCGTTGCTTCGGTCTCGTTATGCGTACAATTTCCAGCCGCGTATTGCTTCGGTCTCTTGGAGCATACAAGTCCCAGGCGCGTATAGCTGCAGTCTCGTTATGCGGACAAGTTCCAGCCGCGTATTGCTTCTGTCTCGTCGAGAGTACAAGTTCCAGCCGCGTATCGTGTTGGTCTCGTTGTGCGTACAAGTCCCAGCCGCGTATTCCTTCGGTCTCTTCGAGCGTACAAGTTCCAGCAGCGTATTGCTTCGGTCTCGTTATGCGTACAAGTTCCAGCCGCGTGATGCTTCGGTCTCGTTATGCGTACAAGTTCCAGCCGCGTAATGCTTCGGTTTCGTTATGTGTGCAAGTTCTATCCGCGGATTGCCTCGGTCTCGTCAGGCGTACAAGTTCCTGCCGCGTATTCCTTCGGTCTCTTCGAGCGTACAAGTTCCAGCCGCCCACTGCTTCGGTCTCGTTATGCGTACAAGTCCCAGCCGCGTATTGCGTTGTTCTCGTTATGTGTACAAGTCCCAGCCGCGTATTACTTCGGTATCGTCGGGCATACAAGTTCCAACCCCGTATTGCTTCGGTCTCGTCGAGCGTACAAGTCCCAGCCGCGTATTGCTTCCGTCTCGTGGAGCATACAAGTCCCAGGTGCATATAGCTGCGGTCTCATTATGCGTACAAGTGCCAGCCGCGTATTCCTTCGGTCTCATCGAGCGTACCAGTTCCAGCCGCGTACTGCTTCGGTCTCGTTTCGCGTACAAGTTCCAGCCGTGTATTGCTTCGGTCTCGTCGAGCGTAAAAGTTCCAGCCGTGTATTGCTTCAATCTCGTCGAGCGTACAAGTTCCAGCCGCGTATTGCTTCGGTCTCTTTACGCGTACAAGTCCCAGCCGCGTATTGCTTTGTTCTCGTCGAGCGTATAAGTTCCAGTAGGGTATAGCTTCGGTCTCGTCGAGAGTGAAATTTCCAGCCGCGTGTTGCTTCGGTCTCGTCGAGTGTATAAGTTCCAGCCGCGTATTGCTTTGGTCTCGATATGCGTACAAGTCCCAGCCGCGTATTCCTTCAGTCTCTTCGAGCGTACAAGATCCAGCCGCGTATTCCTTCGGTCTCGTCGAGCGTACAAGTTCCAGCCGCGTATTGCTTCGGTCTCGTTACGCGTACAAGTCCCAGCCGCGTATTGCTTTGTTCTCGTTTTGCGTACAAGTCCCAGCCGCGTACTGCTTCGGTCTCGTCGAGCATACAAGTTCCAGCCGCGTGTTGCTTCGGTCTCGCTTAGCGTACAAGTTCCAGCCGCGTATTCCTTCGGTCTCGTCGATCGTACAAGTTCCAGCCGCGTATTGCTTCGGTCTCGTTACGCGTACAAGTCCCAGCCGCGTACTGCTTCGGTCTCGTTGAGCATACAAGTTCCAGCCGCGTGTTGCTTCGGTCTCGCTTAGCGTACATTTTCCAGCCGCGTATTGCTTCAATCTCGTCGAGCGTACAAGTTCCAGCCGCGTATTGCTTCGGTCTCGTTACGCGTTCAAGTCCCAGCCGCGTATACCTTCGGTCTCTTCGAGCGTACAAGTTCCAGCCGCGTATTGCTTCGGTCTCGTTGGCGTACAAGTTCCAGCCGTGTATTGCTTCGGTCTCGTCGAGCGTAAAAGTTCCAGCCGCGTATTCCTTCGGTCTCTTCGAGCGTACAAGTTCCAGCAGAGTATAGCTTCGGTCTCGTTACGCGTACAAGTTCCAGCCGCGTATTCCTTCGGTCTCGTCGAGCGTACAAGTTCCAGCCGCGTATTGCTTCGGTCTCGTTGGCGTACAAGTTCCAGCCGTGTATTGCTTCGGTCTCGTCGAGCGTAAAAGTTCCAGCCGCGTATTCCTTCGGTCTCTTCGAGCGTACAAGTTCCAGCAGAGTATAGCTTCGGTCTCGTTACGCGTACAAGTTCCAGCCGCGTATAGCTTCGGTCTCTTCGAGCGTACAAGTTCCAGCCGCGTATTGCTTCGGTCTCGTTTCGCGTACAAGTTCCAGCCGTGTACTGCTTCGGTCTCGTCGAGCGTAAAAGTTCCAGCCGCGTATTCCTTCGGTCTCTTCGAGCGTACAAGTTCCAGCCGCCTAATGCTTCGGTCTCGTAATGCGCATAAGTTCCAGCCGCGTATTGCTTCGATCTCGTTATGCGTACAAGTTCCAGCCGCGTATTCCTTCGGTCTCATCGAGCGTACCAGTTCCAGCCGCGTATTCCTTCGGTCTCTTCGAGCGTACAAGTTCCAGCCGCCTAATGCTTCGGTCTCGTTATGCGTACAAGTTCCAGCCGCGTATTGCTTTGTTCTCGTTATGCGTACAAGTCCCGGCCGCGTATTGCTTCGGTATCGTGGGGCATACAAGTTCCAACCGCGCATTGCTTCGGTCTCGTCGAGCGAACAAGTCCCAGCCGCGTATTGCTTTGTTCTCGTCGACCGTATAAGTTCCAGCAGAGTATTACTTCGGTCTCGTCGAGAGTGAAGTTTCCAGCCGCGTGTTGCTTCGGTCTCGTCGAGTGTACAAGTTCCAGCCGCGTATTGCTTTGGTCTCTTTATGCGTACAAGTCCCAGCCGCGTAATCCTTCGGTCTCTTCGAGCGTACAAGTTCCAGCCGCGTATTCCTTCGGTCTCGTCGAGCGTACAAGTTCCAGCAGGGTATTGCTTCGGTCTCGTGGAGCATACAAGTCCCAGTTGCATATAGCTGCGGTCTCGTTATGCGTACAAGTTCCAGCCGCGTATTGCTTCGGTCTCGTTGAGCATACAAGTTCCAGCCGCGTGTTGCTTCGGTCTCGCTTAGCGTACATTTTCCAGCCGCGTATTGCTTCAATCTCGTCGAGCGTACAAGTTCCAACCGCGTGTTGCTTCGGTCTCATTTATGCGTGCAAGTTCCAGACGCGTGTTGCTTCGGTCTCGTCGGGCGTACAAGTCCTAGCCGCGTATTGCTTCGGTCGCGTTATGCGTACAAGTTGCAGCCGCGTGTTGCTTCGGTCTCGTTATGCGTACAAGTTCCAGCCGCGTAATGCTTTGGTCTCGTTATGTGTGCAAGTTCCGGCCGCGGATTGCTTCGGTCTCCTTTATGCGTGCAAGTTCCAGACGCGTATTGCTTCGGTCTCGTCGAGCGTACAAGTCCTAGCCGCGTATTGCTACGGTCGCGTTATGCGCACAAGTTCCCGCCGCGTGTTGCTTCGGTCTCGTTATGCGGACAAGTTCCAGCCGCGTAATGCTTTGGTCTCGTTATGTGTGCATGTTCCGGCCGCGGATTGCTTCGGTCTCGTCGAGCGTAAAAGTTCCAGCCGCGTATTCCTTCGGTCTCTTCGAGCGTACAAGTTCCAGCCGCCTAATGCTTCGGTCTCGTTATGCGTACAAGTCCCAGCCGCGTATTGCTTTGTTCTCGTTATGCGTACAAGTCCCGGCCGCGTATTGCTTCGGTATCGTCGGGCATACAAGTTCCAACCGCGTATTGCTTCGGTCTCGTATAGCGTACAAGTCCCAGCCGCGTATTGCTTTGTTCTCGTCGACCGTATAAGTTCCAGCAGCGTATTGCTTCGGTCTCGTTGAGAGTGAAGTTTCCAGCCGCGTGTTGCTTCGGTCTCGTCGAGTGTACAAGTTCCAGCCGCGTATTGCTTTGATCTTGTTATGCGTACAAGCTCCAGCCGCGTATTGCTTCGGTCTCGTCGAGCGCACAAGTTGCAGCCGCATGTTGCTTCGGTCTCGTTATGCGTGCAAGTTTCAGACGCATATAGCTTCGGTCTCGTCGAGCGTACAAGTCCAAGCCGCGTATTGCTTTGGTCGGGTTATGCGTACATGTCCCAGCCGTGTATTGCTTCGGCCTCGTTTTGCGTACAAGCTCAGGCCGCGTGTTGCTTCGGTCTCGTTATGCGTACAAGAAGCAGCCGCGCATTGCTTCGGTCTCGTGCAGCATACAAGTCCCAGCCGCGTATTGCTTCGGTCTCGTCGAGCGTACGAGTCCCAGCCGCGTATTGCTTTGGTCTTGTTATGCGTACAAGTCCCAGCCTCGTGTTGCTTCGGTGTCTTCATGCGTACAAGTCTCAGCCGCGTGTTGGTTCGGTCTCGTCGAGCGAACAAGTTCCAGCAGCGCGTTGCTTCGGTCTCGTTATGCGTACAATTTCCAGCCGCGTATTGCTTCGGTCTCTTGGAGCATACAAGTCCCAGGCGCGTATAGCTGCAGTCTCGTTATGCGTACAAGTTCCAGCCGCGTATTACTTCGGTCTCTTCGAGCGTACAAGTTCCAGCCGCGTATTGCTTCGGTCTCGTTACGCGTACAAGTTCCAGCCGCGTGTTGCTTCGGTCTCGTTAGGCGTGCATGTCTCAGCCGCGTGTTGCTTCGGTCTCGTTATGAGTACAAGTCCCAGCCGCGCATTGCTTCGGTCTCGTGCAGCATACAAGTCCCAGCCGCGTATTGCTTCGGTCTCGTCGAGCGTACAAGTGCCAGCCGTGTATTGCTTCGGTCTTTGTTTTGCATACAAGTTCCAGCCGCGTGTTGCTTCGATCTCGTTATGCGTGCAAGTTTCAGACGCGTATTGCTTCGATCTCGTTATGCGTACAAGTTCCAGCCGCGTACTGCTTCCGTCTCGTGGAGCATACAAGTCCCAGGCGCATATAGCTGCGCTCTCGTTATGCGTACAAGTTCCAGCCGCGTATTGCTTCTGTCTCGTCGAGAGTACAAGTTCCAGCCGCGTATCGTTTTGGTCTCGTTGTGCGTACAAGTCCCAGCCGCGTATTCCTTCGGTCTCTTCGAGCGTACAAGTTCCAGCAGCGTATTGCTTCGGTCTCGTTATGCGTACAAGTTCCAGCCGCGTGATGCTTCGGTCTCGTTATGCGTACAAGTTCCAGCCGCGTAATGCTTCGGTTTCGTTATGTGTGCAAGTTCTATCCGCGGATTGCCTCGGTCTCGTCAGGCGTACAAGTTCCTGCCGCGTATTCCTTCGGTCTCTTCGAGCGTACAAGTTCCAGCCGCCCACTGCTTCGGTCTCGTTATGCGTACAAGTCCCAGCCGCGTATTGCGTTGTTCTCGTTATGTGTACAAGTCCCAGCCGCGTATTACTTCGGTATCGTCGGGCATACAAGTTCCAACCCCGTATTGCTTCGGTCTCGTCGAGCGTACAAGTCCCAGCCGCGTATTGCTTCCGTCTCGTGGAGCATACAAGTCCGAGGTGCATATAGCTGCGGTCTCGTTATGCGTACAAGTGCCAGCCGCGTATTCCTTCGGTCTCATCGAGCGTACCAGTTCCAGCCGCGTACTGCTTCGGTCTCGTTTCGCGTACAAGTTCCAGCCGTGTATTGCTTCGGTCTCGTCGAGCGTAAAAGTTCCAGCCGTGTATTGCTTCAATCTCGTCGAGCGTACAAGTTCCAGCCGCGTATTGCTTCGGTCTCTTTACGCGTACAAGTCCCAGCCGCGTATTGCTTTGTTCTCGTCGAGCGTATAAGTTCCAGTAGCGTATAGCTTCGGTCTCGTCGAGAGTGAAATTTCCAGCCGCGTGTTGCTTCGGTCTCGTCGAGTGTATAAGTTCCAGCCGCGTATTGCTTTGGTCTCGATATGCGTACAAGTCCCAGCCGCGTATTCCTTCAGTCTCTTCGAGCGTACAAGATCCAGCCGCGTATTCCTTCGGTCTCGTCGAGCGTACAAGTTCCAGCCGCGTATTGCTTCGGTCTCGTTACGCGTACAAGTCCCAGCCGCGTATTGCTTTGTTCTCGTTTTGCGTACAAGTCCCAGCCGCGTACTGCTTCGGTCTCGTCGAGCATACAAGTTCCAGCCGCGTGTTGCTTCGGTCTCGCTTAGCGTACAAGTTCCAGCCGCGTATTCCTTCGGTCTCGTCGAGCGTACAAGTCCTTGCCGCGCATTGCTTCGGTCGCGTTATGCGTACAAGTACCAGCCGTGTGTTGCTTCGGTCTAGTTTTGCGTACAAGTTCCAGCCGCGTGTTGCTTCGGTCTCGTTATGCGTACAAGTTCCAGCCGCGTAATGCTTCGGTCTCGTCGAGCGAACAAGTTCCAGCCGCGTATTGCTTTGTTCTCGTTATGCGTGCAAGTTCCAGCCGCACATTGCTTCGGCCTCGTCGGGCGTACAAGTCCCAGCGGCGTATTGCTTCGGCATCATCGATCGTACAAGAACCAGCCGCTTATTGCTTCGGTCTCGTCGAGCGTACAAGTTCCAGCCGCGTGTTGCTTCGGTCTCATTTATGCGTGCAAGTTCCAGACGCGTACTGCTTCGGTCTCGTCGAGCGTACAAGTCCTAGCCGCGTATTGCTTCGGTCGCGTTATGCGTACAAGTGCCAGCCGTGTATTGCTTCGGTCTTTGTTTTGCATACAAGTTCCAGCCGCGTGTTGCTTCGATCTCGTTATGCGTGCAAGTTTCAGACGCGTATTGCTTCGATCTCGTTATGCGTACAAGTTCCAGCCGCGTATTGCTTCCGTCTCGTGGAGCATACAAGTCCCAGGCGCATATAGCTGCGCTCTCGTTATGCGTACAGGTTCCAGCCGCGTATTGCTTCTGTCTCGTCGAGAGTACAAGTTCCAGCCGCCTATTGTTTTGGTCTCGTTGTGCGTACAAGTCCCAGCCGCGTATTCCTTCGGTCTCTTCGAGCGTACAAGTTCCAGCAGCGTATTGCTTCGGTCTCGTTTTGCGTACAAGTTCCAGCCGCGTGTTGCTTCGGTCTCGATATGCGTGCAAGTTGCAGCAGCGCGTTGCTTTGGTCTCGATATGTGTGCAAGTTCCGGCCGCGTATTGGTTCGGTATCGTCGGGCATACAAGTTCCAACCGCGTACTGCTTCGGCCTCATCGAGCGTACAAGTTCCAGCCGCGTATTGCTTCGGTCTCGTTACGCGAACAAGCCCCAGCCGCGTATTGCTTTGTTCTCGCTTTGCGTACATTCCCCAGCCGCGTATTGCTTCGGTCTCGTCGGGCATACTAGTTCCAACCGCGTATTGCTTCGGTCTCGTCGAGCGTACAAGTCCCAGCCGCGTATTGCTTTGTTCTCGTCGACCGTATAAGTTTCAGCAGCGTATTGCTTCGGTCTCGGCGAGAGTGAAGTTTCCAGCCGCGTGTTGCTTCGGTCTCGTCGAGTGTACAAGTTCCAGCCGCGTATTGCTTTGGTCTCGTTATGCGTACAAGTCCCAGCAGCGTAATCCTTCGGTCTCTTCGAGCGTACAAGTTCCAGCCGCGTATTCCTTCGGTCTCGTCGAGCGTACAAGTTCCAGCCGCGTATTGCTTCGGTCTCGTTACGCGAACAAGCCCCAGCCGCGTATTGCTTTGTTCTCGCTTTGCGTACATTCCCCAGCCGCGTATTGCTTCGGTCTCGTCGAGCGTACAAGTCTCAGCCGCGTATTGCTTCGGTCTCGTGGAGCGTACAAGTCCAAGCCGCGTATTGCTTCGGTCTCGTCGAGAGTACAAGTTCCAGCCGCGTATTGCTTCGGTCTCGTGGAGCGTACAAGTCCCAGCCGCGTATTGCTTCGGTCTCGTCGAGAGTACAAGTTCCAGCCGCGTATTGCTTTGGTCTCGTCGAGAGTACAAGTTCCAGCCGCGTATTGCTTCGGTCTCGTGGAGCGTACAAGTCCCAGCCGCGTATTGCTTCGGTCTCGTCGAGAGTACAAGTTCCAGCCGCCTATTGTTTTGGTCTCGTTGTGCGTACAAGTCCCAGCCGCGTATTCCTTCGGTCTCTTCGAGCGTACAAGTTCCAGCAGCGTATTGCTTCGGTCTCGTTTTGCGTACAAGTTCCAGCCGCGTGTTGCTTCGGTCTCGTTATGCGTGCAAGTTGCAGCAGCGCGTTGCTTTGGTCTCGATATGTGTGCAAGTTCCGGCCGCGTATTGGTTCGGTATCGTCGGGCATACAAGTTCCAACCGCGTACTGCTTCGGTCTCGTCGAGCGTACAAGTTCCAGCCGCGTATTGCTTCGGTCTCGTTACGCGAACAAGCCCCAGCCGCGTATTGCTTTGTTCTCGCTTTGCGTACATTCCCCAGCCGCGTATTGCTTCGGTCTCGTCGGGGATACTAGTTCCAACCACGTATTGCTTCGGTCTCGTCGAGCGTACAAGTCCCAGCCGCGTATTGCTTTGTTCTCGTCGACCGTATAAGTTTCAGCAGCGTATTGCTTCGGTCTCGTCGAGAGTGAAGTTTCCAGCCGCGTGTTGCTTCGGTCTCGTCGAGTGTACAAGTTCCAGCCGCGTATTGCTTTGGTCTCGTTATGCGTACAAGTCCCAGCAGCGTAATCCTTCGGTCTCTTCGAGCGTACAAGTTCCAGCCGCGTATTCCTTCGGTCTCGTCGAGCGTACAAGTTCCAGCCGCGTATTGCTTCGGTCTCGTTACGCGAACAAGCCCCAGCCGCGTATTGCTTTGTTCTCGCTTTGCGTACATTCCCCAGCCGCGTATTGCTTCGGTCTCGTCGAGCGTACAAGTCTCAGCCGCGTATTGCTTCGGTCTCGTGGAGCGTACAAGTCCCAGCCGCGTATTGCTTCGGTCTCGTCGAGAGTACAAGTTCCAGCCGCGTATTGCTTCGGTCTCGTGGAGCGTACAAGTCCCAGCCGCGTATTGCTTCGGTCTCGTCGAGAGTACAAGTTCCAGCCGCGTATTGCTTTGGTCTCGTCGAGAGTACAAGTTCCAGCCGCGTATTGCTTCGGTCTCGTGGAGCGTACAAGTCCCAGCCGCGTATTGCTTCGGTCTCGTCGAGAGTACAAGTTCCAGCCGCCTATTGTTTTGGTCTCGTTGTGCGTACAAGTCCCAGCCGCGTATTCCTTCGGTCTCTTCGAGCGTACAAGTTCCAGCAGCGTATTGCTTCGGTCTCGTTTTGCGTACAAGTTCCAGCCGCGTGTTGCTTCGGTCTCGTTATGCGTGCAAGTTGCAGCAGCGCGTTGCTTTGGTCTCGATATGTGTGCAAGTTCCGGCCGCGTATTGGTTCGGTATCGTCGGGCATACAAGTTCCAACCGCGTACTGCTTCGGTCTCGTCGAGCGTACAAGTTCCAGCCGCGTATTGCTTCGGTCTCGTTACGCGAACAAGCCCCAGCCGCGTATTGCTTTGTTCTCGCTTTGCGTACATTCCCCAGCCGCGTATTGCTTCGGTCTCGTCGGGCATACTAGTTCCAACCACGTATTGCTTCGGTCTCGTCGAGCGTACAAGTCCCAGCCGCGTATTGCTTTGTTCTCGTCGACCGTATAAGTTTCAGCAGCGTATTGCTTCGGTCTCGTCGAGAGTGAAGTTTCCAGCCGCGTGTTGCTTCGGTCTCGTCGAGTGTACAAGTTCCAGCCGCGTATTGCTTTGGTCTCGTTATGCGTACAAGTCCCAGCAGCGTAATCCTTCGGTCTCTTCGAGCGTACAAGTTCCAGCCGCGTATTCCTTCGGTCTCGTCGAGCGTACAAGTTCCAGCCGCGTATTGCTTCGGTCTCGTTACGCGAACAAGCCCCAGCCGCGTATTGCTTTGTTCTCGCTTTGCGTACATTCCCCAGCCGCGTATTGCTTCGGTCTCGTCGAGCGTACAAGTCTCAGCCGCGTATTGCTTCGGTCTCGTGGAGCGTACAAGTCCCAGCCGCGTATTGCTTCGGTCTCGTCGAGAGTACAAGTTCCAGCCGCGTATTGCTTCGGTCTCGTGGAGCGTACAAGTCCCAGCCGCGTATTGCTTCGGTCTCGTCGAGAGTACAAGTTCCAGCCGCGTATTGCTTTGGTCTCGTTATGCGTACAAGTCCCAGCCGCGTAATCCTTCGGTCTCTTCGAGCGTACAAGTTCCAGCCGCGTATTCCTTCGGTCTCGTCGAGCGTACAAGTTCCAGCCGCGTGTTGCTTCGGTCTCGTTACGCGTACAAGTCCCAGCCGCGTACTGCTTTGTTCTCGTTTTGCGTACAAGTCCCAGCCGCGTATTGCTTCGGTCTCGTCGAGAGTACAAGTTCCAGCCGCGTATTGCTTTGGTCTCGTTATGCGTACAAGTCCCAGCCGCGTATTCACTCGGTCTCTTCGAGCGTACAAGTTCCAGCCGCGTATTGCTTCGGTCTCGTAACGCGTACAAGTTCCAGCCGTGTATTGCTTCGGTCTCGTCGAGCGTAAAAGTTCCAGCCGCGTATTCCTTCGGTCTCTTCGAGCGTACAAGTTCCAGCCGCCTAATGCTTCGGTCTCGTTATGCGTACAAGTTCCAACCGCGCATTACTTCGGTCTCGTCGAGCGAACAAGTCCCAGCCGCGTATTGCTTTGTTCACGTCGACCGTATAAGTTCCAGCAGCGTATTGCTTCGGTCTCGTCGAGAGTGAAGCTTCCAGCCGCGTGTTGCTTCGGTCTCGTCGAGTGTACAAGTTCCAGCCGCGTATTGCTTTGGTCTCGTTATGCGTACAAGTCCCAGCCGCGTAATCCTTCGGTCTCTTCGAGCGTAGAAGTTCCAGCAGAGTATTGCTTCGGTCTCGTTACGCGTACAAGTTCCAGCCGCGTATTCCTTCGGTCTCGTCGAGCGTACAAGTTCCAGCCGCGTATTGCTTCGGTCTCGTTACGCGTACATGCCCCAGCCGCGTATTGCTTTGTTCTCGTTTTGCGTACAAGTCCCAGATGCGTATTGCTTCGGTCTCGTCGAGCGTACAATTCTCAGCCGCGTATTGCTTCGGTCTCGTGGAGCGTACAAGTCCCAGCCGCGTATTGCTTCGGTCTCGTCGAGAGTACAAGTTCCAGCCGCGTATTGCTTTTGTCTCGTTATATGTACAAGTCCCAGCCGCGTATTCCTTCGGTCTCTTCGAGCGTACAAGTTCCAGCCGCGTATTGCTTCGGTCTCGTTACGCGTACAAGTTCCAGCCGTGTATTGCTTCGGTCTCGTCGAGCGTAAAAGTTCCAGCCGCGTATTCCTTCGGTCTCTTCGAGCGTACAAGTTCCAGCCGCCTAATGCTTCGGTCTCGTTATGCGTACAAGTTCCAGCCGCGTATTGCTTCGATCTCGTTATGCGTACAAGTTCCAGCCGCGTATTGCTTCGGTCTCGTGGAGCATACATTTCCCGGGCGCATATTGCTGCGGTCTCGTTATGCGTACAAGTTCCAGCCGCGTATTGCTTCAGTCTCGTCGAGCGTACAAGTTCCAGCCGCGTATTGCTTTGTTCTCGTTATGCGCACAAGTTCCAGCCGCGTATAGCTTCTGTCTCGTCGAGCGTACAAGTTCCAACCGCGTGTTGCTTCGGTCTCATTTATGCGTGCAAGTTCCAGACGCGTATTGCTTCGGTCTCGTCGAGCGTACAAGTCCTAGCCGCGTATTGCTTCTGTCGCGTTATGCGCACAAGTTCCAGCCGCGTGTTGCTTCGGTCTCGTTATGCGTACACGTTCCAGCCGCGTAATGCTTTGGTCTCGTTATGTGTGCAAGTTCCGGCCGCGGATTGCGTCGGTCTCGTCGAGCGTAAAACTTCCAGCCGCGTATTCCTTCGGTCTCTTCGAGCGTCCAAGTTCCAGCCGCCTAATGCTTCGGTCTCGTTATGCGTATAAGTCCCAGCCGCGTATTGCTTTGTTCTCGTTATGCGTACAAGTCCCAGCCGCGTATTGCTTTGTTCTCGTCGTGCGTATAAGTTCCAGCAGCGTATTGCGTCGGTCTCGTTATGCGTGCAAGTTGCAGCCGCGTATTGCTTCGATCTCGTTATGCGTACAAGTTGCAGCCGCGTATTGCTTCGGTCTCGTCGAGCGTACAAGTTCCAGCCGCCTACTGCTTCGGTCTCGTTATGCGTACAAGTTCCAGCCGCGTATTGCTTCGACCTCGTTATGCGCACAAGTTCCAGCCGCGTATTGCTTCGGTCTCGTGGAGCATACAAGTCCCAGCCGCATATAGCTTCGGTCTCGTTATGGGAACAAGTTCCAGCCGCGCGATGCTTCGGTCTCGTTATGCGTACAAGTTCCAGCCGCGTATTGCTTCGACCTCGTTATCCGTACAAGTTCCAGCCGCGTATTGCTTCGGTCTCGTGGAGCATACAAGTCCCAGGCGCATATAGCTGCGGTCTCGTGATGGGTACAAGTTCCAGCCGCGTGTTGCTTTGGTCTCGCTTAGCGTACATTATCCAGCCGCGTATTGCTTCAATCTCGTCGAGCGTACTAGTTCCAGCCGCGTATTGCTTCGGTCTCGTTACGCGTCCAAGTCCCTTCCGCGTATTGCTTTGTTCTCGTCGAGCGTATAAGTTCCAGTAGCGTATAGCTTCGGTCTCGTCGAGAGTGAAGTTTCCAGCCGCGTGTTGCTTCGGTCTCGTCGAGTGCACAAGTTCCAGCCGCGTATTGCTTTGGTCTCGTTATGCGTACAAGTCCCAGCCGCGTATTCCTTCGGTCTCTTCGAGCGTACAAGTTCCAGCCGCGTATTCCTTCGGTCTCGTCGAGCGTTCAAGTTCCAGCCGCGTATTGCTTCGGTCTCGTTACGCGTACAAGTCCCAGCCGCGTATTGCTTTGTTCTCGTTTTGCGTACAAGTCCCAGCCGCGTATTGCTTTGTTCTCGTCGAGCGCATAAGTTCCAGTAGCGTATAGCTTCGGTCTCGTCGAGAGTGAAGTTTCCAGCCGCGTATTGCTTTGATCTCGTTACGCGTACAAGGTCCAGCCGGGTATTGCTTCGGTCTCGTCGAGCATAAAAGTTCCAGCCGCGTATTCCTTCGGTCTCTTCGAGCATACAAGTTCCAGCCGCCTAATGCTTCGCTCTCGTTATGCGTACAAGTCCCAGCCGCGTATTGCTTTGTTCTCGTTATGCGTACAAGTCCCGGCCGCGTATTGCTTCGGTATCGTCGGGCATACAAGTTCCAACCGCGTATTGCTTCGGTCTCGTATAGCGTACAAGTCCCAGCCGCGTATTGCTGTGTTCTCGTCGACCGTATAAGTTCCAGCAGCGTATTGCTTCGGTCTCGTTGAGAGTGAAGTTTCCAGCCGCGTGTTGCTTCGGTCTCGTCGAGTGTACAAGTTCCAGCCGCGTATTGCTTTGATCTCGTTATGCGTACAAGTTCCAGCCGCGTATTGCTTCGGTCTCGTCGAGCGCACAAGATGCAGCCGCATGTTGCTTCGGTTTCGTTATGCGTGCAAGTTTCAGACGCATATAGCTTCGGTCTCGTCGAGCGTACAAGTCCCAGCCGCGTATTGCTTCGGTCTCGTCGAGCGTACAAGTCCCAGCCGCGTATTGCTTTGGTCTTGTTATGCGTACAAGTCCCAGCCTCGTGTTGCTTCGGTGTCTTCATGCGTACAAGTCTCAGCCGCGTGTTGGTTCGGTCTCGTCGAGCGAACAAGTTCCAGCAGCGCGTTGCTTCGGTCTCGTTATGCGTACAATTTCCAGCCGCGTATTGCTTCGGTCTCTTGGAGCATACAAGTCCCAGGCGCGTATAGCTGCAGTCTCGTTATGCGTACAAGTTCCAGCCGCGTATTGCTTCCGTCTCGTGGAGCATACAAGTCCCAGGCGCATATAGCTGCGCTCTCGTTATGCGGACAAGTTCCAGCCGCGTATTGCTTCTGTCTCGTCGAGAGTACAAGTTCCAGCCGCGTATCGTGTTGGTCTCGTTGTGCGTACAAGTCCCAGCCGCGTATTCCTTCGGTCTCTTCGAGCGTACAAGTTCCAGCAGCGTATTGCTTCGGTCTCGTTATGCGTACAAGTTCCAGCCGCGTGATGCTTCGGTCTCGTTATGCGTACAAGTTCCAGCCGCGTAATGCTTCGGTTTCGTTATGTGTGCAAGTTCTATCCGCGGATTGCCTCGGTCTCGTCAGGCGTACAAGTTCCTGCCGCGTATTCCTTCGGTCTCTTCGAGCGTACAAGTTCCAGCCGCCCACTGCTTCGGTCTCGTTATGCGTACAAGTCCCAGCCGCGTATTGCGTTGTTCTCGTTATGTGTACAAGTCCCAGCCGCGTATTACTTCGGTATCGTCGGGCATACAAGTTCCAACCCCGTATTGCTTCGGTCTCGTCGAGCGTACAAGTCCCAGCCGCGTATTGCTTCCGTCTCGTGGAGCATACAAGTCCCAGGTGCATATAGCTGCGGTCTCATTATGCGTACAAGTGCCAGCCGCGTATTCCTTCGGTCTCATCGAGCGTACCAGTTCCAGCCGCGTACTGCTTCGGTCTCGTTTCGCGTACAAGTTCCAGCCGTGTATTGCTTCGGTCTCGTCGAGCGTAAAAGTTCCAGCCGTGTATTGCTTCAATCTCGTCGAGCGTACAAGTTCCAGCCGCGTATTGCTTCGGTCTCTTTACGCGTACAAGTCCCAGCCGCGTATTGCTTTGTTCTCGTCGAGCGTATAAGTTCCAGTAGGGTATAGCTTCGGTCTCGTCGAGAGTGAAATTTCCAGCCGCGTGTTGCTTCGGTCTCGTCGAGTGTATAAGTTCCAGCCGCGTATTGCTTTGGTCTCGATATGCGTACAAGTCCCAGCCGCGTATTCCTTCAGTCTCTTCGAGCGTACAAGATCCAGCCGCGTATTCCTTCGGTCTCGTCGAGCGTACAAGTTCCAGCCGCGTATTGCTTCGGTCTCGTTACGCGTACAAGTCCCAGCCGCGTATTGCTTTGTTCTCGTTTTGCGTACAAGTCCCAGCCGCGTACTGCTTCGGTCTCGTCGAGCATACAAGTTCCAGCCGCGTGTTGCTTCGGTCTCGCTTAGCGTACAAGTTCCAGCCGCGTATTCCTTCGGTCTCGTCGATCGTACAAGTTCCAGCCGCGTATTGCTTCGGTCTCGTTACGCGTACAAGTCCCAGCCGCGTACTGCTTAGGTCTCGTTGAGCATACAAGTTCCAGCCGCGTGTTGCTTCGGTCTCGCTTAGCGTACATTTTCCAGCCGCGTATTGCTTCAATCTCGTCGAGCGTACAAGTTCCAGCCGCGTATTGCTTCGGTCTCGTTACGCGTTCAAGTCCCAGCCGCGTATACCTTCGGTCTCTTCGAGCGTACAAGTTCCAGCCGCGTATTGCTTCGGTCTCGTTGGCGTACAAGTTCCAGCCGTGTATTGCTTCGGTCTCGTCGAGCGTAAAAGTTCCAGCCGCGTATTCCTTCGGTCTCTTCGAGCGTACAAGTTCCAGCAGAGTATAGCTTCGGTCTCGTTACGCGTACAAGTTCCAGCCGCGTATTCCTTCGGTCTCGTCGAGCGTACAAGTTCCAGCCGCGTATTGCTTCGGTCTCGTTGGCGTACAAGTTCCAGCCGTGTATTGCTTCGGTCTCGTCGAGCGTAAAAGTTCCAGCCGCGTATTCCTTCGGTCTCTTCGAGCGTACAAGTTCCAGCAGAGTATAGCTTCGGTCTCGTTACGCGTACAAGTTCCAGCCGCGTATAGCTTCGGTCTCTTCGAGCGTACAAGTTCCAGCCGCGTATTCCTTCGGTCTCGTCGAGCGTTCAAGTTCCAGCCGCGTATTGCTTCGGTCTCGTTACGCGTACAAGTCCCAGCCGCGTATTGCTTTGTTCTCGTTTTGCGTACAAGTCCCAGCCGCGTATTGCTTTGTTCTCGTCGAGCGCATAAGTTCCAGTAGCGTATAGCTTCGGTCTCGTCGAGAGTGAAGTTTCCAGCCGCGTATTGCTTTGATCTCGTTACGCGTACAAGGTCCAGCCGTGTATTGCTTCGGTCTCGTCGAGCGTAAAAGTTCCAGCCGCGTATTCCTTCGGTCTCTTCGAGCGTACAAGTTCCAGCCGCCTAATGCTTCGGTCTCGTTATGCGTACAAGTTCCAACCGCGCATTACTTCGGTCTCGTCGAGCGAACAAGTCCCAGCCGCGTATTGCTTTGTTCACGTCGACCGTATAAGTTCCAGCAGCGTATTGCTTCGGTCTCGTCGAGAGTGAAGCTTCCAGCCGCGTGTTGCTTCGGTCTCGTCGAGTGTACAAGTTCCAGCCGCGTATTGCTTTGGTCTCGTTATGCGTACAAGTCCCAGCCGCGTAATCCTTCGGTCTCTTCGAGCGTAGAAGTTCCAGCAGAGTATTGCTTCGGTCTCGTTACGCGTACAAGTTCCAGCCGCGTATTCCTTCGGTCTCGTCGAGCGTACAAGTTCCAGCCGCGTATTGCTTCGGTCTCGTTACGCGTACATGCCCCAGCCGCGTATTGCTTTGTTCTCGTTTTGCGTACAAGTCCCAGATGCGTATTGCTTCGGTCTCGTCGAGCGTACAATTCTCAGCCGCGTATTGCTTCGGTCTCGTGGAGCGTACAAGTCCCAGCCGCGTATTGCTTCGGTCTCGTCGAGAGTACAAGTTCCAGCCGCGTATTGCTTTTGTCTCGTTATATGTACAAGTCCCAGCCGCGTATTCCTTCGGTCTCTTCGAGCGTACAAGTTCCAGCCGCGTATTGCTTCGGTCTCGTTACGCGTACAAGTTCCAGCCGTGTATTGCTTCGGTCTCGTCGAGCGTAAAAGTTCCAGCCGCGTATTCCTTCGGTCTCTTCGAGCGTACAAGTTCCAGCCGCCTAATGCTTCGGTCTCGTTATGCGTACAAGTTCCAGCCGCGTATTGCTTCGATCTCGTTATGCGTACAAGTTCCAGCCGCGTATTGCTTCGGTCTCGTGGAGCATACATTTCCCGGGCGCATATTGCTGCGGTCTCGTTATGCGTACAAGTTCCAGCCGCGTATTGCTTCAGTCTCGTCGAGCGTACAAGTTCCAGCCGCGTATTGCTTTGTTCTCGTTATGCGCACAAGTTCCAGCCGCGTATAGCTTCTGTCTCGTCGAGCGTACAAGTTCCAACCGCGTGTTGCTTCGGTCTCATTTATGCGTGCAAGTTCCAGACGCGTATTGCTTCGGTCTCGTCGAGCGTACAAGTCCTAGCCGCGTATTGCTTCTGTCGCGTTATGCGCACAAGTTCCAGCCGCGTGTTGCTTCGGTCTCGTTATGCGTACACGTTCCAGCCGCGTAATGCTTTGGTCTCGTTATGTGTGCAAGTTCCGGCCGCGGATTGCGTCGGTCTCGTCGAGCGTAAAACTTCCAGCCGCGTATTCCTTCGGTCTCTTCGAGCGTCCAAGTTCCAGCCGCCTAATGCTTCGGTCTCGTTATGCGTATAAGTCCCAGCCGCGTATTGCTTTGTTCTCGTTATGCGTACAAGTCCCAGCCGCGTATTGCTTTGTTCTCGTCGTGCGTATAAGTTCCAGCAGCGTATTGCGTCGGTCTCGTTATGCGTGCAAGTTGCAGCCGCGTATTGCTTCGATCTCGTTATGCGTACAAGTTGCAGCCGCGTATTGCTTCGGTCTCGTCGAGCGTACAAGTTCCAGCCGCCTACTGCTTCGGTCTCGTTATGCGTACAAGTTCCAGCCGCGTATTGCTTCGACCTCGTTATGCGCACAAGTTCCAGCCGCGTATTGCTTCGGTCTCGTGGAGCATACAAGTCCCAGCCGCATATAGCTTCGGTCTCGTTATGGGAACAAGTTCCAGCCGCGCGATGCTTCGGTCTCGTTATGCGTACAAGTTCCAGCCGCGTATTGCTTCGACCTCGTTATCCGTACAAGTTCCAGCCGCGTATTGCTTCGGTCTCGTGGAGCATACAAGTCCCAGGCGCATATAGCTGCGGTCTCGTGATGGGTACAAGTTCCAGCCGCGTGTTGCTTTGGTCTCGCTTAGCGTACATTATCCAGCCGCGTATTGCTTCAATCTCGTCGAGCGTACTAGTTCCAGCCGCGTATTGCTTCGGTCTCGTTACGCGTCCAAGTCCCTTCCGCGTATTGCTTTGTTCTCGTCGAGCGTATAAGTTCCAGTAGCGTATAGCTTCGGTCTCGTCGAGAGTGAAGTTTCCAGCCGCGTGTTGCTTCGGTCTCGTCGAGTGCACAAGTTCCAGCCGCGTATTGCTTTGGTCTCGTTATGCGTACAAGTCCCAGCCGCGTATTCCTTCGGTCTCTTCGAGCGTACAAGTTCCAGCCGCGTATTCCTTCGGTCTCGTCGAGCGTTCAAGTTCCAGCCGCGTATTGCTTCGGTCTCGTTACGCGTACAAGTCCCAGCCGCGTATTGCTTTGTTCTCGTTTTGCGTACAAGTCCCAGCCGCGTATTGCTTTGTTCTCGTCGAGCGCATAAGTTCCAGTAGCGTATAGCTTCGGTCTCGTCGAGAGTGAAGTTTCCAGCCGCGTATTGCTTTGATCTCGTTACGCGTACAAGGTCCAGCCGGGTATTGCTTCGGTCTCGTCGAGCATAAAAGTTCCAGCCGCGTATTCCTTCGGTCTCTTCGAGCATACAAGTTCCAGCCGCCTAATGCTTCGCTCTCGTTATGCGTACAAGTCCCAGCCGCGTATTGCTTTGTTCTCGTTATGCGTACAAGTCCCGGCCGCGTATTGCTTCGGTATCGTCGGGCATACAAGTTCCAACCGCGTATTGCTTCGGTCTCGTATAGCGTACAAGTCCCAGCCGCGTATTGCTGTGTTCTCGTCGACCGTATAAGTTCCAGCAGCGTATTGCTTCGGTCTCGTTGAGAGTGAAGTTTCCAGCCGCGTGTTGCTTCGGTCTCGTCGAGTGTACAAGTTCCAGCCGCGTATTGCTTTGATCTCGTTATGCGTACAAGTTCCAGCCGCGTATTGCTTCGGTCTCGTCGAGCGCACAAGATGCAGCCGCATGTTGCTTCGGTTTCGTTATGCGTGCAAGTTTCAGACGCATATAGCTTCGGTCTCGTCGAGCGTACAAGTCCCAGCCGCGTATTGCTTCGGTCTCGTCGAGCGTACAAGTCCCAGCCGCGTATTGCTTTGGTCTTGTTATGCGTACAAGTCCCAGCCTCGTGTTGCTTCGGTGTCTTCATGCGTACAAGTCTCAGCCGCGTGTTGGTTCGGTCTCGTCGAGCGAACAAGTTCCAGCAGCGCGTTGCTTCGGTCTCGTTATGCGTACAATTTCCAGCCGCGTATTGCTTCGGTCTCTTGGAGCATACAAGTCCCAGGCGCGTATAGCTGCAGTCTCGTTATGCGTACAAGTTCCAGCCGCGTATTGCTTCCGTCTCGTGGAGCATACAAGTCCCAGGCGCATATAGCTGCGCTCTCGTTATGCGGACAAGTTCCAGCCGCGTATTGCTTCTGTCTCGTCGAGAGTACAAGTTCCAGCCGCGTATCGTGTTGGTCTCGTTGTGCGTACAAGTCCCAGCCGCGTATTCCTTCGGTCTCTTCGAGCGTACAAGTTCCAGCAGCGTATTGCTTCGGTCTCGTTATGCGTACAAGTTCCAGCCGCGTGATGCTTCGGTCTCGTTATGCGTACAAGTTCCAGCCGCGTAATGCTTCGGTTTCGTTATGTGTGCAAGTTCTATCCGCGGATTGCCTCGGTCTCGTCAGGCGTACAAGTTCCTGCCGCGTATTCCTTCGGTCTCTTCGAGCGTACAAGTTCCAGCCGCCCACTGCTTCGGTCTCGTTATGCGTACAAGTCCCAGCCGCGTATTGCGTTGTTCTCGTTATGTGTACAAGTCCCAGCCGCGTATTACTTCGGTATCGTCGGGCATACAAGTTCCAACCCCGTATTGCTTCGGTCTCGTCGAGCGTACAAGTCCCAGCCGCGTATTGCTTCCGTCTCGTGGAGCATACAAGTCCCAGGTGCATATAGCTGCGGTCTCATTATGCGTACAAGTGCCAGCCGCGTATTCCTTCGGTCTCATCGAGCGTACCAGTTCCAGCCGCGTACTGCTTCGGTCTCGTTTCGCGTACAAGTTCCAGCCGTGTATTGCTTCGGTCTCGTCGAGCGTAAAAGTTCCAGCCGTGTATTGCTTCAATCTCGTCGAGCGTACAAGTTCCAGCCGCGTATTGCTTCGGTCTCTTTACGCGTACAAGTCCCAGCCGCGTATTGCTTTGTTCTCGTCGAGCGTATAAGTTCCAGTAGGGTATAGCTTCGGTCTCGTCGAGAGTGAAATTTCCAGCCGCGTGTTGCTTCGGTCTCGTCGAGTGTATAAGTTCCAGCCGCGTATTGCTTTGGTCTCGATATGCGTACAAGTCCCAGCCGCGTATTCCTTCAGTCTCTTCGAGCGTACAAGATCCAGCCGCGTATTCCTTCGGTCTCGTCGAGCGTACAAGTTCCAGCCGCGTATTGCTTCGGTCTCGTTACGCGTACAAGTCCCAGCCGCGTATTGCTTTGTTCTCGTTTTGCGTACAAGTCCCAGCCGCGTACTGCTTCGGTCTCGTCGAGCATACAAGTTCCAGCCGCGTGTTGCTTCGGTCTCGCTTAGCGTACAAGTTCCAGCCGCGTATTCCTTCGGTCTCGTCGATCGTACAAGTTCCAGCCGCGTATTGCTTCGGTCTCGTTACGCGTACAAGTCCCAGCCGCGTACTGCTTAGGTCTCGTTGAGCATACAAGTTCCAGCCGCGTGTTGCTTCGGTCTCGCTTAGCGTACATTTTCCAGCCGCGTATTGCTTCAATCTCGTCGAGCGTACAAGTTCCAGCCGCGTATTGCTTCGGTCTCGTTACGCGTTCAAGTCCCAGCCGCGTATACCTTCGGTCTCTTCGAGCGTACAAGTTCCAGCCGCGTATTGCTTCGGTCTCGTTGGCGTACAAGTTCCAGCCGTGTATTGCTTCGGTCTCGTCGAGCGTAAAAGTTCCAGCCGCGTATTCCTTCGGTCTCTTCGAGCGTACAAGTTCCAGCAGAGTATAGCTTCGGTCTCGTTACGCGTACAAGTTCCAGCCGCGTATTCCTTCGGTCTCGTCGAGCGTACAAGTTCCAGCCGCGTATTGCTTCGGTCTCGTTGGCGTACAAGTTCCAGCCGTGTATTGCTTCGGTCTCGTCGAGCGTAAAAGTTCCAGCCGCGTATTCCTTCGGTCTCTTCGAGCGTACAAGTTCCAGCAGAGTATAGCTTCGGTCTCGTTACGCGTACAAGTTCCAGCCGCGTATAGCTTCGGTCTCTTCGAGCGTACAAGTTCCAGCCGCGTATTGCTTCGGTCTCGTTTCGCGTACAAGTTCCAGCCGTGTACTGCTTCGGTCTCGTCGAGCGTAAAAGTTCCAGCCGCGTATTCCTTCGGTCTCTTCGAGCGTACAAGTTCCAGCCGCCTAATGCTTCGGTCTCGTAATGCGCATAAGTTCCAGCCGCGTATTGCTTCGATCTCGTTATGCGTACAAGTTCCAGCCGCGTATTCCTTCGGTCTCATCGAGCGTACCAGTTCCAGCCGCGTATTCCTTCGGTCTCTTCGAGCGTACAAGTTCCAGCCGCCTAATGCTTCGGTCTCGTTATGCGTACAAGTTCCAGCCGCGTATTGCTTTGTTCTCGTTATGCGTACAAGTCCCGGCCGCGTATTGCTTCGGTATCGTGGGGCATACAAGTTCCAACCGCGCATTGCTTCGGTCTCGTCGAGCGAACAAGTCCCAGCCGCGTATTGCTTTGTTCTCGTCGACCGTATAAGTTCCAGCAGAGTATTACTTCGGTCTCGTCGAGAGTGAAGTTTCCAGCCGCGTGTTGCTTCGGTCTCGTCGAGTGTACAAGTTCCAGCCGCGTATTGCTTTGGTCTCTTTATGCGTACAAGTCCCAGCCGCGTAATCCTTCGGTCTCTTCGAGCGTACAAGTTCCAGCCGCGTATTCCTTCGGTCTCGTCGAGCGTACAAGTTCCAGCAGGGTATTGCTTCGGTCTCGTGGAGCATACAAGTCCCAGTTGCATATAGCTGCGGTCTCGTTATGCGTACAAGTTCCAGCCGCGTATTGCTTCGGTCTCGTTGAGCATACAAGTTCCAGCCGCGTGTTGCTTCGGTCTCGCTTAGCGTACATTTTCCAGCCGCGTATTGCTTCAATCTCGTCGAGCGTACAAGTTCCAACCGCGTGTTGCTTCGGTCTCATTTATGCGTGCAAGTTCCAGACGCGTGTTGCTTCGGTCTCGTCGGGCGTACAAGTCCTAGCCGCGTATTGCTTCGGTCGCGTTATGCGTACAAGTTGCAGCCGCGTGTTGCTTCGGTCTCGTTATGCGTACAAGTTCCAGCCGCGTAATGCTTTGGTCTCGTTATGTGTGCAAGTTCCGGCCGCGGATTGCTTCGGTCTCCTTTATGCGTGCAAGTTCCAGACGCGTATTGCTTCGGTCTCGTCGAGCGTACAAGTCCTAGCCTCGTATTGCTACGGTCGCGTTATGCGCACAAGTTCCCGCCGCGTGTTGCTTCGGTCTCGTTATGCGGACAAGTTCCAGCCGCGTAATGCTTTGGTCTCGTTATGTGTGCATGTTCCGGCCGCGGATTGCTTCGGTCTCGTCGAGCGTAAAAGTTCCAGCCGCGTATTCCTTCGGTCTCTTCGAGCGTACAAGTTCCAGCCGCCTAATGCTTCGGTCTCGTTATGCGTACAAGTCCCAGCCGCGTATTGCTTTGTTCTCGTTATGCGTACAAGTCCCGGCCGCGTATTGCTTCGGTATCGTCGGGCATACAAGTTCCAACCGCGTATTACTTCGGTCTCGTATAGCGTACAAGTCCCAGCCGCGTATTGCTTTGTTCTCGTCGACCGTATAAGTTCCAGCAGCGTATTGCTTCGGTCTCGTTAGGCGTGCAAGTCCCAACTACGTATTGCTTCGGTCTCGTCGAGCGAACAAGTTCCAGCAGCGCGTTGCTTCGGTCCCGTTATGCGTACAAGTTCCAGCCGCGTGTTGCTTCGGTCTCATTTATGCGTGCAAGTTCCAGACGCGTGTTGCTTCGGTCTCGTCGGGCGTACAAGTCCTAGCCGCGTATTGCTTCGGTCGCGTTATGCGTACAAGTTGCAGCCGCGTGTTGCTTCGGTCTCGTTATGCGTACAAGTTCCAGCCGCGTAATGCTTTGGTCTCGTTATGTGTGCAAGTTCCGGCCGCGGATTGCTTCGGCCTCCTTTATGCGTGCAAGTTCCAGACGCGTATTGCTTCGGTCTCGTCGAGCGTACAAGTCCTAGCCGCGTATTGCTACGGTCGCGTTATGCGCACAAGTTCCCGCCGCGTGTTGCTTCGGTCTCGTTATGCGGACAAGTTCCAGCCGCGTAATGCTTTGGTCTCGTTATGTGTGCATGTTCCGGCCGCGGATTGCTTCGGTCTCGTCGAGCGTAAAAGTTCCAGCCGCGTATTCCTTCGGTCTCTTCGAGCGTACAAGTTCCAGCCGCCTAATGCTTCGGTCTCGTTATGCGTACAAGTCCCAGCCGCGTATTGCTTTGTTCTCGTTATGCGTACAAGTCCCGGCCGCGTATTGCTTCGGTATCGTCGGGCATACAAGTTCCAACCGCGTATTACTTCGGTCTCGTATACCGTACAAGTCCCAGCCGCGTATTGCTTTGTTCTCGTCGACCATATAAGTTCCAGCAGCGTATTGCTTCGGTCTCGTTAAGAGTGAAGTTTCCAGCCGCGTGTTGCTTCGGTCTCGTCGAGTGTACAAGTTCCAGCCGCGTATTGCTTTGATCTCGTTATGCGTACAAGTTCCAGCCGCGTATTGCTTCGGTCTCGTCGAGCGCACAAGTTGCAGCCGCATGTTGCTTCGGTCTCGTTATGCGTGCAAGTTTCAGACGCATATAGCTTCGGTCTCGTCGAGCGTACAAGTCCAAGCCGCGTGTTGCTTTGGTCGGGTTATGCGTACATGTCCCAGCCGTGTATTGCTTCGGCCTCGTTTTGCGTACAAGCTCAGGCCGCGTGTTGCTTCGGTCTCGTTATGCGTACAAGATGCAGCCGCGCATTGCTTCGGTCTCGTGCAGCATACAAGTCCCAGCCGCGTATTGCTTCGGTCTCGTCGAGCGTACAAGTCCCAGCCGCGTATTGCTTTGGTCTTGTTATGCGTGCAAGTCCCAGCTGCGTGTTGCTTCGGTCTCGTTATGCGTGCAAGTCCCAGCCGTGTAATGCTTGGGTCTCGTGGAGCGTTCAAGTTCCAGCCGCGTATTGCTTTGGTCTCGTCGAGCGTACTAGTCCTAGCCGCGTATTGCTTCGGTCGCGTTATGCGTACAAGTGCCAGCCGTGTATTGCTTCGGTCTTTGTTTTGCATACTAGTTCCAGCCGCGTGTTGCTTCGATCTCGTTATGCGTGCAAGCTTCAGACGCGTATTGCTTCGTTCTCGTTATGCGTACAAGTTCCAGCCGCGTATTGCTTCCGTCTCGTGGAGCATACAAGTCCCAGGCGCATATAGCTGCGCTCTCGTTATGCGTACAAGTTCCAGCCGCGTATTGCTTCTGTCTCGTCTAGAGTACAAGTTCCTTCCGCGTATTGTTTTGGTCTCGTTGTGCGTACAAGTCCCAGCCGCGTATTCCTTCGGTCTCTTCGAGCGTACAAGTCTCAGCCGCGTATTGCTTCGGTCTCATTACGCGTACAAGCCCCAGCCGCGTATTGCTTTGTTCTCGTTTTGCGTACAAGTCCCAGCCGCGTATTGCTGCGGTCTCGTCGAGCGTACAAGTCTCAGCCGCGTATTGCTTCGGTCTCGTGTAGCGTACAAGTTCCAGCTGCGCGTTGCTTCGGTGTCGTTATGCGTACAAGTCCCAGACGCGTATTGCTTCGATCTCGTTATGCGTACAAGTTTCAGCCGCGTATTGCTTCGGTCTCGTCGAGCGTACAAGTTCCAGCCGCGTATTGCTTCGGTCTCGCTATGCGTGCAAGTTCCAGCCGCGTATTGCTCCGGTTTCGTCGAGGGTACAAGTCCCAGCCGCGTATTCCTCCGGTCTCTTCGAGCGTTCAAGTTCCAGCCGCATATTGCTCCTGTCTCGTTACGCGTACAAGTCCCAGCCGTGTATTGCTTCGGTCTCGTCGAGCGTACAAGTGCCAGCAGTGCATTGCTTCGGTCTCGTTATGCGAGCAAGTTCCAGCCGCGTATTGCTTCGGTCTCGTGGAGCGTACAAGTTCCAGCCGCGTATTGCTTCGGTCTCGTCGGGCGTACAAGTTCCAGCAGCGTATTGCATCGGTCTCGTTATGCGTGCAAGTTCCAGCCGCGCATTGCTTCGGTCTCGTTATGCTTACAAGTTCCATCCACGTAATGCTTCGGTCTCGTTATGCGTGCAAGTTCCAGCAGCGTATTGCTTCGGTCTCGTTATGCGTACAAGTTCCAGCCGCGTATTGCTTCGGTCTCGTTATGCGTGCACGTTCCAGCCGCACGTTGCTTCGGTCTCGTCGAGCGTACAAGTCCCAGCCACGTATTGCTTCGGTCTCGTGGAGCGTACAAGTTCCAGCTGCGCGTTGCTTCGGTGTCGTTATGCGTACAAGTCCCAGACGCGTATTGCTTCGATCTCGCTATGCGTACAAGTTTCAGCCGCGTATTGCTTCGGTCTCGTCGAGCGTACAAGTTTCAGCCGCGTATTGCTTCGGTCTCGTTATGCGTGCAAGTTCCAGCCGCGTATTGCTTCGGTCTCGTCGAGCGTACAAGTCCCAGCCGCGTATTGCTTCGGTCTCGTGGAGCGTACAAGTTCCAGCTGCGCGTTGCTTCGGTGTCGTTATGCGTACAAGTCCCAGACGCGTATTGCTTCGATCTCGTTATGCGTACAAGTTTCAGCCGCGTATTGCTTCGGTTTCGTCGAAGGTACAAGTCCCAGCCGCGTATTCCTCCGGTCTCTTCGAGCGTACAAGTCCCAGCCGTGTATTGCTTCGGTCTCGTTATGCGTACAAGTTCCAGCCGCGTGTTGCTGCGGTCTCGTTATGCGTGCAAGTTCCAGACGTGTATTGCTTCGGTCTCTTCGAGCGTACAAGTTCCAGCCGCGTATTGCTTCTGTCTCGTTACGCGTACAAGTCCCAGCCGTGTATTGCTTCGGTCTCGTCGAGCGTACAAGTGCCAGCAGTGCATTGCTTCGGTCTCGTTATGCGAGCAAGTTCCAGCCGCGTATTGCTTCGGTCTCGTGGAGCGTACAAGTTCCAGCCGCGTATTGCTTCGGTCTCGTCGGGCGTACAAGTTCCAGCTGCGTATTGCATCGGTCTCGTTATGCGTGCAAGTTCCAGCCGCGCATTGCTTCGGTCTCGTTACGCGTACAAGTTCCAGCCGCGTATTGCTTCAGTCTCGTCGAGCGTACAAGACCCAGCCGCGTATTGCTTCGGTCTCGTTATGCGTGCAAGTTCCAGCCGCATATTGCTTCGGTCCCGTCGAGCGGACAAGTTCCAGCAGCGCGTTGCTTCGGTCTCGTTCTGCGTGCAAGTTCCAGCCGCGTCTTGCTTCGGTTTCGTTATGCGTACAAGTTTCAGCCGCGTATTGCTTCGGTCTCGTCGAGCGTACAAGTTCCAGCTGCGCGTTGCTTCGGTGTCGTTATGCGTACAAGTCCCAGACGCGTATTGCTTCGATCTCGTTATGCGTACAAGTTTCAGCCGCGTATTGCTTCGGTCTCGTCGAGCGTACAAGTTCCAGCCGCGTATTGCTTCGGTCTGGTCGAGCGTACAAGTTCCAGCCGCGTATTGCTTCGGTCTCGTTATGCGTGCAAGTTCCAGCGGCGCATTGCTTCGGTCTCGTTATGCGTACAAGTTCCAGCCGCGTATTGCTTCAGTCTCGTCGAGCGTACAAGATCCAGCCGCGTATTGCTTCGGCATCGTCGATCGTCCAAGTACCAGCTGCTTCTTGCTTCGGTCTCGTGGAGCGTACAAGATCCAGCCGCGTATTGCTTTGGTCTAGTCGAGCGTACAAGTTCCAGCCGCGTGTTGCTTCGGTCTCGTTATGCGTACAAGTTTCAGCCGCGTATTGCTTCGGTCTCGTCGAGCGTACAAGTTCGAGCCGCGTATTGCTTCGGTCTCGTTATGCGTGCTAGTTCCAGCAGCGTATTGCTTCGGTCTCGTTATGCGTACAAGTTCCAGCCGCACATTGCTTCGGTCTCGTAGAGCGTACAAGTTCCAGCCGCGTGTTGTTTCGGTCTCGTGGAGCGTACAAGTTCCAGCCGCGTATTGCTTCGGTCTCGTGGAGCGTACAAGTTCCAGCTGCGCGTTGCTTCGGTGTCGTTATGCGTACAAGTCCCAGACGAGTATCGCTTCTATCTCGTTATGCGTACAAGTTCCAGTAGCGTATTGCTTCGGTCTCGTCGAGCGTACAAGTTCCAGCCGCGTGTTGCTTCGGTCTCGTTATGCGTACAAGTTCCAGCCGCGTATTGCTTCGGTCTCGTTATGTGTGCAAGTTCGGGCCACGGATTGCTTCGGTCTCGTCGGGCGTACAAGTTCCAGCCGCGTATTCCTTCGGTCTCTTCGAGCGTGCAAGTTCCAGCATCATATTGCTTCGGTGTCGTTATGCGTACAAGCCCCAGCCGCGTACTGCTTTGTTGTCGTTATGCGTACAAGTTCCAGCAGCGCGTTGCTTCGGTCTCGGTATGCGTGCAAGTTGCAGCCGCGTATTGCTTCGGTCTCGTCGAGCGCACAAGTTCCAGCCGCATGTTGCTTCTGTCTCGTCGAGCGTACAAGTTCCAGCCGCGTGTTGCTTCGATCTCGTTATGCGTGCAAGTTCCAGACGGGTATTGCTTCGGTATCGTCGAGCGTAAAAGTTCCAGCCGCGTATTCCTTCGGTCTCTTCGAGCGTACAAGTTCCAGCCGCGTATTGCTTCAGTCTCGTTACGCGTACAAGCCCCAGCCGCGTATTGCTTTATTCTCGTTTTGCGTACAAGTCCCAGCCGCGTATTGCTTCGGTCTCTTCGAGCGTACAAGTTCCAGCAGAGTATTGCTTCGGTCTCGTTACGCGTACACGTTCCAGCCGCGTATTCCTTCGGTCTCGTCGAGCGTACAAGTTCCAGCCGCGTATTGCTTCGGTCTCGTTACGCGTACAAGTCCCAGCCGCGTATTGCTTTGTTCTCGTTTTGCGTACAATTCCCAGCCGCGTATTGCTTCGGCCTCGTTACGCGTACAATTCCCAGCCGCGTATTGCTTTGTTCTCGTCGAGCGTACACGTTCCAACCGCGTATTGCTTCGGTCTCTTTACGCTTCCACGCCCAGCCGCGTATTCCTTCGGTCTCGTCGAGCGTACAAATTCCAGCCGCATATTGCTTCGGTCTCGTTACGCGTACAAGCCCCAGCCGCGTATTGCTTCGGTCTCTTCGAGCGTACTAGTTCCAGCCGCCTAATGCTTCGGTCTCGTAACGCGTATAAGTTCCAGCCGCGTATTGCTTCGATCGCGTTATGCGTACAAGTTCCAGCCGCGTATTGCTTCGGTCTCGTGGAGCATACAAGTCCCAGGTGCATATAGCTGCGGTCTCGTTATGCGTACAAGTCCCGGCCGCGAATTGCTTCGGTATCGTCGGGCATACAAGTTCCAACCGCGCATTGCTTCGGTCTCTTCGAGCGAACAAGTCCCAGCCGCGTATTGCTTTGTTCTCGTCGACCGTATAAGTTCCAGCAGCGTATTGCTTCGGTCTCGTCGAGAGTGAAGTTTCCAGCCGCGTGTTGCTTCGGTCTCGTCGAGTGTACAAGTTCCAGTCGCGTATTGCTTTGGTCTCGTTATGCGTACAAGTCCCAGCCGCGTAATCCTTCGGTCTCTTCGAGCGTACAAGTTCCAGCCGCGTATTCCTTCGGTCTCGTCGAGCGTACAAGTTCCAGCAGAGTATTGCTTCGGTCTCGATACGCGTACAAGTTCCAGCCGCGTATTCCTTCGTTCTCGTCGAGCGTACAAGTTCCAGCCGCGTATTGCTTCGGTCTCGTTGTGCGTTCAAGTTCCAGCCGCGTATTGCTTTGTTCTCGTGGAGCATACAAGTCCCGGGCGCATATAGCTGCGGTCTCGTTATGCGTACAAGTTCCAGCCGCGTATTGCTTCAGTCTCGTGGAGCATACAAGTCCCAGGCGCACATAGCTGCGGTTTCGTTATGCGTACAAGTTCCAGCCCCGTATTGCTTCAGTCTCGTCGAGCGTACAAGTCCCAGCCGCCTATTGCTTTGTTCTCGTCGAGCGTATAAGTTCCAGTAGCGTATAGCTTCGGTCTCGTTACGCGTACAAGCCCCAGCCGCGTATTGCTTTATTCTCGTTTTGCGTACAAGTCCCAGCCGCGTATTGCTTTGGTCTCGATATGCGTACAAGTCCCAGCCGCGTATTCCTTCGGTCTCTTCGAGCGTACAAGTCCCAGCCGCGTAATCCTTCGGTCTCTTCGAGCGTACAAGTTCCAGCCGCGTAGTCCTTCGGTCTCGTCTAGCGTACAAGTTCCAGCAGAATATTGCTTCGGTCTCGTTACGCGTACAAGTTCCAGCCGCGTATTCCTTCGGTCTCGTCGAGCGTACAAGTTCCAGCCGCGTATTGCTTCAGTCTCGTTACGCGTACAAGCCCCAGCCGCGTATTGCTTTATTCTCGTTTTGCGTACAAGTCCCAGCCGCGTATTGCTTCGGTCTCTTCGAGCGTACAAGTTCCAGCAGAGTATTGCTTCGGTCTCGTTACGCGTACACGTTCCAGCCGCGTATTCCTTCGGTCTCGTCGAGCGTACAAGTTCCAGCCGCGTATTGCTTCGGTCTCGTTACGCGTACAAGTCCCAGCCGCGTATTGCTTTGTTCTCGTTTTGCGTACAATTCCCAGCCGCGTATTGCCTCGGCCTCGTTACGCGTACAATTCCCAGCCGCGTATTGCTTTGTTCTCGTCGAGCGTACACGTTCCAACCGCGTATTGCTTCGGTCTCTTTACGCTTCCACGCCCAGCCGCGTATTCCTTCGGTCTCGTCGAGCGTACAAATTCCAGCCGCATATTGCTTCGGTCTCGTTACGCGTACAAGCCCCAGCCGCGTATTGCTTCGGTCTCTTCGAGCGTACTAGTTCCAGCCGCCTAATGCTTCGGTCTCGTAATGCGTATAAGTTCCAGCCGCGTATTGCTTCGATCGCGTTATGCGTACAAGTTCCAGCCGCGTATTGCTTCGGTCTCGTGGAGCATACAAGTCCCAGGTGCATATAGCTGCGGTCTCGTTATGCGTACAAGTCCCAGCCGCGTATTCCTTCGGTCTCATCGAGCGAACCAGTTCCAGCCGCGTATTGCTTCGGTCTCGTTTCGCGTACAAGTTCCAGCCGTGTATTGCTTCGGTCTCGTCGAGCGTAAAAGTTCCAGCCGCGTATTCCTTCGGTCTCTTCGAGCGTACAAGTTCCAGCCGCCTAATGCTTCGGTCTCGTTATGCGTACAAGTCCCAGCCGCGTATTGCTTTGTTCTCGTTATGCGTACAAGTCCCGGCCGCGAATTGCTTCGGTATCGTCGGGCATACAAGTTCCAACCGCGCATTGCTTCGGTCTCTTCGAGCGAACAAGTCCCAGCCGCGTATTGCTTTGTTCTCGTCGACCGTATAAGTTCCAGCAGCGTATTGCTTCGGTCTCGTCGAGAGTGAAGTTTCCAGCCGCGTGTTGCTTCGGTCTCGTCGAGTGTACAAGTTCCAGTCGCGTATTGCTTTGGTCTCGTTATGCGTACAAGTCCCAGCCGCGTAATCCTTCGGTCTCTTCGAGCGTACAAGTTCCAGCCGCGTATTCCTTCGGTCTCGTCGAGCGTACAAGTTCCAGCAGAGTATTGCTTCGGTCTCGATACGCGTACAAGTTCCAGCCGCGTATTCCTTCGTTCTCGTCGAGCGTACAAGTTCCAGCCGCGTATTGCTTCGGTCTCGTTGTGCGTTCAAGTTCCAGCCGCGTATTGCTTTGTTCTCGTGGAGCATACAAGTCCCGGGCGCATATAGCTGCGGTCTCGTTATGCGTACAAGTTCCAGCCGCGTATTGCTTCAGTCTCGTCGAGCGTACAAGTTCCAGCCGCGTATTGCTTTGTTCTCGATATGCGCACAAGTCCCAGCCGCGTATTGCTTCTGTCTCGTCGAGCGTACAAGTTCCAACCGCGTGTTGCTTCGGTCTCATTTATGCGTGCAAGTTCCAGACGCGTATTGCTTCGGTCTCGTCGAGCGTACAAGTCCTAGCCGCGTATTGCTTCGGTCGCGTTATGCGCACAAGTTCCAGCCGCGTGTTGCTTCGGTCTCGTTACGCGTACAAGTTCCATCCGCGTAATGCTATGGTCTCGTTATGAGTGCAAGTTCCGGCCGCGGATTCCTTCGGTCTCGTTATGCGTGCAAGTTCCAGCCGCACATTGCTTCGGTCTCGTCGAGCGTACAAGTCCCAGCCTCGTATTGCTTCGGTCTCGTGGCGCGTACAAGCTCCAGCTGCGCGTTGCTTCGGTGTCGTTATGCGTACAAGTCCCAGACGCGTTTTGATTCGATCTCGTTATGCGGCAAGTTCCAGCCGCGTATTGCTTCGGTCTCGTTATGCTTACAAGTTCCAGCCACGTAATGCTTCGGTCTCGTTATGCGTGCAAGTTCCAGCAGCGTATAGCTTCGGTCTCGTTATGCGTTCAAGTTCCAGCCGCGTATTGCTTCGGTCTCGTCGAGCGTACAAGTTCCAGCCGCGTCTTGCTTCGGTTTCGTTATGCGTACAAGTTTCAGCCGCGTATTGCTTCGGTCTCGTCGAGCGTACAAGTTCCAGCCGCGTATTGCTTCGGTCTCGTTATGCGGCAAGTTCCAGCCGCGTATTGCTTCGGTCTCGTTATGCTTACAAGTTCCAGCCGCGTATTGCTTCGGTCTCGTTATGCGTGCAAGTTCCAGCCGCGTATTGCTTCGGTCTCGTCGAGCGTACAAGTCCCAGCCGCGTATTGCTACGGTCTCGTGGAGCGTACAAGTTCCAGCTGCGCGTTGCTTCGGTGTCGTTATGCGTACAAGTCCCAGACGCGTATTGCTTCGATCTCGTTATGCGTACAAGTTTCAGCCGCGTATTGCTTCGGTTTCGTCGAAGGTACAAGTCCCAGCCGCGTATTCCTCCGGTCTCTTCGAGCGTACAAGTCCCAGCCGTGTATTGCTTCGGTCTCGTTATGCGTACAAGTTCCAGCCGCGTGTTGCTTCGGTCTCGTTATGCGTGCAAGTTCCAGACGTGTATTGCATCGGTCTCTTCGAGCGTACAAGTCCCAGCCGTGTATTGCTTCGGTCTCGTTATGCGTACAAGTTCCAGCCGCGTATTGCGTCGGTGTCGTTATGAGTACAAGTTCCAGCCGCGTATTGCTTCGGTCTAGTTTTGAGTACAAGTTCAGCGCCGCGTGTTGCTTCGGTCTCGTTATGCGTACAAGTTCCAGCCGCGTAATGCTTCGGTCTCGTCGAGCGTACAAGTTCCAGCCGCGTATTACTTTGTTCTCGTTATGCGTGCAAGTTCCAGCCGCACATTGCTTCGATCTCGTCGAGCGTACAAGTCCCAGCCGCGTATTGCTTCGGTCTCGTGTAGCGTACAAGTTCCAGCTGCGCGTTGCTTCGGTGTCGTTATGCGTACAAGTCCCAGACGCGTATTGCTTCGATCTCGTTATGCGTACAAGTCCCAGACGAGTATCGCTTCTATCTCGTTATGCGTACAAGTTCCAGTAGCGTATTGCTTCGGTCTCGTCGAGCGTACAAGTTCCAGCCGCGTGTTGCTTCTGTCTCGTTATGCGTACAAGTTCCAGCCGCGTATTGCTTCGGTCTCGTTATGTGTGCAAGTTCGGGCCACGGATTGCTTCGGTCTCGTCGGGCGTACAAGTTCCAGCCGCGTATTCCTTCGGTCTCTTCGAGCGTGCAAGTTCCAGCATCATATTGCTTCGGTGTCGTTATGCGTACAAGCCCCAGCCGCGTACTGCTTTGTTGTCGTTATGCGTACAAGTTCCAGCAGCGCGTTGCTTCGGTCTCGGTATGCGTGCAAGTTGCAGCCGCGTATTGCTTCGGTCTCGTCGAGCGCACAAGTTCCAGCCGCATGTTGCTTCTGTCTCGTCGAGCGTACAAGTTCCAGCCGCGTGTTGCTTCGATCTCGTTATGCGTGCAAGTTCCAGACGGGTATTGCTTCGGTCTCGTCGAGCGTAAAAGTTCCAGCCGCGTATTCCTTCGGTCTCTTCGAGCGTACAAGTTCCAGCCGCGTATTGCTTCAGTCTCGTTACGCGTACAAGCCCCAGCCGCGTATTGCTTTATTCTCGTTTTGCGTACAAGTCCCAGCCGCGTATTGCTTCGGTCTCTTCGAGCGTACAAGTTCCAGCAGAGTATTGCTTCGGTCTCGTTACGCGTACACGTTCCAGCCGCGTATTCCTTCGGTCTCGTCGAGCGTACAAGTTCCAGCCGCGTATTGCTTCGGTCTCGTTACGCGTACAAGTCCCAGCCGCGTATTGCTTTGTTCTCGTTTTGCGTACAATTCCCAGCCGCGTATTGCTTCGGCCTCGTTACGCGTACAATTCCCAGCCGCGTATTGCTTTGTTCTCGTCGAGCGTACACGTTCCAACCGCGTATTGCTTCGGTCTCTTTACGCTTCCACGCCCAGCCGCGTATTCCTTCGGTCTCGTCGAGCGTACAAGTCCTAGCCGCGTATTGCTTCGGTCGCGTTATGCGCACAAGTTCCAGCCGCGTGTTGCTTCGGTCTCGTTACGCGTACAAGTTCCATCCGCGTAATGCTATGGTCTCGTTATGAGTGCAAGTTCCGGCCGCGGATTCCTTCGGTCTCGTTATGCGTGCAAGTTCCAGCCGCACATTGCTTCGGTCTCGTCGAGCGTACAAGTCCCAGCCTCGTATTGCTTCGGTCTCGTGGCGCGTACAAGCTCCAGCTGCGCGTTGCTTCGGTGTCGTTATGCGTACAAGTCCCAGACGCGTTTTGATTCGATCTCGTTATGCGGCAAGTTCCAGCCGCGTATTGCTTCGGTCTCGTTATGCTTACAAGTTCCAGCCACGTAATGCTTCGGTCTCGTTATGCGTGCAAGTTCCAGCAGCGTATAGCTTCGGTCTCGTTATGCGTTCAAGTTCCAGCCGCGTATTGCTTCGGTCTCGTCGAGCGTACAAGTTCCAGCCGCGTCTTGCTTCGGTTTCGTTATGCGTACAAGTTTCAGCCGCGTATTGCTTCGGTCTCGTCGAGCGTACAAGTTCCAGCCGCGTATTGCTTCGGTCTCGTTATGCGGCAAGTTCCAGCCGCGTATTGCTTCGGTCTCGTTATGCTTACAAGTTCCAGCCGCGTATTGCTTCGGTCTCGTTATGCGTGCAAGTTCCAGCCGCGTATTGCTTCGGTCTCGTCGAGCGTACAAGTCCCAGCCGCGTATTGCTACGGTCTCGTGGAGCGTACAAGTTCCAGCTGCGCGTTGCTTCGGTGTCGTTATGCGTACAAGTCCCAGACGCGTATTGCTTCGATCTCGTTATGCGTACAAGTTTCAGCCGCGTATTGCTTCGGTTTCGTCGAAGGTACAAGTCCCAGCCGCGTATTCCTCCGGTCTCTTCGAGCGTACAAGTCCCAGCCGTGTATTGCTTCGGTCTCGTTATGCGTACAAGTTCCAGCCGCGTGTTGCTTCGGTCTCGTTATGCGTGCAAGTTCCAGACGTGTATTGCATCGGTCTCTTCGAGCGTACAAGTCCCAGCCGTGTATTGCTTCGGTCTCGTTATGCGTACAAGTTCCAGCCGCGTATTGCGTCGGTGTCGTTATGAGTACAAGTTCCAGCCGCGTATTGCTTCGGTCTAGTTTTGAGTACAAGTTCCAGCCGCGTGTTGCTTCGGTCTCGTTATGCGTACAAGTTCCAGCCGCGTAATGCTTCGGTCTCGTCGAGCGTACAAGTTCCAGCCGCGTATTACTTTGTTCTCGTTATGCGTGCAAGTTCCAGCCGCACATTGCTTCGATCTCGTCGAGCGTACAAGTCCCAGCCGCGTATTGCTTCGGTCTCGTGTAGCGTACAAGTTCCAGCTGCGCGTTGCTTCGGTGTCGTTATGCGTACAAGTCCCAGACGCGTATTGCTTCGATCTCGTTATGCGTACAAGTCCCAGACGAGTATCGCTTCTATCTCGTTATGCGTACAAGTTCCAGTAGCGTATTGCTTCGGTCTCGTCGAGCGTACAAGTTCCAGCCGCGTGTTGCTTCTGTCTCGTTATGCGTACAAGTTCCAGCCGCGTATTGCTTCGGTCTCGTTATGTGTGCAAGTTCGGGCCACGGATTGCTTCGGTCTCGTCGGGCGTACAAGTTCCAGCCGCGTATTCCTTCGGTCTCTTCGAGCGTGCAAGTTCCAGCATCATATTGCTTCGGTGTCGTTATGCGTACAAGCCCCAGCCGCGTACTGCTTTGTTGTCGTTATGCGTACAAGTTCCAGCAGCGCGTTGCTTCGGTCTCGGTATGCGTGCAAGTTGCAGCCGCGTATTGCTTCGGTCTCGTCGAGCGCACAAGTTCCAGCCGCATGTTGCTTCTGTCTCGTCGAGCGTACAAGTTCCAGCCGCGTGTTGCTTCGATCTCGTTATGCGTGCAAGTTCCAGACGGGTATTGCTTCGGTCTCGTCGAGCGTAAAAGTTCCAGCCGCGTATTCCTTCGGTCTCTTCGAGCGTACAAGTTCCAGCCGCGTATTGCTTCAGTCTCGTTACGCGTACAAGCCCCAGCCGCGTATTGCTTTATTCTCGTTTTGCGTACAAGTCCCAGCCGCGTATTGCTTCGGTCTCTTCGAGCGTACAAGTTCCAGCAGAGTATTGCTTCGGTCTCGTTACGCGTACACGTTCCAGCCGCGTATTCCTTCGGTCTCGTCGAGCGTACAAGTTCCAGCCGCGTATTGCTTCGGTCTCGTTACGCGTACAAGTCCCAGCCGCGTATTGCTTTGTTCTCGTTTTGCGTACAATTCCCAGCCGCGTATTGCTTCGGCCTCGTTACGCGTACAATTCCCAGCCGCGTATTGCTTTGTTCTCGTCGAGCGTACACGTTCCAACCGCGTATTGCTTCGGTCTCTTTACGCTTCCACGCCCAGCCGCGTATTCCTTCGGTCTCGTCGAGCGTACAAATTCCAGCCGCATATTGCTTCGGTCTCGTTACGCGTACAAGCCCCAGCCGCGTATTGCTTCGGTCTCTTCGAGCGTACTAGTTCCAGCCGCCTAATGCTTCGGTCTCGTAATGCGTATAAGTTCCAGCCGCGTATTGCTTCGATCGCGTTATGCGTACAAGTTCCAGCCGCGTATTGCTTCGGTCTCGTGGAGCATACAAGTCCCAGGTGCATATAGCTGCGGTCTCGTTATGCGTACAAGTCCCAGCCGCGTATTCCTTCGGTCTCATCGAGCGAACCAGTTCCAGCCGCGTATTGCTTCGGTCTCGTTTCGCGTACAAGTTCCAGCCGTGTATTGCTTCGGTCTCGTCGAGCGTAAAAGTTCCAGCCGCGTATTCCTTCGGTCTCTTCGAGCGTACAAGTTCCAGCCGCCTAATGCTTCGGTCTCGTTATGCGTACAAGTCCCAGCCGCGTATTGCTTTGTTCTCGTTATGCGTACAAGTCCCGGCCGCGAATTGCTTCGGTATCGTCGGGCATACAAGTTCCAACCGCGCATTGCTTCGGTCTCTTCGAGCGAACAAGTCCCAGCCGCGTATTGCTTTGTTCTCGTCGACCGTATAAGTTCCAGCAGCGTATTGCTTCGGTCTCGTCGAGAGTGAAGTTTCCAGCCGCGTGTTGCTTCGGTCTCGTCGAGTGTACAAGTTCCAGTCGCGTATTGCTTTGGTCTCGTTATGCGTACAAGTCCCAGCCGCGTAATCCTTCGGTCTCTTCGAGCGTACAAGTTCCAGCCGCGTATTCCTTCGGTCTCGTCGAGCGTACAAGTTCCAGCAGAGTATTGCTTCGGTCTCGATACGCGTACAAGTTCCAGCCGCGTATTCCTTCGTTCTCGTCGAGCGTACAAGTTCCAGCCGCGTATTGCTTCGGTCTCGTTGTGCGTTCAAGATCCAGCCGCGTATTGCTTTGTTCTCGTGGAGCATACAAGTCCCGGGCGCATATAGCTGCGGTCTCGTTATGCGTACAAGTTCCAGCCGCGTATTGCTTCAGTCTCGTCGAGCGTACAAGTTCCAGCCGCGTATTGCTTTGTTCTCGATATGCGCACAAGTCCCAGCCGCGTATTGCTTCTGTCTCGTCGAGCGTACAAGTTCCAACCGCGTGTTGCTTCGGTCTCATTTATGCGTGCAAGTTCCAGACGCGTATTGCTTCGGTCTCGTCGAGCGTACAAGTCCTAGCCGCGTATTGCTTCGGTCGCGTTATGCGCACAAGTTCCAGCCGCGTGTTGCTTCGGTCTCGTTACGCGTACAAGTTCCATCCGCGTAATGCTATGGTCTCGTTATGAGTGCAAGTTCCGGCCGCGGATTCCTTCGGTCTCGTTATGCGTGCAAGTTCCAGCCGCACATTGCTTCGGTCTCGTCGAGCGTACAAGTCCCAGCCTCGTATTGCTTCGGTCTCGTGGCGCGTACAAGCTCCAGCTGCGCGTTGCTTCGGTGTCGTTATGCGTACAAGTCCCAGACGCGTTTTGATTCGATCTCGTTATGCGGCAAGTTCCAGCCGCGTATTGCTTCGGTCTCGTTATGCTTACAAGTTCCAGCCACGTAATGCTTCGGTCTCGTTATGCGTGCAAGTTCCAGCAGCGTATAGCTTCGGTCTCGTTATGCGTTCAAGTTCCAGCCGCGTATTGCTTCGGTCTCGTCGAGCGTACAAGTTCCAGCCGCGTCTTGCTTCGGTTTCGTTATGCGTACAAGTTTCAGCCGCGTATTGCTTCGGTCTCGTCGAGCGTACAAGTTCCAGCCGCGTATTGCTTCGGTCTCGTTATGCGGCAAGTTCCAGCCGCGTATTGCTTCGGTCTCGTTATGCTTACAAGTTCCAGCCGCGTATTGCTTCGGTCTCGTTATGCGTGCAAGTTCCAGCCGCGTATTGCTTCGGTCTCGTCGAGCGTACAAGTCCCAGCCGCGTATTGCTACGGTCTCGTGGAGCGTACAAGTTCCAGCTGCGCGTTGCTTCGGTGTCGTTATGCGTACAAGTCCCAGACGCGTATTGCTTCGATCTCGTTATGCGTACAAGTTTCAGCCGCGTATTGCTTCGGTTTCGTCGAAGGTACAAGTCCCAGCCGCGTATTCCTCCGGTCTCTTCGAGCGTACAAGTCCCAGCCGTGTATTGCTTCGGTCTCGTTATGCGTACAAGTTCCAGCCGCGTGTTGCTTCGGTCTCGTTATGCGTGCAAGTTCCAGACGTGTATTGCATCGGTCTCTTCGAGCGTACAAGTCCCAGCCGTGTATTGCTTCGGTCTCGTTATGCGTACAAGTTCCAGCCGCGTATTGCGTCGGTGTCGTTATGAGTACAAGTTCCAGCCGCGTATTGCTTCGGTCTAGTTTTGAGTACAAGTTCCAGCCGCGTGTTGCTTCGGTCTCGTTATGCGTACAAGTTCCAGCCGCGTAATGCTTCGGTCTCGTCGAGCGTACAAGTTCCAGCCGCGTATTACTTTGTTCTCGTTATGCGTGCAAGTTCCAGCCGCACATTGCTTCGATCTCGTCAAGCGTACAAGTCCCAGCCGCGTATTGCTTCGGTCTCGTGTAGCGTACAAGTTCCAGCTGCGCGTTGCTTCGGTGTCGTTATGCGTACAAGTCCCAGACGCGTATTGCTTCGATCTCGTTATGCGTACAAGTTTCAGCCGCGTATTGCTTCGGTCTCGTCGAGCGTACAAGTTCCAGCCGCGTATTGCTGCGGTCTCGCTTTGCGTGCAAGTTCCAGCCGCGTATTGCTTCGGTTTCGTCGAGGGTACAAGTCCCAGCCGCGTATTCCTCCGGTCTCTTCGAGCGTTCAAGTTCCAGCCGCATATTGCTTCTGTCTCGTTACGCGTACAAGTCCCAGCCGTGTATTGCTTCGGTCTCGTCGAGCGTACAAGTACCAGCTGTGCATTGCTTCGGTCTCGTTATACGAGCAAGTTCCAGCCGCGTATTGCTTCGGTCTCGTGGAGCGTACAAGTTCCAGCCGCGTATTGCTTCGGTCTCGTCGAGCGTACAAGTCCCAGCCGCGTTTTGCTTTGTTCTCGTTATGCGTGCAAGTTCCAGACGCGTATAGCTTCGGTCTCGTAGAGCGTACAAGTTCCAGCCGCGTGTTGTTTCGGTCTCGTGGAGCGTACAAGTTCCAGCCGCGTATTGCTTCGGTCTCGTGGAGCGTACAAGTTCCAGCTGCGCGTTGCTTCGGTCTCGTGGAGCGTACAAGTCCCAGACGAGTATCGCTTCTATCTCGTTATGCGTACAAGTTCCAGTAGCGTATTGCTTCGGTCTCGTCGAGCGTACAAGTTCCAGCCGCGTGTTGCTTCTGTCTCGTTATGCGTACAAGTTCCAGCCGCGTATTGCTTCGGTCTCGTTATGTGTGCAAGTTCGGGCCACGGATTGCTTCGGTCTCGTCGGGCGTACAAGTTCCAGCCGCGTATTGCTTCGGTCTCGTTACGCGTAAAAGTTCCAGCCGCGTATTCCTTCGGTCTCTTCGAGCGTACAATTTCCAGCCGCCTACTGCTTCGGTCTCGTTATGCGTACAAGTACCAGCCTCGTATTGCTTTGTTCTCGTTATGCGTAAAAGTCCCAGCCGCGTATTCCTTCGGTCTCGTCGAGAGTACAAGTTCCAGCCGCGTATTGCTTTGGTCTCGTTATGCGTAAAAGTCCCAGCCGCGTATTCCTTCGGTCTCTTCGAGCGTACAAGTTCCAGCCGCGTATTGCTTCGGTCTCGTTACGCGTACAAGTTCCAGCCGTGTATTGCTTCGGTCTCGTTATGCGTACAAGTTCCAGCCGCGTATTGCTTCGGTCTCGTTACGCGTACAAGTCTCAGCCGCGTATTGCTTTGTTCTCGTCGAACGTTCAAGTTCCAGCAGCGTATTGCTTCGGTCTCTTCGAGCGAACAAGTTCCAGCCGCGTATTGCTTCGGTCTCGTTACGCGCACAAGTTCCAGCCGTGTATTGCTTCGGTCTCGTAGAGCGTAAAAGTACCAGCCTCGTATTGCTTTGTTCTCGTTATGCGTAAAAGTCCCAGCCGCGTATTCCTTCGGTCTCGTCGAGAGTACAAGTTCCAGCCGCGTATTGCTTTGGTCTCGTTATGCGTAAAAGTCCCAGCCGCGTATTCCTTCGGTCTCTTCGAGCGTACAAGTTCCAGCCGCGTATTGCTTCGGTCTCGTTACGCGTACAAGTTCCAGCCGTGTATTGCTTCGGTCTCGTTATGCGTACAAGTTCCAGCCGCGTATTGCTTCGGTCTCGTTACGCGTACAAGTCTCAGCCGCGTATTGCTTTGTTCTCGTCGAACGTTCAAGTTCCAGCAGCGTATTGCTTCGGTCTCTTCGAGCGAACAAGTTCCAGCCGCGTATTGCTTCGGTCTCGTTACGCGCACAAGTTCCAGCCGCCTAATGCTTCGGTCTCGTTATGCGTACAAGTCCCAGCCGCGTATTGCTTTGTTCTCGTTATGCGTACAAGTCCCGGCCGCGAATTGCTTCGGTATCGTCGGGCATACAAGTTCCAACCGCGCATTGCTTCGGTCTCTTCGAGCGAACAAGTCCCAGCCGCGTATTGCTTTGTTCTCGTCGACCGTATAAGTTCCAGCAGCGTATTGCTTCGGTCTCGTCGAGAGTGAAGTTTCCAGCCGCGTGTTGCTTCGGTCTCGTCGAGTGTACAAGTTCCAGTCGCGTATTGCTTTGGTCTCGTTATGCGTACAAGTCCCAGCCGCGTAATCCTTCGGTCTCTTCGAGCGTACAAGTTCCAGCCGCGTATTCCTTCGGTCTCGTCGAGCGTACAAGTTCCAGCAGAGTATTGCTTCGGTCTCGATACGCGTACAAGTTCCAGCCGCGTATTCCTTCGTTCTCGTCGAGCGTACAAGTTCCAGCCGCGTATTGCTTCGGTCTCGTTGTGCGTTCAAGATCCAGCCGCGTATTGCTTTGTTCTCGTGGAGCATACAAGTCCCGGGCGCATATAGCTGCGGTCTCGTTATGCGTACAAGTTCCAGCCGCGTATTGCTTCAGTCTCGTCGAGCGTACAAGTTCCAGCCGCGTATTGCTTTGTTCTCGATATGCGCACAAGTCCCAGCCGCGTATTGCTTCTGTCTCGTCGAGCGTACAAGTTCCAACCGCGTGTTGCTTCGGTCTCATTTATGCGTGCAAGTTCCAGACGCGTATTGCTTCGGTCTCGTCGAGCGTACAAGTCCTAGCCGCGTATTGCTTCGGTCGCGTTATGCGCACAAGTTCCAGCCGCGTGTTGCTTCGGTCTCGTTACGCGTACAAGTTCCATCCGCGTAATGCTATGGTCTCGTTATGAGTGCAAGTTCCGGCCGCGGATTCCTTCGGTCTCGTTATGCGTGCAAGTTCCAGCCGCACATTGCTTCGGTCTCGTCGAGCGTACAAGTCCCAGCCTCGTATTGCTTCGGTCTCGTGGCGCGTACAAGCTCCAGCTGCGCGTTGCTTCGGTGTCGTTATGCGTACAAGTCCCAGACGCGTTTTGATTCGATCTCGTTATGCGGCAAGTTCCAGCCGCGTATTGCTTCGGTCTCGTTATGCTTACAAGTTCCAGCCACGTAATGCTTCGGTCTCGTTATGCGTGCAAGTTCCAGCAGCGTATAGCTTCGGTCTCGTTATGCGTTCAAGTTCCAGCCGCGTATTGCTTCGGTCTCGTCGAGCGTACAAGTTCCAGCCGCGTCTTGCTTCGGTTTCGTTATGCGTACAAGTTTCAGCCGCGTATTGCTTCGGTCTCGTCGAGCGTACAAGTTCCAGCCGCGTATTGCTTCGGTCTCGTTATGCGGCAAGTTCCAGCCGCGTATTGCTTCGGTCTCGTTATGCTTACAAGTTCCAGCCGCGTATTGCTTCGGTCTCGTTATGCGTGCAAGTTCCAGCCGCGTATTGCTTCGGTCTCGTCGAGCGTACAAGTCCCAGCCGCGTATTGCTACGGTCTCGTGGAGCGTACAAGTTCCAGCTGCGCGTTGCTTCGGTGTCGTTATGCGTACAAGTCCCAGACGCGTATTGCTTCGATCTCGTTATGCGTACAAGTTTCAGCCGCGTATTGCTTCGGTTTCGTCGAAGGTACAAGTCCCAGCCGCGTATTCCTCCGGTCTCTTCGAGCGTACAAGTCCCAGCCGTGTATTGCTTCGGTCTCGTTATGCGTACAAGTTCCAGCCGCGTGTTGCTTCGGTCTCGTTATGCGTGCAAGTTCCAGACGTGTATTGCATCGGTCTCTTCGAGCGTACAAGTCCCAGCCGTGTATTGCTTCGGTCTCGTTATGCGTACAAGTTCCAGCCGCGTATTGCGTCGGTGTCGTTATGAGTACAAGTTCCAGCCGCGTATTGCTTCGGTCTAGTTTTGAGTACAAGTTCCAGCCGCGTGTTGCTTCGGTCTCGTTATGCGTACAAGTTCCAGCCGCGTAATGCTTCGGTCTCGTCGAGCGTACAAGTTCCAGCCGCGTATTACTTTGTTCTCGTTATGCGTGCAAGTTCCAGCCGCACATTGCTTCGATCTCGTCGAGCGTACAAGTCCCAGCCGCGTATTGCTTCGGTCTCGTGTAGCGTACAAGTTCCAGCTGCGCGTTGCTTCGGTGTCGTTATGCGTACAAGTCCCAGACGCGTATTGCTTCGATCTCGTTATGCGTACAAGTTTCAGCCGCGTATTGCTTCGGTCTCGTCGAGCGTACAAGTTCCAGCCGCGTATTGCTGCGGTCTCGCTTTGCGTGCAAGTTCCAGCCGCGTATTGCTTCGGTTTCGTCGAGGGTACAAGTCCCAGCCGCGTATTCCTCCGGTCTCTTCGAGCGTTCAAGTTCCAGCCGCATATTGCTTCTGTCTCGTTACGCGTACAAGTCCCAGCCGTGTATTGCTTCGGTCTCGTCGAGCGTACAAGTACCAGCTGTGCATTGCTTCGGTCTCGTTATACGAGCAAGTTCCAGCCGCGTATTGCTTCGGTCTCGTGGAGCGTACAAGTTCCAGCCGCGTATTGCTTCGGTCTCGTCGAGCGTACAAGTCCCAGCCGCGTTTTGCTTTGTTCTCGTTATGCGTGCAAGTTCCAGACGCGTATAGCTTCGGTCTCGTAGAGCGTACAAGTTCCAGCCGCGTGTTGTTTCGGTCTCGTGGAGCGTACAAGTTCCAGCCGCGTATTGCTTCGGTCTCGTGGAGCGTACAAGTTCCAGCTGCGCGTTGCTTCGGTCTCGTGGAGCGTACAAGTCCCAGACGAGTATCGCTTCTATCTCGTTATGCGTACAAGTTCCAGTAGCGTATTGCTTCGGTCTCGTCGAGCATACAAGTTCCAGCCGCGTGTTGCTTCTGTCTCGTTATGCGTACAAGTTCCAGCCGCGTATTGCTTCGGTCTCGTTATGTGTGCAAGTTCGGGCCACGGATTGCTTCGGTCTCGTCGGGCGTACAAGTTCCAGCCGCGTATTGCTTCGGTCTCGTTACGCGTAAAAGTTCCAGCCGCGTATTCCTTCGGTCTCTTCGAGCGTACAATTTCCAGCCGCCTACTGCTTCGGTCTCGTTATGCGTACAAGTACCAGCCTCGTATTGCTTTGTTCTCGTTATGCGTAAAAGTCCCAGCCGCGTATTCCTTCGGTCTCGTCGAGAGTACAAGTTCCAGCCGCGTATTGCTTTGGTCTCGTTATGCGTAAAAGTCCCAGCCGCGTATTCCTTCGGTCTCTTCGAGCGTACAAGTTCCAGCCGCGTATTGCTTCGGTCTCGTTACGCGTACAAGTTCCAGCCGTGTATTGCTTCGGTCTCGTTATGCGTACAAGTTCCAGCCGCGTATTGCTTCGGTCTCGTTACGCGTACAAGTCTCAGCCGCGTATTGCTTTGTTCTCGTCGAACGTTCAAGTTCCAGCAGCGTATTGCTTCGGTCTCTTCGAGCGAACAAGTTCCAGCCGCGTATTGCTTCGGTCTCGTTACGCGCACAAGTTCCAGCCGTGTATTGCTTCGGTCTCGTAGAGCGTAAAAGTTCCAGCAGCATATTGCTTCGGTCTCGTTATGCGTACAAGTTCCAGCCGCGTGTTGCTCCGGTCTTGTTATGCGTACAAGTTCCAGCCGCGTAATGTTTCGGTCTCGTTATGTGTGCAAGTTCCGGCCGCGGGTTGCTTCGGTCTCGTCGATCGTAAAAGTTCCAGCAGCATATTGCTTCGGTCTCGTTATGCGTCCAAGTTCCAGCCGCGTGTTGCTCCGGTCTCGTTATGCGTACAAGTTCCAGCCGCGTAATGTTTTGGTCTCGTTATGTGTGCAAGTTCCGGCCGCGGATTGCTTCGGTCTCGTCGAGCGTACAAGTTCCAGCCGCGTATTCCATTGGTCTCTTCGAGCGTACAGGTTCCAGCCGCCTACTGCTACGGTCTCGTTATGCGTTCAAGTCCCAGCTGCGTATTGCTTTGTTCTCGTTACGCGTACAAGTCCCGGACGCGTATTGCTTCGGTTTCGTCGGGCATACAAGTTCCAACCGCTTATTGCTTCGGTCTCGTCGAGCGTACAAGTCCCAGCCGCGTATTCCTTCGGTCTCTTCGAGCGTACAAGTTCCAGCAGCGTATTGCTTCGGTCTCGTTATGCGTACAAGTTCCAGCCGCGTGATGGTTCGGTCCCATCGAGCGCACAAGTTCCAGCCGTTCCAAGTTCCATCGTGCGTATCGTGACGAAACGTGCGTTCCGTGCACCAAAACGCCGCTCTTGGAACGAAACGTGCGTTTCGCGCACCGAATCGCCGCTTTTGCTCCGTTTTGGCAAGAAACGTGCGTTTCATGCACCAAGTCGCTGCATTTGCAGAGTTTTGACGCTTAACGTGCGTTTCATGCACCAAAACGCCGCTTTTTTGCAACGAAACGTGCGTTTTGCGCACCGAATCGCCGCTTTTGCTCTGTTTTGGCAAGGAACGTGCGTTTCGTGCACCAAATCGCTGCTTTTGCACTGTTTTGACGCTAAACGTGCGTATCGTGCACCAAATCGCTGCTTTTGCTCCGTTTTGACGCTAAACGTGCGTTTCGTGCACCAAAACGCCGCATTTGCAGCGAAACGTGCGTTTCGCGCCCCGAATCGCCGCTTTTGCTCCGTTTTGGCAAGAAACGTGCGTTTCGTGCACCAAAACGCCGCTTTTTCAACGAAACGTGTGTTTCGCGCACCGAATCGCCGCCTTTGCTCCGTGTTGGCAAGAAATGTGCGTTTCGTGCACTAAATCGCTGCTTTTTTACAGTTTTGACACGAAACGTGCGTTTCGTGCACCAAAACGCCGCTTTTTCAACGAAACGTGCGTATCGCGCCCCGAATCGCCGCTTATGCTCCGTTTTGGCAAGAAACGTGCGTTTCGTGCACCAAAACGCTGCTTTTGCAACGAAACGTGCGCTTCGCGCACCGACTCGCCGCTTTTTCTCCATTTTGGCAAAAAACGTGCGTTTCGTGCACCAAATCGCTGCTTTTGCACAGTTTTGAAGATAAACGTGCGTTTCGTGCACCAAATCGCTGCTTTTGCACCAAAACGCCGCTTTTGCAGCGAAACGTGCGTTTCGCGCAACGAATCGCCGCTTTTGCTCCGTTTTGGCAAGAAACGTGCGTTTTATGCACCAAATCGCTGCTTTTGAACAATTTTGACGCTAAACGTGCGTTTCATGCACCAAAACGCCGCTTTTTTGCAACGAATCGTGCGTTTCGCGCACCGAATCGCCGCTTTTGCTCCGTTTTGGAAAGGATCGTGCGTTTCGTGCACCAAATCGCTGCTTTTGCACAATTTAGACGCTTAACGTGCGTTTCGTGCTCCAAAACGCATCTTTAGCAACGAAACGTGCGTTTCGCGAACCGACTCGCCGCTTTTGCTCCATTTTGGCAAAAAACGTGCGTTTCGTGCACCAAATCGCTGCTTTTGCACAGTTTTGAAGATAAACGTGCGTTTCGTGCACCAAATCGCTGCGTTTGCACCAAAACGCCGCTTTTGCAGCGAAACGTGCGTTTCGCGCAACGAATCGCCGCTTTTGCTCCGTTTTGGCAAGAAACGTGCGTTTTATGCACCAAATCGCTGCTTTTGAACAATTTTGACGCTAAACGTTCGTTTCATGCACCAAAACGCCGCTTTTTTGCAACGAATCGTGCGTTTCGCGCACCGAATCGCCGCTTTTGCTCCGTTTTGGAAAGGATCGTGCGTTTCGTGCACCAAATCGCTGCTTTTGCACAATTTAGACGCTTAACGTGCGTTTCGTGCTCCAAAACGCATCTTTAGCAACGAAACGTGCGTTTCGCGAACCGATTCGTCGCTTTTGCTCCGCTTTGGCAAGAAACGTGCGTTTCGTGCACCAAATCGCTGCTTTTGCACAATTTAGACGCTAAACGTGCGTTTCGTGCACCAAAACGCCGCTTTAGCAACGAAACGTGCGTTTCGCGTACCGATTCGCCGCTTTTGCTCCGTTTTGGGAACGAAACGTGCGTTTCGCGCACCGAATCGCCGCTTTTGCTCCGCTTTGCCAAGGAACGTGCGTTCCGTGCACCAAATCGCTGCTATTGCACAGTTTAGATGCTAAACGAGCGTTTCGTGCACCAAAACGCCGCTTTTGCAACGAAACGTGCGTTTCGCGCACCGAATCGCCGCCTTTGCTCCGTGTTGGCAAGAAACGTGCGTTTCGTGCACCAAATCGCTGCTTTTGCACCAAAACGCCGCTTTTGCAACGAAACGTGCGTTTCGCGCACCGAATCGCCGCTTTTGCACCGTTTTGGCAAGAAACGTGCGTTTCGTGCAACAAATCGCTGCTTTTGCAACGAAACGTGCGTTTCGCGCCCTGAATCGCCGCTTTTGCTCCGTTTTGGCAAGAAACCTGCGTTTCGTGCACCAAATCGCTGCTTTTGCACAGTTTTGACGCTAAGCGTGCGTTTCGTGCACCAAATCGCTGCTTTTGCACAGTTCTGAACTAAACGCGCGTTTCATGCACCAAAACGCCGTTTTTTTTGCAACGAAACGTGCGTTACGCGCACCGAATCGCCGCTTCTGCTCCGTTTTGGCAAGAAACGTGCGTTTCGTGCACCAAATCGCTGCTTTTGCATAGTTTTGACGCTAAACGTGAGTTTCGTGCACCAAATCGCTGCTTTTGCTCCGTTTTGACGCTAAACGTGCGTTTCGTGCACCAAAACGCCGCATTTGCAGCGAAACGTGCGTTTCGCGCCCTGAATCGCCGCTTTTGCTCCGTTTTGGCAAGAAACCTGCGTTTCGTGCAACAAATCGCTGCATTTGCAGAGTTTTGACGCTAAACGTGGGTTTCATGCGCCAAAACGCCGCTTTTTTGCAACGAAACGTGCGTTTTGCGCACCGAATCGCCGCTTTTGCTCTGTTTTGGCAAGGAACGTGCGTTTCGTGCACCAAATCGCTGCTTTTGCACAGTTTTGAAGCTAAACGTGCGTTACGTGCACCAACTCGCTGCTTTTGCACCAAAAGGCCGCTTTTGCAACGAAACGTGCGTTTCGCGCACCGAATCACCGCTTTTGCTCCGTTTGGTAAGAAACGTGCGTTTCGTGCACCAAAACGCTGCTTTTGCAACGAAACGTGCGTTTCGCGCACCGAATCGCCGCTTTTGCTCTGTTTTGGCAAGAAACGTGCGTTTCGTGCACCAAAACGCTGCTTTTGCAACGAAACGTGCGTTTCGCGCACCGAATCGCCGCTTTTGCTCCGTTTTGGCATGAAACGTGCGTTTCGTGCACCAAAACGCTGCTTTTGCATCGAAACGTGCGTTTCGTGCACCGAGTCGCCGCTTGTGCTCTGTTCTGGCCAGAAACGTGCGTTTCGTGCACCAAAACGCTGCTTTTGCAACGAAACGTGCGTTTCACACACCGAATCGTCGCTTTTGCGCCGTTTTGGCAAGGAACGTGCGTTTCGTGCACCAAAACGCCGCTTTAGCAACGAAACGTGCGTTTCGCGCACCGAATCGCCGCCTTTGCTCCGTGTTGGCAAGAAACGTGCGTTTCGTGCACCAAATCGCTGCTTTTGCACAGTTTTGACGCTAAACGTGCGTTTCATGCACCAAAACGCCGCCTTTTTGCAACGAATCGTACGTTTCGCGCACCGAATCGCCTCTTTTGCTCCGTTCTGGCAAGGAACGTGCGTTTCGTGCACCAGATCGCTGCTTTTGCACAGTTTTGAAGCTAAACGTGCGTTACGTGCACCAAATCGCTGCTTTTGCACAGTTTTGAAGCTAAACGTGCGTTTCGTGCACCAAATCGCTGCTTTTGCACTGTTTTGGAGCTAAACGTGCGTTTCGTGCACCAAATCGCTGCTTTTGCACCAAAACGCCCCTGTTGTAACGAAACATGCGTTGCGCGCTCCAAATCTCCGCTTTTGCTCCGTTTTGGCACAAAACATGCGCTTCGTGCACAGAATCGCCGCCTTTGCTCAGTTTTGGCACAAAACGGGCGTTTCGTGCACAGAATCGCCGCTTCTGCAAACTTTTGGCACAAAACGTGTGTTTCGTGCACAGAATCGCCGCTTTTGCTCCGTATTGGCACAAAACATGCGTTTCGTGCACAGAATCTCCGCTTTTGCTCAGTCTTGGCACAAAACGGGCGTTTCGTGCACAGAATCGCCGCTTTTGCTCAGTTCTGGCACAAAACGGGCGTTTCGAGCACAGAATCGCCGATTTTGCCCAGTATTGGCTCTAAACCCGCGTTTCGCAAACAGAATCCCAGCTTTTGCTCAGTTTTGGCACAAAACATGGGTTTCGTGCACAGTATCGCGGCTTTCGCTCAGTTTTGGCACAAAACGTGCGCTTCGTGCACAGAATCGCCGCTTTTGCTCAGTTTTGGCTCAAAACGGGCGTTACGTGCACAGAATCGTCGCTTTTGCTCAATTTTGGCACAAAATGGACGTTTCGCGCACCGAATTGCCGCTTTTGCTCAGTTTTGCAACAAAACGTGCGTTTCGTGCACAGAATCGCCGCTTTTGCTCCGTTTTGTCTCAAAACGTGCGTTTCGCGCACCGAATTGCTCCTTCTGGTACAAAACGTGCGTTTCGTGCACCGAATCGCCGCTTCTGCTCCGTTTTGGCACAATACGAGCGCTTCGTGCACAGAATCGCCGCTTTTGCTCAGTTTTGCCACAAAACGGGCGTTTCGTGCTCAGAATCGTCGCTTTTGCTCAGTTTTGGCACAAAACGTCCGTTTCGTGCACAGAATCGCCGCATTTGCTCAGTTTTGGCACAAAACGGGCGTTTCACGCACCGAATTGCTCCTTTTGGCACAAAATGTGCGTTTCGTGCACAGAATCGCCGCTTTTGCTCCGTTTTGTCTCAATACGCGCGTTTCACGCATCGAATTGCTCCTTCTGGTACAAAACGTGCGTTTCGTGCACAGAATCGCCGCTTTTGCTGCGTTTTGGCACAAGACGTGCGTTTCGTTCACAAAATAGCCGCTTTTGCTCAGTTTTGGCACAAAACGGACGTTTCGCGCACCGAATTGCCGCTTTTGCTCAGTTTTGCAACACAACGTGCATTTCGTGCACAGAATCGCCGTTTTAGCTCAGTTTTAGCACAAAGTGAGCGTTTCACGCACCGAATTGCTCCTTTTGGCACAAAACTGGCGTTTCCTGCACAGAATCGCCGCTTTTGCTCAGTTTTAGCACAAAACGTGCGCTTCGTGCACAGAATCGCCGCTTTTGCTCAGTTTTGGCTCCAAACGGGCGTTATGTGCACAGAATCGCCGCTTTTGCACAGTTTTGGCACAAAACGTGCGCTTCGTGTACAGAATCGTCGCTTTTGCTCAGTTTTGGCACAAAATGGACGTTTCGCGCACCAAATCGCTGCTTTTGCACAGTGTTGCAACGAAACGTGCGTTTCGCGCTCCGAATCGCCGCTTTTGTTCTGTTATGGCAAGAATCGTGCGTTTCGTGCACCAAAACGCTGCTTTTGCGCCATAACGCCGCTTTTGCAACGAAGCGTGCTTTTCGCGGACCGAATCGCCGCTTTTGCTCCGTTTTGGCAAGGAACGTGCGTTTCGTGCACCAAATCGCTGCTTTTGCACCAAAACGCCCCTGTTGTAACGAAACATGCGTTGCGCGCTCCAAATCTCCGCTTTTGCTCCGTTTTGGCACAAAACATGCGCTTCGTGCACAGAATCGCCGCCTTTGCTCAGTTTTGGCACAAAACGGGCGTTTCGTGCACAGAATCGCCGCTTCTGCAAACTTTTGGCACAAAACGTGTGTTTCGTGCACAGAATCGCCGCTTTTGCTCCGTATTGGCACAAAACATGCGTTTCGTGCACAGAATCTCCGCTTTTGCTCAGTCTTGGCACAAAACGGGCGTTTCGTGCACAGAATCGCCGCTTTTGCTCAGTTCTGGCACAAAACGGGCGTTTCGAGCACAGAATCGCCGATTTTGCCCAGTATTGGCTCTAAACCCGCGTTTCGCAAACAGAATCCCAGCTTTTGCTCAGTTTTGGCACAAAACATGGGTTTCGTGCACAGTATCGCGGCTTTCGCTCAGTTTTGGCACAAAACGTGCGCTTCGTGCACAGAATCGCCGCTTTTGCTCAGTTTTGGCTCAAAACGGGCGTTACGTGCACAGAATCGTCGCTTTTGCTCAATTTTGGCACAAAATGGACGTTTCGCGCACCGAATTGCCGCTTTTGCTCAGTTTTGCAACAAAACGTGCGTTTCGTGCACAGAATCGCCGCTTTTGCTCCGTTTTGTCTCAAAACGTGCGTTTCGCGCACCGAATTGCTCCTTCTGGTACAAAACGTGCGTTTCGTGCACCGAATCGCCGCTTCTGCTCCGTTTTGGCACAATACGAGCGCTTCGTGCACAGAATCGCCGCTTTTGCTCAGTTTTGCCACAAAACGGGCGTTTCGTGCTCAGAATCGTCGCTTTTGCTCAGTTTTGGCACAAAACGTCCGTTTCGTGCACAGAATCGCCGCATTTGCTCAGTTTTGGCACAAAACGGGCGTTTCACGCACCGAATTGCTCCTTTTGGCACAAAATGTGCGTTTCGTGCACAGAATCGCCGCTTTTGCTCCGTTTTGTCTCAATACGCGCGTTTCACGCATCGAATTGCTCCTTCTGGTACAAAACGTGCGTTTCGTGCACAGAATCGCCGCTTTTGCTGCGTTTTGGCACAAGACGTGCGTTTCGTTCACAAAATAGCCGCTTTTGCTCAGTTTTGGCACAAAACGGACGTTTCGCGCACCGAATTGCCGCTTTTGCTCAGTTTTGCTACACAACGTGCATTTCGTGCACAGAATCGCCGTTTTAGCTCAGTTTTAGCACAAAGTGAGCGTTTCACGCACCGAATTGCTCCTTTTGGCACAAAACTGGCGTTTCCTGCACAGAATCGCCGCTTTTGCTCAGTTTTAGCACAAAACGTGCGCTTCGTGCACAGAATCGCCGCTTTTGCTCAGTTTTGGCTCCAAACGGGCGTTATGTGCACAGAATCGCCGCTTTTGCACAGTTTTGGCACAAAACGTGCGCTTCGTGTACAGAATCGTCGCTTTTGCTCAGTTTTGGCACAAAATGGACGTTTCGCGCACCAAATCGCTGCTTTTGCACAGTGTTGCAACGAAACGTGCGTTTCGCGCTCCGAATCGCCGCTTTTGTTCTGTTATGGCAAGAATCGTGCGTTTCGTGCACCAAAACGCTGCTTTTGCGCCATAACGCCGCTTTTGCAACGAAGCGTGCTTTTCGCGGACCGAATCGCCGCTTTTGCTCCGTTTTGGCAAGGAACGTGCGTTTCGTGCACCAAATCGCTGCTTTTTTACAGTTTTGACACGGAACGTGCGTTTCGTGCACCAAAACGCCGATTTAGCAACGAAACGTGCGTTTCGCGCACCGATTCGCCGCTTTTGCTCCGTTTTAGCAAGAAACGTGCGTTTCGTGCACCATATCGCTGCATTTGCACAGTTTTGACGCTAAACGTGCGTTTCGCGCACCAAATCGCTGCGTTTGCACAGTTTTGACGCTAAACGTGCGTTTCATGCACCAAAACGCCGCTTTTTTGCAACGAAACGTGCGTTTCGCGCACCGAATCGCCGCCTTTGCCCCGTGTTGGCCAGAAACGTGCGTTTCGTGCACCAAATCGCTGCTTTTCCACAGTTTTGACGCTAAACGTTAGTTTTGTGCACCAAATCGCTGCTTTTGCACAGTTTTGACGCTAAACGTGCGTTTCATGCACCAAAACGCCGCTTTTGCAACGAAACGTGCGTTTCGTGCACCAAATCGCTGCTTTTGCACAGTTTTGATGCTAAACGTGCGTTTCGTGCACCAAAACGCCGCTTTTGCAACGAAACGTGCGTTTCGCGCACCGAATCGCCGCCTTTGCCCCGTGTTGGCCAGAAACGTGCGTTTCGTGCACCAAATCGCTGCTTTTCCACAGTTTTGACGCTAAACGTTAGTTTTGTGCACCAAATCGCTGCTTTTGCACAGTTTTGACGCTAAACGTGCGTTTCATGCACCAAAACGCCGCTTTTTTGCAACGAATCGTGCGTTTCGCGCACCGAATCGCCGCTTTTGCTCCGTTTTGGAAAGGATCGTGCGTTTCGTGCACCAAATCGCTGCTTTTGCACCATTTAGACGCTAAACGTGCGTTTCGTGCACCAAAACGCCGCTTTTGCAACGAAACGTGCGTTTCGCGCACCGAATAGCCGCTTTTGCTCCGTTTTGGCAAGGAACGTACGTTCCGTGCACGAAATCGCTGCTATTGCACAGTTTTAATGCTGAACGTGCGTTTCGTGCACCAAAACGCCGCTTTTGCAACGAAACGTGCGTTTCGCACACCGATTCGCCGCTTTTGCTCCATTTTTTCAAGAAACGTGTGTTTCGTGCACCAAATCGCTGCTTTTGCACAGTTTTGACGCTAAACGTGCGTTTCGTGCACCAAAACGCTGCTTTTGCAACGAAACGTGCGTTTCGCTCACCGAATCGCCGCTTTTGCTCCGTTTTGGCAAGGAACGTGCGTTTTGTGCACCAAATCGCTGCTTTTGCACAGTTTTGAAGCTAAACTTGCGTTTCGTGCACCAAATCGCTGCTTTTGCACCAAAACGCCGCTTTTGCAACGAAACTGCGTTTCGCGCACCGAATCGCCGCTTTTGCTCCGTTCTGGCAACGAAACGTGCGTTTCGCGCCCCGAATCGCCGCTTTTGCGCCGTTTTGGCAAGGGACGTGCGTTTCGTGCAACAAATCGCTGCATTTGCAGAGTTTTGACGCTAAACGTGCGTTTCATGCACCAAAACGCTGCTTTTTTGCAACGAAACGTGCGTTTTGCGCACCGAATCGCCGCTTTTGCTCTGTTTTGGCAAGGAACGTGCGTTTCGTGCACCAAATCGCTGCTTTTGCACTGTTTTGATGCTAAACGTGCGTTTCGTGCACCAAATCGCTGCTTTTGCACAGTTTTGACGCTAAACGTGCGTTTCGCGCACCGAATCGCCGCTTTTGCTCCGTATAGGCAAGAAACGTGCGTTTCGTGCACCAATCGCTGCTTTTGCACAATTTAGACGCTAAACGTGCGTTTCGTGCACCTAAACGCCGATTTAGCAACGAAACGTGCGTTTCGCGCGCCGATTCGCCGCTGTTGCTCCGTTTTGGCAAGAAACCTGCGTTTCGTGCACCAAATCGCTGCTTTTGCACAGTTTTGACGCTTAGCGTGCGTTTCGTGCACCAAATCGCTGCTTAGCACAGTTCTGAACTAAACGCTCGTTTCATGCACCAAAACGCCGTTTTTTTGCAACGACACGTGCGTTACGCGCATCGAATCGCCGCTTCTGCTCCGTTTTGGCAAGAAACGTGCGTTTCGTGCAACAAATCGCTGCATTTGCAGAGATTTGACGCTAAACGTGCGTTTCATGCCCCAAAACGCCGCTTTTTTTGCAACGAAACGTGCGTTTTGCGCACCGAATCGCCGCTTTTGCTCTGTTTTGGCAAGGAACGTGCGTTTCGTGCACCAAATCGCTCCTTTTGCACAGTTTTGAAGCTAAACTTGCGTTTCGTGCACCAAATCGCTGCTTTTGCACCAAAACGCCGCTTTTGCAACGAAACTGCGTTTCGCGCACCGAATCGCCGCTTTTGCTCCGTTCTGGCAACGAAACGTGCGTTTCGCGCCCCGAATCGCCGCTTTTGCGCCGTTTTGGCAAGGGACGTGCGTTTCGTGCACCAAAACGCCGCTTTAGCAACGAAACGTGCGTTTCGCGCACCGAATCGCCGCCTTTGCTCCGTGTTGGCAAGAAACGTGCGTTTCGTGCACCAAATCGCTGCTTTTGCACAGTTTTGACGCTAAACGTGCGTTTCATGCACCAAAACGCCGCTTTTTTGCACCGAAACGTGCGTTTCGCGACCCAATCGCCGCTTTTGCTCCGTTTTGGCAAGGAACGTGCGTTTCGTGCACCAAATCGCTGCTTTTGCACAGTTTTGAAGCTAAACGTGCGTTTCGTGCACCAAATCGCTGCTTTTGCACAGTTTTGACGCTAAACGTGCGTTTCGTGCACCAAAACGCCGCCTTTTTGCAACGAATCGTGCGTTTCGCGCACCGAATCGCCTCTTTTGCTCCGTTCTGGCAAGGAACGTGCGTTTCGTGCACCAAATCGCTGCTTTTGCACAGTTTTGAAGCTAAACGTGCGTTTCGTGCACCAAATCGCTGCTTTTGCACTGTTTTGAAGCTAAACGTGCGTTTCGTGCACCAATTCGCTGCTTTTGCACCAAAACGCCCCTGTTGTAACGAAACATGCGTTGCGCGCTCCAAATCTCCGCTTTTGCTCCGTTTTGGCAAGAAACGTGCGTTTCGTGCACCCAATCGCTGCTTTTACACAGTTCTGACGCTAAACGTGCGTTTCGTGCACCAAAACGCAGCTTTCGCAACGAAACATGCGTTTCGCACACCGATTCGCCGCTTTTGCTCCATTTTTTCAAGAAACGTGCGTTTCGTGCACCAAATCGCTGCTTTTGCACAGTTTTGACGCTAAACGTGCGTTTCGTGCACCAAAACGCTGCTTTTGCAACGAAACGTGCGTTTCGCTCACCGAATCGCCGCTTTTGCTCCGTTTTGGCAAGGAACGTGCGTTTTGTGCACCAAATCGCTGCTTTTGAACAGTTTTGAAGCTAAACTTGCGTTTCGTGCACCAAATCGCTGCTTTTGCACCGAAACGCCGCTTTTGCAACGAAACTGCGTTTCGCGCACCGAATCGCCGCTTTTGCTCCGTTCTGGCAACGAAACGTGCGTTTCGCGCCCCGAATCGCCGCTTTTGCGCCGTTTTGGCAAGGGACGTGCGTTTCGTGCACCAAAACGCCGCTTTAGCAACGAAACGTGCGTTTCGCGCACCGAATCGCCGCCTTCGCTCCGTGTTGGCAAGAAACGCGCGTTTCGTGCACCAAATCGCTGCTTTTGCACAGTTTTGACGCTAAACGTGCGTTTCATGCACCAAAACGCCGCTTTTTTGCACCGAAACGTGCGTTTCGCGACCCAATCGCCGCTTTTGCTCCGTTTTGGCAAGAAACGTGCGTTTCGTGCACCAAATCGCTGCTTTTGCACAGTTTTGAAGCTGAACGTGCGTTTCGTGCACCAAATCGCTGCTTTTGCACCAAAACGCCCCTGTTGCAACGAAACGTGCGTTTCGCGCTCCGAATCGCCGCTTTTGCTCCGTTTTGGCAAGAAACGTGCGTTTCGTGCAACAAATCGCTGCATTTGCAGAGTTTTGACGCTAAACGTGCGTTTCATGCACCAAAACGCTGCTTTTTTGCAACGAAACGTGCGTTTTGCGCACCGAATCGCCGCTTTTGCTCTGTTTTGGCAAGGAACGTGCGTTTCGTGCACCAAATCGCTGCTTTTGCACTGTTTTGATGCTAAACGTGCGTTTCGTGCACCAAATCGCTGCTTTTGCACAGTTTTGACGCTAAACGGGCGTTTCGCGCACCGAATCGCCGCTTTTGCTCCGTATAGGCAAGAAACGTGCGTTTCGTGCACCAATCGCTGCTTTTGCACAATTTAGACGCTAAACGTGCGTTTCGTGCACCTAAACGCCGATTTAGCAACGAAACGTGCGTTTCGCGCGCCGATTCGCCGCTGTTGCTCCGTTTTGGCAAGAAACCTGCGTTTCGTGCACCAAATCGCTGCTTTTGCACAGTTTTGACGCTTAGCGTGCGTTTCGTGCACCAAATCGCTGCTTAGCACAGTTCTGAACTAAACGCTCGTTTCATGCACCAAAACGCCGTTTTTTTGCAACGACACGTGCGTTACGCGCATCGAATCGCCGCTTCTGCTCCGTTTTGGCAAGAAACGTGCGTTTCGTGCAACAAATCGCTGCATTTGCAGAGATTTGACGCTAAACGTGCGTTTCATGCCCCAAAACGCCGCTTTTTTTGCAACGAAACGTGCGTTTTGCGCACCGAATCGCCGCTTTTGCTCTGTTTTGGCAAGGAACGTGCGTTTCGTGCACCAAATCGCTCCTTTTGCACAGTTTTGAAGCTAAACGTGCGTTACGTGCACCAACTCGCTGCTTTTGCACCATAACGCCGCTTTTGCAACGAAACGTGCGTTTCGCGCTCCGAATCACCGCTTTTGCCCAGTTTTGGCGTTATACGTGCGTGTCGTGCACCATATCGCCGCTTTTGCAACGAAACGTGCGTTTCGCGCACCGATTCGGTGCTTTTTCTCCGTTTAGGCAAGAAACGTGCGTTTCGAGCACCAAATCGCTGCTTTTGCACCAAAACGCGTTTATATTTCGCCGCTTTTGCAACGAAACGTGCGTTTCGCGCACCGAATCGCCGCTTCTGCTCCGTTTGGGCAAGAAATGTGCGTTTCGTGCACCAAATCGCTGCTTTTGCACAGTTTGACGCCAAACGTGCGTTTCGTGCACCGAATAGCCGCTTTTCCTCCGTTTTGGCAAGAAACGTGCGTTTCGTGCACCAAATAGCTGCTATTGCACCAAAACGCCGCTTTTGCAACGAAACGTGCGTTTCGCGCACCGAATCGCCGCTTTTGCTCCGTTTTGGCAAGAAACGTGCGTTTCGTGCCACAAATCGCTGCTTTTGCAGCGGAACGTGCGTTTCACGCACCGAATAGCCGCTTTTCCTCCGTTTTGGCAAGAAACGTGCGTTTCGTGCACCAAAACGCTGCTTTTGCACCATAACGCCGCTCTTGCAACGAAACGTGCGTTTCGCGCACCGAATCGCCGCTTTTGCTCCGTTTTGGCAAGAAACGTGCGTTTCGAGCACCAAAACGCTGCTTTTGCAACGAAACGTGCGTTTCGCGCACCGAGTCGCCGCTTTTGCTCCGTTTTCGCAAGAAACGGGCGTTTCGTGCACCAAAACGCTGCTTTTGCGACGAAACGTGCGTTTCGCGCACCAAGTCGCCGCTTCTGCTCTGTTTTGGCAAGAAACGTGCGTTTCGTGCACCAAATCGCTGCTTTTGCACCAAAACGCCGCTTTTGCAACGAAACGTTCTTTTCGCACACCGAATCGCCGCTTTTGCTCCGTTTTGGCATGAAACGTGCGTTTCGTGCAATCAAATCGCTACTTTTGCACAGTTTTGACGCTAAACGTGCGTTTCGTGCACCAAAACGCCGGGTTTGCAACGAAACGGGCGTTTCGTGCACCGAATCGCCGCTTTTGCTCCGTTTTGGAACAAAACGTGCGTTTCACACACCGAATTGCTCCTTTTGGCACAAAACGTGCGTTTCGTGCACAGAATTGCTGCTTTTGCCCAGTTTCGGCACAAAACGGGCGTTTCGTGCACAGAATAGCCACTGTTGCTGAGTTTTGGTACAAAACGTGCGTTTCACGCACCGAATTGCTCCTTTTGGCACAAAACGTGCGTTTCGTGCACAGAATTGCTGCTTTTGCCCAGTTTCGGCACAAAACGGGCGTTTCGTGCACAGAATCGCCACTTTTGCTGAGTTTTTGCACAAAACGTGCGTTTCACGCACCGAATTGCTCCTTCTGGCACACAAACGTGTGTTTCGTGCACAGAATCGCCGCTTTTGCTCAGTTTTGGCACAAAACCCGCGATTCGTGCACAGAATCGCCGCTTTTGCTCCGTTTTGGCAAGAAACGTGCGTTTCGTGCCACAAATCGCTGCTTTTGCAGCGGAACGTGCGTTTCACGCACCGAATAGCCGCTTTTCCTCCGTTTTGGCAAGAAACGTGCGTTTCGTGCACCAAAACGCTGCTTTTGCACCATAACGCCGCTCTTGCAACGAAACGTGCGTTTCGCGCACCGAATCGCCGCTTTTGCTCCGTTTTGGCAAGAAACGTGCGTTTCGAGCACCAAAACGCTGCTTTTGCAACGAAACGTGCGTTTCGCGCACCGAGTCGCCGCTTTTGCTCCGTTTTCGCAAGAAACGGGCGTTTCGTGCACCAAAACGCTGCTTTTGCGACGAAACGTGCGTTTCGCGCACCAAGTCGCCGCTTCTGCTCTGTTTTGGCAAGAAACGTGCGTTTCGTGCACCAAATCGCTGCTTTTGCACCAAAACGCCGCTTTTGCAACGAAACGTTCTTTTCGCACACCGAATCGCCGCTTTTGCTCCGTTTTGGCATGAAACGTGCGTTTCGTGCAACCAAATCGCTACTTTTGCACAGTTTTGACGCTAAACGTGCGTTTCGTGCACCAAAACGCCGGGTTTGCAACGAAACGGGCGTTTCGTGCACCGAATCGCCGCTTTTGCTCCGTTTTGGAACAAAACGTGCGTTTCACACACCGAATTGCTCCTTTTGGCACAAAACGTGCGTTTCGTGCACAGAATTGCTGCTTTTGCCCAGTTTCGGCACAAAACGGGCGTTTCGTGCACAGGATAGCCACTGTTGCTGAGTTTTGGTACGAAACGTGCGTTTCACGCACCGAATTGCTCCTTTTGGCACAAAACGTGCGTTTCGTGCACAGAATTGCTGCTTTTGCCCAGTTTCGGCACAAAACGGGCGTTTCGTGCACAGAATCGCCACTTTTGCTGAGTTTTTGCACAAAACGTGCGTTTCACGCACCGAATTGCTCCTTCTGGCACACAAACGTGTGTTTCGTGCACAGAATCGCCGCTTTTGCTCAGTTTTGGCACAAAACCCGCGATTCGTGCACAGAATCGCCGCTTTTGCTCCGTTTTGGCACAAAACGTGCGTTTCACACACCGAATTGCTCCTTTTGGCACACAACGTGCGTTTCGTGCACAGAATTGCTCCTATTTGCACAAAACGTGCGTTTCGTGCATAGAATCGCCGCTTTTGCTCCGTTTTGTCTCAAAACGTGCGTTTCACGCACCGAATTGCTCCTTCTGGTACAAAACGTGCGTTTCGTGCACAGAATCGCCGCTTTTGCTCCGTTTTGGCACAAGACGTGCGTTTCGTGCACAAAATAGCCGCTTTTGCTCAGTTTTTTCACAAAACGGACGTTTCGCTCACCGAATTGCCGCTTTTGCTCAGTTTTGCAACACAACGTGCGTTTCGTGCACAGAATCGCCGTTTTAGCTCTGTTTTAGCACAAAGCGAGCGTTTCACGCACCGAATTGCGCCATTTGGCACAAAACGGGCGTTTCGTGCAGAGAATCGCCGCTTTTGCTCAGTTTTGGCACAAAATCCGCGATTCGTGCAGAGAATCGCCGCTTTTGCTCCGTTTTGGCACAAAACGTGCGTTTCACACACCGAATTGCTCCTTTTGGCACAAAACGTGCGTTTCGTGCACAGAATTGCTGCTTTTGCCCAGTTTCGGCACAAAACGGGCGTTTCGTGCACAGAATTGCCACTTTTGCTGAGTTTTTGCACAAAACGTGCGTTTCACGCACCGAATTGCTCCTTCTGGCACACAAACGTGTGTTTCGTACACAGAATCGCCGCTTTTGCTCAGTTTTGGCACAAAACCCGCGATTCGTGCACAGAATCGCCGCTTTTGCTCCGTTTTGGCACAAATCGTGCGTTTCACACACCGAATTGCTCCTTCTGGCACAAAACGTGCGTTTCGTGCACAGAATGGCCGCGTTTGCTCAGTTTTGGCACAAAACCCGCGATTCGTACACAGAATCGCCGCTTTTTCTCCGTTTTGGCACAAAACGTGCGTTTCACACACCGAATTGCTCCTTTTGGCACAAAACGTGCGTTTCGTGCACAGAATTGCTCCTATTTGCACAAAACGTGCGTTTCGTGCATAGAATCGCCGCTTTTGCTCAGTTTTAGCACAAAGCGAGCGTTTCACGCACTGAATTGCTCCTTTTGGCACAAAACGGGCGTTGCGTGCACAGAATCGCCGCTTTTGCTCAGTTTTAGCACAAAGCGAGCGTCTCACGCACCGAATTGCTCCTTTTGGCACAAAACGGGCGTTTCGTGCACAGAATCGCCGCTTTTGCTCAGTTTTGGCACAAAACGTGCGTTACGTGCACAGAATCGTCGCTTTTGCTCAGTTTTGGCACAAAATGGACGTTTCGCGCACCGAATTGCCGCTTTTGCTCAGTTTTGCAACAAAACGTGCGTTTCGTGCACAGAATTGCCGTTTTAGCTCAGTTTTAGCACAAAGCGAGCGTTTCACGCACTGAATTGCTCCTTTTGGCACAAAACGGGTGTTTCGTGCACAGAATCGCCGCTTTTGCTCAGTTTTGGCACAAAACGTGCGCTTCGTGCACAGAATCGCCGCTCTTGCTCAGTTTTGGCTCAAAACGGGCGTTACGTGCACAGAATCGTCGCTTTTGCTCAGTTTTGGCACAAAATGGACGTTTCGCGCACCGAATTGCGGCTTTTGCTCAGTTTTGCAACAAAACGTGCGTTTCGTGCACAGAATCGCCGCTTTTGCTCCGTTTTGTCTCAAAACGTGCGTTTCGCGCACCGAATTGCTCCTTCTGGTACAAAACGTGCGTTTCGTGCACCGAATCGCCGCTTCTGCTCCGTTCTGGCACAAAACGAGCGCTTCGTGCACAGAATCGCCGCTTTTGCTCAGTTTTGCCACAAAACGTGCGATTCACGCACCGAATTGCTACTTTTGTTACAAAACGATCGCTTCGTGCACAGAATCGCCGCTTTTGCTCAGTTTTGGCACAAAACGGGTGTTTCGTGCACAGAATCGTCGCTTTTGCTTTGTTTCGGCACAAAACATGCGTTTCGTGGACAGAATCGCCGCATTTGCTCAGTTTTGGCACGAAACGTGCGATTCACGCACCGAATTGCTCCTTCTGGCACCAAAAGTGCGTTTCGTGCACAGAATCGCCGCTTTTGCTCAGTTCCGGCACAAATCGTGCGTTTCGAGCACAGAATCGCCGATTTTGCCCAGTACTGGCTCTAAACCCGCGTTTCGCACACAGAATCCGCGCTTTTGCTCAGTTTTTGCACAAAACGTGCGCTTCGTGCACAGAATCGCCGCTTTTGCTATGTTTTGGCTCAAAACGGGCGTTACGTGCACAGAATCGTCGCTTTTGCTCAGTTTTGGCACAAAATAGACGTTTCGCGCACCGAATTGCCGCTTTTGCTCAGTTTTGCAACAAAACGTGCGTTTCGTGCACAGAATCGCCGCTTTTGCTCCGTTTTGTCTCAAAACGTGCGTTTCGCGCACCGAATTGCTCCTTCTGGTACAAAACGTGCGTTTCGTGCACCGAATCGCCGCTTCTGCTCCGTTCTGGCACAAAACGAGCGCTTCGTGCACAGAATCGCCGCTTTTGCTCAGTTTTGCCACAAAACGTGCGATTCACGCACCGAATTGCTACTTTTGTTACAAAACGATCGCTTCGTGCACAGAATCGCCGCTTTTGCTCAGTTTTGGCACAAAACGGGTGTTTCGTGCACAGAATCGTCGCTTTTGCTTTGTTTCGGCACAAAACATGCGTTTCGTGGACAGAATCGCCGCATTTGCTCAGTTTTGGCACGAAACGTGCGATTCACGCACCGAATTGCTCCTTCTGGCACCAAAAGTGCGTTTCGTGCACAGAATCGCCGCTTTTGCTCAGTTTTGGCACAAAACGTGCGTCTCGTGCACAGAATCGCCGCTTTTGCTCCGTTTCGTCACAAAACCTGCGCTTCACGCACCGAATTGCTCCTTCTGGCACAAAACGAGCGTTTCGTGCACAGAATCGCCGCATTTGCTCAGTTTTGACACAAAACCCGCGTTTCGTGCCCTGAATCGCCGCTTTTGCTCAGTTTTGCCACAAAACCCGAGTTTCGTGCACAGAATCGCCGCATTTGCTCAGTTATGGTACAAAACGTGCGTTTCGTGCACAGAACAGCCGCTTTTGCTCTGTTTTGGCACAAAACCCGCGTTTCGAGCACGGAATCGCCGCTTCTGCTCAGTTATGGCACAAAACGTGCGCTTCCTGCACAGAATGCTCTGTTTTGGCACAAAAAAAATTTTTGGAAAAAAAAATACAACCGACTTCGGAATGCACTAAAAAGGACGAAATAATTTAAATCTATATTTCGGAGACGGCGCAAGATTAAAAATTGTGTAAATGAAGGATGTTGTTAATGTGAAAATATGTAAAAGGATTAAAGAATTTTGACAATTTCCAATGTAGAAAATTTTTAATTTTGCGCCGTCTCCGAAATATAGATTTAAATTATTTCGTCCTTTTTAGTGCATTCCGAAGTCGGTTGTATTTTTTTTTCCAAAAATTTTTTTATTTCACATTTTTTAGTGGCGATTGGAGCATTCCTTGAAAAGTTCAACAAAGGTATAGGAAGAGAAGGGCAGGGAAGGGCAGGGTAGTGAAGGGAAGGGCAGGGAATGTTGCAAATGGGATCATCGAGGAAACAACTTCGGCCGCAAAATGTAATACTAGGTTTCAGCGATATCAGACCGAATATACGTGAAATAGCACGTTTTTTGCGATAAAAGCGGAAAAAATGTAGAAATCCGAACCGGGTTTTTTTACGGGACCAACTGTTGGTCATACTCTATAAGATGCTACAGGTTTCGTTCCGATTGGTCCATCCATCTTGGAGTAATCGATGACCATACACAACGCGGACGAAATCGTACGCTTTTTTGCAATAAAAAGGTGGCAAGCGGTGGTGAAATGCAAAATCTTTTTCTTACGGGACCAACTGGGAGTCATACCCTACAAGATGCAACAGGTTTCGTTCCGATTGGTCCATCCATCTCGGCGTAATCGGGGCACATACATAAAAAAAAAAAAAAAAAAAAAAATATATACATGTCGAATTGAGTAACCTCCTTTTTCGAAGTCGGTTAAAAACCCGCGTTTCGTGCACAGAATCGCCACGTTTGCTCCGTATCGGCACACAACGTGCGTTTCACGCGCCGAACTGCTCCTTTTCGCACAAAACGTGCGTTTCGTGCACCAAATCGCTGCTTTTGCACAGTTTTGGCACAAAACGGGCGTTACGTGCACAGAATCGTCGCTTTTGCTCAGTTTTGGCACAAAATGGACGTTTCGCGCACCGAATTGCCGCTTTTGCTCAGTTTTGCAACAAAACGTGCGTTTCGTGCACAGAATCGCCGTTTTAGCTCAGTTTTAGCACAAAGCGAGCGTTTCACGCACTGAATTGCTCCTTTTGGCACAAAACGGGTGTTTCGTGCACAGAATCGCCGCTTTTGCTCAGTTTTGGCACAAAACGTGCGCTTCGTGCACAGAATCGCCGCTCTTGCTCAGTTTTGGCTCAAAACGGGCGTTACGTGCACAGAATCGTGGCTTGCTCAGTTTTGGCACAAAATGGACGCCTCGCGCACCGAATTGCCGCTTTTGCTCAGTTTTGCAACAAGACGTGCGTTTCGTGCACAGAATCGCCGCTTTTGCTCCGCTTTGTCTCAATACGTGCGTTTCACCCACCGAATTGCTCCTTCTCGTACAAAACGTGCGTTTCGTGCACAGAATCGCCGCTTTTGCTCCGTTTTGGCACAAGGCGTGCGTTTCGTGCACAAAATAGCCGCTTTTGCTCAGTTTTGGCACAAAACGGACGTTTCGCGCACCGAATTGCCGCTTTTGCTCAGTTTTGCAACACAACTTGCGTTTCGTGCACAGAATCGCCGTTTTAGCTCGGTTTTAGCACAAAGCGAACGTTTCACGCACCGAATTGCGCCTTTTGGCACAAAACGGGCGTTTCGTGCAGAGAATCGCCGCTTTTCCTCAGTTTTGGCACAAAATCCGCGATTCGTGCAGAGAATCGCCGCTTTTGCTCCGTTTTGGCAGAAAACGTGCGTTTCACACACCGAATTGCTCCTTTTGACACAAAACGTGCGTTTCGTGCTGCTTTTGCCCAGTTTCGGCACAAAACGGGCGTTTCGTGCACAGAATTGCCACTTTTGCTGAGTTTTTGCACAAAACGTGCGTTTCACGCACCGAATTGCTCCTTCTGGCACACAAACGTGTGTTTCGTGCACAGAATCGCCGCTTTTGCTCAGTTTTTGCACAATACCCGCGATTCGTGCACAGAATCGCCGCTTTTGCTCCGTTTTGGCACAAAACGTGCGTTTCACACACCGAATGGCTCCTTCTGGCACAAAACGTACGTTTCGTGCACAGAATGGCCGCGTTTGCTCAGTTTTGGCACAAAACCCGCGATTCGTGCACAGAATCGCCGCTTTTACTCCGTTTTGGCACAAAACGTGCGTTTCACACACCGAATTGCTCCTTTTGGCACAAAACGTGCGTTTCGAGCACAGAATTGCTCCTATTTGCACAAAACGTGCGTTTCGTGCACGGAATCGCCGCTTTTGCTCCGATTTGGCACAAAACGTGCGTTTCACACACCGAATTGCTCCTTTTGGCACAAAACGTGCGTTTCGTGCACAGAATCGCCGCTTCTCCTCAGTTTTGGCACAACACGTGCGTGTCGTGCACAGAATCGCCGCTTTTGCTTCTTACTGGTACAAAACGTGCGCTTCGTGCACAGAATCGCCGCTTTTGCTCAATTTTGCCACAAAACGGGCGTTTCTTGCACAGAATCGCCGCTTTTGCTCAGTTCCGGCACAAATCGTGCGTTTCGCGAACAGAATCGCCGTATTTGCTCAGTTTTCTCACAAAACGTGCGCTTCGTGCACAGAATCGCCGCTTTTGCTTTGTTTTGGCTCAAAACGGGCGTTACGTGCACAGAATCGTCGCTTTTGCTCAGTTTTGGCACAAAATGGACGTTTCGCGCACCGAATTGCCGCTTTTGCTCAGTTTTGCAACAAAACGTGCGTTTCGTGCACAGAATCGCCGTTTAAGCTCAGTTTTAGCACAAAGCGAGCGTTTCCCGCACCGAATTGCTCCTTTTGGCACAAAACGGGCGTTTCGTGCACAGAATCGCGGCTTTTGCTCAGTTTTAGCACAAAGCGCGCGTCTCACGCACCGAATTGCTCCTTTTGGCACAAAACGGGCGTTTCGTGCACAGAATCGCCGCTTTTGCTCAGTTTTGGCACAAAACGTGCGTTTCGTGCACAGAATCGCCGCGTTTGCTCAGTTTTGGCACAAAACCCTCGATTCGTGCACAGAATCGCCGCTTTTGCTCAGTTTTGGCACAAAACGTGCGTTTCACACACCGAATTTCTCCTTTTGGCACAAAACGTGCGTTTCGAGCACAGAATTGCTCCTATTTGCACAAAACGTGCGTTTCGTGCATAGAATCGCCGCTTTTGCTCAGTTTTGGCACTGTTTACGCGACGATGGGGATTCTCGTTTGACGAAGGAACGGTGCGGAATTGACGGATGATGTGGAAAACGTAGGTCGGGTGGGCGTCCGTTTGAATCACTGAATAATTAGTTTAAACGCCTTTTAATCAGCGAGAGAATACACCTCTGAATGAAATACGCGGTTGCAACAATCAAGTACGCTGGTCACGAGACTCTGGACGGTCGTTGGATCGTGTATAAACGCTTTAACGCAAATCAGGTAATTTTGTGCTACGAAATCTAACGAAATTCTACCGTTCGGCTCGTCCTCGCATGCTATATCAACCAGGGCCGCGGGGTGGGGAGACGTCCCCAAACCCCCCACGGCTCAGCGAGTGGTATGTCGGTAACGCAGCAGTCCGACGTACCGGCGCATCGCCTAAACATTCTCCCCGCCTTGCCGACGCTGTATGTGTTGGCAATTTTCATTCAGCTGCCGCCATGCGTAGTTGTGTCCGTGGTTGTCTGATCGTGGTTCGCATGTGTGCGTACGGTCGGATCGCAATCCGACGTGTCAACCGGAAGCGGGCAAATCTTCGTGATAGGTCTCTTTAGAGAGCTCGTTGGCGTACGCACGGTAACAACGCGTATGAGACCGTCTGTGCCGGGATGAACGTGTGTGACGCGGGCCAATGGCCATTTCGAAGGCGGAGTGAGCTCGTCCTTGACGAGCACGAGGGACCCAACCGGAACTGCCTCGCGACGGGTCCGCCATTTTGTTGCGGATTGAAGCGAAGTTAGGTACTCACGCGACCATCGTGCCCAAATGTGATCGACGAATTGTCGAAGAAGCTGCCACCGCGAGAGACGAGACGTTGCGACGCACGACAGTTCCGGTTCGGGAACGACGTTCAAGGCTTCTCCGACAAGAAAGTGACCCGGGGTCAGTGCGGACAAATCGGACGGGTCGTCGCTGAGGGCGCATAGCGGTCGCGAGTTTAATATCGCTTCGAGTTGTGCGAGAACTGTTGAGAACTCCTCAAACGTGAGGGGAGTGTTTCCCACTACGCGCCGCAAGTGGAATTTCACTGATTTCACAGCAGCTTCCCATTTTCCGCCGAAGTGAGGGGATGCTGGAGGGTTGAATTTCCAAGTCGTGCGGTCATTGGCAAGGTAATTCGCTATGTGACGCGATTCGCGAGAGGTGTTCGTAAACATTCGTCGGAGTTCTCGATCCGCGCCGACCAACGTAGTCCCGCAATCGCTGGTAATCGTGGCGGGAATTCCGCGACGACCGCTAAAACGTTTATACGCTGCAATGAATGCATCGGAGGTGTAGTCGGATACGAGTTCAAGATGGACCGCGCCGGTAGCGAAGCAGACAAAGAGAGCAATATATCCTTTGTAAGTCTTTCCCCCTCGACCCCGCATTGTTTTGACGCTGAACGGCCCCGCGTAATCCACTCCGGAATGTGAGAACGCCTTAGATGGGGTGACGCGGCGAGCGGGGAGCTGTCCCATCAGCTGTTCGCACGTGCGTGCCCGTTGTCGAGTGCAGACGACGCATTTGTTGATAAATAACCGAACCGGGCAACGACCGCCGACGATCCAGTACGATTGCCGAATTGTTGCGAGTGTTAATTGAGCACCGGCGTGAAAAGTTTTCCTGTGCGCATTATCGATGACGAGAGTGGTTAGTGGTGCGTTTCGCGGGAGGATTAGCGGGTGCTTCTGATCCGGATGCAGCAGCGAATGTTGGAGTCGACCCCCTACTCGAAGAAGCCCTTCTACGTCTAAGTACGGCGTTAATTTATCGATTTGGCCTTTCGGCAAAGGCAGAGACGATTTAATCGCGTGGATTTCCTTCGAAAAATGTTCGTGTTGTGTAAATTTAACCCAGTATCGACGCGCGCGTTCGAGTTCTTCGGCGCTCATCGGAACAGCGAGAGTGTTTTCGTTTGACCGGCATCGAAACTGACGTATCGCACGAAAACACCATGCAGTAACGCGGCAGAGTTTTGAAAGTGACGAGTATCGCGTGGGTAAGTCAAACGTCGGCTCAATGCCTGCCGTCAGTGTTACCGGAATTTGAGAACTCTTCCGTCTTTCAGTTTCGATGCGATCGTCTGGAAGGAGTCGTTCGGATGGCCATGCGGGAGACGATTTTTGAAGCCACGGCGGTCCATCCCACCACAACGTGGCGTTGGCGAGATGCTGAGGAGTCGCTCCGCGTGACGCGAGATCCGCAGGGTTTTCCGCGCCCGGAACGTGACGCCACGTGGCATCAGGTAACGACAATTGAATTTCGGCGACGCGGTTGTGTACGTAGTCCTTCCAGCGCGACGGGTGGCTACGAATCCAGACCAGTGCAACGGTGGAATCAGTCCACAGATGCACTGGGGCGTTTTCGATATTGAGGACTTGTCGTATTCGAGTTACGGTACGCGTGAGTAGCACCGCTGCGCACAATTCGAGTCGCGGGATCGTGACGCGTTTGATGGGTGAGACTCGTGTTTTTGCTGCGGCCAGCACCGTGGATATATTGCCGTCTGCGTTCATAGTACGGAGGAAAACGGCGACTCCAAGCGCTACAGAGGACGCGTCCGCGAATCCGTGAATCTCCGTGGCGAGATTCGAGGGCGCGAGTCCCATCCACCTCGGAATCGAGAGCGTTTTCACTTCCGGAAGGTTTGCCTTGTATCCCTCCCATTGTTTGACGAACTCCGGGGGGAGGGGGTCGTCCCATCCTAATTTTAGTGCCCACAATTCTTGCATCATCACCTTCCCCTGGACGATGACCGGCGCGATCCAGCCTAAAGGGTCGAACAATTGCGAGATAGTTGACAACACGCTGCGTTTAGACGCGACTGACTGACCTTTATTGGCGAAGTTGAATACGAATGCGTCGCGGTCAACATTCCATGCGAGCCCCAACGCGCGGGAGGATGATTCGTCACTCAGCGATCGTTCGGTGCCCGCGTCAATTTTGCATGACGGCATTGAGTCGAGAAGCGACCTTTCATTCGCGACCCATTTGTGCAGTTCGAATCCTCCGGACTTTAGAAGGTCGCGGAGCTGACCGATTTTTTCTCGACCTTCCGAAAGACTGTGCGCTCCTGAAAGAACGTCGTCAACGTACGTTTCGCTGAGAATCGCGGTTGCTGCTAACGGCAAGGCATCCCCGGCGTCATGCACGAGTTGACGTAAGCATCGAAGCGCAAGAAATGGAGCACACGCATGCCCGTAGGTGACGGTTGTTAGTAAATACTCCTGCACGGTGTTCGAATGATCGCTTTGCCACAGGATTCTCTGAAGAGTTTGATCGTCCGCGTGAACAAGAATCTGACGGTACATTTTCGCGATGTCTGCTGAAAAAGCGTATGCGAATCGACGCCACCGCAGCAGGACGTCGGCGAGATCGTTCTGTAGTTTCGGACCGGAATGCAAGCAATCGTTCAACGAAAGCCCAGACGAAGTTTTTTGCGAGCCGTTAAAAACCACGCGAATTTTTGTTGTTGAGCTCGATTCGCGAAGGACTCCATGATGCGGAAGATAAAACGCTCGCGACGTGTTTTCGTCTCGGAGGGTGGCTCGTCGCATGTGCCCGAGTTGTTCGTATTCGGCGAGAAATTGATTGTACGCTTGACGAAGTGTGCTATTTCTTTTTAAACGCGATTCCAAGCTGGACAACATCTTGAACGCGGATGATCGAGAGTTCCCGAGCAATGCGACGTCGCGAGAAAGCGGAAGTCGGACGATGTAGCGCCCGTCACAATCGCGAGAATGCGTACGAACGAAATGCGACTCGCATGCCGCATCGGCTTCGGAAAGATTTGGCTCACGAATTGATGCATATTCCTCCTGTGTCCAGAATCGCTGCAGCAGGTCGATGAGCTCCCGGTCCACGCAGCATTGAAGGCTCGTCCGGCTGGCGGGATACGAAGAGCCCTCCTGAGTGGCCATCGGACCGGACACGATCCATCCCAGTCTTGTGCGTTGCGCCACCGGCGTTTGAGGGGGACCCCGGATGACCTCTGCCAGCAGAATGTTCGAGTACACCTCAACCCCGATGACCAGGTCGATGCGACGGGCTCGTGCGAACTCGGGGTCGGCGAGTTCAAGGCCTCGGAGATGAGACAGCTCGCTGAGTTTTCCTGGACAGTCTGTAACGTATTCCGTGAGCTTTGGAAGAACGAAGGCGTTTACCTTGCAGCTAAACTCCGTGCTCGTTAGGGAGGAGATTGTAAAGGTGGAGGAGCCTCGTGCGACCGCTGATTTTCTTGCTCCGATGCCGGAAACCGGCAGGCATATCGCTCGACGTGGAAGTCTAAGGGCTTGGACCAAGGATTCTGTGACGAAGGAGATCTCGGATCCCTGATCGAGGAGCGCTCTCACCACGCTACTCCGTCCGAGAGGCGACGTGACCTTCACCAAGGCAGTGGCCAGCAACATCCGGCGGCTCCGGATCGGCGGAAGGACTTGCATCGAAGTGAGATGAACGGCAGCGGTGGAGGTGGACGGCTGATCGCGTGCAGGAGGTTCCGCAGGAGAAGCCGTTGCTGAGGACGCCTCCGCGACGATGGATGAGCCGTGGAGAGACGAATGATGGCGGGCCTTGCACGTAAGACATCTGCGCTTCGACGGACACAGCTTTCGATGATGTGAGCCTAGACAATTGAAGCATAGGCGTTGTTCTGCAACAAAAATCTTGCGTTGATCCACGGAGCGTGCGAGGTACGACGGACACGACGCAAGAGAATGTGACGCGTTGCAGGCTACGCAAGGTCTCGGTTGAGGTGCCGACACTTGATGCGACTGGACTCGTGGCTCCCGGTGACGCGGAATCGACGACGGTGGTCCGGAAAATCGCTCCATGGATTCCAGCGCGCGGATATGCATCAACAAGAAGTCATTCAGTTGCGTCAGCGATGGAAGATCCGTGGAATCCGCAAGGTGAAGTTCCCACGACCGAAAAGTGTCAGGATCAAATTTCCGAGACACCCAGTAGACAATAATCGGATGCCAATGTTTTGTTTCGCACCGAAGGCCGTTGAGGGCAGCGACGACCTCATTTGTTGTGCCGTATAACCGTTTTAGTTCGATCGCGGATTCCCGAGGTGCCCGCTTGAGCGAGAACAACATGTCAAACTGCGTGTCAACAAGGACGCGGCGGTTTTCATAACGGTCCGAGAGGAGTTGCCATGCGAGTTTGAAATTATCGCGAGTAACGGACATATGGCATATAAGCTGGGCAGCTTCACCGCTGACGCTCATTTTAAGATAATGAAATTTTTCTACCTCGGGAATCGATGCGTTGGCGACTACCATAGATTGAAATAGATCTCGAAACGAAGTCCACTCCTTGTAGAGCCCGGAGAACTTGGGTAGTCCGATGGGTGGAAGCGTTTTCGTCGGTGCATTCCCCTTGTCGGAGACGTTGGAGGAACGAGAATCCTCTGCCTGGCTCGACGTGGTCCGCGATAGCCTCTCCAGATATTCGTGCAGCGTCGCTTGGTGATCGATGACCATCTCCTCGCACTCTGACCACAGATCGGTAAGAAAATAAGCCGATTTTCGAAGCTCCTCCGTTTTGAGCTCCGTGATTTGCTCATGGTTGCGTTGAAACGTATCCCACTTCGCTTGAAGGGCTTCGATGCGGGCGTTAACGTACGCCTTGGTGATGTTAGCATCACCCTTTTTTTTCAAATTAACGATTGTACGCCCGATCGATGAAAAGAGCTCGTTTTGGCGCTCGATCAACGCACTCGCGGTCGACATAGTCTTGGCTTTTGTCCACGTGAAACGAACAGGTCACACAGGTCACGCACGAGCACGTTTGAATTCGAACTGGAAACGGTTTATCAGGTTCGCTCACACCCGCACTGGATTGTCCGAGAACTCCCTGAACTCCGGTAAATCCGGCTCGAAGGACCATTTAATGTTTACGCGACGATGGGGATTCTCGTTTGACGAAGGAACGGTGCGGAATTGACGGATGATGTGGAAAACGTAGGTCGGGTGGGCGTCCGTTTGAATCACTGAATAATTAGTTTAAACGCCTTTTAATCAGCGAGAGAATACACCTCTGAATGAAATACGCGGTTGCAACAATCAAGTACGCTGGTCACGAGACTCTGGACGGTCGTTGGATCGTGTATAAACGCTTTAACGCAAATCAGGTAATTTTGTGCTACGAAATCTAACGAAATTCTACCGTTCGGCTCGTCCTCGCATGCTATATCAACCAGGGCCGCGGGGTGGGGAGACGTCCCCAAACCCCCCACGGCTCAGCGAGTGGTATGTCGGTAACGCAGCAGTCCGACGTACCGGCGCATCGCCTAAACAGGCACAAAATCCGCGATTCGTGCAGAGAATGGCCGCTTTTGCTCCTTTTGGGCACAAAACGTGCGTTTCACACACCGAATTGCTCCTTTTGGCACAGGACGTGCGTTTCGTGCACAGAATTGCTCCTATTTGCACAAAACGTGCGTTTCGTGCACGGAATCGCCGATTTTGCTCCGATTTGGCACAAAACGTGCGTTTCACACACCGAATTGCTCCTTTTGGCACAGGACGTGCGTTTCGTGCACAGAATTGCTCCTATTTGCACAAAACGTGCGTTTCTTGCACAGAATCGCCGCTTTTGCTCAGTTCCGGCACAAATCGTGCGTTTCGAGCACAGAATCGCCGATTTTGCCCAGTATTGGCTCTAAACCCGCGTTTCGCACACAGAATCCCCGCTTTTGCTCAGTTTTGGCACAAAACGTGCGTTTCGTGCACAGAATCGCCGCTTTTGCTCAGTTATGGCGCAAAACGTGCGTTTCACACACCGAATTGATCCTTTTGGCACAGAACGTGTGTTTCGCGAACAGAATCGCCGTATTTGCTCAGTTTTCTCACAAAACGTGCGTTTCGTGCACAGTATCGCGGCTTTCGCTCAGTTTTTGCACAAAACGTGCGCTTCTTGCACAGAATCGCCGCTTTTGCTATGTTTTGGCTCAAAACGGGCGTTACGTGCACAGAATCGCCGCTTTTGCTCAGTTTTGGCACAAAATGGACGTTTCGCGCACCGAATTGCCGCTTTTGCTCAGTTTTGCAACAAAACGTGCGTTTCGTGCACAGAATCGCCGCTTTTGCTCCGTTTTGTCTCAAAACGTGCGTTTCGCGCACCGAATTGCTCCTTCTGGTACAAAACGTGCGTTTCGTGCACCGAATCGCCGCTTCTGCTCCGTTCTGGCACAAAACGAGCGCTTCGTGCACAGAATCGCCGCTTTTGCTCAGTTTTGCCACAAAACGTGCGACTCACGCACCGAATTGCTACTTTTGTTACAAAACGATCGCTTCGTGCACAGAATCGCCGCTTTTGCTCAGTTTTGGCACAAAACCCGAGTTTCGTGCACAGAATCGCCGTATTTGCTCAGTTATGGTACAAAACGTGCGTTTCGTGCACAGAACAGCCGCTTTTGCTCAGTTTTGGCACAAAACCCGCGTTTCGAGCACGGAATCGCCGCTTCTGCTCAGTTATGGCACAAAACGTGCGCTTCCTGCACAGAATGCTCTGTTTTGGCACAAAACCCGCGTTTCGTGCACAGAATCGCCACGTTTGCTCCGTATCGGCACACAACGTGCGTTTCACGCGCCGAACTGCTCCTTTTCGCACAAAACGTGCGTTTCGTGCACCAAGTCGCTGCTTTTGCAGAGTTTTGACGCTAAAGGTGCGTTTCGTGCGCCAAAACGCCGCTTTTGCAACGAAACGTGCGTTTCGTGCACCAAATCGCTGCTTTTGCAGCGAAACGTGCGTCTCGCGCACCGAATCGCCGCTTTTGCTCCGTTTTGGCAAGAAACGTTCGTTTCGTTCACCAAATCGCTGCTTTTGCACAGTTTTTGCGCAAAACGTGCGTTTCGTGCACCAAAACGCCGCTTTTGCAACGAAACGTGCGTTTCGTTCACCAAATCGCTGCTTTTGCTCAGTTTTGACGCTAAACGTGCGTTTCGTGCGCCAAAACGCCGCTTTCGCAGCGAAACGTGCGTTTCGCGCACCGAATCTCCGCTTTTGCTCCGTTTTGGCAAGAAACGTTCGTTTCGTTCACCAAATCGCTGCTTTCGCACGGTTTTTGCGCAAAACGTGCGTTTCGTGCACCAAAACGCCGCTTTTAGAACGAAACGTGCGTTTCGTGCACCATATCGCTGCTTTTGCAGCGAAACGTGCGTTTCACGCACCGAATCGCCGCTTTTGCGCCGTTTTGGCAAGAAACGTGCGTTTCGTGCACCAAGTCGCTGCTTTTGCAGAGTTTTGACGCTAAAGGTGCGTTTCGTGCGCCAAAACGCCGCTTTTGCAACGAAACGTGCGTTTCGTGCACCAAATCGCTGCTTTTGCAGCGAAACGTGCGTCTCGCGCACCGAATCGCCGCTTTTGCTCTGTTTTGGCAAGAAACGTCCGTTTCGTGCGCCAAAACGCCGCTTTTGCAGCGAAACGTGCGTTTCGTGCACCAAATCGCTGCTTTTGCAGCGAAACGTGCGTCTCGCGCACCGAATCGCCGCTTTTGCTCTGTTTTGGCAAGAAACGTCCGTTTCGTGCGCCAAAACGCCGCTTTTGCAGCGAAACGTGCGTTTCGAACACAGAATCGCCGCTTTTGCTCAGTTTTGGCACAAAACGTGCGTATCGGTCACAGAATCGCCGCTTTTGCACAGTTTTGACGCAAAACGTGCGTTTCGTGCTCCAAAACGCCGCTTTCGCAGTGAAACGTGCGTTTCGCGCACCGAATCTCCGCTTTTGCTCCGTTTTGGCTAGAAACGTTCGTTTCGTTCACCAAATCGCTGATTTTGCACAGTTTTTGCGCAAAACGTGCGTTTCGTGCACCAAAACGCCGCTTTTGCAACGAAACGTGCGTTTCGTTCACCAAATCGCTGCTTTTGCACAGTTTTGACGCAAAACGTGCGTTTCGTGCACCAAAACGCCGTTTTTGCAACGAAACGTGCGTTTCGTGCACCAAATCGCTGCTTTTGCAGCGAAACGTGCGTTTCACGCACCGAATCGCCGCTTTTGCGCCGTTTTGGCAAGAAACGTGCGTTTCGTTCACCAAATCGCTGCTTTTGCTCAGTTTTGACGCTAAACGTGCGTTTCGTGCGCCAAAACGCCGCTTTCGCAGCGAAACGTGCGTTTCGCGCACCGAATCTCCGCTTTTGCTCCGTTTTGGCAAGAAACGTTCGTTTCGTTCACCAAATCGCTGCTTTCGCACGGTTTTTGCGCAAAACGTGCGTTTCGTGCACCAAAACGCCGCTTTTGCAACGAAACGTGCGTTTCGTTCACCAAGTCGCTGCTTTTGCAGAGTTTTGACGCTAAAGGTGCGTTTCGTGCGCCAAAACGTCGCTTTTGCAACGAAACGTGCGTTTCGTGCACCAAATCGCTGCTTTTGCAGCGAAACGTGCGTCTCGCGCACCGAATCGCCGCTTTTGCTCTGTTTTGGCAAGAAACGTCCGTTTCGTGCGCCAAAACGCCGCTTTTGCAGCGAAACGTGCGTTTCGAACACAGAATCGCCGCTTTTGCTCAGTTTTGGCACAAAACGTGCGTATCGGTCACAGAATCGCCGCTTTTGCACAGTTTTGACGCAAAACGTGCGTTTCGTGCACCAAAACGCCGCTTTCGCAGTGAAACGTGCGTTTCGCGCACCGAATCTCCGCTTTTGCTCCGTTTTGGCTAGAAACGTGCGTTTCGTTCACCAAATCGCTGCTTTTGCACAGTTTTGACGCAAAACGTGCGTTTCGTGCACCAAAACGCCGTTTTTGCAACGAAACGTGCGTTTCGTGCACCAACTCGCTGCTTTTGCAGCGAAACGTGCGTTTCACGCACCGAATCGCCGCTTTTGCGCCGTTTTGGCAAGAAACGTGCGTTTCGTTCACCAAATCGCTGCTTTTGCTCAGTTTTGACGCTAAACGTGCGTTTCGTGCGCCAAAACGCCGCTTTCGCAGCGAAACGTGCGTTTCGCGCACCGAATCTCCGCTTTTGCTCCGTTTTGGCAAGCAACGTTCGTTTCGTTCACCAAATCGCTGCTTTCGCACGGTTTTTGCGCAAAACGTGCGTTTCGTGCACCAAAACGCCGCTTTTAGAACGAAACGTGCGTTTCGTGCACCATATCGCTGCTTTTGCAGCGGAACGTGCGTTCCACGCACCGAATCGCCGCTTTAGCGCCGTTTTGGCAAGAAACGTGCGTTTCGTGCACCAAGTCGCTGCTTTTGCAGAGTTTTGACGCTAAAGGTGCGTTTCGTGCGCCAAAACGCCGCTTTTGCAACGAAACGTGCGTTTCGTGCACCAAATCGCTGCTTTTGCAGCGAAACGTGCGTCTCGCGCACCGAATCGCCGCTTTTGCTCTGTTTTGGCAAGAAACGTCCGTTTCGTGCGCCAAAACGCCGCTTTTGCAGCGAAACGTGCGTTTCGAACACAGAATCGCCGCTTTTGCTCAGTTTTGGCACAAAACGTGCGTATCGGTCACAGAATCGCCGCTTTTGCACAGTTTTGACGCAAAACGTGCGTTTCGTGCACCAAAACCCCGCTTTCGCAGTGAAACGTGCGTTTCGCGCACCGAATCGCCGCTTTTGCTCAGTTTTGGCACAAAACGTGCGTATCGGTCACAGAATCGCCGCTTTTGCACAGTTTTGACGCAAAACGTGCGTTTCGTGCACCAAAACGCCGCTTTTGCAACGAAACGTGCGTTTCGTGCACCAAATCGCCGCATTTGCAACGAAACGTGCGTTTCGCGCCACAAATCGCTGCTTTTGCAGCGAAACGTGCGTTTCACGCACCGAATCGCCGCTTTTGCTCCGTTTTGGCAAGAAACGTGCGCTTCGTGCACCAAATCGCAGCTTTTGCACAGTTTTGACGCAAAACGTGCGTTTCGTGCACCAAAACGCCGCTTTTGCAACGAAATGTGTGTTTCGTGCACCAAATCGCTGATTTTGCACAGTTTTGACGCAAAACGTGCGTTTCGTGCACCAAAACGCCGCTTTTGCAACGAAACGTGCATTTCGTGTACCAAATCGCAGCTTTTGCACACTTTTGACGCTAAACGTGCGTTTCGTGCACCAAAACGCCGCTTTTGCAGCGAAACCTGCGTTTCGCGCACCAAATGGCCGCTTTTGGTCCGTTTTGGCAAGACACGTGCGTTTAGTGCACCAAATCGCTGATTTCGCACAGTTTTGACGCAAAACGTGCGTTTCGTGCACCAAAACGCCGCTTTTGCAACGAAACGTGCGTTTCGTGCACCAAATCGCTGCTTTTGCACAGTTTTGAAGCAAAACGTGAGTTTCGTGCACAGAATCGCCGCTTTTGCTCCGTTCTGGCAAGAAACGTGCGTTTCGTGCACCAAATCGCTGCTTTTGCACAGTTTTGACGCAAAACGTGCGTTTCGTGCACCAAAACGCCGCTTTTGCAACGAAATGTGTGTTTTGTGCACCAAATCGCTGCATTTGCGCAGTTTTGACGCTAAACGTGCGTTTCGTGCACCAAAACGCCGCTATTGCAACGAAACGTGCGCTTCGTGCACCAAAACGCCGCTTATGCAACGAAACAGTGTTTTGTGCACCAAATCGCTGCATTTGCGCAGTTTTGACGCTAAACGTGCGTTTCGTGCACCAAAACGCCGCTTTTGCAACGAAACGTGCGTTTCGTGAGCCAAATCGCAGCTTTTGCAGCGAAACGTGCGTTTCGGGCACCGAATCGCCGCTTTTGCTCCGTTTTGGCAGGAAACGTGCGTTTCGTGCACCAAATCGCCGCTTTTGCAACGAAACCTGCGTTTCGTGCCACAAATCGCTGCTTTTGGTCCGTTTTGGCAAGAAACCTGCGTTTCGTGCACCGAATCGCCGCTTTTGCTCCGTTTTGGCGAGAAACGTGCGTTTCGTGCACCAAACCGCTGCTTTTGCACAGTTTTGACGCAAAACGTGCGTTTCGTGCACCAAAACGCCGCTTTTGCAACGAAACGTGCGTTTTGTGCACCAAATCGCTGCTTTTGCACAGTTCTGACGCTAAACGTGCGTTTCGTGCACCAAAACGCCGCTTTAGCACCGAAACGTGCGTTTCGTGCACCAAATCGCTGCTTCAGTACAGTTTTGGCGCTAAACGTGCGTTTCGTGCGCCAAAACGCCGCTTTTGCAGCGAAACGTGCGTTTCGCGCACCGAATCGCCGTTTTTGCTCCGTTCTGGCAAGAAACGTGCGTTTCGTACACCAAATCGCTGCTTTTGCACAGTTTTGTCGGTAAACGTGCGTTTCGTGCACCAAACCGCCGCTTTTGCAGCAAAACCTGCGTTTCGCGCACCAAATGACCGCTTTTGGCCCGTTTTGGCAAGACACGTGCGTTTCGTGCACCAAATTGCTGATTTCGCACAGTTTTGACGCAAAACGTGCGTTTCGTGCGCCAAAACGCCGCTTTTGCAACGAAACGTGCGTTTCGTGCACCAAATCGCCGCATTTGCAACGAAACGTGCGTTTCGCGCCACAAATCGCTGCATTTGCAGCGAAACGTGCATTTCACGTAACGAATCGCCGCTTTTGCTCCGTTTTGGCAAGAAACGTGCGTTCCGTGCACCAAATCGCTGCTTTTAGAACGAAACGTGCGTTTCGTGCACCGCATCGCCGCTTTTGCTCAGTTTTGGCGCAAAACGTGCGTTTCGTGCACCAAAACCCCGCTTTCGCAGTGAAACGTGCGTTTCGCGCACCGAATCGCCGCTTTTGCTCAGTTTTGGCACAAAACGTGCGTATCGGTCACAGAATCGCCGCTTTTGCACAGTTTTGACGCAAAACGTGCGTTTCGTGCACCAAAACGCCGCTTTTGCAACGAAACGTGCGTTTCGTGCACCAAATCGCCGCATTTGCAACGAAACGTGCGTTTCGCGCCACAAATCGCTGCTTTTGCAGCGAAACGTGCGTTTCACGCACCGAATCGCCGCTTTTGCTCCGTTTTGGCAAGAAACGTGCGCTTCGTGCACCAAATCGCAGCTTTTGCACAGTTTTGACGCAAAACGTGCGTTTCGTGCACCAAAACGCCGCTTTTGCAACGAAATGTGTGTTTCGTGCACCAAATCGCTGATTTTGCACAGTTTTGACGCAAAACGTGCGTTTCGTGCACCAAAACGCCGCTTTTGCAACGAAACGTGCATTTCGTGTACCAAATCGCAGCTTTTGCACACTTTTGACGCTAAACGTGCGTTTCGTGCACCAAAACGCCGCTTTTGCAGCGAAACCTGCGTTTCGCGCACCAAATGGCCGCTTTTGGTCCGTTTTGGCAAGACACGTGCGTTTAGTGCACCAAATCGCTGATTTCGCACAGTTTTGACGCAAAACGTGCGTTTCGTGCACCAAAACGCCGCTTTTGCAACGAAACGTGCGTTTCGTGCACCAAATCGCTGCTTTTGCACAGTTTTGAAGCAAAACGTGAGTTTCGTGCACAGAATCGCCGCTTTTGCTCCGTTCTGGCAAGAAACGTGCGTTTCGTGCACCAAATCGCTGCTTTTGCACAGTTTTGACGCAAAACGTGCGTTTCGTGCACCAAAACGCCGCTTTTGCAACGAAATGTGTGTTTTGTGCACCAAATCGCTGCATTTGCGCAGTTTTGACGCTAAACGTGCGTTTCGTGCACCAAAACGCCGCTATTGCAACGAAACGTGCGCTTCGTGCACCAAAACGCCGCTTATGCAACGAAACAGTGTTTTGTGCACCAAATCGCTGCATTTGCGCAGTTTTGACGCTAAACGTGCGTTTCGTGCACCAAAACGCCGCTTTTGCAACGAAACGTGCGTTTCGTGAGCCAAATCGCAGCTTTTGCAGCGAAACGTGCGTTTCGGGCACCGAATCGCCGCTTTTGCTCCGTTTTGGCAGGAAACGTGCGTTTCGTGCACCAAATCGCCGCTTTTGCAACGAAACCTGCGTTTCGTGCCACAAATCGCTGCTTTTGGTCCGTTTTGGCAAGAAACCTGCGTTTCGTGCACCGAATCGCCGCTTTTGCTCCGTTTTGGCGAGAAACGTGCGTTTCGTGCACCAAACCGCTGCTTTTGCACAGTTTTGACGCAAAACGTGCGTTTCGTGCACCAAAACGCCGCTTTTGCAACGAAACGTGCGTTTTGTGCACCAAATCGCTGCTTTTGCACAGTTCTGACGCTAAACGTGCGTTTCGTGCACCAAAACGCCGCTTTAGCACCGAAACGTGCGTTTCGTGCACCAAATCGCTGCTTCAGTACAGTTTTGGCGCTAAACGTGCGTTTCGTGCGCCAAAACGCCGCTTTTGCAGCGAAACGTGCGTTTCGCGCACCGAATCGCCGTTTTTGCTCCGTTCTGGCAAGAAACGTGCGTTTCGTACACCAAATCGCTGCTTTTGCACAGTTTTGTCGGTAAACGTGCGTTTCGTGCACCAAACCGCCGCTTTTGCAGCAAAACCTGCGTTTCGCGCACCAAATGACCGCTTTTGGCCCGTTTTGGCAAGACACGTGCGTTTCGTGCACCAAATTGCTGATTTCGCACAGTTTTGACGCAAAACGTGCGTTTCGTGCGCCAAAACGCCGCTTTTGCAACGAAACGTGCGTTTCGTGCACCAAATCGCCGCATTTGCAACGAAACGTGCGTTTCGCGCCACAAATCGCTGCATTTGCAGCGAAACGTGCATTTCACGTAACGAATCGCCGCTTTTGCTCCGTTTTGGCAAGAAACGTGCGTTCCGTGCACCAAATCGCTGCTTTTAGAACGAAACGTGCGTTTCGTGCACCGCATCGCCGCTTTTGCTCCGTTCTGGCGAGATACGTGCGTTTCGTGCACCAAATCGCAGCTTTTGCACAGTTTTGACGCAAAACCTGCGTTTCGTGCACCAAAACGCCGCTTTTGCAACGAAACGTGCGTTTCATGCACCAAATCGCTGCTTTTGCACAGTTTTGACGCTAAACGTGCGTTTCGTGCGCCAAAACGCCGCTTTTGCAACGAAACGTGCGTTTCGTACACCAAATCGCCGCATTTGCAACGAAACGTGCGTTTCGCGCCACAAATCGCTGCTTTCGCAGCGAAACGTGCGTTTCACGCACCGAATCGCCGCTTTTGCTCCGTTTTGGCAAGAAACGTGCGCTTCGTGCACCAAATCGCAGCTTTTGCACAGTTTTGACGCACAACATGCGTTTCGTGCACCAAAACGCCGCTTTTGCAACGAAACGTGCGTTTCGTGCACCAAATCGCTGCTTGTGCACAGTTTTGACGCAAAACGCGCGTTTCGTGCACCAAAACGCCGCTTTTGCAACAAAACGTGCGTTGTGTGCACCAAATCGCTGATTTTGCACAGTTTTGACGCAAAACGTGCGTTTCGTGCACCAAAACGCCGCTTTTGCAACGAAACGTGCGTTTCGTGTACCAAATCGCAGCTTTTGCACACTTTTGACGCTAAACGTGCGTTTCGTGCACCAAAACGCCGCTTTTGCAGCGAAACCGGCGTTTCGCGCACCAAATGGCCGCTTTTGGTCCGTTTTGGCAAGACACGTGCGTTTAGTCCACCAAATCGCTGATTTCGCACAGTTTTGACGCAAAACGTGCGTTTCGTGCACCAAAACGCCGCTTTTGCAACGAAACGTGCGTTTCGTGCACCAAATCGCTGCTTTTGCACAGTTTTGAAGCAAAACGTGAGTTTGGTGCACAGAATCGCCGCTTTTGCGCAGTTTTGACGCAAAACGTGCGTTTCGTGCACCAAAACGCTGCATTTGCAACGGAACGTGCGTTTCGTGCACCAAATCACTGCTTTTGCACAGTTTTGACGCTAAACGTGCGTTTCGTGCGCCAAAACGCCGCTTTTGCTGCGAAACGTGCACTTCGTGCACCGAATCGCCGCTTTTGCTCCGATTTGGCGAGAAACGTGCGTTTCGTGCACCAAATCGCTGCTTTTGCACAGCTTTGACGCAAAACGTGCGTTTCGTGCACCAAAACGCCGCTTTTACAACGAAACGTGTGTTTTGTGCACCAAATCGCTGCATTTGCGCAGTTTTGACGCTAAACGTGCGTTTCGAGCACCAAAACGCCGCTATTGCAACGAAACGTGCGTTTCATGCACCAAAACGCCGCTTTTGAAACGAAACGTGTGTTTTGTGCACCAAACCGCTGCATTTGCGCAGTTTTGACGCTAAACGTGCGTTTTGTGCACCAAAACGCCGCTTTTGCAACGAAACGTGCGTTTCGTGCACCAAATCGCTGCTTTTGCACAGTTTTGACGCAAAACGTGCGTTTCGTGCACCAAAACGCCGCTTTTGCAACGAAACGTGCGTTTCGCGCCACAAATCGCTGCATTTGCAGCGAAACGTGCATTTCACGTACCGAATCGCCGCTTTTGCTCCGTTTTGGCAAGAAACGTGCGTTTCGTGCACCAAATCGCTGCTTTTGCACAGTTTTGACGCAAAACGTGCGTTTCGTGCACCAAAACGCCGCTTTAGCAACGAAACGTGCGTTTCGTGCACCAAATCGCTGCTTCAGTACAGTTTTGGCGCTAAACGTGCGTTTCGTGCGCCAAAACGCCGCTTTTGCAGCGAAACGTGCGTTTCGCGCACCGAATCGCCGCTTTTGCTCCGTTCTGGCAAGAAACGTGCATTTCGTACACCAAATCGCTGCTTTTGCACAGTTTTGTCGCTAAACGTGCGTTTCGTGCACCAAACCGCCGCTTTTGCAGCAAAACCTGCGTTTCGCGCAACAAATCGCTGCATTTGCTGCGAAACGTGCATTTCACGTACCGAATCGCCGCTTTTGCTCCGTTTTGGCAAGAAACGTGCGTTTCGTGCACCAAATCGCTGCTTTTAGAACGAAACGTGCGTTTCGTGCACCGCATCGCCGCTTTTGCTCCGTTCTGGCGAGATACGTGCGTTTCGTGCACCAAATCGCAGCTTTTGCACAGTTTTGACGCAAAACCTGCGTTTCGTGCACCAAAACGCCGCTTTTGCAACGAAACGTGCGTTTCATGCACCAAATCGCTGCTTTTGCACAGTTTTGACGCTAAACGTGCGTTTCGTGCGCCAAAACGCCGCTTTTGCAACGAAACGTGCGTTTCGTGCACCAAATCGCCGCATTTGCAACGAAACGTGCGTTTCGCGCCACAAATCGCTGCTTTCGCAGCGAAACGTGCGTTTCACGCACCGAATCGCCGCTTTTGCTCCGTTTTGGCAAGAAACGTGCGCTTCGTGCACCAAATCGCAGCTTTTGCACAGTTTTGACGCACAACATGCGTTTCGTGCACCAAAACGCCGCTTTTGCAACGAAACGTGCGTTTCGTGCACCAAATCGCTGCTTGTGCAGAGTTTTGACGCAAAACGCGCGTTTCGTGCACCAAAACGCCGCTTTTGCAACAAAACGTGCGTTGTGCGCACCAAATCGCTGATTTTGCACAGTTTTGACGCAAAACGTGCGTTTCGTGCACCAAAACGCCGCTTTTGCAACGAAACGTGCGTTTCGTGTACCAAATCGCAGCTTTTGCACACTTTTGACGCTAAACGTGCGTTTCGTGCACCAAAACGCCGCTTTTGCAGCGAAACCGGCGTTTCGCGCACCAAATGGCCGCTTTTGGTCCGTTTTGGCAAGACACGTGCGTTTAGTCCACCAAATCGCTGATTTCGCACAGTTTTGACGCAAAACGTGCGTTTCGTGCACCAAAACGCCGCTTTTGCAACGAAACGTGCGTTTCGTGCACCAAATCGCTGCTTTTGCACAGTTTTGAAGCAAAACGTGAGTTTCGTGCACAGAATCGCCGCTTTTGCGCAGTTTTGACGCAAAACGTGCGTTTCGTGCACCAAAACGCTGCATTTGCAACGGAACGTGCGTTTCGTGCACCAAATCACTGCTTTTGCACAGTTTTGACGCTAAACGTGCGTTTCGTGCGCCAAAACGCCGCTTTTGCTGCGAAACGTGCACTTCGTGCACCGAATCGCCGCTTTTGCTCCGATTTGGCGAGAAACGTGCGTTTCGTGCACCAAATCGCTGCTTTTGCACAGCTTTGACGCAAAACGTGCGTTTCGTGCACCAAAACGCCGCTTTTGCAACGAAACGTGTGTTTTGTGCACCAAATCGCTGCATTTGCGCAGTTTTGACGCTAAACGTGCGTTTCGTGCACCAAAACGCCGCTATTGCAACGAAACGTGCGTTTCATGCACCAAAACGCCGCTTTTGAAACGAAACGTGTGTTTTGTGCACCAAACCGCTGCATTTGCGCAGTTTTGACGCTAAACGTGCGTTTTGTGCACCAAAACGCCGCTTTTGCAACGAAACGTGCGTTTCGTGCACCAAATCGCTGCTTTTGCACAGTTTTGACGCAAAACGTGCGTTTCGTGCACCAAAACGCCGCTTTTGCAACGAAACGTGCGTTTCGCGCCACAAATCGCTGCATTTGCAGCGAAACGTGCATTTCACGTACCGAATCGCCGCTTTTGCTCCGTTTTGGCAAGAAACGTGCGTTTCGTGCACCAAATCGCTGCTTTTGCACAGTTTTGACGCAAAACGTGCGTTTCGTGCACCAAAACGCCGCTTTAGCAACGAAACGTGCGTTTCGTGCACCAAATCGCTGCTTCAGTACAGTTTTGGCGCTAAACGTGCGTTTCGTGCGCCAAAACGCCGCTTTTGCAGCGAAACGTGCGTTTCGCGCACCGAATCGCCGCTTTTGCTCCGTTCTGGCAAGAAACGTGCATTTCGTACACCAAATCGCTGCTTTTGCACAGTTTTGTCGCTAAACGTGCGTTTCGTGCACCAAACCGCCGCTTTTGCAGCAAAACCTGCGTTTCGCGCAACAAATCGCTGCATTTGCTGCGAAACGTGCATTTCACGTACCGAATCGCCGCTTTTGCTCCGTTTTGGCAAGAAACGTGCGTTTCGTGCACCAAATCGCTGCTTTTAGAACGAAACGTGCGTTTCGTGCACCGCATCGCCGCTTTTGCTCCGTTCTGGCGAGATACGTGCGTTTCGTGCACCAAATCGCAGCTTTTGCACAGTTTTGACGCAAAACCTGCGTTTCGTGCACCAAAACGCCGCTTTTGCAACGAAACGTGCGTTTCATGCACCAAATCGCTGCTTTTGCACAGTTTTGACGCTAAACGTGCGTTTCGTGCGATAAAACGCCGCTTTTGCAACGAAACGTGCGTTTCGTGCACCAAATCGCCGCATTTGCAACGAAACGTGCGTTTCGCGCCACAAATCGCTGCTTTCGCAGCGAAACGTGCGTTTCACGCACCGAATCGCCGCTTTTGCTCCGTTTTGGCAAGAAACGTGCGCTTCGTGCACCAAATCGCAGCTTTTGCACAGTTTTGACGCACAACATGCGTTTCGTGCACCAAAACGCCGCTTTTGCAACGAAACGTGCGTTTCGTGCACCAAATCGCTGCTTGTGCACAGTTTTTAACCGACTTCGAAAAAGGAGGTTACTCAATTCGACATGTATATATATTTTTTTTTTTTTTTTTTTTTATGTATGTGCCCCGATTACGCCGAGATGGATGGACCAATCGGAACGAAACCTGTTGCATCTTGTAGGGTATGACTCCCAATTGGTCCCGTAAGAAAAAAATTTTGCATTTCACCACCGCTTGCCACCTTTTTATTGCAAAAAAGCGTACGATTTCGTCCGCGTTTTGTATGGTCATCGATTACTCCAAGATGGATGGACCAATCGGAACGAAACCTTTAGCATCTTATAGAGTATGACCAACAGTTGGTCCCGTAAAAAAACCCGGTTCGGATTTCTACATTTTTTCCGCTTTTATCGCAAAAAAGGTGCTATTTCACGTATATTCGGCCTGATATCGATGAAGCCTAGTATTACATTTTGCGGCCGAAGTTGTTTCCACGATGATCTCATTTGCAACATTCCCTGCCCTTCCCTTCACTACCCTGCCCTTCCCTGCCCTTCTCTTCCTATCCCTTTGTTGAACTTTTCAAGGAATGCTCCAATCGCCACTAAAAAATGTGAAATAAAAAAATTTTTGGAAAAAAAAATACAACCGACTTCGGAATGCACTAAAAAGGACGAAATAAATTAAATTTATATTTCGGAGACGGCGCAAAATTAAAAATTTTCTACATTGGAAATTGTCAAAATTCTTTAATCCTTTTACATATTTTCACATTAACAACATCCTTCATTTACACAATTTTTAATATTGCGCCGTCTCCGAAATATAGATTTAATTTATTTCGTCCTTTTTAGTGCATTCCGAAGTCGGTTGTATTTTTTTTTCCAAAAATTTTTTGACGCAAAACGCGCGTTTCGTGCACCAAAACGCCGCTTTTGCAACAAAACGTGCGTTTCGTGCACCAAATCGCTGATTTTGCACAGTTTTGACGCAAAACGTGCGTTTCGTGCACCAAAACGCCGCTTTTGCAACGAAACGTGCGTTTCGCGCCACAAATCGCTGCATTTGCAGCGAAACGTGCATTTCACGTACCGAATCGCCGCTTTTGCTCCGTTTTGGCAAGAAACGTGCGTTTCGTGCACCAAATCGCTGCTTTTGCACAGTTTTGACGCAAAACGTGCGTTTCGTGCACCAAAACGCCGCTTTAGCAACGAAACGTGCGTTTCGTGCACCAAATCGCTGCTTCAGTACAGTTTTGGCGCTAAACGTGCGTTTCGTGCGCCAAAACGCCGCTTTTGCAGCGAAACGTGCGTTTCGCGCACCGAATCGCCGCTTTTGCTCCGTTCTGGCAAGAAACGTGCATTTCGTACACCAAATCGCTGCTTTTGCACAGTTTTGTCGCTAAACGTGCGTTTCGTGCACCAAACCGCCGCTTTTGCAGCAAAACCTGCGTTTCGCGCAACAAATCGCTGCATTTGCTGCGAAACGTGCATTTCACGTACCGAATCGCCGCTTTTGCTCCGTTTTGGCAAGAAACGTGCGTTTCGTGCACCAAATCGCTGCTTTTAGAACGAAACGTGCGTTTCGTGCACCGCATCGCCGCTTTTGCTCCGTTCTGGCGAGATACGTGCGTTTCGTGCACCAAATCGCAGCTTTTGCACAGTTTTGACGCAAAACCTGCGTTTCGTGCACCAAAACGCCGCTTTTGCAACGAAACGTGCGTTTCATGCACCAAATCGCTGCTTTTGCACAGTTTTGACGCTAAACGTGCGTTTCGTGCGATAAAACGCCGCTTTTGCAACGAAACGTGCGTTTCGTGCACCAAATCGCCGCATTTGCAACGAAACGTGCGTTTCGCGCCACAAATCGCTGCTTTCGCAGCGAAACGTGCGTTTCACGCACCGAATCGCCGCTTTTGCTCCGTTTTGGCAAGAAACGTGCGCTTCGTGCACCAAATCGCAGCTTTTGCACAGTTTTGACGCACAACATGCGTTTCGTGCACCAAAACGCCGCTTTTGCAACGAAACGTGCGTTTCGTGCACCAAATCGCTGCTTGTGCACAGTTTTGACGCAAAACGCGCGTTTCGTGCACCAAAACGCCGCTTTTGCAACAAAACGTGCGTTGTGCGCACCAAATCGCTGATTTTGCACAGTTTTGACGCAAAACGTGCGTTTCGTGCACCAAAACGCCGCTTTTGCAACGAAACGTGCGTTTCGTGTACCAAATCGCAGCTTTTGCACACTTTTGACGCTAAACGTGCGTTTCGTGCACCAAAACGCCGCTTTTGCAGCGAAACCGGCGTTTCGCGCACCAAATGGCCGCTTTTGGTCCGTTTTGGCAAGACACGTGCGTTTAGTCCACCAAATCGCTGATTTCGCACAGTTTTGACGCAAAACGTGCGTTTCGTGCACCAAAACGCCGCTTTTGCAACGAAACGTGCGTTTCGTCCACCAAATCGCTGCTTTTGCAGCGAAACGTGCGTTTCACGCACCGAATCGCCGCTTTTGCTTCGTTTTGGCAAGAAACGTGCGTTTCGTTCAACAAATCGCTGCTTTTGCGCAGTTTTGACGCAAAACGTGCGTTTCGTGCACCAAAACGCCGCTTTTGCAGCGAAACGTGCGTTTCGCGCACCGAATCGCCGCCTTTGCTCCGTTTTGGCCAGAAACGTGCGCATCGTGCACCAAATCGCTGCTTTTGCACAGATTTGACGCTAAACGTGCGTTTCGTGCGCCAAAACGCCGCTTTCGCAGCGAAACGTGCGTTTCGTGCACCAAATCGCTGCTTTTGCACAGTTTTGACGCAAAACGTGCGTTTCGTGCACCGAAACGCCGCTTTTGCAACGAAACGTGCGTTTCGTCCACCAAATCGCTGCTTTTGCAGCGAAACGTGCGTTTCACGCACCGAATCGCCGCGTTTGCTCCGTTTTGGCAAGAAACGTGCGTTTCGTTCACCAAATCGCTGCTTTTGCACAGTTTTGACGCTAAACGAGCGCTTCGTGCGCCAAAACGCCGCTTTCGCAGCGAAACGTGCGTTTCGCGCACCGAATCGCCGCTTTTGCTCCGTTATGACAAGAAACGTGCGTTTCGTTCACCAAATCGCTGCTTTTGCACAGTTTTGACGCAAAACGTGCGTTTCGTGCACCAAAACGCCGCTTTGGCAACGAAACGTGCGTTTCGTCCACCAAATCGCTGCTTTTGCAGCGAAACGGGCGTTTCACGCACCGAATCGCCGCTTTTGCTTCGCTTTGGCAAGAAACGTGCGTTTCGTTCAACAAATCGCTGCTTTTGCGCAGTTTTGACGCAAAACGTGCGTTTCGTGCACCAAAACGCCGCTTTTGCAGCGAAACGTGCGTTTCGCGCACCGAATCGCCGCCTTTGCTCCGTTTTGGCCAGAAACGTGCGCATCGTGCACCAAATCGCTGCTTTTGCACAGATTTGACGCTAAACGTGCGTTTCGTGCGCCAAAACGCCGCTTTCGCAGCGAAACGTGCGTTTCGTGCACCAAATCGCTGCTTTTGCACAGTTTTGACGCAAAACGTGCGTTTCGTGCACCGAAACGCCGCTTTTGCAACGAAACGTGCGTTTCGTCCACCAAATCGCTGCTTTTGCAGCGAAACGTGCGTTTCACGCACCGAATCGCCGCGTTTGCTCCGTTTTGGCAAGAAACGTGCGTTTCGTTCACCAAATCGCTGCTTTTGCACAGTTTTGACGCTAAACGAGCGCTTCGTGCGCCAAAACGCCGCTTTCGCAGCGAAACGTGCGTTTCGCGCACCGAATCGCCGCTTTTGCTCCGTTATGACAAGAAACGTGCGTTTCGTTCACCAAATCGCTGCGTTTGCACAGTTTTGACGCAAAACGTGCGTTTCGTGCACCAAAACGCCGCTTTTGCAACGAAACGTGCGTTTCGTCCACCAAATCGCTGCTTTTGCAGCGAAACGTGCGTTTCACGCACCGAATCGCCGCTTTTGCTTCGCTTTGGCAAGAAACGTGCGTTTCGTTCAACAAATCGCTGCTTTTGCGCAGTTTTGACGCAAAACGTGCGTTTCGTGCACCAAAACGCCGCTTTTGCAGCGAAACGTGCGTTTCGCGCACCGAATCGCCGCCTTTGCTCCGTTTTGGCCAGAAACGTGCGCATCGTGCACCAAATCGCTGCTTTTGCACAGATTTGACGCTAAACGTGCGTTTCGTGCGCCAAAACGCCGCTTTCGCAGCGAAACGTGCGTTTCGTGCACCAAATCGCTGCTTTTGCACAGTTTTGACGCAAAACGTGCGTTTCGTGCACCGAAACGCCGCTTTTGCAACGAAACGTGCGTTTCGTCCACCAAATCGCTGCTTTTGCAGCGAAACGTGCGTTTCACGCACCGAATCGCCGCTTTTGCTCCGTTTTGGCAAGAAACGTGCGTTTCGTTCACCAAATCGCTGCTTTTGCACAGTTTTGACGCTAAACGAGCGCTTCGTGCGCCAAAACGCCGCTTTCGCAGCGAAACGTGCGTTTCGCGCACCGAATCGCCGCTTTTGCTCCGTTTTGGCAAGAAACGTGCGTTTCGTGCACAAGATCGCCGCGTTTGCTCAGTTTTGGCACAAAACGTGCGCTTCGTGCACAGAATCGCCACTTTTGCTCAGTTTATGCACAAAACGTGCGTTTCAAGCACCGAATTGCTCCTTTTGCCACAAAACGTGTGTTTCGTGCTCAGAATCGCTGCTTTTGATCAGTTTTTGCTCAAAACGTGTGTTTCGTGCACATCATCGCCGTTTTCGCTCAGTTTAGCACAGCACGCTCGTTACACGCACCGAATTGTTCCTTTTGCCACAAAACGTGTGTTTCGTGCTCAGAATAGCCGCTTTTGCCAGTTTTGGAACAAAACGTGCGCTTCGTGCACAGAATAACTGCTTTTGCTCTGTTTTGGGACAAAACGTGCGTTACACGCACCGAACTGCTCCTTTTGGCACAAAACGTGCGTTACGTGCACAGAATCGCCTCTTTTGCTCCGTTTTGGCAAGATACGTGCGTTTCGTGCACCAAATCGCTGCTTTTGCACAGTTTTGACGCTAACCGTGCGTTTCATGCGCCAAATCGCTGCTTTTGCAGCGAAACGTGCGTTTCGCGCACCGAATCCCCGCTTTTGCTCCGTTATGACAAGAAACGTGCGTTTCGTTCACCAAATCGCTGCTTTTGCACAGTTTTGACGCAAAACGTGCGTTTCGTGCACCAAAACGCCGCTTTTGCAACGAAACGTGCGTTTCGTCCACCAAATCGCTGCTTTTGCAGCGAAACGTGCGTTTCACGCACCGAATCGCCGCTTTTGCTTCGTTTTGGCAAGAAACGTGCGTTTCGTTCAACAAATCGCTGCTTTTGCACAGTTTTGACGCAAAACGTGCGTTTCACGCACCGAATCGCCGCTTTTGCTCCGTTTTGGCAAGAAACGTGCGTTTCGTTCACCAAATCGCTGCTTTTGCACAGTTTTGACGCTAAACGAGCGCTTCGTGCGCCAAAACGCCGCTTTCGCAGCGAAACGTGCGTTTCGTGCACAAGATCGCCGCTTTTGCTCAGTTTTGGCACAAAACGTGCGCTTCGTGCACAGAATCGCCACTTTTGCAGCGAAACGTGCGTTTCGCGCACCGAATCGCCGCATTTGCTCCGTTTTGGCAAGAAACGTGCGTTCCGTGCACCAAATCGCTGCTTTTGCACAGTTTTGACGCTAAACGTGCGTTTCGTGCGCCAAAACGCCGCTTTCGCAGCGAAACGAGCGTTTCGCGCACCGAATCTTCGCTTTTGCTGCGTTTTGGCAAGAAACGTGCGTTTCGTGCACCAAATCGCTGCTTTTGCACAGTTTTGGCGCTACACGTGCGTTTCGTGCACCAAAACGCCGCTTTTGCAACGAAACGTGCGTTTCGTGCACCAAATCGCCGCTTTTGCAGCGAAACGTGCGCTTCGCGCACCGAATCGCCGCTTTTGTTCCGTTTTGGCAAGAAACGTGCGTTTCGTGCACCAAATCACTGCTTTTGCACAGTTTTGACGCTAACCGTGCGTTTCATGCGCCAAATCGCTGCTTTTGCAGCGAAACGTGCGTTTCGTGCACCGAATCGCCGCTTTTGATCCGTTTTGGCAAGAAACGTGTGTTTCGTGCGCAAAAACGCCGCTTTTGCAACGAAACCTGCGTTTCGTGCACCAAATCGCTGCTTCTGCTGCGAAACGTGCGTTTCGCGCACTGAATTGCCGCTTTTGCTCCGCTTTGGCAAGAAACGTGCGGTTCGTGCATCAAATCGCTGCTTTTGCACAGTTTTGGCGCTAAACGTGCGTTTCGTGCACCAAAACTCCGCTTTTAGAACGAAACGTGCGTTTCGTTCACCAAATCGCCGCTTTTGCACAGTTTTGACGCTAAACGTGCGTTTCGAGCGCCAAAACGCGGCTTATGCACAGTTTTGACGCTAAACGTGCGTTTCATGCATCAAAACGCCGCTTTTGCAGCGAAACGTGCGTTTCACGCACCGAATCGCCGCTTTTGCTTCGTTTTGGCAAGAAACGAGCGTTCCGTGCACCAAATCGCTGCTTTTGCACAGTTTTGACGCTAAACGTGCGTTTCGTGCTCCAAAGCGCCGCTTTTGCTGCGAAACGTGCGTTTCGAGCACCGAATCGCCGCCTTTGCTCCGTTTTGGCAAGAAACGTGCGTTTCGTGCACCAAATCGCTGCTTTTGCACAGATTTGACGCTAAACGTGCGTTTCGTGCGCCAATACGTCGCTTTCGCAGCGAAACGAGCGTTTTGCGCTCCGAGTCGCCGCTTTTGCTCCGTTTTGGCAAGAAACGTGTGTTTCGTGCGCAAAAACGCCGCTTTTGCAACGAAACCTGCGTTTCGTGCACCAAATCGCTGCTTTTGCAGCGACACATGCGTTTCGCGCACCGAATCGCCGCATTTGCTCCGTTTTGGCAAGAAACGTGCGTTCCGTGCACCAAATCGCTGCTTTTGCACAGTTTTGACGCTAAACGTGCGTTTCGTGCGCCAAAACGCCGCTGTCGCAGCGAAACGTGCGTTTCGCGCACCGAATCGCCGCTTTTGCTCCATTTTGGCAAGAAACGTGCGTTTCGTGCACAAGATCGCCGCTTTTGCTCAGTTTTGGCACAAAACGTGCGCTTCGTGCACAGAATCGCCACTTTTGCAGCGAAACGTGCGTTTCGCGCACCGAATCGCCGCATTTGCTCCGTTTTGGCAAGAAACGTGCGTTCCGTGCACCAAATCGCTGCTTTTGCACAGTTTTGACGCTAAACGTGCGTTTCGTGCGCCAAAACGCCGCTTTCGCAGCGAAACGTGCGTTTCACGCACCGAATCTTCGCTTTTGCTGCGTTTTGGCAAGAAACGTGCGTTTCGTGCACCAAATCGCTGCTTTTGCACAGTTTTGGCGCTAAACGTGCGTTTCGTGCACCAAAACGCCGCTTTTGCAACGAAACGTGCGTTTCGTGCACCAAATCGCCGCTTTTGCAGCGAAACGTGCGCTTCGCGCACCGAATCGCCGCTTTTGTTCCGTTTTGGCAAGAAACGTGCGTTTCATGCACCAAATCACTGCTTTTGCACAGTTTTGGCGCTAAACGTGCGTTTTGCGCACCAAAACGCCGCTTTTGCGACGAAGCGAGCGTTTCGTGCACCAAATCGCCGCTTTTGCAGCGAAACGTGCGTTTCGCGCACCGAATAGCCGCTTTTGCTCCGTTTTGGCAAGAAACGTGCGTTTCGTTCACCAAATCGCTGCTTTTGCACAGTTTTGACGCTAAACGTGCGTTTCGTGCGCCAAAACGCTGCTTTTGCGGCGAAACGTGCGTTTTACTCACCGAATCGCCGCTTTTGCTCCGTTTGGGCAAGAAACGTGCGTTTCGTTCACCAAATCGCTGCTTTTGCACAGTTTTGACGCAAAACGTGCGTTTCGTGCACCGAAACGCCGCTTTTGCAACGAAACATGCGTTTCGTGCACCAAATCGCTGCTTTTGCACAGTTTTGACGCTAAACGTGCGTTTCGTGCACCAAATCGCCGCTTTTGCAGCGAAACGTGCATTTCACGCACCGAATCGCCGCTTTTGCTCCGTTTTGGCAAGAAACGTGCGGTTCGTGCACCAAATCGCTGCTTTTGCACAGTTTTGATGCAAAACGTGCGTTTCGTGCACCAAAACGCCACCCTTGCAACGAAACGTGCGTTTCGTGAACCAAATCGCAGCTTTTGCACCGTTTTGACGCAAAATGTGCGTTTCGTGCGCCAAAACGACGGTTTTGCAGCGAAACGTGCGTTTCACGCACCGAGTCGCCGCTTTTGCTCCGTTTTGGCGAGAAACGTGCGTTTCGTGCACCAAATCGCTACTTTTGCACAGTTTTGACACAAAACATGCGTTTCGTGCACCAAAACGCCGCTTTTGCAACGAAACGTGCGTTTCGTGCACCAAAACGCCGCTTTTGCAACGAAACGTGCGTTTCGTGCACCAAAACGCCGCTTTTGCAACGAAACGTGCGTTTCGTGCACCAAAACGCCGCTTTTGCAACGAAACGTGCGTTTCGCGCACCGACTCGCCGCTTCTGCTCAGTATTGGCACAAAACCTGTGTTTCGTGCACAGAATCGCCGCTTTTGCACAGTTTTGGCACAAAACGTGCGTTTCGTGCACCAAATCGCTGCTTTTGCACAGTTTTGACGCAAAACGTGCGTTTCGTGCACCAAAACGCCGCTTTTGCAACGAAACGTGCGTTTCGTGCGCCAAATCGCTGCTTTTGCACAGATTTGACGCTAAACGTGCGTTTCGTGCGCCAAAACGCCGCTTTTGCAGCGAAACCTGCGTTTCGCGCACCAAATCGCCGCTTTTGGTCCGTTTTGGCGAGAAACGTGCGTTTCGTGCACCAAATCGCTGCGTTTGCCCAGTTTTGAAGCTAAACGTACGTTTCGTGCACCAAAGCGCCTCTTTTGCAGCGAAACCTGCGTTTCGCGCACCGAATCGCCGCTTTTGCTCCGTTTTGGCGAGAAACGTGCGTGTCGTGCACCAAATCGCTGCTTTTGCACAGTTTTGACGCTAAACGTGCGTTGCGTGCACCAAACCGCCGCTTTTGCAGCGAAACCTGCGTTTCGCGCACCAAATCGCCGCTTTTGGTCCGTTTTGGCGAGAAACGTGCGTTTCGTGCACCAAATCGCTGCTTTTGCTCAGTTTTGACGCAAAACGTGCGTTTCGTGCACCAAAACGCCGCTTTTAGAACGAAACGTGCGTTTCGTGCACCGAATCGCCGCTTTTGCTCCGTTTTGGCAAGAAACGTGCGTTTCGTGCACCAAAACGCCGCTTTTGCAACGAAACGTGCGTTTCGTGCACCAAATCGCTGCTTTTGCACAGATTTGACGCTAAACGTGCGTTTCGTGCGCCAAAACGCCGCTTTTGCAGCGAAACCTGCGTTTCGCGCACCAAATCGCCGCTTTTGGTCCGTTTTGGCGAGAAACGTGCGTTTCGTGCACCAAATCGCTGCGTTTGCCCAGTTTTGATGCTAAACGTACGTTTCGTGCAACAAAGCGCCTCTTTTGCATCGAAACCTGCGTTTCGCGCACCGAATCGCCGCTTTTGCTCCGTTTTGGCGAGAAACGTGCGTGTCGTGCACCAAATCGCTGCTTTTGCACAGTTTTGACGCTAAACGTGTGTTTCGTGCGCCAACACGCCGCTTTTGCAGCGAAACGCGCGTTTCGCGCACCGGCTCGCCGCTTCTGCTCAGTATTGGCACAAAACCTGTGTTTCGTGCACAGAATCGCCGCTTTTGCACAGTTTTGGCTCAAAACGTGCGTTTCGAACACAGAATCGCCGCTTTTGCTCAGTTTTGCCACAAAACGTTCGCTTCGGTCACAGAATCGCCGCTTTTGCTCAGTTTTGGCACAAAACGTGCGTTTCGTGCACCAAATCGCTGCTTTTGCACAGTTTTGACGCAAAACGTGCGTTTCGTGCACCAAAACGCCGCTTTTGCAACGAAACGTGCGTTTCGTGCACCAAAACGCCGCTTTTGCAACGAAACGTGCATTTCGTGCACCGAATCGCCGCTTTTGCACAGTTTTGACGCTAAACGTGCGTTTCGTGCGCCAAAACGCCGCTTTTGCTGCGAAACGTGCGTTTCGTGCACCGAATCGCCGCTTTTGCTCCGTTTTGGCGAGAAACATGCGTTTCGTGCACCAAATCTCTGCTTTTGCACAGTTTTGACGCAAAACGTGCGCTTCGTGCACCAAAACGCCGCTTTTGCAACGAAACGTGCGTTTCGTGTACCAAATCGCTGCTTTTGCACAGTTTTGACGCAAAACATGCGTTTCGTGCACCAAATCGCCGCTTTTGCAACGAAACGTGTGTTTTGTGCACCAAATCGCTGCTTTTGCACAGTTTTGACGCTAAACGTGCGTTTCGTGCACCAAAGCGCCGCTTTTGCTGCGAAACCTGCGTTTCGCGCACCAAATCGCCGCTTTTGGTCCGTTTTGGCAAGAAACGTGCGTTTCGTGCACCAAATCGCTGCTTTTGCTCAGTTTTTACGCAAAACGTACGTTTCGTGCACCAAAACGCCGCTTTTGCTCCGTTTTGGCATGAAACGTGCGTTTCGTGCACCAAATCGCAGCTTTTGCTCAGTTTTGACGCAAAACGTGCGTTTCGTGCACCAAAACGCCGCTTTTAGAACGAAACGTGCGTATCGTGCACCGAATCGCCGCTTTTGCTCCGTTTTGGCGAGAAACGTGCGTTTTGTGCACCAAATCGCTGCTTTTGCACAGTTTTGACGCAAAACGTGCGTTTCGCGCACAGAATTGCCGCTTCTTCTTAGTTTTGGCACAAAACGTGTGTTTCGTACACAGAATAGCCGCTTTTGCTCAGTTTTGGCACGAAACGCACGTTTTGAGCCAAAACTGAGCAAAAGCAGCGATTCGGTGCACGAAACGCGGGTTTTGTGCCAAAACTGAGCAAAAGCGGCGATTCGGTGCGTGAAACGCGGGTTTCGAGCCAAAACTGAGCAAAAACGGCGATTCTGTGCACGAAACGCGGGTTTTGTGCCAAAACTGAGCAAAAGCGGCGATTCTGTGCACGAAACGCACGTTTTGTGCCAAAACTGAGCAGAAGCGGACATTCTGTGCACGAAACGCACGTTTTGTGCTACAGCGAGCAATTCTGTACACAAAACCCACGTTTTGTGCCAAAAGGAGCAATTCGGTGCGTGACACCCGCGTTTTCTGCCAAAACTGAGAAAAAGCGGCGATTCTGTGCACGAAACGCACGTTTTGTTCGAAAAGGAGCAATTCGGTGCGTGATACGCACGTTTTGGGCCAAAACTGAGCAAAAGCGGCGATTCTGAGCACGAAACGCCTGTTTTGTGCCAAAACTGAGCAAAAGCGGTGATTCTGTGCACGAAACGCACGTTTTGTGCCTAAAGGAGCAATTCGGTGCGTGAAACGCACGTTTTGGGCCAAAACTGAGCAAAAGCGGCGATTCTGAGCACGAAACGCATGTTTTGTGCCAAAACTGAGCAGAAGAGGCGATTCTGTGCACGATACGCACGTTTTGCGCCAAAACTAAGCAAAAGCGGCATTTCTGTGCACGAATCACTAGTTTTGTGCAAATAATGAGCAAAAGCAGCGATTCTGTGCACGAAACTCAGGTTTTGTGCCAAAACTAAGCAATGGCGGCGATTCTGTGCACGAAACGCACGTTTTGTGCCAAAACTGAGCAAAAGCGGCGATTCTGTGCACGAAACGCACATTTTGTGCCAAAACTGAGCAGAAGGGGCGATTCTGTGCACGATACGCACGCTTTGCGCCAAAACTAAGCAAAAGCGGCGATTCTGTGCACGAAACGATAGTTTTGTGCAAATAATGAATAAAAGCGGTGATTCTGTGCACGAAACGCCCGTTTTGTGCCAAATCTGAGCAAAAGCAGCGATTCTGTGCACGAATCGCGGGTTTTGTGCCAAAACTGAGCAAACGCGGCGATTCTGTGCACGAAACGCACGTTTTGTGCCAAAATTTAGCAAAAGCGGCGATTCTGTGCACGAAACGCACGTTTTGTGCCAAAGCGAGCAATTCTGTGCACCAAACGCACGTTTTGTGCCAAAAGGAGCAAGTCGGTGCGTGAAACCCGCGTTTTGTGCCAAAACTGAGCAAACGCGGCGATTCTGTGCACGAAGCGGACGTTTTGTACCAAAACTGAGAAAAAGCGGCGATTCTGTGCACGAAACGCACGTTTTGTTCCAAAAGGGGCAATCCTGTGCACGACACGCACGTTTTGTGCAAAAACTGAGCAAAAGCGGCGATACTGTGCATGAAACGCGTGTTTTGTGCCAAAGGGAGCAATTCGGTGGGTGAAACGCACGTTTTGTCCCAAAACTGAGCGAAACCGGCGATTCTGTGCACGAAACGCACGTTTTGTGACAATAAGGAGCAAAAGCGGCGATTCTGTGCACGAAACGCACGTTTTGTGCCAAAACTGAGCAAATGCGGTGATTCTGAGCACGAAACGCGCGTTTTGTAGCAGAACTGAGCAAAAGCTGCGATTCTGTGCACAAAACGCGGGATTTGAGCCAAAACTGAGCAAAAGCGGCGATTCTGAGCACGAAACGCACGTTTTGTGCCAAAACTGAGCAAAAGCAGCGATTCTGTGCACGAAACGCACGTTTTGTGCCAAAACTGAGCAAAAGCGGTGATTCTGTGCACGAAACGCACGTTTTGTGCCTAAAGGAGCAATTCGGTGCGTGAAACGCACGTTTTGGGCAAAAACTGAGCAAAAGCGGCGATTCTGAGCACGAAACGCATGTTTAGTGCCAAAAATAAGCAAAAGCGGCATTTCTGTGCACGAATCACTAGTTTTGTGCAAATAATGAGCAAAAGCAGCGATTCTGTGCACGATACGCAGGTTTTGTGCCAAAACTAAGCAATGGCGGCGATTCTGTGCACGAAACGCACGTTTTGTGCCAAAACTGAGCAAAAGCGGCGATTCTGTGCACGAAACGCACATTTTGTGCCAAAACTGAGCAGAAGGGGCGATTCTGTGCACGATACGCACGTTTTGCGCCAAAACTAAGCAAAAGCGGCGATTCTGTGCACGAAGCGGACGTTTTGTACCAAAACTGAGAAAAAGCGGCGATTCTGTGCACGAAACGCACATTTTGTGCCAAAACTGAGCAGAAGGGGCGATTCTGTGCACGATACGCACGTTTTGCGCCAAAACTAAGCAAAAGCGGCGATTCTGTGCACGAAGCGGACGTTTTGTACCAAAACTGAGAAAAAGCGGCGATTCTGTCCACGAAACGCACGTTTTGTTCCAAAAGGAGCAATCCTGTGCACGACACGCACGTTTTGTGCAAAAACTGAGCAAAAGCGGCGATACTGTGCATGAAACGCGTGTTTTGTGCCAAAGGGAGCAATTCGGTGGGTGAAACGCACGTTTTGTCTCAAAACTGAGCGAAACCGGCGATTCTGTGCACGAAACGCACGTTTTGTGACAATAAGGAGCAAAAGCGGCGATTCTGTGCACGAAACGCGCGTTTTGTAGCAGAACTGAGCAAAAGCTGCGATTCTGTGCACAAAACGCGGGATTTGAGCCAAAACTGAGCAAAAGCGGCGATTCTGAGCACGAAACGCACGTTTTGTGCCAAAACTGAGCAAAAGCAGCGATTCTGTGCACGAAACGCACGTTTTGTGCCAAAACTGAGCAAAAGCGGTGATTCTGTGCACGAAACGCACGTTTTGTGCCTAAAGGAGCAATTCGGTGCGTGAAACGCACGTTTTGGGCAAAAACTGAGCAAAAGCGGCGATTCTGAGCACGAAACGCATGTTTAGTGCCAAAAATAAGCAAAAGCGGCATTTCTGTGCACGAATCACTAGTTTTGTGCAAATAATGAGCAAAAGCAGCGATTCTGTGCACGAAACGCAGGTTTTGTGCCAAAACTAAGCAAAGGCGGCGATTCTGTGGACGAAACGCACGTTTTGAGCCAAAACTGAACAAAAGCGGCGATTCTGTGCACGAAACGCACATTTTGTGCCAAAACTGAGCAGAAGTGGCTATTCTGTGCACGACACGCACGTTTTGCGCCAAAACTAAGCAAAAGCGGCGATTCTGTGCACGAAACGCACGTTTTGTGCTAAAGCGAGCAGTTCTGTGCACAAAACGCACGTTTTGTGCCAAAAGGAGCGATTCGGTGCGTGAAACCCGCGTTTTGTGCCAAAACTGAGAAAAAGCGGCGATTCTGTGCACGAAACGCCCGTCTTGTGCCAAAACTGAGCAAACGCGGCGATTCTGTGCACGAAACGCACGTTCTGTGCCAAAATTTAGCAAAAGCGGCGATTCTGTGCACGAAACGCACGTTTTGTGCCAAAGCGAGCAATGCTGTGCACCAAACGCACGTTTTGTGCCAAAAGGAGCAAGTCGGTGCGTGAAACCCGCGTTTTGTGCCAAAACTGAGCAAGAGCGGCGATTCTGTGCACGAAGCGAACGTTTTGTGCCAAAACTGAGAAAAAGCGGCGATTCTGTGCACGAAACGCACGTTTTGTTCGGAAAGGAGCAATTCGGTGCGTGATACGCACGTTTTGGGCCAAAACTGAGCAAAAGCGGCGATTCTGAGCACGAAACGCCTGTTTTGTGCCAAAACTGAGCAAGAGCGGCGATTCTGTGCACGAAGCGGACGTTTTGTACCAAAACTGAGAAAAAGCGGCGATTCTGTGCACGAAACGCACGTTTTGTTCCAAAAGGAGCAATTCTGTGCACGACACGCAGGTTTTGTGCAAAAACTGAGCAAAAGCGGCGATACTGTGCACGAAACGCGTGTTTTGTGCCAAAGGGAGCAATTCGGTGGGTGAAACGCACGTTTTGTCTCAAAACTGAGCGAAAGCGGCGATTCTGTGCACGAAACGCACGTTTTGTGACAATAAGGAGCAAAAGCGGCGATTCTGTGCACGACACTCACGTTTTGTGCCAAAACTGAGCAAATGCGGTGATTCTGTGCACGAAACGCGCGTTTTGTAGCAGAACTGAGCAAAAGCTGCGATTCTGTGCACAAAACGCGGGATTTGAGTCAAAACTGAGCAAAAGCGGCGATTCTGAGCACGAAACGCACGTTTTGTGCCAAAACTGAGCAAAAGCAGCGATTCTGTGCACGAAACGCACGTTTTGTGCCAAAACTGAGCAAAAGCGGTGATTCTGTGCACGAAACGCACGTTTTGTGCCTAAAGGAGCAATTCTGTGCACCAAACGCACGTTTTGTGCCAAAAGGAGCAAGTCGGTGCGTGAAACCCGCGTTTTGTGCCAAAACTGAGCAAAAGCGGCGATTCTGTGCACGAAACGAACGTTTTGTGCCAAAACTGAGAAAAAGCGGCGATTCTGTGCACGAAACGCACGTTTTGTTCGAAAAGGAGCAATTCGGTGCGTGATACGCACGTTTTGGGCCAAAACTGAGCAAAAGCGGCGATTCTGAGCACGAAACGCCTGTTTTGTGCCAAAACTGAGCAAAAGCGGTGATTCTGTGCACGAAACGCACGTTTTGTGCCTAAAGGAGCAATTCGGTGCGTGAAACGCACGTTTTGGGCCAAAACTGAGTAAAAGCGGCGATTCTGAGCACGAAACGCATGTTTTGTGCCAAAACTGAGCAGAAGAGGCGATTCTGTGCACGATACGCACGTTTTGCGCCAAAACTAAGCAAAAGCGGCATTTCTGTGCACGAATCACTAGTTTTGTGCAAATAATGAGCAAAAGCAGCGATTCTGTGCACGAAACTCAGGTTTTGTGCCAAAACTAAGCAATGGCGGCGATTCTGTGCACGAAACGCACGTTTTGTGCCAAAACTGAGCAAAAGCGGCGATTCTGTGCACGAAACGCACATTTTGTGCCAAAACTGAGCAGAAGGGGCGATTCTGTGCACGATACGCACGTTTTGCGCCAAAACTAAGCAAAAGCGGCGATTCTGTGCACGAAACGATAGTTTTGTGCAAATAATGAATAAAAGCGGTGATTCTGTGCACGAAACGCCCGTTTTGTGCCAAATCTGAGCAAAAGCAGCGATTCTGTGCACGAATCGCGGGTTTTGTGCCAAAACTGAGCAAACGCGGCGATTCTGTGCACGAAACGCACGTTTTGTGCCAAAATTTAGCAAAAGCGGCGATTCTGTGCACGAAACGCACGTTTTGTGCCAAAGCGAGCAATTCTGTGCACCAAACGCACGTTTTGTGCCAAAAGGAGCAAGTCGGTGCGTGAAACCCGCGTTTTGTGCCAAAACTGAGCAAACGCGGCGATTCTGTGCACGAAACGCACGTTTTGTGCCAATAAGGAGCAAAAGCGGCGATTCTGTTAATGAAACGCACGTTTTGTGCCGAAACTGAGCAAAAGCAGCGATTCTGTGCACGAAACGCACGTTTTGTGCCAAAACTGAGCAAAAGCGGCGATTCTGTGCACGAAACGCACGTTTTGTGACAGGAGGAGCATTTCCGTTCGTGGAACTCACGTTTTGTGCCAAAACAGAGTAAAAGCGGCGATTCTGTGCACGAAACGCACGGTTTGTGCCAAAACTGAGCAAAAGCGGTTATTCTGTGCACGAAACGCGCGTTTTGTGCCAAAGCTGAGCAAAAGCGGCGATTCTGTGCACTCAACGCACGTTTTGTGCCAAAACTGAGCAAAAGCGGCCATTCTGTGCACGAAACGCATGTTTTGTGCCACAACTGAGCAAAAGCGGTGATTCTGTGTACGAAACGCACGTTTTGTGCCAGGAGGAGCAATTCGGTGCGTGAAACGCACGATTTGTGCCAAAACTGAGCAAAAGCGGCGATTCTGTGCACGAGACGCACGTTTTGAGCCGAAACTGAGCAAAAGCGGCGATTCTGTGCACGAAACGCACGTTTTGTGCCAAAACAAGGCAAAAGCGGCGATTCTGTGCACGAAACGCACGTTTTGTGCCAATAATGAGCAAAAGGGCGATTCTGAGCACGAAACGCCAGTTTTGTGCCAAAAGGAGCAATTCTGTGCACGAAACGCACGTTTTGTGCAAAAGGAGCAACTCGGTGAGTGAAACGCACGTTTTGCGCCAAAACGGAGCAAAAGTGGCGATTCTGTGTTCGAATCGCGGGTTTTGTGCCAAAACTGAGCAAAAGCAGCGATTCTGTGCACGAAACGCCCGTTTTGTACCACAACTGTGCGAAAGCGGCGATTCTGTGCACGAAACGCACGTTTTGTGACAATAAGGAGCAAAAGCGGCGATTCTGTGCACGACACGCACGTTTTGTGCCAAAACCAAGCAAAAGCGGCGATTCTGTGCACGAAACGCTAGTTTTGTGCAAATAATGAACAAAAGCGGCGATTCTGTGCACGAAACGACCGTTTTATGCCAAAACTGAGCAAAAGCGGCGATTCTGTGCACGAAACGCCTGTTTTGGGCCAAAACTGAGCAAAAGCAGCGATTCTGTGCGCGAAACGCCCGTCTTGTGCCAAACTGAGCAAATGCGGTGATTCTGTGCACGAAACGCCCGTTTTGTGCCAAAACTGAGCAATAGCGGTGATTCTGTGCACGAAACGCCCGTTTTGTGCCAAAACTGAGCAAAAGCAGCGATTCTGTGCACGAATCGCGGGTTTTGTGCCGAAACTGAGCAAAAGCAGCGATTCTGTGCAGGAAACGCCCGTTTTGTGCCAAAACTGAGCCAAAGCGGTGATTCTGTGCACGAAACGCCCGTTTTGTGCCAAAACTGAGCAAAAGCAGCGATTCTGTGCACGAATCGCAGGTTTTGCGCCAAAACTGAGCAAACGCTGCGATTCTGTGCACGAAACGCACGTTTTGTGCCAAAACTGAGCAAAAGCGGCGAGCAATTCTGTGCACCAAACGCACGTTTTGTGCCAAAAGGAGCAAGTCGGTGCGTGAAACCCGCGTTTTGTGCCAAAACTGAGCAAAAGCGGCGATTCTGTGCACGAAACGCACGTTTTGTGCCAGAACTGAGTAAAAGCGGCGATTCTGTGCACGAAACGCACGTTTTGTGCCAATACAGAGCAGAAGCGTCGATTCTGTGCAAGAAGCGCAAGTTTTGTGCCAAAACACAGCAAGAGCGGCGATTCTGTGCACGAATCGCGGGTTTTGTGCCAAATCTGAGCAAACGCGGCGATTCTGTGCACGAAACGCACGTTTTGTGCCAAAACAGAGCAAAAGCGGCGATTCTGTGCACGAAACGCACGTTTTGTGCTATAGCGAGCAATTCTGTGCACAAAACGCACGTTTTGTGCCAAAAGGAGCAATTCGGTGCGTGACACCCGCGTTTTGTGCCAAAACTAAGCAGAAGCAGCGATTCTGTGCACGAAAGTCACGTCTTGTGCCAAAACTAAGCAAAACCGGCGATTCTGTGCACGAAGCGCACGTTTTGTGCCTAAACTGAGCTGAAGCGGCGATTCTGTGCACGAAACGCACGTTTTGTGCCAAAACTCTGCAAAAGCAGCGATTCTGTGCACGAAACCCACGTTTTGTTGCAAAACAGAGCAAAAGCGGCGATTCTGCGCACGAAACGCACGTTTTGAGCCGAAACTGAGCAAAAGCGGTGATTCTGTGCACGAAACGCACGTTTTGTGCCACAACTGAGCAAAAGCGGCGATTCTGCGCACGAAGCGCACGTTTTGTGCCAAAAGGAGTAATTCGGTGCGTGAAACGCACGTTTTGTGCCAAAAGGAGCAATTCGGTGCGTGAAACTCACGTTTTGTGCCTCAACTGAGCAAAAGCGGCGATTCTGTGCACGAATCGCGGGTTTTGTGCCAAACCTAAGCAAAAGCCGCGATCCTGTGCACGAAACGCACGTTTTGTGTCAGAAGGAGCAGGTAGGTGCGTGAAACGCACGTTTTGTGCCAAAACTGAGCAAAAGCGGTGATTCTGTGCACGAAACGCACGTCTTGTGCCAAAACTAAGCAAAAGCGGCGATTCTGTGCACGAAACGCACGTTTTGTGCCAATAATGAGCAAAAGCGGCGATTCTGAGCACGAAACGCCAGTTTTTTGCCAAAAGAGGAATTCTGTGCACGAAACGCAAGTTTTGTGCCAAAAGGAGCAATTCGGTGCGTGAAACTCACGTTTTGTGCCACAACTGAGTAAAAGCGGCGATTCTGTGCACGAAACGCCCGTTTTGTGCCAAAAGGAGCAAGTCGGTGCGTGAAACCCGCGTTTTGTGCCAAAACTGAGCAAAAGCGGCGATTCTGTGCACGAAACGCACGTTTTGTGCCAAAGCGAGCAATTCTGTGCACCAAACGCACGTTTTGCGCCAAAAGGAGCAATTCGGTGCGTGAAACGCACCATTTGTGCCAAAACTGAGCAAAAGCGGCGATTCTGTGCACGAAACGCAGGTTTTGTGCCAAAACTGTGCAAAAACGGCGATTCTGTGTACGAAGAGCACGTTTTGTGACAAAACTGAGCTGCAGCGGCGATTCTGTGCACGAAACGCACGTTTTGTGCCAGAAGAAGCAATCCGGTGCGTGAAACGCACGTTTTGTCCCAAAACTGTGCGAAAGCGGCGATTCTGTGCACGAAACGCCTGTTTTGTGCCAAAACTGAGCAAATGCGGTGATTCTGTGCACGAAACGCGCGTTTTGTAGCAGCACTGAGCAAAAGCTGCGTTCTGTGCACAAAACGCGGGATTTGAGCCAAAACTGAGCAAAATCGGCGATTCTGAGCACGAAACGCACGTTTAGTGCCAAAACCGAGCAAAAGCAGCGATTCTGTGCTCGAAACGCACGTTTTGTTGCAAAACAGAGCAAAAGCGGCGATTCTGCGCACGAAACGCACGTTTTGAGCCGAAACTGAGCAAAAGCGGTGATTCTGTGCACGAAACGCACGTTTTGTGCCAAAACTCTGCAAAAGCAGCGATTCTGTGCACGAAACCCACGTTTTTTTTTGCAAAACTGAGCAAAAGCGGCGATTCTGTGCACGAAACGCACGTTTTGTGCCAAAGCGAGCAATTCTGTGCACCAAACGCACGTTTTGCGCCAAAAGGAGCAATTCGGTGCGTGAAACGCACCATTTGTGCCAAAACTGAGCAAAAGCGGCGATTCTGTGCACGAAACGCAGGTTTTGTGCCAAAACTGTGCAAAAACGGCGATTCTGTGTACGAAGAGCACGTTTTGTGACAAAACTGAGCTGCAGCGGCGATTCTGTGCACGAAACGCACGTTTTGTGCCAGAAGAAGCAATCCGGTGCGTGAAACGCACGTTTTGTCCCAAAACTGTGCGAAAGCGGCGATTCTGTGCACGAAACGCCTGTTTTGTGCCAAAACTGAGCAAATGCGGTGATTCTGTGCACGAAACGCGCGTTTTGTAGCAGCACTGAGCAAAAGCTGCGTTCTGTGCACAAAACGCGGGATTTGAGCCAAAACTGAGCAAAATCGGCGATTCTGAGCACGAAACGCACGTTTAGTGCCAAAACCGAGCAAAAGCAGCGATTCTGTGCTCGAAACGCACGTTTTGTTGCAAAACAGAGCAAAAGCGGCGATTCTGCGCACGAAACGCACGTTTTGAGCCGAAACTGAGCAAAAGCGGTGATTCTGTGCACGAAACGCACGTTTTGTGCCACAACTGAGCAAAAGCGGCGATTCTGTGCACGAAACGCACGTTTTGTGCCAGAACTGAGTAAAAGTGGCGATTCTGTGCACGAAACGCACGTTTTGTGCCAATACAGAGCAAGAGCGGCGCTTCTGCGCACGAAGCGCACGTTTTGTGCCTAAACTGAGCTGAAGCGGCGATTCTGTGCACGAAACGCACGTTTTGTGCCAAAACTCTGCAAAAGCAGCGATTCTGTGCACGAAACCCACGTTTTTTTTTGCAAAACAGAGCAAAAGCGGCGATTCTGTGCACGACACGCACGTTTTGAGCCGAAATTGAGCAAAAGCGGAGATTCTGTGCACGAAACGCGGGATTCGTGCCAACCCTGAGCAAAAGCGGCGATTCTGTACACGAAACGCACGTTTTGTGCCAAAGCGAGCAATTCTGTGCACCAAACGCACGTTTTGTGCCAAAAGGAGCAAGTCGGTGCGTGAAACCCGCGTTTTGTGCCAAAACTGAGCAAAAGCGGCGATTCTGTGCACGAAATGCACGTTTTGTGCCAGGAGGAGCAATTCGGTGCGTGAAACGCACGATTTGTGCCAAAACTGAGCAAAAGCGGCGATTCTGTGCACGAAACGCCCGTTTTGTGCCAATACAGAGCAGAAGCGTCGATTCTGTGCAAGAAGCGCAAGTTTTGTGCCAAAACAGAGCAAAAGCGGCATTTCTCTTCACGAATCGCGGGTTTTGTGCCAAAACTGACCAAAAGCAGCGATTCTGTGCACGAAACGCATGTTTTGTGCCAAAACTGAGCAAAAGCGGCGATTCTGTTAATGAAACGCACGTTTTGTGCCGAAACTGAGCAAAAGCAGCGATTCTGTGCACGAAACGCCCTTTTTGTGCCAATACAGAGCAGAAGCGTCGATTCTGTGCAAGAAGCGCAAGTTTTGTGCCAAAACAGGGCAAGAGCGGCGATTCTGTGCACGAAGCGCACGTTTTGTGCCAAAACTGAGAAAAAGCGGCGATTCTGTGCACGAAACGCACGTTTTGTGCCAAAAGGAGCAATTCGGTGCGTGAAACGCACGTTTTGGGCCAAAACTGAGCAGAAGCGGCGATTCTGAGCAGGAAACGCATGTTTTGTGCCAAAACTACGCAAAAGTGGCATTTCTGTGCACGAATTGCTAGTTTTGTGCAAATAATGAGCAAAAGCAGCGATTCTGTGCACGAAACGCAGGTTTTGTTCCAAAACTGAGCAAAAACGGCGATTCTGTGCACGAAGCGCACGTTTTGTGCTAAAACAGAGCAAAAGCGGCGATTCGGCGCAATGTGCTTGTTTTGTGCAAAAACAGAGCAAATGCGGCGATTCTGTGCAAGAAGGGCAAGCTTTGTGCCAAAACAGAGCAAGAGCGGCGATTCTGTGCACGAAACGCACGTTTTGTGCCAGAACTGAGTAAAAGCGGCGATTCTGTGCACGAAACGCACGTTTTGTGCCAATACAGAGCGGAAGCGTCGATTCTGTGCAAGAAGCGCTAGTTTTGTGCCAAAACAGAGCAAGAGCGGCGATTCTGCGCACGAAGCGCACGTTTTGTGCCAAAACTGAGCTGAAGCGGCGATTCTGTGCACGACACGCACGTTTTGGGACAAAACTAAGCAAAATCGGCGATTCTGTGCACGAAATGCTAGTTTTGTGCCAAAACTGAGCAAAAGCGGCGATTCTGTGCACGAAACGCCTGTTTTGTGCCAAAACTGAGCAAAAGCAGCGATTCTGTGCACAAAACGCCCGCCTTGTGCCAAAACTGAGCAAAAGCGGTGATTCTGTGCACGAAACGCCCGTTTTGTGCCAAAACTGAGCAAAAGCGGTGATTCTGTGCACGAAACGCCCGTTTTGTGCCAGAACTGAGCAAAAGCAGCGATTCTGTGCACGAATCGCAGGTTTTGCGCCAAAACTGAGCAAACGCTGCGATTCTGTGCACGAAACGCACGTTTTGTGCCAAAACTGAGCAAAAGCGGCGATTCTGTGCACGAAACGCACGTTTTGTGCCAAAGCGAGCAATTCTGTGCACCAAACGCACGTTTTGTGCCAAAAGGAGCAAGTCGGTGCGTGAAACCCGCGTTTTGTGCCAAAACTGAGCAAAAGCGGCGATTCTGTGCACGAAATGCACGTTTTGTGCCAGAACTGAGTAAAAGCGGCGATTCTGTGCACGAAACGCACGTTTTGTGCCAATACAGAGCAGAAGCGTCGATTCTGTGCAAGAAGCGCAAGTTTTGTGCCAAAACACAGCAAGAGCGGCGATTCTGTGCACGAATCGCGGGTTTTGTGCCAAATCTGAGCAAACGCGGCGATTCTGTGCACGAAACGCACGTTTTGTGCCAAAACAGAGCAAAAGCGGCGATTCTGTGCACGAAACGCACGTTTTGTGCTATAGCGAGCAATTCTGTGCAAAAAACGCACGTTTTGTGCCAAAAGGAGCAATTCGGTGCGTGACACCCGCGTTTTGTGCCAAAACTATGCAGAAGCAGCGATTCTGTGCACGAATGGCACGTCTTGTGCCACAACTGAGTAAAAGCGGCGATTCTGTGCACGAAACGCCCGTTTTGTGCCAAAAGGAGCAAGTCGGTGCGTGAAACCCGCGTTTTGTGCCAAAACTGAGCAAAAGCGGCGATTCTGTGCACGAAACGCACGTTTTGTGCCAAAGCGAGCAATTCTGTGCACCAAACGCACGTTTTGCGCCAAAAGGAGCAATTCGGTGCGTGAAACGCACCATTTGTGCCAAAACTGAGCAAAAGCGGCGATTCTGTGCACGAAACGCAGGTTTTGTGCCAAAACTGTGCAAAAACGGCGATTCTGTGTACGAAGAGCACGTTTTGTGACAAAACTGAGCTGCAGCGGCGATTCTGTGCACGAAACGCACGTTTTGTGCCAGAAGAAGCAATCCGGTGCGTGAAACGCACGTTTTGTCCCAAAACTGTGCGAAAGCGGCGATTCTGTGCACGAAACGCCTGTTTTGTGCCAAAACTGAGCAAATGCGGTGATTCTGTGCACGAAACGCGCGTTTTGTAGCAGCACTGAGCAAAAGCTGCGTTCTGTGCACAAAACGCGGGATTTGAGGCAAAACTGAGCAAAATCGGCGATTCTGAGCACGAAACGCACGTTTAGTGCCAAAACCGAGCAAAAGCAGCGATTCTGTGCACGAAACGCACGTTTTGTTGCAAAACAGAGCAAAAGCGGCGATTCTGCGCACGAAACGCACGTTTTGAGCCGAAACTGAGCAAAAGCGGCGGTTCTGTTAATGAAACGCACGTTTTGTGCCAGAAGGAGCTATTCGATGCGTGAAACGCACGTTTTGTGCCACAACTGAGCAACAGCGGCGAATCTGTGCACGAAACGCACGTTTTGTGCAAAAGGAGCAATTCGGTGAGTGAAACGCGCGTTTTGTCTCAAAACTGAGCGAAAGCGGCGATTCTGTGCACGAAACGCACGTTTTGTGACAATAAGGAGCAAAAGCGGCGATTCTGTGCACGACACGCATGTTTTGTGCCAAAACTGAGCAAAAGCAGTGATTCTGTGCACGAAACGCACGTTTTGTGCCAGAACTGAGTAAAAGTGGCGATTCTGTGCACGAAACGCACGTTTTGTGCCAATACAGAGCAAGAGCGGCGCTTCTGCGCACGAAGCGCACGTTTTGTGCCTAAACTGAGCTGAAGCGGCGATTCTGTGCACGAAACGCACGTTTTGTGCCAAAATTCTGCAAAAGCAGCGATTCTGTGCACGAAACCCACGTTTTTTTTTGCAAAACAGAGCAAAAGCGGCGATTCTGTGCACGAAACGCACGTTTTGAGCCGAAATTGAGCAAAATCGGTGATTCTGTGCACGAAACGCACGTTTTGCTGCAAAACAGAGCAAAAGCGGCGATTCTGTGTTTGAAACGCACGTTTTGAGCCAAAACTGAGCAAAAGCGGCGATTTTCTGCACGAAACGCACGTTTTCTGCCAAAACTGAGCAAAAACGGCGATTCTGAGCACGAAACGCGGGATTCGTGCCAACCCTGAGCAAAAGCGGCGATTCTGTGCACGAACCGCACGTTTTGTGCCAAAAGGAGCAATTCGGTGCGTGAAACTCACGTTTTGTGCCTCAACTGAGCAAAAGCGGCGATTCTGTGCACGAATCGCGGGTTTTGTGCCAAACCTAAGCAAAAGCCGCGATCCTGTGCACGAAACGCACGTTTTGTGTCAGAAGGAGCAGGTAGGTGCGTGAAACGCACGTTTTGTGCCAAAACTGAGCAAAAGCGGTGATTCTGTGCACGAAACGCACCATTTGTGCCAAAACTGAGCAAAAGCGGCGATTCTGTGCACGAAACGCAGGTTTTGTGCCAAAACTGTGCAAAAACGGCGATTCTGTGTACGAAGAGCACGTTTTGTGACAAAACTGAGCTGCAGCGGCGATTCTGTGCACGAAACGCACGTTTTGTGCCAAAAGAAGCAATCCGGTGCGTGAAACGCACGTTTTGTCCCAAAACTGTGCGAAAGCGGCGATTCTGTGCACGAAACGCCTGTTTTGTGCCAAAACTGAGCAAATGCGGTGATTCTGTGCACGAAACGCGCGTTTTGTAGCAGCACTGAGCAAAAGCTGCGTTCTGTGCACAAAACGCGGGATTTGAGCCAAAACTGAGCAAAATCGGCGATTCTGAGCACGAAACGCACGTTTAGTGCCAAAACCGAGCAAAAGCAGCGATTCTGTGCACGAAACGCACGTTTTGTGCAAAAGGAGCAATTCGGTGCGTGAAACCCGCGTTTTGTGCCAAAGCTGAGAAAAAGCGGCGATTCTGTGCACGAAACGCAAGTTTTGTGCCAAAACTGAGCAAAAGCAGCGATTCTGTGCACGAAACGCCAGTTTTGTGCCAAAACTGAGCGAAAGCGGCGACTCTTGTGCACGAAACGCACGTTTTGTGCTAAAGCGAGCAATTCTGTGCACAAAACGCACGTTTTGTGCCAAAAGGAGCAATTCGGTGCGTGAAACCCGCGTTTTGTGCCAAAACTGAGAAAAAGCGGCGATTCTGTGCACGAAACGCACGTTTTGTGCCAAAACTCTGCAAAAGCGGCGATTCTGTGCACGAAACGCACGTTTTGAGCCAAAACTGAGCAAAAGCGGCGATTCTGTGCACGAAACGCACGTTTTGTGCCAGGAGGAGCAATTCCGTTCGTGAAACTCACGTTTTGTGCCAAAACTGGGCAAAAGCGGCGATTCTGTGCACGAAACGCCCGTTTTGTGCCAAAACTGAGCAAAAGCAGCGATTCTGTGCACGAATCGCGGGTTTTGTGCCAAAACTGAGCGAAAGCGGCGATTCTGTGCACGAAACGCACGTTTTGTGCCAATAAGGAGCAAAAGCGGCGATTTTGGGCACGAAACGCCGGTTTTATGCCAAAAGGAGCAATTCTGTGCACGAAACGCACGTTTTGTGCCAGGAGGAGCAATTCGGTGCGTGAAACGCACGATTTGTGCCAAAACTGAGCAAAAGCGGCGATTCTGTGCACGAAACGCACGTTTTGTGCCGAAACTGAGCAAAAGCGGCGATTCTGTGCACGAAACGCCCGTTTTGTGCCAATACAGAGCAGAAGCGTCGATTCTGTGCAAGAAGCGCAAGTTTTGTGCCAAAACCGAGCAAAAGCGGCATTTCTGTGCACGAATCGCGGGTTTTGTGCCAAAACTGACCAAAAGCAGCGATTCTGTGCACGAAACGCACGTTTTGTGCCAAAACTGAGCAAAAGCGGCGATTCTGTTAATGAAACGCACGTTTTGTGCCGAAACTGAGCAAAAGCAGCGATTCTGTGCACGAAACGCCCTTTTTGTGCCAATACAGAGCAGAAGCGTCGATTCTGTGCAAGAAGCGCAAGTTTTGTGCCAAAACACAGCAAGAGCAGCGATTCTGTGCACGAAACCCACGTTTTGTTGCAAAACAGAGCAAATTCGACGATTCTGTGCAAGAAGCGCACGTTTTGTGCCAAAACTGAGAAAAAGCGGCGATTCTGTGCACGAAACGCACGTTTTGTGCCAAAACTCTGCAAAAGCGGCGATTCTGTGCACGAAACGCACGTTTTGTGCCAGGAGGAGCAATTCCGTGCGTGAAACTCACGTTTTGTGTCAAAACTGGGCAAAAGCGGCGATTCTGTGCACGAAACGCACGTTTTGAGCCAAAACTGAGCAAAAGCGGCGATTCTGTGCACGAAACGCACGTTTTGTGCCAATACAGAGCAGAAGCGTCGATTCTGTGCAAGAAGCGCAAGTTTTGTGCCAAAACACAGCAAGAGCGGCGATTCTGTGCACGAATCGCGGGTTTTGTGCCAAATCTGAGCAAACGCGGCGATTCTGTGCACGAAACGCACGTTTTGTGCCAAAACAGAGCAAAAGCGGCGATTCTGTGCACGAAACGCACGTTTTGTGCTAGAGCGAGCAATTCTGTGCACAAAGCGCACGTTTTGTGCCAAAAGGAGCAATTCGGTGCGTGACACCCGCGTTTTGTGCCTAAACTAAGCAGAAGCAGCGATTCTGTGCACGAAAGGCACGTCTTGTGCCAAAACTAAGCAAAACCGGCGATTCTGTGCACGAAGCGCACGTTTTGTGCCTAAACTGAGCTGAAGCGGCGATTCTGTGCACGAAACGCACGTTTTGTGCCAAAACTCTGCAAAAGCAGCGATTCTGTGCACGAAACCCACGTTTTGTTGCAAAACAGAGCAAAAGCGGCGATTCTGCGCACGAAACGCACGTTTTGAGCCGAAACTGAGCAAAAGCGGTGATTCTGTGCACGAAACGCACGTTTTGTGCCCAAACTGAGCAAAACCGCGATTCTGTGTACGAAACGCACGTTTTGAGCCGAAACTGAGCAAAAGCGGCGATTCTGTGCACGATACGCACGTTTTTCTGCAAAACAGAGCAAAATGGCGATTCTGTGCACGAAACGCACGTTTTGTGCAAAAGGAGCAATTCGGTGAGTGAATCGCGCGTTTTGTCTCAAAACTGAGCGAAAGCGGCGATTCTGTGCACGAAACGCACGTTTTGTGACAATAAGGAGCAAAAGCGGCGATTCTGTGCACGACACGCATGTTTTGTGCCAAAACTGAGCAAAAGCAGTGATTCTGTGCACGAAACGCATTGTTTGTGCCAAAGGGAGCAATTCGGTGCGTGAAACCCGCGTTTTGTGCCAAAACTGAGCAAAAACGGCGATTCTGTGCACGAAACGCACGTTTTGTGCCAGAACTGAGTAAAAGTGGCGATTCTGTGCACGAAACGCACGTTTTGTGCCAATACAGAGCAAGAGCGGCGCTTCTGCGCACGAAGCGCACGTTTTGAGCCGAAATTGAGCAAAAGCGGTGATTCTGTGCACGAAACGCACGTTTTGCTGCAAAACAGAGCAAAAGCGGCGATTCTGTGTTCGAAACGCACGTTTTGAGCCAAAACTGAGCAAAAGCGGCGATTTTCTGCACGAAACGCACGTTTTCTGCCAAAACTGAGCAAAAACGGCGATTCTGAGCACGAAACGCGGGATTCGTGCCAACCCTGAGCAAAAGCGGCGATTCTGTGCACGAACCGCACGTTTTGTGCCAAAAGGAGTAATTCGGTGCGTGAAACGCACGTTTTGTGCCAAAAGGAGTAATTCGGTGCGTGAAACGCACGTTTTGTGCCAAAAGGAGCAATTCGGTGCGTGAAACTCACGTTTTGTGCCTCAACTGAGCAAAAGCGGCGATTCTGTGCACGAATCGCGGGTTTTGTGCCAAACCTATGCAAAAGCCGCGATCCTGTGCACGAAACGCACGTTTTGTGTCAGAAGGAGCAGGTAGGTGCGTGAAACGCACGTTTTGTGCCAAAACTGAGCAAAAGCGGTGATTCTGTGCACGAAACGCACGTCTTGTGCCAAAACTAAGCAAAAGCGGCGATTCTGTGCACGAAACGCACGTTTTGTGCCAATAATGGGCAAAAGCGGCGATTCTGTGCACGAACCGCACGTTTTGTGCCAAAAGGAGTAATTCGGTGCGTGAAACGCACGTTTTGTGCCAAAAGGAGCAATTCGGTGCGTGAAACTCACGTTTTGTGCCTCAGCTGAGCAAAAGCGGCGATTCTGTGCACGAATCGCGGGTTTTGTGCCAAACCTAAGCAAAAGCCGCGATCCTGCGCACGAAACGCACGTTTTGTGTCAGAAGGAGCAGGTAGGTGCGTGAAACGCACGTTTTGTGCCAAAACTGAGAAAAAGCGGTGATTCTGTGCACGAAACGCACGTCTTGTGCCAAAACTAAGCAAAAGCGGCGATTCTGTGCACGAAACGCACGTTTTGTGCCAATAATGAGCAAAAGCGGCGATTCTGAGCACGAAACGCCAGTTTTGTGCCAAAAGAGCAATTCTGTGCACGAAACGCAAGTTTTGTGCCAAAAGGAGCAATTCGGTGCGTGAAACTCACGTTTTGTGCCACAACTGAGTAAAAGCGGCGATTCTGTGCACGAAACGCCCGTTTTGTGCCAAAAGGAGCAAGTCGGTGCGTGAAACCCGCGTTTTGTGCCAAAACTGAGCAAAAGCGGCGATTCTGTGCACGAAACGCACGTTTTGTGCCAAAGCGAGCAATTCTGTGCACCAAACGCACGTTTTGCGCCAAAAGGAGCAATTCGGTGCGTGAAACGCACCATTTGTGCCAAAACTGAGCAAAAGCGGCGATTCTGTGCACGAAACGCCCGTTTTGTGCCAATACAGAGCAGAAGCGTCGATTCTGTGCAAGAAGCGCAAGTTTTGTGCCAAAACAGAGCAAAAGCGGCATTTCTGTTCACGAATCGCGGGTTTTGTGCCAAAACTGACCAAAAGCAGCGATTCTGTGCACGAAACGCATGTTTTGTGCCAAAACTGAGCAAAAGCGGCGATTCTGTTAATGAAACGCACGTTTTGTGCCGAAACTGAGCAAAAGCAGCGATTCTGTGCACGAAACGCCCTTTTTGTGCCAATACAGAGCAGAAGCGTCGATTCTGTGCAAGAAGCGCAAGTTTTGTGCCAAAACAGGGCAAGAGCGGCGATTCTGTGCACGAAGCGCACGTTTTGTGCCAAAACTGAGAAAAAGCGGCGATTCTGTGCACGAAACGCACGTTTTGTGCCAAAAGGAGCAATTCGGTGCGTGAAACGCACGTTTTGGGCCAAAACTGAGCAGAAGCGGCGATTCTGAGCAGGAAACGCATGTTTTGTGCCAAAACTACGCAAAAGTGGCATTTCTGTGCACGAATTGCTAGTTTTGTGCAAATAATGAGCAAAAGCGGCGATTCTGTGCACGAAACGCCTGTTTTGTGCCAAAACTGAGCAAAAGCAGCGATTCTGTGCAGAAAACGCCCGCCTTGTGCCAAACCTGAGCAATAGCGGTGATTCTGTGCACGAAACGCACGTTTTGTGCCAAAACTGAGCAAAAGCGGCGACTCTGTGCACGAAACGCACGTTTTGTGCAAAAGCGAGCAATTCTGTGCACAAAACGCACGTTTTGTGCCAAAAGGAGCAATTCGGTGCGTGAAATCCGCGTTTTGTGCCAAAACTGAGAAAAAGCGGCTATTCTGTGCACGAAACGCACGTTTTGTGCCAAAACTCTGCAAAAGCGGCGATTCTGTGCACGAAATGCACGTTTTGTGCCAATAAGGAGCAAAAGCGGCGATTTTGGGCACGAAACGCCGGTTTTATGCCAAAAGGAGCAATTCTGTGCACGAAACGCACGTTTTGTGCCAGGAGGAGCAATTCGGTGCGTGAAACGCACGATTTGTGCCAAAACTGAGCAAAAGCGGCGATTCTGTGCACGAAACGCACGTTTTGTGCCGAAACTGAGCAAAAGCGGCGATTCTGTGCACGAAACGCCCGTTTTGTGCCAATACAGAGCAGAATCGTCGATTCTGTGCAAGAAGCGCAAGTTTTGTGCCAAAACACAGCAAGAGCGTCGATTGTGTGCACAGAACGCACGTTTTGTGCCACAACTGAGCAAAAGCGGCGATTCTGTGCACGAAACGCACGTTTTGTGCCAATACAGAGCAGAAGCGTCGATTCTGTGCAAGAAGCGCAAGTTTTGTGCCAAAACAGAGCAAGAGCGTCGATTCTGTGCACAGAACGCACGTTTTGTGCCACAACTGAGCAAAAGCGGCATTTCTGTGCACGAATCGCGGGTTTTGTGCCAAAACTGACCAAAAGCAGCGATTCTGTGCACGAAACGCACGTTTTATGCCAAAACTGAGCAAAAGCGGGGATTCTGTTAATGAAACGCACGTTTTGTGCCGAAACTGAGCAAAAGCAGCGATTCTGTGCACGAAACGCCCTTTTTGTGCCAATACAGAGCAGAAGCGTCGATTCTGTGCAAGTAGCGCAAGTTTTGTGCCAAAACACAGCAAGAGCAGCGATTCTGTGCACGAAACCCACGTTTTGTGCCAGGAGGAACAATTCCGTGCGTGTAACTCACGTTTTGTGTCAAAACTGGGCAAAAGCGGCGATTCTGTGCACGAAACGCACGTTTTGAGCCAAAACTGAGCAAAAGCGGCGATTCTGTGCACGAAACGCACGTTTTGTGCCGAAACTGAGCAAAAGCGGTGATTCTGTGCACGAAACGCACGTTTTGTTGCAAAACAGAGCAAAAACGGCGATTCTGTGCACGAAACGCACGTTTTGTTGCAAAACAGAGCAGAAGCGTCGATTCTGGGCACGAAGCGCATGTTTTTTGCTAAAACAGAGCAAAAGCGGCGATTCGGCGCAATGTGCACGTTTTGTGCAAAAACAGAGCAAAAGCGGCGATTCTGTGTACGAACCGCACGTTTTGTGCCAAAAGGAGCAAGTCGGTGCGTGAAACCCGCGTTTTGTGCCAAAACTGAGCAAGAACGGCGATTCTGTGCACGAAGCGAACGTATTGTGCCAAAACTGAGAGAAAGCGGCGATTCTGTGCACGAAACGCACGTTTTGTTCGGAAAGGAGCAATTCGGTGCGTGATACGCACGTTTTGGGCCAAAACTGAGCAAAAGCGGCGATTCTGAGCACGAAACGCCTGTTTTGTGCCAAAACTGAGCAAGAGCGGCGATTCTGTGCACGAAGCGAACGTTTTGTGCCAAAACTGAGAAAAAGCGGCGATTCTGTCCACGAAACGCACGTTTTGTTCCAAAAGGAGAAATTCTGTGCACGACACGCACGTTTTGTGCAAAAACTGAGCAAAAGCGGTGATTCTGTGCACGAAACGAACGTTTCGAGCCAAAACTGAGCAAAAGCGGCGATTCTGTGCACGAAACGCCCGTTTTGTGCAAATACAGAGCAAACGCGGCGATTCTGTGCACGAAACGCGCGTCTTGTGCCAGAAATGAGTAAAAGCAGCGATTCTGTGCACGAAACGCACGTTTTGTGCCAATACAGAGCAGAAGCGTCGATTCTGTGCAAGAAGCGCAAGTTTTGTGCCAAAACAGAGCAAGAGCGGCGATTCTGTGCACGAAGCGCACGTTTTGTGCCAAAACTGAGCTGAAGCGGCGAATGTGTGCACGAAACGCACGTTTTGTGCCAAAACTCTGCAAAAGCAGCGATTCTGTGCACGAAACCCACGTTTTGTTGCAAAACAGAGCAATAGCGGCGATTCTGTGCACGAAACGCACGTTTTGAGCCGAAACTGAGAAAAAGCGGTGATTCTGTGCACGAAACGCACGTTTTGTTGCAAAACAGAGCAAAAACGGCGATTCTGTGCACGAAACGCACGTTTTGTTGCAAAACAGAGCAGAAGCGTCGATTCTGTGCACGAAGCGCATGTTTTTTTGCTAAAACAGAGCAAAAGCGGCGATTCGGCGCAATGTGCACGTTTTGTGCAAAAACAGAGCAAAAGCGACCATTCTGTGTACGAACCGCACGTTATGTGCCAAAACAGAGCAAAAGCGGCGATTCTGTGCACGAAACGCACGTTTTGTGCCAAAACTGAGAAAAAGCGGTGATTCTGTGCACGAATCGCGGGTTTTGTGCCAACCCTGAGCAAAAGCGGCGATTCTGTGCACGAACCGCACGTTTTGTGCCAAAAGGAGTAATTCGGTGCGTGAAACGCACGTTTTGTGCCAAAAGGAGCAATTCGGTGCGTGAAGCTCACGTTTTGTGCCTCAACTGAGCAAAAGCGGCGATTCTGTGCACGAATCGCGGGTTTTGTGCCAAACCTAAGCGAAAGCCGCGATCCTGTGCACGAAACGCACGTTTTGTGTCAGAAGGAGCAGGTAGGTGCGTGGAACGCACGTTTTGTGCCAAAACTGAGCAAAAGCGGTGATTCTGTGCACGAAACGCACGTCTTGTGCCAAAACTAAGCAAAAGCGGCGATTCTGTGCACGAAACGCACGTTTTGTGCCAATAATGAGCAAAAGCGGCGATTCTGAGCACGAAACGCCAGTTTTGTGCCAAAAGAGCAATTCTGTGCACGAAACGCAAGTTTTGTGCCAAAAGGAGCAATTCGGTGCGTGAAACTCACGTTTTGTGCCACAACTGAGTAAAAGCGGCGATTCTCTGCACGAAACGCCCGTTTTGTGCCAAAAGGAGCAAGTCGGTGCGTGAAACCCGCGTTTTGTGCCAAAACTGAGCAAAAGCGGCGATTCTGTGCACGAAACGCATGTTTTGTGCCAAAGGGAGCAATTCGGTGCGTGAAACGCACGTTTTGTGCCAAAACTCTGCAAAAGCAGCGATTCTGTGCACGAAACCCACGTTTTGTTACAAAACAGACCAAAAGCGGCGATTCTGTGCACGAAACGCACGTTTTGAGCCGAAACTGAGCTAAAGCGGCGATTCTGAGCACGAAACTCACGTTTTGTTGCAAAACAGAGCAAAAACGACGATTCTGTGCACGAAACGCACGTTTTGTTGCAAAACAGAGCAGAAGCGTCGATTCTGTGCACGAAGCGCACGTTTGCTGCTAAGACAGAGCAAAAGCGGCGATTCAACGCAATGCGCACGTTTTGTGCAAAAACAGAGCAAAAGCGGCGATTCTGTGTACGAACCGCACGTTTTGTGCCAAAAGGAGCGACTCGGTGCGTGAAACGCACGTTTTGTGCCAAAACTGAGCAAAAGCGGCGATTCTTTGCACGAAACGCACGTTTTGAGGAGAAACTGTGCAAAAGCGGCGATTCTGTGCACGAAACGCACGTTTTGTTGCAAAACAGAGCAAAAGTGGCGATTCTGTGCACGAAACGCACGTTTTGTGCCAAAACTCTGCAAAAGCGGCGATTCTGTGCACCAAACGCACGTTTTGTGCGAGTAGGAGCAATTCCGTGCGTGAGACTCACGTTTTGTGTCAAAACTGGGAAAAAGCGGTGATTCTGTGCCCGAAACGCACGTTTTGTGCCAAAACTGAGCAAAAGCGGCGATTCTGTGCACGAAACGCACGTTTTGTGCCATTAAGGAGCGAACGCGGCGATCCTGTGCACAAAACGCACGTTTTGTGCCAGAAGGAGCAAGTCGGTGCGTGAAACGCACGTTTTGTGCCAAAACGGAGAAAAAGCAGCGATGCTGTGCTCGAAACGCACGTTTTGTGCCAGGAGGAGCAATTCCGTGCGTGAAACGGGATTCTGTGCACAAAACGCCCGTCTTGTGCCAAAACTGAGCAAACGCGGCGATTCTGTGCACGAAACGCACGTTTTGTGCCAGAACGGGGCAAAAGCGGCGATTCTGTGCACAAAACGCCCGTCTTGTGCCAAAACTGAGCTAACGCGGCGATTCTGTGCACGAAACGCACGTTTTGTGCCAGAACGGGGCAAAAGCGGCGATTCTGTGCACAAAACGCCCGTCTTGTGCCATAACTGAGTAAAAGCGGCGATTCTGTGCACGAAACGCACGTTTTGTGCCAGAACGGGGCAAAAGCGGCGATTCTGTGCACAAAACGCCCGTCTTGTGCCAAAACTGAGCAAACGCGGCGATTCTGTGCACGAAACGCACGTTTCGTGCCAAAATTGAGCAAAAGCGGCGATTCTGTGCACGAAACGCACGTTTTGTGCCAGAACTGAGTAAAAGCGGCGATTCTGTGCACGAAACGCACGTTTTGTGCCAAAACACAGCAAGAGCGGCGATTCTACGCACGAAGCGCACGTTTTGTGCCTAAACTGAGCTGAAGCGGCGATTCTGTGCACGAAACGCACGTTTTGTGCCAAAACTCTGCAAAAGCAGCGATTCTGTGCACGAAACCCACGATTTGTTGCAAAACAGAGCAGAAGCGTCGATTCTGTGCACGAAGCGCATGTTTTTTGCTAAAACAGAGCAAAAGCGGCGATTCGGCGCAATGTGCACGTTTTGTGCAAAAACAGAGCAAAAGCGGCCATTCTGTGTACGAACCGCACGTTATGTGCCAAAACAGAGCAAAAGCGGCGATTCTGTGCACGAAACGCACGTTTTGTGCCACAACTGAGCAAAAGCGGTGATTCTGTGCACGAATCGCGGGTTTTGTGCCAACCCTGAGCAAAAGCGGCGATTCTGTGCACGAACCGCACGTTTTGTGCCAAAAGGAGTAATTCGGTGCGTGAAACGCACGATTTGTGCCAAAACTGAGCAAAAACGGCGATTCTGTGCACGAAACGCAGGTTTTGTGCCAAAACTGTGCAAAAACGGCGATTCTGTGTACGAAGAGCACGTTTTGTGACAAAACTGAGCTGCAGCCGCGATTCTGTGCACGAAACGCACGTTTTGTGCCAGAAGAAGCAATCCGTTGCGTGAAACGCACGTTTTGTCCCAAAACTGTGCGAAAGCGGCGATTCTGTGCACGAAACGCACGTTTTGTACCATTAAGGAGCAAAAGCAGCGGTTCTGTGCACGACACGCACGTTTTGTGCCAAAACTGAGCAAAAGCGGCGATTCTGTGCACGAAACGCATGTTTTGTGCCAAAGGGAGCAATTCGGTGCGTGAAACGCACGTTTTGTCCCAAAACTGAGCGAAAGCGGCGATTCTGTGCACGAAACGCACGTTTTGTGACAATAAGGAGCAAAAGCGGCGATTCTGTGCACGACACGCACGTTTTGTGCCAAAACTGAGCAAACGCGGTGATTCTGTGCACGAAACGCGCGTTTTGTAGCAGAACTGAGCAAAAGCTGCGTTCTGTGCACAAAACGCGGGATTTGAGCCAAAACTGAGCAAAATCGGCGATTCTGAGCACGAAACGCACGTTTAGTGCCAAAACCGAGCAAAAGCAGCGATTCTGTGCACGAAACGCAAGTTTTGTGCCAAAACTGAGCAAAAGCGGCGATTCTGTTAATGAAACGCACGTTTTGTGCCGAAACTGAGCAAAAGCAGCGATTCTGTGCACGAATCGCAGGGTTTGTGCCAAAACTGAGCAAACGCGGCGATTCTGTGCACGAAACGCACGTTTTGTGCCAAAACTGAGCAAAAGCGGCGATTCTGTGCACGACACGCACGTTTTGGGCCAAAACTAAGCAAAATCGGCGATTCTGTGCACGAAATGCTAGTTTTGTGCCAAAACTGAGCAAAGGCAGCGATTCTGTGCACAAAACGCCCGCCTTGTGCCAAAACTGAGCAAAAGCGGTGATTCTGTGCACGAAACGCCCGTTTTGTGCCAAAACTGAGCAAAAGCAGCGATTCTGTGCACGAATCGCGGGGTTTGTGCCAAAACTGAGCAAACGCGGCGATTCTGTGCACGAAACGCACGTTTTGTGCCAAAACTGAGCAAAAGCGGCGACTCTGTGCACGAAACGCACGTTTTGTGCTAAAGCGAGCAATTCTGTGCACAAAACGCACGTTTTGTGCCAAAAGGAGCAATTCGGTGCGTGAAACCCGCGTTTTGTGCCAAAACTGAGAAAAAGCGGCGATTCTGTGCACGAAACGCCCGTTTTGTGCCAAAACTCTGCAAAAGCGGCGATTCTGTGCACGAAACGCACGTTTTGTGCCAATAAGGAGCAAAAGCGGCGATTTTGGGCACGAAACGCCGGTTTTATGCCAAAAGGAGCAATTCTGTGCACGAAACGCACGTTTTGTGCCAGGAGGAGCAATTCGGTGCGTGAAACGCACGATTTGTGCCAAAACTGAGCAAAAGCGGCGATTCTGTGCACGAAACGCACGTTTTGTGCCGAAACTGAGCAAAAGCGGCGATTCTGTGCACGAAACGCCCGTTTTGTGCCAATACAGAGCAGAAGCGTCGATTCTGTGCAAGAAGCGCAAGTTTTGTGCCAAAACAGAGCAAGAGCGTCGATTCTGTGCACAGAACGCACGTTTTGTGCCACAACTGAGCAAAAGCGGCGATTCTGTGCACGAAACGCACGTTTTGTGCCAATACAGAGCAGAAGCGTCGATTCTGTGCAAGAAGCGCAAGTTTTGTGCCAAAACACAGCAAGAGCAGCGATTCTGTGCACGAAACCCACGTTTTGTTGCAAAACAGAGCAAAAGCGGCGATTCTGTGCAAGAAGCGCAAGCTTTGTGCCAAAACAGAGCAAGAGCGGCGATTCTGTGCACGAAACGCACGTTTTGTGCCAAAACTGAGAAAAAGCGGCGATTCTGTGCACGAAACGCACGTTTTGTGCCAGGAGGAGCAATTCCGTGCGTGAAACTCACGTTTTGTGTCAAAACTGGGCAAAAGCGGCGATTCTGTGCACGAAACGCACGTTTTGAGCCAAAACTGAGCAAAAGCGGCGATTCTGTGCACGAAACGCACGTTTTGTGCCAGAACTGAGTAAAAGCAGCGATTCTGTGCACGAAACGCACGTTTTGTGCCAATACAGAGCAGAAGCGTCGATTCTGTGCAAGAAGCGCAAGTTTTGTGCCAAAACAGGGCAAGAGCGGCGATTCTGTGCACGAAGCGCACGTTTTGTGCCAAAACTGAGAAAAAGCGCCGATTCTGTGCACGAAACGCACGTTTTGTGCCAAAAGGAGCAATTCGGTGCGTGAAACGCACGTTTTGGGCCAAAACTAAGCAGAAGCGGCGATTCTGAGCAGGAAACGCATGTTTTGTGCCAAAACTACGCAAAAGTGGCATTTCTGTGCACGAATTGCTAGTTTTGTGCAAATAATGAGCAAAAGCAGCGATTCTGTGCACGAAACGCAGGTTTTGTGCCAAAACTGAGCAAAAACGGCGATTCTGTGCACGAAGCGCACGTTTTGTGCTAAAACAGAGCATAAGCGGCGATTCGGCGCAATGTGCATGTTTTGTGCAAAAACAGAGCAAAAGCGGCGATTCTGTGCAAGAAGGGCAAGCTTTGTGCCAAAACAGAGCAAGAGCGGCGATTCTTCGCACGAAGCGCACGTTTTGTGCCAAAACTGAGCTGAAGCGGCGATTCTGTGCACGACACGCACGTTTTGGGCCAAAACTAAGCAAAATCGGCGATTCTGTGCACGAAATGCTAGTTTTGTGCCAAAACTGAGCATAAGCGGCGATTCTGTGCACGAAACGCCTGTTTTGTGCCAAAACTGAGCAAAAGCAGCGATTCTGTGCACAAAACGCCCGCCTTGTGCCAAAACTGAGCAAAAGCGGTGATTCTGTGCACGAAACGCACGTTTTGTGCCAAAACTCTGCAAAAGCGGCGATTCTGTGCACGAAACGCACGTTTTGTGCCAGGAGGAGCAATTCCGATCGTGAAACTCACGTTTTGTGCCAAAACTGGGCAAAAGCGGCGATTCTGTGCACGAATCGCGGGTTTTGTGCCAAAACTGAGCGAAAGCGGCGATTCTGTGCACGAAACGCACGTTTTGTGCCAATAAGGAGCAAAAGCGGCGATTTTGAGCACGAAACGCCGGTTTTATGCCAAAAGGAGCAATTCTGTGCACGAAACGCACGTTTTGTGCCAGGAGGAGCAATTCGGTGCGTGAAACGCACGATTTTTGCCAAAACTGAGCAAAAGCGGCGATTCTGTGCACGTAACGCACGTTTTGTGCCGAAACTGAGCAAAAGCAGCGATTCTGTGCACGAAACGTCCGTTTTGTGCCAATACAGAGCAGAAGCGTCGATTCTGTGCAAGAAGCGCAAGTTTTGTGCCAAAACAGAGCAAAAGCGGCATTTCTGTGCACGAATCGCGGGTTTTGTGCCAAAACTGACCAAAAGCAGCGATTCTGTGCACGAAACGCACGTTTTGTGCCAAAACTGAGCAAAAGCGGCGATTCTGTTAATGAAACGCACGTTTTGTGCCGAAACTGAGCAAAAGCAGCGATTCTGTGCACGAAACGCCCGTTTTGTGCCAAAACTGAGCAAAAGCAGCGATTCTGTGCACGAATCGCGGGGTTTGTGCCAAAACTGAGCAAACGCGGCGATTCTGTGCACGAAACGCACGTTTTGTGCCAAAACTGAGCAAAAGCGGCGACTCTGTGCACGAAACGCACGTTTTGTGCTAAAGCGAGCAATTCTGTGCACAAAACGCACGTTTTGTGCCAAAAGGAGCAATTCGGTGCGTGAAACCCGCGTTTTGTGCCAAAACTGAGAAAAAGCGGCGATTCTGTGCACGAAACGCCCGTTTTGTGCCAAAACTCTGCAAAAGCGGCGATTCTGTGCACGAAACGCACGTTTTGTGCCAATAAGGAGCAAAAGCGGCGATTTTGGGCACGAAACGCCGGTTTTATGCCAAAAGGAGCAATTCTGTGCACGAAACGCACGTTTTGTGCCAGGAGGAGCAATTCGGTGCGTGAAACGCACGATTTGTGCCAAAACTGAGCAAAAGCGGCGATTCTGTGCACGAAACGCACGTTTTGTGCCGAAACTGAGCAAAAGCGGCGATTCTGTGCACGAAACGCCCGTTTTGTGCCAATACAGAGCAGAAGCGTCGATTCTGTGCAAGAAGCGCAAGTTTTGTGCCAAAACAGAGCAAGAGCGTCGATTCTGTGCACAGAACGCACGTTTTGTGCCACAACTGAGCAAAAGCGGCGATTCTGTGCACGAAACGCACGTTTTGTGCCAATACAGAGCAGAAGCGTCGATTCTGTGCAAGAAGCGCAAGTTTTGTGCCAAAACACAGCAAGAGCAGCGATTCTGTGCTCGAAACCCACGTTTTGTTGCAAAACAGAGCAAAAGCGGCGATTCTGTGCAAGAAGCGCAAGCTTTGTGCCAAAACAGAGCAAGAGCGGCGATTCTGTGCACGAAACGCACGTTTTGTGCCAAAACTGAGAAAAAGCGGCGATTCTGTGCACGAAACGCACGTTTTGTGCCAGGAGGAGCAATTCCGTGCGTGAAACTCACGTTTTGTGTCAAAACTGGGCAAAAGCGGCGATTCTGTGCACGAAACGCACGTTTTGAGCCAAAACTGAGCAAAAGCGGCGATTCTGTGCACGAAACGCACGTTTTGTGCCAGAACTGAGTAAAAGCAGCGATTCTGTGCACGAAACGCACGTTTTGTGCCAATACAGAGCAGAAGCGTCGATTCTGTGCAAGAAGCGCAAGTTTTGTGCCAAAACAGGGCAAGAGCGGCGATTCTGTGCACGAAGCGCACGTTTTGTGCCAAAACTGAGAAAAAGCGCCGATTCTGTGCACGAAACGCACGTTTTGTGCCAAAAGGAGCAATTCGGTGCGTGAAACGCACGTTTTGGGCCAAAACTGAGCAGAAGCGGCGATTCTGAGCAGGAAACGCATGTTTTGTGCCAAAACTACGCAAAAGTGGCATTTCTGTGCACGAATTGCTAGTTTTGTGCAAATAATGAGCAAAAGCAGCGATTCTGTGCACGAAACGCAGGTTTTGTGCCAAAACTGAGCAAAAACGGCGATTCTGTGCACGAAGCGCACGTTTTGTGCTAAAACAGAGCAAAAGCGGCGATTCGGCGCAATGTGCATGTTTTGTGCAAAAACAGAGCAAAAGCGGCGATTCTGTGCAAGAAGGGCAAGCTTTGTGCCAAAACAGAGCAAGAGCGGCGATTCTTCGCACGAAGCGCACGTTTTGTGCCAAAACTGAGCTGAAGCGGCGATTCTGTGCACGAAACGCCTGTTTTGTGCCAAAACTGAGCAAAAGCAGCGATTCTGTGCACAAAACGCCCGCCTTGTGCCAAAACTGAGCAAAAGCGGTGATTCTGTGCACGAAACGCACGTTTTGTGCCAAAACTCTGCAAAAGCGGCGATTCTGTGCACGAAACGCACGTTTTGTGCCAGGAGGAGCAATTCCGTTCGTGAAACTCACGTTTTGTGCCAAAACTGGGCAAAAGCGGCGATTCTGTGCACGAATCGCGGGTTTTGTGCCAAAACTGAGCGAAAGCGGCGATTCTGTGCACGAAACGCACGTTTTGTGCCAATAAGGAGCAAAAGCGGCGATTTTGAGCACGAAACGCCGGTTTTATGCCAAAAGGAGCAATTCTGTGCACGAAACGCACGTTTTGTGCCAGGAGGAGCAATTCGGTGCGTGAAACGCACGATTTTTGCCAAAACTGAGCAAAAGCGGCGATTCTGTGCACGTAACGCACGTTTTGTGCCGAAACTGAGCAAAAGCAGCGATTCTGTGCACGAAACGTCCGTTTTGTGCCAATACAGAGCAGAAGCGTCGATTCTGTGCAAGAAGCGCAAGTTTTGTGCCAAAACAGAGCAAAAGCGGCATTTCTGTGCACGAATCGCGGGTTTTGTGCCAAAACTGACCAAAAGCAGCGATTCTGTGCACGAAACGCACGTTTTGTGCCAAAACTGAGCAAAAGCGGCGATTCTGTTAATGAAACGCACGTTTTGTGCCGAAACTGAGCAAAAGCAGCGATTCTGTGCACGAAACGCACGTTTTGTGCCAAAACTGAGCAAAAGCGGCGATTCTGTGCACGAAACGCACGTTTTGTGACAGGAGGAGCATTTCCGTTCGTGAAACTCACGTTTTGTGCCAAAACAGAGTAAAAGCGGCGATTCTGTGCACGAAACGCACGTTTTGTGCCAAAACTGAGCAAAAGCGGTTATTCTGTGCACGAAACGCGCGTTTTGTGCCAAAGCTGAGCAAAAGCGGCGATTCTGTGCACGAAACGCACGTTTTGTGCCACAACTGAGCAAAAGCGGTGATTCTGTGTACGAAACGCACGTTTTGTGCCAGGAGGAGCAATTCGGTGCGTGAAACGCACGATTTGTGCCAAAACTGAGCAAAAGCGGCGATTCTGTGCACGAGACGCACGTTTTGAGCCGAAACTGAGCAAAAGCGGCGATTCTGTGCACGAAACGCACGTTTTGTGCCAAAACAAAGCAAAAGCGGCGATTCTGTGCACGAAACGCCTGTTTTGGGCCAAAACTGAGCAAAAGCAGCGATTCTGTGCGCGAAACGCCCGTCTTGTGCCAAAACTGAGCAAATGCGGTGATTCTGTGCACGAAACGCCCGTTTTGTGCCAAAACTGAGCAAAAGCGGTGATTCTGTGCACGAAACGCCCGTTTTGTGCCAAAAATGAGCAAAAGCAGCGATTCTGTGCACGAAACGCCCGTTATGAGCCAAAACTGAGCAAAAGCGGCGATTCTGAGCACGAAACGCACGTTTTGTGCCAAAACTGAGAAAAAGCGGCGATTCTGAGCACGAAACGCGGGATTCGTGCCAACCCTGAGCAAAAGCGGCGATTCTGTGCACGAAACGCCCGTTTTGTGCCAAAACTGAGCAAAAGCAGCGATTCTGTGCACGAATCGCGGGTTTTGTGCCAAAACTGAGCAAACGCGGCGATTCTGTGCACGAAACGCACGTTTTGTGCCAAAACTCTGCACAAGCGGCGATTCTGTGCACGAAACGCACGTTTTGTGCCAGGAGGAGCAATTCCGTTCGTGAAACTCACGTTTTGTGCCAAAACTGGGCAAAAGCGGCGATTCTGTGCACGAATCGCGGGTTTTGTGCCAAAACTGAGCGAAAGCGGCGATTCTGTGCACGAAACGCACGTTTTGTGCCAATAAGGAGCAAAAGCGGCGATTTTGAGCACGAAACGCCGGTTTTATGCCAAAAGGAGCAATTCTGTGCACGAAACGCACGTTTTGTGCCAGGAGGAGCAATTCGGTGCGTGAAACGCACGATTTGTGCCAAAACTGAGCAAAAGCGGCGATTCTGTGCACGTAACGCACGTTTTGTGCCGAAACTGAGCAAAAGCAGCGATTCTGTGCACGAAACGCCCGTTTTGTGCCAATACAGAGCAGAAGCGTCGATTCTGTGCAAGAAGCGCAAGTTTTGTGCCAAAACAGAGCAAAAGCGGCATTTCTGTGCACGAATCGCGGGTTTTGTGCCAAAACTGACCAAAAGCAGCGATTCTGTGCACGAAACGCACGTTTTGTGCCAAAACTGAGCAAAAGCGGCGATTCTGTTAATGAAACGCACGTTTTGTGCCGAAACTGAGCAAAAGCAGCGATTCTGTGCACGAAACGCACGTTTTGTGCCAAAACTGAGCAAAAGCGGCGATTCTGTGCACGAAACGCACGTTTTGTGACAGGAGGAGCGTTTCCGTTCGTGAAACTCACGTTTTGTGCCAAAACAGAGTAAAAGCGGCGATTCTGTGCACGAAACGCACGTTTTGTGCCAAAACTGAGCAAAAGCGGTTATTCTGTGCACGAAACGCGCGTTTTGTGCCAAAGCTGAGCAAAAGCGGCGATTCTGTGCACTCAACGCACGTTTTGTGCCACAACTGAGCAAAAGCGGTGATTCTGTGTACGAAACGCACGTTTTGTGCCAGGAGGAGCAATTCGGTGCGTGAAACGCACGAGTTGTGCCAAAACTGAGCAAAAGCAGCGATTCTGTGCGCGAAACGCCCGTCTTGTGCCAAAACTGAGCAAATGCGGTGATTCTGTGCACGAAACGCCCGTTTTGTGCCAAAACTGAGCAAAAGCGGTGATTCTGTGCACGAAACGCCCGTTTTGTGCCAAAAATGAGCAAAAGCAGCGATTCTGTGCACGAAACGCCCGTTATGAGACAAAACTGAGCAAAAGCGGCGATTCTGAGCACGAAACGCACGTTTTGTGCCAAAACTGAGAAAAAGCGGCGATTCTGAGCACGAAACGCGGGATTCGTGCCAACCCTGAGCAAAAGCGGTTATTCTGTGCACGAAACGCGCGTTTTGTGCCAAAGCTGAGCAAAAGCGGCGATTCTGTGCACTCAACGCACGTTTTGTGCCAAAACTGAGCAAAAGCGGCGATTCTGTGCACGAAACGCACGTTTTGTGCCAAAACTGAGAAAAAGCGGCGATTCTGTGCACGAAACGCACGTTTTGTGCCAGGAGGAGCAATTCCGTGCGTGAAACTCACGTTTTGTGTCAAAACTGGGCAAAAGCGGCGATTCTGTGCACGAAACGCACGTTTTGAGCCAAAACTGAGCAAAAGCGGCATTTCTGTGCACGAAACGCACGTTTTGTGCCAGAACTGAGTAAAAGCAGCGATTCTGTGCACGAAACGCACGTTTTGTGCCAATACAGAGCAGAAGCGTCGATTCTGTGCAAGAAGCGCAAGTTTTGTGCCAAAACAGGGCAAGAGCGGCGATTCTGTGCACGAAGCGCACGTTTTGTGCCAAAACTGAGAAAAAGCGCCGATTCTGTGCACGAAACGCACGTTTTGTGCCAAAAGGAGCAATTCGGTGCGTGAAACGCACGTTTTGGGCCAAAACTGAGCAGAAGCGGCGATTCTGAGCAGGAAACGCATGTTTTGTGCCAAAACTACACAAAAGTGGCATTTCTGTGCACGAATTGCTAGTTTTGTGCAAATAATGAGCAAAAGCAGCGATTCTGTGCACGAAACGCAGGTTTTGTGCCAAAACTGAGCAAAAACGGCGATTCTGTGCACGAAGCGCACGTTTTGTGCTAAAACAGAGCAAAAGCGGCGATTCGGCGCAATGTGCATGTTTTGTGCAAAAACAGAGCAAAAGCGGCGATTCTGTGCAAGAACGGCAAGCTTTGTGCCAAAACAGAGCAAGAGCGGCGATTCTTCGCACGAAGCGCACGTTTTGTGCCAAAACTGAGCTGAAGCGGCGATTCTGTGCACGACACGCACGTTTTGGGCCAAAACTAAGCAAAATCGGCGATTCTGTGCACGAAATGCTAGTTTTGTGCCAAAACTGAGCATAAGCGGCGATTCTGTGCACGAAACGCCTGTTTTGTGCCAAAACTGAGCAAAAGCAGCGATTCTGTGCACAAAACGCCCGCCTTGTGCCAAAACTGAGCAAAAGCGGTGATTCTGTGCACGAAACGCACGTTTTGTGCCAAAACTCTGCAAAAGCGGCGATTCTGTGCACGAAACGCACGTTTTGTGCCAGGAGGAGCAATTCCGTTCGTGAAACTCACGTTTTGTGCCAAAACTGGGCAAAAGCGGCGATTCTGTGCACGAATCGCGGGTTTTGTGCCAAAACTGAGCGAAAGCGGCGATTCTGTGCACGAAACGCACGTTTTGTGCCAATAAGGAGCAAAAGCGGCGATTTTGAGCACGAAACGCCGGTTTTATGCCAAAAGGAGCAATTCTGTGCACGAAACGCACGTTTTGTGCCAGGAGGAGCAATTCGGTGCGTGAAACGCACGATTTTTGCCAAAACTGAGCAAAAGCGGCGATTCTGTGCACGTAACGCACGTTTTGTGCCGAAACTGAGCAAAAGCAGCGATTCTGTGCACGAAACGTCCGTTTTGTGCCAATACAGAGCAGAAGCGTCGATTCTGTGCAAGAAGCGCAAGTTTTGTGCCAAAACAGAGCAAAAGCGGCATTTCTGTGCACGAATCGCGGGTTTTGTGCCAAAACTGACCAAAAGCAGCGATTCTGTGCACGAAACGCACGTTTTGTGCCAAAACTGAGCAAAAGCGGCGATTCTGTTAATGAAACGCACGTTTTGTGCCGAAACTGAGCAAAAGCAGCGATTCTGTGCACGAAACGCACGTTTTGTGCCAAAACTGAGCAAAAGCGGCGATTCTGTGCACGAAACGCACGTTTTGTGACAGGAGGAGCATTTCCGTTCGTGAAACTCACGTTTTGTGCCAAAACAGAGTAAAAGCGGCGATTCTGTGCACGAAACGCACGTTTTGTGCCAAAACTGAGCAAAAGCGGTTATTCTGTGCACGAAACGCGCGTTTTGTGCCAAAGCTGAGCAAAAGCGGCGATTCTGTGCACGAAACGCACGTTTTGTGCCACAACTGAGCAAAAGCGGTGATTCTGTGTACGAAACGCACGTTTTGTGCCAGGAGGAGCAATTCGGTGCGTGAAACGCACGATTTGTGCCAAAACTGAGCAAAAGCGGCGATTCTGTGCACGAGACGCACGTTTTGAGCCGAAACTGAGCAAAAGCGGCGATTCTGTGCACGAAACGCACGTTTTGTGCCAAAACAAAGCAAAAGCGGCGATTCTGTGCACGAAACGCCTGTTTTGGGCCAAAACTGAGCAAAAGCAGCGATTCTGTGCGCGAAACGCCCGTCTTGTGCCAAAACTGAGCAAATGCGGTGATTCTGTGCACGAAACGCCCGTTTTGTGCCAAAACTGAGCAAAAGCGGTGATTCTGTGCACGAAACGCCCGTTTTGTGCCAAAAATGAGCAAAAGCAGCGATTCTGTGCACGAAACGCCCGTTATGAGCCAAAACTGAGCAAAAGCGGCGATTCTGAGCACGAAACGCACGTTTTGTGCCAAAACTGAGAAAAAGCGGCGATTCTGAGCACGAAACGCGGGATTCGTGCCAACCCTGAGCAAAAGCGGCGATTCTGTGCACGAAACGCCCGTTTTGTGCCAAAACTGAGCAAAAGCAGCGATTCTGTGCACGAATCGCGGGTTTTGTGCCAAAACTGAGCAAACGCGGCGATTCTGTGCACGAAACGCACGTTTTGTGCCAAAACTCTGCACAAGCGGCGATTCTGTGCACGAAACGCACGTTTTGTGCCAGGAGGAGCAATTCCGTTCGTGAAACTCACGTTTTGTGCCAAAACTGGGCAAAAGCGGCGATTCTGTGCACGAATCGCGGGTTTTGTGCCAAAACTGAGCGAAAGCGGCGATTCTGTGCACGAAACGCACGTTTTGTGCCAATAAGGAGCAAAAGCGGCGATTTTGAGCACGAAACGCCGGTTTTATGCCAAAAGGAGCAATTCTGTGCACGAAACGCACGTTTTGTGCCAGGAGGAGCAATTCGGTGCGTGAAACGCACGATTTGTGCCAAAACTGCGCAAAAGCGGCGATTCTGTGCACGTAACGCACGTTTTGTGCCGAAACTGAGCAAAAGCAGCGATTCTGTGCACGAAACGCCCGTTTTGTGCCAATACAGAGCAGAAGCGTCGATTCTGTGCAAGAAGCGCAAGTTTTGTGCCAAAACAGAGCAAAAGCGGCATTTCTGTGCACGAATCGCGGGTTTTGTGCCAAAACTGACCAAAAGCAGCGATTCTGTGCACGAAACGCACGTTTTGTGCCAAAACTGAGCAAAAGCGGCGATTCTGTTAATGAAACGCACGTTTTGTGCCGAAACTGAGCAAAAGCAGCGATTCTGTGCACGAAACGCACGTTTTGTGCCAAAACTGAGCAAAAGCGGCGATTCTGTGCACGAAACGCACGTTTTGTGACAGGAGGAGCATTTCCGTTCGTGAAACTCACGTTTTGTGCCAAAACAGAGTAAAAGCGGCGATTCTGTGCACGAAACGCACGTTTTGTGCCAAAACTGAGCAAAAGCGGTTATTCTGTGCACGAAACGCGCGTTTTGTGCCAAAGCTGAGCAAAAGCGGCGATTCTGTGCACTCAACGCACGTTTTGTGCCACAACTGAGCAAAAGCGGTGATTCTGTGTACGAAACGCACGTTTTGTGCCAGGAGGAGCAATTCGGTGCGTGAAACGCACGATTTGTGCCAAAACTGAGCAAAAGCAGCGATTCTGTGCGCGAAACGCCCGTCTTGTGCCAAAACTGAGCAAATGCGGTGATTCTGTGCACGAAACGCCCGTTTTGTGCCAAAACTGAGCAAAAGCGGTGATTCTGTGCACGAAACGCCCGTTTTGTGCCAAAAATGAGCAAAAGCAGCGATTCTGTGCACGAAACGCCCGTTATGAGCCAAAACTGAGCAAAAGCGGCGATTCTGAGCACGAAACGCACGTTTTGTGCCAAAACTGAGAAAAAGCGGCGATTCTGAGCACGAAACGCGGGATTCGTGCCAACCCTGAGCAAAAGCGGTTATTCTGTGCACGAAACGCGCGTTTTGTGCCAAAGCTGAGCAAAAGCGGCGATTCTGTGCACTCAACGCACGTTTTGTGCCAAAACTGAGCAAAAGCGGCGATTCTGTGCACGAAACGCACGTTTTGTGCCAAAACTGAGAAAAAGCGGCGATTCTGTGCACGAAACGCACGTTTTGTGCCAGGAGGAGCAATTCCGTGCGTGAAACTCACGTTTTGTGTCAAAACTGGGCAAAAGCGGCGATTCTGTGCACGAAACGCACGTTTTGAGCCAAAACTGAGCAAAAGCGGCATTTCTGTGCACGAAACGCACGTTTTGTGCCAGAACTGAGTAAAAGCAGCGATTCTGTGCACGAAACGCACGTTTTGTGCCAATACAGAGCAGAAGCGTCGATTCTGTGCAAGAAGCGCAAGTTTTGTGCCAAAACAGGGCAAGAGCGGCGATTCTGTGCACGAAGCGCACGTTTTGTGCCAAAACTGAGAAAAAGCGCCGATTCTGTGCACGAAACGCACGTTTTGTGCCAAAAGGAGCAATTCGGTGCGTGAAACGCACGTTTTGGGCCAAAACTGAGCAGAAGCGGCGATTCTGAGCAGGAAACGCATGTTTTGTGCCAAAACTACGCAAAAGTGGCATTTCTGTGCACGAATTGCTAGTTTTGTGCAAATAATGAGCAAAAGCAGCGATTCTGTGCACGAAACGCAGGTTTTGTGCCAAAACTGAGCAAAAACGGCGATTCTGTGCACGAAGCGCACGTTTTGTGCTAAAACAGAGCAAAAGCGGCGATTCGGCGCAATGTGCATGTTTTGTGCAGAAACAGAGCAAAAGCGGCGATTCTGTGCAAGAAGGGCAAGCTTTGTGCCAAAACAGAGCAAGAGCGGCGATTCTTCGCACGAAGCGCACGTTTTGTGCCAAAACTGAGCTGAAGCGGCGATTCTGTGCACGACACGCACGTTTTGGGCCAAAACTAAGCAAAATCGGCGATTCTGTGCACGAAATGCTAGTTTTGTGCCAAAACTGAGCATAAGCGGCGATTCTGTGCACGAAACGCCTGTTTTGTGCCAAAACTGAGCAAAAGCAGCGATTCTGTGCACAAAACGCCCGCCTTGTGCCAAAACTGAGCAAAAGCGGTGATTCTGTGCACGAAACGCACGTTTTGTGCCAAAACTCTGCAAAAGCGGCGATTCTGTGCACGAAACGCACGTTTTGTGCCAGGAGGAGCAATTCCGTTCGTGAAACTCACGTTTTGTGCCAAAACTGGGCAAAAGCGGCGATTCTGTGCACGAATCGCGGGTTTTGTGCCAAAACTGAGCGAAAGCGGCGATTCTGTGCACGAAACGCACGTTTTGTGCCAATAAGGAGCAAAAGCGGCGATTTTGAGCACGAAACGCCGGTTTTATGCCAAAAGGAGCAATTCTGTGCACGAAACGCACGTTTTGTGCCAGGAGGAGCAATTCGGTGCGTGAAACGCACGATTTTTGCCAAAACTGAGCAAAAGCGGCGATTCTGTGCACGTAACGCACGTTTTGTGCCGAAACTGAGCAAAAGCAGCGATTCTGTGCACGAAACGTCCGTTTTGTGCCAATACAGAGCAGAAGCGTCGATTCTATGCAAGAAGCGCAAGTTTTGTGCCAAAACAGAGCAAAAGCGGCATTTCTGTGCACGAATCGCGGGTTTTGTGCCAAAACTGACCAGAAGCAGCGATTCTGTGCACGAAACGCACGTTTTGTGCCAAAACTGAGCAAAAGCGGCGATTCTGTTAATGAAACGCACGTTTTGTGCCGAAACTGAGCAAAAGCAGCGATTCTGTGCACGAAACGCACGTTTTGTGCCAAAACTGAGCAAAAGCGGCGATTCTGTGCACGAAACGCACGTTTTGTGACAGGAGGAGCATTTCCGTTCGTGAAACTCACGTTTTGTGCCAAAACAGAGTAAAAGCGGCGATTCTGTGCACGAAACGCACGTTTTGTGCCAAAACTGAGCAAAAGCGGTTATTCTGTGCACGAAACGCGCGTTTTGTGCCAAAGCTGAGCAAAAGCGGCGATTCTGTGCACGAAACGCACGTTTTGTGCCACAACTGAGCAAAAGCGGTGATTCTGTGTACGAAACGCACGTTTTGTGCCAGGAGGAGCAATTCGGTGCGTGAAACGCATCATTTGTGCCAAAACTGAGCAAAAGCGGCGATTCTGTGCACGAGACGCACGTTTTGAGCCGAAACTGAGCAAAAGCGGCGATTCTGTGCACGAAACGCACGTTTTGTGCCAAAACAAAGCAAAAGCGGCGATTCTGTGCACGAAACGCCTGTTTTGGGCCAAAACTGAGCAAAAGCAGCGATTCTGTGCGCGAAACGCCCGTCTTGTGCCAAAACTGAGCAAATGCGGTGATTCTGTGCACGAAACGCCCGTTTTGTGCCAAAACTGAGCAAAAGCGGTGATTCTGTGCACGAAACGCCCGTTTTGTGCCAAAAATGAGCAAAAGCAGCGATTCTGTGCACGAAACGCCCGTTATGAGCCAAAACTGAGCAAAAGCGGCGATTCTGAGCACGAAACGCACGTTTTGTGCCAAAACTGAGAAAAAGCGGCGATTCTGAGCACGAAACGCGGGATTCGTGCCAACCCTGAGCAAAAGCGGCGATTCTGTGCACGAAACGCCCGTTTTGTGCCAAAACTGAGCAAAAGCAGCGATTCTGTGCACGAATCGCGGGTTTTGTGCCAAAACTGAGCAAACGCGGCGATTCTGTGCACGAAACGCACGTTTTGTGCCAAAACTCTGCACAAGCGGCGATTCTGTGCACGAAACGCACGTTTTGTGCCAGGAGGAGCAATTCCGTTCGTGAAACTCACGTTTTGTGCCAAAACTGGGCAAAAGCGGCGATTCTGTGCACGAATCGCGGGTTTTGTGCCAAAACTGAGCGAAAGCGGCGATTCTGTGCACGAAACGCACGTTTTGTGCCAATAAGGAGCAAAAGCGGCGATTTTGAGCACGAAACGCCGGTTTTATGCCAAAAGGAGCAATTCTGTGCACGAAACGCACGTTTTGTGCCAGGAGGAGCAATTCGGTGCGTGAAACGCACGATTTGTGCCAAAACTGAGCAAAAGCGGCGATTCTGTGCACGTAACGCACGTTTTGTGCCGAAACTGAGCAAAAGCAGCGATTCTGTGCACGAAACGCCCGTTTTGTGCCAATACAGAGCAGAAGCGTCGATTCTGTGCAAGAAGCGCAAGTTTTGTGCCAAAACAGAGCAAAAGCGGCATTTCTGTGCACGAATCGCGGGTTTTGTGCCAAAACTGACCAAAAGCAGCGATTCTGTGCACGAAACGCACGTTTTGTGCCAAAACTGAGCAAAAGCGGCGATTCTGTTAATGAAACGCACGTTTTGTGCCGAAACTGAGCAAAAGCAGCGATTCTGTGCACGAAACGCACGTTTTGTGCCAAAACTGAGCAAAAGCGGCGATTCTGTGCACGAAACGCACGTTTTGTGACAGGAGGAGCATTTCCGTTCGTGAAACTCACGTTTTGTGCCAAAACAGAGTAAAAGCGGCGATTCTGTGCACGAAACGCACGTTTTGTGCCAAAACTGAGCAAAAGCGGTTATTCTGTGCACGAAACGCGCGTTTTGTGCCAAAGCTGAGCAAAAGCGGCGATTCTGAGCACGAAACGCGGGATTCGTGCCAACCCTGAGCAAAAGCGGTTATTCTGTGCACGAAACGCGCGTTTTGTGCCAAAGCTGAGCAAAAGCGGCGATTCTGTGCACTCAACGCACGTTTTGTGCCAAAACTGAGCAAAAGCGGCGATTCTGTGCACGAAACGCACGTTTTGTGCCACAACTGAGCAAAAGCGGTGATTCTGTGTACGAAACGCACGTTTTGTGCCAGGAGGAGCAATTCGGTGCGTGAAACGCACGATTTGTGCCAAAACTGAGCAAAAGCGGCGATTCTGTGCACGAGACGCACGTTTTGAGCCGAAACTGAGCAAAAGCGGCGATTCTGTGCACGAAACGCACGTTTTGTGCCAAAACAAGGCAAAAGCGGCGATTCTGTGCACGAAACGCACGTTTTGTGCCAATAATGAGCAAAAGGGCGATTCTGAGCACGAAACGCCAGTTTTGTGCCAAAAGGAGCAATTCTGTGCACGAAACGCACGTTTTGTGCAAAAGGAGCAACTCGGTGAGTGAAACGCACGTTTTGCGCCAAAACGGAGCAAAAGCGGCGATTCTGTGTTCGAATCGCGGGTTTTGTGCCAAAACTGAGCAAAAGCAGCGATTCTGTGCACGAAACGCCCGTTTTGTACCACAACTGTGCGAAAGCGGCGATTCTGTGCACGAAACGCACGTTTTGTGACAATAAGGAGCAAAAGCGGCGATTCTGTGCACGACACGCACGTTTTGTGCCAAAACCAAGCAAAAGCGGCGATTCTGTGCACGAAACGCTAGTTTTGTGCAAATAATGAACAAAAGCGGCGATTCTGTGCACGAATCGCAGGTTTTGCGCCAAAACTGAGCAAACGCTGCGATTCTGTGCACGAAACGCACGTTTTGTGCCAAAACTGAGCAAAAGCGGCGATTCTGTGCACGAAACGCACGTTTTGTGCCAAAGCGAGCAATTCTGTGCACCAAACGCACGTTTTGTGCCAAAAGGAGCAAGTCGGTGCGTGAAACCCGCGTTTTGTGCCAAAACTGAGCAAAAGCGGCGATTCTGTGCACGAAACGCACGTTTTGTGCCAGAACTGAGTAAAAGCGGCGATTCTGTGCACGAAACGCACGTTTTGTGCCAATACAGAGCAGAAGCGTCGATTCTGTGCAAGAAGCGCAAGTTTTGTGCCAAAACACAGCAAGAGCGGCGATTCTGTGCACGAATCGCGGGTTTTGTGCCAAATCTGAGCAAAAGCGGTGATTCTGTGCACGAAACGCACGTTTTGTGCCACAACTGAGCAAAAGCGGCGATTCTGTGCACGAAACGCACGTTTTGTGCCAAAACAAAGCAGAAGCGGCGATTCGGCGCGAAGCGCACGTTTTGTGCCAAAACAGAGCAAAAACGGTGATTCTGTGAACGAAACGCACGTTTTGTGCCAGGAGGAGCAATTCGGTGCGTGAAACGCATTACATGAGCCCAAACTGAGCAAAACCGCGATTCTGTGTACGAAACGCACGTTTTGAGCCGAAACTGAGCAAAAGCGGCGATTCTGTGCACGATACGCACGTTTTTCTGCAAAACAGAGCAAAATGGCGATTCTGTGCACGAAACGCACGTTTTGTGCCAAAACTGAGCAAAAGCGGCGATTCTGTTAATGAAACGCACGTTTTGTGCCAGAAGGAGCTATTCGATGCGTGAAACGCACGTTTTGTGCCACAACTGAGCAAAAGCGGCGACTCTGTGCACGAAACGCACGTTTTGTGCCAAAACTCTGCACAAGCGGCGATTCTGTGCACGAAACGCACGTTTTGTGCCAGGAGGAGCAATTCCGTTCGTGAAACTCACGTTTTGTGCCAAAACTGGGCAAAAGCGGCGATTCTGTGCATGAATCGCGGGTTTTGTGCCAAAACTGAGCGAAAGCGGCGATTCTGTGCACGAAACGCACGTTTTGTGCCAATAAGGAGCAAAAGCGGCGATTTTGAGCACGAAACGCCGGTTTTATGCCAAAAGGAGCAATTCTGTGCACGAAACGCACGTTTTGTGCCAGGAGGAGCAATTCGGTGCGTGAAACGCACGATTTGTGCCAAAACTGAGCAAAAGCGGCGATTCTGTGCACGTAACGCACGTTTTGTGCCGAAACTGAGCAAAAGCAGCGATTCTGTGCACGAAACGCACGTTTTGTGACAGGAGGAGCATTTCCGTTCGTGAAACTCACGTTTTGTGCCAAAACAGAGTAAAAGCGGCGATTCTGTGCACGAAACGCACGTTTTGTGCCAAAGCTGATCAAAAGCGGCGATTCTGTGCACTCAACGCACGTTTTGTGCCAGGAGGAGCAATTCGGTGCGTGAAACGCACGATTTGTGCCAAAACTGAGCAAAAGCGGCGATTCTGTGCACGTAACGCACGTTTTGTGCCGAAACTGAGCGAAAGCAGCGATTCTGTGCACGAAACGCCCGTTTTGTGCCAATACAGAGCAGAAGCGTCGATTCTGTGCCAGAAGCGCAAGTTTTGTGCCAAAACAGAGCAAAAGCGGCATTTCTGTGCACGAATCGCGGGTTTTGTGCCAAAACTGACCAAAAGCAGCGATTCTGTGCACGAAACGCACGTTTTGTTCCAAAACTAAGCAAAAGCGGCGATTCTGTTAATGAAACGCACGTTTTGTGCCGAAACTGAGCAAAAGCAGCGATTCTGTGCACGAAACGCACGTTTTGTGCCAAAACTGAGCAAAAGCGGCGATTCTGTGCACGAAACGCACGTTTTGTGACAGGAGGAGCATTTCCGTTCGTGAAACTCACGTTTTGTGCCAAAACAGAGTAAAAGCGGCGATTCTGTGCACGAAACGCACGTTTTGTTCCAAAACTGAGCAAAAGCGGTTATCCTGTGCACGAAACGCGCGTTTTGTGCCAAAGCTGAGCAAAAGCGGCGATTCTGTGCACTCAATGCACGTTTTGTGCCAAAACTGAGCAAAAGCGGCGATTCTGTGCACGAAACGCACGTTTTGTGCCACAACTGAGCAAAAGCGGTGATTCTGTGTACGAAACGCACGTTTTGTGCCAGGAGGAGCAATTCGGTGCGTGAAACGCACGATTTGTGCCAAAACTGAGCAAAAGCGGCGATTCTGTGCACGAGACGCACGTTTTGAGCCGAAACTGAGCAAAAGCGGCGATTCTGTGCACGAAACGCACGTTTTGTGCCAAAACAAGGCAAAAGCGGCGATTCTGTGCACGAAACGCACGTTTTGTGCCAATAATGAGCAAAAGGGCGATTCTGAGCACGAAACGCCAGTTTTGTGCCAAAAGGAGCAATTCTGTGCACGAAACGCACGTTTTGTGCAAAAGGAGCAACTCGGTGAGTGAAACGCACGTTTTGCGCCAAAACGGAGCAAAAGCGGCGATTCTGTGTTCGAATCGCGGGTTTTGTGCCAAAACTGAGCAAAAGCAGCGATTCTGTGCACGAAACGCCCGTTTTGTACCACAACTGTGCGAAAGCGGCGATTCTGTGCACGAAACGCACGTTTTGTGACAATAAGGAGCAAAAGCGGCGATTCTGTGCACGACACGCACGTTTTGTGCCAAAACCAAGCAAAAGCGGCGATTCTGTGCACGAAACGCTAGTTTTGTGCAAATAATGAACAAAAGCGGCGATTCTGTGCACGAATCGCAGGTTTTGCGCCAAAACTGAGCAAACGCTGCGATTCTGTGCACGAAACGCACGTTTTGTGCCAAAACTGAGCAAAAGCGGCGATTCTGTGCACGAAACGCACGTTTTGTGCCAAAGCGAGCAATTCTGTGCACCAAACGCACGTTTTGTGCCAAAAGGAGCAAGTCGGTGCGTGAAACCCGCGTTTTGTGCCAAAACTGAGCAAAAGCGGCGATTCTGTGCACGAAACGCACGTTTTGTGCCAGAACTGAGTAAAAGCGGCGATTCTGTGCACGAAACGCACGTTTTGTGCCAATACAGAGCAGAAGCGTCGATTCTGTGCAAGAAGCGCAAGTTTTGTGCCAAAACACAGCAAGAGCGGCGATTCTGTGCACGAATCGCGGGTTTTGTGCCAAATCTGAGCAAAAGCGGTGATTCTGTGCACGAAACGCACGTTTTGTGCCACAACTGAGCAAAAGCGGCGATTCTGTGCACGAAACGCACGTTTTGTGACAGGAGGAGCATTTCCGTTCGTGAAACTCACGTTTTGTGCCAAAACAGAGCAAAAGCGGCGATTCTGTGCACTCAACGCACGTTTTGTGCCAAAACTGAGCAAAAGCGGCGATTCTGTGCACGAAACGCACGTTTTGTGCCACAACTGAGCAAAAGCGGTGATTCTGTGTACGAAACGCACGTTTTGTGCCAGGAGGAGCAATTCGGTGCGTGAAACGCACGATTTGTGCCAAAACTGAGCAAAAGCGGCGATTCTGTGCACGAGACGCACGTTTTGAGCCGAAACTGAGCAAAAGCGGCGATTCTGTGCACGAAACGCACGTTTTGTGCCAAAACAAGGCAAAAGCGGCGATTCTGTGCACGAAACGCACGTTTTGTGCCAATAATGAGCAAAAGGGCGATTCTGAGCACGAAACGCCAGTTTTGTGCCAAAAGGAGCAATTCTGTGCACGAAACGCACGTTTTGTGCAAAAGGAGCAACTCGGTGAGTGAAACGCACGTTTTGCGCCAAAACGGAGCAAAAGCGGCGATTCTGTGTTCGAATCGCGGGTTTTGTGCCAAAACTGAGCAAAAGCAGCGATTCTGTGCACGAAACGCCCGTTTTGTACCACAACTGTGCGAAAGCGGCGATTCTGTGCACGAAACGCACGTTTTGTGACAATAAGGAGCAAAGGCGGCGATTCTGTGCACGACACGCACGTTTTGTGCCTAAACCAAGCAAAAGCGGCGATTCTGTGCACGAAACGCTAGTTTTGTGCAAATAATGAACAAAAGCGGCGATTCTGTGCACGAATCGCAGGTTTTGCGCCAAAACTGAGCAAACGCTGCGATTCTGTGCACGAAACGCACGTTTTGTGCCAAAACTGAGCAAAAGCGGCGATTCTGTGCACGAAACGCACGTTTTGTGCCAAAGCGAGCAATTCTGTGCACCAAACGCACGTTTTGTGCCAAAAGGAGCAAGTCGGTGCGTGAAACCCGCGTTTTGTGCCAAAACTGAGCAAAAGCGGCGATTCTGTGCACGAAACGCACGTTTTGTGCCAGAACTGAGTAAAAGCGGCGATTCTGTGCACGAAACGCACGTTTTGTGCCAATGCAGAGCAGAAGCGTCGATTCTGTCCAAGAAGCGCAAGTTTTGTGCCAAAACACAGCAAGAGCGGCGATTCTGTGCACGAATCGCGGGTTTTGTGCCAAATCTGAGCAAACGCGGCGATTCTGTGCACGAAACGCACGTTTTGTGCCAAAACAGAGCAAAAGCGGCGATTCTGTGCACGAAACGCACGTTTTGTGCTAGAGCGAGCAATTCTGTGCACAAAACGCACGTTTTGTGCCAAAAGGAGCAATTCGGTGCCTGACACCCGCGTTTTGTGCCAAAACTAAGCAGAAGCAGCGATTCTGTGCACGAAAGGCACGTCTTGTGCCAAAACTAAGCAAAACCGGCGATTCTGTGCACGAAGCGCACGTTTTGTGCCTAAACTGAGCTGAAGCGGCGATTCTGTGCACGAAACGCACGTTTTGTGCCAAAACTCTGCAAAAGCAGCGATTCTGTGCACGAAACGAACGTTTTGTTGCAAAACAGAGCAAAAGCGGCGATTCTGCGCACGAAACGCACGTTTTGAGCCGAAACTGAGCAAAAGCGGTGATTCTGTGCACGAAACGCACGTTTTGTGCCACAACTGAGCAAAAGCGGCGATTCTGTGCACGAAACGCACGTTTTGTGCCAAAACAAAGCAGAAGCGGCGATTCGGCGCGAAGCGCACGTTTTGTGCCAAAACAGAGCAAAAACGGTGATTCTGTGTACGAAACGCACGTTTTGTGCCAGGAGGAGCAATTCGGTGCGTGAAACGCATTACATGTGCCCAAACTGAGCAAAACCGCGATTCTGTGTACGAAACGCACGTTTTGAGCCGAAACTGAGCAAAAGCGGCGATTCTGTGCACGATACGCACGTTTTTCTGCAAAACAGAGCAAAATGGCGATTCTGTGCACGAAACGCACGTTTTGTGCGAAAACTGAGCAAAAGCGGCGATTCTGTTAATGAAACGCACGTTTTGTGCCAGAAGGAGCTATTCGATGCGTGAAACGCACGTTTTGTGCCACAACTGAGCAACAGCGGCGAATCTGTGCACGAAACGCACGTTTTGTGCAAAAGGAGCAATTCCGTGAGTGAAACGCGCGTTTTGTCTCAAAACTGAGCGAAAGCGGCGATTCTGTGCACGAAACGCACGTTTTGTGACAATAAGGAGCAAAAGCGGCGATTCTGTGCACGACACGCATGTTTTGTGCCAACACTGAGCAAAAACGGCGATTCTGAGCACGAAACGCTAGTTTTGTGCAAATAATGAACAAAAGCGGCGATTCTGTGCACGAAACGACCGTTTTATGCCAAAACTGAGCAAAAGCGGCGATTCTGTGCACGAAACGCCTGTTTTGGGCCAAAACTGAGCAAAAGCAGCGATTCTGTGCGCGAAACGCCCGTCTTGTGCCAAAACTGAGCAAATGCGGTGATTCTGTGCACGAAACGCCCGTTTTGTGCCAAAACTGAGCAAAAGCGGTGATTCTGTGCACGAAACGCCCGTTTTGTGCCAAAACTGAGCAAAAGCAGCGATTCTGTGCACGAATCGCGGGTTTTGTGCCGAAACTGAGCAAAAGCGGCGATTCTGTGCACGAATCGCGGGTTTTGTGCCAAAACTGAGCAAAAGCAGCGATTCTGTGCACGAAACGCCCGTTTTCTGCCAAAACTGAGCAAAAGCGGTAATTCTGTGCACGAAACGCCCGTTTTGTGCCAAAACCGAGCAAAAGCGGTGATTCTGTGCACGAAACGCCCGTTTTGTGCCAAAACTGAGCAAAAGCAGCGATTCTGTGCACGAATTGCGGGTTTTGTGCCGAAACTGAGCAAAAGCAGCGATTCTGTGCAGGAAACGCCCGTTTTGTGCCAAAACTGAGCCAAAGCGGTGATTCTGTGCACGAAACGCCCGTTTTGTGCCACAACTGAGCAAAAGCAGCGATTCTGTGCACGAATCGCAGGTTTTGCGCCAAAACTGAGCAAACGCTGCGATTCTGTGCACGAAACGCACGTTTTGTGCCAAAACTGAGCAAAAGCGGCGATTCTGTGCACGAAACGCACGTTTTGTGCCAAAGCGACCAATTCTGTGCACCAAACGCACGTTTTGTGCCAAAACTCAGCAAAAGCGGCGATTCTGTGCACGAAACGCACGTTTTGTGCCAGGAGGAGCAATTCCGTGCGTGAAACTCACGTTTTGTGTCAAAACTGGGCAAAAGCGGCGATTCTGTGCACGAAACGCACGTTTTGAGCCAAAACTGAGCAAAAGCGGCGAATCTGTGCACGAAACGCACGTTTTGTGCAAAAGGAGCAATTCGGTGAGTGAAACGCGCGTTTTGTCTCAAAACTGAGCGAAAGCGGCGATTCTGTGCACGAAACGCACGTTTTGTGACAATAAGGAGCAAAAGCGGCGATTCTGTGCACGACACGCACGTTTTGTGCCAAAACCAAGCAAAAGCGGCGATTCTGTGCACGAAACGCTAGTTTTGTGCAAATAATGAACAAAAGCGGCGATTCTGTGCACGAAACGACCGTTTTATGCCAAAACTGAGCAAAAGCGGCGATTCTGTGCACGAAACGCCTGTTTTGGGCCAAAACTGAGCAAAAGCAGCGATTCTGTGCGCGAAACGCCCGTCTTGTGCCAAAACTGAGCAAAAGCAGCGATTCTGTGCACGAATCGCGGGTTTTGTGCCGAAACTGAGCAAAAGCGGCGATTCTGTGCACGAATCGCGGGTTTTGTGCCAAAACTGAGCAAAAGCAGCGATTCTGTGCACGAAACGCCCGTTTTCTGCCAAAACTGAGCAAAAGCGGTAATTCTGTGCACGAAACGCCCGTTTTGTGCCAAAACCGAGCAAAAGCGGTGATTCTGTGCACGAAACGCCCGTTTTGTGCCAAAACTGAGCAAAAGCAGCGATTCTGTGCACGAATTGCGGGTTTTGTGCCGAAACTGAGCAAAAGCAGCGATTCTGTGCAGGAAACGCCCGTTTTGTGCCAAAACTGAGCCAAAGCGGTGATTCTGTGCACGAAACGCCCGTTTTGTGCCAAAACTGAGCAAAAGCAGCGATTCTGTGCACGAATCGCAGGTTTTGCGCCAAAACTGAGCAAACGCTGCGATTCTGTGCACGAAACGCACGTTTTGTGCCAAAACTGAGCAAAAGCGGCGATTCTGTGCACGAAACGCACGTTTTGTGCCAAAGCGAGCAATTCTGTGCACCAAACGCACGTTTTGTGCCAAAAGGAGCAAGTCGGTGCGTGAAACCCGCGTTTTGTGCCAAAACTGAGCAAAAGCGGCGATTCTGTGCACGAAACGCACGTTTTGTGCCAGAACTGAGTAAAAGCGGCGATTCTGTGCACGAAACGCACGTTTTGTGCCAATACAGATCAGAAGCGTCGATTCTGTGCAAGAAGCGCAAGTTTTGTGCCAAAACACAGCAAGAGCAGCGATTCTGTGCACGAAACCCACGTTTTGTTGCAAAACAGAGCAAAAGCGGCGATTCTGTGCAAGAAGCGCAAGCTTTGTGCCAAAACAGAGCAAGAGCGGCGATTCTGTGCACGAAACGCACGTTTTGTGCCAAAACTGAGAAAAAGCGGCGATTCTGTGCACGAAACGCACGTTTTGTGCCAAAACTCAGCAAAAGCGGCGATTCTGTGCACGAAACGCACGTTTTGTGCCAGGAGGAGCAATTCCGTGCGTGAAACTCACGTTTTGTGTCAAAACTGGGCAAAAGCGGCGATTCTGTGCACGAAACGCACGTTTTGAGCCAAAACTGAGCAAAAGCGGCGATTCTGTGCACGAAACGCACGTTTTGTGCCAGAACTGAGTAAAAGCAGCGATTCTGTGCACGAAACGCACGTTTTGTGCCAATACAGAGCAGAAGCGTCGATTCTGTGCAAGAAGCGCACGTTTTGTGCCAAAACTGAGAAAAAGCGCCGATTCTGTGCACGAAACGCACGTTTTGTGCCAAAAGGAGCAATTCGGTGCGTGAAACGCACGTTTTGGGCCAAAACTGAGCAGAAGCGGCGATTCTGAGCAGGAAACGCATGTTTTGTGCCAAAACTACGCAAAAGTGGCATTTCTGTGCACGAATTGCTAGTTTTGCGCAAATAATGAGCAAAAGCAGCGATTCTGTGCACGAAACGCAGGTTTTGTGCCAAAACTGAGCAAAAACGGCGATTCTGTGCACGAAGCGCACGTTATGTGCTTAAACAGAGCAAAAGCGGCGATTCGGCGCAATGTGCATGTTTTGTGCAAAAACAGAGCAAAAGCGGCGATTCTGTGCAAGAAGGGCAAGCTTTGTGCCAAAACAGAGCAAGAGCGGCGATTCTGCGCACGAAGCGCACGTTTTGTGCCAAAACTGAGCTGAAGCGGCGATTCTGTGCACGAATCGCGGGTTTTGTGCCAAAACTGAGCAAACGCGGCGATTCTGTGCACGAAACGCACGTTTTGTGCCAAAACTGAGCAAAAGCGGCGACTCTGTGCACGAAACGCACGTTTTGTGCCAAAACTCTGCAAAAGCGGCGATTCTGTGCACGAAACGCACGTTTTGTGCCAGGAGGAGCAATTCCGTTCGTGAAACTCACGTTTTGTGCCAAAACTGGGCAAAAGCGGCGATTCTGTGCACGAATCGCGGGTTTTGTGCCAAAACTGAGCAAAAGCGGCGATTCGGCGCAATGTGCATGTTTTGTGCAAAAACAGAGCAAAAGCGGCGATTCTGCGCACGAAGCGCACGTTTTGTGCCAAAACTGAGCTGAAGCGGCGATTCTGTGCACGAATCGCGGGTTTTGTGCCAAAACTGAGCAAACGCGGCGATTCTGTGCACGAAACGCACGTTTTGTGCCAAAACTGAGCAAAAGCGGCGACTCTGTGCACGAAACGCACGTTTTGTGCCAAAACTCTGCAAAAGCGGCGATTCTGTGCACGAAACGCACGTTTTGTGCCAGGAGGAGCAATTCCGTTCGTGAAACTCACGTTTTGTGCCAAAACTGGGCAAAAGCGGCGATTCTGCGCACGAATCGCGGGTTTTGTGCCAAAACTGAGCGAAAGCGGCGATTCTGTGCACGAAACGCACGTTTTGTGCCAATAAGGAGCAAAAGCGGCGATTTTGAGCACGAAACGCCGGTTTTATGCCAAAAGGAGCAATTCTGTGCACGAAACGCACGTTTTGTTGCAAAACAGAGCAAATTCGGCGATTCTGTGCAAGAAGCGCACGTTTTGTGCCAAAACTGAGAAAAAGCGGCGATTCTGTGCACGAAACGCACGTTTTGTGCCAAAACTCTGCAAAAGCGGCGATTCTGTGCACGAAACGCACGTTTTGTGCCAAAACCGAGCAAAAGCGGTGATTCTGTGCACGAAACGCCCGTTTTGTGCCAAATCTGAGCAAACGCGGCGATTCTGTGCACGAAACGCACGTTTTGTGCCAAAACAGAGCAAAAGCGGCGATTCTGTGCACGAAACGCACGTTTTGTGCTAGAGCGAGCAATTCTGTGCACAAAACGCACGTTTTGTGCCAAAAGGAGCAATTCTGTGCACAAAACGCACGTTTTGTGCCAAAAGGAGCAATTCGGTGCGTGACACCCGCGTTTTGTTCCAAAACTAAGCAGAAGCAGCGATTCTGTGCACGAAAGGCACGTCTTGTGCCAAAACTAAGCAAAAGCGGCGATTCTGTGCCCGAAACGCACGTTTTGTGCCAAAGCGAGCAATTCTGTGCACCAAACGCACGTTTTGCGCCAAAAGGAGCAATTCGGTGCGTGAAACGCACCATTTGTGCCAAAACTGAGCAAAAGCGGCGATTCTGTGCACGAAACGCAGGTTTTGTGCCAAAACTGTGCAAAAACGGCGATTCTGTGTACGAAGAGCACGTTTTGTGACAAAACTGAGCTGCAGCGGCGATTCTGTGCACGAAACGCACGTTTTGTGCCAGAAGAAGCAATCCGGTGCGTGAAACGCACGTTTTGTCCCAAAACTGTGCGAAAGCGGCGATTCTGTGCACGAAACGCCTGTTTTGTGCCAAAACTGAGCAAATGCGGTGATTCCGTGCACGAAACGCGCGTTTTGTAGCAGCACTGAGCAAAAGCTGCGTTCTGTGCACAAAACGCGGGATTTGAGCCAAAACTGAGCAAAATCGGCGATTCTGAGCACGAAACGCACGTTTAGTGCCAAAACCGAGCAAAAGCAGCGATTCTGTGCACGAAACGCACGTTTTGTGCAAAAGGAGCAATTCGGTGCGTGAAACCCGCGTTTTGTGCCAAAGCTGAGAAAAAGCGGCGATTCTGTGCACGAAACGCAAGTTTTGTGCCAAAACTGAGCAAAAGCAGCGATTCTGTGCACGAAACGCCAGTTTTGTGCCAAAACTGAGCGAAAGCGGCGACTCTGTGCACGAAACGCACGTTTTGTGCTAAAGCGAGCAATTCTGTGCACAAATCGCACGTTTTGTGCCAAAAGGAGCAATTCGGTGCGTGAAACCCGCGTTTTGTGCCAAAACTGAGAAAAAGCGGCGATTCTGTGCACGAAACGCACGTTTTGTGCCAAAACTCTGCAAAAGCGGCGATTCTGTGCACGAAACGCACGTTTTGAGCCAAAACTGAGCAAAAGCGGCGATTCTGTGCACGAAACGCACGTTTTGTGCCAGGAGGAGCAATTCCGTTCGTGAAACTCACGTTTTGTGCCAAAACTGGGCAAAAGCGGCGATTCTGTGCACGAAACGCCCGTTTTGTGCCAAAACTGAGCAAAAGCAGCGATTCTGTGCACGAATCGCGGGTTTTGTGCCAAAACTGAGCGAAAGCGGCGATTCTGTGCACGAAACGCACGTTTTGTGCCAATAAGGAGCAAAAGCGGCGATTTTGGGCACGAAACGCCGGTTTTATGCCAAAAGGAGCAATTCTGTGCACGAAACGCACGTTTTGTGCCAGGAGGAGCAATTCGGTGCGTGAAACGCACGATTTGTGCCAAAACTGAGCAAAAGCGGCGATTCTGTGCACGAAGGGCAAGCTTTGTGCCAAAACAGAGCAAGAGCAGCGATTCTGTGCACGAAACCCACGTTTTGTTGCAAAACAGAGCAAAAGCGGCGATTCTGTGCACGAAGCGCACGTTTTGTGCTAAGACACAGCAAAAGTGGCGATTCGGCGCAATGCGCACGTTTTGTTCAAAAACAGAGCAGAAGCGGCGATTCTGTGTACGAAACGCAGGTTTTGTGCCAGAAGGAGCAATCCGGTGCGTGAAACGCACGTTTTGTCCCAAAACTGAGCAAAAGCGCCGATTCTGTTAACGAAACGCACGTTTTGTGCCCAAACAGAGCAAAAGTGGCGATTCTGTGCACGAAGCGCACGTTTTGTGCCAAAAATGAGCAAAAGCGGCAACTCTGTGCACGAAACGCACGTTTTGTGCCAGAAGGAGCAATTCGGCGCGTGAAACGCACGTTTTGTCCCAAAACTGAGCAAAAGCGGCGATTCTGTGCACGAAACGCAGGTTTTGTGCCAGAAGGAGCAATCCGGTGCGTGAAACGCACGTTTTGTCCCAAAACTGAGCAAAAGCGCCGATTCTGTTAACGAAACGCACGTTTTGTGCCCAAACAGAGCAAAAGTGGCGATTCTGCGCACGAAGCGCACGTTCTGTGCCAAAACAGAGTAAAAGCGGCGATTCTGTGCACGAAACGCACGATTTGTGCCAAAACTGAGCAAAAGCGGTTATTCTGTGCACGAAACGCGCGTTTTGTGCCAAAGCTGAGCAAAAGCGGCGATTCTGTGCACGAAACGCACGTTTTGTGACAAAACAGAGCAAAAGCGGCGATTCTGTGCATGAAGCGCACGTTTTGTGCAAAAACTGAGCAAAAGCAGCGATACTGAGCACGGAACGCATGTTTCGTGCCAAAAGTGAGCAAAAGCGGCGATTCTGTGCACGAAACGCACGTTTTGAGCCAAAACTGCGCAAAAGCGGCGATTCTGTGGACGAAAGGCACGTTTTGAGCCAAAACTGAGCAAAAGCGGCGATTCTGTGGACGAAAGGCACGCTTTGTGCCAAAACTGAGCAAAAGCGGTTATTCTGTGCACGAAACGCGCGTTTTGTGCCAAAACTGAGCGAAAGCGGCGATTCTGTGCACGAAGCGCACGTTCTGTTCCAAAACAGAGTAAAAGCGGCGATTTTCTGCACGAAACGCACGTTTTTTGCCAAAACTGAGCAAAAACGACGATTCTGAGCACGAAACGCGGGATTCGTGCCAACCCTGAGCAAAAGCGGCGATTCTGTGCACGAACCGCACGTTTTGTTGCAAAACAGAGCAAAAGCGGCGATTCTGTGCACGAAGCGTACGTTTTGTGCAAAAACAGAGCAAGAGCGGCGATTCTGTGCACGAAACGCACGTCTTGTGCCAGAAATGAGTAAAAGCGGCGATTCTGTGCACGAAACGCACGTTTTGTGCCAATACAGAGCAGAAGCGTCGATTCTGTGCAAGAAGCGCAAGTTTTGTGCCAAAACACAGCAAGAGCAGCGATTCTGTGCACGAAACCCACGTTTTGTTGCAAAACAGAGCAAAAGCGGCGATTCTGTGCACGAAGCGTACGTTTTGTGCAAAAACTGAGCAAAAGCGGCGATTCTGTTAATGAAACGCACGTTTTGAGCCGAAACTGAGTAAAAGCGGCGATTCTGTGCACGAAACGCACGTTTTGTTGCAAAACAGATTAAAAACGGCGATTCTGTGCACGAAAGGTACGTTTTGTTGCAAAACAGAGCAGAAGCGTCGATTCTGTGCACGAAGCGCACGTTTTGTGCTAAGACACAGCAAAAGCGGCGATTCGGCGCAATGCGCACGTTTTGTTCAAAAACAGAGCAGAAGCGGCGATTCTGTGTACGAACCGCACGTTTTGTGTCAAAACTGAGCAAAAGCGGCAATTCTGTGCACGAAGCGCACGTTTTGTTTGCTTCGGGCTCGTCGAGCGTACAAGTTCCAGCCGCGTATTGCTTCCGTCTCATTATGCGTGCAATATCCAGCCGCGTATTGTTTCGGTATCGTTATGCGTATAAGTCCCATCTGCGTATTGCTTCGGTCTCGTCGAGCGTACAAGTTCCAGCCGCGTATTGCTTCGGTCTCGCTATGAGTGCAAGATCCTGCCGCGCATTGCTTCGGTATCGTTATGAGTATAAGTTCTAGCCGCGTATTGCTTCGGTCTCGTTATGCGTGCAGGTTCCAGCCGCGTATTGCTTCGGTCACGTCAAGCGTACAAGTTGCAGCCGGATAATGCTTCGGTCTCGTGATGCGTGCCAGTTCCAGCCGCGTATTGCTTCGGTTCCGTCAAGCGTACAAGTCCCAGCCGCGTATTGCTTTGGTCTCGTTATCCGTACAAGTCCCAGCCGCGTAATCCTTCGGTCTCGTTATGCGTACAAGTTCCAGCCGCGTATTGCTTCTGTCTCGTTACGCGTTCAAGTTCCAGCCGCGTAATCCTTCGGTCTCGTTATGCGTGCAAGTTCCAGCCGCGTATTGCTTCGGTCTCGTTATGCGTGCAATATCCAGCCGCGTATTGCTTCGGTCTCGTAATGCGTGCAAGATCCTGCCGCGTATTGCTTTGGTCTCGTCGAGCGTACAAGTACCAGCCGCGTATTGCTTCCTTCTCGGGGAGCGTACAAGTCCCAGCCGTGTAATCCTTCGGTTTCGTCGAGCCTACAAGTCCCTGCCGCGTATTGCTTCGGTCTCGTTATGCTTACAAGTCCCAGCCGCGTAATCCTTCGGTCTCGTTATGCGGACAAGTCCCAGCCGCGTATTACTTCGGTCTCGTTATGCGTGCATGTCCCAGCCGCGTAATACTTCGGTCTCATCGAGAGTTCAAGTTCCAGCCACGTATTGCTTCGGTCTCGTGGAGCGTACAAGTTCCAGCCGCGTATTGCTTCGGTGTCGTCGAGCGAACAAGTTCCAGCAGCGTACTGCTTCGGTCTCGTTATGCATGCAATATCCAGCCGCGTTTTGCTCCGGTCTCGCCGAGCGTACAAGTGCCAGCCGCGTGTTGCTTCGGTCTCGTCATGCGTACGAGCCCCAGCCGTGTCTTGCTTCGGTCTCGTTATGCGTACAAGTTCCATCCGCGTGTGGCTTCGGTCTCGTTGTGGGTATAAGTTCCAGCCGCGTAATGCTTCGGTCTCGTTATGCGTGCAAGTCCCAACCGCGTATTACTTTGGTCTCGTTATGCGTGCAAGTTCCAGCCGCGTGTTGCTTCGGTCTCGTCGAGCGTACAAGACCCAGCCGCGTATTGCTTCGGTCTCGTTGTGCGTACAAGTACCAACCGCGTATTGCTTCGGTATCGTTATGCGTACAAGTTCCAGCCGCGTATTCCTTCGGTCTCGTCGAGCGTTCAAGTCCCAGCCGCATGTTGCTTCAGTCTCGTTATGCGTACAAGTTTCAGCAGCGTATTGCTTCGGTGTCGTCGAGCGAACAAGTTCCAGCAGCGTACTGCATCGGTCTCGTTATGCGTGCAATATCCAGCCGCGTTTGCTCCGGTCTCGCCGAGCGTACAAGTTCCAGCCGCGTGTTGCTTCGGTCTCGTCATGCGTACGAGCCCCAGCCGTGTCTTGCTTCGGTCTCGTTATGCGTACAAGTTCCATCCGCGTGTGGCTTCGGTCTCGTTATGGATATAAGTTCCAGCCGCGTAATGCTTCGGTCTCGTTATGCGTGCAAGTTCCAGCCGCGTATTGCTTCGGTCTCGTCGAGCGTACAAGTTCCAGCCGCGTATTGCTTCGGTCTCGTTACACGTGCAAGATCCTGCCGCGTATTGCTTCGGTCTCGCCGGGCGTGCAAGTACCAGCCACGTATTGCTTCGGTCTCGTGGAGCGTACAAGTTCCAGCCGCGTATTGCTTCGGTCTCGTTATGCTTACATGTCCCAGCCGCGTAATCCTTCGGTCACATCGAGCGTTCAAGTTCCAGCCGCGTATTGCTTCGGTCTCGTGCAGCGTACAAGTCCCAGCCGCATGTTGCTGCGGTCTCGCTATGCGTACAAGTTCCAGGCGCGTAATGCTTCGGACTCGTTATGCGTACAAGTTTCAGCAGCGCGTTGCTTCGGTCTCGTCGAGCGTACAAGTTCCAGCCGCGTATTGCTTCGGTCTCGTCGAGCGTACAGGTCCCAGCCGTGTCTTGCTTCGGTCTCGTAATGCGTACAAGTTCCAGCCGCGTATTGCTTCGGTCTCGTGGAGCGTTCAAGTCCCAGCCGCGTGAATGTTTGGTCTCGCTATGCGTACAAGTTCCAGCCGCGTAATGCTTCGGTCTCGTTATGCGTACAAGTTCCAGCAGCGCGTTGCTTCGGTCCGGTCGAGCGTCCAAGTTCCAGCCGCGTATTGATACGGTATCGTTATGCGTACAAGTCCCAGCCGTGTCTTGCTTCGGTCTCGTTATGCGTGCAAGTTCCAGCCGCGTGTGGCTTAGGTCTCGTTACGCGTGCAAGTTCCAGCCGCGTAGTGCTTCGGTCTCGTTACGCGTACAAGTTCCAGCCGCGTATTGCTTCGGTCTCGTCGAGCGTAGAAGTCTCAGCCGCGTATTGCTTTGGTATCGTTATGCGTACAAGTCCCAGCCGCGTATTGCTTCGGTATCGTTATGCGTACAAGTCCCAGCCGCGTATTGCTTCGGTCTCGTTATGAGTACAATGTCCAGCCGCGTATTGCTTCGGTCTCGTTATGCGTGCAAGTTCCAGCCGCGTATTGCTTCGGTCTCGTAAGGCGTACAAGTTGCAGCCGGATAATGCTTCGGTCTCGTTATGCGTGCCAGTTCCAGCCGCGTATTGCTTCGGTACCGTCAAGCGTACAAGTTCCAGCCGGGTATTGCTTCGGTCTCGTTATGCGTACAAGTGCCAGCCGCGTATTCCTTCGGTATCGTTATGCGTACAAGTCCCAGCCGCGTATTGCTTCGGTCTCGTTATGCGTACAAGTACCAGCCGTGTATTGCTTCGATCTCGTTATGCGTACAAGTTCCAGCCGCATGTTGCTTCGGTCTCGTTATGCGTACAAGTTCCAGCCGCGTAATGCTTCGGTCTCGATATGCGTACAAGTCTCAGCCGCGTAATCCTTCGGTCTCTTCGAGCGTTCAAGTTCCAGCCGCGAATTGCTTCTGTCTCGTTACGCGTACAAGTTCCAGCCGTGTCTTGCTTCGGTCTCGTTATGCGTACAAGTTCCAGCCGCGTGTGGCTTCGGTCTCGTTGTGCGTGCAAGTTCCAGTCGCGTAATGCTTCGGTCTCGTTATGCGTACAAGTCACAGCAGTGTCCTGCTTCGGTCTCGTTATGCGTGCAAGTTCCAGCCGCATGTTGCTTCGGTCTCGTTATGCGTACAAGTTCCAGCCGCGTAATGCTTCGGTCTCGATATGCGTACAAGTCCGAGCCGCGTATTGCTTTGGTCTCGTTATGCGTACAAATCCCAGCCGCGTATTACTTCAGTCTCGTTATGCGTACAAGTCCCAGCCGCGTATTGCTTCGGTATCGTTATGCGTACAAGTCCCAGCAGTGTCTTGCTTCGGTCTCGTTATGCGTACAAGTTCCATCCGCGTATTGCTTCGGTCTCGTTACGCGTACAAGTTCCAGCCGCGTATTGCTTCGGTCTCGTTATGCGTGCAAGATCCTGCCGCGTATTGCTTCGGTCTCGTCGAGCGTGCAAGTACCAGCCGCGTATTACTTCGGTCTCGTGGAGCGTACAAGTTCCAGCCGCGTATTGCTTCGGTGTCGTCGAGCGAACAAGTTCCAGCAGCGTATTGCTTCGGTCTCGTTACGCGAACAAGTCCCGGCCGTGTATTGCTTCGGTCTCGTGGAGCGTACAAGTCCCAGCCGCGTGTTGCTTCGGTCGCGTTATGCGTACAAGTCCCAGCCGTGTCTTGCTTCGGTCTCGTTATGCGTACAAGTTCCAGCCGCGTAATGCTTCGGTATCGATATGAGTATAAGATCTAGCCGCATATTGCTTCGGTCTCGTTATGCGTGCAAGTTCCAGCCGCGTATTGCATCGGTCTCGTGAAGCGTACAAGTTCCAGCCGCGTATTGCTTCGGTCTCGTCATGCGTACAAGTCCCAGCCGTGTCTTGCTTCGGTCTCGTGGAGCGTACAAGTCCCAGCCGCGTGTTGCTTCGGTCTCGTCATGCGTACAAATCCCAGCCGTGTCTTGCTTCGGTCTCGTTATGCGTACAAGTCCCAGCCGCGTAATCCTTCGGTTTCGTCGAGCCTACAAGTCCCAGCCGCGTATTGCTTCGGTCTCGTTATGCTTACAAGTCCCAGCCGCGTAATCCTTCGGTCTCTTCGAGCGTTCAAGTTCCAGCCGTGTCTTGCTTCGGTCTCGTTATGCGTACAAGTTCCAGCCGCGTAATGCTTCGGTATCGATATGAGTATAAGATCTAGCCGCATATTGCTTCGGTCTCGTTATGCGTGCAAGTTCCAGCCGCGTATTGCATCGGTCTCGTGAAGCGTACAAGTTCCAGCCGCGTGTTGCTTCGGTCTCGTCATGCGTACAAATCCCAGCCGCGTATTGCTTCGGTCTCGTTACGCGTACAAGTTCCAGCCGCGTATTGCTTCGGTCTCGTTACGCGTACAAGTCCCAGCCGTGTATTGCTTCGGTCTCGTGGAGCGTACAAGTTCCAGCCGCGTATTGCTTCGGTCTCGTGGAGCGTACAAGTCCCAGTCGCGTATTGCTTCGGTCTCGTTATGAGTACAAGTTCCAGCAGCGCATTGCTTCGGTCTCGTCGATCGTCCAAGTTCCAGCCGCGTATTACTTCGGTATCGTTATGCGTACAAGTCCCAGCCGTGTCTTGCTTCGGTCTCGTTATGCGTACAAGTCCCAGCCGCGTATCGCTTCGGTATCGTTATGCGTACAAGTCCCAGCAGTGTCTTGCTTCGGTCTCGTTATGCGTACAAGTCCCAGCCGTGTATTGCTTCGGTCTCGTTATGCGTACAAGTTCCAGCCGCGTGTGGCTTCGGTCTCGTTATGCGTGCAAGTTCCAGCCGCGTAATGCTTCGGTCTCGTTATGCGTGCAAGTTCCAGCCGCGTAATGCTTCGGTCTCGTAATGTGTGCAAGTTCCAGCCGCGTAATGCTTCGGTCTCGATATGCGTACAAGTCCCAGCCGGGTATTGCTTTGGTCTCGTTATGCGTACAAGTCCCAGCCGCGTATTACTTCGGTCTCGCTATGCGTGCAAGTTCCAGGCGCGTATTGCTTCGGTCTCGTCGAGCGTACAAGACCCAGCCGCGTATTGCTTCGGTCTCGTGGAGCGTACAAGTTCCAGCCGCGTATTGCTTCGGTCTCGTCATGCGTACAAGTCCCAGCCGTGTCTTGCTTCGGTCTCGTGGAGCGTACAAGTCCCAGCCGCGTGTTGCTTCGGTCTCGTCATGCGTACAAATCCCAGCCGCGTAACCCTTCGGTTTCGTCGAGCCTACAAGTCCCAGCCGCGTATTGCTTCGGTATCGTTATGCTTACAAGTCCCAGCCGCGTAATCCTTCGGTCTCTTCGAGCGTTCAAGTTCCAGCCGCGTATTGCTTCGGTCTCGTGCAGCGTACAAGTCCCAACCGTGTATTGCTTCGGTCTCGTGGAGCGTACAAGTCCCAGCCGTGTATTGCTTGGGTCTCGTCGAGCGAAGAAGTTCCAGCCGCGTTTTGCTATGGTCTCGTTATGCGTAGATGTCCCAGCCGCGTGTTGCTTCGGTCTCGTCGAGCGTACAAGTTCCAGCCGCTTATTGCTTCGGCCTCGTTATGCGTGCAAGGTCCTGCCGCGTATTGCTCCGGTCTTTGTCGAGCGTACAAGTACCAGCCGCGTATTGCTTCGGTCTCGTTATGCGTGCAAGATCCTGCCGCGTATTGCTTCGGTCTCGTGGAGCGAACAAGTCCCAGCCGCGTGTTGCTTCGGTTTCGTCGAGCCTACAAGTCCCAGCCGCGTATTGCTTCGGTCTCGTTATGCTTTCAAGTCCAGCCGCGTAATCCTTCGGTCTCTTCGAGCGTTCAAGTTCCAGCCGCGTATTGCTTCGGTCTCGTGGAGGGTACAAGTTCCAGCCGCGTAATGCTTCGGTATCGTTATGAGTATAAGATCTAGCCGCGTATTGCTTCGGTTTCGTTATGCGTGCAAGTTCCAGCCGCTTATAGCTTCGGTCTCGTGGGGCGTACAAGTCCCAGCCGTGTATTGCTTCGGTCTCGTGCAGCGTACAAGTCCCAGCCGCATGTTGCTTCGGTCTCGCTATGCGTACAAGTTCCAGCCGCGTAATGCTTCGGTCTCCTTATGCGTACAAGATTCAGCAGCGCGTTGCTTCGGTCTCGTCGAGCGTACAAGTTCCAGCCGCGTATTGCTTCGGTCTCGTCGAGCGTACAAGTCCCAGCCGCGTATTGCTTTGGTCTCGTTGTGCGTACAAGTCCCAGCCGCGTATTGCTTCGGTATCGTTATGCGTACAAGTTCCAGCCGCTTATAGCTTCGGTCTCGTGCAGCGTACAAGTCCCAACCGTGTATTGCTTCGGTCTAGTGGAGCGTACAAGTGCCAGCCGTGTATTGCTTCGGTCTCGTGGAGCGTACAAATCCCAGCCGTGTCTTGCTTCGGTCTCGTTATGCGTACAAGTCCCAGCCGCGTAATCCTTCGGTTTCGTCGAGCCTACAAGTCCCAGCCGCGTATTGCTTCGGCCTCGTTATGCTTACAAGTCCCAGCCGCGTAATCCTTCGGTCTCTTCGAGCGTTCAAGTTCCAGCCGCGTATTGCTTCGGTCTCGTTACGCGTACAAGTTCCAGCCGCGTATTGCTTCGGTCTCGTTACGCGTACAAGTCCCAGCCGTGTATTGCTTCGGTCTCGTGGAGCGTACAATTCCCAGCCGCGTGTTGCTTCGGTCTCGCTATGCGCACAAGTTCCAGCCGCGTAATGCTTCGGTCTCGTTATGCGTGCAAGTTCCAGCAGAGTATTGCTTCGGTGTCGTCGAGCGAACAGGTTTCAGCCTCGTATTGCTTCGGTATCGTTATGCTTACAAGTCCCAGCCGTGTCTTGCTTCGGTCTCGTGGAGCGTACAAGTCCCAGCCGCGTGTTGCTTCGGTCTCGTCATGCGTACAAATCCCAGCCGTGTCTTGCTTCGGTCTCGTTATGCGTGCAAGTTCCAGCCGCGTAATGCTTCGGTCTCGTTATGTGTGCATGTTCCAGCCGCGTATTGCTTCGGTCTGGTGGAGCGTACAAGTTCCAGCCGCGTATTGCTTCGGTCTCGTGGAGCGTACAAGTCCCAGCCGCGTATTGCTTCGGTCTCGTTATGAGTACAAGTTCCAGCAGCACATTGCTTCGGTCTCGTCGAGCGTCCAAGTTCCAGCCGCGTATTACTTCGGTATCGTTATGCGTACAAGTACCAGCCGTGTCTTGCTTCGGTCTCGTTATGCGTACAAGTTCCAGCCGCGTGTGGCTTCGGTCTCGTTATGCGTGCAAGTTCCAGCCGCGTAATGCTTCGGTCTCGTTATGTGTGCAAGTTCCAGCCGCGTATTGCTTCGGTCTCGTGGAGCGTACAAGTTGCAGCCTCGTATTGCTTCGGTCTCGTTATGCGTGCAAGTTCCAGCCGCGTAATGCTTCGGTCTCGTTATGTGTGCAAGTTCCAGCCGCGTATTGCTTCGGTCTCGTGGAGCGTACAAGTTGCAGCCTCCTATTGCTTCGGTCTCGTGAAGCGTACAAGTTCTAGCCGCGTATTGCTTCGGTCTCGTGGAGCGTACATGCTGCAGGCGCGTATTGCCTCGGTCTCGTCGAGCGAACAAGTTCCAGCAGCGCGTTGGTTCCGTCTCGTTATGCGTACAAGTCCCAGCCGCGTACTGCTTCGGTATCGTTATGCGTACAAGTTCCAGCCGCGTGTTGCTTCGGTCTTGTTATGCGTACAAATCCCAGCTGCGAATTGCTTCGGTCTCGCTATGCGTACAAGTTCCAGCCGCGTAATGCTTCGGTCTCCTTATGCGTACAAGATTCAGCAGCGCGTTGCTTCGGTCTCGTCGAGCATACAAGTTCCAGTCGCGTATTGCTTCGATCTCGTGGAGTGTACAAGTTCCAGCTGCGTATTGCTTCGGTCTCGTGGAGCGTACAAGTCCCAGCCCCGTATTGCTTCGGTCTCGTCGAGCGTACAACTTCCAGCCGCGTATTGCTTCGGTCTCGTTATGAGTGCAAGTTCCAGCCGGGTATTGCTTCGGTCTCGTTGAGAATACATGATCCACCCGCGTAGTGCTTCGGTCTCGTTTAGCGTACACGTTCCAGCCGCGTGTTGCTTCGGTCTCGTTGTGCGTGCAAGTTCCAGCCGCGTATTGCTTCGGTCTCGTCGAGCGTACAAGTTCCAGCCGCGTATTGCTTTGGTCTCGTGGAGCGTACAAGTTCCAGCCGCGTATAGCTTTGTTGTCGTTATGCGTACAAGTCCCAACCGCGCATTCCTTTCGGTCTCTTCGCGCGAACAAGCTCCAGCCGCGTATTGCTTCGGTCTCGTTACGCGTACAACTCCCAGGCGTGTATAGCTTATGTCTCGTGGAGCGTACAAGTTCCAGCCGCGTATTGCTTTGTTGTCGTTATGCGTACAAGTCCCAGCCGCGCATTCCTGTCGGTCTCTTCGCGCGAACAAGCTCCAGCCGCGTATTGCTTCAGTCTCGTTACGCGTACAAGTCCCAGCCGTGTATAGCTTCTGTCTCGTTATGCGTGCATGTACCAGCCGCGTAATGCTTCGGTCTCGATGTGAGTACCAGTCCCAGCCGCGTATTGCTTTGTTCTGGTTATGCGTTCAAGTCCCAGCCGCGTATTGCTTCGGTCTCGTGGAGCGTACAAATCCCAGCCGTGTCTTGCTTCGGTCTCGTTATGCGTACAAGTCCCAGCCGCGTAATCCTTCGGTTTCGTCGAGCCTACAAGTCCCAGCCGCGTATTGCTTCGGCCTCGTTATGCTTACAAGTCCCAGCCGCGTAATCCTTCGGTCTCTTCGAGCGTTCAAGTTCCAGCCGCGTATTGCTTCGATCTCGTTATGCGTACAAGCTCCAGCCGCGTATTGCTTCGGTCTCGTCGAGCGAGCAATTTCCAGCAGCGCGTTGCTTTGGTCTCTTCGAGCGTACAAGTTCCAGCCGCGTATTGCTTCGGTATCGTCGAGCGTACAAGTCCCAGCCGCGTATTGTTTCGGTCACGCGGAGCGTCAAGTCCCAGCCGCGTATTGCTTCGGCCTCGTCGAGCGTACAAGTCCCAGCCGCGTATTCCTTCGGTCTCGTTATGCGTACAAGTCCCAGCCGTGTATTGCTTCGGTCTCGTTATGCGTACAAGTCCCAGCCGCGTATTGCTTTGTTCTCGTTACGCGTACATGTCCCAGCCGCGTATTGCTTCGGTCTCGCCGAGTGTACAAGTTCCAGCCGCGTATTGCTTCGGTCTCGTCGAGCGAACAAGTTCCAGCAGCGCGTTGCTTCGGTCTCGTTATGCGTGCAAGTTCCAGACGCGTATTGCTTCGGTCTCGTTACGGGTACAAGTCCCAGCCGTGTGTTAATTCAGTATCGTCGAGCATACAAGTTCCAGCCGTGTATAGCTTCGGCCTCGTTATGCGTACAAGTTCCAGCCGCGTATTGCTTTGGTCTCGTCGATCGCACAAGATCCTGCAGCGTATTGCTTCGGTCTCGTTATGCATACATGTCCCAACCGCGTATTGCTTCGGTCTCGTTGAGCGTACAAGTCCCAGCCGTGTATTGCTTCGGTCTCGTCTAGCATACAAGTTCCAGCCACGTATTGCTTCGGTCTCGTGGAGCGTACAAGTTCCAGCCGCGTATTGCATCGGTCTCGTTGGGCGAACAAATTCCAGCAGCGCGTTGCTTCGGTCTCGTCGAGCGTACAAGTTCCAGCCGCTGATTGCTTCGGTCTCGTTATGCGTACAAGTTCCCGCCGCGTGTTCTTTCGGTCTCGTTATGCGAACAAGTTCCTGCCGCGTAATGCTTCGGTCTCGTTATGCGTACAAGTCCCAGCCGTGTCTTACTTCGGTCTCGTTATGCGTACAAGTCCCAGCCGTGTCTTACTTCGGTCTCGTTATGCGTTCAAGTCCCAGCCGCGTATTGCTACGGTCTCGTTATGAGTACAAGTTGCAGCTGTGTATTGCGTCGGCTTCGTTATACCTACAAGTTCCAGTAGCGCGTTGCTTCGGTCTCGTTATGCGTGCAAGTTCCAGCCTTGTTTTTCTTCGGTCTCGTCGAGCGTACAAGTTCCAGCCGCCTATTGCGTCGGTCTCGTCGAGCGTACAAGTCCCAGCCGCGTGTTGCATCGGTCTCGTCGACCGTACATGTTCCAGCCGCGTATTGCTTCGGTCTCGTTGAGCGTTCAAGTTCCAGCCGTGTATTGCTTCGGTCTGGTTATGCATGCAAGTTCCAGCCGCGTATTGCTTCGGTCTCGTCGAGCGTACAAGTTCCAGCCGTGTATTGCTTCGGTCTCGTTATGGGTACTAGTCCCAGCCGCGTATTCCTTCGGTCTCGTCGAGCGTACAAGTTTCAGCCGCGGATTGCATCGGTCTCGTTATTCGTACAAGCTCCTGCCGCGGATTGCTTCGGTCTCGTCGAGCGTACAAGTCCCAGCCGCGTGTTTCTTCGGTCTCGTCAAGCGTACAAGTTCCAGCCGCGTATTGCTTCGGTCTCGTGGAGCGTACAAGTCCCAGCCGCGTATTGCTTCGGTCTCGTTATGCTTGCAAGTCCCAGCCGTGTAACGCTTCGGTCTCGATATGCGTACAAGTTCCAGTAGCGCGTTGCTTCGGTCTCGTTATGCGTACAAGTTCCAGCCGCGTAATGCTTCGGTCTCGTTATGAGTACAAGTTCCAGCACCGTGTTGCCCCGGTCTCGTTATGCGTACATGTTCCAGCCGCGTATTGCTTCGGTCTCGTGGAGCATACAAGTACCAGCCGCGTATTGCTTCGGTCTCGATATGCGTACAAGTCCCAGCCGCGTGTTGCTTCGGTCTCGTTATGCGTACAAGTCCCAGCCGTGTCTTGCTTCGGTCTCGTTATGCGTATAAGTTCCAGCCGCGTGTGGCTTCGGTCTCGTCGAGCGTACAAGTTCCAGCCGCGCATTGCTTCGGTCTCGATATGCGTACAAGTCCCAGCCGCGTATTGCTTTGATCTCGTTATACGTACAAGTTCCAGCCGCGTATTGCTTCGGTCTCGTTATGCGTGCAAGTTGCAGCCGCGTATTGCTTCGGTATCGTCGAGCGTACAAGTTCCAGCCGCGTATTGCTTCGGTTTCGTCGAGCGAACAAGTTCCAGCAGCGTATTGCTTCGGTCTCGTTATGCGTACAAGTTCCAGCCGCATGTTGCTTCGGTCTCGTTATGCGTACAAGTTCCAGCCGCGTAATGTTTCGGTCTCGATATGCGTTCTAGTCCCAGCCGCGTATTGCTTTGGTCTCGTTATGCGTACAAGTCCCAGCAGCGTATTACTTCGGTCGCGTTATGCGTGCAAATTCCAGCCGCGTATTGCTTCGGTCTCGTTATGCGTGCAAGTTCCAGCCGCGTATTGCTTCGGTTTCGTCAAGCGTACAAGTACCAGCCGCGTATTGCTTCGGTCTCGATATGCGTACAAGTCCCAGCCGGGTATTGCTTTGATCTCGTTATACGTACAAGTCACAGCCGCGTAATCCTTCGGTGTCTACGAGCGTTCAAGTTCCAGCCGCGTATTGCTTCGGTCTCGCTACGCGCTCAAGTCCCAGCCGCGTATTTCTTCGGTATCGTTATGCGTACAGGTCCCAGCCGTGTCTTGTTTCGGTCTCGTTATGCGTACAAGTTCCAGCCGCGTGTGGCTTCGGTCTCGTTATGGGTATAAGTTCCAGCCGCGTAATGCTTCGGTCTCGTTATGCGTGCAAGTTCCAACCGCGTATTACTTCGGTCTCGTTATGCGTGCAAGTTCCAGCCGCGTATTGCTTCGGTCCCGTTATGCGTGCAAGTTCCAGCCGCGTATTGCTTCGGTCTCGTCGGGCGTACAAGACCCAGCCTTGTATTGCTTCGGTCTCGTTATGCGTGCAAGTTCCAACCGCGTATTACTTCGATCTCGTTATGTGTGCAAGTTCCAGCCGCGTATTGCTTCGGTCCCGTTATGCGTGCAAGTTCCAGCCGCGTATTGCTTCGGTCTCGTTATGCGTACAAGTTCCAGCCGCGTATTGCTTCGGTCTCGTTATGCGTGCAAGATCCTGCCGCGTATTGCTTCGGTCTCGTCAAGCGTTCAAGCTCCAGCTGGGTATTGCTTCGTTCTCGTTATGCGTAGAAGTTCCAGCCGCGTATGGCTTCGGTCACGTGGAGCGCTCAAGTTCCAGCCGCGTATTGCTTTGTTCTCGTTTTGCGTACAAGTTCCAGCCGCGTAATCCTTCGGTCTCTTCCAGCGTACAAGTTCCAGCCGCGTATTGTTTCGGTCTCGTTACGCGTACAAGTCCCAGCCGTGTAATGCTTCGGTGTCGTGGAGCGTACAAGTTCCAGCCGCGTATTGCTTCGGTCTCGTTATGCGTACAAGTTCTAGCCGCGTATTGCTTCAGTCTGGTCGAGCGTACAAGTCCCAGCCGCGTATTGCTTCGGCATCGTCGAGCATCCAAGTTCCAGCCGCGTATGGCTTCGGTCCCGTGGAGCGCTCAAGTTCCTGCCGCGTATTGCTTCGGTCTCGTTATGCGTGCAAGTTCCAGCCGCGTGTTGCTTCGGTCTCGTCGAGCGTACAAGACCCAGCCGCGTATTGCTTCGGTCTCGTTGTGCGTACAAGTCCCAACCGTGTATTGCTTCGGTCTCGTGGAGCGTACAAGTCCCAGCCGTGTATTGCTTCGGTCTTGTCGAGCGAAAGAATTTCCACCCGCGTATTGCTTTGGTCTCGTTATGCGTACAAGTCCCAGCAGCGTAATGCTTTGGTCTCGTTATGCGTACAAGTCCCAGCCGCGTATTACTTCTGTCTCGTTATGCGTGCAAGATCCAGCCGCGTATTGCTTCGGTCTCGTCGAGCGTACAATTTCCAACCGCGTATTGCTTTGATCTCGTTATGCGTACAAGTCCCAGCCGCGTAATCCTTCGGTCTCTTCGAGCGTTCAAGTTCCAGCCGCGTATTGCTTCGGTCTCGCTACGCGTACAAGTTCCAGCTGCGTATTGCTTCGGTCTCGTTATGCGTACAAGTTCCAGCCGCATGTTGCATCGGTCTCGTTATGCGTGCAAGTTCCAGCCGCGTAATGCTTCGGTCTCGATATGCGTACATGTCCCAGCCGCGTATTGCTTTGGTCTCGTTATGCGTTCAAGTCCCAGCCGCGTATTACTTCGGTCGCGTTATGCGTGCAATATCCAGCCGCGTATTGCTTCGGTCTCGTCGAGCGTACAATTTCCAACCGCGTATTGCTTTGATCTCGTTATGCGTACAAGTCCCAGCCGCGTAATCCTTCGGTCTCTTCGAGCGTTCAAGTTCCAGCCGCGTATTGCTTCGGTCTCGCTACGCGTACAAGTTCCAGCTGCGTATTGCTTCGGTCTCGTTATGCGTACAAGTTCCAGCCGCATGGTGCATCGGTCTCGTTATGCGTGCAAGTTCCAGCCGCGTAATGCTTCGGTCTCGATATGCGTACAAGTCCCAGCCGCGTATTGCTTTGGTCTCGTTATGCGTTCAAGTCCCAGCCGCGTATTACTTCGGTCGCGTTATGCGTGCAAGTTCCAGCCGCGTATTGCTTCGGTCTCGTCCAGCGTACAAGTTCCAGCCGCGTATTGCTTCGGTCTCGATATGCGTAGAAGTCCCAGCCGCGTATTGCTTTGATCTCGTTATGCGTACAAGTCCCAGCCGCGTATTACTTCGGTCGCGTTATGCGTGCAAGTTCCAGCCGCGTATTGCTTCGGTCTCGTCCAGCGTACAAGTTCCAGCCGCGTATTGCTTCGGTCTCGTTATGCGTGCAAGTTCCAGCCGCGTATTGCTTCGGTCTCGTCGAGCGTACAGGACCCAGCCGCGTATTGCTTCGGTCTCGTTGTGCGTACAAGTCCCAACCGTGTATTGCTTCGGTCTCGAGGAGCGAACAAGTCCCAGCCATGTATTGCTTCGGTCTTGTCGAGCGAAAGAATTTCCAGCCGCGTATTGCTTTGGTCTCGTTATGCGTACAAGTCCCAGCAGCGTATTGCTTTGGTCTCGTTATGCGTGCAAGTCCCAGCCGCGGATTACTTCGGTCTCGTTATGCGTGCAAGTTCCAGCCGGGTATTGCTTCGGTCTCGTCGAGCGTACAAGACCCAGCCGCGTATTGCTTCGGTCTCGTTGTGCGTACAAGTCCCAACCGTGTATTGCTTCGGTCTCGTGGAGCGTACAAGTCCCAGCCGTGTATTGCTTCGGTCTCGTTGAGCGTAGGAGATCCAGCCGCGTATTGCTTTGGTCTCGTTATGCGTACAAGTCCCAGCCGCATATTGCTTCGGTCCCGTCGAGCGTACAAGTTCCAGCCGCGTATTGCTTCGGTCTCGTTATGCGTGCAAGATCCTGCCGCGTATTGCTTCGGTCTCGTCGAGCGTACAAGTACCAGCCGCGTATTGCTTCGGTCTCGTGCAGCGTACAAGTCCCAGCCGCATGTTGGTTAGGTATCGCTATGCGTACAAGTTCCCGCCGCGTAATGCTTCGGTCTCGTTATGCGTACAAGTTTCAGCAGCGCGTTGCTTCGGTCTCGTCGAGCGTACAATTTCCAACCGCGTATTGCTTTGATCTCGTTATGCGTACAAGTCCCAGCCGCGTAATCCTTCGGTCTCTTCGAGCGTACATGTTCCAGCCGCGTATTGCTCCTGTCTCGTTATGCGTTCAAGATCGAGCCGCGCATTGCTTCGGTCTCGTCGAGCGTACAAGTCCCAGCTGCGTATTGCTTTGGTCTCGTTATGCGTACAAGTCCCAGCCGCGTATTACTTCGGTCGCGTTATGCGTGCAAGTTCCAGCCGCGTATTGCTTCGGTCTCGTTGTACGTGCAAGTTCCAGCCGCGTATTGCTTCGGTCTCGTCGAGCGCACAAGTACCAGCCGCGTATTGCTTCGGTCTCGATATGCGTACAAGTCCCAGCCGCGTATTGCTTTGGTCTCGTTATGCGTACAAGTCCCAGACGCGTATTACTTCGGTCTCGTCATGCGTGCAAGTTCCAGCCGCGTATTGCTTCGGTCTCGTCGAGCGTACAAGTACCAGCCGCGTATTGCTTCGGTCTCGTCGAGCGTACTTGTTCCAGCCGCGTATTGCTTCGGTCTCGTTATGCGTGCAAGATCGTGCCGCTTATTGCTTCGGTCTCGTCGAGCGTACAAGTACCAGCCGCGTATTGCTTCGGTCTCGATATGCGTAGAAGTCACAGCCGCGTATTGCTTTGGTCTCGTTATGCGTACAAGTCCCAGCCGCGTATTGCTTCGGTCTCGTCCAGCGTACAAGTTCCAGCCGCGTATTGCTTCGGTCTCGATATGCGTAGAAGTACCAGCCGCGTATTGCTTCGGTCTCGATATGCGTAGAAGTCACAGCCGCGTATTGCTTTGGTCTCGTTATGCGTACAAGTCCCAGCCGCGTATTGCTTCGGTCTCGTCCAGCGTACAAGTTCCAGCCGCGTATTGCTTCGGTCTCGTTATGCGTGCAAGTTCCAGCCGCGTATTGCTTCGGTCTCGTCGAGCGTACAAGACCAAGCCGCGTATTGCTTCGGTCTCGTTGTGCGTACAAGTCCCAACCGTGTATTGCTTCGGTCTCGTGGAGCGAACAAGTCCCAGCCATGTATTGCTTCGGTCTTGTCGAGCGAAAGAATTTCCAGCCGCGTATTGCTTTGGTCTCGTTATGCGTACAAGTCCCAGCAGCGTATTGCTTTGGTCTCGTTATGCGTACAAGTCCCAGCCGCGTATTACTTCGGTCTCGTTATGCGTACAAGTTCCAGCCGGGTATTGCTTCGGTCTCGCTACGCGTACAAGTTCCAGCTGCGTATTGCTTCGGTCTCGTTATGCGTACAAGTTCCAGCCGCATGTTGCATCGGTCTCGTTATGCGTGCAAGTTCCAGCCGCGTAATGCTTCGGTCTCGATATGCGTACATGTCCCAGCCGCGTATTGCTTTGGTCTCGTTATGCGTTCAAGTCCCAGCCGCGTATTACTTCGGTCGCGTTATGCGTGCAATATCCAGCCGCGTATTGCTTCGGTCTCGTCGAGCGTACAATTTCCAACCGCGTATTGCTTTGATCTCGTTATGCGTACAAGTCCCAGCCGCGTAATCCTTCGGTCTCTTCGAGCGTTCAAGTTCCAGCCGCGTATTGCTTCGGTCTCGCTACGCGTACAAGTTCCAGCTGCGTATTGCTTCGGTCTCGTTATGCGTACAAGTTCCAGCCGCATGGTGCATCGGTCTCGTTATGCGTGCAAGTTCCAGCCGCGTAATGCTTCGGTCTCGATATGCGTACAAGTCCCAGCCGCGTATTGCTTTGGTCTCGTTATGCGTTCAAGTCCCAGCCGCGTATTACTTCGGTCGCGTTATGCGTGCAAGTTCCAGCCGCGTATTGCTTCGGTCTCGTCCAGCGTACAAGTTCCAGCCGCGTATTGCTTCGGTCTCGATATGCGTAGAAGTCCCAGCCGCGTATTGCTTTGGTCTCGTTATGCGTACAAGTCCCAGCCGCGTATTACTTCGGTCGCGTTATGCGTGCAAGTTCCAGCCGCGTATTGCTTCGGTCTCGTTGTACGTGCAAGTTCCAGCCGCGTATTGCTTCGGTCTCGTCGAGCGCACAAGTACCAGCCGGGTATTGCTTCGGTCTCGATATGCGTACAAGTCCCAGCCGCGTATTGCTTCGGTCTCGTTGTGCGTACAAGTCCCAACCGTGTATTGCTTCGGTCTCGTGGAGCGAACAAGTCCCAGCCATGTATTGCTTCGGTCTCGTGGAGCGAACAAGTCCCAGCCATGTATTGCTTCGGTCTTGTCGAGCGAAAGAATTTCCAGCCGCGTATTGCTTTGGTCTCGTTATGCGTACAAGTCCCAGCAGCGTATTGCTTTGGTCTCGTTATGCGTACAAGTCCCAGCCGCGTATTACTTCGGTCTCGTTATGCGTGCAAGTTCCAGCCGGGTATTGCTTCGGTCTCGCTACGCGTACAAGTTCCAGCTGCGTATTGCTTCGGTCTCGTTATGCGTACAAGTTCCAGCCGCATGTTGCGTCGGTCTCGTTATGCGTGCAAGTTCCAGCCGCGTAATGCTTCGGTCTCGATATGCGTACATGTCCCAGCCGCGTATTGCTTTGGTCTCGTTATGCGTTCAAGTCCCAGCCGCGTATTACTTCGGTCGCGTTATGCGTGCAATATCCAGCCGCGTATTGCTTCGGTCTCGTCGAGCGTACAATTTCCAACCGCGTATTGCTTTGATCTCGTTATGCGTACAAGTCCCAGCCGCGTAATCCTTCGGTCTCTTCGAGCGTTCAAGTTCCAGCCGCGTATTGCTTCGGTCTCGCTACGCGTACAAGTTCCAGCTGCGTATTGCTTCGGTCTCGTTATGCGTACAAGTTCCAGCCGCATGGTGCATCGGTCTCGTTATGCGTGCAAGTTCCAGCCGCGTAATGCTTCGGTCTCGATATGCGTACAAGTCCCAGCCGCGTATTGCTTTGGTCTCGTTATGCGTTCAAGTCCCAGCCGCGTATTACTTCGGTCGCGTTATGCGTGCAAGTTCCAGCCGCGTATTGCTTCGGTCTCGTTGAGCGTTCAAGTTCCAGCCGTGTATTGCTTCGGTCTGGTTATGCATGCAAGTTCCAGCCGCGCATTGCTTCGGTCTCGTCGAGCGTACAAGTTCCAGCCGCGTATTGCTTCGGTCTCGTTATGCGTGCAAGTTCCAGCCGCGTATTGCTTCGGTCTCGTCGAGCGTACAAGACCAAGCCGCGTATTGCTTCGGTCTCGTTGTGCGTACAAGTCCCAACCGTGTATTGCTTCGGTCTCGTCCAGCGTACAAGTTCCAGCCGCGTAATCCTTCGGTCTCTTCGAGCGTTCAAGTTCCAGCCGCGCATTGCTTCGGTCTCGTCGAGCGTACAAGTCCCAGCCGCGTATTGCTTCGGTCTCGTCGAGCGTACAAGTTCCAGCCGCGTATTGCTTCGGTCTCATTGAGCGTTCAAGTTCCAGCCGTGTATTGCTTCGGTCTGGTTATGCATGCAAGTTCCAGCCGCGTATTGCTTCGGTCTCGTCGAGCGTACAAGTTCCAGCCGTGTATTGCTTCGGTCTCGTTATGGGTACCAGTCCCAGCCGCGTATTCCTTCGGTCTCGTCGAGCGTACAAGTTTCAGCCGCGGATTGCATCGGTCTCGTTATTCGTACAAGCTCCTGCCGCGGATTGCTTCGGTCTCGTCGAGCGTACAAGTCCCAGCCGCGTGTTTCTTCGGTCTCGTCAAGCGTACAAGTTCCAGCCACGTATAGCTTCGGTCTCGTGGAGCGTACAAGTCCCAGCCGCGTATTGCTTCGGTCTCGTTATGCTTGCAAGTCCCAGCCGTGTAATGCTTCGGTCTCGATATGCGTACAAGTTCCAGTAGCGCGTTGCTTCGGTCTCGTTATGCGTGCAAGTTCCAGCCTTGTATTTCTTCGGTCTCGTCGAGCGTACAAGTTCCAGCTGCGTATTGCTTCGGTCTCGTGGAGCGTACTAGTTCCACCCGCGTATTGCTTCGGTGTCGTCGAGCGAACAAGTTCCAGCAGCGGATTGCTTCGGTCTCGTTATGCGTTCAATTCCCAGCCGTGTATTGCTTCGGTCTCGTCCATCGTACAAGTCTCAGCCGCGCATTGCTTTGGTCTCGTTATGCGTACAAGTTCCAGCCGCGTACTGCGTCGGTCTCGTCGAGCGTACAAGTCCCAGCCGCGTATTGCTTCGGTCTCGTGGAGCGTACAAGTTCCAGCCGCGTATTGCTTCGGTGTCGTCGAGCGAACAAGTTCCAGCAGCGGATTTCTTCGGTCTCGTTATGCGTTCAATTCCCAGCCGTGTATTGCTTCGGTCTCGTTATGCGTACAAGTTCCAGCCGCGTGTGGCTTCGGTCTCGTTATGCGTACAAGTTCCAGCCGCGTAATGCTTCGGTCTCGTTATGAGTACAAGTTCCAGCCGCGTATTGCTTCGGTCTCGTTATGCGTGCAAGTTCCAGCCGCGTATTGCTTCGGTCTCGTCGGGCGCACAAGACCCAGCCTTGTATTGCTTCGGTCTCGTTATGCGTACAAGTCCCAGACTTGTATTGCTTCGGTCTCGTGGAGCGTACAAGTACCAGCCGCGTAATGCTTCGGTCTCGTCAAGCGTTTCATCTCCAGCCGGGTATTGCTTCAGTCTCGTCGAACGTACAGGTTCCAGCCGCGTGTGGCTTCGGTCTCGTTATGCGTACAAGTTCCAGCCGCGTAATGCTTCGGTCTCGTTATGAGTACAAGTTCCAGCACCGTGTTGCCCCGGTCTCGTTATGCGTACATGTTCCAGCCGCGTATTGCTTCGGTCCCGTCGAGCGTACAAGACCCAGTCGCGTATTGCTTCGGTCTCGTTATGCGTACAAGCTCCAGCCGCGTATTGCTTCGGTCTCGTGGTGCGTTCAAGTTCCAACCGCGTATTACTTTGTTCTCGTTATGCGTACAAGTCCCAGCCGCGTATCGCTTCGGACTCGTCGAGCGTACAAGTTCCAGCACCGTATTGCTTCGGTCTCGTGGATCGTTCAAGTTCCAGCCGCGTATTGCTTTGTTCTCGTTATGCGTACAAGTCCCAGCCGCGTATTGCTTTGGTCTCGTTATGCGTACGAGTTCGAGCCGCGTGTTCCTTCGGTCTCGTTAGGCGTACAAGTTCCAGCCGCGTATTGCTTCGGTCTCGTCGACCGTACAAGTTCCAGCCGCGTATTGCTTCGGTCTCGTTATGCGTGCAAGATCCAGCGGCGTATTGCTTCGGTCTCGTCCAGCGTACAAGTTCCAGCCGCGTATTGCTTCGGTCTCGTGGAGCGTACAAGTTCCAGCCGCGTATTGCTTCGGTGTCGTCGAGCGAACAAGTTCCAGCAGCGTATTGCTTCGGTCTCGTTACGCGTACAAGTCCCAGCCGTGTACAGCGTCGGTCTCGTGTAGCGTACAAGTCCCAGCCGCGTGTTGCTTCGGTCTCGTTATGCGTACAAGTCCCAGCCGTGTCTTATTTCGGTCTCGTTATGCGTCTAAGTTCCAGCCGCGTGTGGCTTCGGTCTCGTCAAGCGTACAAGTTCCAGCCGCGCATTGCTTCGGTCTCGATATGCGTACAAGTTCCAGCCGCGTATTACTTCGGTCTCGTCGACCGTACAAGTTCCAGCCGCGCATTGCTTCGGTCTCGATATGCGTACAAGTTCCAGCCGCGTATTGCTTCGGTCTCGTCGACCGTACAAGTCCCAGCCGTGTCTTGCTTCGGTCTCGTTATGCGTATAAGTTCCAGCCGCGTGTGGCTTCGGTCTCGTCAAGCGTACAAGTTCCAGCCGCGCATTGCTTCGGTCTCGATATGCGAACAAGTTCCAGCAGCGTATTGCTTCGGTCTCGTTACGCGTACAAGTCCCAGCCGTGTACAGCGTCGGTCTCGTGTAGCGTACAAGTCCCAGCCGCGTGTTGCTGCGGTCTCGTTATGCGTACAAGTCCCAGCCGTGTCTTGCTTCGGTCTCGTTATGCGTATAAGTTCCAGCCGCGTGTGGCTTCGGTCTCGTCAAGCGTACAAGTTCCAGCCGCGCATTGCTTCGGTCTCGATATGCGTACAAGTCCCAGCCGCGTATTGCTTTGATCTCGTTATACGTACAAGTCACAGCCGCGTAATCCTTCGGTGTCTTCGAGCGTTCAAGTTCCAGCCGCGTATTGCTTCGGTCTCGCTACGCGCTCAAGTCCCAGCCGCGTATTTCTTCGGTATCGTTATGCGTACAGGTCCCAGCCGTGTCTTGTTTCGGTCTCGTTAAGCGTACAAGTTCCAGCCGCGTGTGGCTTCGGTCCCGTTATGGGTATAAGTTCCAGCCGCGTAATGCTTCGGTCTCGTTATGCGTGCAAGTTCCAACCGCGTATTACTTCGGTCTCGTTATTCGTGCAAGTTCCAGCCGCGTATTGCTTCGGTCCCGTTATGCGTGCAAGTTCCAGCCGCGTATTGCTTCGGTCTCGTCGGGCGTACAAGACCCAGCCTTGTATTGCTTCGGTCTCGTTATGCGTACAAGTCCCAGCCTTGTATTGCTTCGGTCTCGTGGAGCGTACAAGTACCAGCCGCGTAATGCTTCGGTCTCGTCCAGCGTTCCATCTCCAGCCGGGTATTGCTTCAGTCTCGTCGAACGTACAGGTTCCAGCCGCGTGTGGCTTCGGTCTCGTTATGCGAACAAGTTCCAGCCGCGTAATGCTTCGGTCTCGTTATGAGTACAAGTTCCAGCTCCGTGTTGCCCCGGTCTCGTTATGCGAACATGTTCCAGCAGCGTAATGCGTCGGACTCTTCAAGCGTTCCATCTCCGGCCGGGTATTGCTTCAATCTCGCCGAGCGTATAAGTCCCAGCCGCGTATTGCTTCGGTCTCGTCTAGCGTACAAGTACCAGCCGCGTATTGCTTCGGTCTCGTGGAGCGTACAAGTTCCAGCCGCGTATTGCTTCGGTGTCGTCGAGCGAACAGGTTCCAGCAGCGTATTGCTTCGGTCTCGTTATGCGTACAAGTTCCAGCCTCATGTTGCTTCGGTCTCGTTATGCGTACAAGTCCCAGCCGTGTACAGCGTCGGTCTCGTGTAGCGTACAAGTCCCAGCCGCGTGTTGCTTCGGTCTCGTTATGCGTGCAAGTCCCAGCCGTGTCTTGCTTCGGTCTCGTTATGCGTATAAGTTCCAGCCGCGTGTGGCTTCGGTCTCGTCGAGCGTACAAGTTCCAGCCGCGCATTGCTTCGGTCTCGATATGCGTACAAGTCCCAGCCGCGTATTGCTTTGATCTCGTTATACGTACAAGTCACAGCCGCGTAATCCTTCGGTGTCTTCGACCGTTCAAGTTCCAGCCGCGTATTGCTTCGGTCTCGCTACGCGCTCAAGTCCCAGCAGCGTATTTCTTCGGTATCGTTATGCGTACAGGTCCCAGCCGTGTCTTGTTTCGGTCTCGTTATGCGTACAAGTTCCAGCCGCGTAATGCTTCGGTCTCGTTATGCGTGCAAGTTCCAACCGCGTATTACTTCGGTCTCGTTATGCGTGCAAGTTCCAGCCGCGTATTGCTTCGGTCCCGTTATGCGTGCAAGTTCCAGCCTTGTATTGCTTCGGTCTCGTGGAGCGTACAAGTACCAGCCGCGTGTTGCTTCGGTCTCGTTATGCGTACAAGTCCCAGCCGTGTGTTGCTTCGGTCTCGTTATGCGTACAAGTTCCAGCCGCGTGTGGCTTCGGTCTCGTTATGCGTACAAGTCCCAGCCGCGTATTGCTTTGGTCTCGTTATGCGTACAAGTCCCAGCAGCGTATTACTTCGGTCGCGTTATGCGTGCAAGTTCCAGCCGCGTATTGCTTCGGTCTCGTTATGCGTGCAAGTTCCAGCCGCGTATTGCTTCGGTTTCGTCAAGCGTACAAGTACCAGCCGCGTATTGCTTCGGTCTCGATATGCGTACAAGTCCCAGCCGGGTATTGCTTTGATCTCGTTATACGTACAAGTCACAGCCGTGTAATCCTTCGGTGTCTTCGAGCGTTCAAGTTCCAGCCGCGTATTGCTTCGGTCTCGCTACGCGCTCAAGTCCCAGCCGCGTATTTCTTCGGTATCGTTATGCGTACAGGTCCCAGCCGTGTCTTGTTTCGGTCTCGTTATGCGTACAAGTTCCAGCCGCGTGTGGCTTCGGTCTCGTTATGGGTATAAGTTCCAGCCGCGTAATGCTTTGGTCTCGTTATGCGTTCAAGTCCCAGCCGCGTATTACTTCGGTCTCGTTATGCGTGCATACCCAGCCTTGTATTGCTTCGGTCTCGTGGAGCGTACAAGTACCAGCCGCGTGTTGCTCCGATCTCGTTATGCGTAAAGGTCCCAGCCGTGTCTTTCTTCGGTCTCGTTATGCGTACAAGTTCCAGCCGCGTGTGGCTCCGGTCTCGTTATGGGTATAGGTTCCAGCCGCGTATTGCTTCGGTATCGTTATGCGTAAAGGTCCCAGCCGTGTCTTTCTTCGGTCTCGTTATGCGTACAAGTTCCAGCCGCATGTGGCTTCGGTCTCGTTTTGCGTACAAGTTCCAGCCGGGCATTGCTTCGGTCTCGTTTTGCGTACAAGTCCCAGCCGCGCATTGCTTCGGTCTCGTTATGCGTAAAAGTACCAGCCGCGTAATGCTTCGGTCTCGTTATGCGTGCCAGTTCCAGCCGGGCATTGCTTCGGTCTCGTTTTGCGTACAAGTCCAAGCCGCGTATTCCTGCCGTCTCGTCGAGCGTACAAGTTCCAGCCGCGTATTGCTTCGGTCTCGTCGAGCGTACAAGTCCCAGCCGCGTATTGCTTCGGTCTCGTTTTGCGTACAAGTTCCAGCCGGGCATTGCTTCGGTCTCGTTTTGCGTACAAGTCCCAGCCGCGTATTCCTTCGGTCTCGTCGAGCGTACAAGTTCCAGCCGCGTATTGCTTCGGTCTCGTCGAGCGTACAAGTCCCAGCCGCGTATTGCTTCGGTCTCGTTTTGCGTACAAGTCCCAGCCGCGTATTGCTTCGGCCTCGTTATACGTAAAAGTGCCAGCCGCGTAATGCTTCGGTCTCGTTATGCGTGCAAATTCCAGCCGCGTTATGCATCGGTCTCGTCGAGCGTACAACTCCCAGCCGCGTATTGCTTCGGTCTCGTTATGCGTAGAAGTTCCAGCCGGGCATTGCTTCGGTCTCGATATGCGTACAAGTCCCAGCCGCGTATTGCTTTGGTCTCGTTATGCGTACAAGTCCCAGCCGCGTATTACTTCGGTCTCGTTATGAGTACAAGTTCCAGCCTCGTATTGCTTCGGTCTCGTTATGCGTGCAAGTTCCAGCCGCGTTATGCTTCGGTCTCGTTATGCGTGCAAGTTCCAGCCGCGTCTTGCTTTGATCTCGTTATGCGTACAAGTCCTAGCCGCGTAATCCTTCGGTCCCTTCGAGCGTTCAAGTTCCAGCCGCGTATTGCTTCGGTCTCGTTACGCGTACAAGTTCCAGCCGCGTATTGCTTCGGTCTCGTTACGCGTACAAGTCTCAGCCGCGTATTGCTTCGGTATCCTTATGCGTACAAGTCCCAGCCGTGTCTTGCTTCGGTCTCGTTATGCGTACAATTTCCAGCCGCGTGTTGCTTCGGTCTCGTTATGCGTTCAAGTTGCAGCCGCGTGTTGCTTCGGTCTCGTTATGCGTACAAGTCCCAGCCGCGTATTGCTTCGGTCTCGTTATGCGTACAAGTGCCAGCCGCGTAATGCTTCGGTCTCGTTGTGCGTAGAAGATCCAGCCACGAATTGCTTCGGTCACGTTATGCGTGCAAGTTCCAGCCGCGTAATGCTTCGGTCTCGTTATGAGTACATGTTCCGGCCTCGTATTGCTTCGGTCTCGTTATGCGTGCGAGTTCCAGCCGCGTTATGCTTCGGTCTCGTTATGCGTGCAAGTTCCAGCCGCGTATTGCTTTGATCTCGTTATGCGTACAAGTCCTAGCCGCGTAATCCTTCGGTCTCTTCGAGCGCTCAAGTTCCCGCCGCGTATTGCTTCGGTCTCGTTACGCGTACAAGTCCCAGCCGCGTATTGCTTCGGTATCGTTATGCGTACAAGTCCCAGCCGTGTCTTGCTTCGGTCTCGTTATGCGTACAATTTCCAGCCGTGTGTTGCTTCGGTCTCATTGTGCGTTCAAGTTCCAGCCGCGTATTGCTTCGGTCTCGTTATGCGTACAAGTTCCAGCCGCGTAATGCTTCGGTCTCGTTACGCGTACAAGTCCCAGCCGCGTATTGCTTCGGTCTCGTTTTGCGTACAAGTCCCAGCCGCGTATTCCTTCGGTCTCGTCGAGCGTACAAGTTCCAGCCGCGTATTGCTTCGGTCTCTTCGAGCGTTCAAGTTCCAGCCGCGTATTGCTTCGGTCTCGTTACGCGTACAAGTTCCAGCCGCGTATTGCTTCGGTCTCGGTACGCTTACAAGTTCCAGCCGCGTAATGCTTCGGTCTCGATATGCGTACAAGTCCCAGCTGCGTATTGCTTTGGTCTCGTTATGCGTACAAGTCCCAGCCGCGTATTCCTTCGGTCTCGTCGAGCGTACAAGTTCCAGCCGCGTATTGCTTCGGTCTCGTCGAGCGTACAAGTCCCAGCCGCGCATTGCTTCGGTCTCGTTATGCGTAAAAGTGCCAGCCGCGTAATGCTTCGGTCTCGTTATGCGTGCCAGTTCCAGCCGGGCATTGCTTCGGTCTCGTTTTGCGTACAAGTCCCAGCCGCGTATTCCTTCGGTCTCGTCGAGCGTACAAGTTCCAGCCGCGTATTGCTTCGGTCTCTTCGAGCGTTCAAGTTCCAGCCGCGTATTGCTTCGGTCTCGTTACGCGTACAAGTTCCAGCCGCGTATTGCTTCGGTCTCGTTACGCGTACAAGTTCCAGCCGCGTAATGCTTCGGTCTCGATATGCGTACAAGTCCCAGCTGCGTATTGCTTCGGTCTCGTTATGCGTTCAAGTTCCAGCCGCGTATTGCTTCGGTCTCGTCGAGCGTACAAGTCCCAGCCGCGTATTGCTTCGGTGTCGTTTTGCGTACAAGTTCCAGCCGGATGTTGCTTCGGTCTCGTTATGCGTACAAGTTCCAGCCGCGTAATGCTTCGGTCTCGTTACGCGTACAAGTCCCAGCCGCGTATTGCTTCGGTCTCGTTTTGCGTACAAGTCCCAGCCGCGTATTGCTTCGGTCTCGTTTTGCGTACAAGTTGCAGCCGGATGTTGCTTCGGTCTCGTTATGCGTACAAGTTCCAGCCGCGTAATGCTTCGGTCTCGATATGCGTTCAAGTCCCAGCCGCGTATTGCTTTGGTCTCGTTATGCGTACAAGTCCCAGCCGCGTAATGCTTCGGTCTCGTTATGCGTGCCAGTTCCAGCCGGGCATTGCTTCGGTCTCGTTTTGCGTACAAGTCCCAGCCGCGTATTCCTTCGGTCTCGTCGAGCGTAAAAGTGCCAGCCGCGTATTGCTTCGGTCTCGTTATGCGTAGAAGTTCCAGCCACGAATTGCTTCGGTCACGTTATGCGTGCAAGTTCCAGCCGCGTATTGCTTCGGTCTCGTTATGAGTAAATGTTACAGCCTAGTATTGCTTCGGTCTCGTTATGCGTTCAAGTTCTAGCCGCGTATTGCTTCGGTCTCGTCGAGCGTACAAGTCCCAGCCGCGCATTGCTTTGGTCTCGTTATGCGTAAAAGTGCCAGCCTCGTATTGCTTCGGTCTCGTTATGCGTGCAAGTTCCAGCCGCGTTATGCTTCGGTCTCGTTATGCGTGCAAGTTCCAGCCGCGTATTGCTTTGATCTCGTTATGCGTTCAAGTCCTAGCCGCGTAATCCTTCGGTCTCTTCGAGCGTTCAAGTCCCAGCCGTGTCTTGCTTCGGTCTCGTTATGTGTACAATTTCCAGCCGCGTGTTGCTTCGGTCTCGTTATGCGTTCAAGTTGCAGCCGCGTGTTGCTTCGGTCTCGTTATGCGTACAAGTCCCAGCCGCGTATTGCTTCGGTCTCGTTATGCGTACAAGTGCCAGCCGCGTAATGCTTCGGTCTCGTTGTGCGTAGAAGATCCAGCCACGAATTGCTTCGGTCACGTTATGCGTGCAAGTTCCAGCCGCGTAATGCTTCGGTCTCGTTACGAGTACATGTTCCGGCCTCGTATTGCTTCGGTCTCGTTATGCGTGCGAGTTCCAGCCGCGTTATGCTTCGGTCTCGTTATGCGTGCATGTTCCAGCCGCGTATTGCTTTGATCTCGTTATGCGTACAAGTCCTAGCCGCGTAATCCTTCGGTCTCTTCGAGCGTTCAAGTTCCCGCCGCGTATTGCTTCGGTCTCGTTACGCGTACAAGTCCCAGCCGCGTATTGCTTCGGTATCGTTATGCGTACAAGTCCCAGCCGTGTCTTGCATCGGTCACGTTATGCGTACAATTTCCAGCCGTGTTGCTTCGGTCTCATTGTGCGTTCAAGTTCCAGCCGCGTATTGCTTCGGTCTCGTTACGCGTACAAGTCCCAGCCGCGTATTGCTTCGGTATCGTTATGCGTACAAGTCCCAGCCGTGTCTTGCTTCGGTCTCGTTATGCGTACAATTTCCAGCCGCGTGTTGCTTCGGTCTCGTTATGCGTTCAAGTTGCAGCCGCGTGTTGCTTCGGTCTCGTTATGCGTACAAATCCCAGCCGCGTATTGCTTCGGTCTCGTTATGCGTACATGTCCCAGACCTGTCTTGCTTCGGTCTCATTATGCGTACAAGTCCCAGCCGCGTATTCCTTCGGTCTCGTCGAGCGTACAAGTTCCAGCCGCGTATTGCTTCGGTCTCGTCGAGCGTACAAGTCCCAGCCGCGCATTGCTTCGGTCTCGTTATGCGTAAAAGTACCAGCCGCGTAATGCTTCGGTCTCGTTATGCGTGCCAGTTCCAGCCTGGCATTGCTTCGGTCTCGTTTTGCGTACAAGTCCCAGCCGCGTATTCCTTCGGTCTCGTCGAGCGTACAAGTTCCAGCCGCGTATTGCTTCGGTCTCGTCGAGCGTACAAGTCCCAGCCGCGTATTGCTTCGGTCTCGTTTTGCGTACATGTTCCAGCCGGATGTTGCTTCGGTCTCGTTATGCGTAGAAGTTCCAGCCACGAATTGCTTCGGTCACGTTGTGCATGCAAGGTCCAGCCGCGTAAAGCTTCGGTCTCGTTATGCGTGCCAGTTCCAGCCGGGCATTGCTTCGGTCTCGTTATGCGTACAAGTCCCAGCCGCGTATTGCTTCGGTGTCGTTTTGCGTACAAGTTCCAGCCGGATGTTGCTTCGGTCTCGTTATGCGTACAAGTTCCAGCCGCGTAATGCTTCGGTCTCGTTACGCGTACAAGTCCCAGCCGCGTATTGCTTCGGTCTCGTTTTGCGTACAAGTTGCAGCCGGATGTTGCTTCGGTCTCGTTATGCGTACAAGTTCCAGCCGCGTAATGCTTCGGTCTCGATATGCGTTCAAGTCCCAGCCGCGTATTGCTTTGGTCTCGTTATGCGTACAAGTCCCAGCCGCGTAATGCTTCGGTCTCGTTATGCGTGCCAGTTCCAGCCGGGCATTGCTTCGGTCTCGTTTTGCGTACAAGTCCCAGCCGCGTATTCCTTCGGTCTCGTCGAGCGTAAAAGTGCCAGCCGCGTATTGCTTCGGTCTCGTTATGCGTAGAAGTTCCAGCCACGAATTGCTTCGGTCACGTTATGCGTGCAAGTTCCAGCCGCGTATTGCTTCGGTCTCGTTATGAGTACATGTTCCAGCCTCGTATTGCTTCGGTCTCGTTATGCGTTCAAGTTCTAGCCGCGTATTGCTTCGGTCTCGTCGAGCGTACAAGTCCCAGCCGCGCATTGCTTTGGTCTCGTTATGCGTAAAAGTGCCAGCCTCGTATTGCTTCGGTCTCGTTATGCGTGCAAGTTCCAGCCGCGTTATGCTTCGGTCTCGTTATGCGTGCAAGTTCCAGCCGCGTATTGCTTTGATCTCGTTATGCGTTCAAGTCCTAGCCGCGTAATCCTTCGGTCTCTTCGAGCGTTCAAGTTCCAACCGCGTATTGCTTCGGTCTCGTTACGCGTACAAGTTCCAGCCGCGTATTGCTTCGGTCTCGTTACGCGTACAAGTCTCAGCCGCGTATTGCTTCGGTATCCTTATGCGTACAAGTCCCAGCCGTGTCTTGCTTCGGTCTCGTTATGTGTACAATTTCCAGCCGCGTGTTGCTTCGGTCTCGTTATGCGTTCAAGTTGCAGCCGCGTGTTGCTTCGGTCTCGTTATGCGTACAAGTCCCAGCCGCGTATTGCTTCGGTCTCGTTATGCGTACAAGTGCCAGCCGCGTAATGCTTCGGTCTCGTTGTGCGTAGAAGATCCAGCCACGAATTGCTTCGGTCACGTTATGCGTGCAAGTTCCAGCCGCGTAATGCTTCGGTCTCGTTATGAGTACATGTTCCGGCCTCGTATTGCTTCGGTCTCGTTATGCGTGCGAGTTCCAGCCGCGTTATGCTTCGGTCTCGTTATGCGTGCAAGTTCCAGCCGCGTATTGCTTTGATCTCGTTATGCGTACAAGTCCTAGCCGCGTAATCCTTCGGTCTCTTCGAGCGTTCAAGTTCCCGCCGCGTATTGCTTCGGTCTCGTTACGCGTACAAGTCCCAGCCGCGTATTGCTTCGGTATCGTTATGCGTACAAGTCCCAGCCGTGTCTTGCATCGGTCACGTTATGCGTACAATTTCCAGCCGTGTTGCTTCGGTCTCATTGTGCGTTCAAGTTCCAGCCGCGTATTGCTTCGGTCTCGTTACGCGTACAAGTCCCAGCCGCGTATTGCTTCGGTATCGTTATGCGTACAAGTCCCAGCCGTGTCTTGCTTCGGTCTCGTTATGCGTACAATTTCCAGCCGCGTGTTGCTTCGGTCTCGTTATGCGTTCAAGTTGCAGCCGCGTGTTGCTTCGGTCTCGTTATGCGTACAAATCCCAGCCGCGTATTGCTTCGGTCTCGTTATGCGTACATGTCCCAGACCTGTCTTGCTTCGGTCTCATTATGCGTACAAGTCCCAGCCGCGTATTCCTTCGGTCTCGTCGAGCGTACAAGTTCCAGCCGCGTATTGCTTCGGTCTCGTCGAGCGTACAAGTCCCAGCCGCGCATTGCTTCGGTCTCGTTATGCGTAAAAGTACCAGCCGCGTAATGCTTCGGTCTCGTTATGCGTGCCAGTTCCAGCCTGGCATTGCTTCGGTCTCGTTTTGCGTACAAGTCCCAGCCGCGTATTCCTTCGGTCTCGTCGAGCGTACAAGTTCCAGCCGCGTATTGCTTCGGTCTCGTCGAGCGTACAAGTCCCAGCCGCGTATTGCTTCGGTCTCGTTTTGCGTACATGTTCCAGCCGGATGTTGCTTCGGTCTCGTTATGCGTAGAAGTTCCAGCCACGAATTGCTTCGGTCACGTTGTGCATGCAAGGTCCAGCCGCGTAAAGCTTCGGTCTCGTTATGCGTGCCAGTTCCAGCCGGGCATTGCTTCGGTCTCGTTATGCGTACAAGTCCCAGCCGCGTATTGCTTCGGTGTCGTTTTGCGTACAAGTTCCAGCCGGATGTTGCTTCGGTCTCGTTATGCGTACAAGTTCCAGCCGCGTAATGCTTCGGTCTCGTTACGCGTACAAGTCCCAGCCGCGTATTGCTTCGGTCTCGTTTTGCGTACAAGTTGCAGCCGGATGTTGCTTCGGTCTCGTTATGCGTACAAGTTCCAGCCGCGTAATGCTTCGGTCTCGATATGCGTTCAAGTCCCAGCCGCGTATTGCTTTGGTCTCGTTATGCGTACAAGTCCCAGCCGCGTAATGCTTCGGTCTCGTTATGCGTGCCAGTTCCAGCCGGGCATTGCTTCGGTCTCGTTTTGCGTACAAGTCCCAGCCGCGTATTCCTTCGGTCTCGTCGAGCGTAAAAGTGCCAGCCGCGTATTGCTTCGGTCTCGTTATGCGTAGAAGTTCCAGCCACGAATTGCTTCGGTCACGTTATGCGTGCAAGTTCCAGCCGCGTATTGCTTCGGTCTCGTTATGAGTACATGTTCCAGCCTCGTATTGCTTCGGTCTCGTTATGCGTTCAAGTTCTAGCCGCGTATAGCTTCGGTCTCGTCGAGCGTACAAGTCCCAGCCGCGCATTGCTTTGGTCTCGTTATGCGTAAAAGTGCCAGCCTCGTATTGCTTCGGTCTCGTTATGCGTGCAAGTTCCAGCCGCGTTATGCTTCGGTCTCGTTATGCGTGCAAGTTCCAGCCGCGTATTGCTTTGATCTCGTTATGCGTTCAAGTCCTAGCCGCGTAATCCTTCGGTCTCTTCGAGCGTTCAAGTTCCAACCGCGTATTGCTTCGGTCTCGTTACGCGTACAAGTTCCAGCCGCGTATTGCTTCGGTCTCGTTACGCGTACAAGTCTCAGCCGCGTATTGCTTCGGTATCCTTATGCGTACAAGTCCCAGCCGTGTCTTGCTTCGGTCTCGTTATGTGTACAATTTCCAGCCGCGTGTTGCTTCGGTCTCGTTATGCGTTCAAGTTGCAGCCGCGTGTTGCTTCGGTCTCGTTATGCGTACAAGTCCCAGCCGCGTATTGCTTCGGTCTCGTTATGCGTACAAGTGCCAGCCGCGTAATGCTTCGGTCTCGTTGTGCGTAGAAGATCCAGCCACGAATTGCTTCGGTCACGTTATGCGTGCAAGTTCCAGCCGCGTAATGCTTCGGTCTCGTTATGAGTACATGTTCCGGCCTCGTATTGCTTCGGTCTCGTTATGCGTGCGAGTTCCAGCCGCGTTATGCTTCGGTCTCGTTATGCGTGCAAGTTCCAGCCGCGTATTGCTTTGATCTCGTTATGCGTACAAGTCCTAGCCGCGTAATCCTTCGGTCTCTTCGAGCGTTCAAGTTCCCGCCGCGTATTGCTTCGGTCTCGTTACGCGTACAAGTCCCAGCCGCGTATTGCTTCGGTATCGTTATGCGTACAAGTCCCAGCCGTGTCTTGCATCGGTCACGTTATGCGTACAATTTCCAGCCGTGTTGCTTCGGTCTCATTGTGCGTTCAAGTTCCAGCCGCGTATTGCTTCGGTCTCGTTACGCGTACAAGTCCCAGCCGCGTATTGCTTCGGTATCGTTATGCGTACAAGTCCCAGCCGCGTAATGCTTCGGTCTCGTTACGCGTACAAGTCCCAGCCGCGTATTGCTTCGGTCTCGTTTTGCGTACAAGTTGCAGCCGGATGTTGCTTCGGTCTCGTTATGCGTACAAGTTCCAGCCGCGTAATGCTTCGGTCTCGATATGCGTTCAAGTCCCAGCCGCGTATTGCTTTGGTCTCGTTATGCGTACAAGTCCCAGCCGCGTAATGCTTCGGTCTCGTTATGCGTGCCAGTTCCAGCCGGGCATTGCTTCGGTCTCGTTTTGCGTACAAGTCCCAGCCGCGTATTCCTTCGGTCTCGTCGAGCGTAAAAGTGCCAGCCGCGTATTGCTTCGGTCTCGTTATGCGTAGAAGTTCCAGCCACGAATTGCTTCGGTCACGTTATGCGTGCAAGTTCCAGCCGCGTATTGCTTCGGTCTCGTTATGAGTACATGTTCCAGCCTCGTATTGCTTCGGTCTCGTTATGCGTTCAAGTTCTAGCCGCGTATTGCTTCGGTCTCGTCGAGCGTACAAGTCCCAGCCGCGCATTGCTTTGGTCTCGTTATGCGTAAAAGTGCCAGCCTCGTATTGCTTCGGTCTCGTTATGCGTGCAAGTTCCAGCCGCGTTATGCTTCGGTCTCGTTATGCGTGCAAGTTCCAGCCGCGTATTGCTTTGATCTCGTTATGCGTTCAAGTCCTAGCCGCGTAATCCTTCGGTCTCTTCGAGCGTTCAAGTTCCAACCGCGTATTGCTTCGGTCTCGTTATGCGTTCAAGTTCTAGCCGCGTATTGCTTCGGTCTCGTCGAGCGTACAAGTCCCAGCCGCGCATTGCTTTGGTCTCGTTATGCGTAAAAGTGCCAGCCTCGTATTGCTTCGGTCTCGTTATGCGTGCAAGTTCCAGCCGCGTTATGCTTCGGTCTCGTTATGCGTGCAAGTTCCAGCCGCGTATTGCTTTGATCTCGTTATGCGTTCAAGTCCTAGCCGCGTAATCCTTCGGTCTCTTCGAGCGTTCAAGTCCCAGCCGTGTCTTGCTTCGGTCTCGTTATGTGTACAATTTCCAGCCGCGTGTTGCTTCGGTCTCGTTATGCGTTCAAGTTGCAGCCGCGTGTTGCTTCGGTCTCGTTATGCGTACAAGTCCCAGCCGCGTATTGCTTCGGTCTCGTTATGCGTACAAGTGCCAGCCGCGTAATGCTTCGGTCTCGTTGTGCGTAGAAGATCCAGCCACGAATTGCTTCGGTCACGTTATGCGTGCAAGTTCCAGCCGCGTAATGCTTCGGTCTCGTTATGAGTACATGTTCCGGCCTCGTATTGCTTCGGTCTCGTTATGCGTGCGAGTTCCAGCCGCGTTATGCTTCGGTCTCGTTATGCGTGCATGTTCCAGCCGCGTATTGCTTTGATCTCGTTATGCGTACAAGTCCTAGCCGCGTAATCCTTCGGTCTCTTCGAGCGTTCAAGTTCCCGCCGCGTATTGCTTCGGTCTCGTTACGCGTACAAGTCCCAGCCGCGTATTGCTTCGGTATCGTTATGCGTACAAGTCCCAGCCGTGTCTTGCATCGGTCACGTTATGCGTACAATTTCCAGCCGTGTTGCTTCGGTCTCATTGTGCGTTCAAGTTCCAGCCGCGTATTGCTTCGGTCTCGTTACGCGTACAAGTCCCAGCCGCGTATTGCTTCGGTATCGTTATGCGTACAAGTCCCAGCCGTGTCTTGCTTCGGTCTCGTTATGCGTACAATTTCCAGCCGCGTGTTGCTTCGGTCTCGTTATGCGTTCAAGTTGCAGCCGCGTGTTGCTTCGGTCTCGTTATGCGTACAAATCCCAGCCGCGTATTGCTTCGGTCTCGTTATGCGTACATGTCCCAGACCTGTCTTGCTTCGGTCTCATTATGCGTACAAGTCCCAGCCGCGTATTCCTTCGGTCTCGTCGAGCGTACAAGTTCCAGCCGCGTATTGCTTCGGTCTCGTCGAGCGTACAAGTCCCAGCCGCGCATTGCTTCGGTCTCGTTATGCGTAAAAGTACCAGCCGCGTAATGCTTCGGTCTCGTTATGCGTGCCAGTTCCAGCCTGGCATTGCTTCGGTCTCGTTTTGCGTACAAGTCCCAGCCGCGTATTCCTTCGGTCTCGTCGAGCGTACAAGTTCCAGCCGCGTATTGCTTCGGTCTCGTCGAGCGTACAAGTCCCAGCCGCGTATTGCTTCGGTCTCGTTTTGCGTACATGTTCCAGCCGGATGTTGCTTCGGTCTCGTTATGCGTAGAAGTTCCAGCCACGAATTGCTTCGGTCACGTTGTGCATGCAAGGTCCAGCCGCGTAAAGCTTCGGTCTCGTTATGCGTGCCAGTTCCAGCCGGGCATTGCTTCGGTCTCGTTATGCGTACAAGTCCCAGCCGCGTATTGCTTCGGTGTCGTTTTGCGTACAAGTTCCAGCCGGATGTTGCTTCGGTCTCGTTATGCGTACAAGTTCCAGCCGCGTAATGCTTCGGTCTCGTTACGCGTACAAGTCCCAGCCGCGTATTGCTTCGGTCTCGTTTTGCGTACAAGTTGCAGCCGGATGTTGCTTCGGTCTCGTTATGCGTACAAGTTCCAGCCGCGTAATGCTTCGGTCTCGATATGCGTTCAAGTCCCAGCCGCGTATTGCTTTGGTCTCGTTATGCGTACAAGTCCCAGCCGCGTAATGCTTCGGTCTCGTTATGCGTGCCAGTTCCAGCCGGGCATTGCTTCGGTCTCGTTTTGCGTACAAGTCCCAGCCGCGTATTCCTTCGGTCTCGTCGAGCGTAAAAGTGCCAGCCGCGTATTGCTTCGGTCTCGTTATGCGTAGAAGTTCCAGCCACGAATTGCTTCGGTCACGTTATGCGTGCAAGTTCCAGCCGCGTATTGCTTCGGTCTCGTTATGAGTACATGTTCCAGCCTCGTATTGCTTCGGTCTCGTTATGCGTTCAAGTTCTAGCCGCGTATTGCTTCGGTCTCGTCGAGCGTACAAGTCCCAGCCGCGCATTGCTTTGGTCTCGTTATGCGTAAAAGTGCCAGCCTCGTATTGCTTCGGTCTCGTTATGCGTGCAAGTTCCAGCCGCGTTATGCTTCGGTCTCGTTATGCGTGCAAGTTCCAGCCGCGTATTGCTTTGATCTCGTTATGCGTTCAAGTCCTAGCCGCGTAATCCTTCGGTCTCTTCGAGCGTTCAAGTTCCAACCGCGTATTGCTTCGGTCTCGTTACGCGTACAAGTTCCAGCCGCGTATTGCTTCGGTCTCGTTACGCGTACAAGTCTCAGCCGCGTATTGCTTCGGTATCCTTATGCGTACAAGTCCCAGCCGTGTCTTGCTTCGGTCTCGTTATGTGTACAATTTCCAGCCGCGTGTTGCTTCGGTCTCGTTATGCGTTCAAGTTGCAGCCGCGTGTTGCTTCGGTCTCGTTATGCGTACAAGTCCCAGCCGCGTATTGCTTCGGTCTCGTTATGCGTACAAGTGCCAGCCGCGTAATGCTTCGGTCTCGTTGTGCGTAGAAGATCCAGCCACGAATTGCTTCGGTCACGTTATGCGTGCAAGTTCCAGCCGCGTAATGCTTCGGTCTCGTTATGAGTACATGTTCCGGCCTCGTATTGCTTCGGTCTCGTTATGCGTGCGAGTTCCAGCCGCGTTATGCTTCGGTCTCGTTATGCGTGCAAGTTCCAGCCGCGTATTGCTTTGATCTCGTTATGCGTACAAGTCCTAGCCGCGTAATCCTTCGGTCTCTTCGAGCGTTCAAGTTCCCGCCGCGTATTGCTTCGGTCTCGTTACGCGTACAAGTCCCAGCCGCGTATTGCTTCGGTATCGTTATGCGTACAAGTCCCAGCCGTGTCTTGCATCGGTCACGTTATGCGTACAATTTCCAGCCGTGTTGCTTCGGTCTCATTGTGCGTTCAAGTTCCAGCCGCGTATTGCTTCGGTCTCGTTACGCGTACAAGTCCCAGCCGCGTATTGCTTCGGTATCGTTATGCGTACAAGTCCCAGCCGTGTCTTGCTTCGGTCTCGTTATGCGTACAATTTCCAGCCGCGTGTTGCTTCGGTCTCGTTATGCGTTCAAGTTGCAGCCGCGTGTTGCTTCGGTCTCGTTATGCGTACAAATCCCAGCCGCGTATTGCTTCGGTCTCGTTATGCGTACATGTCCCAGACCTGTCTTGCTTCGGTCTCATTATGCGTACAAGTCCCAGCCGCGTATTCCTTCGGTCTCGTCGAGCGTACAAGTTCCAGCCGCGTATTGCTTCGGTCTCGTCGAGCGTACAAGTCCCAGCCGCGCATTGCTTCGGTCTCGTTATGCGTAAAAGTACCAGCCGCGTAATGCTTCGGTCTCGTTATGCGTGCCAGTTCCAGCCTGGCATTGCTTCGGTCTCGTTTTGCGTACAAGTCCCAGCCGCGTATTCCTTCGGTCTCGTCGAGCGTACAAGTTCCAGCCGCGTATTGCTTCGGTCTCGTCGAGCGTACAAGTCCCAGCCGCGTATTGCTTCGGTCTCGTTTTGCGTACATGTTCCAGCCGGATGTTGCTTCGGTCTCGTTATGCGTAGAAGTTCCAGCCACGAATTGCTTCGGTCACGTTGTGCATGCAAGGTCCAGCCGCGTAAAGCTTCGGTCTCGTTATGCGTGCCAGTTCCAGCCGGGCATTGCTTCGGTCTCGTTATGCGTACAAGTCCCAGCCGCGTATTGCTTCGGTGTCGTTTTGCGTACAAGTTCCAGCCGGATGTTGCTTCGGTCTCGTTATGCGTACAAGTTCCAGCCGCGTAATGCTTCGGTCTCGTTACGCGTACAAGTCCCAGCCGCGTATTGCTTCGGTCTCGTTTTGCGTACAAGTTGCAGCCGGATGTTGCTTCGGTCTCGTTATGCGTACAAGTTCCAGCCGCGTAATGCTTCGGTCTCGATATGCGTTCAAGTCCCAGCCGCGTATTGCTTTGGTCTCGTTATGCGTACAAGTCCCAGCCGCGTAATGCTTCGGTCTCGTTATGCGTGCCAGTTCCAGCCGGGCATTGCTTCGGTCTCGTTTTGCGTACAAGTCCCAGCCGCGTATTCCTTCGGTCTCGTCGAGCGTAAAAGTGCCAGCCGCGTATTGCTTCGGTCTCGTTATGCGTAGAAGTTCCAGCCACGAATTGCTTCGGTCACGTTATGCGTGCAAGTTCCAGCCGCGTATTGCTTCGGTCTCGTTATGAGTACATGTTCCAGCCTCGTATTGCTTCGGTCTCGTTATGCGTTCAAGTTCTAGCCGCGTATTGCTTCGGTCTCGTCGAGCGTACAAGTCCCAGCCGCGCATTGCTTTGGTCTCGTTATGCGTAAAAGTGCCAGCCTCGTATTGCTTCGGTCTCGTTATGCGTGCAAGTTCCAGCCGCGTTATGCTTCGGTCTCGTTATGCGTGCAAGTTCCAGCCGCGTATTGCTTTGATCTCGTTATGCGTTCAAGTCCTAGCCGCGTAATCCTTCGGTCTCTTCGAGCGTTCAAGTTCCAACCGCGTATTGCTTCGGTCTCGTTACGCGTACAAGTTCCAGCCGCGTATTGCTTCGGTCTCGTTACGCGTACAAGTCTCAGCCGCGTATTGCTTCGGTATCCTTATGCGTACAAGTCCCAGCCGTGTCTTGCTTCGGTCTCGTTATGTGTACAATTTCCAGCCGCGTGTTGCTTCGGTCTCGTTATGCGTTCAAGTTGCAGCCGCGTGTTGCTTCGGTCTCGTTATGCGTACAAGTCCCAGCCGCGTATTGCTTCGGTCTCGTTATGCGTACAAGTGCCAGCCGCGTAATGCTTCGGTCTCGTTGTGCGTAGAAGATCCAGCCACGAATTGCTTCGGTCACGTTATGCGTGCAAGTTCCAGCCGCGTAATGCTTCGGTCTCGTTATGAGTACATGTTCCGGCCTCGTATTGCTTCGGTCTCGTTATGCGTGCGAGTTCCAGCCGCGTTATGCTTCGGTCTCGTTATGCGTGCAAGTTCCAGCCGCGTATTGCTTTGATCTCGTTATGCGTACAAGTCCTAGCCGCGTAATCCTTCGGTCTCTTCGAGCGTTCAAGTTCCCGCCGCGTATTGCTTCGGTCTCGTTACGCGTACAAGTCCCAGCCGCGTATTGCTTCGGTATCGTTATGCGTACAAGTCCCAGCCGTGTCTTGCATCGGTCACGTTATGCGTACAATTTCCAGCCGTGTTGCTTCGGTCTCATTGTGCGTTCAAGTTCCAGCCGCGTATTGCTTCGGTCTCGTTACGCGTACAAGTCCCAGCCGCGTATTGCTTCGGTATCGTTATGCGTACAAGTCCCAGCCGCGTAATGCTTCGGTCTCGTTACGCGTACAAGTCCCAGCCGCGTATTGCTTCGGTCTCGTTTTGCGTACAAGTTGCAGCCGGATGTTGCTTCGGTCTCGTTATGCGTACAAGTTCCAGCCGCGTAATGCTTCGGTCTCGATATGCGTTCAAGTCCCAGCCGCGTATTGCTTTGGTCTCGTTATGCGTACAAGTCCCAGCCGCGTAATGCTTCGGTCTCGTTATGCGTGCCAGTTCCAGCCGGGCATTGCTTCGGTCTCGTTTTGCGTACAAGTCCCAGCCGCGTATTCCTTCGGTCTCGTCGAGCGTAAAAGTGCCAGCCGCGTATTGCTTCGGTCTCGTTATGCGTAGAAGTTCCAGCCACGAATTGCTTCGGTCACGTTATGCGTGCAAGTTCCAGCCGCGTATTGCTTCGGTCTCGTTATGAGTACATGTTCCAGCCTCGTATTGCTTCGGTCTCGTTATGCGTTCAAGTTCTAGCCGCGTATTGCTTCGGTCTCGTCGAGCGTACAAGTCCCAGCCGCGCATTGCTTTGGTCTCGTTATGCGTAAAAGTGCCAGCCTCGTATTGCTTCGGTCTCGTTATGCGTGCAAGTTCCAGCCGCGTTATGCTTCGGTCTCGTTATGCGTGCAAGTTCCAGCCGCGTATTGCTTTGATCTCGTTATGCGTTCAAGTCCTAGCCGCGTAATCCTTCGGTCTCTTCGAGCGTTCAAGTTCCAACCGCGTATTGCTTCGGTCTCGTTACGCGTACAAGTTCCAGCCGCGTATTGCTTCGGTCTCGTTACGCGTACAAGTCTCAGCCGCGTATTGCTTCGGTATCCTTATGCGTACAAGTCCCAGCCGTGTCTTGCTTCGGTCTCGTTATGTGTACAATTTCCAGCCGCGTGTTGCTTCGGTCTCGTTATGCGTTCAAGTTGCAGCCGCGTGTTGCTTCGGTCTCGTTATGCGTACAAGTCCCAGCCGCGTATTGCTTCGGTCTCGTTATGCGTACAAGTGCCAGCCGCGTAATGCTTCGGTCTCGTTGTGCGTAGAAGATCCAGCCACGAATTGCTTCGGTCACGTTATGCGTGCAAGTTCCAGCCGCGTAATGCTTCGGTCTCGTTATGAGTACATGTTCCGGCCTCGTATTGCTTCGGTCTCGTTATGCGTGCGAGTTCCAGCCGCGTTATGCTTCGGTCTCGTTATGCGTGCAAGTTCCAGCCGCGTATTGCTTTGATCTCGTTATGCGTACAAGTCCTAGCCGCGTAATCCTTCGGTCTCTTCGAGCGTTCAAGTTCCCGCCGCGTATTGCTTCGGTCTCGTTACGCGTACAAGTCCCAGCCGCGTATTGCTTCGGTATCGTTATGCGTACAAGTCCCAGCCGTGTCTTGCATCGGTCACGTTATGCGTACAATTTCCAGCCGTGTTGCTTCGGTCTCATTGTGCGTTCAAGTTCCAGCCGCGTATTGCTTCGGTCTCGTTACGCGTACAAGTCCCAGCCGCGTATTGCTTCGGTATCGTTATGCGTACAAGTCCCAGCCGTGTCTTGCTTCGGTCTCGTTATGCGTACAATTTCCAGCCGCGTGTTGCTTCGGTCTCGTTATGCGTTCAAGTTGCAGCCGCGTGTTGCTTCGGTCTCGTTATGCGTACAAATCCCAGCCGCGTATTGCTTCGGTCTCGTTATGCGTACATGTCCCAGACCTGTCTTGCTTCGGTCTCATTATGCGTACAAGTCCCAGCCGCGTATTCCTTCGGTCTCGTCGAGCGTACAAGTTCCAGCCGCGTATTGCTTCGGTCTCGTCGAGCGTACAAGTCCCAGCCGCGCATTGCTTCGGTCTCGTTATGCGTAAAAGTACCAGCCGCGTAATGCTTCGGTCTCGTTATGCGTGCCAGTTCCAGCCTGGCATTGCTTCGGTCTCGTTTTGCGTACAAGTCCCAGCCGCGTATTCCTTCGGTCTCGTCGAGCGTACAAGTTCCAGCCGCGTATTGCTTCGGTCTCGTCGAGCGTACAAGTCCCAGCCGCGTATTGCTTCGGTCTCGTTTTGCGTACATGTTCCAGCCGGATGTTGCTTCGGTCTCGTTATGCGTAGAAGTTCCAGCCACGAATTGCTTCGGTCACGTTGTGCATGCAAGGTCCAGCCGCGTAAAGCTTCGGTCTCGTTATGCGTGCCAGTTCCAGCCGGGCATTGCTTCGGTCTCGTTATGCGTACAAGTCCCAGCCGTGTCTTGCTTCGGTCTCGTTATGCGTACAATTTCCAGCCGCGTGTTGCTTCGGTCTCGTTATGCGTTCAAGTTGCAGCCGCGTGTTGCTTCGGTCTCGTTATGCGTACAAGTCCCAGCCGCGTATTGCTTCGGTCTCGTTATGCGTACATGTCCCAGACCTGTCTTGCTTCGGTCTCATTATGCGTACAAGTCCCAGCCGCGTATTCCTTCGGTCTCGTCGAGCGTACAAGTTCCAGCAGCGTATTGCTTCGGTCTCGTCGAGCGTACAAGTCCCAGCCGCGCATTGCTTCGGTCTCGTTATGCGTAAAAGTACCAGCCGCGTAATGCTTCGGTCTCGTTATGCGTGCCAGTTCCAGCCTGGCATTGCTTCGGTCTCGTTTTGCGTACAAGTCCCAGCCGCGTATTCCTTCGGTCTCGTCGAGCGTACAAGTTCCAGCCGCGTATTGCTTCGGTCTCGTCGAGCGTACAAGTCCCAGCCGCGTATTGCTTCGGTCTCGTTTTGCGTACATGTTCCAGCCGGATGTTGCTTCGGTCTCGTTATGCGTAGAAGTTCCAGCCACGAATTGCTTCGGTCACGTTGTGCATGCAAGGTCCAGCCGCGTAAAGCTTCGGTCTCGTTATGCGTGCCAGTTCCAGCCGGGCATTGCTTCGGTCTCGTTTTGCGTACAAGTCCCAGCCGCGTATTCCTTCGGTCTCGTCGAGCGTACAAGTTCCAGCCGCGTATTGCTTCGGTCTCGCCGAGCGTACAAGTCCCAGCCGCGTATTGCTTCGGCCTCGTTATGCGTAAAAGTGCCAGCCGCGTAATGCTTCGGTCTCGTTATGCGTACAAGTCCCAGCCGTGTCTTGCTTCGGTCTCGTTATGCGTACAATTTCCAGCCGCGTGTTGCTTCGGTCTCGTTATGCGTTCAAGTTGCAGCCGCGTGTTGCTTCGGTCTCGTTATGCGTACAAGTCCCAGCCGCGTATTGCTTCGGTCTCGTTATGCGTACAAGTCCCAGCCGCGTATTCCTTCGGTCTCGTCAAGCGTAAAAGAGCCAGCCGCGTATTGCTTCGGTCTCGTTATGCGTAGAAGTTCCAGCCACGAATTGCTTCGGTCACGTTATGCGTGCAAGTTCCAGCCGCGTATTGCTTCGGTCTCGTTATGAGTACATGTTCCAGCCTCGTATTGCTTCGGTCTCGTTATGCGTTCAAGTTCTAGCCGCGTATTGCTTCGGTCTCGTCGAGCGTACAAGTCCCAGCCGCGCATTGCTTTGGTCTCGTTATGCGTAAAAGTGCCAGCCTCGTATTGCTTCGGTCTCGTTATGCGTGCAAGTTCCAGCCGCGTTATGCTTCGGTCTCGTTATGCGTGCAAGTTCCAGCCGCGTATTGCTTTGATCTCGTTATGCGTTCAAGTCCTAGCCGCGTAATCCTTCGGTCTCTTCGAGCGTTCAAGTTCCAACCGCGTATTGCTTCGGTCTCGTTACGCGTACAAGTTCCAGCCGCGTATTGCTTCGGTCTCGTTACGCGTACAAGTCTCAGCCGCGTATTGCTTCGGTATCCTTATGCGTACAAGTCCCAGCCGTGTCTTGCTTCGGTCTCGTTATGTGTACAATTTCCAGCCGCGTGTTGCTTCGGTCTCGTTATGCGTTCAAGTTGCAGCCGCGTGTTGCTTCGGTCTCGTAATGCGTACAAGTCCCAGCCGCGTATTGCTTCGGTCTCGTTATGCGTACAAGTGCCAGCCGCGTAATGCTTCGGTCTCGTTGTGCGTAGAAGATCCAGCCACGAATTGCTTCGGTCACGTTATGCGTGCAAGTTCCAGCCGCGTAATGCTTCGGTCTCGTTATGAGTACATGTTCCGGCCTCGTATTGCTTCGGTCTCGTTATGCGTGCGAGTTCCAGCCGCGTTATGCTTCGGTCTCGTTATGCGTGCAAGTTCCAGCCGCGTATTGCTTTGATCTCGTTATGCGTACAAGTCCTAGCCGCGTAATCCTTCGGTCTCTTCGAGCGTTCAAGTTCCCGCCGCGTATTGCTTCGGTCTCGTTACGCGTACAAGTCCCAGCCGCGTATTGCTTCGGTATCGTTATGCGTACAAGTCCCAGCGGTGTCTTGCATCGGTCACGTTATGCGTACAATTTCCAGCCGTGTTGCTTCGGTCTCATTGTGCGTTCAAGTTCCAGCCGCGTATTGCTTCGGTCTCGTTAGGCGTACAAGTTCCAGCCGCGTAATGCTTCGGTCTCGTTACGCGTACATGTCCCAGACCTGTCTTGCTTCGGTCTCATTATGCGTACAAGTCCCAGCCGCGTATTCCTTCGGTCTCGTCGAGCGTACAAGTTCCAGCCGCGTATTGCTTCGGTCTCGTCGAGCGTACAAGTCCCAGCCGCGCATTGCTTCGGTCTCGTTATGCGTAAAAGTACCAGCCGCGTAATGCTTCGGTCTCGTTATGCGTGCCAGTTCCAGCCGGGCATTGCTTCGGTCTCGTTTTGCGTACAAGTCCCAGCCGCGTATTCCTTCGGTCTCGTCGAGCGTACAAGTTCCAGCCGCGTATTGCTTCGGTCTCGTCGAGCGTACAAGTCCCAGCCGCGTATTGCTTCGGTCTCGTTTTGCGTACATGTTCCAGCCGGATGTTGCTTCGGTCTCGTTATGCGTAGAAGTTCCAGCCACGAATTGCTTCGGTCACGTTGTGCATGCAAGGTCCAGCCGCGTAAAGCTTCGGTCTCGTTATGCGTGCCAGTTCCAGCCGGGCATTGCTTCGGTCTCGTTATGCGTACAAGTCCCAGCCGCGTATTCCTTCGGTCTCGTCGAGCGTACAAGTTCCAGCCGCGTATTGCTTCGGTCTCGCCGAGCGTACAAGTCCCAGCCGCGTATTGCTTCGGCCTCGTTATGCGTAAAAGTGCCAGCCGCGTAATGCTTCGGTCTCGTTATGCGTACAAGTCCCAGCCGTGTCTTGCTTCGGTCTCGTTATGCGTACAATTTCCAGCCGCGTGTTGCTTCGGTCTCGTTATGCGTTCAAGTTGCAGCCGCGTGTAGCTTCGGTCTCGTTATGCGTACAAGTCCCAGCCGCGTATTGCTTCGGTCTCGTTATGCGTACAAGTGCCAGCCGCGTAATGCTTCGGTCTCGTTGTGCGTAGAAGATCCAGCCACGAATTGCTTCGGTCACGTTATGCGTGCAAGTTCCAGCCGCGTAATGCTTCGGTCTCGTTATGAGTACATGTTCCGGCCTCGTATTGCTTCGGTCTCGTTATGCGTGCGAGTTCCAGCCGCGTTATGCTTCGGTCTCGTTATGCGTGCAAGTTCCAGCCGCGTATTGCTTTGATCTCGTTATGCGTACAAGTCCTAGCCGCGTAATCCTTCGGTCTCTTCGAGCGTTCAAGTTCCCGCCGCGTATTGCTTCGGTCTCGTTACGCGTACAAGTCCCAGCCGCGTATTGCTTCGGTATCGTTATGCGTACAAGTCCCAGCGGTGTCTTGCATCGGTCACGTTATGCGTACAATTTCCAGCCGTGTTGCTTCGGTCTCATTGTGCGTTCAAGTTCCAGCCGCGTATTGCTTCGGTCTCGTTAGGCGTACAAGTTCCAGCCGCGTAATGCTTCGGTCTCGTTACGCGTACAAGTCCCAGCCGCGTATTGCTTCGGTATCGTTATGCGTACAAGTCCCAGCCGTGTCTTGCTTCGGTCTCGTTATGCGTACAATTTCCAGCCGCGTGTTGCTTCGGTCTCGTTATGCGTTCAAGTTGCAGCCGCGTGTTGCTTCGGTCTCGTTATGCGTACAAGTCCCAGCCGCGTATTGCTTCGGTCTCGTTATGCGTACATGTCCCAGACCTGTCTTGCTTCGGTCTCATTATGCGTACAAGTCCCAGCCGCGTATTCCTTCGGTCTCGTCGAGCGTACAAGTTCCAGCCGCGTATTGCTTCGGTCTCGTCGAGCGTACAAGTCCCAGCCGCGCATTGCTTCGGTCTCGTTATGCGTAAAAGTACCAGCCGCGTAATGCTTCGGTCTCGTTATGCGTGCCAGTTCCAGCCGGGCATTGCTTCGGTCTCGTTTTGCGTACAAGTCCCAGCCGCGTATTCCTTCGGTCTCGTCGAGCGTACAAGTTCCAGCCGCGTATTGCTTCGGTCTCGTCGAGCGTACAAGTCCCAGCCGCGTATTGCTTCGGTCTCGTTTTGCGTACATGTTCCAGCCGGATGTTGCTTCGGTCTCGTTATGCGTAGAAGTTCCAGCCACGAATTGCTTCGGTCACGTTGTGCATGCAAGGTCCAGCCGCGTAAAGCTTCGGTCTCGTTATGCGTGCCAGTTCCAGCCGGGCATTGCTTCGGTCTCGTTATGCGTACAAGTCCCAGCCGCGTATTCCTTCGGTCTCGTCGAGCGTACAAGTTCCAGCCGCGTATTGCTTCGGTCTCGCCGAGCGTACAAGTCCCAGGCGCGTATTGCTTCGGCCTCGTTATGCGTAAAAGTGCCAGCCGCGTAATGCTTCGGTCTCGTTATGCGTACAAGTCCCAGCCGTGTCTTGCTTCGGTCTCGTTATGCGTACAATTTCCAGCCGCGTGTTGCTTCGGTCTCGTTATGCGTTCAAGTTGCAGCCGCGTGTAGCTTCGGTCTCGTTATGCGTACAAGTCCCAGCCGCGTATTGCTTCGGTCTCGTTATGCGTACAAGTGCCAGCCGCGTAATGCTTCGGTCTCGTTGTGCGTAGAAGATCCAGCCACGAATTGCTTCGGTCACGTTATGCGTGCAAGTTCCAGCCGCGTAATGCTTCGGTCTCGTTATGAGTACATGTTCCGGCCTCGTATTGCTTCGGTCTCGTTATGCGTGCGAATTCCAGCCGCGTTATGCTTCGGTCTCGTTATGCGTGCAAGTTCCAGCCGCGTATTGCTTTGATCTCGTTATGCGTACAACTCCTAGCCGCGTAATCCTTCGGTCTCTTCGAGCGTTCAAGTTCCCGCCGCGTATTGCTTCGGTCTCGTTACGCGTACAAGTCCCAGCCGCGTATTCCTTCGGTCTCGTCGAGCGTACAAGTTCCAGCCGCGTAATGCTTCGGTGTCGATATGCGTACAAGTCCCAGCCGCGTATTGCTTTGGTCTCGTTATGCGTACAAGTCCCAGCCGCGTATTACTTCGGTCTCGTTATGCGTACAAGTCCTAGCCGCGTAATCCTTCGGTCTCTTCGAGCGTTCAAGTTCCAGCCGCGTATTGCTTCGGTCTCGTTACGCGTACAAGTCCCAGCCGCGTATTGCTTCGGTCTCGTTATGCGTACAAGTCCCAGCCGCGTATTACTTCGGTCTCGTTATGCGTCCTAGTCCCAGCCGCGTATTGCATCGGTCTCGTCGAGCGTACAAGTCCCAGCCGCGTATTGCTTCGGTCTCGTTATGCGTAGAAGTTCCAGCCGGGCATTGCTTCGGTCTCGATATGCGTACAAGTCCCAGCCGCGTATTGCTTTGGTCTCGTTATGCGTAAAAGTGCCAGCCACGTAATGCTTCGGTCTCGTTATGCGTGCCAGTTCCAGCCGGGCATTGCTTCGGTCTCGTTTTGCGTACAAGTCCCAGCCGCGTATTCCTTCGGTCTCGTCGAGCGTACAAGTCCCAGCCGCGTATTGCTTCGGTCTCGTTTTGCGTACAAGTTCCAGCCGGATGTTGCTTCGGTCTCGTTATGCGTACAAGTTCCAGCCGCGTAATGCTTCGGTCTCGTTACGCGTACAAGTCCAAGCCGCGTATTGCTTCGGTCTCGTTTTGCGGACAAGTTGCAGCCGGATGTTGCTTCGATCTCGTTATGCGTACAAGTTCCAGCCGCGTAATGCTTCGGTCTCGATATGCGTACAAGTCCCAGCCGCGTATTGCTATGGTCTCGTTATGCGTACAAGTCCCAGCCGCGTAATGCTTCGGTCTCGTTATGCGTGCCAGTTCCAGCCGGGCATTGCTTCGGTCTCGATATGCGTACAAGTCCCAGCCGCGTATTGCTTTGGTCTCGTTATGCGTACAAGTCCCAGTTCGCGTGTTGCTTCGGTCTCGTTATGCGTGCCAGTTCCTAGCCGGGCATTGCTTCTGTCTCGTTATGCGTACAAGTGCCAGCCGCGTAATGCTTCGGTCTCGATGTGCGTAGAAGATCCAGCCACGAATTGCTTCGGTCACGCTATGCGTGCAAGTTCCAGCCGCGTAATGCTTCGGTCTCGTTATGAGTACAAGTTCCAGCCTCGTATTGCTTCGGTCTCGTTATGCGTACAAGTCCCAGCCGCATTATTACTTCGGTCTCGTTATGCGTGCAAGTTCCCGCCGCGTATTGCTTCGGTCTCGTCAAGCGTACAAGACCCAGCCGCGAATTTCTTCGGTCTCGTTATGCGTATAAGTCCCAACCGCGTATTGCTTCGGTCTCGTCGAGCGTACAAGACCCAGCCGCGTATTGCTTCGGTCTCGTTATGCGTACAAGTCCCAACCACGTATTGCTTCGGTCTCGTGGAGCGTACAAGTTCCAGCCGCTTATTGCTTCGGTCTCGTGGACCGTACAAGTTCCAGCCGCGTATTCCTTCGGTCTCGTCGAGCGTACAAGGCCCAGCCGCGTATTGCTTCGGTCTCGTCGAGCGTACAAGTTCCAGCCGCGTATTGCTTTGATCTCGTTATGCGTACAAGTCCTAGCCGCGTAATCCTTCGGTCCCTTCGAGCGTTCAAGTACCAGCCGCGTATTGCTTCGGTCTCGGTACGCGTTCAAGTTCCAGTAGCGTATTGCTTCGGTCTCGTTATGCGTGCCAGTTCCAGCCGGGCATTGCTTCGGTCTCGATATGCGTACAAGTCCCAGCCGCGTATTGCTTTGGTCTCGTTATGCGTAAAAGTGCCAGCCACGTAATGCTTCGGTCTCGTTATGCGTGCCAGTTCCAGCCGGGCATTGCTTCGGTCTCGTTTTGCGTACAAGTCCCAGCCAAGTATTCCTTCGGTCTCGTCGAGCGTACAAGTTCCAGCCGCGTATTGCTTCGGTCTCGTCGATCGTACAAGTCCCAGCCGCGTATTGCTTCGGTCTCGTTTTGCGTACAAGTTCCAGCCGGATGTTGCTTCGGTCTCGTTATGCGTACAAGTTCCAGCCGCGTAATGCTTCGGTCTCGTTACGCGTACAAGTCCCAGCCGCGTATTGCTTCGGTCTCGTTATGCGTAGAGGTTCCAGCCACGAATAGCTTCGGTCACATTATGCGAGCAAGTTCCAGCCGCGTATTGCTTCGGTCTCGTTATGAGTACATGTTCCAGCCTCGTATTGCTTCGGTCTCGTTATGCGTTCAAGTTCCAGCCGCGTTATGCTTCGGTCTCGTTATGCGTGCAAGTTCCGGCCCCGTATTGCTTTGATCTCGTTATGCGTACATGTCCTAGCCGCGTAATCCTTCGGTCTCTTCGAGCGTTCAAGTTCCAGCCGCGTATTGCTTCGGTCTCGTTACGCGTACAAGTTCCAGCCGCGTATTGCTTCGGTCTCGTCCAGCATACAAGTTCCAGCCGCGTATTGCTTTCATCTCGTTATGCGTACAAGTCCCAGCCGCGTAATCCTTCGGTCTCTTCGAGCGTTCAAGTTCCAGCCGCGTTTTGCTTCGGTCTCGTTATGCGTTCAAGTTGCAGCCGCGTGTTGCTTCGGTCTCGTTATGCGTACAAGTCCCAGCCGCGTATTGCTTCGGTCTCGTTTTGCGTACAAGTTCCAGCCGGATGTTGCTTCGGTCTCGTTATGCGTACAAGTTCCAGCCGCGTAATGCTTCGGTCTCGTTACGCGTACAAGTCCAAGCCGCGTATTGCTTCGGTCTCGTTTTGCGTACAAGTTGCAGCCGGATGTTGCTTCGATCTCGTTATGCGTACAAGTACCAGCCGCGTAATGCTTCGGTCTCGATATGCGTACAAGTCCCAGCCGCGTATTGCTATGGTCTCGTTATGCGTACAAGTCCCAGCCGCGTAATGCTTCGGTCTCGTTATGCGTGCCAGTTCCAGCCGGGCATTGCTTCGGTCTCGATATGCGTACAAGTCCCAGCCGCGTATTGCTTTGGTCTCGTTATGCGTACAAGTCCCAGTTCGCGTGTTGCTTCGGTCTCGTTATGCGTGCCAGTTCCTAGCCGGGCATTGCTTCTGTCTCGTTATGCGTACAAGTGCCAGCCGCGTAATGCTTCGGTCTCGATGTGCGTAGAAGATCCAGCCACGAATTGCTTCGGTCACGCTATGCGTGCAAGTTCCAGCCGCGTAATGCTTCGGTCTCGTTATGAGTACAAGTTCCAGCCTCGTATTGCTTCGGTCTCGTTATGCGTACAAGTCCCAGCCGCGTATTCCTTCGGTCTCGTCGAGCGTACAAGGCCCAGCCGCGTATTGCTTCGGTCTCGTCGAGCGTACAAGTTCCAGCCGCGTATTGCTTTGATCTCGTTATGCGTACAAGTCCTAGCCGCGTAATCCTTCGGTCCCTTCGAGCGTTCAAGTACCAGCCGCGTATTGCTTCGGTCTCGGTACGCGTTCAAGTTCCAGTAGCGTATTGCTTCGGTCTCGTTATGCGTGCCAGTTCCAGCCGGGCATTGCTTCGGTCTCGATATGCGTACAAGTCCCAGCCGCGTATTGCTTTGGTCTCGTTATGCGTAAAAGTGCCAGCCACGTAATGCTTCGGTCTCGTTATGCGTGCCAGTTCCAGCCGGGCATTGCTTCGGTCTCGTTTTGCGTACAAGTCCCAGCCAAGTATTCCTTCGGTCTCGTCGAGCGTACAAGTTCCAGCCGCGTATTGCTTCGGTCTCGTCGATCGTACAAGTCCCAGCCGCGTATTGCTTCGGTCTCGTTTTGCGTACAAGTTCCAGCCGGATGTTGCTTCAGTCTCGTTATGCGTACAAGTTCCAGCCGCGTAATGCTTCGGTCTCGTTACGCGTACAAGTCCCAGCCGCGTATTGCTTCGGTCTCGTTATGCGTAGAGGTTCCAGCCACGAATAGCTTCGGTCACATTATGCGTGCAAGTTCCAGCCGCGTATTGCTTCGGTCTCGTTATGAGTACATGTTCCAGCCTCGTATTGCTTCGGTCTCGTTATGCGTTCAAGTTCCAGCCGCGTGATGCTTCGGTCTCGTTATGCGTGCAAGTTCCAGCCCCGTATTGCTTTGATCTCGTTATGCGTACATGTCCTAGCCGCGTAATCCTTCGGTCTCTTCGAGCGTTCAAGTTCCAGCCGCGTATTGCTTCGGTCTCGTTACGCGTACAAGTTCCAGCCGCGTATTGCTTCGGTCTCGTCCAGCGTACAAGTTCCAGCCGCGTATTGCTTTCATCTCGTTATGCGTACAAGTCCCAGCCGCGTAATCCTTCGGTCTCTTCGAGCGTTCAAGTTCCAGCCGCGTAATGCTTCGGTCTCGATATGCGAACAAGTCCCAGCCGCGTATTGCTTTGGTCTCGTTATGCGTACAAGTCCCAGCCGCGTAATGCTTCGGTCTCGTTTTGCGTGCCAGTTCCAGCCGGGCATTGCTTCGGTCTCGTTTTGCGTACAAGTCCCAGCCGCGTATTCCTTCGGTCTCGTCGAGCGTACAAGTTCCAGCCGCGTATTGCTTCGGTCTCGTCGAGCGTACAAGTCCCAGCCGCGCATTGCTTCGGTCTCGTTATGCGTAAAAGTGCCAGCCGCGTAATGCTTCGGTCTCGTTATGCGTGCCAGTTCCAGCCGGGCATTGCTTCTGTCTCGTTTTGCGACCAAGTCCCAGCCACGTATTCCTTCGGTCTCGTCGAGCGTACAAGTTCCAGCCGCGTATTGCTTCGGTCTCGTCGATCGTACAAGTCCCAGCCGCGTATTGCTTCGGTCTCGTTTTGCGTACAAGTTCCAGCCGGATGTAGCTTCGGTCTCGTTATGCGTACAAGTTCCAGCCGCGTAATGCTTCGGTCTCGTTACGCGTACAAGTCCCAGCCGCGTATTGCTTCGGTCTCGTTATGCGTAGAGGTTCCAGCCACGAATAGCTTCGGTCACGTTATGCGTGCAAGTTCCAGCCGCGTATTGCTTCGGTCCCGTTATGAGTACATGTTCCAGCCTCGTATTGCTTCGGTCTCGTTATGCGTTCAAGTTCCAGCCGCGTTATGCTTCGGTCTCGTTATGCGTGCAAGTTCCAGCCGCGTATTGCTTTGATCTCGTTATGCGTACAAGTCCCAGCCGCGTAATGCTTCGGTCTCTTCGAGCGTTCAAGTTCCAGCCGCGTAATGCTTCGGTCTCGATATGCGAACAAGTCCCAGCCGCGTATTGCTTTGGTCTCGTTATGCGTACAAGTCCCAGCCGCGTAATGCTTTCATCTCGTTATGCGTACAAGTCCCAGCCGCGTAATCCTTCGGTCTCTTCGAGCGTTCAAGTTCCAGCCGCGTAATGCTTCGGTCTCGATATGCGTACAAGTCGCAGCCGCGTATTGCTTTGGTCTCGTTGTGCGTACAAGTCCCAGCCGCGTACTGCTTCGGTCTCGTCGAGCGTACAAGTCCCAGCCGCGCATTGCTTCGGTCTCGTTATGCGTACAAGTGCCAGCCGCGTAATGCTTCGGTCTCGTTTTGCGAACAAGTTCCAGCCGCGTATTGCTTCGGTCTCGTAGAGCGTACAAGTCCCAGTCGCGTATTGCTTCGGTCTCGTTTTGCGTACCAGTTCCAGCCGGATGTTGCCTCGGTCTCGTTATGCGTACAAGTCCCAGCCGCGTATTGCTTTGGTCTCGTTATGCGTGCAAGTCCTAGCCGCGTAATCCTTCGGTCTCTTCCAGCGTTCAAGTTCCAGCCGCGTATTGCTTCGGTCTCGTCGAGCGTACAAGTCCCAGCCGCGCATTGCTTCGGTCTCGTTATGCGTAAAAGTGCCAGCCGCGTAATGCTTCGGTCTCGTTATGCGTGCCAGTTCCAGCCGGGCATTGCTTCGGTCTCGTTTTGCGTACAAGTTCCAGCCGCGTAATGCTTCGGTCTCGTTATGCGTACAAGTCCCAGTTCGCGTATTACTTCGGTCTCCTTATGCGTACAAGTCCCAGCCGCGTATTGCATCGGTCTCGTCGAGCGCAAAAGTGCCAGCCGCGTAATGCTTTGGTCTCGTTATGCGTACAAGTCCCAGCCGCATTATTACTTCGGTCTCGTTATGCGTGCAAGTTCCCGCAGCGTATTGCTTCGGTCTCGTCGAGCGTACAAGACCCAGCCGCGTATTGCTTCGGTCTCGTTATGCGTACAAGTCCCAACCGCGTATTGCTTCGGTCTCGTGGAGCGTACAAGTTCCAGCCGCTTATTGCATCGGTCTCGTCGGGCGAACAATTTCCAGCAGCGCGTTGCTTTGGTCTCGTCGAGCGTACAAGTCCCAGCCGCGAACTGCTTCGGTCTCGTTACGCGTACAAGTCCCAGCAGTGTATTGCTTCGGTCTCGTGGACCGTACAAGTTCCAGCCGCGTAATGCTTCGGTCTCGTTACGCGTACAAGTCCCAGCCGCGTATTGCTTCGGTCTCGTTTTGCGTACAAGTTCCAGCCGGATGTTGCTACGGTCTCGTTATGCGTACAAGTTCCAGCCGCGTAATGCTTCGGTCTCGATATGCGTACAAGTCCCAGCCGCGTATTGCTTTGGTCTCGTTATGCGTACAAGTCCCAGCCGCGTAATGCTTCGGTCTCGTTATGCGTGCCAGTTCCAGCCGGGCATTGCTTCGGTCTCGTTTTGCGTACAAGTCCCAGCCGCGTATTCCTTCGGTCTCGTCGAGCGTACAAGTTCCAGCCGCGTATTGCTTCGGTCTCGTCGAGCGTACAAGTTCCAGCCGCGTATTGCTTCGGTCTCGTTATGCGTACAAGTCCCAGCCGCGCATTGCTTCGGTCTCGTTATGCGTAAAAGTGCCAGCCGCGTAATGCTTCGGTCTCGTCATGCGTGCCAGTTCCAGCCGGGCATTGCTTTGGTCTCGTTATGCGTACAAGTCCCAGCCGTGTCTTGCTTCGGTCTCGTTATGCGTACAATTTCCAGCCGCGTGTTGCTTCGGTCTCGTTATGCGTTCAAGTTGCAGCCGCGTGTTGCTTCGGTCTCGTTATGCGTACAAGTCTCAGCCGCGTATTGCTTCGGTCTCGTTATGCGTACAAGTCCCAGACGCGTCGTGCTTCGGTCTCATTATGCGTACAAGTTCCAGCCGCGTGTGGCTTCGGTCTCGTTATGCGTACAAGTCCCAGCCGCGTATTGCTTTGGTCTCGTTATGCGTGCAAGTCCTAGCCGCGTAATCCTTCGGTCTCTTCCAGCGTTCAAGTTCCAGCGGCGTATTGCTTCGGTCTCGTCGAGCGTACAAGACCCAGCCGCGTATTGCTTCGGTCTCGTTATGCGTACAAGTCCCAACCGCGTATTGCTTCGGTCTCGTGGAGCGTACAAGTTCCAGCCGCTTATTGCATCGGTCTTGTCGAGCGTACAAGTTCCAGCCGCATGTTGCTTCGGTCTCGTTATGCGTAAAAGTGCCAGCCCCGTAATGCTTCGGTCTCGTTATGCGTGCAAGTTCCAGCCGCGTATTGCTTCGGTCTCGTGGACCGTACAAGTTCCAGCCGCGTATTCCTTCGGTCTCGTCGAGCGTACAAGGCCCAGCCGCGTATTGCTTCGGTCTCGTTATGCGTACATGTCCCAGCCGCGTATTGCTTCGGTCTCGTCGAGCGTGCAAGGCCCAGCCGCGTATTGCTTCGGTCTCGTTATGCGTACAAGTCCCAGCCGCGTATTGCATCGGTCTCGTCGTGCGTACAAGTCCCAGCCGCGTATTGCTTCTGTCTCGTTATGCGTAGAAGTTCCAGCCACGAATTGCTTCGGTCACGTTATGCGTGCAAGTTCCAGCCGCGTATTGCTTCGGTCTCGTTATGAGTACAAGTTCCAGCCTCGTATTGCTTCGGTCTCGTTATGCGTGAAAGTTCCAGCCGCGTTATGCTTCGGTCTCGTTATGCGTGTAAGTTCCAGCCGCGTATTGCTTCGGTCTCGTTATGCGTACAAGTCCCAGCCGCGTATTACTTTGGTCTCGTTATGCGTACAAGTCCCAGCCGCGTAATGCTTCGGTCTCGTTATGCGTGCCAGTTCCAGCCGGGCATTGCTTCGGTCTCGTTTTGCGTACAAGTCCCAGCCGCGTATTGCATCGGTCTCGTCGAGCGTAAAAGTGCCAGCCGCGTTATGCTTTGGTCTCGTTATGCGTGCAAGTCCTAGCCGCGTAATCCTTCGGTCTCTTCGAGCGTTCAAGTTCCAGCCGCGTATTGCTTCGGTCTCGTCGAGCGTACAAGTCCCAGCCGCGCATTGCTTCGGTCTCGTTATGCGTAAAGGTGCCAGCCGCGTAATGCTTCGGTCTCGTTATGCGTGCCAGTTCCAGCCGGGCATTGCTTCGGTCTCGTTTTGCGTACAAGTTCCAGCCGCGTAATGCTTCGGTCTCGTTATGCGTACAAGTCCCAGTTCGCGTATTACTTCGGTCTCGTTATGCGTACAAGTCCCAGCCGCGTATTGCATCGGTCTCGTCGAGCGTAAAAGTGCCAGCCGCGTAATGCTTTGGTCTCGTTATGCGTACAAGTCCCAGCCGCATTATTACTTCGGTCTCGTTATGCGTGCAAGTTCCCGCCGCGTATTGCTTCGGTCTCGTCGAGCGTACAAGACCCAGCCGCGTATTGCTTCGGTCTCGTTATGCGTACAAGTCCCAACCGCGTATTGCTTCGGTCTCGTGGAGCGTACAAGTTCCAGCCGCTTATTGCATCGGTCTCGTCGGGCGAACAATTTCCAGCAGCGCGTTGCTTTGGTCTCGTCGAGTGTTCAAGTCCCAGCCGCGTATTGCTTCGGTCTCGTTACGCGTACAAGTCCCAGCCGTGTATTGCTTCGGTCTCGTGGACCGTACAAGTTCCAGCCGCGTATTCCTTCGGTCTCGTCGAGCGTACAAGGCCCAGCCGCGTATTGCTTCGGTCTCGTCGAGCGTACAAGTTCCAGCCGCGTATTGCTTTGATCTCGTTATGCGTACAATTCCTAGCCGCGTAATCCTTCGGTCTCTTCGAGCGTTCAAGTTCCAGCCGCGTATTGCTTCGGTCTCGTTACGCGTACAAGTTCCAGCCGCGTAATGCTTCGGTCTCGATATGCGTACAAGTCCCAGCCGCGTATTGCTTTGGTCTCGTTATGCGTACAAGTCCCAGCCGCGTAATGCTTCGGTCTCGTTATGCGTGCCAGTTCCAGCCGGGCATTGCATCGGTCTCGTTTTGCGTACAAGTCCCAGCCGCGTATTCCTTCGGTCTCGTCGAGCGTACAAGTTCCAGCCGCGTATTGCTTCGGTCTCGTCGAGCGTACAAGTCCCAGCCGCGCATTGCTTCGGTCTCGTTATGCGTAAAAGTTCCAGCCGCGTAATGCTTCGGTCTCGTTACGCGTACAAGTCCCAGCCGCGTATTGCTTCGGCCTCGTTTTGCGTACAAGTTCCAGCCGGATGTTGCTTCGGTCTCGTTATGCGTACAAGTTCCAGCCGCGTAATGCTTCGGTCTCGATATGCGTACAAGTCCCAGCCGCGTATTGCTTTGGTCTCGTTATGCGTACAAGTCCCAGCCGCGTAATGCTTCGGTCTCGTTATGCGTAGAAGTTCGAGCCACGAATTGCTTCGGTCACGTTGTGCGTGCAAGTTACAGCCGCGTATTGCTTCGGTCTCGTTACGCGTTCAAGTTCCAGCCGCGTATTGCTTCGGTCTCGTTACGCGTTCAAGTTCCGGCCGCGTAATGGTTCGGTCTCGATATGCGTACAAGTCCCAGCAGCGTATTCCTTCGGTCTCGTCGAGCGTACAAGTTCCAGCCGCGTATTGCTTCGGTCTCGTCGAGCGTACAAGTCCCAGCCGCGCATTGCTTCGGTCTCGTTATGCGTAAAAGTGCCAGCCGCGTAATGCTTCGGTCTCGTTATGCGTGCCAGTTCCAGCCGGGCATTGCTTCGGTCTCGTTTTGCGTACAAGTCCCAGCCGCATTATTACTTCGGTCTCGTTATGCGTGCAAGTTCCCGCCGCGTATTGCTTCGGTCTCGTCGAGCGTACAAGACCCAGCCGCGTATTGCTTCGGTCTCGTTATGCGTACAAGTCCCAACCGCGTATTGCTTCGGTCTCGTCGAGCGTACAAGTCCCAGCCTCGTCTTGCTTCGGTCTCGTTATGCGTTCAAGTTCCAGCCGCGTTATGCTCCGGTCTCGTTATGCGTGCAAGTTCCAGCCGCGTATTGCTTTGATCTCGTTATGCGTGCAAGTCCTAGCCGCGTAATCCTTCGGTCTCTTCGAGCGTTCAAGTTCCAGCCGCGTATTGCTTCGGTCTCGTTACGCGTACAAGTTCCAGCCGCGTATTGCTTCCGTCTCGTTACGCGTACAAGTTCCAGCCGCGTAATGCTTCGGTCTCGATATGCGTACAAGTCCCAGCCGCGTATTGCTTTGGTCTCGTTATGCGTACAAGTCCCAGTTCGCGTATTACTTCGGTCTCGTTATGCGTACAAGTTCCAGCCGCGTATTACTTCGGTCTCGTTATGCGTACAAGTTGGGGGTGTCCCACTTGGACTCCGACCGATTGGACACGTCCCGATTGGACTGTCCCGATTGGACACGTCCCGATTGGACTCCGTGCCGATTGGACTCGTGTCGTTTGGACTCCGTGCCGATTGGACTCGTGCCGTTTGGACTCCGTGCCGTTTGGACACCGTACCGGTAGGACCCGTACCGTTTGGACTGCGTGCCGATTGGACTCCGTGCCGGTTGGACTTGTGCCGTTTGGATTCGTTACGTTTGGACGGCGTAAATTTAATAATAATTGCATCTCGAAGTGTACGTATGGTGATATTGTATTATGATACGGTATTGTGGTATGTTTATTTATTATTGGAAATCTATTAAATGTGAACCTGAGCTTAATTTGAATGTGGTTTTTTACGCATTTCTTGCTTGGGGGAACAATAACGTATTTGCAATTAAGAATAATTATTGAGAAAAATTCCGGGCCGTTGTGAGAAAAATAATATGGAAATGGTGTTTGAGTGTGCATTTTATAATACAAACTTAGATAAATGTTTATTTTTTGTGCAAATAACAATCAATAATATAAGTATCTATATTTTGACAGGTATAGGTTATAGAGAGAAATAGCTGGATACCAGTAATTACAAAAGTGAAAAAAAATTAGACCAAATATTGCAGGAGATAATGCACAAGACACAGTAATGTTGCCTTGTAATACGTTTGTGCACACATTAGAACCATAATAGTTCTTAGCAGAATAATTATAATTCTTAGCGTGATATGGTACATCAATAACGCTGTGTTTATAAAGTGGTATTTAATTGTTAACAACAAGAACAGAAGCATATAAGAGAGATTTCTCAATAACAGAGTAAGTAAAATCCACAATGAAAATTAGATTGTGTTTACCATTATTTAATAAGCACTTTAGTGAACTAAAAGTATAGGTACTAACTTTCTAAATTCCATTGCGTTTTCTGTTTCCATAGTCTTTAATTGATGTAAGCAGCGACAGTCATCCCAATAAGGGAAAGCTACCAGAAGAATCGTACAAATATTATTGGAAATACTATAATGTTTGACAGGTATAGGTTAAAGTGAAGACGTTCAGAAACATAGAAGTAAACGTACAGTTTCCAATGAAATGCAATGACAAAAACCAAAAATATTGAATACAGAGAAGCACATACTTCATCGTTCGATGGATCTGGAAATATGTTTAAGGTAAAAGAAACATTACATATTTTATTTCAAATTATAGTAGTAATTGTAAGATATAAATGTATTAGTATATAACGTTATGTAATTTTTTTCTTTATTTTCAGCATTTGTTCAGATCTTGATGGGCAAATTGCAATTGTTGGACAAACAGCAAACGTATTGCATACAGAGATGCATTTACTTTCTCACAAGATATAACTGGAAACATGTTTAAGGTAAGAAAAATATTAAATGTTATATTTAAAATTAAAGTTGCAAAATACAGTGTATCAATATATAATACTATGATATCATTTTCTTTATATTCTGTCTTTTTGAAACATTGATGGGATGACTACAATTATAGGACAAACAGCAAAAATATTTAATACAGAGAAGCACATACTTCATCGCTCGATGAATCTGGAAATATGTTTAAGGTAAAAGAAACATTACATATTTTATTTCAAATAATAGTTGTAGTTGTAAGATATAAATGTATTAGTATATAACGCTATGTAATTTTTTTCTTTATTTTCAGCATTTGTTCAGATCTTGTTGGGAAGATTACAATTGTACGACAAACAGCAGAAATATTAAATACAGAGAAGCACTTACTTTCTCGTTCGATGGATCTGGATATATGTTTAAGGTAAAAGAAATATTAAATATTTTATTTCAAATTGTAGTTGTAGTTGTAAGATATAAATGTATTAGTATATAACGCTATGTAATTTTTTTCTTTATTTTCAGCATTTGTTCAGATCTTGTTGGGAAGATTACAATTGTAGGACAAACAGCAAAAATATTAAATACAGAGAAGCACTTACTTTCTCGTTCGATGGATCTGGATATATGTTTAAGGTAAAAGAAATATTGAATATTTTACTTCAAATTGTACTTGCAAAATATAAATGTATCAGTATATAACGCTGATATTTATTTATTCATTTTCAGCATTTGTTCAGATCTTGATGGGAAAATTGCAATTGTTGGACAAACAGCAAACGTATTGAATACAGAGATGCATTTACTTTCTCAGAAGATATAACTAGAGTCATGTTTAAGGTGAAATGTTAATATTTCAAAGTGTTTGTGTTTGTAAAAGTGAATTACAATAAATATTTAGTCATTTACGGAAATGTATAGTTTATTTAACGCGTTTTATGTTTCTATTTGTTTGGTTTTTAAGTTACAGAAATGAAAAATCGCATTTTTTATTAAGATTACACATTTCATTTCTACTTAAAAAATAATGTTGCTATTATTTTCTAAAGATTGAGATACAAGATAATACATAAAAATAAATAAGTTTAATTAAAATGCGAACAAGAGAGTTTATCATTGTCAATAGTTATTAAATATTTGTTAAATTCTCAAATAAAATGAAATAAACCGGCGTTTAAAACTTTAAAAAAACTCTGTAAATCTTAATCAATTAGCAATTAAAAGAAACATTAAACCTTATTTTCTTCAATACATCCTTTATTTCAAATTAATGTTGTTGAGTACAATGTATCAATATGTAATAATATAATTTCTTCTTCTTTATCTTCAACATTTATTCAGATACTGATGAGGAAATTACAACAAAGAAATAACGAAATAGAAAAGTTGAATAGACACATTAAAGAAATTAACCAGCGTACAGAGAATAACATACACAGTTCCCAATGAAATACCATGCCAAACAACACTAGCGGACCCTGAAAACAGAGATGCGATTACTTTCTTTCAAGATATATATGCAAATATGTTTAACATAAAAGAAATATTTTCTTCAATACATCCTTTATTTCAAATTGGTGTTGTAGAGTACGATGTGTCAATATATATTAATATGATTTCTCTTTCCTTATTTTCATTATTTATTCAGACATTGTTGAGGAAATTACCACAAAAAAATTATGGTTCACTGTAGTGAAGGAACAATCTAAAGGAGTGAATTATTAAATTAGATAAGTTTGTCTTGCAAATCGTGGACTATAAAAGCTATGTAATGCCAGCATAGTTTAAGTAAATAAATTTATAGAAGAAAATATGACTCTTAAACTGTAATTTCCTATTCTAATTTCCTTAATGTAGAGTTTCATTTATGGTTCATGTCGTCCTCTTCTACTTGCTGTTACATTCTCGCCCTCAAAATTTCCTTATTTGGAGTTGGCTGCGTACACCCGGCATTAGTCACGTAGTCTAGAATTTTCGAGACCAACGCGAAGCAAGGGCGTTGTCCCTCGAAGTCACGTAGCGCACTTCCCCACCACCCTTTTTATCCTGATTTTTGGGTATAAAAAGGGTTGCGGCGAAGGCACTTTGGGTCTAGTCAAATTCTAGAAAGGGCACGTTACACGTCTGTACGTTTCCCTTACGACGCATAGCAACTTAGCGAGATCGGGTTCAAGTCCCCTTCGAGCATCTTCTTAACCATACAGTACGTAGTCGTCTGTTAGGCATTTCATTTACGGTTGTAGTCGTTCCCCGTTTGCTCGCGTTCGTTAAAACCGAGAAGGATTAGATTCTTGCTTCGCGGAATCGAAACTAACTATTCAAGTAACTCCAATAATATTGTAACTTAATTCAAGTTAGAACACCGCGACAAATTACACTATAACAGTTGTAAGTCCCGGTGCATTAGAATAAACAGAATCAAATAGATTTAGTGTTGATCAATTATAATAAACCGTCCTGAACCCACTAAGGTGTACCTTTACCGCTCGAGGTGCACCGAATACGTTACGAGCACTAATACTAACATTTCCTGCGGCTCCCTACGTTAGCCATACGTAGGTTCGTCCGCATATCACTTTCCTGAGGCTCCCCACGTTAGCCATACGTGGGTTCGTCCTCGCGTCTTGACCTTTCCTGAGGCTCCCTACGTTAGCCATACGTAGGTTCGTCCTCGATAACCAACCTCCTGGAGCTCCCTACGTTAGCCATACGTAGGTTCGTCTCCGCGTCTATTTCCTCTTAACAATTACCATATACCTAATATAAAGCCCCGGCTACGCAGCCGTGCCCCTCCGGCTCGTAACATTGCAAATAAATACTTATGTCGAATAGAACTTAATAGATAAGGAAAAAAGTTTTAATAACAGAATACTTACATACTTCACTATTCACTTTCACCTAGTTTATATTATTTGTATCCAGTTTACAAACCTCAAATTCATTTTATCCAACTACACAGTCCAACTGAAATATTCCATTGTTCACACCAATCAGAAAAAGTATTAAAACGTTTAGAAATAATGTCGTTCAAAGAAAACTCGTGGAGAAAAGATGAAAAAGGATGTTCAATTACTATGGATTAGTTTTACACTCAATTTTTTTGCGAAACACCCGAAGCACAAGACGAAATGCAACGCGTTATACAGCTGACGCGATAAAACTGAACAAATGGATAGAAATCAATATGTAATTATATACAACCTTTCCCACGCATTTTCACGATCAACGTTGCTTTTTGCCGAAAATCACGAGCTTTTCAACTTATTTGTGACAGAAGGTGCTTATCGTGCAACATAATTTGTTAAATGGCTGACGCGATAAAACCTTAGAAATCGTTGGAAATCTATAATTCCCCATTTTTTCACGCATTTCCATTATCAACATCATTTTTAACTGAGAATCACGAGCACTTTTCAATTCTTTTACAACAGAAGTTGCTTATCGGCGAAAAAAATTTTTTCAATGCCTGACGCGATAAAACTTTAGAAATCGATATTTCCACTATTTCTCCACGCATTTTCGTGAAGGACGTACGTATGTATGTGTATATGTATGTATGTACATCTTTTGCACGAAATCACGAATGCTTTTCAATTTTTGAACGAGGGAAGATGCTTATCATGAAAGGAAACCGCGATTACCAGTAAAAAGAGACGCAGATCATGAAAATGCGTAGAAGAATAGCTGCACTATCGATTTTTTCAGTTTTTACAATTTTAGGGTGTCATCGATTTAACAACGTATCTTCCACGATAAGCACCCTTTCTCGTGTCGACCGAGCCCCTACTAGATATTCTATGACGGTCCCCTTTACCCTCGGTCCCAAACCACGCACTCTCCGTTTTCAGGTATTTTATGTATCCTGACCCTTTTTCCTGCTTTTCCGATCAGATATCCTTAGAAAAAGGCCCCTCGTATCCCATCCTCCAGAAACCTCGATATTTATGTATCCGGGACTGATTCCCGCATTTTTTCCAGAAAACCCTCACTGTTCTCCCACCTACCCCTACCACTACTTTCCCTACCACTACTTTCCCTACCAAAAACCCCTTATAAAAGGACGACCCAAAAAGCGTAAGTCAGTCAGTAGAGTCAGTACAGTAAGAAAAGTCAGTATAATCAGAATTTCCGTCGAGACTCCGCAAGTCCGTGCGCGTAGTTAGTAAGATCCAGTGTTTGTCTGTATAATCTTCAAAGTACTAAATAAAGAACATTTCTTAAAACCAACTCATCTTGTGTGACGTTGACGACACTCGTTTGAGAATTGATAAGTATTGCTGATTTCCGGTAAAATGATACGTCAATCATGTGGATGCATGGAAAAATAGCGGAGTTACTGATTTTTATCGATTTTTGCTATTTTATTGCGTCGTTTATTAAACAACATTTTTTCCACGATATCCACCTTTTCTCGTTAATAGATTGAGAAATATTCGCGATTTCCATTAAAAAGTGTGGTCGATCATGGAAATACATAGAGAATTAGTGGAATTATTGATTTTTCCGATTTTTTACAATTTTATTACGTCATCATTAGATTAACTTATTTTCCACGATAGGCACCTCCTCTCGTTAATAAATTTAAAAGTACTCGCGATTTCCAGTAAAAAGAGTGGTCGATCATGGAAATACATGCAGAAATAGCGGAATTATTGATTTTTTCGATCTTTTATGATTCTGCTGCGTCATCTTTAGATGAATTTATTTTCTACGATAAGCACACTTTCCCGATGAAAAATCGAAAAGTATTCGTGATTTCCAGTAAAAAGAGTGGTCGATCATGGAAATACATGCAGAAATAACGGAATTATTGATTTTTTCGATCTTTTATGATTCTGCTGCGTCATCTTTAGATGAATTTATTTTCTACGATAAGCACACTTTCCCGATGAAAAATCGAAAAGTATTCGTGATTTCCAGTAAAAAGAGTGGTCGATCATGGAAATACATGCAGAAATAGCGGAATTATTGATGTTTTCGATCTTTTTTCATTCTGCTGCGTCATCTTTAGATGAATTTATTTTCTACGATAAGCACACTTTCCTGATGAAAAATCGAAAAGTATTCGTGATTTCCAGTAAAAAGAGTGGTGGATCATGGAAATACATGCAGAAATAGCGGAATTATTGATGGTTTCGATTTTTTACTATTTCGCCGCGTCATCTTGAGATGAATTTATTTTCCAGCATAAGCACTCCTTCGCGATCAAAAATCGAAAAGTATTCGTGGTTTCCAGTAAAAAGAGTGGTAGATTATTGAAATACATGCAGAAATAGCGGAATTATTGATGTTTTCGATCTTTTATTATTCTGCTGCGTCATCTTTAGATGAATTTATTTTCTACGATAAGCTCACCTTCCTGATGAAAAATCGAAAAGTATTCGTGATTTACAGTAAAAAGAGTGGTCGATCATGGAAATACATGCAGAAATAGCGGAATTATTGATGTTTTCGATTTTTTACTATTTCGCCGCGTCATCTTTAGATGAATTTATTTTCCACGATAAGCACCTTCTCTCGTTAATAAATTGAAAAGTATTCGCGATTTGCAGTAAAAAGAGTGGTCGATCATGGAAATACATAGAGAATTAGTAGAATTATTGATTTTTTCGATTTTTTACAATTTTATTGCGTCATCTTGAGATTAACTTATTTTCCACGATAAGCACCTTCTCTCGTTAATAAATTGAAAAGTATTCGCGATTTCCAGTAAAAAGAGTGGTCGATCATGGAAATACATAGAGAATTAGTGGAATTATTGATTTTTTCGATTTTTTACAATTTTATTGCGTCATCTTTAGATTAACTTATTTTCCACGATAAGCACCTTCTTTTGTTAATAAATTGAAAAGTATTCGCGATTTCCAGTAAAAAGAGTGGTCGATCATGGAAATACATGCAGAAATAGCGGAATTATTGATGTTTTCGATTTTTTACTATTTCGCCACGTCATCTTTAGATGAATTTATTTTCCAGGATAAGCACTCCTTCGCGATCAAAAATCGAAAAGTATTCGTGATTTCCAGTAAAAAGAGTGGTCGATCATGGAAATACATGCAGAAATAGCGGAATTATTGATGTTTTCGATCTTTTTTCATTCTGCTGCGTCATCTTTAGATAAATTTATTTTCTACGATAAGCACACTTTCCTGATGAAAAATCGAAAAGTATTCGTGATTTCCAGTAAAAAGAGTGGTGGATCATGGAAATACATGCAGAAATAGCGGAATTATTGATGTTTTCGATCTTTTAATATTCTGCTGCGTCATCTTTAGATGAATTTATTTTCTACGATAAGCTCACTTTCCTGATGAAAAATCGAAAAGTATTCGTGATTTCCAGTAAAAAGAGTGGTCGATCATGGAAATACATGCAGAAATAACGGAATTATTGATTTTTTCGATCTTTTATGATTCTGCTGCGTCATCTTTAGATGAATTTATTTTCTACGATAAGCACACTTTCCCGATGAAAAATCGAAAAGTATTCGTGATTTCCAGTAAAAAGAGTGGTCGATCATGGAAATACATGCAGAAATAGCGGAATTATTGATGTTTTCGATCTTTTATCATTCTGCTGCCTCATCTTTAGATGAATTTATTTTGTACGATAAGCACACTTTCCCGATGAAAAATCGAAAAGTATTCGTGATTTCCAGTAAAAAGAGTGGTCGATCATGGAAATACATGCAGAAATAGCGGAATTATTGATGTTTTCGATCTTTTATCATTCTGCTGCCTCATCTTTAGATGAATTTATTTTCTACGATAAGCACACTCTCCTGATCAAAAATCGAAAAGTATTCGTGATTTCCAGTAAAAAGAGTGGTCGATCATGGAAATACATGCAGAAATAGCGGAATTATTGATGTTTTCGATCTTTTATCATTCTGCTGCCTCATCTTTAGATGAATTTATTTTCTACGATAAGCACACTCTCCTGATCAAAAATCGAAAAGTATTCGTGATTTCCAGTAAAAAGAGTGGTCGATCATGGAAATACATGCAGAAATAGCGGAATTATTGATGTTTTCGATCTTTTATCATTCTGCTGCGTCATCTTTAGATGAATTTATTTTCTACGATAAGCACACTTTCCTGATGAAAAATCGAAAAGTATTCGTGATTTCCAGTAAAAAGAGTAGTCGATCATGGAAATACATGCAGAAATAGCGGAATTATTGATGTTTTCGATCTTTTAATATTCTGCTGCGTCATCTTTAGATGAATTTATTTTCTACGATAAGCTCACTTTCCTGATGAAAAATCGAAAAGTATTCGCGATTTCCAGTAAAAAGAGTGGTCGATCATGGAAATACATGCAGAAATAGCGGAATTATTGATGTTTTCGATTTTTTACTATTTCGCCGCGTCATCTTTAGATGAATTTATTTTCCAGGATAAGCACTCCTTCGCGATCAAAAATCGAAAAGTATTCGTGATTTCCAGTAAAAAGAGTGGTCGATCATGGAAATACATGCAGAAATAGCGGAATTATTGATGTTTTCGATCTTTTTTCATTCTGCTGCGTCATCTTTAGATGAATTTATTTTCTACGATAAGCACACTTTCCTGATGAAAAATCGAAAAGTATTCGTGATTTCCAGTAAAAAGAGTGGTCGATCATGGAAATACATGCAGAAATAGCGGAATTATTGATGTTTTCGATCTTTTTTCATTCTGCTGCGTCATCTTTAGATGAATTTATTTTCTACGATAAGCACACTTTCCTGATGAAAAATCGAAAAGTATTCGTGATTTCCAGTAAAAAGAGTGGTCGATCATGGAAATACATGCAGAAATAGCGGAATTATTGATTTTTTCGATCTTTTAATATTCTGCTGCGTCATCTTTAGATGAATTTATTTTCTACGATAAGCTCACTTTCCTGATGAAAAATCGAAAAGTATTCGTGATTTCCAGTAAAAAGAGTGGTCGATCATGGAAATACATGCAGAAATAACGGAATTATTGATTTTTTCGATCTTTTATGATTCTGCTGCGTCATCTTTAGATGAATTTATTTTCTACGATAAGCACACTTTCCCGATGAAAAATCGAAAAGTATTCGTGATTTCCAGTAAAAAGAGTGGTCGATCATGGAAATACATGCAGAAATAGCGGAATTATTGATGTTTTCGATCTTTTTTCATTCTGCTGCGTCATCTTTAGATGAATTTATTTTCTACGATAAGCACACTTTCCTGATGAAAAATCGAAAAGTATTCGTGATTTCCAGTAAAAAGAGTGGTGGATCATGGAAATACATGCAGAAATAGCGGAATTATTGATGGTTTCGATTTTTTACTATTTCGCCGCGTCATCTTGAGATGAATTTATTTTCCAGCATAAGCACTCCTTCGCGATCAAAAATCGAAAAGTATTCGTGGTTTCCAGTAAAAAGAGTGGTAGATTATTGAAATACATGCAGAAATAGCGGAATTATTGATGTTTTCGATCTTTTATTATTCTGCTGCGTCATCTTTAGATGAATTTATTTTCTACGATAAGCTCACTTTCCTGATGAAAAATCGAAAAGTATTCGTGATTTACAGTAAAAAGAGTGGTCGATCATGGAAATACATGCAGAAATAGCGGAATTATTGATGTTTTCGATTTTTTACTATTTCGCCGCGTCATCTTTAGATGAATTTATTTTCCACGATAAGCACCTTCTCTCGTTAATAAATTGAAAAGTATTCGCGATTTGCAGTAAAAAGAGTGGTCGATCATGGAAATACATAGAGAATTAGTAGAATTATTGATTTTTTCGATTTTTTACAATTTTATTGCGTCATCTTGAGATTAACTTATTTTCCACGATAAGCACCTTCTCTCGTTAATAAATTGAAAAGTATTCGCGATTTCCAGTAAAAAGAGTGGTCGATCATGGAAATACATAGAGAATTAGTGGAATTATTGATTTTTTCGATTTTTTACAATTTTATTGCGTCATCTTTAGATTAACTTATTTTCCACGATAAGCACCTTCTTTTGTTAATAAATTGAAAAGTATTCGCGATTTCCAGTAAAAAGAGTGGTCGATCATGGAAATACATGCAGAAATAGCGGAATTATTGATGTTTTCGATTTTTTACTATTTCGCCGCGTCATCTTTAGATGAATTTATTTTCCAGGATAAGCACTCCTTCGCGATCAAAAATCGAAAAGTATTCGTGATTTCCAGTAAAAAGAGTGGTCGATCATGGAAATACATGCAGAAATAGCGGAATTATTGATGTTTTCGATCTTTTTTCATTCTGCTGCGTCATCTTTAGATAAATTTATTTTCTACGATAAGCACACTTTCCTGATGAAAAATCGAAAAGTATTCGTGATTTCCAGTAAAAAGAGTGGTGGATCATGGAAATACATGCAGAAATAGCGGAATTATTGATGTTTTCGATCTTTTAATATTCTGCTGCGTCATCTTTAGATGAATTTATTTTCTACGATAAGCTCACTTTCCTGATGAAAAATCGAAAAGTATTCGTGATTTCCAGTAAAAAGAGTGGTCGATTATGGAAATACATGCAGAAATAGCGGAATTATTGATTTTTTCGATCTTTTAATATTCTGCTGCGTCATCTTTAGATGAATTTATTTTCTACGATAAGCACACTTTCCCGATGAAAAATCGAAAAGTATTCGTGATTTCCAGTAAAAAGAGTGGTCGATCATGGAAATACATGCAGAAATAGCGGAATTATTGATGTTTTCGATCTTTTATCATTCTGCTGCCTCATCTTTAGATGAATTTATTTTGTACGATAAGCACACTTTCCCGATGAAAAATCGAAAAGTATTCGTGATTTCCAGTAAAAAGAGTGGTCGATCATGGAAATACATGCAGAAATAGCGGAATTATTGATGTTTTCGATCTTTTATCATTCTGCTGCCTCATCTTTAGATGAATTTATTTTCTACGATAAGCACACTCTCCTGATCAAAAATCGAAAAGTATTCGTGATTTCCAGTAAAAAGAGTGGTCGATCATGGAAATACATGCAGAAATAGCGGAATTATTGATTTTTTCGATCTTTTAATATTCTGCTGCGTCATCTTTAGATGAATTTATTTTCTACGATAAGCTCACTTTCCTGATGAAAAATCGAAAAGTATTCGTGATTTCCAGTAAAAAGAGTGGTCGATCATGGAAATACATGCAGAAATAACGGAATTATTGATTTTTTCGATCTTTTATGATTCTGCTGCGTCATCTTTAGATGAATTTATTTTCTACGATAAGCACACTTTCCCGATGAAAAATCGAAAAGTATTCGTGATTTCCAGTAAAAAGAGTGGTCGATCATGGAAATACATGCAGAAATAGCGGAATTATTGATGTTTTCGATCTTTTTTCATTCTGCTGCGTCATCTTTAGATGAATTTATTTTCTACGATAAGCACACTTTCCTGATGAAAAATCGAAAAGTATTCGTGATTTCCAGTAAAAAGAGTGGTGGATCATGGAAATACATGCAGAAATAGCGGAATTATTGATGGTTTCGATTTTTTACTATTTCGCCGCGTCATCTTTAGATGAATTTATTTTCCAGGATAAGCACTCCTTCGCGATCAAAAATCGAAAAGTATTCGTGATTTCCAGTAAAAAGAGTGGTCGATCATGGAAATACATGCAGAAATAGCGGAATTATTGATGTTTTCGATCTTTTTTCATTCTGCTGCGTCATCTTTAGATAAATTTATTTTCTACGATAAGCACACTTTCCTGATGAAAAATCGAAAAGTATTCGTGATTTCCAGTAAAAAGAGTGGTGGATCATGGAAATACATGCAGAAATAGCGGAATTATTGATTTTTTCGATCTTTTAATATTCTGCTGCGTCATCTTTAGATGAATTTATTTTCTACGATAAGCACACTTTCCCGATGAAAAATCGAAAAGTATTCGTGATTTCCAGTAAAAAGAGTGGTCGATCATGGAAATACATGCAGAAATAGCGGAATTATTGATTTTTTCGATCTTTTAATATTCTGCTGCGTCATCTTTAGATGAATTTATTTTCTACGATAAGCACACTTTCCCGATGAAAAATCGAAAAGTATTCGTGATTTCCAGTAAAAAGAGTGGTCGATCATGGAAATACATGCAGAAATAGCGGAATTATTGATGTTTTCGATCTTTTATCATTCTGCTGCCTCATCTTTAGATGAATTTATTTTGTACGATAAGCACACTTTCCCGATGAAAAATCGAAAAGTATTCGTGATTTCCAGTAAAAAGAGTGGTCGATCATGGAAATACATGCAGAAATAGCGGAATTATTGATGTTTTCGATCTTTTTTCATTCTGCTGCGTCATCTTTAGATGAATTTATTTTCTACGATAAGCACACTTTCCTGATGAAAAATCGAAAAGTATTCGTGATTTCCAGTAAAAAGAGTGGTCGATCATGGAAATACATGCAGAAATAGCGGAATTATTGATTTTTTCGATCTTTTAATATTCTGCTGCGTCATCTTTAGATGAATTTATTTTCTACGATAAGCTCACTTTCCTGATGAAAAATCGAAAAGTATTCGTGATTTCCAGTAAAAAGAGTGGTCGATCATGGAAATACATGCAGAAATAACGGAATTATTGATTTTTTCGATCTTTTATGATTCTGCTGCGTCATCTTTAGATGAATTTATTTTCTACGATAAGCACACTTTCCCGATGAAAAATCGAAAAGTATTCGTGATTTCCAGTAAAAAGAGTGGTCGATCATGGAAATACATGCAGAAATAGCGGAATTATTGATGTTTTCGATCTTTTTTCATTCTGCTGCGTCATCTTTAGATGAATTTATTTTCTACGATAAGCACACTTTCCTGATGAAAAATCGAAAAGTATTCGTGATTTCCAGTAAAAAGAGTGGTGGATCATGGAAATACATGCAGAAATAGCGGAATTATTGATGGTTTCGATTTTTTACTATTTCGCCGCGTCATCTTGAGATGAATTTATTTTCCAGCATAAGCACTCCTTCGCGATCAAAAATCGAAAAGTATTCGTGGTTTCCAGTAAAAAGAGTGGTAGATTATTGAAATACATGCAGAAATAGCGGAATTATTGATGTTTTCGATCTTTTATTATTCTGCTGCGTCATCTTTAGATGAATTTATTTTCTACGATAAGCTCACTTTCCTGATGAAAAATCGAAAAGTATTCGTGATTTACAGTAAAAAGAGTGGTCGATCATGGAAATACATGCAGAAATAGCGGAATTATTGATGTTTTCGATTTTTTACTATTTCGCCGCGTCATCTTTAGATGAATTTATTTTCCACGATAAGCACCTTCTCTCGTTAATAAATTGAAAAGTATTCGCGATTTGCAGTAAAAAGAGTGGTCGATCATGGAAATACATAGAGAATTAGTAGAATTATTGATTTTTTCGATTTTTTACAATTTTATTGCGTCATCTTGAGATTAACTTATTTTCCACGATAAGCACCTTCTCTCGTTAATAAATTGAAAAGTATTCGCGATTTCCAGTAAAAAGAGTGGTCGATCATGGAAATACATAGAGAATTAGTGGAATTATTGATTTTTTCGATTTTTTACAATTTTATTGCCTCATCTTTAGATTAACTTATTTTCCACGATAAGCACCTTCTCACGTTAATAAATTTAAAAGTATTCGCGATTTCCAGTAAAAAGAGTGGTCGATCATGGAAATACATAGAGAATTAGTGGAATTATTGATTTTTTCGATTTTTTACAATTTTATTGCGTCATCTTTAGATTAACTTATTTTCCACGATAAGCACCTTCTTTTGTTAATAAATTGAAAAGTATTCGCGATTTCCAGTAAAAAGAGTGGTCGATCATGGAAATACATGCAGAAATAGCGGAATTATTGATGTTTTCGATTTTTTACTATTTCGCCGCGTCATCTTTAGATGAATTTATTTTCCAGGATAAGCACTCCTTCGCGATCAAAAATCGAAAAGTATTCGTGATTTCCAGTAAAAAGAGTGGTCGATCATGGAAATACATGCAGAAATAGCGGAATTATTGATTTTTTCGATCTTTTAATATTCTGCTGCGTCATCTTTAGATGAATTTATTTTCTACGATAAGCACACTTTCCCGATGAAAAATCGAAAAGTATTCGTGATTTCCAGTAAAAAGAGTGGTCGATCATGGAAATACATGCAGAAATAGCGGAATTATTGATGTTTTCGATCTTTTATCATTCTGCTGCCTCATCTTTAGATGAATTTATTTTGTACGATAAGCACACTTTCCCGATGAAAAATCGAAAAGTATTCGTGATTTCCAGTAAAAAGAGTGGTCGATCATGGAAATACATGCAGAAATAGCGGAATTATTGATGTTTTCGATCTTTTATCATTCTGCTGCCTCATCGTTAGATGAATTTATTTTCTACGATAAGCACACTCTCCTGATCAAAAATCGAAAAGTATTCGTGATTTCCAGTAAAAAGAGTGGTCGATCATGGAAATACATGCAGAAATAGCGGAATTATTGATGTTTTCGATCTTTTATCATTCTGCTGCGTCATCTTTAGATGAATTTATTTTCTACGATAAGCACACTTTCCTGATGAAAAATCGAAAAGTATTCGTGATTTCCAGTAAAAAGAGTAGTCGATCATGGAAATACATGCAGAAATAGCGGAATTATTGATGTTTTCGATCTTTTAATATTCTGCTGCGTCATCTTTAGATGAATTTATTTTCTACGATAAGCTCACTTTCCTGATGAAAAATCGAAAAGTATTCGCGATTTCCAGTAAAAAGAGTGGTCGATCATGGAAATACATGCAGAAATAGCGGAATTATTGATGTTTTCGATTTTTTACTATTTCGCCGCGTCATCTTTAGATGAATTTATTTTCCAGGATAAGCACTCCTTCGCGATCAAAAATCGAAAAGTATTCGTGATTTCCAGTAAAAAGAGTGGTCGATCATGGAAATACATGCAGAAATAGCGGAATTATTGATGTTTTCGATCTTTTTTCATTCTGCTGCGTCATCTTTAGATGAATTTATTTTCTACGATAAGCACACTTTCCTGATGAAAAATCGAAAAGTATTCGTGATTTCCAGTAAAAAGAGTGGTGGATCATGGAAATACATGCAGAAATAGCGGAATTATTGATGTTTTCGATCTTTTAATATTCTGCTGCGTCATCTTTAGATGAATTTATTTTCTACGATAAGCTCACTTTCCTGATGAAAAATCGAAAAGTATTCGTGATTTCCAGTAAAAAGAGTGGTCGATCATGGAAATACATGCAGAAATAGCGGAATTATTGATTTTTTCGATCTTTTAATATTCTGCTGCGTCATCTTTAGATGAATTTATTTTCTACGATAAGCTCACTTTCCTGATGAAAAATCGAAAAGTATTCGTGATTTCCAGTAAAAAGAGTGGTCGATCATGGAAATACATGCAGAAATAACGGAATTATTGATTTTTTCGATCTTTTATGATTCTGCAGCGTCATCTTTAGATGAATTTATTTTCTACGATAAGCACACTTTCCCGATGAAAAATCGAAAAGTATTCGTGATTTCCAGTAAAAAGAGTGGTCGATCATGGAAATACATGCAGAAATAGCGGAATTATTGATGTTTTCGATCTTTTATCATTCTGCTGCCTCATCTTTAGATGAATTTATTTTGTACGATAAGCACACTTTCCCGATGAAAAATCGAAAAGTATTCGTGATTTCCAGTAAAAAGAGTGGTCGATCATGGAAATACATGCAGAAATAGCGGAATTATTGATGTTTTCGATCTTTTTTCATTCTGCTGCGTCATCTTTAGATGAATTTATTTTCTACGATAAGCACACTTTCCTGATGAAAAATCGAAAAGTATTCGTGATTTCCAGTAAAAAGAGTGGTCGATCATGGAAATACATGCAGAAATAGCGGAATTATTGATTTTTTCGATCTTTTAATATTCTGCTGCGTCATCTTTAGATGAATTTATTTTCTACGATAAGCTCACTTTCCTGATGAAAAATCGAAAAGTATTCGTGATTTCCAGTAAAAAGAGTGGTCGATCATGGAAATACATGCAGAAATAACGGAATTATTGATTTTTTCGATCTTTTATGATTCTGCTGCGTCATCTTTAGATGAATTTATTTTCTACGATAAGCACACTTTCCCGATGAAAAATCGAAAAGTATTCGTGATTTCCAGTAAAAAGAGTGGTCGATCATGGAAATACATGCAGAAATAGCGGAATTATTGATGTTTTCGATCTTTTTTCATTCTGCTGCGTCATCTTTAGATGAATTTATTTTCTACGATAAGCACACTTTCCTGATGAAAAATCGAAAAGTATTCGTGATTTCCAGTAAAAAGAGTGGTGGATCATGGAAATACATGCAGAAATAGCGGAATTATTGATGGTTTCGATTTTTTACTATTTCGCCGCGTCATCTTGAGATGAATTTATTTTCCAGCATAAGCACTCCTTCGCGATCAAAAATCGAAAAGTATTCGTGGTTTCCAGTAAAAAGAGTGGTAGATTATTGAAATACATGCAGAAATAGCGGAATTATTGATGTTTTCGATCTTTTATTATTCTGCTGCGTCATCTTTAGATGAATTTATTTTCTACGATAAGCTCACTTTCCTGATGAAAAATCGAAAAGTATTCGTGATTTACAGTAAAAAGAGTGGTCGATCATGGAAATACATGCAGAAATAGCGGAATTATTGATGTTTTCGATTTTTTACTATTTCGCCGCGTCATCTTTAGATGAATTTATTTTCCACGATAAGCACCTTCTCTCGTTAATAAATTGAAAAGTATTCGCGATTTGCAGTAAAAAGAGTGGTCGATCATGGAAATACATAGAGAATTAGTAGAATTATTGATTTTTTCGATTTTTTACAATTTTATTGCGTCATCTTGAGATTAACTTATTTTCCACGATAAGCACCTTCTCTCGTTAATAAATTGAAAAGTATTCGCGATTTCCAGTAAAAAGAGTGGTCGATCATGGAAATACATAGAGAATTAGTGGAATTATTGATTTTTTCGATTTTTTACAATTTTATTGCCTCATCTTTAGATTAACTTATTTTCCACGATAAGCACCTTCTCACGTTAATAAATTTAAAAGTATTCGCGATTTCCAGTAAAAAGAGTGGTCGATCATGGAAATACATAGAGAATTAGTGGAATTATTGATTTTTTCGATTTTTTACAATTTTATTGCGTCATCTTTAGATTAACTTATTTTCCACGATAAGCACCTTCTTTTGTTAATAAATTGAAAAGTATTCGCGATTTCCAGTAAAAAGAGTGGTCGATCATGGAAATACATGCAGAAATAGCGGAATTATTGATGTTTTCGATTTTTTACTATTTCGCCGCGTCATCTTTAGATGAATTTATTTTCCAGGATAAGCACTCCTTCGCGATCAAAAATCGAAAAGTATTCGTGATTTCCAGTAAAAAGAGTGGTCGATCATGGAAATACATGCAGAAATAGCGGAATTATTGATTTTTTCGATCTTTTAATATTCTGCTGCGTCATCTTTAGATGAATTTATTTTCTACGATAAGCACACTTTCCCGATGAAAAATCGAAAAGTATTCGTGATTTCCAGTAAAAAGAGTGGTCGATCATGGAAATACATGCAGAAATAGCGGAATTATTGATGTTTTCGATCTTTTATCATTCTGCTGCCTCATCTTTAGATGAATTTATTTTGTACGATAAGCACACTTTCCCGATGAAAAATCGAAAAGTATTCGTGATTTCCAGTAAAAAGAGTGGTCGATCATGGAAATACATGCAGAAATAGCGGAATTATTGATGTTTTCGATCTTTTATCATTCTGCTGCCTCATCGTTAGATGAATTTATTTTCTACGATAAGCACACTCTCCTGATCAAAAATCGAAAAGTATTCGTGATTTCCAGTAAAAAGAGTGGTCGATCATGGAAATACATGCAGAAATAGCGGAATTATTGATGTTTTCGATCTTTTATCATTCTGCTGCGTCATCTTTAGATGAATTTATTTTCTACGATAAGCACACTTTCCTGATGAAAAATCGAAAAGTATTCGTGATTTCCAGTAAAAAGAGTAGTCGATCATGGAAATACATGCAGAAATAGCGGAATTATTGATGTTTTCGATCTTTTAATATTCTGCTGCGTCATCTTTAGATGAATTTATTTTCTACGATAAGCTCACTTTCCTGATGAAAAATCGAAAAGTTTTCGCGATTTCCAGTAAAAAGAGTGGTCGATCATGGAAATACATGCAGAAATAGCGGAATTATTGATGTTTTCGATTTTTTACTATTTCGCCGCGTCATCTTTAGATGAATTTATTTTCCAGGATAAGCACTCCTTCGCGATCAAAAATCGAAAAGTATTCGTGATTTCCAGTAAAAAGAGTGGTCGATCATGGAAATACATGCAGAAATAGCGGAATTATTGATGTTTTCGATCTTTTTTCATTCTGCTGCGTCATCTTTAGATGAATTTATTTTCTACGATAAGCACACTTTCCTGATGAAAAATCGAAAAGTATTCGTGATTTCCAGTAAAAAGAGTGGTGGATCATGGAAATACATGCAGAAATAGCGGAATTATTGATGTTTTCGATCTTTTAATATTCTGCTGCGTCATCTTTAGATGAATTTATTTTCTACGATAAGCTCACTTTCCTGATGAAAAATCGAAAAGTATTCGTGATTTCCAGTAAAAAGAGTGGTCGATCATGGAAATACATGCAGAAATAGCGGAATTATTGATTTTTTCGATCTTTTAATATTCTGCTGCGTCATCTTTAGATGAATTTATTTTCTACGATAAGCTCACTTTCCTGATGAAAAATCGAAAAGTATTCGTGATTTCCAGTAAAAAGAGTGGTCGATCATGGAAATACATGCAGAAATAACGGAATTATTGATTTTTTCGATCTTTTATGATTCTGCAGCGTCATCTTTAGATGAATTTATTTTCTACGATAAGCACACTTTCCCGATGAAAAATCGAAAAGTATTCGTGATTTCCAGTAAAAAGAGTGGTCGATCATGGAAATACATGCAGAAATAGCGGAATTATTGATGTTTTCGATCTTTTTTCATTCTGCTGCGTCATCTTTAGATGAATTTATTTTCTACGATAAGCACACTTTCCTGATGAAAAATCGAAAAGTATTCGTGATTTCCAGTAAAAAGAGTGGTGGATCATGGAAATACATGCAGAAATAGCGGAATTATTGATGGTTTCGATTTTTTACTATTTCGCCGCGTCATCTTGAGATGAATTTATTTTCCAGCATAAGCACTCCTTCGCGATCAAAAATCGAAAAGTATTCGTGGTTTCCAGTAAAAAGAGTGGTAGATTATTGAAATACATGCAGAAATAGCGGAATTATTGATGTTTTCGATCTTTTATTATTCTGCTGCGTCATCTTTAGATGAATTTATTTTCTACGATAAGCTCACTTTCCTGATGAAAAATCGAAAAGTATTCGTGATTTACAGTAAAAGGAGTGGTCGATCATGGAAATACATGCAGAAATAGCGGAATTATTGATGTTTTCGATTTTTTACTATTTCGCCGCGTCATCTTTAGATGAATTTATTTTCCACGATAAGCACCTTCTCTCGTTAATAAATTGAAAAGTATTCGCGATTTGCAGTAAAAAGAGTGGTCGATCATGGAAATACATAGAGAATTAGTAGAATTATTGATTTTTTCGATTTTTTACAATTTTATTGCGTCATCTTGAGATTAACTTATTTTCCACGATAAGCACCTTCTCTCGTTAATAAATTGAAAAGTATTCGCGATTTCCAGTAAAAAGAGTGGTCGATCATGGAAATACATAGAGAATTAGTGGAATTATTGATTTTTTCGATTTTTTACAATTTTATTGCCTCATCTTTAGATTAACTTATTTTCCACGATAAGCACCTTCTCACGTTAATAAATTTAAAAGTATTCGCGATTTCCAGTAAAAAGAGTGGTCGATCATGGAAATACATAGAGAATTAGTGGAATTATTGATTTTTTCGATTTTTTACAATTTTATTGCGTCATCTTGAGATTAACTTATTTTCCACGATAAGCACCTTCTCTCGTTAATAAATTTAAAAGTATTCGCGATTTCCAGTAAAAAGAGTGGTCGATCATGGAAATACATAGAGAATTAGTGGAATTATTGATTTTTTCGATTTTTTACAATTTTATTGCGTCATCTTTAGATTAACTTATTTTCCACGATAAGCACCTTCTTTTGTTAATAAATTGAAAAGTATTCGCGATTTCCAGTAAAAAGAGTGGTCGATCATGGAAATGCAGAATTTCGTGCAAAAGATGTACATACATACATATACACATACATACGTACGTCCTTCACGAAAATGCGTGGAGAAATAGTGGAAATATCGATTTCTAAAGTTTTATCGCGTCAGCCATTGAAAGAATTTTTTTGGCCGATAAGCAACTTCTGTTGTAAAAGAATTGAAAAGTGCTCGTGATTCTCAGTTAAAAATGATGTTGATAATGGAAATGCGTGAAAAAATGGGAATTATAGATTTCCATCGATTTCTAAGGTTTTATCGCGTCAGCCATTTAACAAATTATGTTGCACGATAAGCACCTTCTGTCACAAATAAGTTGAAAAGCTCGTGATTTTCGGCAAAAAGTAACGTTGATCGTGAAAATGCGTGGGAAAGGTTGTATATAATTACATATTGATTTCTATCCATTTGTTCAGTATTATCGCGTCAGCTGTATAACGCGTTGCATTTCGTCTTGTGCTTCGGGTGTTTCGCAAAAAAATTGAGTGTAAAACTAATCCATAGTAATTGAACATCCTTTTTCATCTTTTCTCCACGAGTCTTCTTTGAACGACATTATTTCTAAACGTTTTAATACTTTTTCTGATTGGTGTGAACAATGGAATATTTCAGTTGGACTGTGTAGTTGGATAAAATGAATTTGAGGTTTGTAAACAGGATACAAATAATATAAACTAGGTGAAAGTGAATAGTGAAGTATGTAAGTATTCTGTTATTAAAACTTTTTTCCTTATCTATGAAGTTCTATTCGACATAAGTATTTATTTGCAAGTAGAACAGGACGACATGAACCATAAATTAAACTCTACATTAAGGAAATTAGAATAGGAAATTACAGTTTAAGAGTCATATTTTCTTCTATAAATTTATTTACTTAAACTATGCTGGCATTACATAGCTTTTATAGTCCACGATTTGCAAGACAAACTTATCTAATTTAATAATTCACTCCTTTAGATTGTTCCTTCACTACAGTGAACCATAATTTTTTTGTGGTAATTTCCTCAACAATGTCTGAATAAATAATGAAAATAAGGAAGGAGAAATCATATTAATATATATTGACACATCGTACTCTACAACACCAATTTGAAATAAAGGATGTATTGAAGAAAATATTTCTTTTATGTTAAACATATTTGCATATATATCTTGAAAGAAAGTAATCGCATCTCTGTTTTCAGGGTCCGCTAGTGTTGTTTGGCATGGTATTTCATTGGGAACTGTGTATGTTATTCTCTGTACGCTGGTTAATTTCTTTAATGTGTCTATTCAACTTTTCTATTTCGTTATTTCTTTGTTGTAATTTCCTCATCAGTATCTGAATAAATGTTGAAGATAAAGAAGAAGAAATTATATTATTACATATTGATACATTGTACTCAACAACATTAATTTGAAATAAAGGATGTATTGAAGAAAATAAGGTTTAATGTTTCTTTTAATTGCTAATTGATTAAGATTTACAGAGTTTTTTTATAGTTTTAAACGCCGGTTTATTTCATTTTATTTGAGAATTTAACAAATATTTAATAACTATTGACAATGATAAACTCTCTTGTTCGCATTTTAATTAAACTTATTTATTTTTATGTATTATCTTGTATCTCAATCTTTAGAAAATAATAGCAACATTATTTTTTAAGTAGAAATGAAATGTGTAATCTTAATAAAAAATGCGATTTTTCATTTCTGTAACTTAAAAACTAAATAAATAGAAACATAAAACGCGTTAAATAATCTATGCATTTCCGTAAATGACTAAATATTTATTGTAATTCACTTTTACAAACACAAACACTTTGAAATATTAACATTTCACCTTAAACATGACTCCAGTTATATCTTGTGAGAAAGTAAATGCATCTCTGTATTCAATACGTTTGCTGTTTGTCCAACAATTGCAATTTTCCCATCAAGATCTGAACAAATGCTGAAAATAAAGAAAAAAATTACGTAGTGTTATACACTGATACATTTATATCTTACAACTACAACTATAATTTGAAATAAAATATGTAATGTTTCTTTTACCTTAAACATATTTCCAGATTCATCAAGCGATGAAGTATGTGATTCCCTGTATTAAATATTTTTGCTGTTTGTCCTATAATTGTAGTCATCCCATCAATGTTTCAAAAAGACAGAATATAAAGAAAATGATATCATAGTATTATATATTGATACACTGTATTTTGCAACTTTAATTTGAAATATAACATTTAATATTTTTCTTACCTTAAACATGTTTCCAGTTATATCTTGTGAGAAAGTAAATGCATCTCTGTATGCAATACGTTTGCTGTTTGTCCAACAATTGCAATTTGCCCATCAAGATCTGAACAAATGCTGAAAATGAATAAAAAAATATCAGCGTTATATACTGATACATTTATATTTTACAAGTACAATTTGAAATAAAATATTTAATATTTCTTTTACCTTAAACATATATCCAGATCCACCGAACGAGAAAGTAAGTGCTTCTCTGTATTTAATATTTTTGCTGTTTGTCCTACAATTGTAATCTTCCCAACAAGATCTGAACAAATGCTGAAAATAAAGAAAGAAATTACATAGCGTTATATACTAATACATTTATATCTTACAACTACAACTACAATTTGAAATAAAATATTTAGTATTTCTCTTACCTGAGGCATATTTGCAGATCTATCTTGCAAAAAAGTAAGTGCATCCCTGTATTCAATACTTTTGCTATCTGTCCTACAATTGTAATACTCCCATCAAGGCCAGGACAAGTGCTGAAAATAAAGAAACAAATATCATAGTGTTATACATATATTGGTACATTGTAATATACAATTTTAATTTGAAATAAAATATTTAGTATTTCTTTTACCATAAACATGTTTCCACTTATATCTTGAGAGAAAGTAAATGCATCTCTGTATTCAATATTTTTACTGTTTGTAGTATAATTGCAATCTTCCCATCAAGCTCTGAACAAACACTGAAAATAATGAAGAAAATATCATAGTATTATATACTGTTACATTTATATTTTCCAACTATGATTTGAAATAAAACATATAATATTTCTTTTACCTTAACATATTTCCATATCCATCGAGAAATGAAGTACGTGCTTCTCAATATTCAATACTTTTGCTATTTGTCCTATATGGGAAATCTTCCCATCAAGGCCTGAACAAGTGCTGAAAATAAAGAAACAGATATCATAGTGTTGTAAATATATTGGTACGTTGTATTATACAATTTTAACTTGAAGTAAAACATTTAGTATTTTTTTTACCTGAAGCATATTTCCAGATCTATCTTGCAAGCAAGTGCATCCCTGTTCAATATTTTTGCTATGTGTCGTACAATTGCAATTTTCCCATCAAGATCTGAACAAATGCTGGAAATATAGAAAAAGATATCATAGTGTTATACAACAGATTTATATTTTACAACTTCAATTTTAAATTCAATATTTAATATTTCTTTCACCTTAAACATGATTCCAGTTATATCTTGAGAGAAAGAAGAATGCATCTCTGTATTTAATATTTTTGTTATTTGTCTTATAATTGTAATCTTCCCAACAAGATCTGAACAAATGCTGAAAATAAAGAAAAAAATTACGTAGTGTTATACACTGATACATTTATATCTTACAACTATAATGTGAAATAAAATATTTAATATTTCTTTTACCTTACACATATTTCCACATCCATCGAGCGATAAAGTATGTGCAACTCTGCATACAATATTTTATTCTGCTTGTCCTACAATTGTAATTTTCCCATCAATGTCTAAAGGAAAAAAAAAAAAAAAATAAAGAAAATGATATCATAGTATTATATATCGCTACACTGTATTTTGCAACTTTAATTTGAAATAAAACATTTAATATTTCTCTTACCTTAAACATGTTTCCAGTTATATCTTGTGAGAAAGTAAATGCATCTCTGTATTCAATACGTTTGCTGTTTGTCCAACAATTGCAATTTTCCCATCAAGATCTGAACAAATGCTGAAAATGAATAAAAAAATATCAGCGTTATATACTGATACATTTATATTTTGCAAGTACAATTTGAAATAAAATATTCAATATTTCTTTTACCTTAAACATATATCCAGATCCATCGAACGAGAAAGTAAGTGCTTCTCTGTATTTAATACTTTTGCTGTTTGTCCTACAATTGTAATCTTCACAACAAGATCTGAACAAATGCTGAAAATAAAGAAAAAAATTACATAGCGTTATATACTAATACATTTATATCTTACAACTACAACTATTATTTGAAATAAAATATGTAATGTTTCTTTTACCTTAAACATATTTCCAGATTCATCGAGCGATGAAGTATGTGCTTCTCTGTATTAAATATTTTTGCTGTTTGTCCTATAATTGTAGTCATCCCATCAATGTTTCAAAAAGACAGAATATAAAGAAAATGATATCATAGTATTATATATTGATACACTGTATTTTGCAACTTTAATTTTAAATATAACATTTAATATTTTTCTTACCTTAAACATGTTTCCAGTTATATCTTGTGAGAAAGTAAATGCATCTCTGTATGCAATACGTTTGCTGTTTGTCCAACAATTGCAATTTGCCCATCAAGATCTGAACAAATGCTGAAAATGAATAAAAAAATATCAGCGTTATATACTGATACATTTATATTTTACAAGTACAATTTGTAATAAAATATTTAATATTTCTTTTACCTTAAACATATATCCAGATCCATCGAACGAGAAAGTAAGTGCTTCTCTGTATTTAATATTTTTGCTCTTTGTCCTATAACTGTAGTCATCCCATCAATGTTTCGAAAAAGACAGAATATAAAGAAAATGATATCATAGTATTATATATTGACACACTATATTTGGCAACTTTAATTTGAAATAAAACATTTAATATTTCTCTTACCTTAAACATGTTTCCAGTTATATCTTGTGAGAAAGTAAATGCATCTCTCTAGTCAATAGTTTTGCTGTTTGTCATTGCATTTCATTGGAAACTGTACGTTAGCTTGCATGTTTCTCAACGTCTACACTTTAACCTATACTTGTTAAACATTATAGTATTTCCAATAATACTTGCACAATTCTTCTGGTAGTATTTTAGCTTTTACCCTATTAGAATGACTGTCACTGCTTACATCAATCAAAGACTGTGGAAACAGAAAACCCAGTAGAATTTACAACGTTAGTGCTTATACTTTTAGCTTACAAAACTACTTATTGAATAATGGTAAACACAATCTAATTTTCATTGTGGATTTTACTTACTCTGTTATTGAGAAATCTCTCTTATATGCTTCTGTTCTTGTTGTTAACAATTAAATACCACTTTATAAAGACAGCGTTATTGATGTACCATATCATGCTAAGAATTATAATTATTCTGCTAAGAACTATTATGGTTCTAATGTGTGCACAAACGTATTACAAGGCAACATTACTGTGTCTTGTGCATTATCTCCTGCAATATTTGGTCTAATTTTCTTCCACTTTTGTAATAACTGGTATCCAGCTATTTCTCACTATAACCTATACCTGTCAAAATATAGATACTTATATTATTGATTGTTATTTGCACAAAAAATAAACATTTATCTAAGTTTGTATTATAAAATGCACACTCAAACACCATTTCCATATTATTTTTCTCACAACGGCCCGGAATTTTTCTCAATAATTATTCTTAATTGCAAATACGTTATTGTTCCCCCAAGCAAGAAATGCGTAAAAAACCACATTCAAATTAAGTTCAGGTTCACATTTAATAGATTTCCAATAATAAATAAACATACCACAATACCGTATCATAATACAATATCACCATACGTAGACTTCGAGATGCAATTATTATTAAATTTACGCCGTCCAAACGTAACGAATCCAAACGGCACGAGTCCAACCGGCACGGAGTCCAATCGGCACGCAGTCCAAACGGCACGGGGTCCTACCGGTACGGTGTCCAAACGGCACGGAGTCCAAACGGCACGAGTCCAATTGGCACGGAGTCCAAACGGCACTAGTCCAATCGGCACGGAGTCCAATCGGGACGTGTCCAATCGGGACAGTCCAATCGGGACGTGTCCAATCGGTCGGAGTCCAATCGGGCATCACTCGTACAAGTTCCAGCCGCGTATTACTTCGGTCTCGTGTACCGTACAAGTTCCAGCCGCGTATTCCATCGGTCTCGTCGAGCGTACAAGGCTCAGCCGCGTATTGCTTCGGTCTCGTCGAGCGTACAAGTTCCAGCCGCGTATTGCTTCGGTCTCGTCGAGCGTACAAGTCCTAGCCGCGTATTGCTTCGGTCTCGTTTTGCGTACAAGTTCCAGCCGGATGTTGCTTCGGTCTCGTTATGCGTACAAGTTCCAGCCGCGTAATGCTTCGGTCTCGTTACGCGTACAAGTCCCAGCCGCGTATTGCTTTGGTCTCGTTTTGCGTACAAGTTCCAGCCGGATGTTGCTTCGGTCTCGTTATGCGTACAAGTTCCAGCCGCGTAATGCTTCGGTCTCGATATGCGTACAAGTCCCAGCCGCGTATTGCTTTGGTCTCGTTATGCGTACAAGTCCCAGCCGCGTAATGCTTCGGTCTCGTTATGCGTGCCAGTTCCAGCCGGGCATTGCTACGGTCTCGTTTTGCGTACAAGTCCCAGCCGCGTAGTCCTTCGCTCTCGTCGAGCGTACAAGTTCCAGCCGCGTATTGCTCCGCCTCGACGAGCGTACAAGTCCCAGCCGCGCATTGCTTCGGTCTCGTTATGCGTAAAGGTGCCAGCCGCGTAATGCTTCGGTCTCGTTATGCGTGCCAGTTCCAGCCGGGCATTGCTTCGGTCTCGTTTTGCGTACAAGTTCCAGCCGCGTAATGCTTCGGTCTCGTTATGCGTACAAGTCCCAGTTCGCGTATTACTTCGGTCTCGTTATGCGTACAAGTCCCAGCCGCGTATTGCATCGGTCTCGTCGAGCGTAAAAGTGCCAGCCGCGTAATGCTTTGGTCTCGTTATGCGTACAAGTCCCAGCCGCATTATTACTTCGGTCTCGTTATGCGTGCAAGTTCCCGCCGCGTATTGCTTCGGTGTCGTCGAGCGTACAAGACCCAGCCGCGTATTGCTTCGGTCTCGTTATGCGTACAAGTCCCAACCGCGTATTGCTTCGGTCTCGTGGAGCGTACAAGTTCCAGCCGCTTATTGCATCGGTCTTGTCGAGCGTACAAGTTCCAGCCGCATGTTGCTTCGGTCTCGTTATGCGTAAAAGTGCCAGCCCCGTAATGCTTCGGTCTCGTTATGCGTGCAAGTTCCAGCCGCGTATTGCTTCGGTCTCGTGGACCGTACAAGTTCCAGCCGCGTATTCCTTCGGTCTCGTCGAGCGTACAAGGCCCAGCCGCGTATTGCTTCGGTCTCGTTATGCGTACATGTCCAAGCAGCGTATTGCTTCGGTCTCGTCGAGCGTGCAAGGCCCAGCCGCGTATTGCTTCGATCTCGTTATGCGTACAAGTCCCAGCCGCGTATTGCATCGGTCTCGTCGTGCGTACAAGTCCCAGCCGCGTATTGCTTCTGTCTCGTTATGCGTAGAAGTTCCAGCCACGAATTGCTTCGGTCACGTTATGCGTGCAAGTTCCAGCCGCGTATTGCTTCGGTCTCGTTATGAGTACAAGTTCCAGCCTCGTATTGCTTCGGTCTCGTTATGCGTGAAAGTTCCAGCCGCGTTATGCTTCGGTCTCGTTATGCGTGTAAGTTCCAGCCGCGTATTGCTTCGGTCTCGTTATGCGTACAAGTCCCAGCCGCGTATTACTTTGGTCTCGTTATGCGTACAAGTCCCAGCCGCGTAATGCTTCGGTCTCGTTATGCGTGCCAGTTCCAGCCGGGCATTGCTTCGGTCTCGTTTTGCGTACAAGTCCCAGCCGCGTATTGCATCGGTCTCGTCGAGCGTAAAAGTGCCAGCCGCGTTATGCTTTGGTCTCGTTATGCGTGCAAGTCCTAGCCGCGTAATCCTTCGGTCTCGTCGAGCGTTCAAGTTCCAGCCGCGTATTGCTTCGGTCTCGTCGAGCGTACAAGTCCCAGCCGCGCATTGCTTCGGTCTCGTTATGCGTAAAGGTGCCAGCCGCGTAATGCTTCGGTCTCGTTATGCGTGCCAGTTCCAGCCGGGCATTGCTTCGGTCTCGTTTTGCGTACAAGTTCCAGCCGCGTAATGCTTCGGTCTCGTTATGCGTACAAGTCCCAGTTCGCGTATTACTTCGGTCTCGTTATGCGTACAAGTCCCAGCCGCGTATTGCATCGGTCTCGTCGAGCGTAAAAGTGCCAGCCGCGTAATGCTTTGGTCTCGTTATGCGTACAAGTCCCAGCCGCATTATTACTTCGGTCTCGTTATGCGTGCAAGTTCCCGCCGCGTATTGCTTCGGTCTCGTCGAGCGTGCAAGGCCCAGCCGCGTATTGCTTCGGTCTCGTTATGCGTACAAGTCCCAGCCGCGTATTGCATCGGTCTCGTCGTGCGTACAAGTCCCAGCCGCGTATTGCTTCGGTCTCGTTATGCGTAGAAGTTCCAGCCACGAATTGCTTCGGTCACGTTATGCGTGCAGGTTCCAGCCGCGTATTGCTTCGGTCTCGTTATGAGTACAAGTTCCAGCCTCGTATTGCTTCGGTCTCGTTATGCGTGCAAGTTCCAGCCGCGTTATGCTTCGGTCTCGTTATGCTTGTAAGTTCCAGCCGCGTATTGCTTCGGTCTCGTTATGCGTACAAGTCCCAGCCGCGTATTGCTTTGGTCTCGTTATGCGTACAAGTCCCAGCCGCGTAATGCTTCGGTCTCGTTATGCGTGCCAGTTCCAGCCGGGCATTGCTTCGGTCTCGTTTTGCGTACAAGTCCCAGCCGCGTATTGCATCGGTCTCGTCGAGCGTAAAAGTGCCAGCCGCGTAATGCTTTGGTCTCGTTATGCGTGCAAGTCCTAGCCGCGTAATCCTTCGGTCTCGTCGAGCGTTCAAGTTCCAGCCGCGTATTGCTTCGGTCTCGTCGAGCGTAAAAGTGCCAGCCGCGTAATGCTTTGGTCTCGTTATGCGTACATGTCCCAGCCGCATTATTACTTCGGTCTCGTTATGCGTGCAAGTTCCCGCCGCGTATTGCTTCGGTCTCGTCGAGCGTACAAGACCCAGCCGCGTAATGCTTCGGTCTCGTTCCGCGTACAAGTCCCAGCCGCGTATTGCTTCGGTCTCGTTTTGCGTACAAGTTGCAGCCGGATGTTGCTTCGGTCTCGTTATGCGTACAAGTTCCAGCCGCGTAATGCTTCGGTCTCGATATGCGTACAAGTCCCAGCCGCGTATTGCTTTGGTCTCGTTATGCGTGCAAGTCCCAGCCGCGTAATGCTTCGGTCTCGTTATGCGTGCCAGTTCCAGCCGGGCATTGCTTCGGTCTCGTTTTGCGTACAAGTCCCAGCCGCGTATGGCATCGGTCTCGTCGAGCGTAAAAGTGCCAGCCGCGTAATGCTTTGGTCTCGTTATGCGTGCAAGTCCTAGCCGCGTAATCCTTCGGTCTCGTGGACCGTACAAGTTCCAGCCGCGTATTCCTTCGGTCTCGTCGAGCGTACAAGGCCCAGCCGCGTATTGCTTCGGTCTCGTTATGCGTACAAGTCCCAGCCGCGTATTGCTTCGGTCTCGTCGAGCGTGCAAGGCCCAGCCACGTAATGCTTTGGTCTCGTTATGCGTACAAGTCCCAGCCGCATTATTACTTCGGTCTCGTTATGCGTGCAAGTTCCCGCCGCGTATTGCTTCGGTCTCGTCGAGCGTACAAGACCCAGCCGCGTATTGCTTCGGTCTCGTGGAGCGTACAAGTCCCAGCCGTGTATTACTTCGGTCTCGTGGACCGTACAAGTTCCAGCCGCGTATTCCTTCGGTCTCGTCGAGCGTACAAGGCCCAGCCGCGTATTGCTTCGGTCTCGTCGAGCGTACAAGTTCCAGCCGCGTATTGCTTTGATCTCGTTATGCGTACAAGTCCTAGCCGCGTAATCCTTCGGTCTCTTCGAGCGTTCAAGTTCCAGCCGCGTATTGCTTCGGTCTCGTGACGCGTACAAGTTCCAGCCGCGTATTGCTTCGGTCTCGTTACGCGTACAAGTTCCAGCCGCGTAATGCTTCGGTCTCGATATGCGTACAAGTCCCAGCCGCGTATTGCTTTGGTCTCGTTATGCGTACAAGTCCCAGCCGCGTAATGCTTCGGTCTCGTTATGCGTGCCAGTTCCAGCCGGGCATTGCTCGGTCTCGTTTTGCGTACAAGTCCCAGCCGCGTATTGCATCGGTCTCGTCGAGCGTAAAAGTGCCAGCCGCGTAATGCTTTGGTCTCGTTATGCGTGCAAGTCCTAGCCGCGTAATCCTTCGGTCTCTTCGAGCGTTCAAGTTCCAGCCGCGTATTGCTTCGGTCTCGTCGAGCGTACAAGTCCCAGCCGCGCATTGCTTCGGTCTAGTTATGCGTAAAAGTGCCAGCCCCGTAATGCTTCGGTCTCGTTATGCGTGCAAGTCCCAACCGCGTATTGCTTCGGTCTCGTGGAGCGTACAAGTTCCAGCCGCTTATTGCATCGGTCTCGTCGGGCGAACAATTTCCAGCAGCGCGTTGCTTTGGTCTCGTCGAGCGTACAAGTCCCAGCCGCGCATTGCTTCGGTCTCGTTATGCGTTCAAGTTCCAGCCGCGTTATGCTCCGGTCTCGTTATGCGTGCAAGTTCCAGCCGCGTATTGCTTTGATCTCGTTATGCGTGCAAGTCCTAGCCGCGTAATCCTTCGGTCTCTTCGAGCGTTCAAGTTCCAGCCGCGTATTGCTTCGGTCTCGTTACGCGTACAAGTTCCAGCCGCGTATTGCTTCCGTCTCGTTACGCGTACAAGTTCCAGCCGCGTAATGCTTCGGTCTCGATATGCGTACAAGTCCCAGCCGCGTATTGCTTTGGTCTCGTTATGCGTACAAGTCCCAGTTCGCGTATTACTTCGGTCTCGTTATGCGTACAAGTTCCAGCCGCGTATTACTTCGGTCTCGTTATGCGTACAAGTTCCAGCCGCGTATTACTTCGGTCTCGTGGACCGTACAAGTTCCAGCCGCGTATTCCATCGGTCTCGTCGAGCGTACAAGGCTCAGCCGCGTATTGCTTCGGTCTCGTCGAGCGTACAAGTTCCAGCCGCGTATTGCTTCGGTCTCGTCGAGCGTACAAGTCCTAGCCGCGTATTGCTTCGGTCTCGTTTTGCGTACAAGTTCCAGCCGGATGTTGCTTCGGTCTCGTTATGCGTACAAGTTCCAGCCGCGTAATGCTTCGGTCTCGTTACGCGTACAAGTCCCAGCCGCGTATTGCTTTGGTCTCGTTATGCGTACAAGTCCCAGCCGCGTAATGCTTCGGTCTCGTTATGCGTGCCAGTTCCAGCCGGGCATTGCTACGGTCTCGTTTTGCGTACAAGTCCCAGCCGCGTAGTCCTTCGCTCTCGTCTAGCGTACAAGTTCCAGCCGCGTATTGCTCCGCCTCGACGAGCGTACAAGTCCCAGCCGCGCATTGCTTCGGTCTCGTTATGCGTAAAGGTGCCAGCCGCGTAATGCTTCGGTCTCGTTATGCGTGCCAGTTCCAGCCGGGCATTGCTTCGGTCTCGTTTTGCGTACAAGTTCCAGCCGCGTAATGCTTCGGTCTCGTTATGCGTACAAGTCCCAGTTCGCGTATTACTTCGGTCTCGTTATGCGTACAAGTCCCAGCCGCGTATTGCATCGGTCTCGTCGAGCGTAAAAGTGCCAGCCGCGTAATGCTTTGGTCTCGTTATGCGTACAAGTCCCAGCCGCATTATTACTTCGGTCTCGTTATGCGTGCAAGTTCCCGCCGCGTATTGCTTCGGTGTCGTCGAGCGTACAAGACCCAGCCGCGTATTGCTTCGGTCTCGTTATGCGTACAAGTCCCAACCGCGTATTGCTTCGGTCTCGTGGAGCGTACAAGTTCCAGCCGCTTATTGCATCGGTCTTGTCGAGCGTACAAGTTCCAGCCGCATGTTGCTTCGGTCTCGTTATGCGTAAAAGTGCCAGCCCCGTAATGCTTCGGTCTCGTTATGCGTGCAAGCTCCAGCCGCGTATTGCTTCGGTCTCGTGGACCGTACAAGTTCCAGCCGCGTATTCCTTCGGTCTCGTCGAGCGTACAAGGCCCAGCCGCGTATTGCTTCGGTCTCGTTATGCGTACATGTCCCAGCCGCGTATTGCTTCGGTCTCGTCGAGCGTGCAAGGCCCAGCCGCGTATTGCTTCGGTCTCGTTATGCGTACAAGTCCCAGCCGCGTATTGCATCGGTCTCGTCGTGCGTACAAGTCCCAGCCGCGTATTGCTTCTGTCTCGTTATGCGTAGAAGTTCCAGCCACGAATTGCTTCGGTCACGTTATGCGTGCAAGTTCCAGCCGCGTATTGCTTCGGTCTCGTTATGAGTACAAGTTCCAGCCTCGTATTGCTTCGGTCTCGTTATGCGTGAAAGTTCCAGCCGCGTTATGCTTCGGTCTCGTTATGCGTGTAAGTTCCAGCCGCGTATTGCTTCGGTCTCGTTATGCGTACAAGTCCCAGCCGCGTATTACTTTGGTCTCGTTATGCGTACAAGTCCCAGCCGCGTTATGCTTCGGTCTCGTTATGCGTGAAAGTTCCAGCCGCGTTATGCTTCGGTCTCGTTTTGCGTACAAGTCCCAGCCGCGTATTGCATCGGTCTCGTCGAGCGTAAAAGTGCCAGCCGCGTTATGCTTTGGTCTCGTTATGCGTGCAAGTCCTAGCCGCGTAATCCTTCGGTCTCTTCGAGCGTTCAAGTTCCAGCCGCGTATTGCTTCGGTCTCGTCGAGCGTACAAGTCCCAGCCGCGCATTGCTTCGGTCTCGTTATGCGTAAAGGTGCCAGCCGCGTAATGCTTCGGTCTCGTTATGCGTGCCAGTTCCAGCCGGGCATTGCTTCGGTCTCGTTTTGCGTACAAGTTCCAGCCGCGTAATGCTTCGGTCTCGTTATGCGTACAAGTCCCAGTTCGCGTATTACTTCGGTCTCGTTATGCGTACAAGTCCCAGCCGCGTATTGCATCGGTCTCGTCGAGCGTAAAAGTGCCAGCCGCGTAATGCTTTGGTCTCGTTATGCGTACAAGTCCCAGCCGCATTATTACTTCGGTCTCGTTATGCGTGCAAGTTCCCGCCGCGTATTGCTTCGGTCTCGTCGAGCGTACAAGACCCAGCCGCGTATTGCTTCGGTCTCGTTATGCGTACAAGTCCCAACCGCGTATTGCTTCGGTCTCGTGGAGCGTACAAGTTCCAGCCGCTTATTGCATCGGTCTCGTCGGGCGAACAATTTCCAGCAGCGCGTTGCTTTGGTCTCGTCGAGCGTTCAAGTCCCAGCCGCGTATTGCTTCGGTCTCGTTACGCGTACAAGTCCCAGCCGTGTATTGCTTCGGTCTCGTGGACCGTACAAGTTCCAGCCGCGTATTCCTTCGGTCTCGTCGAGCGTACAAGGCCCAGCCGCGTATTGCTTCGGTCTCGTCGAGCGTACAAGTTCCAGCCGCGTATTGCTTTGATCTCGTTATGCGTACAATTCCTAGCCGCGTAATCCTTCGGTCTCTTCGAGCGTTCAAGTTCCAGCCGCGTATTGCTTCGGTCTCGTTACGCATACAAGTTCCAGCCGCGTAATGCTTCGGTCTCGATATGCGTACAAGTCCCAGCCGCGTATTGCTTTGGTCTCGTTATGCGTACAAGTCCCAGCCGCGTAATGCTTCGGTCTCGTTATGCGTGCCAGTTCCAGCCGGGCATTGCATCGGTCTCGTTTTGCGTACAAGTCCCAGCCGCGTATTCCTTCGGTCTCGTCGAGCGTACAAGTTCCAGCCGCGTATTGCTTCGGTCTCGTCGAGCGTACAAGTCCCAGCCGCGCATTGCTTCGGTCTCGTTATGCGTAAAAGTTCCAGCCGCGTAATGCTTCGGTCTCGTTACGCGTACAAGTCCCAGCCGCGTATTGCTTCGGCCTCGTTTTGCGTACAAGTTCCAGCCGGATGTTGCTTCGGTCTCGTTATGCGTACAAGTTCCAGCCGCGTAATGCTTCGGTCTCGATATGCGTACAAGTCCCAGCCGCGTATTGCTTTGGTCTCGTTATGCGTACAAGTCCCAGCCGCGTAATGCTTCGGTCTCGTTATGCGTAGAAGTTCGAGCCACGAATTGCTTCGGTCACGTTGTGCGTGCAAGTTACAGCCGCGTATTGCTTCGGTCTCGTTACGCGTTCAAGTTCCAGCCGCGTATTGCTTCGGTCTCGTTACGCGTACAAGTTCCGGCCGCGTATTGCTTCGGTCTCGTTATGCGTACAAGTCCCAGCCGTGTATTGCTTCGGTCTCGTGGAGCGTACAAGTTCCAGCCGCATGTTGCTTCGGTCTCGTTATGCGTAAAAGTGCCAGCCCCGTAATGCTTCGGTCTCGTTATGCGTAAAAGTGCCAGCCGCGTAATGCTTCGGTCTCGTTATGCGTGCCAGTTCCAGCCGGGCATTGCTTCGGTCTCGTTTTGCGTACAAGTTCCAGCAGCGTAATGCTTCGGTCTCGATATGCGTACAAGTCCCAGCCGCGTATTGCTTTGGTCTCGTTATGCGTACAAGTCCCAGCCGCGTATTACTTCGGTCTCGTTATGCGTACAAGTCCTAGCCGCGTAATCCTTCGGTCTCTTCGAGCGTTCAAGTTCCAGCCGCGTATTGCTTCGGTCTCGTTACGCGTACAAGATCCAGCCGCGTATTGCTTCGGTCTCGTTACGCGTACAAGTCCCAGCCGCGTATTGCTTCGGTATCGTTATGCGTACAAGTCCCAGCCGTGTCTTGCTTCGGTCTCGTTATGCGTACAATTTCCAGCCGCGTGTTGCTTCGGTCTCGTTATGCGTACAAGTCCCAACCGCGTATTGCTTCGGTCTCGTGGAGCGTACAAGTTCCAGCCGCGTAATGCTTCGGTCTCGATATGCGTACAAGTCCCAGCCGCGTATTGCTTTGGTCTCGTTATGCGTACAAGTCCCAGCCGCGTATTGCTTCGGTCTCGTTTTGCGTACAAGTTCCAGCCGGATGTTGCTTCGGTCTCGATAAGCGTACAAGTTCCAGCCGCGTAATGCTTCGGTCTCGTTATGCGTACAAGTCCCAGCCGCGTATTGCTTCGGTCTCGTTATGCGTAGAAGTTCCAGCCACGAATTGCTTCGGTCACGTTATGCTTGCAAGTTCCAGCCGCGTATTGCTTCGGTCTCGTTATGAGTACATGTTCCAGCCTCGTATTGCTTCGGTCTCGTTATGCGTTCAAGTTCCAGCCGCGTTATGCTTCGGTCTCGTTATGCGTGCAAGTTCCAGCCGCGTATTGCTTTGATCTCGTTATGCGTAAAGGTGCCAGCCGCGTAATGCTTCGGTCTCGTTATGCGTGCCAGTTCCAGCCGGGCATTGCTTCGGTCTCGTTTTGCGTACAAGTTCCAGCCGCGTAATGCTTCGGTCTCGTTATGCGTACAAGTCCCAGTTCGCGTATTACTTCGGTCTCGTTATGCGTACAAGTCCCAGCCGCGTATTGCATCGGTCTCGTCGAGCGTAAAAGTGCCAGCCGCGTAATGCTTTGGTCTCGTTATGCGTACAAGTCCCAGCCGCATTATTACTTCGGTCTCGTTATGCGTGCAAGTTCCCGCCGCGTATTGCTTCGGTGTCGTCGAGCGTACAAGACCCAGCCGCGTATTGCTTCGGTCTCGTTATGCGTACAAGTCCCAACCGCGTATTGCTTCGGTCTCGTGGAGCGTACAAGTTCCAGCCGCTTATTGCATCGGTCTTGTCGAGCGTACAAGTTCCAGCCGCATGTTGCTTCGGTCTCGTTATGCGTAAAAGTGCCAGCCCCGTAATGCTTCGGTCTCGTTATGCGTGCAAGTTCCAGCCGCGTATTGCTTCGGTCTCGTGGACCGTACAAGTTCCAGCCGCGTATTCCTTCGGTCTCGTCGAGCGTACAAGGCCCAGCCGCGTATTGCTTCGGTCTCGTTATGCGTACATGTCCCAGCCGCGTATTGCTTCGGTCTCGTTATGCGTTCAAATTCCAGCGGCGTTATGCTTCGGTCTCGTTATGCGTGCAAGTTCCAGCCGCGTATTGCTTTGATCTCGTTATGCGTGCAAGTCCTAGCCGCGTAATCCTTCGGTCTCTTCGAGCGTTCAAGTTCCAGCCGCGTATTGCTTCGGTCTCGTTACGCGTACAAGTTCCAGCTGCGTATTGCTTCCGTCTCGTTACGCGTCCAAGTTCCAGCCGCGTAATGCTTCGGTCTCGTTATACGTACAAGTCCCAGCCGCGTATTGCTTTGGTCTCGTTATGCGTACAAGTCCCAGCCGCGTATTCCTTCGGTCTCGTCGAGCGTACAAGTTCCAGCCGCGTATTGCTTCGGTCTCGTCGAGCGTACAAGTCCCAGCCGCGCATTGCTTCGGTCTCGTTATGCGTAAAAGTGGAAGCCGCGTAATGCTTCGGTCTCGTTTGGCGTACAAGTTCCAGCCGGATGTTGCTTCGGTCTCGTTATGCGTACAAGTTCCAGCCGCGTAATGCTTCGGTCTCGTTACGCGTACAAGTCCCAGCCGCGTATTGCTTCGGTCTCGTTATGCGTAGAAGTTCCAGCCATGAATTGCTTCGGTCACGTTATGCGGGCAAGTTCCAGCCGCGTATTGCTCCGGTCTCGTTATGAGTACATGTTCCAGCCTCGTATTGCTTCGGTCTCGTTATGCGTTCAAGTTCCAGCCGCGTTATGCTTCGGTCTCGTTATGCGTGCAAGTTCCAGCCGCGTATTGCTTTGATCTCGTTATGCGTCCATGTTCCAGCCGCGTAATCCTTCGGTCTCTTCGAGCGTTCAAGTTCCAGCCGCGTATTGCTTCGGTCTCGTTACGCGTACAAGTTCCAGCCGCGTAATGCTTCGGTCTCGATATGCGTACAAGTCCCAGCCGCGTATTGCTTTGGTCTCGTTGTGCGTACAAGTCCCAGCCGCGTAATGCTTCGGTCTCGTTATGCGTGCCAGTTCCAGCCGGGCATTGCTTCGGTCTCGTTTTGCGTACAAGTCCCAGCCGCGTATTCCTTCGGTCTCGTCGAGCGTACAAGTTCCAGCCGCGTATTGCTTCGGTCTCGTCGAGCGTACAAGTCCCAGCCGCGCATTGCTTCGGTCTCGTTATGCGTAAAAGTGCCAGCCGCGTAATGCTTCGGTCTCGTTATGCGTGCCAGTTCCAGCCGGGCATTGCTTCGGTCTCGTTTTGCAAACAAGTCCCAGCCGCGTATTCCTTCGGTCTCGTCGAGCGTACAAGTTCCAGCCGCGTATTGCTTCGGTCTCGTCGAGCGTACAAGTCCCAGCCGCGTATTGCTTTGGTCTCGTTATGCGTACAAGTCCCAGCCGCGTAATGCTTCGGTCTCGTTATGCGTAGAAGTTCCAGCCACGAATTGCTTCGGTCACGTTGTGCGTGCAAGTTACAGCCGCGTATTGCTTCGGTCTCGTTACGCGTTCAAGTTCCAGCCGCGTATTGCTTCGGTCTCGTTACGCGTACAAGTTCCGGCCGCGTAATGGTTCGGTCTCGATACGTGTACAAGTCCCAGCCGCGTATTGCTTTGGTCTCGTTATGCGTACAAGTCCCAGTTCGCGTATTACTTCGGTCTCGTTATGCGTACAAGACCCAGCCGCGTATTGCATCGGTCTCGTCGAGCGTAAAAGTGCCAGCCGCGTAATGCTTTGGTCTCGTTATGCGTACATGTCCCAGCCGCATTATTACTTCGGTCTCGTTATGCGTGCAAGTTCCCGCCGCGTATTGCTTCGGTCTCGTCGAGCGTACAAGACCCAGCCGCGTATTGCTTCGGTCTCGTTATGCGTACAAGTTCCAGCCGCGTATTGCTTCGGTCTCGTCGAGCGTACAAGTCCCAGCCGCGCATTGCTTCGGTCTCGTTATGCGTAAAAGTGCCAGCCGCGTAATGCTTCGGTCTCGTTATGCGTGCCAGTTCCAGCCGGGCATTGCTTCGGTCTCGTTTTGCGTACAAGTTCCAGCCGCGTAATGCTTCGGTCTCGTTATGCGTACAAGTCCCAGTTCGCGTATTACTTCGGTCTCGTTATGCGTACAAGTCCCAGCCGCGTATTGCATCGGTCTCGTCGAGCGTAAAAGTGCCAGCCGCGTAATGCTTTGGTCTCGTTATGCGTACAAGTCCCAGCCGCATTATTACTTCGGTCTCGTTATGCGTGCAAGTTCCCGCCGCGTATTGCTTCGGTCTCGTCGAGCGTGCAAGGCCCAGCCGCGTATTGCTTCGGTCTCGTTATGCGTACAAGTCCCAGCCGCGTAATCCTTCGGTCTCGTCGAGCGTTCAAGTTCCAGCCGCGTATTGCTTCGGTCTCGTCGAGCGTAAAAGTGCCAGCCGCGTAATGCTTTGGTCTCGTTATGCGTACATGTCCCAGCCGCATTATTACTTCGGTCTCGTTATGCGTGCAAGTTCCCGCCGCGTATTGCTTCGGTCTCGTCGAGCGTACAAGACCCAGCCGCGTAATGCTTCGGTCTCGTTCCGCGTACAAGTCCCAGCCGCGTATTGCTTCGGTCTCGTTTTGCGTACAAGTTGCAGCCGGATGTTGCTTCGGTCTCGTTACGCGTACAAGTTCCAGCCGCGTAATGCTTCGGTCTCGATATGCGTACAAGTCCCAGCCGCGTATTGCTTTGGTCTCGTTATGCGTACAAGTCCCAGCCGCGTAATGCTTCGGTCTCGTTATGCGTGCCAGTTCCAGCCGGGCATTGCTCGGTCTCGTTTTGCGTACAAGTCCCAGCCGCGTATTGCATCGGTCTCGTCGAGCGTAAAAGTGCCAGCCGCGTAATGCTTTGGTCTCGTTATGCGTGCAAGTCCTAGCCGCGTAATCCTTCGGTCTCTTCGAGCGTTCAAGTTCCAGCCGCGTATTGCTTCGGTCTCGTCGAGCGTACAAGTCCCAGCCGCGCATTGCTTCGGTCTAGTTATGCGTAAAAGTGCCAGCCCCGTAATGCTTCGGTCTCGTTATGCGTGCAAGTCCCAACCGCGTATTGCTTCGGTCTCGTGGAGCGTACAAGTTCCAGCCGCTTATTGCATCGGTCACGTTATGCGTGCAGGTTCCAGCCGCGTATTGCTTCGGTCTCGTTATGAGTACAAGTTCCAGCCTCGTATTGCTTCGGTCTCGTTATGCGTGCAAGTTCCAGCCGCGTTATGCTTCGGTCTCGTTATGCTTGTAAGTTCCAGCCGCGTGTTGCTTCGGTCTCGTTATGCGAACAAGTCCCAGCCGCGTATTGCTTTGGTCTCGTTATGCGTACAAGTCCCAGCCGCGTAATGCTTCGGTCTCGTTATGCGTGCCAGTTCCAGCCGGGCATTGCTTCGGTCTCGTTTTGCGTACAAGTCCCAGCCGCGTATTGCATCGGTCTCGTCGAGCGTAAAAGTGCCAGCCGCGTAATGCTTTGGTCTCGTTATGCGTGCAAGTCCTAGCCGCGTAATCCTTCGGTCTCTTCGAGCGTTCAAGTCCCAGCCGCGCATTGCTTCGGTCTCGTTATGCGTAAAGGTGCCAGCCGCGTAATGCTTCGGTCTCGTTATGCGTGCCAGTTCCAGCCGGGCATTGCTTCGGTCTCGTTTTGCGTACAAGTTCCACCCGCGTAATGCTTCGGTCTCGTTATGCGTACAAGGCCCAGCCGCGTATTGCTTCGGTCTCGTTATGCGTACAAGTCCCAGCCGCGTATTGCTTCGGTCTCGTCGAGCGTGCAAGGCCCAGCCGCGTAATGCTTTGGTCTCGTTATGCGTACAAGTCCCAGCCGCATTATTACTTCGGTCTCGTTATGCGTGCAAGTTCCCGCCGCGTATTGCTTCGGTCTCGTCGAGCGTGCAAGTTCCAGCCGCGTATTGCTTTGATCTCGTTATGCGTACAGTCCTAGCCGCGTAATCCTTCGGTCTCGATATGCGTACAAGAACCAGACGCGTATTGCTTTGGTCTCGTTATGCGTACAAGTCCCAGCCGCGTGTTGCTTCGGTCTCGTTATGCGTACAAGTTCCAGCCGCGTTATGCTTCGGTCTCGTTATGCGTGCAAGTTCCAGCCGCGTATTGCTTTGATCTCGTTATGCGTACAAGTCCTAGCCGCGTAATCCTTCGGTCTCTTCGAGCGTTCAAGTTCCAGCCGCGAATTGCTTCGGTCTCGTTACGCGTACAAGTTCCAGCCGCGTATTGCTTCGGTCTCGTTACGCGTACAAGTTCCAGCCGCATAATGCTTCGGTCTCGATATGCGTACAAGTCCCAGCCGCGGATTCTTTTGGTCTCGTTATGCGTACAAGTCCCAGTTCGCGTATTACTTCGGTCTCGATATGCGTACAAGTCCCAGCCGCGTATTGCATCGGTCTCGTTATGCGTGCCAGTTCCAGCCGGGCATTGCTTCGGTATCGTTTTGCGTACAAGTCCCAGCCGCGTATTCCTTCGGTCTCGTCGAGCGTACTAGTTCCAGCCGCGTATTGTTTCGGTCTCGTCGAGCGTACAAGTCCCAGCCGCGTATTGCTTCGGTCTCGTTACGCGTACAAGTTCCAGCCGCGTATTGCTTCGGTCTCGTTACGCGTACAAGTTCCAGCCGCATAATGCTTCGGTCTCGATATGCGTACAAGTCCCAGCCGCGTATTCTTTTGGTCTCGTTATGCGTACAAGTCCCAGTTCGCGTATTACTTCGGTCTCGTTATGCGTACAAGTCCCAGCCGCGTATTGCATCGGTCTCGTTATGCGTGCCAGTTCCAGCCGGGCATTGCTTCGGTATCGTTTTGCGTACAAGTCCCAGCCGCGTATTCCTTCGGTCTCGTCGAGCGTACTAGTTCCAGCCGCGTATTGCTTCGGTCTCGTCGAGCGTACAAGTCCCAGCCGCGTATTGCTTCGGTCTCGTTACGCGTACAAGTCCCAGCCGCGTATTGCTTCGGTATCGTTATGCGTACAAATCCCAGCCGTGTCTTGCTTCGGTCTCGTTATGCGTACAATTTCCAGCCGCGTGTTGCTTCGGTCTCGTTATGCGTTCAAGTTGAAGCCGCGCGTTGCTTCGGTCTCGTTATGCGTACAAGTTCCAGCCGCGTCTTGCTTCGGTCTCGTTATGCGTACAAGTGCCAGCCGCGTAATGCTTCGGTCTCGTTGTGCGTAGAAGATCCAGCCACGAATTGCTTCGGTCACGCTATGCGTGCAAGTTCCAGCCGCGTAATGCTTCGGTCTCGTTATGAGTACAAGTTCCAGCCTCGTATTGCTTCGGTCTCGTTATGCGTACAAGTCCCAGCCGCATTATTACTTCGGTCTCGTTATGCGTGCAAGTTCCCGCCGCGTATTGCTTCGGTCTCGTCGAGCGTACAAGACCCAGCCGCGTATTGCTTCGGTCTCTTTATGCGTATAAGTCCCAACCGCGTATTGCTTCGGTCTCGTCGAGCGTACAAGACCCAGCCGCGTATTGCTTCGGTCTCGTTATGCGTACAAGTCCCAACCACGTATTGCTTCGGTCTCGTGGAGCGTACAAGTTCCATCCGCTTATTGCATCGGTCTCGTCGGGCGAACAATTTCCAGCAGCGCGTTGCTTTGGTCTCGTCGAGCGTACAAGTCCCAGCCGCGTATTGCTTCGGTCTCGGTACGCGTACAAGTCCCAGCCGTGTATTGCTTCGGCCGCGTGGAGCGTACAAGTCCCAGCCGCGTGTTGCTTTGGTCTCGTTATGCGTACAGGTCCCAGCCGCGTAATGCTTCGTCCTCGTTATGCGTGCAAGTTCCAGCCGGGTATTGCTTCGGTCTCGTTATGCGTGCAAGTTCCAGCCGCGTATTGCTTTGATCTCGTTATGCGTACAAGTCCTAGCCGCGTAATCCTTCGGTCTCGATATGCGTACAAGTCCCAGCCGCGTATTGCTTCGGTCTCGTTTTGCGTACAAGTTCCAGCCGCGTAATGCTTCGGTCCCGTTACGCGTACAAGTCCCAGCCGCGTAATGCTCCGGCCTCGTTATGCGTGCCAGTTCCAGCCGGGCATTGCTTCGGTCTCGTTTTGCGTACAAGTCCCAGCCGCGTATTCCTTCGGTCTCGTCGAGCGTACAAGTTCCAGCCGCGTATTGCTGCGGTCTCGTCGAGCGTACAAGGCCCAGCCGCGTATTGCTTCGGTCTCGTTATGCGTACATGTCCCAGCCGCGTATTGCTTCGGTATCGTCGAGCGTGCAAGGCCCAGCCGCGTATTGCTTCGGTCTCGTTATGCGTACAAGTCCCAGCCGCGTATTGCATCGGTCTCGTCGTGCGTACAAGTCCCAGCCGCGTAATGCTTCGGTCTCGTTATGCGTGCCAGTTCCAGCCGGGCATTGCTTCGGTCTCGTTTTGCGTACAAGTTCCACCCGCGTAATGCTTCGGTCTCGTTATGCGTACAAGGCCCAGCCGCGTATTGCTTCGGTCTCGTTATGCGTACAAGTCCCAGCCGCGTATTGCTTCGGTCTCGTCGAGCGTGCAAGGCCCAGCCGCGTAATGCTTTGGTCTCGTTATGCGTACAAGTCCCAGCCGCATTATTACTTCGGTCTCGTTATGCGTGCAAGTTCCCGCCGCGTATTGCTTCGGTCTCGTCGAGCGTACAAGACCCAGCCGCGTATTGCTTCGGTCTCGTTATGCGTACAAGTCCCAACCGCGTATTGCTTCGGTCTCGTGGAGCGTACAAGTTCCAGCCGCTTATTGCATCGGTCTCGTCGGGCGAACAATTTCCAGCAGCGCGTTGCTTTGGTCTCGTCGAGCGTACAAGTCCCAGCCGCGTATTGCTTCGGTCTTGTTACGCGCACAAGTCCCAGCCGTGTATTGCTTCGGTCTCGTGGACCGTACAAGTTCCAGCCGCGTATTCCTTCGGTCTCGTCGAGCGTACAAGGCCCAGCCGCGTATTGCTTCGGTCTCGTCGAGCGTACAAGTCCCAGCCGCGTATTCCTTCGGTCTCGTCGAGCGTACAAGTTCCAGCCGCGTATTGCTGCGGTCTCGTCGAGCGTACAAGGCCCAGCCGCGTATTGCTTCGGTCTCGTTATGCGTACATGTCCCAGCCGCGTATTGCTTCGGTATCGTCGAGCGTGCAAGGCCCAGCCGCGTATTGCTTCGGTCTCGTTATGCGTACAAGTCCCAGCCGCGTATTGCATCGGTCTCGTCGTGCGTACAAGTCCCAGCCGCGTAATGCTTCGGTCTCGTTATGCGTGCCAGTTCCAGCCGGGCATTGCTTCGGTCTCGTTTTGCGTACAAGTTCCACCCGCGTAATGCTTCGGTCTCGTTATGCGTACAAGGCCCAGCCGCGTATTGCTTCGGTCTCGTTATGCGTACAAGTCCCAGCCGCGTATTGCTTCGGTCTCGTCGAGCGTGCAAGGCCCAGCCGCGTAATGCTTTGGTCTCGTTATGCGTACAAGTCCCAGCCGCATTATTACTTCGGTCTCGTTATGCGTGCAAGTTCCCGCCGCGTATTGCTTCGGTCTCGTCGAGCGTACAAGACCCAGCCGCGTATTGCTTCGGTCTCGTTATGCGTACAAGTCCCAACCGCGTATTGCTTCGGTCTCGTGGAGCGTACAAGTTCCAGCCGCTTATTGCATCGGTCTCGTCGGGCGAACAATTTCCAGCAGCGCGTTGCTTTGGTCTCGTCGAGCGTACAAGTCCCAGCCGCGTATTGCTTCGGTCTTGTTACGCGCACAAGTCCCAGCCGTGTATTGCTTCGGTCTCGTGGACCGTACAAGTTCCAGCCGCGTATTCCTTCGGTCTCGTCGAGCGTACAAGGCCCAGCCGCGTATTGCTTCGGTCTCGTCGAGCGTACAAGTTCCAGCCGCGAATTGCTTTGATCTCGTTATGCGTACAAGTCCTAGCCGCGTAATCCTTCGGTCTCTTCGAGCGTTCAAGTTCCAGCCGCGTATTGCTTCGGTCTCGTTACGCGTTCAAGTTCCAGCCGCGTATTGCTTCGGTCTCGTTACGCGTACAAGTTCCAGCCGCGTAATGCTTCGGTCTCGATATGCGTACAAGTCCCAGCCGCGTAATGCTTCGGTCTCGTTGTGCGTGCCAGTTCCAGCCGGGCATTGCTTCGGTATCGTTTTGCGTACAAGTCCCAGCCGCGTATTCCTTCGGTCTCGTCGAGCGTACTAGTTCCAGCCGCGTATTGCTTCGGTCTCGTCGAGCGTACAAGTCCCAGCCGCGTATTGCTTCGGTCTCGTTACGCGTACAAGTTCCAGCCGCGTATTGCTTCGGTCTCGTTACGCGTACAAGTTCCAGCCGCATAATGCTTCGGTCTCGATATGCGTACAAGTCCCAGCCGCGTATTCTTTTGGTCTCGTTATGCGTACAAGTCCCAGTTCGCGTATTACTTCGGTCTCGTTATGCGTACAAGTCCCAGCCGCGTATTGCATCGGTCTCGTTATGCGTGCCAGTTCCAGCCGGGCATTGCTTCGGTATCGTTTTGCGTACAAGTCCCAGCCGCGTATTCCTTCGGTCTCGTCGAGCGTACTAGTTCCAGCCGCGTATTGCTTCGGTCTCGTCGAGCGTACAAGTCCCAGCCGCGTATTGCTTCGGTCTCGTTACGCGTACAAGTCCCAGCCGCGTATTGCTTCGGTATCGTTATGCGTACAAATCCCAGCCGTGTCTTGCTTCGGTCTCGTTATGCGTACAATTTCCAGCCGCGTGTTGCTTCGGTCTCGTTATGCGTTCAAGTTGAAGCCGCGCGTTGCTTCGGTCTCGTTATGCGTACAAGTTCCAGCCGCGTCTTGCTTCGGTCTCGTTATGCGTACAAGTGCCAGCCGCGTAATGCTTCGGTCTCGTTGTGCGTAGAAGATCCAGCCACGAATTGCTTCGGTCACGCTATGCGTGCAAGTTCCAGCCGCGTAATGCTTCGGTCTCGTTATGAGTACAAGTTCCAGCCTCGTATTGCTTCGGTCTCGTTATGCGTACAAGTCCCAGCCGCATTATTACTTCGGTCTCGTTATGCGTGCAAGTTCCCGCCGCGTATTGCTTCGGTCTCGTCGAGCGTACAAGACCCAGCCGCGTATTGCTTCGGTCTCTTTATGCGTATAAGTCCCAACCGCGTATTGCTTCGGTCTCGTCGAGCGTACAAGACCCAGCCGCGTATTGCTTCGGTCTCGTTATGCGTACAAGTCCCAACCACGTATTGCTTCGGTCTCGTGGAGCGTACAAGTTCCAGCCGCTTATTGCATCGGTCTCGTCGGGCGAACAATTTCCAGCAGCGCGTTGCTTTGGTCTCGTCGAGCGTACAAGTCCCAGCCGCGTATTGCTTCGGTCTCGGTACGCGTACAAGTCCCAGCCGTGTATTGCTTCGGCCGCGTGGAGCGTACAAGTCCCAGCCGCGTGTTGCTTTGGTCTCGTTATGCGTACAGGTCCCAGCCGCGTAATGCTTCGTCCTCGTTATGCGTGCAAGTTCCAGCCGGGTATTGCTTCGGTCTCGTTATGAGTACAAGTTCCAGCCTCGTATTGCTTCGGACTCGTTATGCGTGCAAGTTCCAGCCGCGGTATGCTTCGGTCTCGTTATGCGTGCAAGTTCCAGCCGCGTATTGCTTTGATCTCGTTATGCGTACAAGTCCTAGCCGCGTAATCCTTCGGTCTCGATATGCGTACAAGTCCCAGCCGCGTATTGCTTCGGTCTCGTTTTGCGTACAAGTTCCAGCCGCGTAATGCTTCGGTCCCGTTACGCGTACAAGTCCCAGCCGCGTATTGCTTCGGTCTCGTTTTGCGTACAAGTTCCAGCCGGATGTTGCTTCGGTCTCGTTATGCGTACAAGTTCCAGCCGCGTAATGCTTCGGTCTCGATATGCGTACAAGTCCCAGCGGCGTATTGCTTTGGTCTCGTTATGCGTACAAGTCCCAGCCGCGTAATGCTCCGGCCTCGTTATGCGTGCCAGTTCCAGCCTGGCATTGCTTCGGTCTCATTTTGCGTACAAGTCCCAGCCGCGTATTCCTTCGGTCTCGTCGAGCGTACAAGTTCCAGCCGCGTATTGCTGCGGTCTCGACGAGCGTACAAGTCCCAGCCGCGCATTGCTTCGGTCTCGTTATGCGCAAAAGTGCCAGCCGCGTAATGCTTCGGTCTCGTTATGCGTACAAGTCCCAGCCGCGTATTCTTTTGGTCTCGTTATGCGTACAAGTCCCAGTTCGCGTATTACTTCGGTCTCGTTATGCGTACAAGTCCCAGCCGCGTATTGCATCGGTCTCGTTATGCGTGCCAGTTCCAGCCGGGCATTGCTTCGGTATCGTTTTGCGTACAAGTCCCAGCCGCGTATTCCTTCGGTCTCGTCGAGCGTACTAGTTCCAGCCGCGTATTGCTTCGGTCTCGTCGAGCGTACAAGTCCCAGCCGCGTATTGCTTCGGTATCGTTACGCGTACAGGTGCCAGCCGCGTAATGCTTCGGTCTCGTTGTGCGTAGAAGATCCAGCCACGAATTGCTTCGGTCACGCTATGCGTGCAAGTTCCAGCCGTGTAATGCTTCGGTCTCGTTATGAGTACAAGTTCCAGCCTCGTATTGCTTCGGTCTCGTTATGCGTACAAGTCCCAGCCGCATTATTACTTCGGTCTCGTTATGCGTACAAGTCCCAGCCGCATTATTACTTCGGTCTCGGTACGCGTACAAGTCCCAGCCGTGTATTGCTTCGGCCGCGTGGAGCGTACAAGTCCCAGCCGCGTGTTGCTTTGGTCTCGTTATGCGTACAAGTCCCAGCCACGTAATGCTTCGTCCTCGTTATGCGTGCAAGTTCCATCCGCGTAATGCTTCGGTCTCGTTTTGCGTACAAGTTCCAGCCGCGTATTGCTTCGGTCTCGTTATGCGTAAAAGTGCCAGTCGCGTAATGCTTCTGTCTCGTTATGCGTGCAAGTTCCAGCCGCGTATTGCTTCGGTCTCGTTATGAGTACAAGTTCCAGCCTCGTATTGCTTCGGTCTCGTTATGCGTGCAAGTTCCAGCCGCGTATTGCTTCGGTCTCGTGAACCGTACAAGTTCCAGCCGCGTATTCCTTCGGTCTCGCCGAGCATACAAGGCCCAGCCGCGTATTGCTTCGGTCTCGTTATGCGTACAAGTCCAAGCCGCGTATTGCATCGGTCTCTTCGTGCGTACAAGACCCAGCCGCGTATTGCTTCGGTCTCGTTATGCGTAGAAGTTCCAGCCACGAATTGCTTCGGTCACGTTGTGCGTGCAAGTTCCAGCCGCGTATTGCTTCGGTCTCGTTACGCGTACAAGTTCCAGCCGCGTATTGCTTCCGTCTCGTTACGCGTACAAGTTCCAGCCGCGTAATGCTTCGGTCTCGATATGCGTACAAGTCCCAGCCGCGTATTGCTTCGGTCTCGTTATGCGTACAAGTCCCAGCCGCGTATTGCATCGGTCTCGTCGAGCGTAAAAGTGCCAGCCGCGTAATGCTTTGGTCTCGTTATGCGTGCAAGTCCTAGCCGCGTAATCCTTCGGTCTCTTCGAGCGTTCAAGTTCCAGCCGCGTATTGCTTCGGTCTCGTCGAGCGTACAAGTTCCAGCCGGATGTTGCTTCGGTCTCGTTATGAGTACAAGTTCCAGCCTCGTATTGCTTCGGTCTCGTTATGCGTTCAAGTTCCAGCCGCGTTATGCTTCGGTCTCGTTATGCGTGCAAGTTCCAGCCGCGTATTGCTTTGATCTCGTTATGTGTGCAAGTCCTAGCCGCGTAAACCTTCGGTCTCTTCGAGCGTTCAAGTTCCTGCCGCGTATTGCTTCGGTCTCGTTACGCGTACAAGTTCCAGCCGCGTATTGCTTCCGTCTCGTTACGCGTACAAGTTCCAGCCGCGTAATGCTTCGGTCTCGATATGCGTACAAGTCCCAGCCGCGTATTGCATCGGTCTCGTCGAACGTAAAAGTGCCAGCCGCGTAATGCTTTGGTCTCGTTATGCGTGCAAGTCCTAGCCGCGTAGTCCTTCGGTCTCTTCGAGCGTTCAAGTTCCAGCCTCGTATTGCTTCGGTCTCGTCGAGCGTACAAGTCCCAGCCGAGCATTGCTTCGGTCTCGTTATGCGTAAAAGTGCCAGCCACGAATTGCTTCGGTCACGTTGTGCGTGCAAGTTCCAGCCGCGTATTGCTTCGGTCTCGTTACGCGTACAAGTTCCAGCCGCGTATTGCTTCCGTCTCGTTACGCGTACAAGTTCCAGCCGCGTAATGCTTCGGTCTCGATATGCGTACAAGTCCCAGCCGCGTATTGCTTCGGTCTCGTTATGCGTACAAGTCCCAGCCGCGTATTGCATCGGTCTCGTCGAGCGTAAAAGTCCAGCCGCGTAATGCTTTGGTCTCGTTATGCGTGCAAGTCCTAGCCGCGTAATCCTTCGGTCTCTTCGAGCGTTCAAGTCCCAGCCGCGTATTCCTCGGTCTCGTCGAGCGTACAAGTCCTAGCCGCGTAATCCTTCGGTCTCTTCGAGCGTTCAAGTTCCAGCCGCGTATTGCTTCGGTCTCGTTACGCGTACAAGTTCCAGCCGCGTATTGCTTCGGTCTCGTTACGCGTACAAGTTCCAGCCGCGTAATGCTTCGGTCTCGATATGCGTACAAGTCCCAGCCGCGTATTGCTTCGGTCTCGTTACGCGTACAAGTGCCAGCCGCGTAATGCTTCGGTCTCGTTGTGCGTAGAAGATCCAGCCACGAATTGCTTCGGTCACGCTATGCGTGCAAGTTCCAGCCGTGTAATGCTTCGGTCTCGTTATGAGTACAAGTTCCAGCCTCGTATTGCTTCGGTCTCGTTATGCGTACAAGTCCCAGCCGCATTATTACTTCGGTCTCGTTATGCGTACAAGTCCCAGCCGCATTATTACTTCGGTCTCGGTACGCGTACAAGTCCCAGCCGTGTATTGCTTCGGCCGCGTGGAGCGTACAAGTCCCAGCCGCGTGTTGCTTTGGTCTCGTTATGCGTACAAGTCCCAGCCGCGTAATGCTTCGTCCTCGTTATGCGTGCAAGTTCCAGCCGCGTAATGCTTCGGTCTCGTTTTGCGTACAAGTTCCAGCCGCGTATTGCTTCGGTCTCGTTATGCGTAAAAGTGCCAGTCGCGTAATGCTTCTGTCTCGTTATGCGTGCAAGTTCCAGCCGCGTATTGCTTCGGTCTCGTTATGAGTACAAGTTCCAGCCTCGTATTGCTTCGGTCTCGTTATGCGTGCAAGTTCCAGCCGCGTTATGCTTCGGTCTCGTTATGCGTGCAAGTTCCAGCCGCGTATTGCTTCGGTCTCGTTATGCGTACAAGTTCCAGCCGCGTATTGCTTCGGTCTCGTTATGAGTACAAGTTCCAGCCTCGTATTGCTTCGGTCTCGTTATGCGTGCAAGTTCCAGCCGCGTTATGCTTCGGTCTCGTTATGCGTGCAAGTTCCAGCCGCGTATTGCTTCGGTCTCGTTATGCGTACAAGTTCCAGCCGCGTGTGGCTTCGGTCTCGTTATGCGTGCAAGTTCCAGCCGCGTAATGCTTTGGTCTCGTTATGCGTACAAGTCCCAGCCGCATTAATACTTCGGTCTCGTTATGCGTGCAAGTTCCAGCCGCGTATTCCTTCGGTCTCGTCGAGCGTACAAGGCCCAGCCGCGTATTGCTTCGGTCTCGTCGAGCGTACAAGTTCCAGCCGCGGATTGCTTCGGTCTCGTCGAGCGTACAGGTTCCAGCCGCGTATTGCTTCGGTCTCGTCGAGCGTACAAGTTCCAGCCGCGGATCGCTTCGGTCTCGTCGAGCGTACAAGTTCCAGCCGCGTATTCCTTCGGTATCGTCGAGCGTACAAGGCCCAGCCGCGTATTGCTTCGGTCTCGTTATGCGTACAAGTCCCAGCCGCGTATTGCATCGGTCTCGTCGTGCGTACAAGTCCCAGCCGCGTATTGCTTCGGTCTCGTTATGCGTAGAAGTTCCAGCCACGAATTGCTTCGGTCACGTTATGCGTGCAAGTTCAAGCCGCGGATTGCTTCGGTCTCGTTATGAGTACCAGTTCCAGCCTCGTATTGCTTCGGCCTCGTTATGCGTGCAAGTTCCAGCCGCGTTATGCTTCGATCTCGTTATGCGTGCAAGTTCCAGCCGCGTATTGCTTTGATCTCGTTATGCGTACAAGCCCTAGCCGCGTAATCCTTCGGTCTCTTCGAGCGTTCAAGTTCCAGCCGCGTATTGCTTCGGTCTCGTTACGCGTACAAGTCCCAGCCGCGTATTGCATCAGTCTCGTCGAGCGTAAAAGTGCCAGCCGCGTAATGCTTTGGTCTCGTTATGCGTACAAGTCCCAGCCGCATTATTACTTCGGTCTCGTTATGCGTCCAAGTTCCCGCCGCGTATTGCTTCGGTCTCGTCGAGCGTACAAGACCCAGCCGCGTATTGCTTCGGTCTCGTTATGCGTACAAGTCCCAGCTGCGTGTGGCTTCGGTCTCGTCGAGCGTACAAGGCCCAGCCGCGTATTGCTTCGGTCTCGTTATGCGTAGAAGTTCCAGCCACGAATTGCTTCGGTCACGTTATGCGTGCAAGTTCCAGCCGCGTATTGCTTCGGTCTCGTTATGAGTACAAGTTCCAGCCTCGTATTGCTTCGGTCTCGTTATGCGTGCAAGTTCCAGCCGCGTTATGCTTCGGTCTCGTTATGCGTGCAAGTTCCAGCCGCGTATTGCTTCGGTCTCGTTATGCGTACAAGTTCCAGCCGCGTGTGGCTTCGGTCTCGTTATGCGTGCAAGTTCCAGCCGCGTAATGCTTCGGTCTCGTTATGCGTGCAAGTTCCAGCCGCGTATTGCTTCGGTCTCGTGGACCGTACAAGTTCCAGCCGCGTATTCCTTCGGTCTCGTCGAGCGTACAATGCCCAGCCGCGTATTGCTTCGGTCTCGTTATGCGTGCAAGTTCCAGCCGCGTAATGCTTCGATCTCGTTATGCGTGCAAGTTCCAGCCGCGTATTGCTTCGGTCTCGTGGACCGTACAAGTTCCAGCCGCGTATTCCTTCGGTCTCGTCGAGCGTACAAGGCCCAGCCGCGTATTGCTTCGGTCTCGTTATGCGTACAAGTCCCAGCCGCGTATTGCTTCGGTCTCGTCGAGCGTGCAAGGCCCAGCCGCGTATTGCTTCGGTCACGTTATGCGTACAAGTCCCAGCCGCGTATTGCATCGGTCTCGTCGTGCGTACAAATCCCAGCCGCGTATTGCTTCGGTCTCGTTATGCGTAGAAGTTCCAGCCACGAATTGCTTCGGTCACGTTATGCGTGCAAGTTCCAGCCGCGTATTGCTTCGGTCTCGTTATGAGTACAAGTTCCAGCCTCGTATTGCTTCGGTCTCGTTATGCGTGCAAGTTTCAGCCGCGTTATGCTTCGGTCTCGTTATGCGTGCAAGTTCCAACCGCGTATTGCTTCGGTCTCGTTATGCGTACAAGTTCCAGCCGCGTATTGCATCGGTCTCGTCGAGCGTAAAAGTGCCAGCCGCGTAATGCTTTGGTCTCGTTATGCGTACAAGTCCCAGCCGCATTATTACTTCGGTCTCGTTATGCGTCCAAGTTCCCGCCGCGTATTGCTTCGGTCTCGTCGAGCGTACAAGACACCGGCCGCGTATTGCTTCGGTCTCGTTATGCGTACAAGTCCCAGCTGCGTGTGGCTTCGGTCTCGTCGAGCGTACAAGGCCCAGCCTCGTATTGCTTCGGTCTCGTTATGCGTGCAAGTTCCAGCCGCGTTATGCTTCGGTCACGTTATGCGTGCAAGTTCCAGCCGCGTATTGCTTCGGTCTCGTTATGAGTACAAGTTCCAGCCTCGTATTGCTTCGGTCTCGTTATGCGTGCAAGTTCCAGCCGCGTTATGCTTCGGTCTCGTTATGCGTGCAAGTTCCAGCCGCGTATTGCTTCGGTCTCGTTATGCGTACAAGTTCCAGCCGCGTGTGGCTTCGGTCTCGTTATGCGTGCAAGTTCCAGCCGCGTAATGCTTCGGTCTCGTTATGCGTGCAAGTTCCAGCCGCGTATTGCTTCGGTCTCGTGGACCGTACAAGTTCCAGCCGCGTATTCCTTCGGTCTCGTCGAGCGTACAATGCCCAGCCGCGTATTGCTTCGGTCTCGTTATGCGTGCAAGTTCCAGCCGCGTAATGCTTCGATCTCGTTATGCGTGCAAGTTCCAGCCGCGTATTGCTTCGGTCTCGTGGACCGTACAAGTTCCAGCCGCGTATTCCTTCGGTCTCGTCGAGCGTACAAGGCCCAGCCGCGTATTGCTTCGGTCTCGTTATGCGTACAAGTCCCAGCCGCGTATTGCTTCGGTCTCGTCGAGCGTGCAAGGCCCAGCCGCGTATTGCTTCGGTCACGTTATGCGTACAAGTCCCAGCCGCGTATTGCATCGGTCTCGTCGTGCGTACAAATCCCAGCCGCGTATTGCTTCGGTCTCGTTATGCGTAGAAGTTCCAGCCACGAATTGCTTCGGTCACGTTATGCGTGCAAGTTCCAGCCGCGTATTGCTTCGGTCTCGTTATGCGTAGAAGTTCCAGCCACGAATTGCTTCGGTCACGTTATGCGTGCAAGTTCCAGCCGCGTATTGCTTCGGTCTCGTTATGAGTACAAGTTCCAGCCTCGTATTGCTTCGGTCTCGTTATGCGTGCAAGTTCCAGCCGCGTTATGCTTCGGTCTCGTTATGCGTGCAAGTTCCAGCCGCGTATTGCTTCGGTCTCGTTATGCGTACAAGTTCCAGCCGCGTGTGGCTTCGGTCTCGTTATGCGTGCAAGTTCCAGCCGCGTAATGCTTCGGTCTCGTTATGCGTGCAAGTTCCAGCCGCGTATTGCTTCGGTCTCGTGGACCGTACAAGTTCCAGCCGCGTATTCCTTGGGTCTCGTCGAGCGTACAATGCCCAGCCGCGTATTGCTTCGGTCTCGTTATGCGTGCAAGTTCCAGCCGCGTAATGCTTCGATCTCGTTATGTGTGCAAGTTCCAGCCGCGTATTGCTTCGGTCTCGTGGACCGTACAAGTTCCAGCCGCGTATTCCTTCGGTCCCGTCGAGCGTACAAGGCCCAGCCGCGTATTGCTGCGGTCTCGTTATGCGTACAAGTCCCAGCCGCGTATTGCTTCGGTCTCGTCGAGCGTGCAAGGCCCAGCCGCGTTATGCTTCGGTCTCGTTATGCGTGCAAGTTCCAGCCGCGTATTGCTTCGGTCTCGTTATGCGTACAAGTTCCAGCCGCGTGTGGCTTCGGTCTCGTTATGCGTGCAAGTTCCAGCCGCGTAATGCTTCGGTCTCGTTATGCGTGCAAGTTCCAGCCGCGTATTGCTTCGGTCTCGTGGACCGTACAAGTTCCAGCCGCGTATTGCTTCGGTCTCGTGGACCGTACAAGTTCCAGCCGCGTATTCCTTCGGTCTCGTCGAGCGTACAAGGCCCAGCCGCGTATTGCTTCGGTCTCGTTATGCGTGCAAGTTCCAGCCGCGTAATGCTTCGATCTCGTTATGCGTGCAAGTTCCAGCCGCGTATTGCTTCGGTCTCGTGGACCGTACAAGTTCCAGCCGCGTATTCCTTCGGTCTCGTCGAGCGTACAAGGCCCAGCCGCGTATTGCTTCGGTCTCGTTACGCGTACAAGTTCCAGCCGCGTAATGCTTCGGTCTCGATATGCGTACAAGTCCCAGCCGCGTATTGCTTTGGTCTCGTTATGCGTACAAGTCCCCGTTCGCGTATTACTTCGGTCTCGTCGAGCGTAAAAGTGCCTGCCGCGTAATGCTTTGGTCTCGTTATGCGTACAAGTCCCAGCCGCATTATTACTTCGGTCTCGTTATGCGTCCAAGTTCCCGCCGCGTATTGCTTCGGTCTAGTCGAGCGTACAAGTCCCAGCCGCGTATTGCTTCGGTCTCGGTACGCGTACAAGTCCCAGCCGTGTATTGCTTCGGCCGCGTGGAGCGTACAAGTCCCAGCCGCGTGTTGCTTTGGTCTCGTTATGCGTACAAGTCCCAGCCGCGTAATGCTTCGTCCTCGTTATGCGTGCAAGTTCCAGCCGCGTAATGCTTCGGTCTCGTTTTGCGTACAAGTTCCAGCCGCGTATTGCTTCGGTTTCGTTATGCGTAAAAGTGCCAGTCGCGTAATGCTTCTGTCTCGTTATGCGTGCAAGTTCCAGCTGCGTGTGGCTTCGGTCTCGTCGAGCGTACAAGGCCCAGCCGCGTATTGCTTCGGTCTCGTTATGCGTAGAAGTTCCAGCCACGAATTGCTTCGGTCACGTTATGCGTGCAAGTTCCAGCCGCGTATTGCTTCGGTCTCGTTATGAGTACAAGTTCCAGCCTCGTATTGCTTCGGTCTCGTTATGCGTGCAAGTTCCAGCCGCGTTATGCTTCGGTCTCGTTATGCGTGCAAGTTCCAGCCGCGTATTGCTTCGGTCTCGTTATGCGTACAAGTTCCAGCCGCGTGTGGCGTCGGTCTCGTTATGCGTGCAAGTTCCAGCCGCGTAATGCTTCGGTCTCGTTATGCGTGCAAGTTCCAGCCGCGTATTGCTTCGGTCTCGTGGACCGTACAAGTTCCAGCCGCGTATTCCTTCGGTCTCGTCGAGCGTACAAGGCCCAGCCGCGTATTGCTTCGGTCTCGTTATGCGTGCAAGTTCCAGCCGCGTAATGCTTCGATCTCGTTATGCGTGTAAGTTCCAGCCGCGTATTGCTTCGGTCTCGTGGACCGTACAAGTTCCAGCCGCGTATTCCTTCGGTCTCGTCGAGCGTACAAGGCCCAGCCGCGTATTGATTCGGTCTCGTTATGCGTACAAGTCCCAGCCGCGTATTGCATCGGTCTCGTCGTGCGTACAAGTCCCAGCCGCGTATTGCTTCGGTCTCGTTATGCGTGCAAGTTCCAGCCGCGTATTGCTTCGGTCTCGTGGACCGTACAAGTTCCAGCCGCGTATTCCTTCGGTCTCGTCGAGCGTACAAGGCCCAGCCGCGTATTGCTTCGGTCTCGTTATGCGTGCAAGTTCCAGCCGCGTAATGCTTCGATCTCGTTATGCGTGCAAGTTCCAGCCGCGTATTGCTTCGGTCTCGTGGACCGTACAAGTTCCAGCCGCGTATTCCTTCGGTCTCGTCGTGCGTACAAGTCCCAGCCGCGTAATGCTTCGATCTCGTTATGCGTGCAAGTTCCAGCCGCGTATTGCTTCGGTCTCGTGGACCGTACAAGTTCCAGCCGCGTATTCCTTCGGTCTCGTCGAGCGTACAAGGCCCAGCCGCGTATTGCTTCGGTCTCGTTATGCGTACAAGTCCCAGCCGCGTATTGCTTCGGTCTCGTCGAGCGTGCAAGGCCCAGCCGCGTATTGCTTCGGTCACGTTATGCGTACAAGTCCCAGCCGCGTATTGCATCGGTCTCGTCGTGCGTACAAATCCCAGCCGCGTATTGCTTCGGTCTCGTTATGCGTTGAAGTTCCAGCCACGAATTGCTTCGGTCACGTTATGCGTGCAAGTTCCAGCCGCGTATTGCTTCGGTCTCGTTATGAGTACAAGTTCCAGCCTCGTATTGCTTCGGTCTCGTTATGCGTGCAAGTTCCAGCCGCGTTATGCTTCGGTCTCGTTATGCGTGCAAGTTCCAGCCGCGTATTGCTTCGGTCTCGTTATGCGTACAAGTTCCAGCCGCGTGTGGCTTCGGTCTCGTTATGCGTGCAAGTTCCAGCCGCGTAATGCTTCGGTCTCGTTATGCGTGCAAGTTCCAGCCGCGTATTGCTTCGGTCTCGTGGACCGTACAAGTTCCAGCCGCGTATTGCTTCGGTCTCGTGGACCGTACAAGTTCCAGCCGCGTATTCCTTCGGTCTCGTCGAGCGTACAAGGCCCAGCCGCGTATTGCTTCGGTCTCGTTATGCGTGCAAGTTCCAGCCGCGTAATGCTTCGATCTCGTTATGCGTGCAAGTTCCAGCCGCGTATTGCTTCGGTCTCGTGGACCGTACAAGTTCCAGCCGCGTATTCCTTCGGTCTCGTCGTGCGTACAAGGCCCAGCCGCGTATTGATTCGGTCTCGTTATGCGTACAAGTCCCAGCCGCGTATTGCATCGGTCTCGTCGTGCGTACAAGTCCCAGCCGCGTATTGCTTCGGTCACGTTATGCGTGCAAGTTCCAGCCGCGTATTGCTTCGGTCTCGTTATGAGTACAAGTTCCAGCCTCGTATTGCTTCGGTCTCGTTATGCGTGCAAGTTCCAGCCGCGTAATGCTTTGGTCTCGTTATGCGTACAAGTCCCAGCCGCATTAATACTTCGGTCTCGTTATGCGTGCAAGTTCCAGCCGCGTATTCCTTCGGTCTCGTCGAGCGTACAAGGCCCAGCCGCGTATTGCTTCGGTCTCGTCGAGCGTACAAGTTCCAGCCGCGGATTGCTTCGGTCTCGTCGAGCGTACAGGTTCCAGCCGCGTATTGCTTCGGTCTCGTCGAGCGTACAAGTTCCAGCCGCGGATCGCTTCGGTCTCGTCGAGCGTACAAGTTCCAGCCGCGTATTGCATCAGTCTCGTCGAGCGTAAAAGTGCCAGCCGCGTAATGCTTTGGTCTCGTTATGCGTACAAGTCCCAGCCGCATTATTACTTCGGTCTCGTTATGCGTCCAAGTTCCCGCCGCGTATTGCTTCGGTCTCGTCGAGCGTACAAGACCCAGCCGCGTATTGCTTCGGTCTCGTTATGCGTACAAGTCCCAGCTGCGTGTGGCTTCGGTCTCGTCGAGCGTACAAGGCCCAGCCGCGTATTGCTTCGGTCTCGTTATGCGTAGAAGTTCCAGCCACGAATTGCTTCGGTCACGTTATGCGTGCAAGTTCCAGCCGCGTATTGCTTCGGTCTCGTTATGAGTACAAGTTCCAGCCTCGTATTGCTTCGGTCTCGTTATGCGTGCAAGTTCCAGCCGCGTTATGCTTCGGTCTCGTTATGCGTGCAAGTTCCAGCCGCGTATTGCTTCGGTCTCGTTATGCGTACAAGTTCCAGCCGCGTGTGGCTTCGGTCTCGTTATGCGTGCAAGTTCCAGCCGCGTAATGCTTCGGTCTCGTTATGCGTGCAAGTTCCAGCCGCGTATTGCTTCGGTCTCGTGGACCGTACAAGTTCCAGCCGCGTATTCCTTCGGTCTCGTCGAGCGTACAATGCCCAGCCGCGTATTGCTTCGGTCTCGTTATGCGTGCAAGTTCCAGCCGCGTAATGCTTCGATCTCGTTATGCGTGCAAGTTCCAGCCGCGTATTGCTTCGGTCTCGTGGACCGTACAAGTTCCAGCCGCGTATTCCTTCGGTCTCGTCGAGCGTACAAGGCCCAGCCGCGTATTGCTTCGGTCTCGTTATGCGTACAAGTCCCAGCCGCGTATTGCTTCGGTCTCGTCGAGCGTGCAAGGCCCAGCCGCGTATTGCTTCGGTCACGTTATGCGTACAAGTCCCAGCCGGGTATTGCATCGGTCTCGTCGTGCGTACAAATCCCAGCCGCGTATTGCTTCGGTCTCGTTATGCGTAGAAGTTCCAGCCACGAATTGCTTCGGTCACGTTATGCGTGCAAGTTCCAGCCGCGTATTGCTTCGGTCTCGTTATGAGTACAAGTTCCAGCCTCGTATTGCTTCGGTCTCGTTATGCGTGCAAGTTTCAGCCGCGTTATGCTTCGGTCTCGTTATGCGTGCAAGTTCCAACCGCGTATTGCTTCGGTCTCGTTATGCGTACAAGTTCCAGCCGCGTATTGCATCGGTCTCGTCGAGCGTAAAAGTGCCAGCCGCGTAATGCTTTGGTCTCGTTATGCGTACAAGTCCCAGCCGCATTATTACTTCGGTCTCGTTATGCGTCCAAGTTCCCGCCGCGTATTGCTTCGGTCTCGTCGAGCGTACAAGACCCAGCCGCGTATTGCTTCGGTCTCGTTATGCGTACAAGTCCCAGCTGCGTGTGGCTTCGGTCTCGTCGAGCGTACAATGCCCAGCCTCGTATTGCTTCGGTCTCGTTATGCGTGCAAGTTCCAGCCGCGTTATGCTTCGGTCACGTTATGCGTGCAAGTTCCAGCCGCGTATTGCTTCGGTCTCGTTATGAGTACAAGTTCCAGCCTCGTATTGCTTCGGTCTCGTTATGCGTGCAAGTTCCAGCCGCGTTATGCTTCGGTCTCGTTATGCGTGCAAGTTCCAGCCGCGTATTGCTTCGGTCTCGTTATGCGTACAAGTTCCAGCCGCGTGTGGCTTCGGTCTCGTTATGCGTGCAAGTTCCAGCCGCGTAATGCTTCGGTCTCGTTATGCGTGCAAGTTCCAGCCGCGTATTGCTTCGGTCTCGTGGACCGTACAAGTTCCAGCCGCGTATTCCTTCGGTCTCGTCGAGCGTACAATGCCCAGCCGCGTATTGCTTCGGTCTCGTTATGCGTGCAAGTTCCAGCCGCGTAATGCTTCGATCTCGTTATGCGTGCAAGTTCCAGCCTCGTATTGCTTCGGTCTCGTGGACCGTACAAGTTCCAGCCGCGTATTCCTTCGGTCTCGTCGAGCGTACAAGGCCCAGCCGCGTATTGCTTCGGTCTCGTTATGCGTACAAGTCCCAGCCGCGTATTGCTTCGGTCTCGTCGAGCGTGCAAGGCCCAGCCGCGTATTGCTTCGGTCACGTTATGCGTACAAGTCCCAGCCGCGTATTGCATCGGTCTCGTCGTGCGTACAAATCCCAGCCGCGTATTGCTTCGGTCTCGTTATGCGTAGAAGTTCCAGCCACGAATTGCTTCGGTCACGTTATGCGTGCAAGTTCCAGCCGCGTATTGCTTCGGTCTCGTTATGAGTACAAGTTCCAGCCTCGTATTGCTTCGGTCTCGTTATGCGTGCAAGTTCCAGCCGCGTTATGCTTCGGTCTCGTTATGCGTGCAAGTTCCAGCCGCGTATTGCTTCGGTCTCGTTATGCGTACAAGTTCCAGCCGCGTGTGGCTTCGGTCTCGTTATGCGTGCAAGTTCCAGCCGCGTAATGCTTTGGTCTCGTTATGCGTACAAGTCCCAGCCGCATTAATACTTCGGTCCCGTTATGCGTGCAAGTTCCAGCCGCGTATTCCTTCGGTCTCGTCGAGCGTACAAGGCCCAGCCGCGTATTGCTTCGGTCTCGTCGAGCGTACAAGTTCCAGCCGCGGATTGCTTCGGTCTCGTCGAGCGTACAGGTTCCAGCCGCGTATTGCTTCGGTCTCGTCGAGCGTACAAGTTCCAGCCGCGGATCGCTTCGGTCTCGTCGAGCGTACAAGTTCCAGCCGCGTATTCCTTCGGTATCGTCGAGCGTACAAGGCCCAGCCGCGTATTGCTTCGGTCTCGTTATGCGTACAAGTCCCAGCCGCGTATTGCATCGGTCTCGTCGTGCGTACAAGTCCCAGCCGCGTATTGCTTCGGTCTCGTTATGCGTAGAAGTTCCAGCCACGAATTGCTTCGGTCACGTTATGCGTGCAAGTTCAAGCCGCGGATTGCTTCGGTCTCGTTATGAGTACCAGTTCCAGCCTCGTATTGCTTCGGCCTCGTTATGCGTGCAAGTTCCAGCCGCGTTATGCTTCGATCTCGTTATGCGTGCAAGTTCCAGCCGCGTATTGCTTTGATCTCGTTATGCGTACAAGCCCTAGCCGCGTAATCCTTCGGTCTCTTCGAGCGTTCAAGTTCCAGCCGCGTATTGCTTCGGTCTCGTTACGCGTACAAGTCCCAGCCGCGTATTGCATCAGTCTCGTCGAGCGTAAAAGTGCCAGCCGCGTAATGCTTTGGTCTCGTTATGCGTACAAGTCCCAGCCGCATTATTACTTCGGTCTCGTTATGCGTCCAAGTTCCCGCCGCGTATTGCTTCGGTCTCGTCGAGCGTACAAGACCCAGCCGCGTATTGCTTCGGTCTCGTTATGCGTACAAGTCCCAGCTGCGTGTGGCTTCGGTCTCGTCGAGCGTACAAGGCCCAGCCGCGTATTGCTTCGGTCTCGTTATGCGTAGAAGTTCCAGCCACGAATTGCTTCGGTCACGTTATGCGTGCAAGTTCCAGCCGCGTATTGCTTCGGTCTCGTTATGAGTACAAGTTCCAGCCTCGTATTGCTTCGGTCTCGTTATGCGTGCAAGTTCCAGCCGCGTTATGCTTCGGTCTCGTTATGCGTGCAAGTTCCAGCCGCGTATTGCTTCGGTCTCGTTATGCGTACAAGTTCCAGCCGCGTATTGCTTCGGTCTCGTTATGAGTACAAGTTCCAGCCTCGTATTGCTTCGGTCTCGTTATGCGTGCAAGTTCCAGCCGCGTTATGCTTCGGTCTCGTTATGCGTGCAAGTTCCAGCCGCGTATTGCTTCGGTCTCGTTATGCGTACAAGTTCCAGCCGCGTGTGGCTTCGGTCTCGTTATGCGTGCAAGTTCCAGCCGCGTAATGCTTTGGTCTCGTTATGCGTACAAGTCCCAGCCGCATTAATACTTCGGTCTCGTTATGCGTGCAAGTTCCAGCCGCGTATTCCTTCGGTCTCGTCGAGCGTACAAGGCCCAGCCGCGTATTGCTTCGGTCTCGTTATGCGTACAAGTCCCAGCCGCGTATTGCATCGGTCTCGTCGTGCGTACAAGTCCCAGCCGCGTATTGCTTCGGTCTCGTTATGCGTAGAAGTTCCAGCCACGAATTGCTTCGGTCACGTTATGCGTGCAAGTTCAAGCCGCGGATTGCTTCGGTCTCGTTATGAGTACCAGTTCCAGCCTCGTATTGCTTCGGCCTCGTTATGCGTGCAAGTTCCAGCCGCGTTACGCTTCGATCTCGTTATGCGTGCAAGTTCCAGCCGCGTATTGCTTTGATCTCGTTATGCGTACAAGCCCTAGCCGCGTAATCCTTCGGTCTCTTCGAGCGTTCAAGTTCCAGCCGCGTATTGCTTCGGTCTCGTTACGCGTACAAGTCCCAGCCGCGTATTGCATCAGTCTCGTCGAGCGTAAAAGTGCCAGCCGCGTAATGCTTTGGTCTCGTTATGCGTACAAGTCCCAGCCGCATTATTACTTCGGTCTCGTTATGCGTCCAAGTTCCCGCCGCGTATTGCTTCGGTCTCGTCGAGCGTACAAGACCCAGCCGCGTATTGCTTCGGTCTCGTTATGCGTACAAGTCCCAGCTGCGTGTGGCTTCGGTCTCGTCGAGCGTACAAGGCCCAGCCGCGTATTGCTTCGGTCTCGTTATGCGTAGAAGTTCCAGCCACGAATTGCTTCGGTCACGTTATGCGTGCAAGTTCCAGCCGCGTATTGCTTCGGTCTCGTTATGAGTACAAGTTCCAGCCTCGTATTGCTTCGGTCTCGTTATGCGTGCAAGTTCCAGCCGCGTTATGCTTCGGTCTCGTTATGCGTGCAAGTTCCAGCCGCGTATTGCTTCGGTCTCGTTATGCGTACAAGTTCCAGCCGCGTATTGCTTCGGTCTCGTTATGAGTACAAGTTCCAGCCTCGTATTGCTTCGGTCTCGTTATGCGTGCAAGTTCCAGCCGCGTTATGCTTCGGTCTCGTTATGCGTGCAAGTTCCAGCCGCGTATTGCTTCGGTCTCGTTATGCGTACAAGTTCCAGCCGCGTGTGGCTTCGGTCTCGTTATGCGTGCAAGTTCCAGCCGCGTAATGCTTTGGTCTCGTTATGCGTACAAGTCCCAGCCGCATTAATACTTCGGTCTCGTTATGCGTGCAAGTTCCAGCCGCGTATTCCTTCGGTCTCGTCGAGCGTACAAGGCCCAGCCGCGTATTGCTTCGGTCTCGTCGAGCGTACAAGTTCCAGCCGCGGATTGCTTCGGTCTCGTCGAGCGTACAGGTTCCAGCCGCGTATTGCTTCGGTCTCGTCGAGCGTACAAGTTCCAGCCGCGGATCGCTTCGGTCTCGTCGAGCGTACAAGTTCCAGCCGCGTATTCCTTCGGTATCGTCGAGCGTACAAGGCCCAGCCGCGTATTGCTTCGGTCTCGTTATGCGTACAAGTCCCAGCCGCGTATTGCATCGGTCTCGTCGTGCGTACAAGTCCCAGCCGCGTATTGCTTCGGTCTCGTTATGCGTAGAAGTTCCAGCCACGAATTGCTTCGGTCACGTTATGCGTGCAAGTTCAAGCCGCGGATTGCTTCGGTCTCGTTATGAGTACCAGTTCCAGCCTCGTATTGCTTCGGCCTCGTTATGCGTGCAAGTTCCAGCCGCGTTATGCTTCGATCTCGTTATGCGTGCAAGTTCCAGCCGCGTATTGCTTTGATCTCGTTATGCGTACAAGCCCTAGCCGCGTAATCCTTCGGTCTCTTCGAGCGTTCAAGTTCCAGCCGCGTATTGCTTCGGTCTCGTTACGCGTACAAGTCCCAGCCGCGTATTGCATCAGTCTCGTCGAGCGTAAAAGTGCCAGCCGCGTAATGCTTTGGTCTCGTTATGCGTACAAGTCCCAGCCGCATTATTACTTCGGTCTCGTTATGCGTCCAAGTTCCCGCCGCGTATTGCTTCGGTCTCGTCGAGCGTACAAGACCCAGCCGCGTATTGCTTCGGTCTCGTTATGCGTACAAGTCCCAGCTGCGTGTGGCTTCGGTCTCGTCGAGCGTACAAGGCCCAGCCGCGTATTGCTTCGGTCTCGTTATGCGTAGAAGTTCCAGCCACGAATTGCTTCGGTCACGTTATGCGTGCAAGTTCCAGCCGCGTATTGCTTCGGTCTCGTTATGAGTACAAGTTCCAGCCTCGTATTGCTTCGGTCTCGTTATGCGTGCAAGTTCCAGCCGCGTTATGCTTCGGTCTCGTTATGCGTGCAAGTTCCAGCCGCGTATTGCTTCGGTCTCGTTATGCGTACAAGTTCCAGCCGCGTGTGGCTTCGGTCTCGTTATGCGTGCAAGTTCCAGCCGCGTAATGCTTCGGTCTCGTTATGCGTGCAAGTTCCAGCCGCGTATTGCTTCGGTCTCGTGGACCGTACAAGTTCCAGCCGCGTATTCCTTCGGTCTCGTCGAGCGTACAATGCCCAGCCGCGTATTGCTTCGGTCTCGTTATGCGTGCAAGTTCCAGCCGCGTAATGCTTCGATCTCGTTATGCGTGCAAGTTCCAGCCGCGTATTGCTTCGGTCTCGTGGACCGTACAAGTTCCAGCCGCGTATTCCTTCGGTCTCGTCGAGCGTACAAGGCCCAGCCGCGTATTGCTTCGGTCTCGTTATGCGTACAAGTCCCAGCCGCGTATTGCTTCGGTCTCGTCGAGCGTGCAAGGCCCAGCCGCGTATTGCTTCGGTCACGTTATGCGTACAAGTCCCAGCCGCGTATTGCATCGGTCTCGTCGTGCGTACAAATCCCAGCCGCGTATTGCTTCGGTCTCGTTATGCGTAGAAGTTCCAGCCACGAATTGCTTCGGTCACGTTATGCGTGCAAGTTCCAGCCGCGTATTGCTTCGGTCTCGTTATGAGTACAAGTTCCAGCCTCGTATTGCTTCGGTCTCGTTATGCGTGCAAGTTTCAGCCGCGTTATGCTTCGGTCTCGTTATGCGTGCAAGTTCCAACCGCGTATTGCTTCGGTCTCGTTATGCGTACAAGTTCCAGCCGCGTATTGCATCGGTCTCGTCGAGCGTAAAAGTGCCAGCCGCGTAATGCTTTGGTCTCGTTATGCGTACAAGTCCCAGCCGCATTATTACTTCGGTCTCGTTATGCGTCCAAGTTCCCGCCGCGTATTGCTTCGGTCTCGTCGAGCGTACAAGACACCGGCCGCGTATTGCTTCGGTCTCGTTATGCGTACAAGTCCCAGCTGCGTGTGGCTTCGGTCTCGTCGAGCGTACAAGGCCCAGCCTCGTATTGCTTCGGTCTCGTTATGCGTGCAAGTTCCAGCCGCGTTATGCTTCGGTCACGTTATGCGTGCAAGTTCCAGCCGCGTATTGCTTCGGTCTCGTTATGAGTACAAGTTCCAGCCTCGTATTGCTTCGGTCTCGTTATGCGTGCAAGTTCCAGCCGCGTTATGCTTCGGTCTCGTTATGCGTGCAAGTTCCAGCCGCGTATTGCTTCGGTCTCGTTATGCGTACAAGTTCCAGCCGCGTGTGGCTTCGGTCTCGTTATGCGTGCAAGTTCCAGCCGCGTAATGCTTCGGTCTCGTTATGCGTGCAAGTTCCAGCCGCGTATTGCTTCGGTCTCGTGGACCGTACAAGTTCCAGCCGCGTATTCCTTCGGTCTCGTCGAGCGTACAATGCCCAGCCGCGTATTGCTTCGGTCTCGTTATGCGTGCAAGTTCCAGCCGCGTAATGCTTCGATCTCGTTATGCGTGCAAGTTCCAGCCGCGTATTGCTTCGGTCTCGTGGACCGTACAAGTTCCAGCCGCGTATTCCTTCGGTCTCGTCGAGCGTACAAGGCCCAGCCGCGTATTGCTTCGGTCTCGTTATGCGTACAAGTCCCAGCCGCGTATTGCTTCGGTCTCGTCGAGCGTGCAAGGCCCAGCCGCGTATTGCTTCGGTCACGTTATGCGTACAAGTCCCAGCCGCGTATTGCATCGGTCTCGTCGTGCGTACAAATCCCAGCCGCGTATTGCTTCGGTCTCGTTATGCGTAGAAGTTCCAGCCACGAATTGCTTCGGTCACGTTATGCGTGCAAGTTCCAGCCGCGTATTGCTTCGGTCTCGTTATGCGTAGAAGTTCCAGCCACGAATTGCTTCGGTCACGTTATGCGTGCAAGTTCCAGCCGCGTATTGCTTCGGTCTCGTTATGAGTACAAGTTCCAGCCTCGTATTGCTTCGGTCTCGTTATGCGTGCAAGTTCCAGCCGCGTTATGCTTCGGTCTCGTTATGCGTGCAAGTTCCAGCCGCGTATTGCTTCGGTCTCGTTATGCGTACAAGTTCCAGCCGCGTGTGGCTTCGGTCTCGTTATGCGTGCAAGTTCCAGCCGCGTAATGCTTCGGTCTCGTTATGCGTGCAAGTTCCAGCCGCGTATTGCTTCGGTCTCGTGGACCGTACAAGTTCCAGCCGCGTATTCCTTGGGTCTCGTCGAGCGTACAATGCCCAGCCGCGTATTGCTTCGGTCTCGTTATGCGTGCAAGTTCCAGCCGCGTAATGCTTCGATCTCGTTATGCGTGCAAGTTCCAGCCGCGTATTGCTTCGGTCTCGTGGACCGTACAAGTTCCAGCCGCGTATTCCTTCGGTCCCGTCGAGCGTACACGGCCCAGCCGCGTATTGCTGCGGTCTCGTTATGCGTACAAGTCCCAGCCGCGTATTGCTTCGGTCTCGTCGAGCGTGCAAGGCCCAGCCGCGTTATGCTTCGGTCTCGTTATGCGTGCAAGTTCCAGCCGCGTATTGCTTCGGTCTCGTTATGCGTACAAGTTCCAGCCGCGTGTGGCTTCGGTCTCGTTATGCGTGCAAGTTCCAGCCGCGTAATGCTTCGGTCTCGTTATGCGTGCAAGTTCCAGCCGCGTATTGCTTCGGTCTCGTGGACCGTACAAGTTCCAGCCGCGTATTGCTTCGGTCTCGTGGACCGTACAAGTTCCAGCCGCGTATTCCTTCGGTCTCGTCGAGCGTACAAGGCCCAGCCGCGTATTGCTTCGGTCTCGTTATGCGTGCAAGTTCCAGCCGCGTAATGCTTCGATCTCGTTATGCGTGCAAGTTCCAGCCGCGTATTGCTTCGGTCTCGTGGACCGTACAAGTTCCAGCCGCGTATTCCTTCGGTCTCGTCGAGCGTACAAGGCCCAGCCGCGTATTGATTCGGTCTCGTTATGCGTACAAGTCCCAGCCGCGTATTGCATCGGTCTCGTCGTGCGTACAAGTCCCAGCCGCGTATTGCTTCGGTCTCGTTATGCGTAGAAGTTCCAGCCACGAATTGCTTCGGTCTCGTTACGCGTACAAGCCCCAGCCGCGTATTGCATCGGTCTCGTCGAGCGTAAAAGTGCCAGCCGCGTAATGCTTTGGTCTCGTTATGCGTACAAGTCCCAGCCGCATTATTACTTCGGTCTCGTTATGCGTCCAAGTTCCCGCCGCGTATTGCTTCGGTCTCGTCGAGCGTACAAGACCCAGCCGCGTATTGCTTCGGTCTCGTTATGCGTACAAGTCCCAGCCATGTATTGCTTCGGTCTCGTGGAGCGTACAAGGCCCATTCGCGTGTTGTTTCGGTCTCGCTATATGTACAAGTTCCAGCCGCGTAACGCTTCGGTCTCGTTATGCGTACAAGTTCCAGCAGCGCGTTTCTTCGGTCTTGTCGAGCGTACAAGTTCCGGCCGCGTATTGCTTCGGTCTCGTCGAGCGTACAAGTCCCAGCCGTGTATTTCTTCGGCCGCGTGGAGCGTACAAGTTCCAGCCGCGTGTTGATTCGGTCTCGCTATGCGTACAAGTCCCATCCGCATGTTGCTTCGGTCTCGTTATGCATACAAGTCCCAGACGTGACTTGCTTCGGTCTCATTATGCGTACAAGTCCCATCCGCATGTTGCTTCGGTCTCGTTATGCGTACAAGTCCCAGACGTGTCTTGCTTCGGTCTCATTATGCGTACAAGTTCCAGCCGCGTGTGGCTTCGGTCTCGTTATGCGTGCAAGTTCCAGCCGCGTATTGCTTCGGTCTCGTCGAGCGTACAAGTCCCAGCCGTGTATTGCTTCGGCCGCGTGGAGCGTACAAGTTCCAGCCGCGTGTTGATTCGGTCTCGCTATGCGTACAAGTCCCATCCGCATGTTGCTTCGGTCTCGTTATGCATACAAGTCCCAGACGTGACTTGCTTCGGTCTCATTATGCGTACAAGTTCCAGCCGCGTGTGGCTTCGGTCTCGTTATGCGTGCAAGTTCCAGCCGCGTATTGCTTCGGTCTCGTGGACCGTACAAGTTCCAGCCGCGTATTCCTTCGGTCTCGTCGAGCGTACAAGGCCCAGCCGCGTATTGATTCGGTCTCGTTATGCGTACAAGTCCCAGCCGCGTATTGCATCGGTCTCGTCGTGCGTACAAGTCCCAGCCGCGTATTGCTTCGGTCTCGTTATGCGTAGAAGTTCCAGCCACGAATTGCTTCGGTCTCGTTACGCGTACAAGTCCCAGCCGCGTATTGCATCGGTCTCGTCGAGCGTAAAAGTGCCAGCCGCGTAATGCTTTGGTCTCGTTATGCGTACAAGTCCCAGCCGCATTATTACTTCGGTCTCGTTATGCGTCCAAGTTCCCGCCGCGTATTGCTTCGGTCTCGTCGAGCGTACAAGACCCAGCCGCGTATTGCTTCGGTCTCGTTATGCGTACAAGTCCCAGCCATGTATTGCTTCGGTCTCGTGGAGCGTACAAGGCCCATTCGCGTGTTGTTTCGGTCTCGCTATATGTACAAGTTCCAGCCGCGTAACGCTTCGGTCTCGTTATGCGTACAAGTTCCAGCAGCGCGTTTCTTCGGTCTTGTCGAGCGTACAAGTTCCGGCCGCGTATTGCTTCGGTCTCGTCGAGCGTACAAGTCCCAGCCGTGTATTTCTTCGGCCGCGTGGAGCGTACAAGTTCCAGCCGCGTGTTGATTCGGTCTCGCTATGCGTACAAGTCCCATCCGCATGTTGCTTCGGTCTCGTTATGCATACAAGTCCCAGACGTGTCTTGCTTCGGTCTCATTATGCGTACAAGTTCCAGCCGCGTGTGGCTTCGGTCTCGTTATGCGTGCAAGTTCCAGCCGCGTATTGCTTCGGTCTCGTCGAGCGTACAAGTCCCAGCCGTGTATTGCTTCGGCCGCGTGGAGCGTACAAGTTCCAGCCGCGTGTTGATTCGGTCTCGCTATGCGTACAAGTCCCATCCGCATGTTGCTTCGGTCTCGTTATGCATACAAGTCCCAGACGTGACTTGCTTCGGTCTCATTATGCGTACAAGTCCCATCCGCATGTTGCTTCGGTCTCGTTATGCGTACAAGTCCCAGACGTGTCTTGCTTCGGTCTCATTATGCGTACAAGTTCCAGCCGCGTGTGGCTTCGGTCTCGTTATGCGTGCAAGTTCCAGCCGCGTATTGCATCGGTCTCGTCGAGCGTACAAGGCCCAGCCGCGTATTGATTCGGTCTCGTTATGCGTACAAGTCCCAGCCGCGTATTGCATCGGTCTCGTCGTGCGTACAAGTCCCAGCCGCGTATTGCTTCGGTCTCGTTATGCGTGCAAGTTCCAGCCGCGTATTGCTTCGGTCTCGTTATGAGTACAAGTTCCAGCCTCGTATTGCTTCGGTCTCGTTATGCGTGCAAGTTCCAGCCGTGTTACGCTTCGGTCTCGTTATGCGTGCAAGTTCCAGCCGCGTATTGCTTTGATCTCGTTATGCGTACATGTTCCAGCCGCATGTTGCTTCGGTCTCGTTATGCGTGCAAGTTCCAGCCGCGTATTAATTCGGTTTCGTCAAGCGTACAAGTTGCAGCCGGATAATGCTTCGGTCTCGTTATGCGTGCCAGTTCCAGCCGCGTTTTGCTTCGGTATCGTCAAGCGTACAAGTTCCAGCCGGCTATTGCTTCGGTCTCGTTATGCGTACAAGTCCCAGCCGCGTATTCCTTCGGTCTCGTCGAGCGTACAAGTCCCAGCCGCGTATTGCATCGGTCTCGTCGAGCGTAAAAGTGCCAGCCGCGTAATGCTTTGGTCTCGTTATGCGTACAAGTCCCAGCCCCATTATTACTTCGGTCTCGTTATGCGTGCAAGTTCCCGCCGCGTATTGCTTCGGTCTCGTCGAGCGTACAAGACCCAGCCGCGTAGTGCTTCGGTCTCGCTATGCGTACAAGTCCCATCCGCATGTTGCTTCGGTCTCGTTATGCGTACAAGTCCCAGACGTGTCTTGCTTCGGTCTCATTATGCGTACAAGTTCCAGCCGCGTGTGGCTTCGGTCTCGATATGCGTAGAACTTCCAACCGCGTAATGCTTCGGTCTCGTTACGCGTACAAGTCCCAGCCGCGTATTGCTTCGGTCTCGTTTTGCGTACAAGTTCCAGCCGCATGTTGCTTCGGTCTCGTGATGCGTAAAAGTGCCAGCCGCGTAATGCTTCGGTCTCGTTATGCGTGCAAGTTCCAGCCGCGTATTGCTTCGGTCTCGTCGAGCGTACAAGTCCCAGCCGCGTATTGCTTCGGTCTCGTTATGCGTAAAAGTGCCAGTCGCGTAATGCTTCTGTCTCGGTATGCGTGCAAGTTCCAGCCGCGTATTGCTTCGGTCACGTTATGAGTACAAGTTCCAGCCTCGTATTGCTTCGGTCTCGTTAGCGTGCAAGTTCCAGCCGCGTTATGCTTCGGTCTCGTTATGCGTGCAAGTTCCAGCCGCGTATTGCTTCGGTCTCGTTATGCGTACAAGTTCCAGCCACGTGTGGCTTCGGTCTCGTTATGCGTGCAAGTTCCAGCCGCGTAATGCTTCGGTCTCGTTATGCGTGCAAGTTCCAGCCGCGTAGTGCTTCGGTCTCGTGGACCGTACAAGTTCCAGCCGCGTATTCCTTCGGTTTCGTCGAGCGTACAAGGCCCAGCCGCGTATTGCTTCGGTCTCGTCGAGCGAACAAGTTCCAGCAGCGCGTTGCTTTGGTCTCGTCGAGCGTACAAGTCCCAGCCGCGTATTGCTTCGGTCTCGTTACGCGCACAAGTCCCAGCCGTGTATTGCTTCGGCCGCGTGGAGCGTACAAGTCCCAGCCGCGTATTGCTTTGATCTCGTTATTCGTACAATCCCTTGCCGCGTAATCCTTCGGTCTCTTCGACCGTTCAAGTTCCAGCCGCGTATTCCTTCGGTCTCGTCGAGCGTACAAGTTCCAGCCGCGTATTGCTTCGGTCTCATGCGTAAAAGTGCCAGTCGCGTAATGCTTCTGTCTCGTTATGCGTGCAAGTTCCAGCCGCGTATTGCTTCGGTCTCGTTATGAGTACAAGTTCCAGCCTCGTATTGCTTCGGTCTCGTTATGCGTGCAAGTTCCAGCCGCGTTATGCTTCCGTCTCGTTATGCGTGCAAGACCCAGCCGCGTAGTGCTTCGGTCTCGCTATGCGTACAAGTCCCATCCGCATGTTGCTTCGGTCTCGTTATGCGTACAAGTCCCAGACGTGTCTTGCTTCGGTCTCATTATGCGTACAAGTTCCAGCCGCGTGTGGCTTCGGTCTCGATATGCGTACAACTTCCAACCGCGTAATGCTTCGGTCTCGTTACGCGTACAAGTCCCAGCCGCGTATTGCTTCGGTCTCGTTTTGCGTACAAGTTCCAGCCGCATGTTGCTTCGGTCTCGTGATGCGTAAAAGTTCCAGCCGCGTATTGCTTCGGTCTCGTTACGCGAACAAGTTCCAGCCGCGTAATGCTTCGGTCTCGATATGCGTACAAGACCCAGCCGCGTAGTGCTTCGGTCTCGCTATGCGTACAAGTCCCATCCGCATGTTGCTTCGGTCTCGTTATGCGTACAAGTCCCAGACGTGTCTTGCTTCGGTCTCATTATGCGTACAAGTTCCAGCCGCGTGTGGCTTCGGTCTCGATATGCGTACAACTTCCAACCGCGTAATGCTTCGGTCTCGTTACGCGTACAAGTCCCAGCCGCGTATTGCTTCGGTCTCGTTTTGCGTACAAGTTCCAGCCGCATGTTGCTTCGGTCTCGTGATGCGTAAAAGTGCCAGCCGCGTAATGCTTCGGTCTCGTTATGCGTGCAAGTTCCAGCCGCGTATTGCTTCGGTCTCGTCGAGCGTACAAGTTCCAGCCGCGTATTCCTTCGGTCTCGTCGAGCGTACAAGTTCCAGCCGCGTATTGCTTCGGTCTCATGCGTAAAAGTGCCAGTCGCGTAATGCTTCTGTCTCGTTATGCGTGCAAGTTCCAGCTGCGTATTGCTTCGGTCTCGTTATGAGTTCAAGTTCCAGCCTCGTATTGCTTCGGTCTCGTTATGCGTGCAAGTTCCAGCCGCGTTATGCTTCCGTCTCGTTATGCGTGCAAGTTCCAGCCGCGTATTGCTTTGATCTCGTTATGCGTACAAGTCCTAGCCGCGTAATCCTTCGGTCTCTTCGAGCGTTCAAGTTCCAGCCGCGTATTCCTTCGGTCTCGTCGAGCGTCCAAGTTCCAGCCGCGTATTGTTTCGGTCTCATGCGTAAAAGTGCCAATCGCGTAATGCTTCTGTCTCGTTATGCGTGCAAGTTCCAGCCGCGTATTGCTTCGGTCTCGTTATGAGTACAAGTTCCAGCCTCGTATTGCTTCGGTCTCGTTAGCGTGCAAGTTCCAGCCGCGTTATGCTTCGGTCTCGTTATGCGTGCAAGTTCCAGCCGCGTATTGGTTCGGTCTCGTTATGCGTACAAGTTCCAGCCGCGTGTGGCTTCGGTCTCGTTATGCGTGCAAGTTCCAGCCGCGTAATGCTTCGGTCTCGTTATGCGTGCAAGTTCCAGCCGCGTATTGCTTCGGTCTCGTGGACCGTACAAGTTCCAGCCGCGTATTCCTTCGGTCTCGTCGAGCGTACAAGGCCCAGCCGCGTATTGCTTCGGTCTCGTCGAGCGAACAATTTCCAGCAGCGCGTTGCATTGGTCTCGTCGAGCGTACAAGTCCCAGCCGCGTATTGCTTCGGTCTCGTTACGCGCACAAGTCCCAGCCGTGTATTGCTTCGGCCGCGTGGAGCGTACAAGTCCCAGCCGCGTATTGCTTTGATCTCGTTATGCGTACAATTCCTAGCCGCGTAATCCTTCGGTCTCTTCGACCGTTCAAGTTCCAGCCGCGTATTCCTTCGGTCTCGTCGAGCGTACAAGTTCCAGCCGCGTATTGCTTCGGTCTCATGCGTAAAAGTGCCAGTCGCGTAATGCTTCGGTCTGGATATGCGTACAAGTCCCTGCCGCGTATTGCTTTGGTCTCGTCATGCGTGCAAGTCCCAGCCGCGTATTGCTTCGGTCTCGTTATGCGTGCCAGTTCCAGCCGCGTATTGCTTCGGTCTCGTTGTGAGTACAAGTTCCAGCCTCGTATTGCTTCGGTCTCGTTATGCGTGCAAGTTCCAGCGGCGTTATGCTTCGGTCTCGTTATGCGTGCAAGTTCCAGCGGCGTATTGCTTTGATCTCGTTATGCGTTCAAGTCCCATCCGCGTAATCCTTCGGTCTCTTCGAGCGTTCAAGTTCCAGCCGCGTATTGCTTCGCTCTCGTAACGCGTACAAGCTCCAGCCGCGTATTGCTTCGGTCTCGTTTCGCGTACAAGTCCCAGCCGCGTATTGCTTCGGTCTCGTTTTGCGTACATGTTCTAGCCGCATGTTGCTTCGGTCTCGTTATGCGTGCATGTTCCAGCCGCGTATTAATTCGGTTTCGTCAAGCGTACAAGTTGCAGCCGGATAATGCTTCGGTCTCGTTATGCGTGCCAGTTCCAGCCGCGTTTTGCTTCGGTATCGTCAAGCGTACAAGTTCCAGCCGGCTATTGCTTCGGTCTCGTTATGCGTACAAGTCCCAGCCGCGTATTCCTTCGGTCTCGTCGAGCGTACAAGTCCCAGCCGCGTATTGCTTCGGTCTCGTCGAGCGTACAATTTCCAGCCGCGGATTGCTTCGGTCTCGATATGCGTACAAGTCCCAGCCGCGTATTGCTTTGGTCTCGTTATGCGTACAAGTTCCAGCCGCGTATTGCTTCGGTCTCGTTATACATACAAGTGCCAGCCGCGTAATGCTTCGGTCTCGTTGTGCGTAGAAGTTCCAGCCACGAATTGCTTCGGTCTCGTTATGCGTACAAGTGCCAGCCGCGTAATGCTTCGGTCTCGTTATGCGTAGGAGTTCAAGCCACGAATTGCTTCGGTCACGTTATGCGTACAAGTTCCAGCCGCGTATTGCTCCGGTCTCGTTATGCGTACAAGTGCCAGCCGCGTAATGCTTCGGTCTCGTTATGCTTAGAAGTTCCAGCCACGAATTTCTTCGGTCACGTTATGCGTACAAGTTCCAGCCGCATGTTGCTTCGGTCTCGTTATGCGTACAAGTTCCAGCCGCGTATTGCTTCGGTCTCGTTATGCGTACAAGTGCCAGCCGCGTAATGCTTCGGTCTCGTTATGCGTAGAAGTTCCAGCCACGAATTGCTTCGGTCACGTTATGCGTGCAAGTTCCAGCCGCGTAATACTTCGGTCTCGTTATGCGTGAAAGATCCAGCCGCGTATTGCTTCGGTCTCGTTACGCGTACAAGTTCCAGCCGCGTATTGCTTCGGTCTCGTTATGCGTACAAGTTCCAGCCGCGTATTGCTTCGGTCTCGTTACGCGTACAAGTCCCAGCCGCGTATTTTCTTCGGTCTCGTTTTGCGTACAAGTTCCAGCCGCATGTTGCCTCGGTCTCGTTATGCGTACAAGTTCCAGCCGCGTATTGCTTCGATCTCGTCGAGCGTACAAGTCCCAGCCGCGTATTGCTTCGGTCTCGTCGAGCGTACAAGTCCCAGCCGCGTATTGCTTCGGTATCGTTATGCGTACAAGTCCCAGCCGTGTCTTGCTTCGGTCTCGTTATGCGTACAAGTTCCAGCCGCGTGTTGCTTCGGTCTCGTTATGCGTACAAGTTCCAACCGCGTATTGCTTCGGTCTCGTTATGCGTACAAGTGCCAGCCGCGTAATGCTTCGGTCTCGTTATGCGTAGAAGTTCCAGCCACGAATTGCTTCGGTCACGTTATGCGTGCAAGTTCCAGCCGCGTAATACTTCGGTCTCGTTATGCGTGCCAGTTCCAGCCGGGCATTGCTTCGGTCTCGTTATGCGTACAAGTCCCAGCCGCGTATTCCTTCGGTCTCGTCGAGCGTACAAGTTCCAGCCGCGTATTGCTTCGATCTCGTCGAGCGTACAAGTCACAGCCGCGTATTGCTTCGGTCTCGTCGAGCGTACAATTCCCAGCCTTGTATTGCATCGGTCTCGTGGAGCGTACAAGTCCCAGCCGCGTGTTGATTCGTTCTCGCTATGCGTACATGTTCCAGCCGCGTAATGCTTCCGTCCCGTTATGCGTACAAGTTTCAGCAGCGCGTTGCTTCGGTCTCGTGGAGCGTACAATTTCCAGCCGCGTATTTCTTCGGTCTCGCCGAGCGTGCAAGTCCCAGCCGCGTATTGCTTTGATCTCGTTATGCGTACAAGTCCCAGCCGCGTATTGCTTCGGTATCGTTATGCGTACAAGTCCCAGCCGTGTCTTGCTTCGGTCTCGTTATGCGTACAAGTGGCAGCCGCGTAATGCTTCGGTCTCGTTATGCGTACAAGTCCCAGCCGTGTCTTGCTTCGGTCTCATTATGCGTACAGGTTCCAGCCGCATGATGCTTCGGTCTGGTTATACGTACAAGTTCCAGCCGCATGTTGCTTCGGTCTCGTTATGCGTACAAGTTCCAGCCGCGTATTGCTTCGGTCTCGTTACGCGTACAAGTCCCAGCCGCGTATTGCTTCGGTCTCGTTTTGCGTACAAGTTCCAGCCGCATGTTGCCTCGGTCTCATTATGCGTACAAGTTCCAGCCGCGTAATGCTTCGGTCTCGATATGCGTACAAGTCCCAGCCGTGTATTGCTTCGGTCTCGTTATGCGTACAAGTCCCAACCGTGTATTGCTTCGGTCTCGTGGAGCGTACAAGTTCCAGCCGCGTATTGCTTCGGTCTCGTTATGCGTGAAAGATCCAGCCGCGTATTGCTTCGGTCTCGTTACGCGTACAAGTTCCAGCCGCGTATTGCTTCGGTCTCGTTATGCGTACAAGTTCCAGCCGCGTATTGCTTCGGTCTCGTTACGCGTACAAGTCCCAGCCGCGTATTGCTTCGGTCTCGTTTTGCGTACAAGTCCCACCCGCATGTTGCCTCGGTCTCGTTATGCGTACAAGTTCCAGCCGCGTATTGCTTCGATCTCGTCGAGCGTACAAGTCCCAGCCGCGTATTGCTTCGGTCTCGTCGAGCGTACAAGTCCCAGCCGCGTATTGCTTCGGTATCGTTATGCGTGAAAGATCCAGCCGTGTCTTGCTTCGGTCTCGTTATGCGTACAAGTTCCAGCCGCGTGTTGCTTCGGTCTCGTTATGCGTACAAGTTCCAGCCGCGTATTGCTTCGGTCTCGTTATGCGTACAAGTGCCAGCCGCGTAATGCTTCGGTATCGTTATGCGTAGAAGTTCCAGCCACGAATTGCTTCGGTCTCGTTACGCGTACAAGTTCCAGCCGCGTATAGCTTCGGTCTCGTTACGCGTACAAGTCCCAGCCGCGTATTGCTTCGGTCTCGTTTTGCGTACAAGTTCCAGCCGCATGTTGCCTCGGTCTCGTCATGCGTTCAAGTTCCAGCCGCGTGTTGCTTCGGTCTTGTTATGCGTACAAGTTCCAGCTGCGTATTGCTTCGGTCTCGTTACGCGTGAAAGATCCAGCCGCGTATTGCTTCGGTCTCGTTACGCGAACAAGTTCCAGCCGCGTATTGCCTCGGTCTCGTTATGCGTTCCAGTTCCAGCCGCGTATTGCTTCGGTCTCGTTACGCGTACAAGTCCCAGCCGTGTATTGCTTCGGTCTCGTGCAGCGTACAAGTCCCAGCCGCATGTGGCTTCGGTCTCGTTATGCGTACAAGTCCCAGCCGTGTCTTGCTTCGTTCTCATTATGCGTACAGGTTCCAGCCGCATGATGCTTCGGTCTGGTTATACGTACAAGTTCCAGCCGCATGTTGCTTCGGTCTCGTTATGCGTACAAGTTCCAGCCGCGTATTGCTTCGGTCTCGTTATGCGTAGAAGTTCCAGCCACGAATTGCTTCGGTCACGTTATGCGTGCAAGTTCCAGCCGCGTAATACTTCGGTCTCGTTATGCGTACAAGTCCCAGCCGCGTATTGCTTCGGTCTCGTTCTGCGTACCAGTTCCAGCCGCATGTTGCCTCGGTCTCATTATGCGTACAAGTTCCAGCCGCGTAATGCTTCGGTCTCGATATGCGTACAAGTCCCAGCCGTGTATTGCTTCGGTCTCGTTATGCGTACAAGTCCCAACCGTGTATTGCTTCGGTCTCGTGGAGCGTACAAGTTCCAGCCGCGTATTGCTTCGGTCTCGTTATGCGTGAAAGATCCAGCCGCGTATTGCTTCGGTCTCGTTACGCGTACAAGTTCCAGCCGCGTATTGCTTCGGTCTCGCCGAGCGTGCAAGTCCCAGCCGCGTATTGCTTTGGTCTCGTTATGCGTACAAGTCCCAGCCGCGTATTGCTTCGGTATCGTTATGCGTACAAGTCCCAGCCGTGTCTTGCTTCGGTCTCGTTACGCGTGAAAGATCCAGCCGCGTATTGCTTCGGTCTCGTTACGCGAACAAGTTCCAGCCGCGTATTGCCTCGGTCTCGTTATGCGTTCCAGTTCCAGCCGCGTATTGCTTCGGTCTCGTTACGCGTACAAGTCCCAGCCGTGTATTGCTTCGGTCTCGTGCAGCGTACAAGTCCCAGCCGTGTATTGCTTCGGTCTCGTGGAGCGTACAAGTTCCAGCCGCGTATTGCTTCGGTCTCGTTATGCGTGAAAGATCCAGCCGCGTATTGCTTCGGTCTCGTTACGCGTACAAGTTCCAGCCGCGTATTGCTTCGGTCTCGTTATGCGTACAAGTTCCAGCCGCGTATTGCTTCGGTCTCGTTACGCGTACAAGTCCCAGCCGCGTATTGCTTCGGTCTCGTTTTGCGTACAAGTCCCACCCGCATGTTGCCTCGGTCTCGTTATGCGTACAAGTTCCAGCCGCGTATTGCTTCGATCTCGTCGAGCGTACAAGTCCCAGCCGCGTATTGCTTCGGTCTCGTCGAGCGTACAAGTCCCAGCCGCGTATTGCTTCGGTATCGTTATGCGTGAAAGATCCAGCCGTGTCTTGCTTCGGTCTCGTTATGCGTACAAGTTCCAGCCGCGTGTTGCTTCGGTCTCGTTATGCGTACAAATTCCAGCCGCGTATTGCTTCGGTCTCGTTATGCGTACAAGTGCCAGCCGCGTAATGCTTCGGTATCGTTATGCGTAGAAGTTCCAGCCACGAATTGCTTCGGTCTCGTTACGCGTACAAGTTCCAGCCGCGTATAGCTTCGGTCTCGTTACGCGTACAAGTCCCAGCCGCGTATTGCTTCGGTCTCGTTTTGCGTACAAGTTCCAGCCGCATGTTGCCTCGGTCTCGTCATGCGTTCAAGTTCCAGCCGCGTGTTGCTTCGGTCTTGTTATGCGTACAAGTTCCAGCCGCGTATTGCTTCGGTCTCGTTACGCGTGAAAGATCCAGCCGCGTATTGCTTCGGTCTCGTTACGCGAACAAGTTCCAGCCGCGTATTGCCTCGGTCTCGTTATGCGTTCCAGTTCCAGCCGCGTATTGCTTCGGTCTCGTTACGCGTACAAGTCCCAGCCGTGTATTGCTTCGGTCTCGTGCAGCGTACAAGTCCCAGCCGCATGTGGCTTCGGTCTCGTTATGCGTACAAGTCCCAGCCGTGTCTTGCTTCGTTCTCATTATGCGTACAGGTTCCAGCCGCATGATGCTTCGGTCTGGTTATACGTACAAGTTCCAGCCGCATGTTGCTTCGGTCTCGTTATGCGTACAAGTTCCAGCCGCGTATTGCTTCGGTCTCGTTATGCGTAGAAGTTCCAGCCACGAATTGCTTCGGTCACGTTATGCGTGCAAGTTCCAGCCGCGTAATACTTCGGTCTCGTTATGCGTACAAGTCCCAGCCGCGTATTGCTTCGGTCTCGTTCTGCGTACAAGTTCCAGCCGCATGTTGCCTCGGTCTCATTATGCGTACAAGTTCCAGCCGCGTAATGCTTCGGTCTCGATATGCGTACAAGTCCCAGCCGTGTATTGCTTCGGTCTCGTTATGCGTACAAGTCCCAACCGTGTATTGCTTCGGTCTCGTGGAGCGTACAAGTTCCAGCCGCGTATTGCTTCGGTCTCGTTATGCGTGAAAGATCCAGCCGCGTATTGCTTCGGTCTCGTTACGCGTACAAGTTCCAGCCGCGTATTGCTTCGGTCTCGCCGAGCGTGCAAGTCCCAGCCGCGTATTGCTTTGGTCTCGTTATGCGTACAAGTCCCAGCCGCGTATTGCTTCGGTATCGTTATGCGTACAAGTCCCAGCCGTGTCTTGCTTCGGTCTCGTTACGCGTGAAAGATCCAGCCGCGTATTGCTTCGGTCTCGTTACGCGAACAAGTTCCAGCCGCGTATTGCCTCGGTCTCGTTATGCGTTCCAGTTCCAGCGGCGTATTGCTTCGGTCTCGTTACGCGTACAAGTCCCAGCCGTGTATTGCTTCGGTCTCGTGCAGCGTACAAGTCCCAGCCGCATGTGGCTTCGGTCTCGTTATGCGTTCAAGTCCCAGCCGTGTCTTGCTTCGTTCTCATTATGCGTACAGGTTCCAGCCGCGTATTGCTTCGGTCTCGTTATGCGTACAAGTGCCAGCCGCGTAATGCTTCGGTCTCGTTATGCGTAGAAGTTCCAGCCACGAATTGCTTCGGTCACGTTATGCGTGCAAGTTCCAGCCGCGTAATACTTCGGTCTCGTTATCCGTGCCAGTTCCAGCCGGGCATTGCTTCGGTCTCGTTATGCGTACAAGTCCCAGCCGCGTATTCCTTCGGTCTCGTCGAGCGTACAAGTTCCAGCCGCGTATTGCTTCGATCTCGTCGAGCGTACAAGTCACAGCCGCGTATTGCTTCGGTCTCGTCGAGCGTACAATTCCCAGCCTTGTATTGCATCGGTCTCGTGGAGCGTACAAGTCCCAGCCGCGTGTTGATTCGTTCTCGCTATGCGTACATGTTCCAGCCGCGTAATGCTTCCGTCCCGTTATGCGTACAAGTTTCAGCAGCGCGTTGCTTCGGTCTCGTGGAGCGTACAATTTCCAGCCGCGTATTTCTTCGGTCTCGCCGAGCGTGCAAGTCCCAGCCGCGTATTGCTTTGATCTCGTTATGCGTACAAGTCCCAGCCGCGTATTGCTTCGGTATCGTTATGCGTACAAGTCCCAGCCGTGTCTTGCTTCGGTCTCGTTATGCGTACAAGTGGCAGCCGCGTAATGCTTCGGTCTCGTTATGCGTACAAGTCCCAGCCGTGTCTTGCTTCGGTCTCATTATGCGTACAGGTTCCAGCCGCATGATGCTTCGGTCTGGTTATACGTACAAGTTCCAGCCGCATGTTGCTTCGGTCTCGTTATGCGTACAAGTTCCAGCCGCGTATTGCTTCGGTCTCGTTACGCGTACAAGTCCCAGCCGCGTATTGCTTCGGTCTCGTTTTGCGTACAAGTTCCAGCCGCATGTTGCCTCGGTCTCATTATGCGTACAAGTTCCAGCCGCGTAATGCTTCGGTCTCGATATGCGTACAAGTCCCAGCCGTGTATTGCTTCGGTCTCGTTATGCGTACAAGTCCCAACCGTGTATTGCTTCGGTCTCGTGGAGCGTACAAGTTCCAGCCGCGTATTGCTTCGGTCTCGTTATGCGTGAAAGATCCAGCCGCGTATTGCTTCGGTCTCGTTACGCGTACAAGTTCCAGCCGCGTATTGCTTCGGTCTCGTTATGCGTACAAGTTCCAGCCGCGTATTGCTTCGGTCTCGTTACGCGTACAAGTCCCAGCCGCGTATTGCTTCGGTCTCGTTTTGCGTACAAGTCCCACCCGCATGTTGCCTCGGTCTCGTTATGCGTACAAGTTCCAGCCGCGTATTGCTTCGATCTCGTCGAGCGTACAAGTCCCAGCCGCGTATTGCTTCGGTCTCGTCGAGCGTACAAGTCCCAGCCGCGTATTGCTTCGGTATCGTTATGCGTGAAAGATCCAGCCGTGTCTTGCTTCGGTCTCGTTATGCGTACAAGTTCCAGCCGCGTGTTGCTTCGGTCTCGTTATGCGTACAAGTTCCAGCCGCGTATTGCTTCGGTCTCGTTATGCGTACAAGTGCCAGCCGCGTATTGCTTCGGTATCGTTATGCGTAGAAGTTCCAGCCACGAATTGCTTCGGTCTCGTTACGCGTACAAGTTCCAGCCGCGTATAGCTTCGGTCTCGTTACGCGTACAAGTCCCAGCCGCGTATTGCTTCGGTCTCGTTTTGCGTACAAGTTCCAGCCGCATGTTGCCTCGGTCTCGTCATGCGTTCAAGTTCCAGCCGCGTGTTGCTTCGGTCTTGTTATGCGTACAAGTTCCAGCCGCGTATTGCTTCGGTCTCGTTACGCGTGAAAGATCCAGCCGCGTATTGCTTCGGTCTCGTTACGCGAACAAGTTCCAGCCGCGTATTGCCTCGGTCTCGTTATGCGTTCCAGTTCCAGCCGCGTACTGCTTCGGTCTCGTTACGCGTACAAGTCCCAGCCGTGTATTGCTTCGGTCTCGTGCAGCGTACAAGTCCCAGCCGCATGTGGCTTCGGTCTCGTTATGCGTACAAGTCCCAGCCGTGTCTTGCTTCGTTCTCATTATGCGTACAGGTTCCAGCCGCATGATGCTTCGGTCTGGTTATACGTACAAGTTCCAGCCGCATGTTGCTTCGGTCTCGTTATGCGTACAAGTTCCAGCCGCGTATTGCTTCGGTCTCGTTATGCGTAGAAGTTCCAGCCACGAATTGCTTCGGTCACGTTATGCGTGCAAGTTCCAGCCGCGTAATACTTCGGTCTCGTTATGCGTACAAGTCCCAGCCGCGTATTGCTTCGGTCTCGTTCTGCGTACAAGTTCCAGCCGCATGTTGCCTCGGTCTCATTATGCGTACAAGTTCCAGCCGCGTAATGCTTCGGTCTCGATATGCGTACAAGTCCCAGCCGTGTATTGCTTCGGTCTCGTTATGCGTACAAGTCCCAACCGTGTATTGCTTCGGTCTCGTGGAGCGTACAAGTTCCAGCCGCGTATTGCTTCGGTCTCGTTATGCGTGAAAGATCCAGCCGCGTATTGCTTCGGTCTCGTTACGCGTACAAGTTCCAGCCGCGTATTGCTTCGGTCTCGCCGAGCGTGCAAGTCCCAGCCGCGTATTGCTTTGGTCTCGTTATGCGTACAAGTCCCAGCCGCGTATTGCTTCGGTATCGTTATGCGTACAAGTCCCAGCCGTGTCTTGCTTCGGTCTCGTTACGCGTGAAAGATCCAGCCGCGTATTGCTTCGGTCTCGTTACGCGAACAAGTTCCAGCCGCGTATTGCCTCGGTCTCGTTATGCGTTCCAGTTCCAGCCGCGTATTGCTTCGGTCTCGTTACGCGTACAAGTCCCAGCCGTGTATTGCTTCGGTCTCGTGCAGCGTACAAGTCCCAGCCGCATGTGGCTTCGGTCTCGTTATGCGTTCAAGTCCCAGCCGTGTCTTGCTTCGTTCTCATTATGCGTACAGGTTCCAGCCGCATGATGCTTCGGTCTGGTTATACGTACAAGTTCCAGCCGCATGTTGCTTCGGTCTCGTTATGCGTACAGTTTCCAGCCGCGTATTGCTTCGGTCTCGTTATGCGTAGAAGTTCCAGCCACGAATTGCTTCGGTCACGTTATGCGTGCAAGTTCCAGCCGCGTAATACTTCGGTCTCGTTATGCGTACAAGTCCCAGCCGCGTATTGCTTCGGTCTCGTTACGCGAACAAGTTCCAGCCGCGTATTGCCTCGGTCTCGTTATGCGTTCCAGTTCCAGCCGCGTATTGCTTCGGTCTCGTTACGCGTACAAGTCCCAGCCGTGTATTGCTTCGGTCTCGTGCAGCGTACAAGTCCCAGCCGCATGTGGCTTCGGTCTCGTTATGCGTTCAAGTCCCAGCCGTGTCTTGCTTCGTTCTCATTATGCGTACAGGTTCCAGCCGCATGATGCTTCGGTCTGGTTATACGTACAAGTTCCAGCCGCATGTTGCTTCGGTCTCGTTATGCGTACAGTTTCCAGCCGCGTATTGCTTCGGTCTCGTTATGCGTAGAAGTTCCAGCCACGAATTGCTTCGGTCACGTTATGCGTGCAAGTTCCAGCCGCGTAATACTTCGGTCTCGTTATGCGTACAAGTCCCAGCCGCGTATTGCTTCGGTCTCGTTCTGCGTACAAGTTCCAGCCGCATGTTGCCTCGGTCTCATTATGCGTACAAGTTCCAGCCGCGTAATGCTTCGGTCTCGATATGCGTACAAGTCCCAGCCGTGTATTGCTTCGGTCTCGTTATGCGTACAAGTCCCAACCGTGTATTGCTTCGGTCTCGTGGAGCGTACAAGTTGCAGCCGCGTATTGCTTCGGTCTCGTTATGCGTGAAAGATCCAGCCGCGTATTGCTTCGGTCTCGTTACGCGTACAAGTTCCAGCCGCGTATTGCTTCGGTCTCGTTATGCGTACAAGTTCCAGCCGCGTATTGCTTCGGTCTCGTTACGCGTACAAGTCCCAGCCGTGTCTTGCTTCGGTCTCGTTATGCGTACAAGTGGCAGCCGCGTAATGCTTCGGTCTCGTTTTGCGTAGAAGTTCCAGCCACGAATTGCTTCGGTCACGTTATGCGTGCAAGTTCCAGCCGCGTAATACTTCGGTCTCGTTATGCGTGCCAGTTCCAGCCGCGTATTGCTTCGGTCTCGTTACGCGTACAAGTCCCAGCCGTGTATTGCTTCGGTCTCGTGCAGCGTACAAGTCCCAGCCGCATGTTGCTTCGGTCTCGTTATGCGTACAAGTCCCAGCCGTGTCTTGCTTCGGTCTCATTATGCGTACAGGTTCCAGCCGCATGATGCTTCGGTCTGGTTATACGTACAAGTTCCAGCCGCATGTTGCTTCGGTCTCGTTATGCGTACAAGTTCCAGCCGCGTATTGCTTCGGTCTCGTTATGCGTAGAAGTTCCAGCCACGAATTGCTTCGGTCACGTTATGCGTGCAAGTTCCAGCCTCGTAATACTTCGGTCTCGTTATGCGTACAAGTTCCAGGCGCGTATTGCTTCGATCTCGTCGAGCGTACAAGTCACAGCCGCGTATTGCTTCGGTCTCGTCGAGCGTACAATTCCCAGCCTTGTATTGCATCGGTCTCGTGGAGCGTACAAGTCCCAGCCGCGTGTTGATTCGTTCTCGCTATGCGTACATGTTCCAGCCGCGTAATGCTTCCGTCCCGTTATGCGTACAAGTTTCAGCAGCGCGTTGCTTCGGTCTCGTGGAGCGTACAATTTCCAGCCGCGTATTTCTTCGGTCTCGCCGAGCGTGCAAGTCCCAGCCGCGTATTGCTTTGATCTCGTTATGCGTACAAGTCCCAGCCGCGTATTGCTTCGGTATCGTTATGCGTACAAGTCCCAGCCGTGTCTTGCTTCGGTCTCGTTATGCGTACAAGTGGCAGCCGCGTAATGCTTCGGTCTCGTTATGCGTACAAGTCCCAGCCGTGTCTTGCTTCGGTCTCATTATGCGTACAGGTTCCAGCCGCATGATGCTTCGGTCTGGTTATACGTACAAGTTCCAGCCGCATGTTGCTTCGGTCTCGTTATGCGTACAAGTTCCAGCCGCGTATTGCTTCGGTCTCGTTACGCGTACAAGTCCCAGCCGCGTATTGCTTCGGTCTCGTTTTGCGTACAAGTTCCAGCCGCATGTTGCCTCGGTCTCATTATGCGTACAAGTTCCAGCCGCGTAATGCTTCGGTCTCGATATGCGTACAAGTCCCAGCCGTGTATTGCTTCGGTCTCGTTATGCGTACAAGTCCCAACCGTGTATTGCTTCGGTCTCGTGGAGCGTACAAGTTCCAGCCGCGTATTGCTTCGGTCTCGTTATGCGTGAAAGATCCAGCCGCGTATTGCTTCGGTCTCGTTACGCGTACAAGTTCCAGCCGCGTATTGCTTCGGTCTCGTTATGCGTACAAGTTCCAGCCGCGTATTGCTTCGGTCTCGTTACGCGTACAAGTCCCAGCCGCGTATTGCTTCGGTCTCGTTTTGCGTACAAGTCCCACCCGCATGTTGCCTCGGTCTCGTTATGCGTACAAGTTCCAGCCGCGTATTGCTTCGATCTCGTCGAGCGTACAAGTCCCAGCCGCGTATTGCTTCGGTCTCGTCGAGCGTACAAGTCCCAGCCGCGTATTGCTTCGGTATCGTTATGCGTGAAAGATCCAGCCGTGTCTTGCTTCGGTCTCGTTATGCGTACAAGTTCCAGCCGCGTGTTGCTTCGGTCTCGTTATGCGTACAAGTTCCAGCCGCGTATTGCTTCGGTCTCGTTATGCGTACAAGTGCCAGCCGCGTATTGCTTCGGTATCGTTATGCGTAGAAGTTCCAGCCACGAATTGCTTCGGTCTCGTTACGCGTACAAGTTCCAGCCGCGTATAGCTTCGGTCTCGTTACGCGTACAAGTCCCAGCCGCGTATTGCTTCGGTCTCGTTTTGCGTACAAGTTCCAGCCGCATGTTGCCTCGGTCTCGTCATGCGTTCAAGTTCCAGCCGCGTGTTGCTTCGGTCTTGTTATGCGTACAAGTTCCAGCCGCGTATTGCTTCGGTCTCGTTACGCGTGAAAGATCCAGCCGCGTATTGCTTCGGTCTCGTTACGCGAACAAGTTCCAGCCGCGTATTGCCTCGGTCTCGTTATGCGTTCCAGTTCCAGCCGCGTACTGCTTCGGTCTCGTTACGCGTACAAGTCCCAGCCGTGTATTGCTTCGGTCTCGTGCAGCGTACAAGTCCCAGCCGCATGTGGCTTCGGTCTCGTTATGCGTACAAGTCCCAGCCGTGTCTTGCTTCGTTCTCATTATGCGTACAGGTTCCAGCCGCATGATGCTTCGGTCTGGTTATACGTACAAGTTCCAGCCGCATGTTGCTTCGGTCTCGTTATGCGTACAAGTTCCAGCCGCGTATTGCTTCGGTCTCGTTATGCGTAGAAGTTCCAGCCACGAATTGCTTCGGTCACGTTATGCGTGCAAGTTCCAGCCGCGTAATACTTCGGTCTCGTTATGCGTACAAGTCCCAGCCGCGTATTGCTTCGGTCTCGTTCTGCGTACAAGTTCCAGCCGCATGTTGCCTCGGTCTCATTATGCGTACAAGTTCCAGCCGCGTAATGCTTCGGTCTCGATATGCGTACAAGTCCCAGCCGTGTATTGCTTCGGTCTCGTTATGCGTACAAGTCCCAACCGTGTATTGCTTCGGTCTCGTGGAGCGTACAAGTTCCAGCCGCGTATTGCTTCGGTCTCGTTATGCGTGAAAGATCCAGCCGCGTATTGCTTCGGTCTCGTTACGCGTACAAGTTCCAGCCGCGTATTGCTTCGGTCTCGCCGAGCGTGCAAGTCCCAGCCGCGTATTGCTTTGGTCTCGTTATGCGTACAAGTCCCAGCCGCGTATTGCTTCGGTATCGTTATGCGTACAAGTCCCAGCCGTGTCTTGCTTCGGTCTCGTTACGCGTGAAAGATCCAGCCGCGTATTGCTTCGGTCTCGTTACGCGAACAAGTTCCAGCCGCGTATTGCCTCGGTCTCGTTATGCGTTCCAGTTCCAGCCGCGTATTGCTTCGGTCTCGTTACGCGTACAAGTCCCAGCCGTGTATTGCTTCGGTCTCGTGCAGCGTACAAGTCCCAGCCGCATGTGGCTTCGGTCTCGTTATGCGTTCAAGTCCCAGCCGTGTCTTGCTTCGTTCTCATTATGCGTACAGGTTCCAGCCGCATGATGCTTCGGTCTGGTTATACGTACAAGTTCCAGCCGCATGTTGCTTCGGTCTCGTTATGCGTACAGTTTCCAGCCGCGTATTGCTTCGGTCTCGTTATGCGTAGAAGTTCCAGCCACGAATTGCTTCGGTCACGTTATGCGTGCAAGTTCCAGCCGCGTAATACTTCGGTCTCGTTATGCGTACAAGTCCCAGCCGCGTATTGCTTCGGTCTCGTTACGCGAACAAGTTCCAGCCGCGTATTGCCTCGGTCTCGTTATGCGTTCCAGTTCCAGCCGCGTATTGCTTCGGTCTCGTTACGCGTACAAGTCCCAGCCGTGTATTGCTTCGGTCTCGTGCAGCGTACAAGTCCCAGCCGCATGTGGCTTCGGTCTCGTTATGCGTTCAAGTCCCAGCCGTGTCTTGCTTCGTTCTCATTATGCGTACAGGTTCCAGCCGCATGATGCTTCGGTCTGGTTATACGTACAAGTTCCAGCCGCATGTTGCTTCGGTCTCGTTATGCGTACAGTTTCCAGCCGCGTATTGCTTCGGTCTCGTTATGCGTAGAAGTTCCAGCCACGAATTGCTTCGGTCACGTTATGCGTGCAAGTTCCAGCCGCGTAATACTTCGGTCTCGTTATGCGTACAAGTCCCAGCCGCGTATTGCTTCGGTCTCGTTCTGCGTACAAGTTCCAGCCGCATGTTGCCTCGGTCTCATTATGCGTACAAGTTCCAGCCGCGTAATGCTTCGGTCTCGATATGCGTACAAGTCCCAGCCGTGTATTGCTTCGGTCTCGTTATGCGTACAAGTCCCAACCGTGTATTGCTTCGGTCTCGTGGAGCGTACAAGTTGCAGCCGCGTATTGCTTCGGTCTCGTTATGCGTGAAAGATCCAGCCGCGTATTGCTTCGGTCTCGTTACGCGTACAAGTTCCAGCCGCGTATTGCTTCGGTCTCGTTATGCGTACAAGTTCCAGCCGCGTATTGCTTCGGTCTCGTTACGCGTACAAGTCCCAGCCGTGTCTTGCTTCGGTCTCGTTATGCGTACAAGTGGCAGCCGCGTAATGCTTCGGTCTCGTTTTGCGTAGAAGTTCCAGCCACGAATTGCTTCGGTCACGTTATGCGTGCAAGTTCCAGCCGCGTAATACTTCGGTCTCGTTATGCGTGCCAGTTCCAGCCGCGTATTGCTTCGGTCTCGTTACGCGTACAAGTCCCAGCCGTGTATTGCTTCGGTCTCGTGCAGCGTACAAGTCCCAGCCGCATGTTGCTTCGGTCTCGTTATGCGTACAAGTCCCAGCCGTGTCTTGCTTCGGTCTCATTATGCGTACAGGTTCCAGCCGCATGATGCTTCGGTCTGGTTATACGTACAAGTTCCAGCCGCATGTTGCTTCGGTCTCGTTATGCGTACAAGTTCCAGCCGCGTATTGCTTCGGTCTCGTTATGCGTAGAAGTTCCAGCCACGAATTGCTTCGGTCACGTTATGCGTGCAAGTTCCAGCCTCGTAATACTTCGGTCTCGTTATGCGTACAAGTTCCAGGCGCGTATTGCTTCGGTCTCGTTATGCGTACAAGTGCCAGCCGCGTAATGCTTCGGTCTCGTTATGCGTAGAAGTTCCAGCCGTGTATTGCTTCGGTCTCGTTATGCGTACAAGTCCCAACCGTGTATTGCTTCGGTCTCGTGGAGCGTACAAGTTGCAGCCGCGTATTGCTTCGGTCTCGTTATGCGTGAAAGATCCAGCCGCGTATTGCTTCGGTCTCGTTACGCGTACAAGTTCCAGCCGCGTATTGCTTCGGTCTCGTTATGCGTACAAGTTCCAGCCGCGTATTGCTTCGGTCTCGTTACGCGTACAAGTCCCAGCCGCGTATTGCTTCGGTCTCGTTTTGCGTACAAGTTCCACCCGCATGTTGCCTCGGTCTCGTTATGCGTACAAGTTCCAGCCGCGTATTGCTTCGATCTCGTCGAGCGTACAAGTCCCAGCCGCGTATTGCTTCGGTCTCGTCGAGCGTACAAGTCCCAGCCGCGTATTGCTTCGGTATCGTTATGCGTGAAAGATCCAGCCGTGTCTTGCTTCGGTCTCGTTATGCGTACAAGTTCCAGCCGCGTGTTGCTTCGGTCTCGTTATGCGTACAAGTTCCAGGCGCGTATTGCTTCGGTCTCGTTATGCGTACAAGTGCCAGCCGCGTAATGCTTCGGTCTCGTTATGCGTAGAAGTTCCAGCCACGAATTGCTTCGGTCACGTTATGCGTGCAAGTTCCAGCCGCGTAATACTTCGGTCTCGTTATGCGTGCCAGTTCCAGCCGGGCATTGCTTCGGTGTCGTTATGCGTACAAGTCCCAGCCGCGTATTGCTTCGGTCTCGTCGAGCGTACAAGTTCCAGCCGCGTATTGCTTCGATCTCGTCGAGCGTACAAGTCACAGCCGCGTATTGCTTCGGTCTCGTCGAGCGTACAAGTCCCAGCCCTGTATTGCATCGGTCTCGTGGAGCGTACAAGTCCCAGCCGCGTGTTGATTCGTTCTCGCTATGCGTACATGTTCCAGCCGCGTAATGCTTCCGTCCCGTTATGCGTACAAGTTTCAGCAGCGCGTTGCTTCGGTCTCGTCGAGCGTACAATTTCCAGCCGCGTAGTGCTTCGGTCTCGCCGAGCGTGCAAGTCCCAGCCGCGTATTGCTTTGGTCTCGTTATGCGTACAAGTCCCAGCCGCGTATTGCTTCGGTATCGTTATGCGTACAAGTCCCAGCCCTGTCTTGCTTCGGTCTCGTTATGCGTACAAGTTCCAGCCGCGTGTTGCTTCGGTCTCGTTATGCGTTCAAGTTCCAGCCGCGTGTTGCTTCGGTCTCGTTATGCGTACAAGTTCCAGCCGCGTATTGCTTCGGTCTCGTTATACGTACAAGTGCCAGCCGCGTAATGCTTCGGTCTCCTTGTGCGTAGAAGTTCCAGCCACGAATTGCTTCGGTCACGTTATGCGTGCAAGTTCCAGCCGCGTATTGCTTCGGTGTCGTCGAGCGAACAGGTCCCAGCCGCGTATTGCTTCGGTATCGTTATGCGTACAAGTCCCAGCCGCGTGTTGCTTCGGTCTCGTTATGCGTGCAAGTTCCAGCCGCGTATTGCTTCGGTCTCGTTATGCGTACAAGTTCCAGCCGCGTATAGCTTCGGTCTCGTTACGCGTACAAGTCCCAGCCGCGTATTGCTACGGTCTCGTTATGCGTACAAGTCCCAGCCGTGTCTTGCTTCGTTCTCATTATGCGTACAGGTTCCAGCCGCATGATGCTTCGGTCTGGTTATACGTACAAGTTCCAGCCGCATGTAGCTTCGGTCTCGTTATGCGTGCCAGTTCCAGCCGCGTATTGCTTCGGTCTCGTTACGCGTACAAGTCCCAGCCGTGTATTGCTTCGGTCTCGTGCAGCGTACAAGTCCCAGCCGCATGTGGCTTCGGTCTCGTTATGCGTACAAGTCCCAGCCGTGTCTTGCTTCGTTCTCATTATGCGTACAGGTTCCAGCCGCATAATGCTTCGGTCTGGTTATACGTACAAGTTCCAGCCGCATGTTGCTTCGGTCTCGTTATGCGTACAAGTTCCAGCCGCGTATTGCTTCGGTCTCGTTATACGTACAAGTGCCACCCGCGTAATGCTTCGGTCTCGTTGTGCGTAGAAGTTCCAGCCACGAATTCCTTCGGTCTCGTCGAGCGTACAAGTTCCAGCCGCGTAATTCTTCGGTCTCGTTATGCGTAGAAGTTCCAGCCACGAATTGCTTCGGTCACGTTATGCGTGCATGTTCCAGCCGCGTAATACTTCGGTCTCGTTATGCGTGCCAGTTCCAGCCGGGAATTGCTTCGGTCTCGTTATGCGTACAAGTCCCAGCCGCGTATTCCTTCGGTCTGGTCGAGCGTACAAGTCGCAGCCGCGTATTGCTTTGGTCTCGTTATGCGTACAAGTCCCAGCCGCGTATTACTTCGGTCTCGTTATACGTGGAAGTTCCAGCCGCGTATTGCTTCGGTGTCGTCGAGCGAACAAGTTCCAGCAGCGCATTGCTTCGGTCTCGTTACGCGTACAAGTCCCAGCCGTGTACTGCTTCGGTCTCGTTATGCGTACAAGTTCCAGCCGCGTATTGCTTCGGTCTCGTTATACGTACAAGTGCCAGCCGCGTATTGCTTCGGTCTCGTTATGCGTACAAGTGCCAACCGCGTAATGCTTCGGTCTCGTTGTGCATAGAAGTTCCAGCCACGAATTCCTTCGGTCTCGTCGAGCGTACAAACTCCAGCCGCGAATTGCTTCGGTCTCGTCGAGCGTACAAGTCCCAGCCGCGTATTGCTTCGGTCTCGTTATGCGTAAAAGTGCCAGCCGCGTAATGCTTCGGTCTCGTTATGCGTGCAAGTTCCAGCCGCGTGTTGCTTCGGTCTCGTTATGCGTACAAGTGCCAGCCACGTAATCATTCGGTCTCTTCGAGCGTTCAAGTTCCAGCCGCGTATTGCTTCGGTCTCGTTACGCGTACAAATCCCAGCCGTTTATCGCTTCGGTCTCGTGGAGCGTACAAGTTCCAGCCGCGTATTGCTTCGGTGTCGTCGAGCGAACAAGTCCCAGCCGAGTATTGCTTCGGTGTCGTTATGCGTACAAGTTCCAGCCGCGTAATGCTTCGGTCTCGTTATGCGTACAAGTCCCAGCCGGCGTATTGCTTCGGTCTCGTCGAGCGTACAAGTTCCAGCCGCGTATTGCTTCGGTGTCGTCGAGCGAACACGTCCCAGCCGCGTATTGCTTCGGACTCGTTGTGCGTACAAGTCCCAGCCGCGTGTTGCTTCGGTCTCGTGGAGCGTGGAAGTTCCAGCCGCGTATTGCTTCGGTGTCGTCGAGCGAACAAGTTCCAGCAGCGTATTGCTTCGGTCTCGTTACGCGTACAAGTCCCAGCCGTGTACTGCTTCGGTCTCGTTATGCGTACAAGTTCCAGCCGCGTATTGCTTCGGTCTCGTTATGCGTACAAGTGCCAGCGGCGTAATGCTTCGGTCTCGTTGTGCGTAGAAGTTCCAGCCGCGTGTTGCTTCGGTCTCGTGGAGCGTACAAGTTCCAGCCGCGTATTGCATCGGTCTCGTCGAGCGAACAAGTTCCAGCAGCGCGTTGCTTTGGTCTCGTCGAGCGTACAAGTTCCAGCCGCGTATTGCTTCGGTCTCGTCGAGCGTGCAAGTCCCAGCCGCGTATTGCTTTGGTCTCGTTATGCGTACAAGTCCCAGCCGCGTACTGCTTCGGTATCGTTATGCGTACAAGTCCCAGCCGTGTCGTGCTTCGGTCTCGTTATGCGAACAAGTTCCAGCCGCGTGTTGCTTCGGTCTCGTTATGCGTTCAAGTTCCAGCCGCGTGTTTCTTCGGTCTCGTTATGCGTACATGTTCCAGCCGCGTATTGCTTCGGTCTCGTTATGCGTACAAGTGCCAGCCGCGTAATGCTTCGGTCTCGTTATGCGTACAAGTCCCAGCCGCGTATTCCTTCGGTCTCGTCGAGCGAACAAGTTCCAGCCGCGTATTGCTTCGATCTCGTCGAGCGTACAAGTCCCAGCCGCGTATTGCTTCGGTCTCGTTATGCGTAAAAGTGCCAGCCGCGTAATGCTTCGGTCTCGTTATGCGTGCAAGTTCCAGCCGCGTAATGCTTCGGTCTCGTTATGACTACAAGTCCCAGCCGCGTATTGCTTCGATCTCGATATGCGTACAAGTCCCAGCCGCGCATTGCTTTGGTCTCGTTATGCGTACAAGTCCCAGCCGCGTATTACTTCGGTCTCGTTATGCGTGGAAGTTCCAGCCGCGTATTGCTTCGGTGTCGTCGAGCGAACAAGTTCCAGCAGCGTATTGTTTCGGTCTCGTTACGCGTACAAGTCCCAGCCGTGTACTGCTTCGGTCTCGTTATGCGTACAAGTTCCAGCCGCGTATTGCTACGGTCTCGTTATACGTACAAGTGCCAGCGGCGTAATGCTTCGGTCTCGTTATGCGTACAAGTGCCAGCCACGTAATCATTCGGTCTCTTCGAGCGTTCAAGTTCCAGCCGCGTATTGCTTCGGTCTCGTTACGCGTACAAATCCCAGCCGTTTAATGCTTCGGTCTCGTGGAGCGTACAAGTTCCAGCCGCGTATTGCTTCGGTGTCGTCGAGCGAACAAGTCCCAGCCGCGTATTGCTTCGGTGTCGTTTTGCGTACAAGTTCCAGCCAGGTAATGCTTCGGTCTCGTTATGCGTACAAGTCCCAGCCGGCGTATTGCTTCGGTCTCGTCGAGCGTACAAGTTCCAGCCGCGTATTGCTTCGGTGTCATCGAGCGAACAAGTCCCAGCCGCGTGTTGCTTCGGTCTCGCTATGTGTACAAGTTCCAGCCGCGTAATGCTTTGGTCTCGTTATGCGTACAAGTCCCAGCCGCGTATTACTTCGGTCTCGTTATGCGTGGAAGTTCCAGCCGCGTATTGCTTCGGTGTCGTCGAGCGAACAAGTCCCAGCCGCGTATTGCTTTGGTCTCGTTATGCGAACAAGTCCCAGCCGCGTATTACTTCGGTCTCGTTATGCGTGGAAGTTCCAGCCGCGTATTGCTTCGGTGTCGTCGAGCGAACAAGTTCCAGCAGCGTATTGCTTCGGTCTCGTTACTCGTACAAGTCCCAGCCGCGTATTACTTCGGTCTCGTTATGCGTGGAAGTTCCAGCCGCGTATTGCTTCGGTGTCGTCGAGCGAACAAGTTCCAGCAGCGTATTGCTTCGGTGTCGTCGAGCGAACAAGTCCCAGCCGCGTGTTGCTTCGGTCTCGCTATGTGTACAAGTTCCAGCCGCGTATTGCTTCGATCTCGTCGAGCGTACAAGTCCCAGCCGCGTATTGCTTCGGTCTCGTTATGCGTAAAAGTGCCAGCCGCGTAATGCTTCGGTCTCGTCATGCGTGCAAGATCCAGCCGCGTAATGCTTCGGTCTCGTTATGACTACAAGTCCCAGCCGCGTATTGCTTCGATCTCGATATGCGTACAAGTCCCAGCCGCGCATTGCTTTGGTCTCGTTATGCGTACAAGTGCCAGCCACGTAATCATTCGGTCTCTTCGAGCGTTCAAGTTCCAGCCGCGTATTGCTTCGGTCTCGTTACGCGTACAAATCCCAGCCGTTTAATGCTTCGGTCTCGTGGAGCGTACAAGTTCCAGCCGCGTATTGCTTCGGTGTCGTCGAGCGAACAAGTCCCAGCCGCGTATTGCTTCGGTGTCGTTTTGCGTACAAGTTCCAGCCGCGTAATGCTTCGGTCTCGTTATGCGTACAAGTCCCAGCCGGCGTATTGCTTCGGTCTCGTCGAGCGTACAAGTTCCAGCCGCGTATTGCTTCGGTGTCGTCGAGCGAACTAGTCCCAGCCGCGTGTTGCTTCGGTCTCGCTATGTGTACAAGTTCCAGCCGCGTAATGATTTGGTCTCGTTATGCGTACAAGTCCCAGCCGCGTATTACTTCGGTCTCGTTATGCGTGGAAGTTCCAGCCGCGTATTGCTTCGGTGTCGTCGAGCGAACAAGTCCCAGCCGCGTATTGCTTTGGTCTCGTTATGCGAACAAGTCCCAGCCGCGTATTACTTCGGTCTCGTTATGCGTGGAAGTTCCAGCCGCGTATTGCTTCGGTGTCGTCGAGCGAACAAGTTCCAGCAGCGTATTGCTTCGGTGTCGTCGAGCGAACAAGTCCCAGCCGCGTGTTGCTTCGGTCTCGCTATGTGTACAAGTTCCAGCCGCGTAATGCTTTGGTCTCGTTATGCGTACAAGTTCCAGCAGCGCGTTTCTTCGGTCTCGTCTAGCGTACAAGTTCCAGCCGCGTATTGCATCGGTCTCGTTGAGCGTACAAGTCCCAGCCGTGTATTGCTTCGGTCTCGTGGAGCTTACAAGTCCCAGCCGCGTGTTGATTCGGTCTCGCTATGCGTACAAGGTCCAGCCGCGTAATGCTTCGGTCTCGTTATGCGTACAAGTTCCAGCAGCGCGTTGCTTCGGTCTCGTTATGCGTACAAGTCCCAGCCGCGTATTCCTTCGGTCTCGTCGAGCGAACAAGTTCCAGCCGCGTATTGCTTCGATCTCGTCGAGCGTACAAGTCCCAGCCGCGTATTGCTTCGGTCTCGTTATGCGTAAAAGTGCCAGCCGCGTAATGCTTCGGTCTCGTCATGCGTGCAAGTTCCAGCCGCGTAATGCTTCGGTCTCGTTATGACTACAAGTCCCAGCCGCGTATTGCTTCGATCTCGATATGCGTACAAGTCCCAGCCGCGCATTGCTTTGGTCTCGTTACGCGTACAAGTCCCAGCCGCGTATTACTTCGGTCACGTTATGCGTGGAAGTTCCAGCCGCGTATTGCTTCGGTGTCGTCGAGCGAACAAGTTCCAGCAGCGTATTGCTTCGGTCTCGTTACCCGTACAAGTCCCAGCCGCGTATTACTTCGGTCTCGTTATGCGTGGAAGTTCCAGCCGCGTATTGCTTCGGTGTCGTCGAGCGAACAAGTTCCAGCAGCGTATTGTTTCGGTCTCGTTACGCGTACAAGTCCCAGCCGTGTACTGCTTCGGTCTCGTTATGCGTACAAGTTCCAGCCGCGTATTGCTGCGGTCTCGTTATACGTACAAGTGCCAGCGGCGTAATGCTTCGGTCTCGTTGTGCGTAGAAGTTCCAGCCACGAATTCCTTCGGTCTCGTCGAGCGAGCAGGTTCCAGCCGCGTAATGCTTCGGTGTCGTTTTGCGTACAAGTTCCAGCCGCGTAATGCTTCGGTCTCGTTATGCGTACAAGTCCCAGCCGGCGTATTGCTTCGGTCTCGTGGAGCGTACAAGTTCCAGCCGCGTATTGCATCGGTCTCGTCGAGCGAACAAGTTCCAGCAGCGCGTTGCTTTGGTCTCGTCGAGCGTACAAGTTCCAGCCGCGTGTTGCTTCGGTCTCGTGGAGCGTACAAGTTCCAGCCGCGTATTGCATCGGTGTCGTCGAGCGAACAAGTTCCAGCAGCGCGTTGCTTTGGTCTCGTCGAGCGTACAAGTTCCAGCCGCGTATTGCTTCGGTCTCGTCGAGCGTGCAAGTCCCAGCCGCGTATTGCATCGGTCTCGTCGAGCGAACAAGTTCCAGCAGCGCGTTGCTTTGGTCTCGTCGAGCGTACAAGTTCCAGCCGCGTATTGCTTCGGTCTCGTCGAGCGTGCAAGTCCCAGCCGCGTATTGCTTTGGTCTCGTTGTGCGTACAAGTCCCAGCCGCGTACTGCTTCGGTATCGTTATGCGTACAAGTCCCAGCCGTGTCGTGCTTCGGTCTCGTTATGCGAACAAGTTCCAGCCGCGTGTTGCTTCGGTCTCGTTATGCGTTCAAGTTCCAGCCGCGTGTTTCTTCGGTCTCGTTATGCGTACATGTTCCAGCCGCGTATTGCTTCGGTCTCGTTATGCGTACAAGTGCCAGCCGCGTAATGCTTCGGTCTCGTTATGCGTGCAAGTTCCAGCCGCGTGTTGCTTCGGTCTCGTTATGCGTACAAGTGCCAGCCACGTAATCATTCGGTCTCTTCGAGCGTTCAAGTTCCAGCCGCGTATTGCTTCGGTCTCGTTACGCGTACAAATCCCAGCCGTTTAATGCTTCGGTCTCGTGGAGCGTACAAGTTCCAGCCGCGTATTGCTTCGGTGTCGTCGAGCGAACAAGTCCCAGCCGCGTATTGCTTCGGTGTCGTTTTGCGTACAAGTTCCAGCCGCGTAATGCTTCGGTCTCGTTATGCGTACAAGTCCCAGCCGGCGTATTGCTTCGGTCTCGTCGAGCGTACAAGTTCCAGCCGCGTATTGCTTCGGTGTCGTCGAGCGAACAAGTCCCAGCCGCGTGTTGCTTCGGTCTCGCTATGTGTACAAGTTCCAGCCGCGTAATGCTTTGGTCTCGTTATGCGTACAAGTCCCAGCCGCGTATTACTTCGGTCTCGTTATGCGTGGAAGTTCCAGCCGCGTATTGCTTCGGTGTCGTCGAGCGAACAAGTTCCAGCAGCGTATTGCTTCGGTCTCGTTACTCGTACAAGTCCCAGCCGCGTATTACTTCGGTCTCGTTATGCGTGGAAGTTCCAGCCGCGTATTGCTTCGGTGTCGTCGAGCGAACAAGTTCCAGCAGCGTATTGCTTCGGTGTCGTCGAGCGAACAAGTCCCAGCCGCGTGTTGCTTCGGTCTCGCTATGTGTACAAGTTCCAGCCGCGTAATGCTTTGGTCTCGTTATGCGTACAAGTTCCAGCAGCGCGTTTCTTCGGTCTCGTCTAGCGTACAAGTTCCAGCCGCGTATTGCTTCGGTGTCGTCGAGCGAACAAGTTCCAGCCGCGTATTGCTTCGATCTCGTCGAGCGTACAAGTCCCAGCCGCGTATTGCTTCGGTCTCGTTATGCGTAAAAGTGCCAGCCGCGTAATGCTTCGGTCTCGTTATGCGTGCAAGTTCCAGCCGCGTATTGCTTCGGTCTCGTTATGACTACAAGTCCCAGCCGCGTATTGCTTCGATCTCGATATGCGTACAAGTCCCAGCCGCGTATTGCTTTGGTCTCGTTATGCGTACAAGTCCCAGCCGCGTATTGCTTCGGTCTCGTTATGCGTGGAAGTTCCAGCCGCGTATTGCTTCGGTGTCGTCGAGCGAACAAGTTCCAGCAGCGTATTGCTTCGGTCTCGTTACTCGTACAAGTCCCAGCCGCGTATTACTTCGGTCTCGTTATGCGTGAAAGTTCCAGCCGCGTATTGCTTCGGTGTCGTCGAGCGAACAAGTTCCAGCAGCGTATTGCTTCGGTGTCGTCGAGCGAACAAGTCCCAGCCGCGTGTTGCTTCGGTCTCGCTATGTGTACAAGTTCCAGCCGCGTAATGCTTTGGTCTCGTTATGCGTACAAGTTCCAGCAGCGCGTTTCTTCGGTCTCCTCTAGCGTACAAGTTCCAGCCGCGTATTGCATCGGTCTCGTTGAGCGTACAAGTCCCAGCCGTGTATTGCTTCGGTCTCGTGGAGCTTACAAGTCCCAGCCGCGTGTTGGTTCGGTCTCGCTATGCGTACAAGGTCCAGCCGCGTAATGCTTCGGTCTCGTTATGCGTACAAGTTCCAGCAGCGCGTTGCTTCGGTCTCGTTATGCGTACAAGTCCCAGCCGCGTATTCCTTCGGTCTCGTCGAGCGAACAAGTTCCAGCCGCGTATTGCTTCGATCTCGTCGAGCGTACAAGTCCCAGCCGCGTATTGCTTCGGTCTCGTTATGCGTAAAAGTGCCAGCCGCGTAATGCTTCGGTCTCGTCATGCGTGCAAGTTCCAGCCGCGTAATGCTTCGGTCTCGTTATGACTACAAGTCACAGCCGCGTATTGCTTCGATCTCGATATGCGTACAAGTCCCAGCCGCGCATTGCTTTGGTCTCGTTATGCGTACAAGTCCCAGCCGCGTATTACTTCGGTCACGTTATGCGTGGAAGTTCCAGCCGCGTATTGCTTCGGTGTCGTCGAGCGAACAAGTTCCAGCAGCGTATTGCTTCGGTCTCGTTACTCGTACAAGTCCCAGCCGCGTATTACTTCGGTCTCGTTATGCGTGGAAGTTCCAGCCGCGTATTGCTTCGGTGTCGTCGAGCGAACAAGTTCCAGCAGCGTATTGTTTCGGTCTCGTTACGCGTACAAGTCCCAGCCGTGTACTGCTTCGGTCTCGTTATGCGTACAAGTTCCAGCCGCGTATTGCTGCGGTCTCGTTATACGTACAAGTGCCAGCGGCGTAATGCTTCGGTCTCGTTGTGCGTAGAAGTTCCAGCCACGAATTCCTTCGGTCTCGTCGAGCGAACAAGTTCCAGCCGCGTAATGCTTCGGTGTCGTTTTGCGTACAAGTTCCAGCCGCGTAATGCTTCGGTCTCGTTATGCGTACAAGTCCCAGCCGGCGTATTGCTTCGGTCTCGTGGAGCGTACAAGTTCCAGCCGCGTATTGCATCGGTCTCGTCGAGCGAACAAGTTCCAGCAGCGCGTTGCTTTGGTCTCGTCGAGCGTACAAGTTCCAGCCGCGTGTTGCTTCGGTCTCGTGGAGCGTACAAGTTCCAGCCGCGTATTGCATCGGTCTCGTCGAGCGAACAAGTTCCAGCAGCGCGTTGCTTTGGTCTCGTCGAGCGTACAAGTTCCAGCCGCGTATTGCTTCGGTCTCGTCGAGCGTGCAAGTCCCAGCCGCGTATTGCTTTGGTCTCGTTGTGCGTACAAGTCCCAGCCGCGTACTGCTTCGGTATCGTTATGCGTGCAAGTTCCAGCCGCGTATTGCTTCGGTCTCGTTATGACTACAAGTCCCAGCCGCGTATTGCTTCGATCTCGATATGCGTACAAGTCCCAGCCGCGTATTGCTTTGGTCTCGTTATGCGTACAAGTCCCAGCCGCGTATTGCTTCGGTCTCGTTATGCGTGGAAGTTCCAGCCGCGTATTGCTTTGGTGTCGTCGAGCGAACAAGTTCCAGCAGCGTATTGCTTCGGAATCGTTGTGCGTACAAGTCCCAGCCGCGTGTTGCTTCGGTCTCGTGGAGCGTACAAGTTCCAGCCGCGTATTGCATCGGTCTCGTCGAGCGAACAAGTTCCAGCAGCGCGTTGCTTTGGTCTCGTCGAGCGTACAAGTTCCAGCCGCGTGTTGCTTCGGTCTCGTGGAGCGTACAAGTTCCAGCCGCGTATTGCATCGGTCTCGTCGAGCGTGCAAGTCCCAGCCGCGTATTGCTTTGGTCTCGTTATGCGTACAAGTCCCAGCCGCGTACTGCTTCGGTATCGTTATGCGTACAAGTTCCAGCCGCGTGTTGCTTCGGTCTCGTTATGCGTTCAAGTTCCAGCCGCATGTTTCTTCGATCTCGTTATGCGTACATGTTCCAGCCGCGTATTGCTTCGGTCTCGTTATGCGTACAAGTCCCAGCCGCGTATTGCTTTGGTCTCGTTATGCGTACAAGTCCCAGCCGCGTACTGCTTCGGTATCGTTATGCGTACAAGTCCCAGCCGCGTATTCCTTCGGTCTCGTCGAGCGTTCAAGTTCCAGCCGCGTAATGCTTCGGTCTCGTTACGCGTACAAATCCCATCCGTTTAATGCTTCGGTCTCGTGGAGCGTACAAGTTCCAGCCGCGTATTGCTTCGGTGTCGTCGAGCGAACAAGTCCCAGCCGCGTGTTGCTTCGGTCTCGCTATGTGTACAAGTTCCAGCCGCGTAATGCTTTGGTCTCGTTATGCGTACAAGTCCCAGCCGCGTATTGCTTTGGTCTCGTTATGCGTGCAAGTTCCAGCCGCGCATTGCTTCGGTCTAGTTATGAGTACAAGTTCCAGCCTCGTATTGCTTCGGTCTCGTCGAGCGTACAAGTCCCAGCCGCGTATTGATTTGGTCTCGTTATGCGTACAAGTCCCAGCCGCGTAATGCTTCGGTCTCGATATGCGTACAAGTCCCAGCCGCGTATTGCTTTGGTCTCGTTATGCTTACAAGTCCCAGCCGCGTAATCCTTCGGTCTCTTCGAGCGTACAAGTCCCAGCCGCGTATTCCTTCGGTCTCGTTTCGCGTACAAGTTCCAGCCGGATGTTGCTTCGGTCTCGTTATGCGTACAAGTTCCAGCCGCGTATTGCTTCGGTCTCGTCGAGCGTACAAGTCCCAGCCGCGCATTGCTTCGGTCTCGTTATGCGTAAAAGTGCCAGCCGCGTAATGCTTCGGTCTCGTTATGCGTGCCAGTTCCAGCCGGGCATTGCTTCGGTCTCGTTTTGCGTACAAGTCCCAGCCGCGTATTCCTTCGGTCTCGTCGAGCGTACAAGTTCCAGCCGCGTATTGCTTCGGTCTCGTCGAGCGTACAAGTCCCAGCCGCGTATTGCTTCGGTCTCGTTTTGCGTACAAGTTCCAGCCGGATGTTGCTTCGGTCTCGTTATCCGTACAAGTTCCAGCCGCGTAATGCTTCGGTCTCGTTACGCGTACAAGTCCCAGCCGCGTAATGCTTCGGTCTCGTTATGCGTGCCAGTTCCAGCCGGGCATTGCTTCGGTCTCGTTTTGCGTACAAGTCCCAGCCGCGTATTCCTTCGGTCTCGTCGAGCGTACAAGTTCCAGCAGCGTATAGCTTCGGTCTCGTTACGCGTACAAGTTCCAGCCGCGTATTGCTTCGGTCTCGTTACGCGAACAAGTTCCAGCCGCGTAATGCTTCGTTCTCGATATGCGTACAAGTCCCAGCCGCGTATTGCTTTGGTCTCGTTATGCGTACAAGTCCCAGTTCGCGTATTACTTCGGTCTCGTCGAGCGTAAAAGTGCCTGCCTCGTAATGCTTTGGTCTCGTTATGCGTACAAGTCCCAGCCGCATTATTACTTCGGTCTCGTTATGCGTCCAAGTTCCCGCCGCGTATTGCTTCGGTCTCGTCGAGCGTACAAGTCCCAGCCGCGTAATCCTTCGGTCTCTTCGAGCGTTCAAGTTCCAACTGCGTATTGCTTCGGTCTCGTTACGCGTACAAGTCCCAGCCGTGTCTTGCTTCGGTCTCGTTATGCGTACAATTTCCAGCCGCGTGTTGCTTCGGTCTCGTTATGCGTTCAAGTTCCAGCCGCGTGTTGCTTCGGTCTCGTTATGCGTACAAGTTCCAGCCGCGTATTCCTTCGGTCTCGTTATGCGTACATGTGCCAGCCGTGTAATGCTCCGGTCACGTCGAGCGTACAAGTCCCAGCCGCGTATTGCTTCGGTCTCGTTATGCGTAAAAGTGCCAGTCGCGTAATGCTTCTGTCTCGTTATGCGTGCAAGTTCCAGCCGCGTATTGCTTCGGTCTAGTTATGAGTACAAGTTCCAGCCTCGTATTGCTTCGGTCTCGTCGAGCGTACAAGTCCCAGCCGCGTATTGATTTGGTCTCGTTATGCGTACAAGTCCCAGCCGCGTAATGCTTCGGTCTCGATATGCGTACAAGTCCCAGCCGCGTATTGCTTTGGTCTCGTTATGCGTACAAGTCCCAGTTCGCGTATTACTTCGGTCTCGTCGAGCGTAAAAGTGCCTGCCACGTAATGCTTTGGTCTCGTGATGCGTACAAGTCCCAGCCGTGTATTGCTTCGGTCTCGTTATGCGTGCAAGTTCCAGCCGCGTTATGCTTCGGTCTCGTTATGCGTGCAAGTCCCAGCCGCGTATTAGTTCGGTCTCGTTATGCGCACAAGTCCCAGCCGCGTATTGCTTCTATCTCGTCGAGCGTACAAGTCCCAGCCGCGTGTTGCTTCGGTCTCGTTGTGCGTACAAGTCCCAGCCGTGTATTGCTTCGGTCTCGTTATGCGTGCAAGTTCCAGCCGCGTTATGCTTCGGTCTCGTTATGCGTGCAAGTTCCAGCCGCGAATTGCTTCGGTCTCGTTACGCGTACAAGTCCCAGCCGTGTATTGCTTCGGTCTCGTGGAGCGAACAAGACCCAGCCGCGTATTGCTTCGGTCTCGTTATGCGTACAAGTCCCAGCCGCGTGTTGCTTCGCACTCGTTATGCGTGCACGTTCCAGCCGCGTACTGCTTCGGTCTCGTCGAGCCTACAAGTCCCAGCCGCGTATTGCTTCGGTCTCGTTACGCTTACAAGTCCCAGCCGCGTATTGCTTCGGTCTCGTTGTGCGTACAAGTCCCAGCCGTGTATTGCTTCGGTCTCGTTATGCGTGCAAGTTCCAGCCGCGTTATGCTTCGGTCCCGTTATGCGTGCAAGTTCCAGCCGCGAATTGCTTCGGTCTCGTTACGCGTACAAGTCCCAGCCGTGTATTGCTTCGGTCTCGTGGAGCGAACAAGACCCAGCCGCGTATTGCTTCGGTCTCGTTATGCGTACAAGTCCCAGCCGCGTGTTGCTTCGGTCTCGTTATGCTTACAAGTCCCAGCCGCGTAATCCTTCGGTCTCTTCGAGCGTACAAGTTCCAGCCGCGTATTGCTTCGGTCTCGTTACGCGTTCAAGTCCCAGCCGTGTAATGCTTCGGTCTCGTGGGGCGTACAAGTTCCAGCCACGTAAGGCTTCGGTCTCGTTATGCGTACAAGTCCCAGCCGGCGTATTCCTTCGGTCTCGTCGAGCGTATAAGTTCCAGCCGCGTATTGCTTCGATCTCGTTTTGCGTAAAAGTGCCAGCCGCGTATTCCTTCGGTCTCGTTTCGCGTACAAGTTCCAGCCGGATGTTGCTTCGGTCTCGTTATGCGTAGAAGTTCCAGCCGCGTATTGCTTCGGTCTCGTCGAGCGTACAAGTCCCAGCCGCGCATTGCTTCGGTCTCGTTATGCGTAAAAGTGCCAGCCGCGTAATGCTTCGGTCTCGTTATGCGTGCCAGTTCCAGCCGGGCATTGCTTCGGTCTCGTTTTGCGTACAAGTCCCAGCCGCGTATTCCTTCGGTCTCGTCGAGCGTACAAGTTCCAGCCGCGTATTGCTTCGGTCTCGTCGAGCGTACAAGTCCCAGCCGCGTATTGCTTCGGTCTCGTTTTGCGTACAAGTTCCAGCCGGATGTTGCTTCGGTCTCGTTATCCGTACAAGTTCCAGCCGCGTAATGCTTCGGTCTCGTTACGCGTACAAGTCCCAGCCGCGTATTACTTCGGTCTCGTCGAGCGTAAAAGTGCCTGCCGCGTAATGCTTTGGTCTCGTTATGCGTACAAGTCCCAGCCGCATTATTACTTCGGTCTCGTTATGCGTCCAAGTTCCCGCCGCGTATTGCTTCGGTCTCGTCGAGCGTACAAGTCCCAGCCGCGTAATCCTTCGGTCTCTTCGAGCGTTCAAGTTCCAACTGCGTATTGCTTCGGTCTCGTTACGCGTACAAGTCCCAGCCGTGTCTTGCTTCGGTCTCGTTATGCGTACAATTTCCAGCCGCGTGTTGCTTCGGTCTCGTTATGCGTTCAAGTTCCAGCCGCGTGTTGCTTCGGTCTCGTTATGCGTACAAGTTCCAGCCGCGTATTCCTTCGGTCTCGTTATGCGTACATGTGCCAGCCGTGTAATGCTCCGGTCACGTCGAGCGTACAAGTCCCAGCCGCGTATTGCTTCGGTCTCGTTATGCGTAAAAGTGCCAGTCGCGTAATGCTTCTGTCTCGTTATGCGTGCAAGTTCCAGCCGCGTATTGCTTCGGTCTCGTTATGCGTACAAGTTCCAGCCGCGTATTGCTTCGGTCTCGTTACGCGTACAAGTCCCAGCCGCGTATTGCTTCGGTCTTGTTTTGCGTACAAGTTCCAGCCGCATGTTGCCTCGATCTCGTTATGCGTACAAGTTCCAGCCGCGTAATGCTTCGGTCTCGGTATGCGTACAAGTCCCAGCCGCGTATTGCTTCGGTCTCGTTATGCGTACAAGTCCCAACCGTGTATTGCTTCGGTCTCGTGGAGCGTACAAGTTCCAGCCGCGTATTGCTTCGGTCTCGTTATGCGTGAAAGATCCAGCCGCGTATTGCTTCGGTCTCGTTACGCGTACAAGTTCCAGCCGCGTATTGCTTCGGTCTCGTTATGCGTACAAGTTCCAGCCGCGTATTGCTTCGGTCTCGGTATGCGTAGAGGTTCCAGCCACGTAAGGCTTCGGTCTCGTTATGCGTACAAGTCCCAACCGTGTATTGCTTCGGTCTCTTCGAGCGTTCAAGTTCCAGCCGCGTATTGCTTCGGTCTCGTTACGCGTACAAGTTCCAGACCCGTATTGCTTCGGTCTCGGTACGCGTACAAGGTCCAGCCGCGTAATGCTTCGGTCTCGATATGCGTACAAGCCCCAGTCGCGTATTGCTTTGGTTTCGTTATGCGTACAAGTCCCAGCCGCGTATTACTTCGGTCTCGTTATGCGTGCAAGTTCCAGCCGCGTATTGCTTCGGTCTCGTCGAGCGTACAGGACCCAGCCGCGTATTGCTTCGGTCTCGTTATGCGTACAAGTCCCAACCGTGTATTGCTTCGGTCTCGTGGGGCGTACAAGTTCCAGCCGCGTATTGCAGCGGTCTCGTCGGGCGAACAAGTTCCAGCAGCGCGTTGCTTTGGTCTCGTCGAGCGTACAAGTTCCAGCCGCGTATTGCTTCGGTCTCGTCGAGCGTACAAGTCCCAGCCGTGTATTGCTTCGGTCTCGTGGAGCGAACAAGTCCCAGCCGCGTGTTGATTCGGTCTCGCTATGTGTACAAGTTCCAGCCGCGTAATGCTTCGGTCTCGTTATGCGCACAAGTTCCAGCAGCGCGTTTCTTCGGTCTCGTCTAGCGTACAAGTTCCAGCCGCGTATTGCTTCGGTCTCGTTGAGCGTACAAGTCCCAGCCGTGTATTGCTTCGGTCTCGTGGAGCTTACAAGTCCCAGCCGCGTGTTGATTCGGTCTCGCTATGCGGACAAGTTCCAGCCGCGTAAAGCTTCGGTCTCGTTATGCGTACAAGTTCCAGCAGCGCGTTGCTTCGGTCTCGTTAAGCGTACAAGTTCCAGCCGCGTGTTGCTTCGGTCTCGTTATGCGTTCAAGTTCCAGCCGCGTGTTGCTTCGGTCTCGTTATGCGAACAATTACCAGCCGCGTATTGCTTCTATCTCGTTATACGTACAAGTGCCAGCCGCGTAATGCTTCGGTCTCCTTGTGCGTAGAAGTTCCAGCCACGAATTGCTTCGGTGTCGTCGAGCGATCAGGTCCCAGCCGCGTATTGCTTCGGTATCGTTATGCGTACAAGTCCCAGCCGCATGTTGCTTCGGTCTCGTTATGCGTACAAGTTCCAGCCGCGTAATGATTCGGTCTCGATATGCGTACAAGTCCCAGCCGCGTATTGCTTCGGTCTCGTTATGCGTACAAGTCCCAACCGTGTATTGCTTCGGTCTCGTTACGCGTACAAGTCCCAGCCGCGTATTGCTTCGGTCTTGTTTTGCGTACAAGTTCCAGCCGCATGTTGCCTCGATCTCGTTATGCGTTCAAGTTCCAGCCGCGTAATGCTTCGGTCTCGGTATGCGTAGAGGTTCCAGCCGCGTATTGCTTCGGTCTCGTTGTGCGTACAAGTCCCAACCGTGTATTGCTTCGGTCTCGTGGAGCGTACAAGTTCCAGCCGCGTATTGCTTCGGTCTCGTTATGCGTGAAAGATCCAGCCGCGTATTGCTTCGGTCTCGTTACGCGTACAAGTTCCAGCCGCGTATTGCTTCGGTCTCGTTATGCGTACAAGTTCCAGCCGCGTATTGCTTCGGTCTCGTTACGCGTACAAGTCCCAGCCGCGTATTGCTTCGGTCTTGTTTTGCGTACAAGTTCCAGCCGCATGTTGCCTCGATCTCGTTATGCGTTCAAGTTCCAGCCGCGTAATGCTTCGGTCTCGGTATGCGTACAAGTCCCAGCCGCGTATTGCTTCGGTCTCGTTATGCGTACAAGTCCCAACCGTGTATTGCTTCGGTCTCGTGGAGCGTACAAGTTCCAGCCGCGTATTGCTTCGGTCTCGTTATGCGTGAAAGATCCAGCCGCGTAATGCTTCGGTCTCGTTATGCGTGCCAGTTCCAGCCGCGTATTGCTTCGGTATCGTCAAGCGTACGAGTTCCAGCCGGGTATTACTTCGGTCTTGTTATGCGTACAAGTCCCAGCCGCGTATTGCTTCTATCTCGTCGAGCGTACAAGTCCCAGCCGCGTATTGCTTCGGTCTCGTTGTGCGTACAAGTCCCAGCCGTGTATTACTTCGGTCTCGTTAGGCGTACCAGTCCCAGCCGTGTATTGCTTCGGTCTCGTGCAGCGTACAAGTCCCAGCCACATGTTGCTTCGGTCTCGTTATGCGTACAAGTCCCAGCCGTGTCTTGCTTCGGTCTCATTATGCGTAGAGGTTCCAGCCGCATGAAGCTTCGGTCTCGTTATACGTACAAGTTCCAGCCGCATGTTGCTTCGGTCTCGTTATGCGTACAAGTTCCAGCCCCGTATTGCTTCGGTCTCGTTACGCGTTCAAGTCCCAGCCGCGTATTGCTTCGGTCTCGTTTTGCGTACAAGTTCCAGCCGCATGTTGCCCGGTCTCGTTATGCGTACAAGTTCCAGCCGCGTAATGCTTCGGTCTCGATATGCATACAAGACCAGCCGCGTATTGCTTCGGTCTCGTTATGCGTACAAGTCCCAACCGTGTATTGCTTCGGTCTCGTTACGCGTACAAGTCCCAGCCGCGTATTGCTTCGGTCTTGTTTTGCGTACAAGTTCCAGCCGCATGTTGCCTCGATCTCGTTATGCGTTCAAGTTCCAGCCGCGTAATGCTTCGGTCTCGGTATGCGTAGAGGTTCCAGCCGCGTATTGCTTCGGTCTCGTTGTGCGTACAAGTCCCAACCGTGTATTGCTTCGGTCTCGTGGAGCGTACAAGTTCCAGCCGCGTATTGCTTCGGTCTTGTTTTGCGTACAAGTTCCAGCCGCATGTTGCCTCGATCTCGTTATGCGTTCAAGTTCCAGCCGCGTAATGCTTCGGTCTCGGTATGCGTAGAGGTTCCAGCCGCGTATTGCTTCGGTCTCGTTGTGCGTACAAGTCCCAACCGTGTATTGCTTCGGTCTCGTGGAGCGTACAAGTTCCAGCCGCGTATTGCTTCGGTCTCGTTATGCGTGAAAGATCCAGCCGCGTATTGCTTCGGTCTCGTTACGCGTACAAGTTCCAGCCGCGTATTGCTTCGGTCTCGTTATGCGTACAAGTTCCAGCCGCGTATTGCTTCGGTCTCGTTACGCGTACAAGTCCCAGCCGCGTATTGCTTCGGTCTTGTTTTGCGTACAAGTTCCAGCCGCATGTTGCCTCGATCTCGTTATGCGTTCAAGTTCCAGCCGCGTAATGCTTCGGTCTCGGTATGCGTACAAGTCCCAGCCGCGTATTGCTTCGGTCTCGTTATGCGTACAAGTCCCAACCGTGTATTGCTTCGGTCTCGTGGAGCGTACAAGTTCCAGCCGCGTATTGCTTCGGTCTCGTTATGCGTGAAAGATCCAGCCGCGTAATGCTTCGGTCTCGTTATGCGTGCCAGTTCCAGCCGCGTATTGCTTCGGTATCGTCAAGCGTACGAGTTCCAGCCGGGTATTACTTCGGTCTTGTTATGCGTACAAGTCCCAGCCGCGTATTGCTTCTATCTCGTCGAGCGTACAAGTCCCAGCCGCGTATTGCTTCGGTCTCGTTGTGCGTACAAGTCCCAGCCGTGTATTACTTCGGTCTCGTTAGGCGTACCAGTCCCAGCCGTGTATTGCTTCGGTCTCGTGCAGCGTACAAGTCCCAGCCACATGTTGCTTCGGTCTCGTTATGCGTACAAGTCCCAGCCGTGTCTTGCTTCGGTCTCATTATGCGTAGAGGTTCCAGCCGCATGAAGCTTCGGTCTCGTTATACGTACAAGTTCCAGCCGCATGTTGCTTCGGTCTCGTTATGCGTACAAGTTCCAGCCCCGTATTGCTTCGGTCTCGTTACGCGTTCAAGTCCCAGCCGCGTATTGCTTCGGTCTCGTTTTGCGTACAAGTTCCAGCCGCATGTTGCCCGGTCTCGTTATGCGTACAAGTTCCAGCCGCGTAATGCTTCGGTCTCGATATGCATACAAGACCAGCCGCGTATTGCTTCGGTCTCGTTATGCGTACAAGTCCCAACCGTGTATTGCTTCGGTCTCGTTATGCGTACAAGTCCCAGCCGCGTGTTGCTTCGGTCTCGTTATGCATGCAAGTTCCAGCCGCGTACTGCTTCCGTCTCGTCGAGGCTACATGTCCCAGCCGCGTATTGCTTTGGTCTCGTGATGCGTGCAAGTTCCAGCCGCGTATTGCTTCGGTCCCGTGGAGCGTACAAGTTCCAGCCGCGTATTGCTTCGGTGTCGTCGCGCGAACAAATTCCAACAGCGTATTGCTTCGATCTCGTTATGCGTACAAGTTCCAGCAGCGTATTGCTTCGGTCTCGTTACGCGTACAAGTCCCAGCCGCGTATTGCTTTGGTCTCATAATGCGTACAAGTCCCAGCCGCGTATTACTTCGGTCCCGTTATACGTGCAAGTTCCAGCCGCGTATTGCTTCGGTCTCGTCGAGCGTACAAGACCCAGCCGCGTATTGCTTCGGTCTCGTTACGCGTACAAGTCCCAGCCGTGTAATGCTTCGGTCTCGTGGAGCGTACAAGTTCCAGCCACGTATTGCTTTGGTCTCGTTATGCGTACAAGTCCCGGCCGCGTATTGCTTCGGTCTCGTGGAGCGTACAAGTCCCCGCCCCGTATTGCTTCGGTCTCGTCGAGCGCACAAGTTCCAGCCGCATATTGCTTCGGTCTCGTTATGCGTGCACGATCCAGCCGCGTATTGCTTCGGTCTCGTTATGCGTTCAAGTTTCAGCCGCGTGTTGCTTCGGTCTCGTTATGCGCACAAGTTCCAGCCGCGCAATGCTTCGGTCTCATTATGCGAACAAGTTCCAGCCGCGTATTGCTTCGGTCTCGTTATGCGTACAAGTTCCAGCCGCGTAATGCTTCGGTCTCGTTATGCGTAGAAGTTCCAGCCACGAATTGCTTCGGTCTCGTTATTCGTGCAAGTTCCAGCCGCGTATTGCTTCGGTCTTGTGGAGCGTACAAGTTCCAGCCGCGTATTGCTTCGGTCTCGTCGAGCGGACAAGACACAGCCACGTATTGCTTCGGTCTCGTTATGCGTACAAGTCCCAGCCGCGTGTTGCTTCGGTCTCGTGGAGCGTACAAGTTCCACCCGCGTAATGCTTCGGTCTCGTTGAGCGTAGAAGTTCCAGCCACGAATTCCTTCCGTCTCGTCGAGCGTACAAGTTCCAGCCGCGTAATGCTTCGGTCTCGTTATGCGTTGAAGTTCCAGCCACGAATTGCTTCGGTCACGTTATGCGTGCATGTTCCAGCCGCGTAATACTTCGGTCTCGTTATGCGTGCCAGTTCCAGCCGGGCATTGCTTCGGTCTCGTTATGCGTACAAGTCCCAGCCGCGTATTCCTTCGGTCTCGTCGAGCGTACAAGTTCCAGCCGCGTATTGCTTCGATCTCGTTTTGCGTACAAGTCCCAGCCGCGTATTCCTTCGGTCTCGTCGAGCGTACAAGTTCCAGCCGCGTATTGCTTCGGTCTCGTCGAGCGTACAAGTCCCAGCCGCGCATTGCTTCGGTCTCGTTATTGGTAAAAGTGCCAGCCGCGTAATGCTTCGGTCTCGTTATGCGTGCCAGTTCCAGCCGGGCATTGCTTCGGTCTCGTTTTGCGTACAAGTCCCAGCCGCGTATTCCTTCGGTCTCTTCGAGCGTTCAAGTTCCAGCCGCGTATTGCTTCGGTCTCATTACGCGTACAAGTTCCAGCCGCGTATTGCTTCGGTCTCGTTACGCGTACAAGTTCCAGCCGCGTAATGCTTCGGTCTCGATATGCGTACAAGTCCCAGCCGCGTATTGCTTTGGTCTCGTTATGCGTACAAGTCCCAGTTCGCGTATTACTTCGGTCTCGTTATGCGTACAAGTTCCAGCCGCGTAATGCTTCGGTCTCGTTATGCGTAGAAGTTCCAGCCACGAATTCCTTCGGTCTCGTTATAGGTGCAAGTTCCAGCCGCGTATTGCTTCGGTCTTGTGGAGCGTACAAGTTCCAGCCGCGTATTGCTTCGGTCTCGTCGAGCGGACAAGACACAGCCACGTATTGCTTCGGTCTCGTTATGCGTACAAGTCCCAGCCGCGTGTTGCTTCGGTCTCGTGGAGCGTACAAGTTCCAGCCGCGTAATGCTTCGGTCTCGTTGAGCGTAGAAGTTCCAGCCACGAATTCCTTCCGTCTCGTCGAGCGTACAAGTTCCAGCCGCGTAATGCTTCGGTCTCGTTATGCGTTGAAGTTCCAGCCACGAATTGCTTCGGTCACGTTATGCGTGCAGGTTCCAGCCGCGTAATACTTCGGTCTCGTTATGCGTGCCAGTTCCAGCCGGGCATTGCTTCGGTCTCGTTATGCGTACAAGTCCCAGCCGCGTATTCCTTCGGTATCGTCGAGCGTACAAGTTCCAGCCGCGTATTGCTTCGATCTCGTTTTGCGTACAAGTCCCAGCCGCGTATTCCTTCGGTCTCGTCGAGCGTACAAGTTCCAGCCGCGTATTGCTTCGGTCTCGTCGAGCGTACAAGTCCCAGCGGCGTATTGCATCGGTCTCGTCGAGCGTAAAAGTGCCAGCCGCCTAATGCTTTGGTCTCGTTGTTCGTACAAGTCCCAGCCGCATTATTACTTCGGTCTCGTTATGCGTGCTGGTTCCCGCCGCGTATTGCTTCGGTCTCGTCGAGCGTACAAGACCCAGCCGCGTATTGCTTCGGTCTCGTTATGCGTACAAGTCCCAACCGCGTATTGCTTCGGTCTCGTGGAGCGTACAAGTTCCAGCCGCGTAATGCTTCGGTCTCGATATGAGTACAAGTCACAGCCGCGTATTGCTTTGGTCTCGTTATGCGTGCCAGTTCCAGCCGGGCATTGCTTCGGTCTCGATATGCGTGCCAGTTCCAGCCGGGAATTGCTTCGGTCTCGTTATGCGTACAAGTCCCAGCCGCGTATTCCTTCGGTCTGGTCGAGCGTACAAGTCGCAGCCGCGTATTGCTTTGGTCTCGTTATGCGTACAAGTCCCTGCCGCGTATTACTTCGGTCTCGTTATGCGTGGAAGTTCCAGCCGCGTATTGCTTCGGTGTCGTCGAGCGAACAAGTTCCAGCAGCGTATTGCTTCGGTCTCGTTACGCGTACAAGTCCCAGCCGTGTACTGCTTCGGTCTCGTTATGCGTACAAGTTCCAGCCGCGTATTGCTTCGGTCTCGTTATACGTACAAGTGCCAGCCGCGTAATGCTTCGGTCTCGTTGTGCGTAGAAGTTCCAGCCACGAATTCCTTCGGTCTCGTCGAGCGTACAAGTTCCAGCCGCGTAATGCTTCGGTCTCGTTATGCGTAGAAGTTCCAGCCACGAATTGCTTCGGTCACGTTATGCGTGCATGTTCCAGCCGCGTAATATTTCGGTCTCGTTATGCGTGCCAGTTCCAGCCGGGCATTGCTTCGGTCTCGTTATGCGTACAAGTCCCAGCCGCGTATTCCTTCGGTCTCGTCGAGCGTACAAGTTCCAGCCGCGTATTGCTTCGATCTCGTCGAGCGAACAAGTCCCAGCCGCGTATTGCTTCGGTCTCGTTATGCGTAAAAGTGCCAGCCGCGTAATGCTTCGGTCTCGTTATGCGTGCAAGTTCCAGCCGCGTATTGCTTCGGTCTCGTGATGACTACAAGTCCCAGCCGCGTATTCCTTCGGTCTCGATATGCGTTCAAGTCCCAGCCGCGTATTGCTTTGGTCTCGTTATGCGTACAAGTCCCAGCCGCGTATTACTTCGGTCTCGTTATGCGTGGAAGTTCCAGCCGCGTATTGCTTCGGTGTCGTCGAGCGAACAAGTTCCAGCAGCGTATTGCTTCGGTCTCGTTACGCGAACAAGTCCCAGCCGTGTATTGCTTCGGTCTCGTTATGCGTACAAGTTCCAACCGCGTATTGCTTCGGTCTCGTTATACGTACAAGTGCCAACCGCGTATTACTTCGGTCTCGTTATGCGTGGAAGTTCCAGTCGCGTATTGCTTCGGTGTCGTCGAGCGAACAAGTTCCAGCAGCGTATTGCTTCGGTCTCGTTACGCGTACAAGTCCCAGCCGTGTCGTGCTTCGGTCTCGTTATGCGAACAAGTTCCAGCCGCGTGTTGCTTCGGTCTCGTTATGCGTTCAAGTTCCAGCCGCGTGTTTCTTCGGTCTCGTTATGCGTTCATGTTCCAACCGCGTATTGCTTCGGTCTCGTTATGCGTACAAGTGCCAGCCGCGTAATGCTTCGGTCTCGTTATGCGTGCAAGTTCCAGCCGCGTGTTGCTTCGGTCTCGTTATGCGTACAAGTGCCAGCCACGTAATCATTCGGTCTCTTCGAGCGTTCAAGTTCCAGCCGCGTATTGCTTCGGTGTCGTCGAGCGAACAAGTCCCAGCCGCGTGTTGCTTCGGTCTCGCTATGTGTACAAGTTCCAGCCGCGTAATGCTTTGGTCTCGTTATGCGTACAAGCCCCAGCCGTGTATTGCTTCGGTCCAGTTATGCGTGCAAGTTCCAGCCGCGTTATGCTTCGGTCTCGTTATGCGTGCAAGTTCCAGCCGCGTATTGCTTCGGTTTCGTCAAGCGTACAAGTTGCAGCCGGATAATGCTTCGGTCTCGTTATGCGTGCCAGTTCCAGCCGGCGTATTGCTTCGGTCTCGTGGAGCGTACAAGTTCCAGCCGCGTATTGCATCGGTCTCGTCGAGCGAACAAGTTCCAGCAGCGCGTTGCTTTGGTCTCGTCGAGCGTACAAGTTCCAGCCGCGTGTTGCTTCGGTCTCGTGGAGCGTACAAGTTCCAGCCGCGTATTGCATCGGTCTCGTCGAGCGAACAAGTTCCAGCAGCGCGTTGCTTTGGTCTCGTCGAGCGTACAAGTTCCAGCCGCGTATTGCTTCGGTCTCGTCGAGCGTGCAAGTCCCAGCCGCGTATTGCTTTGGTCTCGTTATGCGTACAAGTCCCAGCCGCGTACTGCTTCGGTATCGTTATGCGTACAAGTCCCAGCCGTGTCGTGCTTCGGTCTCGTTATGCGAACAAGTTCCAGCAGCGCGTTGCTTTGGTCTCGTCGAGCGTACAAGTTCCAGCCGCGTATTGCTTCGGTCTCGTCGAGCGTGCAAGTCGAAGCCGCGTATTGCTTCGGTCTCGTTATGCGTGCAAGTTCCAGCCGCGTTATGCTTCGGTGTCGTTATGCGTGCAAGTTCCAGCCTTGTATTGCTTCGGTTTCGTTATGCGTACAAGTCCCAGCCGCGTATTAGTTCGGTCTCGTTATGCGCACAAGTCCCAGCCGCGTATTGCTTCTATCTCGTCGAGCGTACAAGTCCCAGCCGCGTATTGCTTCGGTCTCGTTGTGCGTACAAGCCCCAGCCGTGTATTGCTTCGGTCCAGTTATGCGTGCAAGTTCCAGCCGCGTTATGCTTCGGTCTCGTTATGCGTGCAAGTTCCAGCCGCGTATTGCTTCGGTTTCGTCAAGCGTACAAGTTGCAGCCGGATAATGCTTCGGTCTCGTTATGCGTGCCAGTTCCAGCCGCGTATTGCTTCGGTCTCGTTACGCGTACAAGTCCCAGCCGTGTATTGCTTCGGTCTCGTGCAGCGTACAAGTCCCATCCGCATGTTGCTTCGGTCTCGTTATGCGTACAAGTACCAGCGGTGTGTTGCTTCGGTCTCATTATGCGTACAAGTTCCAGCCGCGTGTGGCTTCGGTCTCGTTATGCGTACAAGTTCCAGCCGCGTAATGCTTCGGTCTCGTTATGAGTACAAGTTCCAGCCGCGTATTGCTTCGGTCTCGTTATGCGTACAAGTTGCAGCCGGATAATGCTTCGGTCTCGTTATGCGTGCCAGTTCCAGCCGCGTATTGCTTCGGTCTCGTTACGCGTACAAGTCCCAGCCGTGTATTGCTTCGGTCTCGTGCAGCGTACAAGTCCCATCCGCATGTTGCTTCGGTCTCGTTATGCGTACAAGTACCAGCGGTGTGTTGCTTCGGTCTCATTATGCGTACAAGTTCCAGCCGCGTGTGGCTTCGGTCTCGTGCAGCGTACAAGTCCCATCCGCATGTTGCTTCGGTCTCGTTATGCGTACAAGTACCAGCGGTGTGTTGCTTCGGTCTCATTATGCGTACAAGTTCCAGCCGCGTGTGGCTTCGGTCTCGTTATGCGTACAAGTTCCAGCCGCGTAATGCTTCGGTCTCGTTATGAGTACAAGTTCCAGCCGCGTATTGCTTCGGTCTCGTTATGCGTACAAGCCCCAGCCGCGTATTGCTTCGGTCTCGTTATGCGTGCAAGATCCAGCCGCGTATTGCTTCGGTCTCGTTACGCGTACATGTTCCAGCCGCGTATTGCTTCGGTCTCGTTACGCGTTCAAGTCCCAGCCGTGTAATGCTTCGGTCTCGTGGGGCGTACAAGTTCCAGCCACGTAAGGCTTCGGTCTCGTTATGCGTACAAGTTCCCGCCGCGTATTGCTTCGGTGTCGTCGAGCGAACAAGTTCCAGCAGCGTATTGCTTCGGTCTCGTTACGCGTACAAGTCCCGGCCGTGTACTGCTTCGGTCTCGTTATGCGTACAAGTTCCAGCCGCGTATTGCTGCGGTCTCGTTATACGTTCAAGTGCCAGCCGCGTAATGCTTCGGTCTCGTTGTGCGTAGAAGTTCCAGCCACGAATTCCTTCGGTCTCGTCGAGCGTACAAGTTCCAGCCGCGAATTGCTTCGGTCTCGTCGAGCGTACAAGTCCCAGCCACGTATTGTTTCGGTCTCGTTATGCGTAAGAGTCCCAGCCGTTTAATGCTTCGGTCTCGTGGAGCGTACAAGTTCCAGCCGCGTATTGCTTCGGTGTCGTCGAGCGAACAAGTCCCAGCCGCGTATTGCTTCGGAATCGTGGAGCGTACAAGTTCCAGCCGCGTATTGCATCGGTCTCGTCGAGCGAACAAGTTCCAGCAGCGCGTTGCTTTGGTCTCGTCGAGCGTACAAGTCCCAGCCGCGTATTGCTTCGGTCTCGTTACGCGTACAAGTCCCAGCCGTGTATTGCTTCGGTCTCGTGGAGCGTACAAGTCCCAGCCGCGTAATCCTTCGGTCTCTTCGAGTGTTCAAGTTCCAACTGCGTATTGCTTCGGTCTCGTTACGCGTACAAGTCCCAGCCGTGTCTTGCTTCGGTCTCGTTATGCGTACAATTTCCAGCCGCGTGTTGCTTCGGTCTCGTTATGCGTTCAAGTTCCAGCCGCGTGTTGCTTCGGTCTCGTTATGCGTACAAGTTCCAGCCGCGTGTTGCTTCGGTCTCGTTATGCGTACAATTTCCAGCCGCGTAATGCTTCGGTCTCGATATGCGTACAAGTCCCAGCCGCGTATTGCTTCGGTCTCGTCGAGCGTACAAGTTCCAGCCACGAATTGCTTCGGTCACGTTATGCGTGCAAGTTCCAGCCGCGTAATGCTTCGGTCTCGTTTGCGTGCAAGTTCCAGCCGCGTAATGCTTCGGTCTCGTTTGCGTGTAAGTTCCAGCCGCGTATTGCTTCGGTCTCGCGGAGCATACAAGTTCCAGCCACGTATTGGTTCGGTGTCGTCGCGCGAACAAGTTCCAGCAGCGCGTGGCTTCGGTCTCGTTATGCGTGCAAGTTCCAGCCGCGTATTGCTTCGGTCTCGTTATGCGTACAAGTCCCAGCCGCGTATTGCTTCGGTTTCGTCGAGCGAACAAGTTCCAGCAGCGCGTTGCTTCGGTCTCGTTATGCGTGCAAGTTCCAGCCGCGTATTCCTTCGGTCTGGTCGAGCGTGCAAGTTCCAGCCGCGTATAGCTTTGTTCTCGTTATGCGTACAAGTCCCTGCCGCGTATTGCTTCGGTCTCGTCGAGGGTACAAGTTCCAGCCGCGTATTGCTTTGGTCTCGTTTTGCGTACAAGTCCCAGCCGCGTATTGCTTTGGTCTCGTTATGCGTACAAGTCCCAGCCGCGTATTGCTTCGGTCTGGTCGAGGGTACAAGTTCCAGCCGCGTATTGCTTCGGTCTCGTCGACCGTACAAGTTCCAGCAGCGTATTGCTTCGGTCTCGTGGAGCGTACAAGTTCCAGCCGCGTATTGCTTCGGTGTCGTCGCGCGAACAAGTTCCAGCAGCGTATTGCTTCGGTCTCGTTACGCGTACAAGTCCCAGCCGTGTATTGCTTCGGTCTCGTGGAGCGTACAAGTTCCAGCCACGTATTGCTTTGGTCTCGTTATGCGTACAAGTCCCGGCCGCGTATTGCTTCGGTCTCGTGGAGCGTACAAGTCCCAGCCCCGTATTGCTTCGGTCTCGTCGAGCGTACAAGCCCCAGCCGCGTATTGCTTCGGTCTCGTTATGCGTAAAAGTGCCAGTCGCGTAATGCTTCTGTCTCGTTATGCGTGCAAGTTCCAGCCGCGTGTTGCTTCGGTCTCGTAATGAGTGCAAGTTCCAGCCTCGTATTGCTTCGGTCTCGTTATGCGGGCAAGTTCCAGCCACGAAGTGCTTCGGTCACGTTGTGCGTGCAAGTTCCAGCCGCGTAATGCTTCGGTCTCGTTATGCGTGCAAGTTCCAGCCGCGTGTTGCTGCGGTCTCGTAATGAGTGCAAGTTCCAGCCTCGTATTGCTTCGGTCTCGTTATGCGGGCAAGTTGCAGCCGGATAATGCTATGGTCTCGTTTTGCGTGCCAGTTCCAGCCGCGTATTGCTTCGGTCTCGTTACGCGTACAAGTCCCAGCCGTGTATTGCTTCGGTCTCGTGCAGCGTACAAGTCCCAGCCGCATGTTGCTTCGGTCTCGTTATGCATACAAGTCCCAGCCGTGTCTTGCTTCGGTCTCATTATGCGTAGAGGTTCCAGCCGCTGAAGCTTCGGTCTCGTTATACGTACAAGTTCCAGCCGCATGTTGCTTCGGTCTCGTTATGCGTACAAGTTCCAGCCGCGTATTGCTTCGGTCTCGTAACGCGTACAAGTCCCAGCCGCGTATTGCTTCGGTCTCGTTTTGCGTACAAGTTCCAGCCGCATGTTGCCCGGTCTCGTTATGCGTACAAGTTCCAGCCGCGTAATGCTTCGGTCTCGATATGCGTACAAGACCAGCCGCGTATTGCTTCGGTCTCGTTATGCGTACAAGTCCCAACCGTGTATTGCTTCGGTCTCGTTATGCGTACAATTTCCAGCCGCGTAATGCTTCGGTCTCGATATGCGTACAAGTCCCAGCCGCGTATTGCTTCGGTCTCGTCGAGCGTACAAGTTCCAGCCACGAATTGCTTCGGTCACGTTATGCGTGCAAGTTCCAGCCGCGTAATGCTTCGGTCTCGTTTGCGTGCAAGTTCCAGCCGCGTAATGCTTCGGTCTCGTTTGCGTGTAGGTTCCAGCCGCGTATTGTTTCGGTCTCGCGGAGCATACAAGTTCCAGTCACGTATTGGTTCGGTGTCGTCGCGCGAACAAGTTCCAGCAGCGCGTTGCATCGGTCTCGTTATGCGTGCAAGTTCCAGCCGCGTATTGCTTCGGTCTCGTTATGCGTACAAGTCCCAGCCGCGTATTGCTTCGGTTTCGTCGAGCGAACAAGTTCCAGCAGCGCGTTGCTTCGGTCTCGTTATGCGTGCAAGTTCCAGCCGCGTATTCCTTCGGTCTGGTCGAGCGTGCAAGTTCCAGCCGCGTATAGCTTTGTTCTCGTTATGCGTACAAGTCCCTGCCGCGTATTGCTTCGGTCTCGTCGAGGGTACAAGTTCCAGCCGCGTATTGCTTTGGTCTCGTTTTGCGTACAAGTCCCAGCCGCGTATTGCTTTGGTCTCGTTATGCGTACAAGTCCCAGCCGCGTATTGCTTCGGTCTCGTCGAGGGTACAAGTTCCAGCCGCGTATTGCTTCGGTCTCGTTATGCGTGCAAGATCCACCCGCGTATTGCTTCGGTCTCGTCGAGCGTACAAGTTCCAGCCGCGTATTGCTTCGGTCTCGTGGAGCGTACAAGTTCCAGCCGCGTATTGCTTCGGTGTCGTCGCGCGAACAAGTTCCAGCAGCGTATTGCTTCGGTCTCGTTACGCGTACAAGTCCCAGCCGTGTATTGCTTCGGTCTTGTGGAGCGTACAAGTTCCAGCCGCGTATTGCTTCGGTCTCGTCGAGCGGACAAGACACAGCCACGTATTGCTTCGGTCTCGTCGAGCGCACAAGTTCCAGCCGCGTATTGCTTCGGTCTCGTTATGCGTGCACGATCCAGCCGCGCATTGCTTCGGTCTCGTTATGCGTTCAAGTTTCAGCCGCGTGTTGCTTCGGTCTCGTTATGCGCACAAGTTCCAGCCGCGCAATGCTTCGGTCTCATTATGCGAACAAGTTCGAGCCGCGTATTGCTTCGGTCTCGTTATGCGTACAAGTTCCAGCCGCGTAAAGCTTCGGTCTCGTTATGCGTAGAAGTTCCAGCCACGAATTGCTTCGGTCTCGTTATTCGTGCAAGTTCCAGCCGCGTATTGCTTCGGTCTTGTGGAGCGTACAAGTTCCAGCCGCGTATTGCTTCGGTCTCGTCGAGCGGACAAGACACAGCCACGTATTGCTTCGGTCTCGTTATGCGTACAAGTCCCAGCCGCGTGTTGCTTCGGTCTCGTGGAGCGTACAAGTTCCAGCCGCGTAATGCTTCGGTCTCGTTGAGCGTAGAAGTTCCAGCCACGAATTCCTTCGGTCTCGTCGAGCGTACAAGTTCCAGCCGCGTAATGCTTCGGTCTCGTTATGCGTAGAAGTTCCAGCCACGAATTGCTTCGGTCACGTTATGCGTGCATGTTCCAGCCGCGTAATACTTCGGTCTCGTTATGCGTGCCAGTTCCAGCCGGGCATTGCTTCGGTCTCATTATGCGTACAAGTCCCAGCCGCGTATTCCTTCGGTCTCGTCGAGCGTACAAGTTCCAGCCGCGTATTGCTTCGATCTCGTTTTGCGTACAAGTCCCAGCCGCGCATTGCTTCGGTCTCGTTATGCGTAAAAGTGCCAGCCGCGTAATGCTTCGGTCTCGTTATGCGTGCCAGTTCCAGCCGGGCATTGCTTCGGTCTCGTTTTGCGTACAAGTTCCAGCCGGATGTTGCTTCGGTCTCGTTATGCGTACAAGTTCCAGCCGCGTAATGCTTCGGTCTCGATATGCGTACAAGTCCCAGCCGCGTATTGCTTTGGTCTCGTTATGCGTACAAGTTCCAGCCGCGTAATGCTTCGGTCTCGATATGCGTACAAGTCCCAGCCGCGTATTGCTTTGGTCTCATTATGCGTACAAGTCCCAGCCGCGTAATGCTTCGGTCTCGTTATGCGTGCCAGTTCCAGCCGGGCATTGCTTCGGTCTCGTTTTGCGTACAAGTCCCAGCCGCGTATTCCTTCGGTCTCTTCGAGCGTTCAAGTTCCAGCCGCGTATTGCTTCGGTCTCGTTACGCGTACAAGTTCCAGCCGCGTATTGCTTCGGTCTCGTTACGCGTACAAGTTCCAGCCGCGTAATGCTTTGGTCTCGATATGCGTACAAGTCCCAGCCGCGTATTGCTTTGGTCTCGTTATGCGTACAAGTCCCAGTTCGCGTATTACTTCGGTCTCGTTATGCGTACAAGTCCCAGCCGCGTATTGCATCGGTCTCGTCGAGCGTAAAAGTGCCAGCCGCCTAATGCTTTGGTCTCGTTGTGCGTACAAGTCCCAGCCGCATTATTACTTCGGTCTCGTTATGCGTGCAGGTTCCCGCCGCGTATTGCTTCGGTCTCGTCGAGCGTACAAGACCCAGCCGCGTATTGCTTCGGTCTCGTTATGCGTACAAGTCCCAGCCGTGTCTTGCTTCGGTCTCATTATGCGTAGAGGTTCCAGCCGCATGAAGCTTCGGTCTCGTTATACGTACAAGTTCCAGCCGCATGTTGCTTCGGTCTCGTTATGCGTACAAGTTCCAGCCGCGTATTGCTTCGGTCTCGTTACGCGTACAAGTCCCAGCCGCGTATTGCTTCGGTCTCGTTTTGCGTACAAGTTCCAGCCGCATGTTGCCCGGTCTCGTTATGCGTACAAGTTCCAGCCGCGTAATGCTTCGGTCTCGATATGCGTACAAGACCAGCCGCGTATTGCTTCGGTCTCGTTATGCGTACAAGTCCCAACCGTGTATTGCTTCGGTCTCGTTATGCGTACAATTTCCAGCCGCGTAATGCTTCGGTCTCGATATGCGTACAAGTCCCAGCCGCGTATTGCTTCGGTCTCGTCGAGCGTACAAGTTCCAGCCACGAATTGCTTCGGTCACGTTATGCGTGCAAGTTCCAGCCGCGTAATGCTTCGGTCTCGTTTGCGTGCAAGTTCCAGCCGCGTAATGCTTCGGTCTCGTTTGCGTGTAGGTTCCAGCCGCGTATTGTTTCGGTCTCGCGGAGCATACAAGTTCCAGCCACGTATTGGTTCGGTTGCGTCGCGCGAACAAGTTCCAGCAGCGCGTTGCATCGGTCTCGTTATGCGTGCAAGTTCCAGCCGCGTATTGCTTCGGTCTCGTTATGCGTACAAGTCCCAGCCGCGTATTGCTTCGGTGTCGTCGCGCGAACAAGTTCCAGCAGCGTATTGCTTCGGTCTCGTTACGCGTACAAGTCCCAGCCGTGTATTGCTTCGGTCTTGTGGAGCGTACAAGTTCCAGCCGCGTATTGCTTCGGTCTCGTCGAGCGGACAAGACACAGCCACGTATTGCTTCGGTCTCGTCGAGCGCACAAGTTCCAGCCGCGTATTGCTTCGGTCTCGTTATGCGTGCACGATCCAGCCGCGCATTGCTTCGGTCTCGTTATGCGTTCAAGTTTGAGCTGCGTGTTGCTTCGGTCTCGTTATGCGCACAAGTTCCAGCCGCGCAATGCTTCGGTCTCATTATGCGAACAAGTTCGAGCCGCGTATTGCTTCGGTCTCGTTATGCGTACAAGTTACAGCCGCGTAATGCTTCGGTCTCGTTATGCGTAGAAGTTCCAGCCACGAATTGCTTCGGTCTCGTTATTCGTGCAAGTTCCAGCCGCGTATTGCTTCGGTCTTGTGGAGCGTACAAGTTCCAGCCGCGTATTGCTTCGGTCTCGTCGAGCGGACAAGACACAGCCACGTATTGCTTCGGTCTCGTTATGCGTACAAGTCCCAGCCGCGTGTTGCTTCGGTCTCGTGGAGCGTACAAGTTCCAGCCGCGTAATGCTTCGGTCTCGTTGAGCGTAGAAGTTCCAGCCACGAATTGCTTCGGTCACGTTATGCGTGCATGTTCCAGCCGCGTAATACTTCGGTCTCGTTATGCGTGCCAGTTCCAGCAGGGCATTGCTTCGGTCTCATTATGCGTACAAGTCCCAGCCGCGTATTCCTTCGGTCTCGTCGAGCGTACAAGTTCCAGCCGCGTATTGCTTCGATCTCGTTCTGCGTACAAGTCCCAGCCGCGCATTGCTTCGGTCTCGTTATGCGTAAAAGTGCCAGCCGCGTAATGCTTCGGTCTCGTTATGCGTGCCAGTTCCAGCCGGGCATTGCTTCGGTCTCGTTTTGCGTACAAGTTCCAGCCGGATGTTGCTTCGGTCTCGTTATGCGTACAAGTTCCAGCCGCGTAATGCTTCGGTCTCGATATGCGTACAAGTCCCAGCCGCGTATTGCTTTGGTCTCGTTATGCGTACAAGTTCCAGCCGCGTAATGCTTCGGTCTCGATATGCGTGCAGGTTCCCGCCGCGTATTGCTTCGGTCTCGTCGAGCGTACAAGTTCCAGCCGCGTAATGCTTCGGTCTCGATATGCGTACAAGTCCCAGCCGCGTATTGCTTTGGTCTCGTTATGCGTACAAGTCCCAGTTCGCGTATTACTTCGGTCTCGTTATGCGTACAAGTCCCAGCCGCGTATTGCTTTGGTCTCGTTATGCGTACAAGTCCCAGCCGCGTAATGCTTCGGTCTCGTAATGCGTGCCAGTTCCAGCCGGGCATTGCTTCGGTCTCGTTTTGCGTACAAGTCCCAGCCGCGTATTCCTTCGGTATCTTCGAGCGTTCAAGTTCCAGCCGCGTATTGCTTCGGTCTCGTTACGCGTACAAGTTCCAGCCGCGTATTGCTTCGGTCTCGTTACGCGTACAAGTTCCAGCCGCGTAATGCTTCGGTCTCGATATGCGTACAAGTCCCAGCCGCGTATTGCTTTGGTCTCGTTATGCGTACAAGTCCCAGTTCGCGTATTACTTCGGTCTCGTTATGCGTACAAGTCCCAGCCGCGTATTGCATCGGTCTCGTCGAGCGTAAAAGTGCCAGCCGCCTAATGCTTTGGTCTCGTTGTGCGTACAAGTCCCAGCCGCATTATTACTTCGGTCTCGTTATGCGTGCAGGTTCCCGCCGCGTATTGCTTCGGTCTCGTCGAGCGTACAAGACCCAGCCGCGTATTGCTTCGGTCTCGTTATGCGTACAAGTCCCAACCGCGTATTGCTTCGGTCTCGTGGAGCGTACAAGTTCCAGCCGCGTAATGCTTCGGTCTCGATATGAGTACAAGTCACAGCCGCGTATTGCTTTGGTCTCGTTATGCGTACAAGTCCCAGCCGCGTATTACTTCGGTCTCGTTATGCGTACAAGTCCCAGCCGCGTATTGCTTCGGTCTCGTCGAGCGTACAAGTTCCAGCCACGAATTGCTTCGGTCACGTTATGCGTGCAAGTTCCAGCCGCGTAATGCTTCGGTCTCGTTTGCGTGCAAGTTCCAGCCGCGTAATGCTTCGGTCTCGTTTGCGTGTAGGTTCCAGCCGCGTATTGTTTCGGTGTCGCGGAGCATACAAGTTCCAGCCACGTATTGGTTCGGTGTCGTCGCGCGAACAAGTTCCAGCAGCGCGTTGCTTCGGTCTCGTTATGCGTGCAAGTCCCAGCCGCGTATTGCTTTGGTCTCGTTATGCGTACAAGTTCCAGCCGCGTAATGCTTCGGTCTCGATATGCGTGCAAGTCCCAGCCGCGTATTGCTTTGGTCTCGTTATGCGTACAAGTCCCAGCCGCGTAATGCTTCGGTCTCGATATGCGTACAAGTCCCAGCCGCGTATTGCTTTGGTCTCGTTATGCGTACAAGTCCCAGCCGCGTATTGCTTCGGTTTCGTCAAGCGTACAAGTTGCAGCCGGATAATGCTACGGTCTCGCTATGCGTGCCAGTTCCAGCCGCGTATTGCTTCGGTCTCGTTACGCGTACAAGTCCCAGCCGCGTATTGCTTCGGTCTCGTTTTGCGTACAAGTTCCAGCCGCATGTTGCCCGGTCTCGTTATGCGTACAAGTTCCAGCCGCGTAATGCTTCGGTCTCGATATGCGTACAAGACCAGCCGCGTATTGCTTCGGTCTCGTCGAGCGTACAAGTTCCAGCCACGAATTGCTTCGGTCACGTTATGCGTGCAAGTTCCAGCCGCGTAATGCTTCGGTCTCGTTTGCGTGCAAGTTCCAGCCGCGTAATGCTTCGGTCTCGTTTGCGTGTAGGTTCCAGCCGCGTATTGTTTCGGTCTCGCGGAGCATACAAGTTCCAGCCACGTATTGGTTCGGTTGCGTCGCGCGAACAAGTTCCAGCAGCGCGTTGCATCGGTCTCGTTATGCGTGCAAGTTCCAGCCGCGTATTGCTTCGGTCTCGTTATGCGTACAAGTCCCAGCCGCGTATTGCTTCGGTTTCGTCGAGCGAACAAGTTCCAGCAGCGCGTTGCTTCGGTCTCGTTATGCGTGCAAGTTCCAGCCGCGTATCCCTTCGGTCTGGTCGAGCGTGCAAGTTCCAGCCGCGTATAGCTTTGTTCTCGTTATGCGTACAAGTCCCTGCCGCGTATTGCTTCGGTCTCGTCGAGGGTACAAGTTCCAGCCGCGTATTGCTTTGGTCTCGTTTTGCGTTCAAGTCCCAGCCGCGTATTGCTTTGGTCTCGTTATGCGTACAAGTCCCAGCCGCGTATTGCTTCGGTCTCGTCGAGGGTACAAGTTCCAGCCGCGTATTGCTTCGGTCTCGTTATGCGTGCAAGATCCACCCGCGTATTGCTTCGGTCTCGTCGAGCGTACAAGTTCCAGCCGCGTATTGCTTCGGTCTCGTGGAGCGTACAAGTTCCAGCCGCGTATTGCTTCGGTGTCGTCGCGCGAACAAGTTCCAGCAGCGTATTGCTTCGGTCTCGTTACGCGTACAAGTCCCAGCCGTGTATTGCTTCGGTCTTGTGGAGCGTACAAGTTCCAGCCGCGTATTGCTTCGGTCTCGTCGAGCGGACAAGACACAGCCACGTATTGCTTCGGTCTCGTCGAGCGCACAAGTTCCAGCCGCGTATTGCTTCGGTCTCGTTATGCGTGCACGATCCAGCCGCGCATTGCTTCGGTCTCGTTATGCGTTCAAGTTTCAGCCGCGTGTTGCTTCGGTCTCGTTATGCGCACAAGTTCCAGCCGCGCAATGCTTCGGTCTCATTATGCGAACAAGTTCGAGCCGCGTATTGCTTCGGTCTCGTTATGCGTACAAGTTCCAGCCGCGTAAAGCTTCGGTCTCGTTATGCGTAGAAGTTCCAGCCACGAATTGCTTCGGTCTCGTTATTCGTGCAAGTTCCAGCCGCGTATTGCTTCGGTCTTGTGGAGCGTACAAGTTCCAGCCGCGTATTGCTTCGGTCTCGTCGAGCGGACAAGACACAGCCACGTATTGCTTCGGTCTCGTTATGCGTACAAGTCCCAGCCGCGTGTTGCTTCGGTCTCGTGGAGCGTACAAGTTCCAGCCGCGTAATGCTTCGGTCTCGTTGAGCGTAGAAGTTCCAGCCACGAATTCCTTCGGTCTCGTCGAGCGTACAAGTTCCAGCCGCGTAATGCTTCGGTCTCGTTATGCGTAGAAGTTCCAGCCACGAATTGCTTCGGTCACGTTATGCGTGCATGTTCCAGCCGCGTAATACTTCGGTCTCGTTATGCGTGCCAGTTCCAGCCGGGCATTGCTTCGGTCTCATTATGCGTACAAGTCCCAGCCGCGTATTCCTTCGGTCTCGTCGAGCGTACAAGTTCCAGCCGCGTATTGCTTCGATCTCGTTTTGCGTACAAGTCCCAGCCGCGCATTGCTTCGGTCTCGTTATGCGTAAAAGTGCCAGCCGCGTAATGCTTCGGTCTCGTTATGCGTGCCAGTTCCAGCCGGGCATTGCTTCGGTCTCGTTTTGCGTACAAGTTCCAGCCGGATGTTGCTTCGGTCTCGTTATGCGTACAAGTTCCAGCCGCGTAATGCTTCGGTCTCGATATGCGTACAAGTCCCAGCCGCGTATTGCTTTGGTCTCGTTATGCGTACAAGTTCCAGCCGCGTAATGCTTCGGTCTCGATATGCGTACAAGTCCCAGCCGCGTATTGCTTTGGTCTCATTATGCGTACAAGTCCCAGCCGCGTAATGCTTCGGTCTCGTTATGCGTGCCAGTTCCAGCCGGGCATTGCTTCGGTCTCGTTTTGCGTACAAGTCCCAGCCGCGTATTCCTTCGGTCTCTTCGAGCGTTCAAGTTCCAGCCGCGTATTGCTTCGGTCTCGTTACGCGTACAAGTTCCAGCCGCGTATTGCTTCGGTCTCGTTACGCGTACAAGTTCCAGCCGCGTAATGCTTTGGTCTCGATATGCGTACAAGTCCCAGCCGCGTATTGCTTTGGTCTCGTTATGCGTACAAGTCCCAGTTCGCGTATTACTTCGGTCTCGTTATGCGTACAAGTCCCAGCCGCGTATTGCATCGGTCTCGTCGAGCGTAAAAGTGCCAGCCGCCTAATGCTTTGGTCTCGTTGTGCGTACAAGTCCCAGCCGCATTATTACTTCGGTCTCGTTATGCGTGCAGGTTCCCGCCGCGTATTGCTTCGGTCTCGTCGAGCGTACAAGACCCAGCCGCGTATTGCTTCGGTCTCGTTATGCGTACAAGTCCCAGCCGTGTCTTGCTTCGGTCTCATTATGCGTAGAGGTTCCAGCCGCATGAAGCTTCGGTCTCGTTATACGTACAAGTTCCAGCCGCATGTTGCTTCGGTCTCGTTATGCGTACAAGTTCCAGCCGCGTATTGCTTCGGTCTCGTTACGCGTACAAGTCCCAGCCGCGTATTGCTTCGGTCTCGTTTTGCGTACAAGTTCCAGCCGCATGTTGCCCGGTCTCGTTATGCGTACAAGTTCCAGCCGCGTAATGCTTCGGTCTCGATATGCGTACAAGACCAGCCGCGTATTGCTTCGGTCTCGTTATGCGTACAAGTCCCAACCGTGTATTGCTTCGGTCTCGTTATGCGTACAATTTCCAGCCGCGTAATGCTTCGGTCTCGATATGCGTACAAGTCCCAGCCGCGTATTGCTTCGGTCTCGTCGAGCGTACAAGTTCCAGCCACGAATTGCTTCGGTCACGTTATGCGTGCAAGTTCCAGCCGCGTAATGCTTCGGTCTCGTTTGCGTGCAAGTTCCAGCCGCGTAATGCTTCGGTCTCGTTTGCGTGTAGGTTCCAGCCGCGTATTGTTTCGGTCTCGCGGAGCATACAAGTTCCAGCCACGTATTGGTTCGGTTGCGTCGCGCGAACAAGTTCCAGCAGCGCGTTGCATCGGTCTCGTTATGCGTGCAAGTTCCAGCCGCGTATTGCTTCGGTCTCGTTATGCGTACAAGTCCCAGCCGCGTATTGCTTCGGTTTCGTCGAGCGAACAAGTTCCAGCAGCGCGTTGCTTCGGTCTCGTTATGCGTGCAAGTTCCAGCCGCGTATCCCTTCGGTCTGGTCGAGCGTGCAAGTTCCAGCCGCGTATAGCTTTGTTCTCGTTATGCGTACAAGTCCCTGCCGCGTATTGCTTCGGTCTCGTCGAGGGTACAAGTTCCAGCCGCGTATTGCTTTGGTCTCGTTTTGCGTTCAAGTCCCAGCCGCGTATTGCTTTGGTCTCGTTATGCGTACAAGTCCCAGCCGTGTATTGCTTCGGTCTCGTCGAGGGTACAAGTTCCAGCCGCGCATTGCTTCGGTCTCGTTATGCGTGCAAGATCCACCCGCGTATTGCTTCGGTCTCGTCGAGCGTACAAGTTCCAGCCGCGTATTGCTTCGGTCTCGTGGAGCGTACAAGTTCCAGCCGCGTATTGCTTCGGTGTCGTCGCGCGAACAAGTTCCAGCAGCGTATTGCTTCGGTCTCGTTACGCGTACAAGTCCCAGCCGTGTATTGCTTCGGTCTTGTGGAGCGTACAAGTTCCAGCCGCGTATTGCTTCGGTCTCGTCGAGCGGACAAGACACAGCCACGTATTGCTTCGGTCTCGTCGAGCGCACAAGTTCCAGCCGCGTATTGCTTCGGTCTCGTTATGCGTGCACGATCCAGCCGCGCATTGCTTCGGTCTCGTTATGCGTTCAAGTTTGAGCTGCGTGTTGCTTCGGTCTCGTTATGCGCACAAGTTCCAGCCGCGCAATGCTTCGGTCTCATTATGCGAACAAGTTCGAGCCGCGTATTGCTTCGGTCTCGTTATGCGTACAAGTTACAGCCGCGTAATGCTTCGGTCTCGTTATGCGTAGAAGTTCCAGCCACGAATTGCTTCGGTCTCGTTATTCGTGCAAGTTCCAGCCGCGTATTGCTTCGGTCTTGTGGAGCGTACAAGTTCCAGCCGCGTATTGCTTCGGTCTCGTCGAGCGGACAAGACACAGCCACGTATTGCTTCGGTCTCGTTATGCGTACAAGTCCCAGCCGCGTGTTGCTTCGGTCTCGTGGAGCGTACAAGTTCCAGCCGCGTAATGCTTCGGTCTCGTTGAGCGTAGAAGTTCCAGCCACGAATTGCTTCGGTCACGTTATGCGTGCATGTTCCAGCCGCGTAATACTTCGGTCTCGTTATGCGTGCCAGTTCCAGCAGGGCATTGCTTCGGTCTCATTATGCGTACAAGTCCCAGCCGCGTATTCCTTCGGTCTCGTCGAGCGTACAAGTTCCAGCCGCGTATTGCTTCGATCTCGTTCTGCGTACAAGTCCCAGCCGCGCATTGCTTCGGTCTCGTTATGCGTAAAAGTGCCAGCCGCGTAATGCTTCGGTCTCGTTATGCGTGCCAGTTCCAGCCGGGCATTGCTTCGGTCTCGTTTTGCGTACAAGTTCCAGCCGGATGTTGCTTCGGTCTCGTTATGCGTACAAGTTCCAGCCGCGTAATGCTTCGGTCTCGATATGCGTACAAGTCCCAGCCGCGTATTGCTTTGGTCTCGTTATGCGTACAAGTTCCAGCCGCGTAATGCTTCGGTCTCGATATGCGTGCAGGTTCCCGCCGCGTATTGCTTCGGTCTCGTCGAGCGTACAAGTTCCAGCCGCGTAATGCTTCGGTCTCGATATGCGTACAAGTCCCAGCCGCGTATTGCTTTGGTCTCGTTATGCGTACAAGTCCCAGTTCGCGTATTACTTCGGTCTCGTTATGCGTACAAGTCCCAGCCGCGTATTGCTTTGGTCTCGTTATGCGTACAAGTCCCAGCCGCGTAATGCTTCGGTCTCGTAATGCGTGCCAGTTCCAGCCGGGCATTGCTTCGGTCTCGTTTTGCGTACAAGTCCCAGCCGCGTATTCCTTCGGTATCTTCGAGCGTTCAAGTTCCAGCCGCGTATTGCTTCGGTCTCGTTACGCGTACAAGTTCCAGCCGCGTATTGCTTCGGTCTCGTTACGCGTACAAGTTCCAGCCGCGTAATGCTTCGGTCTCGATATGCGTACAAGTCCCAGCCGCGTATTGCTTTGGTCTCGTTATGCGTACAAGTCCCAGTTCGCGTATTACTTCGGTCTCGTTATGCGTACAAGTCCCAGCCGCGTATTGCATCGGTCTCGTCGAGCGTAAAAGTGCCAGCCGCCTAATGCTTTGGTCTCGTTGTGCGTACAAGTCCCAGCCGCATTATTACTTCGGTCTCGTTATGCGTGCAGGTTCCCGCCGCGTATTGCTTCGGTCTCGTCGAGCGTACAAGACCCAGCCGCGTATTGCTTCGGTCTCGTTATGCGTACAAGTCCCAACCGCGTATTGCTTCGGTCTCGTGGAGCGTACAAGTTCCAGCCGCGTAATGCTTCGGTCTCGATATGAGTACAAGTCACAGCCGCGTATTGCTTTGGTCTCGTTATGCGTACAAGTCCCAGCCGCGTATTACTTCGGTCTCGTTATGCGTACAAGTCCCAGCCGCGTATTGCTTCGGTCTCGTCGAGCGTACAAGTTCCAGCCACGAATTGCTTCGGTCACGTTATGCGTGCAAGTTCCAGCCGCGTAATGCTTCGGTCTCGTTTGCGTGCAAGTTCCAGCCGCGTAATGCTTCGGTCTCGTTTGCGTGTAGGTTCCAGCCGCGTATTGTTTCGGTGTCGCGGAGCATACAAGTTCCAGCCACGTATTGGTTCGGTGTCGTCGCGCGAACAAGTTCCAGCAGCGCGTTGCTTCGGTCTCGTTATGCGTGCAAGTCCCAGCCGCGTATTGCTTTGGTCTCGTTATGCGTACAAGTTCCAGCCGCGTAATGCTTCGGTCTCGATATGCGTGCAAGTCCCAGCCGCGTATTGCTTTGGTCTCGTTATGCGTACAAGTCCCAGCCGCGTAATGCTTCGGTCTCGATATGCGTACAAGTCCCAGCCGCGTATTGCTTTGGTCTCGTTATGCGTACAAGTCCCAGCCGCGTATTGCTTCGGTTTCGTCAAGCGTACAAGTTGCAGCCGGATAATGCTACGGTCTCGCTATGCGTGCCAGTTCCAGCCGCGTATTGCTTCGGTCTCGTTACGCGTACAAGTCCCAGCCGCGTATTGCTTCGGTCTCGTTTTGCGTACAAGTTCCAGCCGCATGTTGCCCGGTCTCGTTATGCGTACAAGTTCCAGCCGCGTAATGCTTCGGTCTCGATATGCGTACAAGACCAGCCGCGTATTGCTTCGGTCTCGTCGAGCGTACAAGTTCCAGCCACGAATTGCTTCGGTCACGTTATGCGTGCAAGTTCCAGCCGCGTAATGCTTCGGTCTCGTTTGCGTGCAAGTTCCAGCCGCGTAATGCTTCGGTCTCGTTTGCGTGTAGGTTCCAGCCGCGTATTGTTTCGGTCTCGCGGAGCATACAAGTTCCAGCCACGTATTGGTTCGGTTGCGTCGCGCGAACAAGTTCCAGCAGCGCGTTGCATCGGTCTCGTTATGCGTGCAAGTTCCAGCCGCGTATTGCTTCGGTCTCGTTATGCGTACAAGTCCCAGCCGCGTATTGCTTCGGTTTCGTCGAGCGAACAAGTTCCAGCAGCGCGTTGCTTCGGTCTCGTTATGCGTGCAAGTTCCAGCCGCGTATCCCTTCGGTCTGGTCGAGCGTGCAAGTTCCAGCCGCGTATAGCTTTGTTCTCGTTATGCGTACAAGTCCCTGCCGCGTATTGCTTCGGTCTCGTCGAGGGTACAAGTTCCAGCCGCGTATTGCTTTGGTCTCGTTTTGCGTTCAAGTCCCAGCCGCGTATTGCTTTGGTCTCGTTATGCGTACAAGTCCCAGCCGCGTATTGCTTCGGTCTCGTCGAGGGTACAAGTTCCAGCCGCGTATTGCTTCGGTCTCGTTATGCGTGCAAGATCCACCCGCGTATTGCTTCGGTCTCGTCGAGCGTACAAGTTCCAGCCGCGTATTGCTTCGGTCTCGTGGAGCGTACAAGTTCCAGCCGCGTATTGCTTCGGTGTCGTCGCGCGAACAAGTTCCAGCAGCGTATTGCTTCGGTCTCGTTACGCGTACAAGTCCCAGCCGTGTATTGCTTCGGTCTTGTGGAGCGTACAAGTTCCAGCCGCGTATTGCTTCGGTCTCGTCGAGCGGACAAGACACAGCCACGTATTGCTTCGGTCTCGTCGAGCGCACAAGTTCCAGCCGCGTATTGCTTCGGTCTCGTTATGCGTGCACGATCCAGCCGCGCATTGCTTCGGTCTCGTTATGCGTTCAAGTTTGAGCTGCGTGTTGCTTCGGTCTCGTTATGCGCACAAGTTCCAGCCGCGCAATGCTTCGGTCTCATTATGCGAACAAGTTCGAGCCGCGTATTGCTTCGGTCTCGTTATGCGTACAAGTTACAGCCGCGTAATGCTTCGGTCTCGTCGAGCGTACAAGTTCCAGCCGCGTATTGCTTCGATCTCGTTCTGCGTACAAGTCCCAGCCGCGCATTGCTTCGGTCTCGTTATGCGTAAAAGTGCCAGCCGCGTAATGCTTCGGTCTCGTTATGCGTGCCAGTTCCAGCCGGGCATTGCTTCGGTCTCGTTTTGCGTACAAGTTCCAGCCGGATGTTGCTTCGGTCTCGTTATGCGTACAAGTTCCAGCCGCGTAATGCTTCGGTCTCGATATGCGTACAAGTCCCAGCCGCGTATTGCTTTGGTCTCGTTATGCGTACAAGTTCCAGCCGCGTAATGCTTCGGTCTCGATATGCGTACAAGTCCCAGCCGCGTATTGCTTTGGTCTCGTTATGCGTACAAGTCCCAGCCGCGTAATGCTTCGGTCTCGTAATGCGTGCCAGTTCCAGCCGGGCATTGCTTCGGTCTCGTTTTGCGTACAAGTCCCAGCCGCGTATTCCTTCGGTATCTTCGAGCGTTCAAGTTCCAGCCGCGTATTGCTTCGGTCTCGTTACGCGTACAAGTTCCAGCCGCGTATTGCTTCGGTCTCGTTACGCGTACAAGTTCCAGCCGCGTAATGCTTCGGTCTCGATATGCGTACAAGTCCCAGCCGCGTATTGCTTTGGTCTCGTTATGCGTACAAGTCCCAGTTCGCGTATTACTTCGGTCTCGTTATGCGTACAAGTCCCAGCCGCGTATTGCATCGGTCTCGTCGAGCGTAAAAGTGCCAGCCGCCTAATGCTTTGGTCTCGTTGTGCGTACAAGTCCCAGCCGCATTATTACTTCGGTCTCGTTATGCGTGCAGGTTCCCGCCGCGTATTGCTTCGGTCTCGTCGAGCGTACAAGACCCAGCCGCGTATTGCTTCGGTCTCGTTATGCGTACAAGTCCCAACCGCGTATTGCTTCGGTCTCGTGGAGCGTACAAGTTCCAGCCGCGTAATGCTTCGGTCTCGATATGAGTACAAGTCACAGCCGCGTATTGCTTTGGTCTCGTTATGCGTACAAGTCCCAGCCGCGTATTACTTCGGTCTCGTTATGCGTACAAGTCCCAGCCGCGTATTGCTTCGGTCTCGTCGAGCGTACAAGTTCCAGCCACGAATTGCTTCGGTCACGTTATGCGTGCAAGTTCCAGCCGCGTAATGCTTCGGTCTCGTTTGCGTGCAAGTTCCAGCCGCGTAATGCTTCGGTCTCGTTTGCGTGTAGGTTCCAGCCGCGTATTGTTTCGGTGTCGCGGAGCATACAAGTTCCAGCCACGTATTGGTTCGGTGTCGTCGCGCGAACAAGTTCCAGCAGCGCGTTGCTTCGGTCTCGTTATGCGTGCAAGTCCCAGCCGCGTATTGCTTTGGTCTCGTTATGCGTACAAGTTCCAGCCGCGTAATGCTTCGGTCTCGATATGCGTGCAAGTCCCAGCCGCGTATTGCTTTGGTCTCGTTATGCGTACAAGTCCCAGCCGCGTAATGCTTCGGTCTCGATATGCGTACAAGTCCCAGCCGCGTATTGCTTTGGTCTCGTTATGCGTACAAGTCCCAGCCGCGTATTGCTTCGGTTTCGTCCATCGTACAAGTTGCAGCCGGATAATGCTACGGTCTCGCTATGCGTGCCAGTTCCAGCCGCGTATTGCTTCGGTCTCGTTACGCGTACAAGTCCCAGCCGTGTATTGCTTCGGTCTCGTGCAGCGTACAAGTCCCAGCCGCATGTTGCTTCGGTCTCGTTATGCGTACAAGTTCCAGCCGTGTCTTGCTTCGGTCTCATTATGCGTAGAGGTTCCAGCCGCATGAAGCTTCGGTCTCGTTATACGTACAAGTTCCAGCCGCATGTTGCTTCGGTCTCGTTATGCGTACAAGTTCCAGCCGCGTATTGCTTCGGTCTCGTTACGCGTACAAGTCCCAGCCGCGTATTGCTTCGGTCTCGTTTTGCGTACAAGTTCCAGCCGCATGTTGCCCGGTCTCGTTATGCGTACAAGTTCCAGCCGCGTAATGCTTCGGTCTCGATATGCGTACAAGACCAGCCGCGTATTGCTTCGGTCTCGTCGAGCGTACAAGTTCCAGCCACGAATTGCTTCGGTCACGTTATGCGTGCAAGTTCCAGCCGCGTAATGCTTCGGTCTCGTTTGCGTGCAAGTTCCAGCCGCGTAATGCTTCGGTCTCGTTTGCGTGTAGGTTCCAGCCGCGTATTGTTTCGGTCTCGCGGGGCATACAAGTTCCAGCCACGTATTGGTTCGGTTGCGTCGCGCGAACAAGTTCCAGCAGCGCGTTGCATCGGTCTCGTTATGCGTGCAAGTTCCAGCCGCGTATTGCTTCGGTCTCGTTATGCGTACAAGTCCCAGCCGCGTATTGCTTCGGTTTCGTCGAGCGAACAAGTTCCAGCAGCGCGTTGCTTCGGTCTCGTTATGCGTGCAAGTTCCAGCCGCGTATCCCTTCGGTCTGGTCGAGTGTGCAAGTTCCAGCCGCGTATAGCTTTGTTCTCGTTATGCGTACAAGTCCCTGCCGCGTATTGCTTCGATCTCGTCGAGGGTACAAGTTCCAGCCGCGTATTGCTTTGGTCTCGTTTTGCGTACAAGTCCCAGCCGCGTATTGCTTTGGTCTCGTTTTGCGTACAAGTCCCAGCCGCGTATTGCTTTGGTCTCGTTATGCGTACAAGTCCCAGCCGCGTATTGCTTCGGTCTCGTCGAGGGTACAAGTTCCAGCCGCATGTTGCTTCGGTCTCGTTATGCGTACAAGTTCCAGCCGCGTATTGCTTCGGTCTCGTTACGCGTACAAGTCCCAGCCGCGTATTGCTTCGGTCTCGTTTTGCGTACAAGTTCCAGCCGCATGTTGCCCGGTCTCGTTATGCGTACAAGTTCCAGCCGCGTAATGCTTCGGTCTCGATATGCGTACAAGACCAGCCGCGTATTGCTTCGGTCTCGTCGAGCGTACAAGTTCCAGCCACGAATTGCTTCGGTCACGTTATGCGTGCAAGTTCCAGCAGCGTATTGCTTCGGTCTCGTTATGCGTACAAGTCCCAGCCGTGTCTTGCTTCGGTCTCATTATGCGTAGAGGTTCCAGCCGCATGAAGCTTCGGTCTCGTTATACGTACAAGTTCCAGCCGCATGTTGCTTCGGTCTCGTTATGCGTACAAGTTCCAGCCGCGTATTGCTTCGGTCTCGTTACGCGTACAAGTCCCAGCCGCGTATTGCTTCGGTCTCGTTTTGCGTGCAAGTTCCAGCCACGTATTGGTTCGGTGTCGTCGCGCGAACAAGTTCCAGCAGCGCGTTGCTTCGGTCTCGTTATGCGTGCAAGTTCCAGCCGCGTATTGCTTCGGTCTCGTTATGCGTACAAGTCCCAGCCGCGTATTGCTTCGGTTTCGTCGAGCGAACAAGTTCCAGCAGCGCGTTGCTTCGGTCTCGTTATGCGTGCAAGTTCCAGCCGCGTATTCCTTCGGTCTGGTCGAGCGTGCAAGTTCCAGCCGCGTATAGCTTTGTTCTCGTTATGCGTACAAGTCCCTGCCGCGTATTGCTTCGGTCTCGTCGAGGGTACAAGTTCCAGCCGCGTATTGCTTTGGTCTCGTTTTGCGTACAAGTCCCAGCCGCGTATTGCTTTGGTCTCGTTATGCGTACAAGTCCCAGCCGCGTATTGCTTCGGTCTCGTCGAGGGTACAAGTTCCAGCCGCGTATTGCTTCGGTCTCGTTATGCGTGCAAGATCCACCCGCGTATTGCTTCGGTCTCGTCGAGCGTACAAGTTCCAGCCGCGTATTGCTTCGGTCTCGTGGAGCGTACAAGTTCCAGCCGCGTATTGCTTCGGTGTCGTCGCGCGAATAAGTTCCAGCAGCGTATTGCTTCGGTATCGTTATTCGTGCAAGTTCCAGCCGCGTATTGCTTCGGTCTTGTGGAGCGTACAAGTTCCAGCCGCGTATTGCTTCGGTCTCGTCGAGCGGACAAGACACAACCACGTATTGCTTCGGTCTCGTTATGCGTACAAGTCCCAGCCGCGTGTTGCTTCGGTCTCGTGGAGCGTACAAGTTCCAGCCGCGTAATGCTTCGGTCTCGTTGAGCGTAGAAGTTCCAGCCACGAATTCCTTCGGTCTCGTCGAGCGTACAAGTTCCAGCCGCGTAATGCTTCGGTCTCATTATGCGTAGAAGTTCCAGCCACGAATTGCTTCGGTCACGTTATGCGTGCATGTTCCAGCCGCGTAATACTTCGGTCTCGTTATGCGTGCCAGTTCCAGCCGGGCATTGCTTCGGTCTCATTATGCGTACAAGTCCCAGCCGCGTATTGCTTCGATCTCGTTTTGCGTACAAGTCCCAGCCGCGTATTGCTTTGGTCTCGTTATGCGTACAAGTCCCAGTTCGCGTATTACTTCGGTCTCGTTATGCGTACAAGTCCCAGCCGCGTATTGCATCGGTCTCGTCGAGCGTAAAAGTGCCAGCCGCCTAATGCTTTGGTCTCGTTGTGCGTACAAGTCCCAGCCGCATTATTACTTCGGTCTCGTTATGCGTGCAAGTTCCCGCCGCGTATTGCTTCGGTCTCGTCGAGCGTACAAGACCCAGCCGCGTATTGCTTCGGTCTCGCTATGCGTACAAGTCCCAGCCGCGTATACCTTCGGTCTCGTCGAGCGTACAAGTTCCAGCCGCGTATTGCTTCGATCTCGTCGAGCGTACAAGTCCCAGCCGCGTATTGCTTCGGTCTCGTCGAGCGTACAAGTCCCAGCCGTGTATTGCTTCGGTCTCGTGGAGCGAACAAGTCCCAGCCGCGTGTTGATTCGGTCTCGCTATGTGTACAAGTTCCAGCCGCGTAATGCTTCGGTCTCGTTATGCGTACAAGTTCCAGCAGCGCGTTTCTTCGGTCTCGTCTAGCGTACAAGTTCCAGCCGCGTATTGCTTCGGTCTCGTTGAGCGTACAAGTCCCAGCCGTGTATTGCTTCGGTCTCGTGGAGCTTACAAGTCCCAGCCGCGTGTTGATTCGGTCTCGCTATGCGGACAAGTTCCAGCCGCGTAATGCTTCGGTCTCGTTATGCGTACAAGTTCCAGCAGCGCGTTGCTTCGGTCTCGTTAAGCGTACAAGTTCCAGCCGCGTAATGCTTCGGTCTCGATATGCGTACAAGACCAGCCGCGTATTGCTTCGGTCTCGTTATGCGTACAAGTCCCAACCGTGTATTGCTTCGGTCTCGTTATGCGTACAATTTCCAGCCGCGTATTACTTCGGTCTCGTTATGCGTACAAGTCCCAGCCGCGTATTGCATCGGTCTCGTCGAGCGTAAAAGTGCGAGCCGCGTAATGCTTTGGTCTCGTTATGCGTACAAGTCCCAACCGCGTATTGCTTCGGTCTCGTGGAGCGTACAAGTTCCAGCCGCGTATTGCAGCGGTCTCGTCGGGCGAACAAGTTCCAGCAGCGCGTTGCTTTGGTCTCGTCGAGCGTATAAGTCCCAGCCGCGTATTGCTTCGGTCTCGTTACGCGTTCAAGTCCCAGCCGCGTATACCTTCGGTCTCGTCGAGCGTACAAGTTCCAGCCGCGTATTGCTTCGATCTCGTCGAGCGTACAAGTCCCAGCCGCGTATTGCTTCGGTCTCGTCGAGCGTACAAGTCCCAGCCGTGTATTGCTTCGGTCTCGTGGAGCGAACAAGTCCCAGCCGCGTGTTGATTCGGTCTCGCTATGTGTACAAGTTCCAGCCGCGTAATGCTTCGGTCTCGTTATGCGTACAAGTTCCAGCCGCGTATTGCTTCGGTCTCGTTACGCGTACAAGTCCCAGCCGCGTATTGCTTCGGTCTTGTTTTGCGTACAAGTTCCAGCCGCATGTTGCCTCGATCTCGTTATGCGTACAAGTTCCAGCCGCGTTATGCTTCGGTCTCGATATGCGTACAAGTCCCAGCCGCGTATTGCTTCGGTCTCGTTATGCGTACAAGTCCCAACCGTGTATTGCTTCGGTCTCGTGGAGCGTACAAGTTCCAGCCGCGTATTGCTTCGGTCTCGTTATGCGTGAAAGATCCAGCCGCGTATTGCTTCGGTCTCGTTACGCGTACAGGTTCCAGCAGCGTGTTGCTTCGGTCTCGTGGAGCGTACAAGTTCCAGCCACGTATTGGTTCGGTGTCGTCGCGCGAACAAGTTCCAGCCGCGTATTGCTTCGGTTTCGTCAAGCGTACAAGTTGCAGCCGGATAATGCTACGGTCTCGTTATGCGTGCCAGTTCCAGCCGCGTATTGCTTCGGTCTCGTTACGCGTACAAGTCCCTGCCGTGTATTGCTTCGGTCTCGTGCAGCGTACAAGTCCCAGCCACGTATTGGTTCGGTGTCGTCGCGCGAACAAGTTCCAGCAGCGCGTTGCTTCGGTCTCGTTATGCGTGCAAGTTCCAGCCGCGTATTGCTTCGGTCTCGTTATGCGTACAAGTCCCAGCCGCGTATTGCTTCGGTTTCGTCAAGCGAACAAGTACCAGCAGCGCGTTGCTTCGGTCTCGTTATGCGTGCAACTTCCAGCCGCGTATAGCTTTGTTCTCGTTATGCGTACAAGCCCCTGCCGCGTATTGCTTCGGTGTCGTCGCGCGAACAAGTTCCAGCAGCGTATTGCTTCGGTCTCGTTACGCGTACAAGTCCCAGCCGTGTATTGCTTCGGTCTTGTGGAGCGTACAAGTTCCAGCCGCGTATTGCTTCGGTCTCGTCGAGCGGACAAGACACAGCCACGTATTGCTTCGGTCTCGTTATGCGTACAAGTCCCAGCCGCGTGTTGCTTCGGTCTCGTGGAGCGTACAAGTTCCAGCCGCGTAATGCTTCGGTCTCGTTGAGCGTAGAAGTTCCAGCCACGAATTCCTTCGGTCTCGTCGAGCGTACAAGTTCCAGCCGCGTATTGCTTCGGTCTCGTTACGCGTACAAGTCCCAACCGCGTATTGCTTCGGTCTCGTGGAGGGTACAAGTTCTAGCCGCGAATTGCTTTGATCTCGTTATGCGTACAAATCCTAGCCGCGTAATCCCTCGGTCTCTTCGAGCGTTCAAGTTCCACCCGCGTATTGCTTCGGTCTCGTTACGCGTACAAGTTCCAGCCGCGTATTGCTTCGGTCTCGTGACCGTACAAGTTCCAGCCGCGTATTGCTTCGGTCTCGTCGAGCGTACAAGTCCCAGCCGTGTATTGCTTCGGTCTCGTGGAGCGAACAAGTCCCAGCCGCGTGTTGATTCGGTCTCGCTATGTGTACAAGTTCCAGCCGCGTAATGCTTCGGTCTCGTTATGCGTACAAGTTCCAGCAGCGCGTTTCTTCGGTCTCGTCTAGCGTACAAGTTCCAGCCGCGTATTGCTTCGGTCTCGTTGAGCGTACAAGTCCCAGCCGTGTATTGCTTCGGTCTCGTGGAGCTTACAAGTCCCAGCCGCGTGTTGATTCGGTCTCGCTATGCGGACAAGTTCCAGCCGCGTAATGCTTCGGTCTCGTTATGCGTACAAGTTCCAGCAGCGCGTTGCTTCGGTCTCGTTATGCGTACAAGTCCCAACCGTGTATTGCTTCGGTCTCGTTATGCGTACAATTTCCAGCCGCGTAATGCTTCGGTCTCGATATGCGTACAAGTCCCAGCCGCGTATTGCTTCGGTCTCGTCGAGCGTACAAGTTCCAGCCTCGTATTGCTTCGGTCTCGTTATGCGTGAAAGATCCAGCCGCGTATTGCTTCGGTCTCGTTACGCGTACAAGTTCCAGCCGCGTATTGCTTCGGTCTCGTTATGCGTACAAGTTCCAGCCGCGTATTGCTTCGGTCTCGTTACGCGTACAAGTCCCAGCCGCGTATTGCTTCGGTCTTGTTTTGCGTACAAGTTCCAGCCGCATGTTGCCTCGATCTCGTTATGCGTACAAGTTCCAGCCGCGTTATGCTTCGGTCTCGATATGCGTACAAGTCCCAGCCGCGTATTGCTTCGGTCTCGTTATGCGTACAAGTCCCAACCGTGTATTGCTTCGGTCTCGTGGAGCGTACAAGTTCCAGCCGCGTATTGCTTCGGTCTCGTTATGCGTGAAAGATCCAGCCGCGTATTGCTTCGGTCTCGTTACGCGTACAGGTTCCAGCAGCGTGTTGCTTCGGTCTCGTGGAGCGTACAAGTTCCAGCCGCGGATTGCTTCGGTTTCGTCAAGCGTACAAGTTGCAGCCGGATAATGCTTCGGTCTCGTTATGCGTGCCAGTTCCAGCCGCGTATTGCTTCGGTTTCGTCAAGCGTACAAGTTGCAGCCGGATAATGCTACGGTCTCGTTATGCGTGCCAGTTCCAGCCGCGTATTGCTTCGGTCTCGTTACGCGTACAAGTCCCAGCCGTGTATTGCTTCGGTCTCGTGCAGCGTACAAGTCCCAGCCGCATGTTGCTTCGGTCTCGTTATGCGTACAAGTCCCAGCCGTGTCTTGCTTCGGTCTCATTATGCGTAGAGGTTCCAGCCGCATGAAGCTTCGGTCTCGTTATACGTACAAGTTCCAGCCGCATGTTGCTTCGGTCTCGTTATGCGTACAAGTTCCAGCCGCGTATTGCTTCGGTCTCGTTACGCGTACAAGTCCCAGCCGCGTATTGCTTCGGTCTCGTTTTGCGTACAAGTTCCAGCCGCATGTTGCCCGGTCTCGTTATGCGTACAAGTTCCAGCCGCGTAATGCTTCGGTCTCGATATGCGTACAAGACCAGCCGCGTATTGCTTCGGTCTCGTTATGCGTACAAGTCCCAACCGTGTATTGCTTCGGTCTCGTTATGCGTACAATTTCCAGCCGCGTAATGCTTCGGTCTCGATATGCGAACAAGTCCCAGCCGCATGTTGCTTCGGTCTCGTTATGCGTACAAGTCCCAGCCGTGTCTTGCTTCGGTCTCATTATGCGTAGAGGTTCCAGCCGCATGAAGCTTCGGTCTCGTTATACGTACAAGTTCCAGCCGCATGTTGCTTCGGTCTCGTTATGCGTACAAGTTCCAGCCGCGTATTGCTTCGGTCTCGTTACGCGTACAAGTCCCAGCCGCGTATTGCTTCGGTCTCGTTTTGCGTACAAGTTCCAGCCGCATGTTGCCCGGTCTCGTTATGCGTACAAGTTCCAGCCGCGTAATGCTTCGGTCTCGATATGCGTACAAGACCAGCCGCGTATTGCTTCGGTCTCGTTATGCGTACAAGTCCCAACCGTGTATTGCTTCGGTCTCGTTATACGTACAATTTCCAGCCGCGTAATGCTTCGGTCTGGATATGCGAACAAGTCCCAGCCGCGTATTGCTTCGGTCTCGTCGAGCGTACAAGTTCCAGCCACGAATTGCTTCGGTCACGTTATGCGTACAAGTTCCAGCCGCGTATTGCTTCGGTCTCGTGGAGCGTACAAGTTCCAGCCGCGTATTGCTTCGGTGTCGTCGCGCGAACAAGTTCCAGCAGCGTATTGCTTCGGTCTCGTTACGCGTACAAGTCCCAGCCGTGTATTGCTTCGGTCTTGTGGAGCGTACAAGTTCCAGCCGCGTATTGCTTCGGTCTCGTCGAGCGGACAAGACACAGCCACGTATTGCTTCGGTCTCGTCGAGCGCACAAGTTCCAGCCGCGTATTGCTTCGGTCTCGTTATGCGTGCACGATCCAGCCGCGCATTGCTTCGGTCTCGTTATACGTTCAAGTTTCAGCCGCGTGTTGCTTCGGTCTCGTTATGCGCACAAGTTCCAGCCGCGCAATGCTTCGGTCTCATTATGCGAACAAGTTCCAGCCGCGTATTGCTTCGGTTTCGTCAAGCGTACAAGTTGCAGCCGGATAATGCTACGGTCTCGTTATGCGTGCCAGTTCCAGCCGCGTATTGCTTCGGTCTCGTTACGCGTACAAGTCCCAGCCGTGTATTGCTTCGGTCTCGTGCAGCGTACAAGTCCCAGCCGCATGTTGCTTCGGTCTCGTTATGCGTACAAGTCCCAGCCGTGTCTTGCTTCGGTCTCGTTTTGCGTACAAGTCCCAGCCGCGTATTGCTTCGGTCTCGTTTTGCGTACAAGTTCCAGCCGCATGTTGCCCGGTCTCGTTATGCGTACAAGTTCCAGCCGCGTATTGCTTCGGTCTCGTTATGCGTGAAAGATCCAGCCGCGTATTGCTTCGGTCTCGTTACGCGTACAAGTTCCAGCCGCGTATTGCTTCGGTCTCGTTATGCGTACAAGTTCCAGCCGCGTATTGCTTCGGTCTCGTTACGCGTACAAGTCCCAGCCGCGTATTGCTTCGGTCTTGTTTTGCGTAGAGGTTCCAGCCGCGTATTGCTTCGGTCTCGTTACGCGTACAAGTCCCAGCCGCGTATTGCTTCGGTCTCGTTTTGCGTACAAGTTCCAGCCGCATGTTGCCCGGTCTCGTTATGCGTACAAGTTCCAGCCGCGTAATGCTTCGGTCTCGATATGCGTACAAGTCCCAGCCGCGTATTGTTTCGGTCTCGTTATGCGTACAAGTCCCAACCGTGTATTGCTTCGGTCTCGTGGAGCGTACAAGTTCCAGCCGCGTATTGCTTCGGTCTCGTTATGCGTGAAAGATCCAGCCGCGTATTGCTTCGGTCTCGTTTTGCGTACAAGTTCCAGCCGCATGTTGCCCGGTCTCGTTATGCGTACAAGTTCCAGCCGCGTATTGCTTCGGTCTCGTTATGCGTGAAAGATCCAGCCGCGTATTGCTTCGGTCTCGTTACGCGTACAAGTTCCAGCCGCGTATTGCTTCGGTCTCGTTATGCGTACAAGTTCCAGCCGCGTATTGCTTCGGTCTCGTTACGCGTACAAGTCCCAGCCGCGTATTGCTTCGGTCTTGTTTTGCGTAGAGGTTCCAGCCGCGTATTGCTTCGGTCTCGTTACGCGTACAAGTCCCAGCCGCGTATTGCTTCGGTCTCGTTTTGCGTACAAGTTCCAGCCGCATGTTGCCCGGTCTCGTTATGCGTACAAGTTCCAGCCGCGTAATGCTTCGGTCTCGATATGCGTACAAGTCCCAGCCGCGTATTGTTTCGGTCTCGTTATGCGTACAAGTCCCAACCGTGTATTGCTTCGGTCTCGTGGAGCGTACAAGTTCCAGCCGCGTATTGCTTCGGTCTCGTTATGCGTGAAAGATCCAGCCGCGTATTGCTTCGGTCTCGTTACGCGTACAAGTTCCAGCCGCGTATTGCTTCGGTCTCGTTACGCGTACAAGTCCCAGCCGCGTATTGCTTCGGTCTTGTTTTGCGTACAAGTTCCAGCCGCATGTTGCCTCGATCTCGTTATGCGTACAAGTTCCAGCCGCGTAATGCTTCGGTCTCGATATGCGTACAAGTTCCAGCCGCGTAATGCTTCGGTCTCGTTTGCGTGTAAGTTCCAGCCGCGTATTGCTTCGGTCTCGCGGAGCATACAAGTTCCAGCCACGTATTGGTTCGGTGTCGTCGCGCGAACAAGTTCCAGCAGCGCGTTGCTTCGGTCTCGTTATGCGTGCAAGTTCCAGCCGCGTATTGCTTCGGTCTCGTTATGCGTACAAGTCCCAGCCGCGTATTGCTTCGGTTTCGTCGAGCGAACAAGTTCCAGCAGCAAGTTGCTTCGGTCTCGTTATGCGTGCAAGTTCCAGCCGCGTATTCCTTCGGTCTGGTCGAGCGTGCAAGTTCCAGCCGCGTATAGCTTTGTTCTCGTTATGCGTACAAGTCCCTGCCGCGTATTGCTTCGGTCTCGTCGAGGGTACAAGTTCCAGCCGCGTATTGCTTTGGTCTCGTTTTGCGTACAAGTCCCAGCCGCGTCTTGCTTTGGTCTCGTTATGCGTACAAGTCCCAGCCGCGTATTGCTTCGGTCTCGTCGAGGGTACAAGTTCCAGCCGCGTATTGCTTCGGTCTCGTTATGCGTGCAAGATCCACCCGCGTATTGCTTCGGTCTCGTCGAGCGTACAAGTTCCAGCCGCGTATTGCTTCGGTCTCGAGGAGCGTACAAGTTCCAGCCGCGTATTGCTTCGGTGTCGTCGCGCGAACAAGTTCCAACAGCGTATTGCTTCGATCTCGTTATGCGTACAAGTTCCAGCAGCGTATTGCTTCGGTCTCGTTACGCGAACAAGTTCGAGCCGCGTATTGCTTCGGTCTCGTTATGCGTGTACGATCCAGCCGCGTATTGCTTCGGTCTCGTTATGCGTTCAAGTTTCAGCCGCGTGTTGCTTCGGTCTCGTTATGCGCACAAGTTCCAGCCGTGTCTTGCTTCGGTCTCATTATGCGTAGAGGTTCCAGCCGCGTATTGCTTCGGTCTCGTTACGCGTACAAGTCCCAGCCGCGTATTGCTTCGGTCTCGTTTTGCGTACAAGTTCCAGCCGCATGTTGCCCGGTCTCGTTATGCGTACAAGTTCCAGCCGCGTAATGCTTCGGTCTCGATATGCGTACAAGTGCCAGCCGCGTATTGTTTCGGTCTCGTTATGCGTACAAGTCCCAACCGTGTATTGCTTCGGTCTCGTGGAGCGTACAAGTTCCAGCCGCGTATTGCTTCGGTCTCGTTATGCGTGAAAGATCCAGCCGCGTATTGCTTCGGTCTCGTTACGCGTACAAGTTCCAGCCGCGTATTGCTTCGGTCTCGTTATGCGTACAAGTTCCAGCCGCGTATTGCTTCGGTCTCGTTACGCGTACAAGTCCCAGCCGCGTATTGCTTCGGTCTTGTTTTGCGTACAAGTTCCAGCCGCATGTTGCCTCGATCTCGTTATGCGTACAAGTTCCAGCCGCGTAATGCTTCGGTCTCGATATGCGTACAAGTTCCAGCCGCGTAATGCTTCGGTCTCGTTTGCGTGTAAGTTCCAGCCGCGTATTGCTTCGGTCTCGCGGAGCATACAAGTTCCAGCCACGTATTGGTTCGGTGTCGTCGCGCGAACAAGTTCCAGCAGCGCGTTGCTTCGGTCTCGTTATGCGTGCAAGTTCCAACAGCGTATTGCTTCGATCTCGTTATGCGTACAAGTTCCAGCAGCGTATTGCTTCGGTCTCGTTACGCGAACAAGTTCGAGCCGCGTATTGCTTCGGTCTCGTTATGCGTGTACGATCCAGCCGCGTATTGCTTCGGTCTCGTTATGCGTTCAAGTTTCAGCCGCGTGTTGCTTCGGTCTCGTTATGCGCACAAGTTCCAGCCGCGCAATGCTTCGGTCTCATTATGCGAACAAGTTCCAGCAGCGTATTGCTTCGGTCTCGTTACGCGTACAAGTTCCAGCCGCGTAATGCTTCGGTCTCGTTATGCGTAGAAGTTCCAGCCACGAATTGCTTCGGTCTCGTTATTCGTGCATGTTCCAGCCGCGTATTGCTTCGGTCTTGTGGAGCGTACAAGTTCCAGCCGCGTATTGCTTCGGTCTCGTCGAGCGGACAAGACACAGCCACGTATTGCTTCGGTCTCGTCGAGCGCACAAGTTCCAGCCGCGTATTGCTTCGGTCTCGTTATGCGTGCACGATCCAGCCGCGTATTGCTTCGGTCTCGTTATGCGTTCAAGTTTCAGCCGAGTGTTGCTTCGGTCTCGTTATGCGCACAAGTTCCAGCCGCGCAATGCTTCGGTCTCATTATGCGAACAAGTTCGAGCCGCGTATTGCTTCGGTCTCGTTAAGCGTACAAGTCCCAGCCGCGTAATGCTTCGGTCTCGTTATGCGTGCCAGTTCCAGCCGGGCATTGCTCCGGTCTCGTTTTGCGTACAAGTCCCAGCCGCGTATTCCTTCCGTCTCGTCGAGCGTAAAAGTGCCAGACGCGTATTGCTTCGGTCTCGTTATGCGTAGAAGTTCCAGCCACGAATTGCTTCGGTCACGTTAGGCGTGCAAGTTCCAGCCGCGTAATGCTTCGGTCTCGATATGCGTACAAGTCCCAGCCGCGTATTGCTTTGGTCTCGTTATGCGTACAAGTCCCAGCCGCGTAATGCTTCGGTCTCGTTATGCGTGCGAGTTCCAGCCGGGCATTGCTCCGGTCTCGTTTTGCGTACAAGTCCCAGCCGCGTATTCCTTCCGTCTCGTCGAGCGTAAAAGTGCCAGACGCGTATTTCTTCGGTCTCGTTATGCGTAGAAGTTCCAGCCACGAATTGCTTCGGTCACGTTAGGCGTGCAAGTTCCAGCCGCGTATTGCTTCGGTCTCGTTATGAGTACATGTTCCAGCCTCGTATTGCTTCGGTCTCGTTATGCGTTCAAGTTCCAGCCGCGTTATGCTTCGGTCTCGTTATGCGTGCAAGTTCCAGCCGCGTATTGCTTTGATCTCGTTATGCGTACAAGTCCCAGCCGCGTATTGCTTTGGTCTCGTTATGCGCACAAGTCCTAGCCGCGTAATCCTTCGGTCTCTTCGAGCGTTCAAGTTCCAGCCGCGTATTGCTTCGGTCTCGTTACGCGTACAAGTTCCAGCCGCGTATTGCTTCGGTCTCGTTATGCGTGCAAGTTCCAGCCGCGTATTGCTTCGGTCTCGTGGACCGTACAAGTTCCAGCCGCGCATTCCTTCGGTCTCGTCGAGCGTACAAGGCCCAGCCGCGTATTGCTTCGGTCTCGTCGAGCGTGCAAGTTCCAGCCGCGTATTGCTTCGGTCTCGTCGAGCGTACAAGACCCAGCCGCGTATTGCTTCGGTCTCGTTATGCGTACAAGTCCCAACCGTGGATTGCTTCGGTCTCGTGGAGCGTACAAGTTCCAGCCGCGTATTGCAGCGGTCTCGTCGGGAGAACAAGTTCCAGCAGCGCGTTGCTTTGGTCTCATCGAGCGTATAAGTCCCAGCCGCGTATTGCTTCGGTCTCGTTTCGCGTTCAAGTCCCAGCCGCGTATTCCTTCGGTCTCGTCGAGCGTACAAGTTCCAGCCGCGTATTGCTTCGATCTCGTCGAGCGTACAAGTCCCAGCCGCGTATTGCTTCGGTCTCGTCGAGCGTACAAGTCCCAGCCGTGTATTGCTTCGGTCTCGTGGAGCGAACAAGTCCCAGCCGCGTGTTGATTCGGTCTCGCTATGTGTACAAGTTCCAGCCGCGTTATGCTTCGGTCTCGTTATGCGTACAAGTTCCAGCAGCGCGTTTCTTCGGTCTCGTCTAGCGTACAAGTTCCAGCCGCGTATCGCTTCGGTCTCGTTGAGCGTACAAGTCCCAGCCGTGTATTGCTTCGGTCTCGTGGAGCTTACAAGTCCCAGCCGCGTATTGCTTCGGTATCGTCGCGCGAACAAGTTCCAGCCGCGTATTGCTTCGGTCTCGTTATGCGTGCAAGATCCACCCGCGTATTGCTTCGGTGTCGTCGCGCGAACAAGTTCCAGCAGCGTATTGCTTCGGTCTCGTTACGCGTACAAGTCCCAGCCGTGTATTGCTTCGGTCTCGTCGAGCGGTCAAGACACAGCCACGTATTGCTTCGGTCTCGTTATGCGTACAAGTCCCAGCCGCGTGTTGCTTCGGTCTCGTTATGCATGCAAGTTCCAGCCGCGTACTGCTTCGGTCTCGTCGAGGCTACATGTCCCAGCCGCGTATTGCTTTGGTCTCGTGATGCGTGCAAGTTCCAGCCGCGTATTGCTTCGGTCCCGTGGAGCGTACAAGTTCCAACCGCGTATTGCTTCGGTCTCGCCGAGCGGACAAGACACAGCCACGTATTGCTTCGGTCTCGTTATGCGTACAAGTCCCAGCCGCGTATTGCTTCGGTCTCGTGGAGCGTACAAGTCCCAGCCCCGTATTGCTTCGGTCTCGTCGAGCGCACAAGTTCCAGCCGCGTATTGCTTCGGTCTCGTTATGCGTGCAGGATCCAGCCGCGTATTGCTTCGGTCTCGTTATGCGTTCAAGTTTCAGCCGCGTGTTGCTTCGGTCTCGTTATGCGCACAAGTTCCAGCCGCGCAATGCTTCGGTCTCATTATGCGAACAAGTTCCAGCCGCGTATTGCTTCGGTCTCGTTACGCGTACAAGTTCCAGCCGCGTAATGCTTCGGTCTCGTTATGCGTAGAAGTTCCAGCCACGAATTGCTTCGGTCTCGTTATTCGTGCAAGTTCCAGCCGCGTATTGCTTCGGTCTTGTGGAGCGTACAAGTTCCAGCCGCGTATTGCTTCGGTCTCGTCGAGCGGACAAGACACAGCCACGTATTGCTTCGGTCTCGTCGAGCGCACAAGTTCCAGCCGCGTATTGCTTCGGTCTCGTTATGCGTGCACGATCCAGCCGCGTATTGCTTCGGTCTCGTTATGCGTTAAAGTTTCAGCCGCGTGTTGCTTCGGTCTCGTTATGCGCACAAGTTCCAGCCGCGCAATGCTTCGGTCTCATTATGCGAACAAGTTCCAGCCGCGTATTGCTTCGGTCTCGTTATGCGTACAAGTTCCAGCCGCGTAATGCTTCGGTCTCGTTATGCGTAGAAGTTCCAGCCACGAATTGCTTCGGTCTCGTTATTCGTGCAAGTTCCAGCCGCGTATTGCTTCGGTCTTGTGGAGCGTACAAGTTCCAGCCGCGTATTGCTTCGGTCTCGTCGAGCGGACAAGACACAGCCACGTATTGCTTCGGTCTCTTTATGCGTACAAGTCCCAGCCGCGTGTTGTTTCGGTCTCGTGGAGCGTACAAGTTCCAGCCGCGTAATGCTTCGGTCTCGTTGAGCGTAGTAGTTCCAGCCACGAATTCCTTCGGTCTCGTCGAGCGTACAAGTTCCAGCCGCGTAATGCTTCGGTCTCGTTATGCGTAGAAGTTCCAGCCACGAATTGCTTCGGTCACGTTATGCGTGCATGTTCCAGCCGCGTAATACTTCGGTCTCGTTATGCGTGCCAGTTCCAGCCGGGCATTGCTTCGGTCTCGTTATGCGTACAAGTCACAGCCGCGTATTCCTTCGGTCTCGTCGAGCGTACAAGTTCCAGCCGCGTATTGCTTCGATCTCGTTTTGCGTACAAGTCCCAGCCGCGTATTCCTTCGGTCTCGTCGAGCGTACAAGTTCCAGCCGTGTATTGCTTCGGTCTCGTGGAGCGAACAAGTCCCAGCCGCGTGTTGATTCGGTCTCGCTATGTGTACAAGTTCCAGCCGCGTTATGCTTCGGTCTCGTTATGCGTACAAGTTCCAGCAGCGCGTTTCTTCGGTCTCGTCTAGCGTACAAGTTCCAGCCGCGTATCGCTTCGGTCTCGTTACGCGTACAAGTCCCAGACGCGTATTGCTTTGGTCTCGTTATGCGTACAATTCCCAGCCGCGTATTACTTCGGTCCCGTTATGCGTGCAATTTCCAGCCGCGTATTGCTTCGGTCTCGTCGAGCGTACAAGAAACAGCCGCGTATTGCTTCGGTGTCGTTACGCGTACAAGTCCCAGCCGCGTATCGCTTCGGTCTCGTTGAGCGTACAAGTCCCAGCCGTGTATTGCTTCGGTCTCGTGGAGCTTACAAGTCCCAGCCGCGTATTGCTTCGGTATCGTCGCGCGAACAAGTTCCAGCCGCGTATTGCTTCGGTCTCGTTATGCGTGCAAGATCCACCCGCGTATTGCTTCGGTGTCGTCGCGCGAACAAGTTCCAGCAGCGTATTGCTTCGGTCTCGTTACGCGTACAAGTCCCAGCCGTGTATTGCTTCGGTCTCGTTGAGCGGTCAAGACACAGCCACGTATTGCTTCGGTCTCGTTATGCGTACAAGTCCCAGCCGCGTGTTGCTTCGGTCTCGTTATGCATGCAAGTTCCAGCCGCGTACTGCTTCGGTCTCGTCGAGGCTACATGTCCCAGCCGCGTATTGCTTTGGTCTCGTGATGCGTGCAAGTTCCAGCCGCGTATTGCTTCGGTCCCGTGGAGCGTACAAGTTCCAACCGCGTATTGCTTCGGTGTCGTCGCGCGAACAAATTCCAACAGCGTATTGCTTCGATCTCGTTATGCGTACAAGTTCCAGCAGCGTATTGCTTCGGTCTCGTTACGCGTACAAGTCCCAGCCGCGTATTGCTTTGGTCTCGTTATGCGTACAAGTCCCAGCCGCGTATTACTTCGGTCCCGTTATGCGTGCAAGTTCCAGCCGCGTATTGCTTCGGTCTCGTCGAGCGTACAAGACCCAGCCGCGTATTGCTTCGGTGTCGTTACGCGTACAAGTCCCAGCCGTGTAATGCTTCGGTCTCGTGGAGCGTACAAGTTCCAGCCACGTATTGCTTTGGTCTCGTTATGCGTACAAGTCCCGGCCGCGTATTCCTTCGGTCTCGTCGAGTGTACAAGTTCCAGCCGCGTATTGCTTCGGTCTCGTGGAGCGTACAAGTCCCAGCCCCGTATTGCTTCGGTCTCGTCGAGCGCACAAGTTCCAGCCGCGTATTGCTTCGGTCTCGTTATGCGTGCAGGATCCAGCCGCGTATTGCTTCGGTCTCGTTATGCGTTCAAGTTTCAGCCGCGTGTTGCTTCGGTCTCGTTATGCGTACAAGTCCCAGCCGCGTATTGCTTTGGTCTCGTTATGCGTACAAGTCCTAGCCGCGTAATCCTTCGGTCTCTTCGAGCGTTCAAGTTCCAGCCGCGTATTGCTTCGGTCTCGTTACGCGTACAAGTTCCAGCCGCGTATTGCTTCGGTCTCGTTATGCGTGCAAGTTCCAGCCGCGTATTGCTTCGGTCTCGTTACGCGTACAAGTCCCAGACGCGTATTGCTTTGGTCTCGTTATGCGTACAATTCCCAGCCGCGTATTACTTCGGTCCCGTTATGCGTGCAAGTTCCAGCCGCGTATTGCTTCGGTCTCGTCGAGCGTACAAGACCCAGCCGCGTATTGCTTCGGTGTCGTTACGCGTACAAGTCCCAGCCGTGTAATGCTTCGGTCTCGTGGAGCGTACAAGTTCCAGCCACGTATTGCTTTGGTCTCGTTATGCGTACAAGTCCCGGCCGCGTATTCCTTCGGTCTCGTCGAGTGTACAAGTTCCAGCCGCGTATTGCTTCGGTCTCGTGGAGCGTACAAGTCCCAGCCCCGTATTGCTTCGGTCTCGTCGAGCGCACAAGTTCCAGCCGCGTATTGCTTCGGTCTCGTTATGCGTGCAGGATCCAGCCGCGTATTGCTTCGGTCTCGTTATGCGTTCAAGTTTCAGCCGCGTGTTGCTTCGGTCTCGTTATGCGTACAAGTCCCAGCCGCGTATTGCTTTGGTCTCGTTATGCGTACAAGTCCTAGCCGCGTAATCCTTCGGTCTCTTCGAGCGTTCAAGTTCCAGCCGCGTATTGCTTCGGTCTCGTTACGCGTACAAGTTCCAGCCGCGTATTGCTTCGGTCTCGTTATGCGTGCAAGTTCCAGCCGCGTATTGCTTCGGTCTCGTGGACCGTACAAGTTCCAGCCGCGCATTCCTTCGGTCTCGTCGAGTGTACAAGTTCCAGCCGCGTATTGCTTCGGTCTCGTGGAGCGTACAAGTCCCAGCCCCGTATTGCTTCGGTCTCGTCGAGCGCACAAGTTCCAGCCGCGTATTGCTTTGGTCTCGTTATGCGTGCAGGATCCAGCCGCGTATTGCTTCGGTCTCGTTATGCGTTCAAGTTTCAGCCGCGTGTTGCTTCGGTCTCGTTATGCGTACAAGTCCCAGCCGCGTATTGCTTTGGTCTCGTTATGCGTACAAGTCCTAGCCGCGTAATCCTTCGGTCTCTTCGAGCGTTCAAGTTCCAGCCGCGTATTGCTTCGGTCTCGTTACGCGTACAAGTTCCAGCCGCGTATTGCTTCGGTCTCGTTATGCGTGCAAGTTCCAGCCGCGTATTGCTTCGGTCTCGTTATGCGTGCAGGATCCAGCCGCGTATTGCTTCGGTCTCGTTATGCGTTCAAGTTTCAGCCGCGTGTTGCTTCGGTCTCGTTATGCGTACAAGTCCCAGCCGCGTATTGCTTTGGTCTCGTTATGCGTACAAGTCCTAGCCGCGTAATCCTTCGGTCTCTTCGAGCGTTCAAGTTCCAGCCGCGTATTGCTTCGGTCTCGTTACGCGTACAAGTTCCAGCCGCGTATTGCTTCGGTCTCGTTATGCGTGCAAGTTCCAGCCGCGTATTGCTTCGGTCTCGTGGACCGTACAAGTTCCAGCCGCGCATTCCTTCGGTCTCGTCGAGTGTACAAGTTCCAGCCGCGTATTGCTTCGGTCTCGTGGAGCGTACAAGTCCCAGCCCCGTATTGCTTCGGTCTCGTCGAGCGCACAAGTTCCAGCCGCGTATTGCTTCGGTCTCGTTATGCGTGCAGGATCCAGCCGCGTATTGCTTCGGTCTCGTTATGCGTTCAAGTTTCAGCCGCGTGTTGCTTCGGTCTCGTTATGCGTACAAGTCCCAGCCGCGTATTGCTTTGGTCTCGTTATGCGTACAAGTCCTAGCCGCGTAATCCTTCGGTCTCTTCGAGCGTTCAAGTTCCAGCCGCGTATTGCTTCGGTCTCGTTACGCGTACAAGTTCCAGCCGCGTATTGCTTCGGTCTCGTTATGCGTGCAAGTTCCAGCCGCGTATTGCTTCGGTCTCGTGGACCGTACAAGTTCCAGCCGCGCATTCCTTCGGTCTCGTCGAGCGTACAAGGCCCAGCCGCGTATTGCTTCGGTCTCGTCGAGCGTGCAAGTTCCAGCCGCGTATTGCTTCGGTCTCGTCGAGCGTACAAGACCCAGCCGCGTATTGCTTCGGTCTCGTTATGCGTACAAGTCCCAACCGTGTATTGCTTCGGTCTCGTGGAGCGTACAAGTTCCAGCCGCGTATTGCAGCGGTCTCGTCGGGCGAACAAGTTCCAGCAGCGCGTTGCTTTGGTCTCGTCGAGCGTACAAGTCCCAGCCGCGTATTGCTTCGGTCTCGTTTCGCGTTCAAGTCCCAGCCGCGTATTCCTTCGGTCTCGTCGAGCGTACAAGTTCCAGCCGCGTATTGCTTCGATCTCGTCGAGCGTACAAGTCCCAGCCGCGTATTGCTTCGGTCTCGTCGAGCGTACAAGTCCCAGCCGTGTATTGCTTCGGTCTCGTGGAGCGAACAAGTCCCAGCCGCGTGTTGATTCGGTCTCGCTATGTGTACAAGTTCCAGCCGCGTTATGCTTCGGTCTCGTTATGCGTACAAGTTCCAGCAGCGCGTTTCTTCGGTCTCGTCTAGCGTACAAGTTCCGGCCGCGTATCGCTTCGGTCTCGTTGAGCGTACAAGTCCCAGCCGTGTATTGCTTCGGTCTCGTGGAGCTTACAAGTCCCAGCCGCGTATTGCTTCGGTATCGTCGCGCGAACAAGTTCCAGCCGCGTATTGCTTCGGTCTCGTTATGCGTGCAAGATCCACCCGCGTATTGCTTCGGTGTCGTCGCGCGAACAAGTTCCAGCCGCGTATTGCTTCGGTCTCGTTATGCGTGCAAGTTCCAGCCGCGTATTGCTTCGGTCTCGTCGAGCGGTCAAGACACAGCCACGTATTGCTTCGGTCTCGTTATGCGTACAAGTCCCAGCCGCGTGTTGCTTCGGTCTCGTTATGCGTGCAAGTTCCAGCCGCGTATTGCTTCGGTCTCGTCGAGCGTACAAGACCCAGCCGCGTATTGCTTCGGTGTCGTTACGCGTACAAGTCCCAGCCGTGTAATGCTTCGGTCTCGTGGAGCGTACAAGTTCCAGCCACGTATTGCTTTGGTCTCGTTATGCGTACAAGTCCCGGCCGCGTATTCCTTCGGTCTCGTCGAGTGTACAAGTTCCAGCCGCGTATTGCTTCGGTCTCGTGGAGCGTACAAGTCCCAGCCCCGTATTGCTTCGGTCTCGTCGAGCGCACAAGTTCCAGCCGCGTATTGCTTCGGTCTCGTTATGCGTGCAGGATCCAGCCGCGTATTGCTTCGGTCTCGTTATGCGTTCAAGTTTCAGCCGCGTGTTGCTTCGGTCTCGTTATGCGTACAAGTCCCAGCCGCGTATTGCTTTGGTCTCGTTATGCGTACAAGTCCTAGCCGCGTAATCCTTCGGTCTCTTCGAGCGTTCAAGTTCCAGCCGCGTATTGCTTCGGTCTCGTTACGCGTACAAGTTCCAGCCGCGTATTGCTTCGGTCTCGTTATGCGTGCAAGTTCCAGCCGCGTATTGCTTCGGTCTCGTGGACCGTACAAGTTCCAGCCGCGCATTCCTTCGGTCTCGTCGAGCGTACAAGGCCCAGCCGCGTATTGCTTCGGTCTCGTCGAGCGTGCAAGTTCCAGCCGCGTATTGCTTCGGTCTCGTCGAGCGTACAAGACCCAGCCGCGTATTGCTTCGGTCTCGTTATGCGTACAAGTCCCAACCGTGTATTGCTTCGGTCTCGTGGAGCGTACAAGTTCCAGCCGCGTATTGCAGCGGTCTCGTCGGGCGAACAAGTTCCAGCAGCGCGTTGCTTTGGTCTCGTCGAGCGTACAAGTCCCAGCCGCGTATTGCTTCGGTCTCGTTTCGCGTTCAAGTCCCAGCCGCGTATTCCTTCGGTCTCGTCGAGCGTACAAGTTCCAGCCGCGTATTGCTTCGATCTCGTCGAGCGTACAAGTCCCAGCCGCGTATTGCTTCGGTCTCGTCGAGCGTACAAGTCCCAGCCGTGTATTGCTTCGGTCTCGTGGAGCGAACAAGTCCCAGCCGCGTGTTGATTCGGTCTCGCTATGTGTACAAGTTCCAGCCGCGTTATGCTTCGGTCTCGTTATGCGTACAAGTTCCAGCAGCGCGTTTCTTCGGTCTCGTCTAGCGTACAAGTTCCGGCCGCGTATCGCTTCGGTCTCGTTGAGCGTACAAGTCCCAGCCGTGTATTGCTTCGGTCTCGTGGAGCTTACAAGTCCCAGCCGCGTATTGCTTCGGTATCGTCGCGCGAACAAGTTCCAGCCGCGTATTGCTTCGGTCTCGTTATGCGTGCAAGATCCACCCGCGTATTGCTTCGGTGTCGTCGCGCGAACAAGTTCCAGCAGCGTATTGCTTCGGTCTCGTTACGCGTACAAGTCCCAGCCGTGTATTGCTTCGGTCTCGTCGAGCGGTCAAGACACAGCCACGTATTGCTTCGGTCTCGTTATGCGTACAAGTCCCAGCCGCGTATTGCTTTGGTCTCGTTATGCGTACAATTCCCAGCCGCGTATTACTTCGGTCCCGTTATGCGTACAAGTCCCGGCCGCGTATTCCTTCGGTCTCGTCGAGTGTACAAGTTCCAGCCGCGTATTGCTTCGGTCTCGTGGAGCGTACAAGTCCCAGCCCCGTATTGCTTCGGTCTCGTCGAGCGCACAAGTTCCAGCCGCGTATTGCTTCGGTCTCGTTATGCGTGCAGGATCCAGCCGCGTATTGCTTCGGTCTCGTTATGCGTTCAAGTTTCAGCCGCGTGTTGCTTCGGTCTCGTTATGCGTACAAGTCCCAGCCGCGTATTGCTTTGGTCTCGTTATGCGTACAAGTCCTAGCCGCGTAATCCTTCGGTCTCTTCGAGCGTTCAAGTTCCAGCCGCGTATTGCTTCGGTCTCGTTACGCGTACAAGTTCCAGCCGCGTATTGCTTCGGTCTCGTTATGCGTGCAAGTTCCAGCCGCGTATTGCTTCGGTCTCGTGGACCGTACAAGTTCCAGCCGCGTATTCCTTCGGTCTCGTCGAGCGTACAAGGCCCAGCCGCGTATTGCTTCGGTCTCGTCGAGCGTGCAAGTTCCAGCCGCGTATTGCTTCGGTCTCGTCGAGCGTACAAGACCCAGCCGCGTATTGCTTCGGTCTCGTTATGCGTACAAGTCCCAACCGTGTATTGCTTCGGTCTCGTGGAGCGTACAAGTTCCAGCCGCGTATTGCAGCGGTCTCGTCGGGCGAACAAGTTCCAGCAGCGCGTTGCTTTGGTCTCGTCGAGCGTACAAGTCCCAGCCGCGTATTGCTTCGGTCTCGTTTCGCGTTCAAGTCCCAGCCGCGTATTCCTTCGGTCTCGTCGAGCGTACAAGTTCCAGCCGCGTATTGCTTCGATCTCGTCGAGCGTACAAGTCCCAGCCGCGTATTGCTTCGGTCTCGTCGAGCGTACAAGTCCCAGCCGTGTATTGCTTCGGTCTCGTGGAGCGAACAAGTCCCAGCCGCGTGTTGATTCGGTCTCGCTATGTGTACAAGTTCCAGCCGCGTTATGCTTCGGTCTCGTTATGCGTACAAGTTCCAGCAGCGCGTTTCTTCGGTCTCGTCTAGCGTACAAGTTCCGGCCGCGTATTGCTTCGGTCTCGTCGAGCGTACAAGACCCAGCCGCGTATTGCTTCGGTGTCGTTACGCGTACAAGTCCCAGCCGTGTAATGCTTCGGTCTCGTGGAGCGTACAAGTTCCAGCCACGTATTGCTTTGGTCTCGTTATGCGTACAAGTCCCGGCCGCGTATTCCTTCGGTCTCGTCGAGTGTACAAGTTCCAGCCGCGTATTGCTTCGGTCTCGTGGAGCGTACAAGTCCCAGCCGCGTGTTGTTTCGGTCTCGTGGAGCGTACAAGTTCCAGCCGCGTAATGCTTCGGTCTCGTTGAGCGTAGTAGTTCCAGCCACGAATTCCTTCGGTCTCGTCGAGCGTACAAGTTCCAGCCGCGTAATGCTTCGGTCTCGTTATGCGTAGAAGTTCCAGCCACGAATTGCTTCGGTCACGTTATGCGTGCATGTTCCAGCCGCGTAATACTTCGGTCTCGTTATGCGTGCCAGTTCCAGCCGGGCATTGCTTCGGTCTCGTTATGCGTACAAGTCCCAGCCGCGTATTCCTTCGGTCTCGTCGAGCGTACAAGTTCCAGCCGCGTATTGCTTCGATCTCGTTTTGCGTACAAGTCCCAGCCGCGTATTCCTTCGGTCTCGTCGAGCGTACAAGTTCCATCCGCGTATTGCTTCGGTCTCGTCGAGCGTACAAGTCCCAGCCGCGTATTGCTTTATTCTCGTAACGCGTACATGTCCCAGCCGCGTATTGCTTTGTTCTCGTTATGCGTACAAGTCACAGCCGCGTATTGCTTCGGCCTCGTCGAGCGTACAAGTCCCAGCCGCGTATTCCTTCGGTCTCGTCGATCGTAAAAGTGCCAGACGCGTATTGCTTCGGTCTCGTTATGTGTAGAAGTTCCAGCCACGAATTGCTTCAGTCATGTTAGGCGTGCAAGTTCCAGCCGCGTATTGCTTCGGTCTCGTTATGAGTACATGTTCCAGCCTCGTATTGCTTCGGTCTCGTTATGCGTTCAAGTTCCAGCCGCGTTATGCTTCGGTCTCGTTATGCGTGCAAGTTCCAGCCGCGTATTGCTTTGATCTCGTTATGCGTACAAGTCCCAGCCGCGTATTGCTTTGGTCTCGTTATGCGTACAAGTCCTAGCCGCGTAATCCTTCAGTCTCTTCGAGCGTTCAAGTTCCAGCCGCGTACTGCTTCGGTCTCGTTACGCGTACAAGTTCCAGCCGGATGTTGCTTCGGTCTCGTTATGCGTACAAGTTCCAGCCGCGTAATGCTTCGGTCTCGATATGCGTACAAGTCCCAGCCGCGTATTGCTTTGGTCTCGTTATGCGTACAAGTTCCAGCCGCGTAATGCTTCGGTCTCGATATGCGTACAAGTCCCAGCCGCGTATTGCTTTGGTCTCGTTATGCGTACAAGTCCCAGCCGCGTAATGCTTCGGTCTCGTTATGCGTGCCAGTTCCAGCCGCGTATTGCTTCGGTCCCGTGGAGCGTACAAGTCCCAGCCGCGTATTGCTTCGGTCTCGTCGAGCGCACAAGTTCCAGCCGCGTATTGTTTCGGTCTCGTCGAGCGTACAAGTCCCAGCCGCGTATTGCTTTATTCTCGTAACGCGTACATGTCCCAGCCGCGTATTGCTTTGTTCTCGTTATGCGTACAAGTCACAGCCGCGTATTGCTTCGGCCTCGTCGAGCGTACAAGTCCCAGCCGCGTATTCCTTCTGTCTCGTCGAGCGTACAAGTCCCTGCCGCGTATTGCTTTGTTCTCGTTCCGCGTACATGACCCAGCCGCGTATTGCTTCGGTCTCGTCGAGCGAACAATTTCCAGCAGCGCGATGCTTCGCTCTCGTTATTCGTGCAAGTTCCAGACGCGTACTTCGGTCTCGTTCCGCGTACAAGTCCCAGCCGAGTATTGCTTTGTTCTCGTTATGCGTACTAGTCCCAGCCGCGTTTGCTTCGGTCTCGTCGAGCGTAGAAGTTCCAGCCTCGTATTGCTTCGGTCTCGTGAAGCGTACAAGTTCCAGCCGCGTGTTGCTTCGGTCTCGTTACGCGTACAAGTCCCAGCCGCGAATTGCTTTGGTCTCGTTATGCGTACAAGTCCCAGCCGCGTATTCCTTCGGTTTCTTCGAGAATGCAAGTTCCACCCGCGTATTGCTTCGGTCTCGTTACGCGTACAAGTCCCAGCCGCGTATTGCTTTGTTCTCGTAACGCGTACATGTCCCAGCCGTGTATTGCTTTGTTCTCGTTATGCGTACAAGTCACAGCCGCGTATTGCTTCGGCCTCGTCGAGCGTACAAGTCCCAGCCGCGTAATCCTTCTGTCTCGTCGAGCGTACAAGTCCCTGCCGCGTATTGCTTTGTTCTCGTTCCGCGTACATGACCCAGCCGCGTATTGCTTCGGTCTCGTCGAGCGTACAAGTTCCAGCCGTGTATTGCTTCGGTCTCGTCGAGCGAACAAGTTCCAGCAGCGCGTTGCTTCGGTCTCGTTATGCGTGCAAGCTCCAGACGCGTACTGCTTCGGTCTCGTTACGCGTCCAACTCCCAGCCGCGTATTCCTTCGGTCTCGTTATGCGTACAATTCCCAGCCGTGTATTGCTTGGGTCTCGTTATGCGTACAAGTTCCAGCCGCGTATTGCTTCGGTACCGTTATGCGTTCAAGTGCCAGCCGTGAATTGCTTCGGTATCGTCGAGCATACAAGTTCCAGCAGCGTATTGCTTGGGTCTCGTTATGCGTACAAGTCCCAGCCGCGTATTGCTTCGGTCTCGTCGAGCGAACAAGTTCCAGCAGCGCGTTGCTTCGGTCTCGTTATGCGTGCAAGTTTCAGACGCGTATTGCTTCGGTACCGTTATGCGTACAAGCCCCAGCCGCGTATTCCTTCGGTCTCGCCGAGCGTACAAGTTCCACCCGCGTATTGCTTCGGTCTCATTATGCGTACAAGTTGCAGCCGTGAATTGCTTCGGTCTCGTTATGCGTACAAGTTCCAGCCGCGTATTGGTTCGGTCTCGTGGAACGTACAAGTCCCAGCCGCGTATTGCTTCGGTCTCGTCGAGCGAACAAGTTCCAGCAGCGCGTTGCGTCGGTCTCGTTATACGTGCAAGTTTCAGCCGCGTATTGCTTCGGTCTCGTTATGCGTACAAGTTCCAGCCGCGTATTGCTTCGGTCTCGTGGAACGTACAAGTCCCAGCCGCGTATTGCTTCGGTCTCGTCGAGCGTACAAGTTCCAGCCGCTTATTGCTTCGGTCTCGTCGAGCGTACAAGTCCCAGCCGCGAGTTGCTTCGGTCTCGTTATGCGAACAAGTCTCAGCCGTGAATTGCTTCGGTCTCGTCGAGCGAACAAGTTCCAGCAGCGCGTTGCGTCGGTCTCGTTATACGTGCAAGTTTCAGCCGCGTATTGCTTCGGTCTCGTTATGCGTACAAGTTCCAGCCGCGTATTGGTTCGGTCTCGTGGAACGTACAAGTCCCAGCCGCGTATTGCTTCGGTCTCGTCGAGCGTACAAGTTCCAGCCGCGTATTGCTTCGGTCTCGTCGAGCGTACAAGTTCCAGCCGCGTATTGCTTCGGTCTCGTTATGCGTGCACGATCCAGCCGCGTATTGCTTCGGTCTCGTTATGCGTACAAGTCCCAGCCGCGAGTTGCTTCGGTCTCGTTATGCATGCAAGTTCCAGCCGCGTACTGCTTCGGTCTCGTCGAGGCTACATGTCCCAGCCGCGTATTGCTTTGGTCTCGTTATGCGTACAAATCCCAGCCGTGTAATGCTTCGGTCTCGTGGAGCGTACAAGTTCCAGCCGCGTATTGCATCGGTCTCGTCGAGCGAACAAGTTCCAGCCGGGTATTGCTTCGGTCTCGTTATGCGAACAAGTTCCAGCCGCGTGTTGCTTCGGTATCGTCAGGCGTACAAGTGCCAGCCGCGTAATGCTTCGGTCTTGCTATGCGTAGAAGTTCCAGCCACGAATTGCTTGGGTCTCGTTATACGTGCAAGTTCCTGCCGCGTATTCCTTCGGTCTGGTCGAGCGTACAAGTTCCAGCCGCGTATTGCCTTGTTCTCGTTATGCGTACAAGTCCCAGCCGCGTACTGCTTCAGTATCGTTATGTGTACAAGTCCCAGCCGTGTCTTGCTTCGGTCTCGTTATTCGTACAAGTTCTAGCCGCGTGTTGCTTCGGTCTCGTGGAGCGTACAAGTCCCAGCCGCGTATTGCTTCGGTCTCGTCGAGCGCACAAGTTCCAGCCGCGTATTGCTTCGGTCTCGTTATGCGTGCACGATCCAGCCGCGTATTGCTTCGGTCTCGTTATGCGTACAAGTCCCAGCCGCGTATTACTTCGGTCCCGTTATGCGTGCAAGTTCCAGCCGCGTATTGCTTCGGTCTCGTCGAGCGGACAAGACACAGCCACGTATTGCTTCGGTCTCGTTATGCGTACAAGTCCCAGCCGCGTGTTGCTTCGGTCTCGTTATGCATGCAAGATCCAGCCGCGTACTGCTTCGGTCTCTTCGAGGCTACATGTCCCAGCCGCGTATTGCTTTGGTCTCGTCGAGCGAACAAGTTCCAGCAGCGAGTTGCTTTGGTCTCGTCGAGCGTACAAGTTCCAGCCGCGTATTGCTTCGGTCTCGTCGATCGTACAAGTCCCAGCCGCGTAATGATTCGGTCTGGTTATGCGTAGAAGTTCCAGCCACGAATTGCTTCGGTCACGTTATGCGTGCAAGTTCCAGCCGCGTAATGCTTCGGTCTGGTTATGCGTACAAGTGCCAGCCGCGTGTTGCTTCGGTCTCGTGGAGCATACAAGTTCCAGCCGCGTATTGGTTCGGTGTCGTCGAGCGAACAAGTTCCAGCAGCGTATTGCTTTGGTCTCGTCGAGCGTACAAGTTCCAGCCGCGTATTGCTTCGGTGTCGTCGAGCGAACAAGAGCCAGCCGCGTATTGCTTCGGTCTCGTTATGCGTACAAGTCCCAGCCGCGTGTTGCTTCGGTCTCGTTATGCATGCAAGATCCAGCCGCGTACTGCTTCGGTCTCGTCGAGGCTACATGTCCCAGCCGCGTATTGCTTTGGTCTCGTCGAGCGAACAAGTTCCAGCAGCGAGTTGCTTTGGTCTCGTCGAGCGTACAAGTTCCAGCCGCGTATTGCTTCGGTCTCGTCGAGCGTACAAGTCCCAGCCGCGTAATGATTCGGTCTGGTTATGCGTAGAAGTTCCAGCCACGAATTGCTTCGGTCACGTTATGCGTGCAAGTTCCAGCCGCGTAATGCTTCGGTCTGGTTATGCGTACAAGTTCCAGCCGCGTGTTGCTTCGGTCTCGTGGAGCATACAAGTTCCAGCCGCGTATTGGTTCGGTGTCGTCGAGCGAACAAGTTCCAGCAGCGTATTGCTTTGGTCTCGTCGAGCGTACAAGTTCCAGCCGCGTATTGCTTCGGTGTCGTCGAGCGAACAAGAGCCAGCCGCGTATTGCTTCGGTATCGTTATGCGTATAAGTCCCAGCCGCGTGTTGCTTCGGTCTCGTTATGCGTGCAAGTTCCAGCCGGGTAATGCTTCGGTCTCGTTATGCGTACAAGTCCCAGCCGCGTATTGCTTCGGTCTCGTTATGCGCACAAGTTCCAGCCGCGCAATACTTCGGTCTCGTTATGCGAACAAGTTCCAGCCGCGTATTGCATCGGTCTCGTTATGCGTACAAGTCCCGGCCGCGTATTCCTTCGGTCTCGTCGAGTGTACAAGTTCCAGCCGCGTATTGCTTCGGTGTCGTCGAGCGAACAAGTCCCAGCCGCGTATTGCTTCGGTATCGTTATGCGTACAAGTCCCAGCCGCGTGTTGCTTCGGTCTCGTGGAGCGTACAAGTTCCAGCCGCGTGTTGCTTCGGTATCGTCAAGCGTACAAGTTCCAGCCGGGTATTGCTTCGGTCTCGTTATGCGTACAAGTCCCGGCCGCGTATTCCTTCGGTCTCGTCGAGTGTACAAGTTCCAGCCGCGTATTGCTTCGGTGGCGTCGAGCGAACAAGTTCCAGCCGCGTGTTGCTTCGGTATCGTCAGGCGTACAAGTGCCAGCCGCGTAATGCTTCGGTCTTGCTATGCGTAGAAGTTCCAGCCACGAATGGCTTGTGTCTCGTTATACGTACAAGTTCCTGCCGCGTATTCCTTCGGTCTGGTCGAGCGTACAAGTTCCAGCCGCGTATTGCCTTGGTCTCGTTATGCGTACAAGTCCCAGCCGCGTACTGCTTCAGTATCGTTATGTGTACAAGTCCCAGCCGTGTCTTGCTTCGGTCTCGTTATTCGTACAAGTTCTAGCCGCGTGTTGCTTCGGTCTCGTGGAGCGTACAAGTCCCAGCCGCGTATTGCTTCGGTCTCGTCGAGCGCACAAGTTCCAGCCGCGTATTGTTTCGGTCTCGTCGAGCGTACATGACCCAGCCGCGTATTGCTTCGGTATCGTCGAGCGAACAATTTCCAGCCGCGCGTTGCTTCGGTCTCGTTATTCGTGCAAGTTCCAGACGCGTACTTCGGTCTCGTTCCGCGTACAAGTCCCAGCCGCGTATTGCTTTGTTCTCGTTAAGCGTACTAGTCCCAGCCGCGTTTGCTTCGGTCTCGTCGAGCGTAGAAGTTCCAGCCTCGTATTGCTTCGGTCTCGTCGAGCGTACAAGTTCCAGCCGCGCATTGCTTCGGTATCGTTATGCGTACAAGTCCCAGCCGCGTGTTGCTTCGGTCTCGTTATGCGTACAAGTTCCAGCCGCGTATTTCTTCGGTCTCGTCGGGGGTACAAGTTCCAGCCGCGTATTGCTTTGGTCTCGTTATGCGTACAAGTTCCAGCCGCGTAATGCTTCGGTCTCGTTATGCGTGCAAGTTCCAGCCGCGTATGGCTTCGGTATCGTTATGCGTACAAGTCCCAGCCGCGTGTTGCTTCGGTCTCGTGGAGCGTACAAGTTCCAGCCGCGTATTTCTTCGGTCTCGTCGGGGGTACAAGTTCCAGCCGCGTATTGCTTTGGTCTCGTTATGCGTACAAGTTCCAGCCGCGTAATGCTTCGGTCTCGTTATGCGTGCAAGTTCCAGCCGCGTATGGCTTCGGTCTCGTTATGCGTGCAAGTTCCAGCCGCGTAATGCTTCAGTCTCGTTACGCGTGCAAGTTCCAGCCGCGTATTGCTTCGGTCTCGTCAAGCGTACAAGTTGCAGCCGGATAATGCTCCGGTCTCGTTATGCGTGCAAGTTCCAGCCGCGCATTGCTTCGGTCTCGTCAAGCGTACAAGTTCCAGCCGGGTGTTGCTTCGGTCTCGTTATGCGTACAAGTTCCAGCCGCGTAATGCTTCGGTCTCGTTATGCGTACAAGTTCCAGCAGCGCGTTGCTTCGGTCTCGTTATGCGTGCAAGTTCCAGCCGCGTATTTCTTCGGTTTCGTCGAGCGTACAAGTTCCAGCCGCGTATTGCTTCGGTCTCGTCGAGCGTACAGGTCCCAGCCGCGTATTGCTTTGGTCTCGTTATGCGTACAAGTCCCAGCCGCGTATTGCTTCGGTATCGTTATGCGTACAAGTCCCAGCCGCGTGTTGCTTCGGTCTTGTTATGCGTACAAGTTCCAGCCGCGCGTTGCTTCGGTCTCGTTATGCGTACAGGTCCCAGTCGCGGAATCCTTCGGTCTCTTCGATCGTACAAGTTCCAGCCGCGTATTGCTTCGGTCTCGTTACGCGTACAAGTTCCAGCCGCGTATTGCCCCGGTGTCGTAACGCGTGCAAGTTCCAGCCGCGTATTGCATCGGTTTCGTCGAGCGAACAAGTTCCAGCCGAGTATTGCTTCGGTTTCGTCGAGCGAACAAGTTCCACCCGAGTATTGCTTCGGTTTTGTCGAGCGTACAAGTCCCAGCCGCGTATTGCTTCGGTCTCGTCGAGCGTACAAGTTCCAGCCGCGTATTGCTTCGGTATCGTTATGCGTACAAATCCCAGCCGCGTGTTGCTTCGGTCTCGTTGTGCGTACAAGTTCCAGCCGCGTATTGCTTCGGTCTCGTTACGCGTACAAGTTCCAGCCGCGTATTGCTTCGGTCTCGTCGAGCGAACAAGTTCCAGCAGCGCGTTGCTTCGGTCTCGTTATGCGTGCAAGTTCCAGACGCGTATTGCTTCGGTACCGTTATGCGTACAAGCCCCAGCCGCGTATTCCTTCGGTCTCGCCGAGCGTATAAGTTCCAGCAGCGTATTGCTTCGGTCTCGTTACGCGTACAAGTTCCAGCCGCGTATTGCCCCGGTGTCGTAACGCGTGCAAGTTCCAGCCGCGTATTGCATCGGTTTCGTCGAGCGAACAAGTTCCAGCCGAGTATTGCTTCGGTTTCGTCGAGCGTACAAGTCCCAGCCGCGTATTGCTTCGGTCTCGTGGAGCATACAAGTTCCAGCCGCGTATTGCTTCGGTCTCGTCGAGCGTACACGTCCCAACCGTGTATTGCTTCGGTCACGTGGAGCGTTCAAGTTCCAGCCGCGTATTGCTTTGTTCTCGTTATGCGTACAAGTCGCAGCCGCGTATTCCTTCGGTCTCTTCGAGCGTATAAGTTCCAGCCGCGTATTGCTTCGGTCTCGTTACGCGTAAAAGTTCCAGCCGCGTATTGCTTCGGTTTCGTCGAGCGAACAAGTTCCACCCGAGTATTGCTTCGGTTTTGTCGAGCGTACAAGTCCCAGCCGCGTATTGCTTCGGTCTCGTCGAGCGTACAAGTTCCAGCCGCGTATTGCTTCGGTATCGTTATGCGTACAAATCCCAGCCGCGTGTTGCTTCGGTCTCGTTGTGCGTACAAGTTCCAGCCGCGTATTGCTTCGGTCTCGTTACGCGTACAAGTTCCAGCCGCGTATTGCTTCGGTCTCGTCGAGCGAACAAGTTCCAGCAGCGCGTTGCTTCGGTCTCGTTATGCGTGCAAGTTCCAGACGCGTATTGCTTCGGTACCGTTATGCGTACAAGCCCCAGCCGCGTATTCCTTCGGTCTCGCCGAGCGTATAAGTTCCAGCAGCGTATTGCTTTGTTCTAGTTATGCGTTCAACTCCCAGCCGCGTATTGCTTCGGTCTCGTTGCGCGTACAAGTCCCAGCCATGTATTGCTTCGGTCTCGTCGAGCGTACAAGTTCCAGCAGCGTATTGCTTCGGTGTCGTTATGCGTACATGTCCCAGCCGCGTATTGCTTTGTTCTCGTTATGCATTCAAGTCGCAGCCGCGTATTCCTTCGGTCTCGTCGAGCGTACACGTTCCAGCCGCGTATTGCTTCGATCTCGTCGAGCGTACAAGTCCCAGCCGCGTATTGCTTCGGTCTCGTCGAGCGTACAAGTCCCAGCCGTGTATTGCTTCGGTCTCGTGGAGCGAACAAGACCCAGCCGCGTGTTGATTCGGTCTCGCTATGTGTACAAGTTCCAGCCGCGTAATGCTTCGGTCTCGTTATGCGTACAAGTTCCACAAGCGCGTTTCTTCGTTCTCGTCTAGCGTACAAGTTCCAGCCGCGTATTGCTTCGGTCTCGTTGAGCGTACAAGTCCCAGCCGTGTATTGCTTCGGTCTCGTGGAGCTTACAAGTCCCAGCCGCGTATTGCTTCGGTATCGTCGCGCGAACAAGTTCCAGCCGCGTTTTGCTTCGGTCTCGTTATGCGTGCAAGATCCACCCGCGTATTGCTTCGGTCTCGTCGAGCGTACAAGTTCCAGCCGCGTATTGCTTCGGTCCCGTGGAGCGTACAAGTTCCAACCGCGTATTGCTTCGGTGTCGTCGCGCGAACAAATTCCAACAGCGTATTGCTTCGATCTCGTTATGCGTACAAGTTCCAGCAGCGTATTGCTTCGGTCTCGTTACGCGTACAAGTCCCAGCCGCGTATTGCTTTGGTCTCGTTATGCGTACAAGTCCCAGCCGCGTAATACTTCGGTCCCGTTATGCGTGCAAGTTCCAGCCGCGTATTGCTTCGGTCTCGTCGAGCGTACAAGACCCAACCGCGTATTGCTTCGGTCTCGTTACGCGTACAAGTCCCAGCCGTGTAATGCTTCGGTCTCGTGGAGCGTACAAGTTCCAGCCACGAATTGCTTGGGTCTCGTTATACGTGCAAGTTCCTGCCGCGTATTCCTGCGGTCTGGTCGAGCGTACAAGTTCCAGCCGCGTATTGCCTTGGTCTCGTTATGCGTACAAGTCCCAGCCGCGTACTGCTTCAGTATCGTTATGTGTACAAGTCCCAGCCGTGTCTTGCTTCGGTCTCGTTATTCGTACAAGTTCTAGCCGCCTGTTGCTTCGGTCTCGTGGAGCGTACAAGTCCCAGCCGCGTATTGCTTCGGTCTCGTCGAGCGCACAAGTTCCAGCCGCGTATTGTTTCGGTCTCGTCGAGCGTACAAGTCCCAGCCGCGTATTGCTTTATTCTCGTAACGCGTACATGTCCCAGCCGCGTATTGCTTTGTTCTCGTTATGCGTACAAGTCCCAGCCGCGTATTCCTTCGGTTTCTTCGAGAATGCAAGTTCCACCCGCGTATTGCTTCGGTCTCGTTACGCGTACAAGTCGCAGACGCGTATTGCTTTGTTCTCGTAACGCGTACATGTCCCAGCCGTGTATTGCTTTGTTCTCGTTATGCGTACAAGTTCCAGCCGCGTATTGCTTTGGTCTCGTTATGCGTACAAGTTCCAGCCGCGTAATGCTTCAGTCTCGTTACGCGTGCAAGTTCCAGCCGCGTATTGCTTCGGTCTCGTCAAGCGTACAAGTTGCAGCCGGATAATGCTTCGGTCTCGTTATGCGTGCAAGTTCCAGCCGCGTATTGCTTCGGTCTCGTCAAGCGTACAAGTTCCAGCCGGGTGTTGCTTCGGTCTCGTTATGCGTACAAGTTCCAGCCGCGTAATGCTTCGGTCTCGTTATGCGTACAAGTTCCAGCAGCGCGTTGCTTCGGTCTCGTTATGCGTGCAAGTTCCAGCCGCGTATTTCTTCGGTTTCGTCGAGCGTACAAGTTCCAGCCGCGTATTGCTTCGGTCTCGTCGAGCGTACAGGTCCCAGCAGCGTATTGCTTCGGTCTCGTTACGCGTACAAGTTCCAGCCGCGTATTGCCCCGGTCTCGTAACGCGTACAAGTTCCAGCCGCGTGTTGCATCGGTTTCGTCGAGCGAACAAGTTCCAGCCGAGTATTGCTTCGGTTTCGTCGAGCGTACAGGTCCCAGCAGCGTATTGCTTCGGTCTCGTTACGCGTACAAGTCCCAGCCGCGTATTCCTTCGGTCTCGTCGAGCGTACAAGTTCCAGCCGCGTAATGCTTCGGTCTCGTTATGCGTAGAAGTTCCAGCCACGAATTGCTTCGGTTTCGTTATGCGTGCAAGTTCCACCCGCGTAATGCTTCGGTCTCGTTATGCGTGCAAGCTCCAGCTGCGTATGGCTTCGGTCTCGTTATGCGTGCAAGTTCCAGCCGCGTAATGCTTCGTCTCGTTACGCGTGCAAGTTCCAGCCGCGTATTGCTTCGGTCTCGTCAAGCGTACAAGTTCCAGCCGCGTAATGCTTCGGTCTCGTTATGCGTAGAAGTTCCAGCCACGAATTGCTTCGGTTTCGTTATGCGTGCAAGTTCCACCCGCGTAATGCTTCGGTCTCGTTATGTGTGCAAGTTCCAGCCGCGTATGGCTTCGGTCTCGTTATGCGTGCAAGTTCCAGCCGCGTAATGCTTCGTCTCGTTACGCGTGCAAGTTCCAGCCGCGTATTGCTTCGGTCTCGTCAAGCGTACAAGTTCCAGCCGCGTAATGCTTCGGTCTCGTTATGCGTAGAAGTTCCAGCCACGAATTGCTTCGGTTTCGTTACGCGTGCAAGTTCCAGCCGCGTATTGCTTCGGTCTCGTTATGCGTACAAGTTCCAGCAGCGCGTTTCTTCGGTCTCGTCTAGCGTACAAGTTCCAGCCGCGTATTGCTTCGATCTCGTCGAGCGTACAAGTCCCAGCCGCGTATTGCTTCGGTCTCGTCGAGCGTACAAGTCCCAGCCGTGTATTGCTTCGGTCTCGTGGAGCGAACAAGTCCCAGCCGCGTGTTGATTCGGTCTCGCTATGTGTACAAGTTCCAGCCGCGTAATGCTTCGGTCTCGTTATGCGTACAAGTTCCAGCCGCGCATTCCTTCGGTCTCGTCGAGCGTACAAGGCCCAGCCGCGTATTGCTTCGGTCTCGTCGATCGTGCAAGTTCCTGCCGCGTATTCCTTCGGTCTGGTCGAGCGTACAAGTTCCAGCCGCGTATTGCCTGGGTCTCGTTATGCGTACAAGTCCCAGCCGCGTACTGCTTCAGTATCGTTATGTGTACAAGTCCCAGCCGCGTATTGCTTCGGTCTCGTCGAGCGTACAAGTTCCAGCCGTGTATTGCTTCGGTCTCGTCGAGCGAACAAGTTCCAGCAGCGCGTTGCTTCGGTCTCGTTATGCGTGCAAGCTCCAGACGCGTATTGCTTCGGTCTCGTTACGCGTCCAACTCCCAGCCGCGTATTCCTTCGGTCTCGTTATGCGTACAATTCCCAGCCGTGTTTTGCTTGGGTCTCGTTATGCGTACAAGTTCCAGCCGCGTATTGCTTCGGTACCGTTATGCGTACAAGTGCCAGCCGCGTATTGCTTCGGTGTCGTCGAGCGAACAAGTCCCAGCCGCGTATTGCTTCGGTATCGTTATGCGTACAAGTCCCAGCCGCGTGTTGCTTCGGTCTCGTGGAGCGTACAAGTTCCAGCCGCGTGTTGCTTCGGTATCGTCAAGCGTACAAGTTCCAGCCGGGTATTGCTTCGGTCTCGTTATGCGTACAAGTCCCGGCCGCGTATTCCTTCGGTCTCGTCGAGTGTACAAGTTCCATCCGCGTATTGCTTCGGTGGCGTCGAGCGAACAAGTTCCAGCCGCGTGTTGCTTCGGTATCGTCAGGCGTACAAGTGCCAGCCGCGTAATGCTTCGGTCTTGCTATGCGTAGAAGTTCCAGCCACGAATTGCTTGGGTCTCGTTATACGTGCAAGTTCCTGCCGCGTATTCCTGCGGTCTGGTCGAGCGTACAAGTTCCAGCCGCGTATTGCCTTGGTCTCGTTATGCGTACAAGTCCCAGCCGCGTACTGCTTCAGTATCGTTATGTGTACAAGTCCCAGCCGTGTCTTGCTTCGGTCTCGTTATTCGTACAAGTTCTAGCCGCCTGTTGCTTCGGTCTCGTGGAGCGTACAAGTCCCAGCCGCGTATTGCTTCGGTCTCGTCGAGCGCACAAGTTCCAGCCGCGTATTGTTTCGGTCTCGTCGAGCGTACAAGTCCCAGCCGCGTATTGCTTTATTCTCGTAACGCGTACATGTCCCAGCCGCGTATTGCTTTGTTCTCGTTATGCGTACAAGTCCCAGCCGCGTATTCCTTCGGTTTCTTCGAGAATGCAAGTTCCACCCGCGTATTGCTTCGGTCTCGTTACGCGTACAAGTCGCAGACGCGTATTGCTTTGTTCTCGTAACGCGTACATGTCCCAGCCGTGTATTGCTTTGTTCTCGTTATGCGTACAAGTTCCAGCCGCGTATTGCTTTGGTCTCGTTATGCGTACAAGTTCCAGCCGCGTAATGCTTCAGTCTCGTTACGCGTGCAAGTTCCAGCCGCGTATTGCTTCGGTCTCGTCAAGCGTACAAGTTGCAGCCGGATAATGCTTCGGTCTCGTTATGCGTGCAAGTTCCAGCCGCGTATTGCTTCGGTCTCGTCAAGCGTACAAGTTCCAGCCGGGTGTTGCTTCGGTCTCGTTATGCGTACAAGTTCCAGCCGCGTAATGCTTCGGTCTCGTTATGCGTACAAGTTCCAGCAGCGCGTTGCTTCGGTCTCGTTATGCGTGCAAGTTCCAGCCGCGTATTTCTTCGGTTTCGTCGAGCGTACAAGTTCCAGCCGCGTATTGCTTCGGTCTCGTCGAGCGTACAGGTCCCAGCAGCGTATTGCTTCGGTCTCGTTACGCGTACAAGTTCCAGCCGCGTATTGCCCCGGTCTCGTAACGCGTACAAGTTCCAGCCGCGTGTTGCATCGGTTTCGTCGAGCGAACAAGTTCCAGCCGAGTATTGCTTCGGTTTCGTCGAGCGTACAGGTCCCAGCAGCGTATTGCTTCGGTCTCGTTACGCGTACAAGTCCCAGCCGCGTATTCCTTCGGTCTCGTCGAGCGTACAAGTTCCAGCCGCGTAATGCTTCGGTCTCGTTATGCGTAGAAGTTCCAGCCACGAATTGCTTCGGTTTCGTTATGCGTGCAAGTTCCACCCGCGTAATGCTTCGGTCTCGTTATGCGTGCAAGCTCCAGCTGCGTATGGCTTCGGTCTCGTTATGCGTGCAAGTTCCAGCCGCGTAATGCTTCGTCTCGTTACGCGTGCAAGTTCCAGCCGCGTATTGCTTCGGTCTCGTCAAGCGTACAAGTTCCAGCCGCGTAATGCTTCGGTCTCGTTATGCGTAGAAGTTCCAGCCACGAATTGCTTCGGTTTCGTTATGCGTGCAAGTTCCACCCGCGTAATGCTTCGGTCTCGTTATGTGTGCAAGTTCCAGCCGCGTATGGCTTCGGTCTCGTTATGCGTGCAAGTTCCAGCCGCGTAATGCTTCGTCTCGTTACGCGTGCAAGTTCCAGCCGCGTATTGCTTCGGTCTCGTCAAGCGTACAAGTTCCAGCCGCGTAATGCTTCGGTCTCGTTATGCGTAGAAGTTCCAGCCACGAATTGCTTCGGTTTCGTTACGCGTGCAAGTTCCAGCCGCGTTTTGCTTCGGTCTCGAGGAGCGTACAAGTCCCAGCCGCGCATTGCTTCGGTCTCGCCGAGCGTACAGGTCCCAGCCGCGTATTGCTTTGGTCTCGTTATGCGTACAAGTTCCAGCCGCGTATTGCTTCGGTTTCGTCGAGCGTACAAGTTCCAGCCGCGTATTGCTTCGGTCTCGTCGAGCGTACAGGTCCCAGCCGCGTATTGCTTTGGTCTCGTTATGCGTACAAGTTCCAGCCGCGTGTTGCTTCGGTCTCGTTATGCGTACAGGTCGCAGTCGCGGAATCCTTCGGTCTCTTCGATCGTACAAGTTCCAGCCGCGTATTGCTTCGGTCTCGTTACGCGTACAAGTTCCAGCCGCGTATTGCCCCGGTGTCGTAACGCGTACAAGTTCCAGCCGCGTATTGCATGGGTTTCGTCGAGCGAACAAGTTCCAGCCGAGTATTGGTTCGGTTTCGTCGAGCGTACAAGTCCCAGCCGCGTATTGCTTCGGTCTCGTTTAGCATACAAGTTCCAGCCGCGTATTGCTTCGGTCTCGTCGAGCGTACAAGTTCCAGCCGCGTATTGCTTCGGTCTCGTCAAGCGTACAAGTTCCAGCCGGGTGTTGCTTCGGTCTCGTTATGCGTACAAGTCCCAGCCGCGTATTCCTTCGGTCTCGTCGAGCGTACAAGTTCCAGCCGCGTAATGCTTCGGTCTCGTTATGCATAGAAGTTCCAGCCACGAATTGCTTCGGTTTCGTTATGCGTGCAAGTTCCACCCGCGTAATGCTTCGGTCTCGTTATGCGTGCAAGTTCCAGCCGCGTATGGCTTCGGTCTCGTTATGCGTGCAAGTTCCAGCCGCGTAATGCTTCGTCTCGTTACGCGTGCAAGTTCCAGCCGCGTATTGCTTCGGTCTCGTCAAGCGTACAAGTTCCAGCCGGGTGTTGCTTCGGTCTCGTTATGCGTACAAGCCCCAGCCGCGTATTCCTTCGGTCTCGTCGAGCGTACAAGTTCCAGCCGCGTTTTGCTTCGGTCTCGTTATGCGTACAAGTTCCAGCCGCGTAATGCTTCGGTCTCGATATGCGTACAAGTTCCAGCAGCGCGTTGCTTCGGTCTCGTTATGCGTGCAAGTTCCAGCCGCGTATTTCTTCGGTTTCGTCGAGCGTACAGGTTCCAGCCGCGTATTGCTTCGGTCTCGTCGAGCGTACAGGTCCCAGCCGCGTATTGCTTCGGTCTCGTTAAGCGTACAAGTTCCAGCCGGGTGTTGCTTCGGTCTCGTTATGCGTACAAGTCCCAGCCGCGTATTCCTTCGGTCTCGTCGAGCGTACAAGTTCCAGCCGCGTAATGCTTCGGTCTCGTTATGCGTAGAAGTTCCAGCCACGAATTGCTTCGGTTTCGTTATGCGTGCAAGTTCCACCCGCGTAATGCTTCGGTCTCGTTATGCGTGCAAGCTCCAGCTGCGTATGGCTTCGGTCTCGTTATGCGTGCAAGTTCCAGCCGCGTAATGCTTCGTCTCGTTACGCGTGCAAGTTCCAGCCGCGTATTGCTTCGGTCTCGTCAAGCGTACAAGTTCCAGCCGCGTAATGCTTCGGTCTCGTTATGCGTAGAAGTTCCAGCCACGAATTGCTTCGGTTTCGTTATGCGTGCAAGTTCCACCCGCGTAATGCTTCGGTCTCGTTATGTGTGCAAGTTCCAGCCGCGTATGGCTTCGGTCTCGTTATGCGTGCAAGTTCCAGCCGCGTAATGCTTCGTCTCGTTACGCGTGCAAGTTCCAGCCGCGTTTTGCTTCGGTCTCGAGGAGCGTACAAGTCCCAGCCGCGCATTGCTTCGGTCTCGCCGAGCGTACAGGTCCCAGCCGCGTATTGCTTTGGTCTCGTTATGCGTACAAGTTCCAGCCGCGTATTGCTTCGGTCTCGTCGAGCGTACAAGTCACAGCCGCGTATTGCTTTGATCTCGTTATGCGTACAAGTTCCAGCCGCGTGTTTCTTCGGTCTCGTTATGGGTACAAGTTCCAGCCGCGTAATGCTTCGGTCTTGTTATTAGTACAAGTTCCAGCCGGGTATTGCTTCGGTCTCGTTATGCGTGCAAGTTCCAGCCGCATATTGCTTCGGTCTCGTTATGCGTGCAAGTCCCAGCCGCGTATTGTTTTATTCTCGTTATGCGTACAAGGCCCAGCCGCGTATTGCTACTGTCTCGTCGAGCGTACAGGTTCCAGCCGCGTATTGCTTCGGTCTCGTTATGCGTACAAGTCCCAGCCGCGTATTGTTTTATTCTCGTTATGCGTGCAAGGTCCAGCCGCGTATTGCTACGGTCTCGTCGAGCGTACAAGTCCCAGCCGCGTATTGTTCTATTCTCGTTATGCGTACAAGGCCCTGCCGCGTATTGCTACGGTCTCGTCGAGCGTACAAGTTCCAGCTGCCCGTTGCTTCGGTGTCGTTATGCGTGCAAGTTCCAGCCGCGTATTGCTTCGGTCTTGTCGAGCGTACAAGTTCCAGCCGCGCGTTGCTTCGGTCTCGTCGAGCGTCCAAGTCCCAGCCGCGTATTGCTTCGGTCTCGTTATGCGCGCAAGTCCCAGCCGCGAATTACTTCGGTCTCGCTATGCGTGCAAGTACCAGCCGCGTATTGCTTCGGTCTCGTCGAGCGTACAAGTTCCAGCCGCACGTAGCTTCGGTCGCGTTATGCGTGCATGTTCCAGCCGCGTATTGCTTCGGTCTCGTCAAGCGTACAAGTTCCAGCCGGGTATTGCTTCGGTCTCGTTATGCGTACAACTCCCAGCCGCGTAATGATTCGGTCTCGTTATGCGCGCAAGTCCCAGCCGCGAATTGCTACGGTCTCGCTATGCGTGCAAGTTCCAGCCGCGTAATGCTTCGGTCTCGTTATGCGCGCAAGTCCCAGCCGCGAATTACTTCGGTCTCGCTATGCCTGCAAGTTCCAGCCGCGTATTGCTTCGGTCTCGTCGAGCGTACAAGTTCCAGCAGCGTATTGCTTGGGTGTCGTTATGCGTACATGTCCCAGCCGCGTGTTGCTTCGGTCTCGTTAGGCATACAAGTTCCAGCCGCGTAATGCTTCGGTCTCGCTATGCGTACAAGTCCCAGCCGCGTGTTCCTTCGGTCTCGTCGAGCGTACAAGTTCCAGCCGCATATTGCTTCGGTCTCGTAGAGCGTACAAGTTCCAGCCGCGTATTGCTTCGGTCTCGTGGAACGTACAAGTCCCAGCCGCGAATTACTTCGGTCTCGCTATGCGTGCAAGTTCCAGCCGCGTATTGCTTCGGTCTCGTCGAGCGTACAAGTTCCAGCCGCGTATTGCTTCGGTCTCGTTATGCGTACAAGTCCCAGCCGCGTATTCCTTCGGTCTCGTCGAGCGTACAAGTTCCAGCCGCATATTGCTTCGGTCTCGTAGAGCGTACAAGTTCCAGCCGCGTATTGCTTCGGTCTCGTCGAGCGTACAACTTCCAGCCGCGTATTGCTTTGTTCTTGTTCTGCGTACAAGTCCCAGCCGCGTATTGCTTCGGTCTCGTTATGCGCACATTTTCCATCAGTGTATTGCTCCGATCTCCTTATGCGTACATGTTCCAGCCGTGTATTTCGTCGGTCTCGTTATGCGTACAAGTTCCAGCCGCATGTTGCTTCGGACTCGTTATGCGTACAAGTTCCAGCCGCGTAATGCTTCGGTCTCGTTATGCGTGCTAGTTCCAGCCGCGTATTTCTTCGGTCTCGTCGGGGGTACAAGTTCCAGCCGCGTATGGCTTCGGTCTCGTTATGCGTGCAAGTTCCAGCCGAGTAATGCTTCAGTCTCGTTACGCGTGCAAGTTCCAGCCGCGTATTGCTTCGGTCTCGTTATGCGTACAAGTCCCAGCCGTGTATTGCTTCCGTCTCGTCGAGCGTACAAGTCCCAGCCGCGTATTGCTCCGGTCGCGTTATGCGTACAAGTTCCAGCCGTGTATTTCGTCGGTCTCGTTATGCGTACAAGTTCCAGCCGCATGTTGCTTCGGACTCGTTATGCGTACAAGTTCCAGCCGCGTAATGCTTCGGTCTCGTTATGCGTGCTAGTTCCAGCCGCGTAATGCTTCGGTCTCGTTATGCGTGCAAGTTCGAGCCGCGTATTGCTTCGGTCTCGTCAAGCGAACAAGTCCCAGCCGTGTCTTGCTTCGGTCTCGTTATGCGTACAAGTTCCAGCCGTGTATTGCTTCGGTCTCGTCGAGCGTACAAGTCCCAGACGCGTATTGCTCCGGTCGCGTTATGCGTACAAGTTCCAGCCATGTATTACGTCGGTCTCGTTATGCGTACAAGATCCAGCCGCGTGTTGCTTCGGACTCGTTATGCGTGCAAGTTCCAGCCGCGTAATGCTTCGGTCTCGTTATGCGTATAAGTTCCAGCAGCGTATTGCTTCGGTCTCTTCGATCGTACAAGTTCCAGCCGCGTATTGCTTCGGTCTCGTCAAGCGTACAAGTTCCAGCCGGGTGTTGCTTCGGTCTCGTTATGCGTACAAGTTCCAGCCGCGTAATGCTTCGGTCTCGTTATGCGTACAAGTTCCAGCAGCGCGTTGCTTCGGTCTCGTTATGCGTGCAAGTTCCAGTCGCGTATTTCTTCGGTTTCGTCGAGCGTACAAGTTCCAGCCGCGTATTGCTTCGGTCTCGTCGAGCGTACAGGTCCCAGCAGCGTATTGCTTCGGTCTCGTTACGCGTACAAGTTCGAGCCGCGTATTGCCCCGGTCTCGTAACGCGTACAAGTTCCAGCCGCGTATTGCATCGGTTTCGTCGAGCGAACAAGTTCCAGCCGAGTATTGCTTCGGTTTCGTCGAGCGTACAAGTCCCAGCCGCGTATTGCTTCGGTCTCGTCGAGCGTACAAGTTCCAGCCGCGTATTGCTTCGGTATCGTTATGCGTACAAGTCCCAGCCGCGTGTTGCTTCGGTCTCGTTATGCGTACAAGTTCCAGCCGCGTATTTCTTCGGTCTCGTCGGGGGTACAAGTTCCAGCCGCGTATGGCTTCGGTCTCGTTATGCGTGCAAGTTCCAGCCGAGTAATGCTTCAGTCTCGTTACGCGTGCAAGTTCCAGCCGCGTATTGCTTCGGTCTCGTCGAGCGTACAACTCCCTGCCGCGTATTGCTTTGGTCTTGTTATGCGTACAAGCCCCAGCCGCGTAATGCTTCAGTCTCGTTACGCGTGCAAGTTCCAGCCGCGTATTGCTTCGGTCTCGTCAAGCGTACAAGTTGCAGCCGGATAATGCTTCGGTCTCGTTATGCGTGCAAGTTCCAGCCGCGTATTGCTTCGGTCTCGTCAAGCGTACAAGTTCCAGCCGGGTGTTGCTTCGGTCTCGTTATGCGTACAAGTTCCAGCCGCGTAATGCTTCGGTCTCGTTATGCGTACAAGTTCCAGCAGCGCGTTGCTTCGGTCTCGTTATGCGTGCAAGTTCCAGTCGCGTATTTCTTCGGTTTCGTCGAGCGTACAAGTTCCAGCCGCGTATTGCTTCGGTCTCGTCGAGCGTACAGGTCCCAGCAGCGTATTGCTTCGGTCTCGTTACGCGTACAAGTTCGAGCCGCGTATTGCCCCGGTCTCGTAACGCGTACAAGTTCCAGCCGCGTATTGCATCGGTTTCGTCGAGCGAACAAGTTCCAGCCGAGTATTGCTTCGGTTTCGTCGAGCGTACAAGTCCCAGCCGCGTATTGCTTCGGTCTCGTCGAGCGTACAAGTTCCAGCCGCGTATTGCTTCGGTATCGTTATGCGTACAAGTCCCAGCCGCGTGTTGCTTCGGTCTCGTTATGCGTACAAGTTCCAGCCGCGTATTTCTTCGGTCTCGTCGGGGGTACAAGTTCCAGCCGCGTATGGCTTCGGTCTCGTTATGCGTGCAAGTTCCAGCCGAGTAATGCTTCAGTCTCGTTACGCGTGCAAGTTCCAGCCGCGTATTGCTTCGGTCTCGTCAAGCGTACAAGTTGCAGCCGGATAATGCTTCGGTCTCGTTATGCGTGCAAGTTCCAGCCGCGTATTGCTTCGGTCTCGTCAAGCGTACAAGTTCCAGCCGGGTGTTGCTTCGGTCTCGTTATGCGTAAAAGTTCCAGCCGCGTAATGCTTCGGTCTCGTTATGCGTACAAGTTCCAGCAGCGCGTTGCTTCGGTCTCGTTATGCGTGCAAGTTCCAGCCGCGTATTTCTTCGGTTTCGTCGAGCGTACAAGTTCCAGCCGCGTATTGCTTCGGTCTCGTCGAGCGTACAGGTCCCAGCCGCGTATTGCTTTGGTCTCGTTATGCGTACAAGTCCCAGCCGCGTATTGCTTCGGTATCGTTATGCGTACAAGTCCCAGCCGCGTGTTGCTTCGGTCTTGTTATGCGTACAAGTTCCAGCCGCGTGTTGCTTCGGTCTCGTTATGCGTACAGGTCCCAGTCGCGGAATCCTTCGGTCTCTTCGATCGTACAAGTTCCAGCCGCGTATTGCTTCGGTCTCGTTACGCGTACAAGTTCCAGCCGCGTATTGCCCCGGTGTCGTAACGCGTACAAGTTCCAGCCGAGTATTGGTTCGGTTTCGTCGAGCGTACAAGTCCCAGCCGCGTATTGCTTCGGTCTCGTGGAGCATACAAGTTCCAGCCGCGTATTGCTTCGGTCTCGTTATGCGTAGAAGTTCCAGCCACGAATTGCTTCGGTTTCGTTATGCGTGCAAGTTCCACCCGCGTAATGCTTCGGTCTCGTTATGCGTGCAAGTTCCAGCCGCGTATGGCTTCGGTCTCGTTATGCGTACAAGTTCCAGCCGCGTGTTGCTTCGGTCTCGTTATGCGTACAGGTCCCAGTCGCGGAATCCTTCGGTCTCTTCGATCGTACAAGTTCCAGCCGCGTATTGCTTCGGTCTCGTTACGCGTACAAGTTCCAGCCGCGTATTGCCCCGGTGTCGTAACGCGTACAAGTTCCAGCCGAGTATTGGTTCGGTTTCGTCGAGCGTACAAGTCCCAGCCGCGTATTGCTTCGGTCTCGTGGAGCATACAAGTTCCAGCCGCGTATTGCTTCGGTCTCGTTATGCGTAGAAGTTCCAGCCACGAATTGCTTCGGTTTCGTTATGCGTGCAAGTTCCACCCGCGTAATGCTCCGGTCTCGTTATGCGTGCAAGTTCCAGCCGCGTATGGCTTCGGTCTCGTTATGCGTGCAAGTTCCAGCCGCGTAATGCTTCGTCTCGTTACGCGTGCAAGTTCCAGCCGCGTATTGCTTCGGTCTCGTCAAGCGTACAAGTTCCAGCCGCGTGTTGCTTCGGTCTTGTTATGCGTGCAAGTTCCAGCCGCGTTTTGCTTCGGTCTCGAGGAGCGTACAAGTCCCAGCCGCGCATTGCTTCGGTCTCGTCGAGCGTACAGGTCCCAGCCGCGTATTGCTTCGGTATCGATATGCGTACAAGTCCCAGCCGCGTGTTGCTTCGGTCTTGTTATGCGTGCAAGTTCCAGCCGCGTGTTGCTTCGGTCTCGTTATGCGTACAAGTTCCAGCCGCGTAATGCTTCGGTCTTGTTATGAGTACAAGTTCCAGCCGCGTATTGCTTCGGTCTCGTTATGCGTGCATGTTCCAGCCGCGTATTGCTTCGGTCTCGTCTAGCGTACAAGTTGTAGCCGGATAATGCTTCGGTCTCATTATGCGTGCAAGTTCCAGCCGCGTATTGCTTCGGTCTCGTCAAGCGTCCAAGTTGTAGCCGGATAAAGCTTTGGTCTCGTTATGCGTGCAAATTCCAGGCGCGTATTGCTTCGGTCTCGTTATGCGTGCATGTTCCAGCCACGTATTGCTTCGGTCACGTCTAGCGTACAAGTCACAGCCGCGTATTGCTTTGATCTCGTTATGCGTACAAGTTCCAGCCGCGTGTTTCTTCGGTCTCGTTATGGGTACAAGTTCCAGCCGCGTAATGCTTCGGTCTTGTTATTAGTACAAGTTCCAGCCGGGTATTGCTTCGGTCTCGTTATGCGTGCAAGTTCCAGCCACGTATTGCTTCGGTCTCGTCGAGCGTACAAGTTCCAGCCGCGTATTGCTTCGGTCTCGTCGAGCGTACAAGTTCCAGCCGCGTATTGCTTCGGTCTCGTTATGCGTGCATGTTCCAGCCGCGTATTGCTTCGGTCTCGTGGACCGTACAAGTTCCAGCCGCGTATTCCTTCGGTCTCGTCGAGCGTACAAGTCCCAGCCGCGTATTGGTTTGGTCTCGTTATGCGTACAAGTCCCAGCCGCGTAATGCTTCGGTCTCGATATGCGTACAAGTCCCAGCCGCGTATTGCTTTGGTCTCGTTATGCGTACAAGTCCCAGTTCGCGTATTACATCGGTCTCGTCGAGCGTAAAAGTGCCTGCCGCGTATTGCTTCGGTCTCGTTGTGCGTACAAGTCCCAGCCGTGTATTGCTTCGGTCTCGTTATGCGTGCAAGTTCCAGCCGCGTTATGCTTCGGTCTCGTTATGCGTGCAAGTTCCAGCCGCGAATTGCTTCGGTCTCGTTACGCGTACAAGTCCCAGCCGTGTATTGCTTCGGTCTCGTGGAGCGAACAAGACCCAGCCGCGTATTGCTTCGGTCTCGTTATGCGTACAAGTCCCAGCCGCGTGTTGCTTCGCACTCGTTATGCGTGCACGTTCCAGCCGCGTACTGCTTCGGTCTCGTCGAGCCTACAAGTCCCAGCCGCGTATTGCTTCGGTCTCGTTATGCTTACAAGTCCCAGCCGCGTAATCCTTCGGTCTCTTCGAGCGTACAAGTTCCAGCCGCGTATTGCTTCGGTCTCGTTACGCGTTCAAGTCCCAGCCGTGTAATGCTTCGGTCTCGTGGGGCGTACAAGTTCCAGCCACGTAAGGCTTCGGTCTCGTTATGCGTACAAGTTCCCGCCGCGTATTGCTTCGGTCTCGTCGAGCGTACAAGACCCAGCCGCGTATTGCTTCGGTCTCGTTATGCGTACAAGTCCCAACCGCGTATTGCTTCGGTCTCGTGGAGCGTACAAGTTCCAGCCGCGTATTGCATCGGTCTCGTCGGGCGAACAAGTTCCAGCAGCGCGTTGCCTTGGTCTCGTCGAGCGTACAAGTCCCAGCCGCGTATTGCTTCGGTCTCGTGGAGCGTACAAGTCCCAACCGCGTATTGCTTCGGTCTCGTGGAGCGTACAAGTTCCAGCCGCGTATTGCATCGGTCTCGTCGGGCGAACACGTCCCAGCCGCGTATTGCTTTGGTCTCGTTATGCGTGCAAGCCCCAGTCGCGTATTGCTTTGGTTTCGTTATGCGTACAAGTCCCAGCCGCGTATTACTTCGGTCTCGTTATGCGTGCAAGTTCCAGCCGCGTATTGCTTCGGTCTCGTCGAGCGTACAGGACCCAGCCGCGTATTGCTTCGGTCTCGTTATGCGTACAAGTCCCAACCGTGTATTGCTTCGGTCTCGTGGAGCGTACAAGTTCCAGCCGCGTATTGCAGCGGTTTCGTCGGGCGAACAAGTTCCAGCAGCGCGTTGCTTTGGTCTCGTCGAGCGTACAAGTTCCAGCCGCGTATTGCTTCGGTCTCGTCGAGCGTACAAGTCCCAGCCGCGTATTGCTTCGGTCTCGTTATGCGTACAAGTCCCAACCGTGTATTGCTTCGGTCTCGTTATGCGTACAAGTTCCAGCCGCGTAATGCTTTGGTCTCGATATGCGTACAAGTCCCAGCCGCGTATTGTTTCGGTCTCGTTATGCGTACTAGTCCCAACCGTGTATTGCTTCGGTCTCGTGGAGCGTACAAGTTCCAGCCGCGTATTGCTTCGGTCTCGTTATGCGTGAAAGATCCAGCCGCGTATTGCTTCGGTCTCGTTACGCGTACAAGTTCCAGCCGCGTATTGCTTCGGTCTCGTTATGCGTACAAGTTCCAGCCGCGTATTGCTTCGGTCTCGTTACGCGTACAAGTCCCAGCCGCGTATTGCTTCGGTCTTGTTTTGCGTACGAGTTCCAGCCGCATGTTGCCTCGATCTCGTTATGCGTACAAGTTCCAGCCGCGTAATGCTTCTGTCTCGATATGCGTACAAGTCCCAGCCGCGTATTGCTTCGGTCTCGTTATGCGTACAAGTCCCAACCGTGTATTGCTTCGGTCTCGTGGAGCGTACAAGTTCCTGCCGCGTACTGCTTCGGTCTCGTTATGCGTGAAAGATCCAGCCGCGTATTGCTTCGGTCTCGTTATGCGTGCCAGTTCCAGCCGCGTATTGCTTCGGTATCGTAAAGCGTACGAGTTCCAGCCGGGTATTACTTCGGTGTTGTTATGCGTACAAGTCCCAGCCGCGTATTGCTTCTATCTCGTCGGGCGTACAAGTCCCAGCCGCGTATTGCTTCGGTCTCGTTGTGCGTACAAGTCCCAGCCGTGTATTGCTTCGGTCTCGTTAGGCGTACAAGTCCCAGCCGTGTATTGCTTCGGTCTCGTGCAGCGTACAAGTCCCAGCCGCATGTTGCTTCGGTCTCGTTATGCGTAGAGGTTCCAGCCGCATGAAGCTTCGGTCTCGTTATACGTACAAGTTCCAGCCGCATGTTGCTTCGGTCTCGTTATGCGTACAAGTTCCAGCCGCGTATTGCTTCGGTCTCGTTACGCGTACAAGTCCCAGCCGCGAATTGCTTCGGTCTCGTTTTGCGTACAAGTTCCAGCCGCATGTTGCCCGGTCTCGTTATGCGTACAAGTTCCAGCCGCGTAATGCTTCGGTCTCGATATGCGTACAAGACCAGCCGCGTATTGCTTCGGTCTCGTTATGCGTACAAGTCCCAACCGTGTATTGCTTCGGTCTCGTTGTGCGTACAATTTCCAGCCGCGTAATGCTTCGGTCTCGATATGCGTACAAGTCCCAGCCGCGTATTGCTTCGGTCTCGTCGAGCGTACAAGTAACAGCCACGAATTGTTTCGGTCACGTTATGCGTGCAAGTTCCAGCCGCGTAATGCTTCGGTCTCGTTTGCGTGCAAGTTCCAGCCGCGTAATGCTTCGGTCTCGTTTGCGTGTAAGTTCCAGCCGCGTATTGCTTCGGTCTCGCGGAGCATACAAGTTCCAGCCACGTATTGGTTCGGTGTCGTCGCGCGAACAAGTTCCAGCAGCGCGTTGCTTCGGTCCCGTTATGCGTGCAAGTTCCAGCCGCGTATTGCTTCGGTCTCGTTATGCGTACAAGTCCCAGCCGCGTATTGCTTCGGTTTCGTCGAGCGAACAAGTTCCAGCAGCGCGTTGCTTCGGTCTCGTTATGCGTGCAAGTTCCAGCCGCGTATTCCTTCGGTCTGGTCGAGCGTGCAAGTTCCAGCCGCGTATAGCTTTGTTCTCGTTATGCGTACAAGTCCCTGCCGCGTATTGCTTCGGTCTCGTCGAGGGTACAAGTTCCAGCCGCGTATTGCTTCGGTCTCGTTATGCGTGCAAGATCCACCCGCGTATTGCTTCGGTCTCGTCGAGCGTACAAGTTCCAGCCGCGTATTGCTTCGGTCTCGTGGAGCGTACAAGTTCCAGCCGCGTATTGCTTCGGTGTCGTCGCGCGAACAAGTTCCAGCAGCGTATTGCTTCGGTCTCGTTACGCGTACAAGTCCCAGCCGTGTATTGCTTCGGTCTTGTGGAGCGTACAAGTTCCAGCCGCGTATTGCTTCGGTCTCGTCGAGCGGACAAGACACAGCCACGTATTGCTTCGGTCTCGTCGAGCGCACAAGGTCCAGCCGCGTATTGCTTCGGTCTCGTTATGCGTGCACGATCCAGCCGCGCATTGCTTCGGTCTCGTTATGCGTTCAAGTTTCAGCCGCGTGTTGCTTCGGTCTCGTTATGCGCACAAGTTCCAGCCGCGCAATGCTTCGGTCTCATTATGCGAACAAGTTCGAGCCGCGTATTGCTTCGGTCTCGTTATGCGTACAAGTTCCAGCCGCGTATTGCTTCGGTCTCGTTATGCGTACAAGTTCCAGCCGCGTATTGCTTCGATCTCGTTTTGCGTACAAGTCCCAGCCGCGCATAGCTTCGGTCTCGTTATGCGTAAAAGTGCCAGCCGCGTAACGCTTCGGTCTCGTTATGCGTGCCAGTTCCAGCCGGGCATTGCTTCGGTCTCGTTTTGCGTACAAGTTCCAGCCGGATGTTGCTTCGGTCTCGTTATGCGTACAAGTTCCAGCCGCGTAATGCTTCGGTCTCGATATGCGTACAAGTCCCAGCCGCGTATTTCTTTGATCTCGTTATGCGTACAAGTCCCAGCCGCGTAATGCTTCGGTCTCGTTATGCGTGCCAGTTCCAGCCGGCCATTGCTCCGGTCTCGTTTTGCGTACAAGTCCCAGCCGCGTATTCCTTCGGTCTCGTCGAGCGTAAAAGTGCCAGACGCGTATTGCTTCGATCTCGTTTTGCGTACAAGTCCCAGCCGCGCATAGCTTCGGTCTCGTTATGCGTAAAAGTGCCAGCCGCGTAACGCTTCGGTCTCGTTATGCGTGCCAGTTCCAGCCGCGTTATGCTTCGGTCTCGTTATGCGTGCAAGTTCCAGCCGCGTATTGCTTTGATCTCGTTATGCGTACAAGTCCCAGCCGCGTATTGCTTTGGTCTCGATATGCGTACAAGTCCTAGCCGCGTAATCCTTCGGTCTCTTCGAGCGTTCAAGTTCCAGCCGCGTATTGCTTCGGTCTCGTTACGCGTACAAGTTCCAGCCGCGTATTGCTTCGGTCTCGTCGGGCGAACAAGTTCCAGCAGCGCGTTGCTTTGGTCTCGTCGAGCGTACAAGTTCCAGCCGCGTATTGCTTCGGTCTCGTCGAGCGTACAAGTCCCAGCCGCGTATTGCTTCGGTCTCGTTATGCGTACAAGTCCCAACCGTGTATTGCTTCGGTCTCGTTATGCGTACAAGTTCCAGCCGCGTAATGCTTCGGTCTCGATATGCGTACAAGTCCCAGCCGCGTATTGTTTCGGTCTCGTTATGCGTACTAGTCCCAACCGTGTATTGCTTCGGTCTCGTGGAGCGTACAAGTTCCAGCCGCGTATTGCTTCGGTCTCGTTATGCGTGAAAGATCCAGCCGCGTATTGCTTCGGTCTCGTTACGCGTACAAGTTCCAGCCGCGTATTGCTTCGGTCTCGTTATGCGTACAAGTTCCAGCCGCGTATTGCTTCGGTCTCGTTACGCGTACAAGTCCCAGCCGCGTATTGCTTCGGTCTTGTTTTGCGTACGAGTTCCAGCCGCATGTTGCCTCGATCTCGTTATGCGTACAAGTTCCAGCCGCGTAATGCTTCTGTCTCGATATGCGTACAAGTCCCAGCCGCGTATTGCTTCGGTCTCGTTATGCGTACAAGTCCCAACCGTGTATTGCTTCGGTCTCGTGGAGCGTACAAGTTCCTGCCGCGTACTGCTTCGGTCTCGTTATGCGTGAAAGATCCAGCCGCGTATTGCTTCGGTCTCGTTATGCGTGCCAGTTCCAGCCGCGTATTGCTTCGGTATCGTAAAGCGTACGAGTTCCAGCCGGGTATTACTTCGGTGTTGTTATGCGTACAAGTCCCAGCCGCGTATTGCTTCTATCTCGTCGGGCGTACAAGTCCCAGCCGCGTATTGCTTCGGTCTCGTTGTGCGTACAAGTCCCAGCCGTGTATTGCTTCGGTCTCGTTAGGCGTACAAGTCCCAGCCGTGTATTGCTTCGGTCTCGTGCAGCGTACAAGTCCCAGCCGCATGTTGCTTCGGTCTCGTTATGCGTAGAGGTTCCAGCCGCATGAAGCTTCGGTCTCGTTATACGTACAAGTTCCAGCCGCATGTTGCTTCGGTCTCGTTATGCGTACAAGTTCCAGCCGCGTATTGCTTCGGTCTCGTTACGCGTACAAGTCCCAGCCGCGAATTGCTTCGGTCTCGTTTTGCGTACAAGTTCCAGCCGCATGTTGCCCGGTCTCGTTATGCGTACAAGTTCCAGCCGCGTAATGCTTCGGTCTCGATATGCGTACAAGACCAGCCGCGTATTGCTTCGGTCTCGTTATGCGTACAAGTCCCAACCGTGTATTGCTTCGGTCTCGTTGTGCGTACAATTTCCAGCCGCGTAATGCTTCGGTCTCGATATGCGTACAAGTCCCAGCCGCGTATTGCTTCGGTCTCGTCGAGCGTACAAGTTACAGCCACGAATTGTTTCGGTCACGTTATGCGTGCAAGTTCCAGCCGCGTAATGCTTCGGTCTCGTTTGCGTGCAAGTTCCAGCCGCGTAATGCTTCGGTCTCGTTTGCGTGTAAGTTCCAGCCGCGTATTGCTTCGGTCTCGCGGAGCATACAAGTTCCAGCCACGTATTGGTTCGGTGTCGTCGCGCGAACAAGTTCCAGCAGCGCGTTGCTTCGGTCCCGTTATGCGTGCAAGTTCCAGCCGCGTATTGCTTCGGTCTCGTTATGCGTACAAGTCCCAGCCGCGTATTGCTTCGGTTTCGTCGAGCGAACAAGTTCCAGCAGCGCGTTGCTTCGGTCTCGTTATGCGTGCAAGTTCCAGCCGCGTATTCCTTCGGTCTGGTCGAGCGTGCAAGTTCCAGCCTCGTATAGCTTTGTTCTCGTTATGCGTACAAGTCCCTGCCGCGTATTGCTTCGGTCTCGTCGAGGGTACAAGTTCCAGCCGCGTATTGCTTCGGTCTCGTTATGCGTGCAAGATCCACCCGCGTATTGCTTCGGTCTCGTCGAGCGTACAAGTTCCAGCCGCGTATTGCTTCGGTCTCGTGGAGCGTACAAGTTCCAGCCGCGTATTGCTTCGGTGTCGTCGCGCGAACAAGTTCCAGCAGCGTATTGCTTCGGTCTCGTTACGCGTACAAGTCCCAGCCGTGTATTGCTTCGGTCTTGTGGAGCGTACAAGTTCCAGCCGCGTATTGCTTCGGTCTCGTCGAGCGGACAAGACACAGCCACGTATTGCTTCGGTCTCGTCGAGCGCACAAGGTCCAGCCGCGTATTGCTTCGGTCTCGTTATGCGTGCACGATCCAGCCGCGCATTGCTTCGGTCTCGTTATGCGTTCAAGTTTCAGCCGCGTGTTGCTTCGGTCTCGTTATGCGCACAAGTTCCAGCCGCGCAATGGTTCGGTCTCATTATGCGAACAAGTTCGAGCCGCGTATTGCTTCGGTCTCGTTATGCGTACAAGTTCCAGCCGCGTATTGCTTCGGTCTCGTTATGCGTACAAGTTCCAGCCGCGTATTGCTTCGATCTCGTTTTGCGTACAAGTCCCAGCCGCGCATAGCTTCGGTCTCGTTATGCGTAAAAGTGCCAGCCGCGTAACGCTTCGGTCTCGTTATGCGTGCCAGTTCCAGCCGGGCATTGCTTCGGTCTCGTTTTGCGTACAAGTTCCAGCCGGATGTTGCTTCGGTCTCGTTATGCGTACAAGTTCCAGCCGCGTAATGCTTCGGTCTCGATATGCGTACAAGTCCCAGCCGCGTATTGCTTTGATCTCGTTATGCGTACAAGTCCCAGCCGCGTAATGCTTCGGTCTCGTTATGCGTGCCAGTTCCAGCCGGCCATTGCTCCGGTCTCGTTTTGCGTACAAGTCCCAGCCGCGTATTCCTTCGGTCTCGTCGAGCGTAAAAGTGCCAGACGCGTATTGCTTCGGTCTCGTTATGCGTAGAAGTTCCAGCCACGAATTGCTTCGGTCACGTTAGGCGTGCAAGTTCCAGCCGCGTATTGCTTCGGTCTCGTTATGAGTACATGTTCCAGCCTCGTATTGCTTCGGTCTCGTTATGCGTTCAAGTTCCAGCCGCGTTATGCTTCGGTCTCGTTATGCGTGCAAGTTCCAGCCGCGTATTGCTTTGATCTCGTTATGCGTACAAGTCCCAGCCGCGTATTGCTTTGGTCTCGATATGCGTACAAGTCCTAGCCGCGTAATCCTTCGGTCTCTTCGAGCGTTCAAGTTCCAGCCGCGTATTGCTTCGGTCTCGTTACGCGTACAAGTTCCAGCCGCGTATTGCTTCGGTCTCGTCGGGCGAACAAGTTCCAGCAGCGCGTTGCTTTGGTCTCGTCGAGCGTACAAGTTCCAGCCGCGTATTGCTTCGGTCTCGTCGAGCGTACAAGTCCCAGCCGCGTATTGCTTCGGTCTCGTTATGCGTACAAGTCCCAACCGTGTATTGCTTCGGTCTCGTTATGCGTACAAGTTCCAGCCGCGTAATGCTTCGGTCTCGATATGTGTACAAGTCCCAGCCGCGTATTGTTTCGGTCTCGTTATGCGTACTAGTCCCAACCGTGTATTGCTTCGGTCTCGTGGAGCGTACAAGTTCCAGCCGCGTATTGCTTCGGTCTCGTTATGCGTGAAAGATCCAGCCGCGTATTGCTTCGGTCTCGTTACGCGTACAAGTTCCAGCCGCGTATTGCTTCGGTCTCGTTATGCGTACAAGTTCCAGCCGCGTATTGCTTCGGTCTCGTTACGCGTACAAGTCCCAGCCGCGTATTGCTTCGGTCTTGTTTTGCGTACGAGTTCCAGCCGCATGTTGCCTCGATCTCGTTATGCGTACAAGTTCCAGCCGCGTAATGCTTCTGTCTCGATATGCGTACAAGTCCCAGCCGCGTATTGCTTCGGTCTCGTTATGCGTACAAGTCCCAACCGTGTATTGCTTCGGTCTCGTGGAGCGTACAAGTTCCTGCCGCGTACTGCTTCGGTCTCGTTATGCGTGAAAGATCCAGCCGCGTATTGCTTCGGTCTCGTTATGCGTGCCAGTTCCAGCCGCGTATTGCTTCGGTATCGTAAAGCGTACGAGTTCCAGCCGGGTATTACTTCGGTCTTGTTATGCATACAAGTCCCAGCCGCGTATTGCTTCTATCTCGTCGGGCGTACAAGTCCCAGCCGCGTATTGCTTCGGTCTCGTTGTGCGTACAAGTCCCAGCCGTGTATTGCTTCGGTCTCGTTAGGCGTACAAGTCCCAGCCGTGTATTGCTTCGGTCTCGTGCAGCGTACAAGTCCCAGCCGCATGTTGCTTCGGTCTCGTTATGCGTAGAGGTTCCAGCCGCATGAAGCTTCGGTCTCGTTATACGTACAAGTTCCAGCCGCATGTTGCTTCGGTCTCGTTATGCGTACAAGTTCCAGCCGCGTATTGCTTCGGTCTCGTTACGCGTACAAGTCCCAGCCGCGAATTGCTTCGGTCTCGTTTTGCGTACAAGTTCCAGCCGCATGTTGCCCGGTCTCGTTATGCGTACAAGTTCCAGCCGCGTAATGCTTCGGTCTCGATATGCGTACAAGACCAGCCGCGTATTGCTTCGGTCTCGTTATGCGTACAAGTCCCAACCGTGTATTGCTTCGGTCTCGTTGTGCGTACAATTTCCAGCCGCGTAATGCTTCGGTCTCGATATGCGTACAAGTCCCAGCCGCGTATTGCTTCGGTCTCGTCGAGCGTACAAGTTCCAGCCACGAATTGCTTCGGTCACGTTATGCGTGCAAGTTCTAGCCGCGTAATGCTTCGGTCTCGTTTGCGTGCAAGTTCCAGCCGCGTAATGCTTCGGTCTCGTTTGCGTGTAAGTTCCAGCCGCGTATTGCTTCGGTCTCGCGGAGCATACAAGTTCCAGCCACGTATTGGTTCGGTGTCGTCGCGCGAACAAGTTCCAGCAGCGCGTTGCTTCGGTCCCGTTATGCGTGCAAGTTCCAGCCGCGTATTGCTTCGGTCTCGTTATGCGTACAAGTCCCAGCCGCGTATTGCTTCGGTTTCGTCGAGCGAACAAGTTCCAGCAGCGCGTTGCTTCGGTCTCGTTATGCGTGCAAGTTCCAGCCGCGTATTCCTTCGGTCTCGTCGAGCGTGCAAGTTCCAGCCGCGTATAGCTTTGTTCTCGTTATGCGTACAAGTCCCTGCCGCGTATTGCTTCGGTCTCGTCGAGGGTACAAGTTCCAGCCGCGTATTGCTTCGGTCTCGTTATGCGTGCAAGATCCACCCGCGTATTGCTTCGGTCTCGTCGAGCGTACAAGTTCCAGCCGCGTATTGCTTCGGTCTCGTGGAGCGTACAAGTTCCAGCCGCGTATTGCTTCGGTGTCGTCGCGCGAACAAGTTCCAGCAGCGTATTGCTTCGGTCTCGTTACGCGTACAAGTCCCAGCCGTGTATTGCTTCGGTCTTGTGGAGCGTACAAGTTCCAGCCGCGTATTGCTTCGGTCTCGTCGAGCGGACAAGACACAGCCACGTATTGCTTCGGTCTCGTCGAGCGCACAAGGTCCAGCCGCGTATTGCTTCGGTCTCGTTATGCGTGCACGATCCAGCCGCGCATTGCTTCGGTCTCGTTATGCGTTCAAGTTTCAGCCGCGTGTTGCTTCGGTCTCGTTATGCGCACAAGTTCCAGCCGCGCAATGCTTCGGTCTCATTATGCGAACAAGTTCGAGCCGCGTATTGCTTCGGTCTCGTTATGCGTGCAAGATCCACCCGCGTATTGCTTCGGTCTCGTCGAGCGTACAAGTTCCAGCCGCGTATTGCTTCGGTCTCGTTATGCGTACAAGTTCCAGCCGCGTATTGCTTCGATCTCGTTTTGCGTACAAGTCCCAGCCGCGCATAGCTTCGGTCTCGTTATGCGTAAAAGTGCCAGCCGCGTAACGCTTCGGTCTCGTTATGCGTGCCAGTTCCAGCCGGGCATTGCTCCGGTCTCGTTTTGCGTACAAGTCCCAGCCGCGTAATGCTTCGGTCTCGTTATGCGTGCCAGTTCCAGCAGGCCATTGCTCCGGTCTCGTTTTGCGTACAAGTCCCAGCCGCGTATTCCTTCGGTCTCGTCGAGCGTAAAAGTGCCAGACGCGTATTGCTTCGGTCTCGTTATGCGTAGAAGTTCCAGCCACGAATTGCTTCGGTCACGTTAGGCGTGCAAGTTCCAGCCGCGTATTGCTTCGGTCTCGTTATGAGTACATGTTCCAGCCTCGTATTGCTTCGGTCTCGTTATGCGTTCAAGTTCCAGCCGCGTTATGCTTCGGTCTCGTTATGCGTGCAAGTTCCAGCCGCGTATTGCTTTGATCTCGTTATGCGTACAAGTCCCAGCCGCGTATTGCTTTGGTCTCGATATGCGTACAAGTCCTAGCCGCGTAATCCTTCGGTCTCTTCGAGCGTTCAAGTTCCAGCCGCGTATTGCTTCGGTCTCGTTACGCGTACAAGTTCCAGCCGCGTATTGCTTCGGTCTCGTCGGGCGAACAAGTTCCAGCAGCGCGTTGCTTTGGTCTCGTCGAGCGTATAAGTCCCAGCCGCGTATTGCTTCGGTCTCGTTATGCATGCAAGTTCCAGCCGCGTACTGCTTCGGTCTCGTCGAGGCTACATGTCCCAGCCCCGTATTGCTTTGGTCTCGTGATGCGTGCAAGTTCCAGCCGCGTATTGCTTCGGTCCCGTGGAGCGTACAAGTTCCAGCCGCGTATTGCTTCGGTGTCGTCGCGCGAACAAATTCCAACAGCGTATTGCTTCGGTCTCGTTACGCGTACAAGTCCCAGCCGCGTATTGCTTTGGTCTCGTTATGCGTACAAGTCCCAGCCGCGTATTACTTCGGTCCCGTTATGCGTGCAAGTTCCAGCCGCGTATTGCTTCGGTCTCGTCGAGCGTACAAGACCCAGCCGCGTATTGCTTCGGTCTCGTTACGCGTACAAGTCCCAGCCGTGTAATGCTTCGGTCTCGTGGAGCGTACAAGTTCCAGCCACGTATTGCTTTGGTCTCGTTATGCGTACAAGTCCCGGCCGCGTATTCCTTCGGTCTCGTCGAGTGTACAAGTTCCAGCCGCGTATTGCTTCGGTCTCGTGGAGCGTACAAGTCCCAGCCCCGTATTGCTTCGGTCTCGTCGAGCGCACAAGTTCCAGCCGCGTATTGCTTCGGTCTCGTTATGCGTGCACGATCCAGCCGCGTATTGCTTCGGTCTCGTTATGCGTTCAAGTTTCAGCCGCGTGTTGCTTCGGTCTCGTTATGCGCACAAGTTCCAGCCGCGCAATGCTTCGGTCTCATTATGCGAACAAGTTCCAGCCACGTATTGCTTCGGTCTCGTTACGCGTACAAGTTCCAGCCGCGTAATGCTTCGGTCTCGTTATGCGTAGAAGTTCCAGCCACGAATTGCTTCGGTCTCGTTATTCGTGCAAGTTCCAGCCGCGTATTGCTTCGGTCTTGTGGAGCGTACAAGTTCCAGCCGCGTATTGCTTCGGTCTCGTCGAGCGGACAAGACACAGCCACGTGTTGCTTCGGTCTTGTTATGCGTACAAGTCCCAGCCGCGTGTTGCTTCGATCTCGTGGAGCGTACAAGTCCCAGCCGCGTATTGCTTCGGTCTCGTCGAGCGTACAAGTCCCAGCCGTGTATTGCTTCGGTCTCGTGGAGCGAACAAGTCCCAGCCGCGTGTTGATTCGGTCTCGCTATGTGTACAAGTTCCAGCCGCGTAATGCTTCGGTCTCGTTATGCGTACAAGTTCCAGCAGCGCGTTTCTTCGGTCTCGTCTAGCGTACAAGTTCCAGTCGCGTATTGCTTCGGTCTCGTTGAGCGGACAAGTTCCAGCCGCGTAATGCTTCGGTCTCGTTATGCGTACAAGTTCCAGCAGTGCGTTGCTTCGGTCTCGTTAAGCGTACAAGTTCCAGCCGCGTAATGCTTCGGTCTCGATATGCGTACAAGACCAGCCGCGTATTGCTTCGGTCTCGTTATGCGTACAAGTCCCAACCGTGTATTGCTTCGGTCTCGTTATGCGTACAATTTCCAGCCGCGTAATGCTTCGGTCTCGATATGCGTACAAGTCCCAGCCGCGTATTGCTTCGGTCTCGTCGAGCGTACAAGTTCCAGCCGCGTATTGCTTCGGTCTCGTTATGCGTGAAAGATCCAGCCGCGTATTGCTTCGGTCTCGTTACGCGTACAAGTTCCAGCCGCGTATTGCTTCGGTCTCGTTATGCGTACAAGTTCCAGCCGCGTATTGCTTCGGTCTCGTTACGCGTACAAGTCCCAACCGCGCATTGCTTCGGTCTTGTTTTGCGTGAAAGATCCAGCCGCGTATTGCTTCGGTCTCGTTACGCGTACAGGTTCCAGCAGCGTGTTGCTTCGGTCTCGTGGAGCGTACAAGTTCCAGCCGCGGATTGCTTCGGTTTCGTCAAGCGTACAAGTTGCAGCCGGATAATGCTTCGGTCTCGATATGCGTGCCAGTTCCAGCCTCGTATTGCTTCGGTATCGTCAAGCGTACGGGTTCCAGCCGGGTATTACTTCGGTCTTGTTATGCGTACAAGTCGCAGCCGCGTATTGCTTCTATCTCGTCGAGCGTACAAGTCCCAGCCGCGTATTGCTTCGGTCTCGTTGTGCGTACAAGTCCCAGCCGTGTATTGCTTCGGTCTCGTTATGCGTGCAAGTTCCAGCCGCGTATTGCTTCGGTTTCGTCAAGCGTACAAGTTGCAGCCGGATAATGCTACGGTCTCGTTATGCGTGCCAGTTCCAGCCGCGTATTGCTTCGGTCTCGTTACCCGTACAAGTCCCAGCCGTGTATTGCTTCGGTCTCGTGCAGCGTACAAGTCCCAGCCGCATGTTGCTTCGGTCTCGTTATGCGTACAAGTCCCAGCCGTGTCTTGCTTCGGTCTCATTATGCGTAGAGGTTCCAGCCGCATGAAGCTTCGGTCTCGTTATACGTACAAGTTCCAGCCGCATGTTGCTTCGGTCTCGTTATGTGTACAAGTTCCAGCCGCGTATTGCTTCGGTCTCGTTACGCGTACAAGTCCCAGCCGCGTATTGCTTCGGTCTCGTTTTGCGTACAAGTTCCAGCCGCATGTTGCCCGGTCTCGTTATGCGTACAAGTTCCAGCCGCGTAATGCTTCGGTCTCGATATGCGTACAAGACCAGCCGCGTATTGCTTCGGTCTCGTTATGCGTACAAGTCCCAACCGTGTATTGCTTCGGTCTCGTTATGCGTACAATTTCCAGCCGCGTAATGCTTCGGTCTCGATATGCGTACAAGTCCCAGCCGCGTATTGCTTCGGTCTCGTCGAGCGTACAAGTTCCAGCCACGAATTGCTTCGGTCACGTTATGCGTGCAAGTTCCAGCCGCGTAATGCTTCGGTCTCGTTTGCGTGCAAGTTCCAGCCGCGTAATGCTTCGGTCTCGCTTGCGTGTAGGTTCCAGCCGCGTATTGTTTCGGTCTCGCGGAGCATACAAGTTCCAGCCACGTATTGGTTCGGTGTCGTCGCGCGAACAAGTTCCAGCAGCGCGTTGCTTCGGTCTCGTTATGCGTGCAAGTTCCAGCCGCGCATTGCTTCGGTCTCGTTATGCGTACAAGTCCCAGCCGCGTATTGCTCCGGTTTCGTCGAGCGAACAAGTTCCAGCAGCGCGTTGCTTCGGTCTCGTTATGCGTGCAAGTTCCAGCCGCGTATTCCTTCGGTCTGGTCGAGCGTGCAAGTTCCAGCCGCGTATAGCTTTGTTCTCGTTATGCGTACAAGTCCCTGCCGCGTATTGCTTCGGTCTCGTCGAGGGTACAAGTTCCAGCCGCGTATTGCTTTGGTCTCGTTTTGCGTACAAGTCCCAGCCGCGTATTGCTTTGGTCTCGTTATGCGTACAAGTCCCAGCCGCGTATTGCTTCGGTCTCGTCGAGGGTACAAGTTCCAGCCGCGTATTGCTTCGGTCTCGTTATGCGTGCAATATCCACCCGCGTATTGCTTCGGTCTCGTCGAGCGTACAAGTTCCAGCCGCGTATTGCTTCGGTCTCGTGGAGCGTACAAGTTCCAGCCGCGTATTCCTTCGGTCTGGTCGAGCGTGCAAGTTCCAGCCGCGTATAGCTTTGTTCTCGTTATGCGTACAAGTCCCTGCCGCGTATTGCTTCGATCTCGTTATGCGTACAAGTTCCAGCAGCGTATTGCTTCGGTCTCGTTACGCGTACAAGTCCCAGCCGCGTATTGCTTTGGTCTCGTTATGCGTACAAGTCCCAGCCGCGTATTACTTCGGTCCCGTTATGCGTGCAAGTTCCAGCCGCGTATTGCTTCGGTCTCGTCGAGCGTACAAGACCCAACCGCGTGTTGCTTCGGTCTCGTTACGCGTACAAGTCCCAGCCGTGTAATGCTTCGGTCTCGTGGAGCGTACAAGTTCCAGCCACGTATTGCTTTGGTCTCGTTATGCGTACAAGTCCCGGCCGCGTATTCCTTCGGTCTCGTCGAGTGTGCAAGTTCCAGCCGCGTATTGCTTCGGTCTCGTGGAGCGTACAAGTCCCAGCCCCGTATTGCTTCGGTCTCGTCGAGCGCACAAGTTCCAGCCGCGTATTGCTTCGGTCTCGTTATGCGTGCACGATCCAGCCGCGTATTGCTTCGGTCTCGTTATGCGTTCAAGTTTCAGCCGCGTGTTGCTTCGGTCTCGTTATGCGTACAAGTTCCAGCAGTGCGTTGCTTCGGTCTCGTTAAGCGTACAAGTTCCAGCCGCGTAATGCTTCGGTCTCGATATGCGTACAAGACCAGCCGCGTATTGCTTCGGTCTCGTTATGCGTACAAGTCCCAACCGTGTATTGCTTCGGTCTCGTTATGCGTACAATTTCCAGCCGCGTAATGCTTCGGTCTCGATATGCGTACAAGTCCCAGCCGCGTATTGCTTCGGTCTCGTCGAGCGTACAAGTTCCAGCCGCGTATTGCTTCGGTCTCGTTATGCGTGAAAGATCCAGCCGCGTATTGCTTCGGTCTCGTTACGCGTACAAGTTCCAGCCGCGTATTGCTTCGGTCTCGTTATGCGTACAAGTTCCAGCCGCGTATTGCTTCGGTCTCGTTACGCGTACAAGTCCCAACCGCGCATTGCTTCGGTCTTGTTTTGCGTGAAAGATCCAGCCGCGTATTGCTTCGGTCTCGTTACGCGTACAGGTTCCGGCAGCGTGTTGCTTCGGTCTCGTGGAGCGTACAAGTTCCAGCCGCGGATTGCTTCGGTTTCGTCAAGCGTACAAGTTGCAGCCGGATAATGCTTCGGTCTCGATATGCGTGCCAGTTCCAGCCTCGTATTGCTTCGGTATCGTCAAGCGTACGAGTTCCAGCCGGGTATTACTTCGGTCTTGTTATGCGTACAAGTCGCAGCCGCGTATTGCTTCTATCTCGTCGAGCGTACAAGTCCCAGCCGCGTATTGCTTCGGTCTCGTTGTGCGTACAAGTCCCAGCCGTGTATTGCTTCGGTCTCGTTATGCGTGCAAGTTCCAGCCGCGTATTGCTTCGGTTTCGTCAAGCGTACAAGTTGCAGCCGGATAATGCTACGGTCTCGTTATGCGTGCCAGTTCCAGCCGCGTATTGCTTCGGTCTCGTTACCCGTACAAGTCCCAGCCGTGTATTGCTTCGGTCTCGTGCAGCGTACAAGTCCCAGCCGCATGTTGCTTCGGTCTCGTTATGCGTACAAGTCCCAGCCGTGTCTTGCTTCGGTCTCATTATGCGTAGAGGTTCCAGCCGCATGAAGCTTCGGTCTCGTTATACGTACAAGTTCCAGCCGCATGTTGCTTCGGTCTCGTTATGTGTACAAGTTCCAGCCGCGTATTGCTTCGGTCTCGTTACGCGTACAAGTCCCAGCCGCGTATTGCTTCGGTCTCGTTTTGCGTACAAGTTCCAGCCGCATGTTGCCCGGTCTCGTTATGCGTACAAGTTCCAGCCGCGTAATGCTTCGGTCTCGATATGCGTACAAGACCAGCCGCGTATTGCTTCGGTCTCGTTATGCGTACAAGTCCCAACCGTGTATTGCTTCGGTCTCGTTATGCGTACAATTTCCAGCCGCGTAATGCTTCGGTCTCGATATGCGTACAAGTCCCAGCCGCGTATTGCTTCGGTCTCGTCGAGCGTACAAGTTCCAGCCACGAATTGCTTCGGTCACGTTATGCGTGCAAGTTCCAGCCGCGTAATGCTTCGGTCTCGTTTGCGTGCAAGTTCCAGCCGCGTAATGCTTCGGTCTCGCTTGCGTGTAGGTTCCAGCCGCGTATTGTTTCGGTCTCGCGGAGCATACAAGTTCCAGCCACGTATTGGTTCGGTGTCGTCGCGCGAACAAGTTCCAGCAGCGCGTTGCTTCGGTCTCGTTATGCGTGCAAGTTCCAGCCGCGCATTGCTTCGGTCTCGTTATGCGTACAAGTCCCAGCCGCGTATTGCTCCGGTTTCGTCGAGCGAACAAGTTCCAGCAGCGCGTTGCTTCGGTCTCGTTATGCGTGCAAGTTCCAGCCGCGTATTCCTTCGGTCTGGTCGAGCGTGCAAGTTCCAGCCGCGTATAGCTTTGTTCTCGTTATGCGTACAAGTCCCTGCCGCGTATTGCTTCGGTCTCGTCGAGGGTACAAGTTCCAGCCGCGTATTGCTTTGGTCTCGTTTTGCGTACAAGTCCCAGCCGCGTATTGCTTTGGTCTCGTTATGCGTACAAGTCCCAGCCGCGTATTGCTTCGGTCTCGTCGAGGGTACAAGTTCCAGCCGCGTATTGCTTCGGTCTCGTTATGCGTGCAATATCCACCCGCGTATTGCTTCGGTCTCGTCGAGCGTACAAGTTCCAGCCGCGTATTGCTTCGGTCTCGTGGAGCGTACAAGTTCCAGCCGCGTATTCCTTCGGTCTGGTCGAGCGTGCAAGTTCCAGCCGCGTATAGCTTTGTTCTCGTTATGCGTACAAGTCCCTGCCGCGTATTGCTTCGATCTCGTTATGCGTACAAGTTCCAGCAGCGTATTGCTTCGGTCTCGTTACGCGTACAAGTCCCAGCCGCGTATTGCTTTGGTCTCGTTATGCGTACAAGTCCCAGCCGCGTATTACTTCGGTCCCGTTATGCGTGCAAGTTCCAGCCGCGTATTGCTTCGGTCTCGTCGAGCGTACAAGACCCAACCGCGTGTTGCTTCGGTCTCGTTACGCGTACAAGTCCCAGCCGTGTAATGCTTCGGTCTCGTGGAGCGTACAAGTTCCAGCCACGTATTGCTTTGGTCTCGTTATGCGTACAAGTCCCGGCCGCGTATTCCTTCGGTCTCGTCGAGTGTGCAAGTTCCAGCCGCGTATTGCTTCGGTCTCGTGGAGCGTACAAGTCCCAGCCCCGTATTGCTTCGGTCTCGTCGAGCGCACAAGTTCCAGCCGCGTATTGCTTCGGTCTCGTTATGCGTGCACGATCCAGCCGCGTATTGCTTCGGTCTCGTTATGCGTTCAAGTTTCAGCCGCGTGTTGCTTCGGTCTCGTTATGCGCACAAGTTCCAGCCGCGCAATGCTTCGGTCTCATTATGCGAACAAGTTCCAGCCGCGTATTGCTTCGGTCTCGTTACGCGTACAAGTTCCAGCCGCGTAATGCTTCGGTCTCGTTATGCGTAGAAGTTCCAGCCACGAATTGCTTCGGTCTCGTTATTCGTGCAAGTTCCAGCCGCGTATTGCTTCGGTCTTGTGGAGCGTACAAGTTCCAGCCGCGTATTGCTTCGGTCTCGTCGAGCGGACAAGACACAGCCACGTATTGCTTCGGTCTCGTCGAGCGCACAAGTTCCAGCCGCGTATTGCTTCGGTCTCGTTATGCGTGCACGATCCAGCCGCGTATTGCTTCGGTCTCGTTATGCGTTCAAGTTTCAGCCGCGTGTTGCTTCGGTCTCGTTATGCGCACAAGTTCCAGCCGCGCAATGCTTCGGTCTCATTATGCGAACAAGTTAAAGCCGCGTATTGCTTCGGTCTCGTTATGCGTACAAGTTCCAGCCGCGTAATGCTTCGGTCTCGTTATGCGTAGAAGTTCCAGCCACGAATTGCTTCGGTCTCGTTATTCGTGCAAGTTCCAGCCGCGTATTGCTTCGGTCTTGTGGAGCGTACAAGTTCCAGCCGCGTATTGCTTCGGTCTCGTCGAGCGGACAAGACACAGTCACGTATTACTTCGGTCTCGTTATGCGTACAAGTCCCAGCCGCGTGTTGCTTCGATCTCGTGGAGCGTACAAGTTCCAGCCGCGTAATGCTTCGGTCTCGTTGAGCGTAGTAGTTCCAGCGACGAATTCCTTCGGTCTCGTTATTCGTGCAAGTTCCAGCCGCGTATTGCTTCGGTCTTGTGGAGCCTACAAGTTCCAGTCGCGTATTGCTTCGGTCTCGTTGAGCGTACAAGTCCCAGCCGTGTATTGCTTCGGTCTCGTGGAGCTTACAAGTCCCAGTCGCGTGTTGATTCGGTCTCGCTATGCGGACAAGTTCCAGCCGCGTAATGCTTCGGTCTCGTTATGCGTACAAGTTCCAGCAGTGCGTTGCTTCGGTCTCGTTAAGCGTACAAGTTCCAGCCGCGTAATGCTTCGGTCTCGATATGCGTACATGACCAGCCGCGTATTGCTTCGGTCTCGTTATGCGTACAAGTCCCAACCGTGTATTGCTTCGGTCTCGTTATGCGTACAATTTCCAGCCGCGTAATGCTTCGGTCTCGATATGCGTACAAGTCCCAGCCGCGTATTGCTTCGGTCTCGTCGAGCGTACAAGTTCCAGCCGCGTATTGCTTCGGTCTCGTTATGCGTGAAAGATCCAGCCGCGTATTGCTTCGGTCTCGTTACGCGTACAAGTTCCAGCCGCGTATTGCTTCGGTCTCGTTATGCGTACAAGTTCCAGCCGCGTATTGCTTCGGTCTCGTTACGCGTACAAGTCCCAGCCGCGTATTGCTTCGGTCTTGTTTTGCGTACAAGTTCCAGCCGCATGTTGCCTCGATCTCGTTATGCGTACAAGTTCCAGCCGCGTTATGCTTCGGTCTCGATATGCGTACAAGTCCCAGCCGCGTATTGCTTCGGTCTCGTTATGCGTACAAGTCCCAACCGTGTATTGCTTCGGTCTCGTGGAGCGCACAAGTTCCAGCCGCGTATTGCTTCGGTCTCGTTATGCGTGAAAGATCCAGCCGCGTATTGCTTCGGTCTCGTTACGCGTACAGGTTCCAGCAGCGTGTTGCTTCGGTCTCGTGGAGCGTACAAGTTCCAGCCGCGGATTGCTTCGGTTTCGTCAAGCGTACAAGTTGCAGCCGGATAATGCTACGGTCTCGTTATGCGTGCCAGTTCCAGCCGCGTATTGCTTCGGTCTCGTTACCGGTACAAGTCCCAGCCGTGTATTGCTTCGGTCTCGTGCAGCGTACAAGTCCCAGCCGCATGTTGCTTCGGTCTCGTTATGCGTACAAGTCCCAGCCGTGTCTTGCTTCGGTCTCATTATGCGTAGAGGTTCCAGCCGCGTGAAGCTTCGGTCTCGTTATACGTACAAGTTCCAGCCGCATGTTGCTTCGGTCTCGTTATGCGTACAAGTTCCAGCCGCGTCTTGCTTCGGTCTCGTTACGCGTACAAGTCCCAGCCGCGTATTGCTTCGGTCTCGTTTTGCGTACAAGTTCCAGCCGCATGTTGCCCGGTCTCGTTATGCGTACAAGTTCCAGCCGCGTAATGCTTCGGTCTCGATATGCGTACAAGACCAGCCGCGTATTGCTTCGGTCTCGTTATGCGTACAAGTCCCAACCGTGTATTGCTTCGGTCTCGTTATGCGTACAATTTCCAGCCGCGTAATGCTTCGGTCTCGATATGCGTACAAGTCCCAGCCGCGTATTGCTTCGGTCTCGTCGAGCGTACAAGTTCCAGCCACGAATTGCTTCGGTCTCGTTATGCGTTCAAGTTTCAGCCGCGTGTTGCTTCGGTCTCGTTATGCGCACAAGTTCCAGCCGCGCAATGCTTCGGTCTCATTATGCGAACAAGTTCCAGCCGCGTATTGCTTCGGTCTCGTTACGCGTACAAGTTCCAGCCGCGTAATGCTTCGGTCTCGTTATGCGTAGAAGTTCCAGCCACGAATTGCTTCGGTCTCGTTATTCGTGCAAGTTCCAGCCGCGTATTGCTTCGGTCTTGTGGAGCGTACAAGTTCCAGCCGCGTATTGCTTCGGTCTCGTCGAGCGGACAAGACACAGCCACGTATTGCTTCGGTCTCGTCGAGCGCACAAGTTCCAGCCGCGTATTGCTTCGGTCTCGTTATGCGTGCACGATCCAGCCGCGTATTGCTTCGGTCTCGTTATGCGCTCAAGTTTCAGCCGCGTGTTGCTTCGGTCTCGTTATGCGCACAAGTTCCAGCCGCGCAATGCTTCGGTCTCATTATGCGAACAAGTTAAAGCCGCGTAGTGCTTCGGTCTCGTTATGCGTACAAGTTCCAGCCGCGTAATGCTTCGGTCTCGTTATGCGTAGAAGTTCCAGCCACGAATTGCTTCGGTCTCGTTATTCGTGCAAGTTCCAGCCGCGTATTGCTTCGGTCTTGTGGAGCGTACAAGTTCCAGCCGCGTATTGCTTCGGTCTCGTCGAGCGGACAAGACACAGCCACGTATTGCTTCGGTCTCGTTATGCGTACAAGTCCCAGCCGCGTGTTGCTTCGATCTCGTGGAGCGTACAAGTTCCAGCCGCGTAATGCTTCGGTCTCGTTGAGCGTAGTAGTTCCAGCCACGAATTCCTTCGGTCTCGTCGAGCGTACAAGTTCCAGCCGCGTAATGCTTCGGTCTCGTTATGCGTAGAAGTTCCAGCCACGAATTGCTTCGGTCACGTTATGCGTGCATGTTCCAGCCGCGTAATACTTCGGTCTCGTTATGCGTGCCAGTTCCAGCCGGGCATTGCTTCGGTCTCGTTATGCGTACAAGTCCCAGCCGCGTATTCCTTCGGTCTCGTCGAGCGTACAAGTTCCAGCCGCGTATTGCTTCGGTCTCGTCGAGCGTACAAGTTCCAGCCGGATGTTGCTTCGGTCTCGTTATGCGTACAAGTTCCAGCCGCGTAATGCTTCGGTCTCGATATGCGTACAAGTCCCAGCCGCGTATTGCTTTGGTCTCGTTATGCGTACAAGTTCCAGCCGCGTAATGCTTCGGTCTCGATATGCGTACAAGTCCCAGCCGCGTATTGCTTTGGTCTCGTTATGCGTACAAGTCCCAGCCGCGTAATGCTTCGGTCTCGTTATGCGTGCCAGTTCCAGCCGGGCATTGCTCCGGTCTCGTTTTGCGTACAAGTCCCAGCCGCGTATTCCTTCGGTCTCGTCGAGCGTAAAAGTGCCAGACGCGTATTGCTTCGGTCTCGTTATGCGTAGAAGTTCCAGCCACGAATTGCTTCGGTCACGTTAGGCGTGCAAGTTCCAGCCGCGTATTGCTTCGGTCTCGTTATGAGTACATGTTCCAGCCTCGTATTGCTTCGGTCTCGTTATGCGTTCAAGTTCCAGCCGCGTTATGCTGCGGTCTCGTTATGCGTGCAAGTTCCAGCCGCGTATTGCTTTGATCTCGTTATGCGTACAAGTCCCAGCCGCGTATTGCTTTGGTCTCGTTATGCGTACAAGTTCTAGCCGCGTAATCCTTCGGTCTCTTCGAGCGTTCAAGTTCCAGCCGCGTATTGCTTCGGTCTCGTTACGCGTACAAGTTCCAGCCGCGTATTGCTTCGGTCTCGTTATGCGTGCAAGTTCCAGCCGCGTATTGCTTCGGTCTCGTGGACCGTACAAGTTCCAGCCGCGCATTCCTTCGGTCTCGTCGAGCGTACAAGGCCCAGCCGCGTATTGCTTCGGTCTCGTCGAGCGTGCAAGTTCCAGCCGCGTATTGCTTCGGTCTCGTCGAGCGTACAAGACCCAGCCGCGTATTGCTTCGGTCTCGTTATGCGTACAAGTCCCAACCGTGTATTGCTTCGGTCTCGTGGAGCGTACAAGTTCCAGCCGCGTATTGCAGCGGTCTCGTCGGGCGAACAAGTTCCAGCAGCGCGTTGCTTTGGTCTCGTCGAGCGTATAAGTCCCAGCCGCGTATTGCTTCGGTCTCGTTACGCGTTCAAGTCCCAGCCGCGTATTCCTTCGGTCTCGTCGAGCGTACAAGTTCCAGCCGCGTATTGCTTCGATCTCGTCGAGCGTACAAGTCCCAGCCGCGTATTGCTTCGGTCTCGTCGAGCGTACAAGTCCCAGCCGTGTATTGCTTCGGTCTCGTGGAGCGAACAAGTCCCAGCCGCGTGTTGATTCGGTCTCGCTATGTGTACAAGTTCCAGCCGCGTAATGCTTCGGTCTCGTTATGCGTACAAGTTCCACAAGCGCGTTTCTTCGGTCTCGTCTAGCGTACAAGTTCCAGCCGCGTATTGCTTCGGTCTCGTTGAGCGTACAAGTCCCAGCCGTGTATTGCTTCGGTCTCGTGGAGCTTACAAGTCCCAGCCGCGTATTGCTTCGGTATCGTCGCGCGAACAAGTTCCAGCCGCGTATTGCTTCGGTCTCGTTATGCGTGCAAGATCCACCCGCGTATTGCTTCGGTCTCGTCGAGCGTACAAGTTCCAACCGCGTATTGCTTCGGTGTCGTCGCGCGAACAAATTCCAACAGCGTATTGCTTCGATCTCGTTATGCGTACAAGTTCCAGCAGCGTATTGCTTCGGTCTCGTTACGCGTACAAGTCCCAGCCGCGTATTGCTTTGATCTCGTTATGCGTACAAGTCCCAGCCGCGTATTACTTCGGTCCCGTTATGCGTGCAAGTTCCAGCCGCGTATTGCTTCGGTCTCGTCGTGCGTACAAGACCCAGCCGCGTATTGCTTCGGTCTCGTTACGCGTACAAGTCCCAGCCGTGTAATGCTTCGGTCTCGTGGAGCGTACAAGTTCCAGCCACGTATTGCTTTGGTCTCGTTATGCGTACAAGTCCCGGCCGCGTATTCCTTCGGTCTCGTCGAGTGTACAAGTTTCAGCCGCGTGTTGCTTCGCTCTCGTTATTCGCACAAGTTCCAGCCGCGCAATGCTTCGGTCTCATTATGCGAACAAGTTCCTGCCGCGTATTGCTTCGGTCTCGTTACGCGTACATGTTCCAGCCGCGTAATGCTTCGGTCTCGTTATGCGTAGAAGTTCCAGCCACGAATTGCTTCGGTCTCGTTATTCGTGCAAGTTCCAGCCGCGCATTGCTTCCGTCTTGTGGAGCGTACAAGTTCCAGCCGCGTATTGCTTCGGTCTCGTCGAGCGGACAAGACACAGCCACGTATTGCTTCGGTCTCGTCGAGCGCACAAGTTCCAGCCGCGTATTGCTTCGGTCTCGTTATGCGTGCACGATCCAGCCGCGTATTGCTTCGGTCTCGTCGAGCGTACAAGTCCCAGCCGTGTATTGCTTCGGTCTCGTAGAGCGAACAAGTCCCAGCCGCGTGTTGATTCGGTCTCGCTATGTGTACAAGTCCCAGCCGTGTATTGCTTCGGTCTCGTTATGCGTGCACGATCCAGCCGCGTATTGCTTCGGTCTCGTTATGCGTTCAAGTTTCAGCCGCGTGTTGCTTCGGTCTCGTTATGCGCACAAGTTCCAGCCGCGCAATGCTTCGGTCTCATTACGCGAACAAGTTCCAGCCGCGTATTGCTTCGGTCTCGTTACGCGTACAAGTTCCAGCCGCGTAATGCTTCGGTCTCGTTATGCGTAGAAGTTCCAGCCACGAATTGCTTCGGTCTCGTTATTCGTGCAAGTTCCAGCCGCGTATTGCTTCGGTCTTGTGGAGCGTACAAGTTCCAGCCGCGTATTGCTTCGGTCTCGTCGAGCGGACAAGACACAGCCACGTATTGCTTCGGTCTCGTCGAGCGCACAAGTTCCAGCCGCGTATTGCTTCGGTCTCGTTATGCGTGCACGATCCAGCCGCGTATTGCTTCGGTCTCGTTATGCGTTCAAGTTTCAGCCGCGTGTTGCTTCGGTCTCGTTATGCGCACAAGTTCCAGCCGCGCAATGCTTCGGTCTCATTATGCGAACAAGTTCCAGCCGCGTATTGCTTCGGTCTCGTTATGCGTACAAGTTCCAGCCACGTATTGCTTCGGTCTCGTTATGCGTACAAGTCCCAGCCGCGTGTTGCTTCGGTCTCGTGGAGCGTACAAGTTCCAGCCGCGTAATGCTTCGGTCTCGTTGAGCGTAGTAGTTCCAGCCACGAATTCCTTCGGTCTCGTCGAGCGTACAAGTTCCAGCCGCGTAATGCTTCGGTCTCGTTATGCGTAGAAGTTCCAGCCACGAATTGCTTCGGTCACGTTATGCGTGCATGTTCCAGCCGCGTAATACTTCGGTCTCGTTATGCGTGCCAGTTCCAGCCGGGCATTGCTTCGGTCTCGTTATGCGTACAAGTCCCAGCCGCGTATTCCTTCGGTCTCGTCGAGCGTACAAGTTCCAGCCGCGTATTGCTTCGATCTCGTTTTGCGTACAAGTCCCAGCCGCGTATTCCTTCGGTCTCGTCGAGCGTACAAGTTCCAGCCGCGTATTGCTTCGGTCTCGTCGAGCGTAGAAGTCCCAGCCGCGCATTGCTTCGGTCTCGTTATGCGTAAAAGTGCCAGCCGCGTAATGCTTCGGTCTCGTTATGCGTGCCAGTTCCAGCCGGGCATTGCTTCGGTCTCGTTTTGCGTACAAGTCCCAGCCGCGTATTCCTTCGGTCTCGTCGAGCGTACAAGTTCCAGCCGCGTATTGCTTCGGTCTCGTCGAGCGTACAAGTCCCAGCCGCGTATTGCTTCTGTCTCGTTTTGCGTACAAGTTGCAGCCGGATGTTGCTTCGGTCTCGTTATGCGTACAAGTTCCAGCCGCGTAATGCTTCGGTCTCGATATGCGTACTAGTCCCAGCCGCGTATTGCTTTGGTCTCGTTATGCGTACAAGTTCCAGCCGCGTAATGCTTCGGTCTCGTTATGCGTAGAAGTTCCAGCCACGAATTGCTTCGGTCTCGTTATTCGTGCAAGTTCCAGCCGCGTATTGCTTCGGTCTTGTGGAGCGTACAAGTTCCAGTCGCGTATTGCTTCGGTCTCGTCGAGCGGACAAGACACAGCCATGTATTGCTTCGGTCTCGTCGAGCGCACAAGTTCCAGCCGCGTATTGCTTCGGTCTCGTTATGCGTGCACGATCCAGCCGCGTATTGCTTCGGTCTCGTTATGCGTTCAAGTTTCAGCCGCGTGTTGCTTCGGTCTCGTTATGCGCACAAGTTCCAGCCGCGCAATGCTTCGGTCTCGTCGAGCGGACAAGACACAGCCACGTATTGCTTCGGTCTCGTTATGCGTACAAGTCCCAGCCGCGTGTTGCTTCGATCTCGTGGAGCGTACAAGTTCCAGCCGCGTAATGCTTCGGTCTCGTTGAGCGTAGTAGTTCCAGCCACGAATTCCTTCGGTCTCGTCGAGCGTAAAAGTGCCAGACGCGTATTGCTTCGGTCTCGTTATGCGTAGAAGTTCCAGCCACGAATTGCTTCGGTCACGTTAGGCGTGCAAGTTCCAGCCGCGTATTGCTTCGGTCTCGTTATGAGTACATGTTCCAGCCTCGTATTGCTTTGGTCTCGTTATGCGTTCAAGTTCCAGCCGCGTTATGCTTCGGTCTCGTTATGCGTGCAAGTTCCAGCCGCGTATTGCTTTGATCTCGTTATGCGTACAAGTCCTAGCCGCGTAATCCTTCGGTCTCTTCGAGCGTTCAAGTTCCAGCCGCGTATTGCTTCGGTCTCATTACGCGTACAAGTTCCAGCCGCGTATTGCTTCGGTCTCGTTATGCGTGCAAGTTCCAGCCGCGTATTGCTTCGGTCTCGTGGACCGTACAAGTTCCAGCCGCGCATTCCTTCGGTCTCGTCGAGCGTACAAGGCCCAGCCGCGTATTGCTTCGGTCTCGTCGAGCGTGCAAGTTCCAGCCGCGTATTGCTTCGGTCTCGTCGAGCGTACAAGACCCAGCCGCGTATTGCTTCGGTCTCGTTATGCGTACAAGTCCCAACCGTGTATTGCTTCGGTCTCGTGGAGCGTACAAGTTCCAGCCGCGTATTGCAGCGGTCTCGTCGGGCGAACAAGTTCCAGCAGCGCGTTGCTTTGGTCTCGTTGAGCGTATAAGTCCCAGCCGCGTATTGCTTCGGTCTCGTTACGCGTTCAAGTCCCAGCCGCGTATTCCTTCGGTCTCGTCGAGCGTACAAGTTCCAGCCGCGTATTGCTTCGATCTCGTCGAGCGTACAAGTCCCAGCCGCGTATTGCTTCGGTCTCGTCGAGCGTACAAGTCCCAGCCGTGTATTGCTTCGGTCTCGTAGAGCGAACAAGTCCCAGCCGCGTGTTGATTCGGTCTCGCTATGTGTACAAGTTCCAGCCGCGTAATGCTTCGGTCTCGTTATGCGTACAAGTTCCACAAGCGCGTTTCTTAGGTCTCGTCTAGCGTACAAGTTCCAGCCGCGTATTGCTTCGGTCTCGTTGAGCGTACAAGTCCCAGCCGTGTATTGCTTCGGTCTCGTGGAGCTTACAAGTCCCAGCCGCGTATTGCTTCGGTATCGTCGCGCGAACAAGTTCCAGCCGCGTATTGCTTCGGTCTCGTTATGCGTGCAAGATCCACCCGCGTATTGCTTCGGTCTCGTCGAGCGTACAAGTTCCAACCGCGTATTGCTTCGGTGTCGTCGCGCGAACAAATTCCAACAGCGTATTGCTTCGATCTCGTTATGCGTACAAGTTCCAGCAGCGTATTGCTTCGGTCTCGTTACGCGTACAAGTCCCAGCCGCGTATTGCTTTGATCTCGTTATGCGTACAAGTCCCAGCCGCGTATTACTTCGGTCCCGTTATGCGTGCAAGTTCCAGCCGCGTATTGCTTCGGTCTCGTTATGAGTACATGTTCCAGCCTCGTATTGCTTCGGTCTCGCTATGTGTACAAGTTCCAGCCGCGTTATGCTTCGGTCTCGTTATGCGTACAAGTTCCAGCAGCGCGTTTCTTCGGTCTCGTCTAGCGTACAAGTTACAGCCGCGTATTGCTTCGGTCTCGTTGAGCGTACAAGTCCCAGCCGTGTATTGCTTCGGTCTCGTGGAGCTTACAAGTCCCAGCCGCGTATTGCTTCGGTATCGTCGCGCGAACAAGTTCCAGCCGCGTATTGCTTCGGTCTCGTTATGCGTGCAAGATCCACCCGCGTATTGCTTCGGTCTCGTCGAGCGTACAAGTTCCAGCCGCGTATTGCTTCGGTCTCGTGGAGCGTACAAGTTCCAGCCGCGTATTGCTTCGGTGTCGTCGCGCGAACAAATTCCAACAGCGTATTGCTTCGATCTCGTTATGCGTACAAGTTCCAGCAGCGTATTGCTTCGGTCTCGTTACGCGTACAAGTCCCAGCCGCGTATTGCTTTGGTCTCGTTATGCGTACAAGTCCCAGCCGCGTATTACTTCGGTCCCGTTATGCGTGCAAGTTCCAGCCGCGTATTGCTTCGGTCTCGTCGAGCGTACAAGACCCAGCCGCGTATTGCTTCGGTCTCGTTACGCGTACAAGTCCCAGCCGTGTAATGCTTCGGTCTCGTGGAGCGTACAAGTTCCAGCCACGTATTGCTTTGGTCTCGTTATGCGTACAAGTCCCGGCCGCGTATTCCTTCGGTCTCGTCGAGTGTACAAGTTCCAGCCGCGTATTGCTTCGGTCTCGTCGAGCGGACAAGACACAGCCACGTATTGCTTCGGTCTCGTCGAGCGCACAAGTTCCAGCCGCGTATTGCTTCGGTCTCGTTATGCGTGCACGATCCAGCCGCGTATTGCTTCGGTCTCGTTATGCGTTCAAGTTTCAGCCGAGTGTTGCTTCGGTCTCGTTATGCGCACAAGTTCCAGCCGCGCAATGCTTCGGTCTCATTATGCGAACAAGTTCGAGCCGCGTATTGCTTCGGTCTCGTTATGCGTACAAGTTCCAGCCGCGTAATGCTTCGGTCTCGTTATGCGTAGAAGTTCCAGCCACGAATTGCTTCGGTCTCGTTATTCGTGCAAGTTCCAGCCGCGTATTGCTTCGGTCTTGTGGAGCGTACAAGTTCCAGCCGCGTATTGCTTCGGTCTCGTCGAGCGGACAAGACACAGCCACGTATTGCTTCGGTCTCGTTATGCGTACAAGTCCCAGCCGCGTGTTGCTTCGGTCTCGTGGAGCGTACAAGTTCCAGCCGCGTAATGCTTCGGTCTCGTTGAGCGTAGAAGTTCCAGCCACGAATTCCTTCGGTCTCGTCGAGCGTACAAGTTCCAGCCGCGTAATGCTTCGGTCTCGTTATGCGTAGAAGTTCCAGCCACGAATTGCTTCGGTCACGTTATGCGTGCATGTTCCAGCCGCGTAATACTTCGGTCTCGTTATGCGTGCCAGTTCCAGCCGGGCATTGCTTCGGTCTCGTTATGCGTACAAGTCCCAGCCGCGTATTCCTTCGGTCTCGTCGAGCGTACAAGTTCCAGCCGCGTATTGCTTCGATCTCGTTTTGCGTAAAAGTGCCAGCCGCGTTATGCTTCGGTCTCGTTATGCGTGCCAGTTCCAGCCGGGCATTGCTTCGGTCTCGTTTTGCGTACAAGTTCCAGCCGGATGTTGCTTCGGTCTCGTTATGCGTACAAGTTCCAGCCGCGTAATGCTTCGGTCTCGATATGCGTACAAGTCCCAGCCGCGTATTGCTTTGGTCTCGTTATGCGTACAAGTTCCAGCCGCGTAATGCTTCGGTCTCGATATGCGTACAAGTCCCAGCCGCGTATTGCTTTGATCTTGTTATGCGTACAAGTCCCAGCCGCGTATTGCTTTGGTCTCGTTATGCGTACAAGTCCTAGCCGCGTAATCCTTCGGTCTCTTCGAGCGTTCAAGTTCCAGCCGCGTATTGCTTCGGTCTCGTTACGCGTACAAGTTCCAGCCGCGTATTGCTTCGGTCTCGTTATGCGTGCAAGTTCCAGCCGCGTATTGCTTCGGTCTCGTGGACCGTACAAGTTCCAGCCGCGCATTCCTTCGGTCTCGTCGAGCGTACAAGGCCCAGCCGCGTATTGCTTCGGTCTCGTCGAGCGTGAAAGTTCCAGCCGCGTATTGCTTCGGTCTCGTCGAGCGTACAAGACCCAGCCGCGTATTGCTTCGGTCTCGTTATGCGTACAAGTCCCAACCGTGTATTGCTTCGGTCTCGTGGAGCGTACAAGTTCCAGCCGCGTATTGCAGCGGTCTCGTCGGGCGAACAAGTTCCAGCAGCGCGTTGCTTTGGTCTCGTCGAGCGTATAAGTCCCAGCCGCGTATTGCTTCGGTCTCGTTTCGCGTTCAAGTCCCAGCCGCGTATTCCTTCGGTCTCGTCGAGCGTACAAGTTCCAGCCGCGTATTGCTTCGATCTCGTCGAGCGTACAAGTCCCAGCCGCGTATTGCTTCGGTCTCGTCGAGCGTACAAGTCCCAGCCGTGTATTGCTTCGGTCTCGTGGAGCGAACAAGTCCCAGCCGCGTGTTGATTCCGTCTCGCTATGTGTACAAGTTCCAGCCGCATTATGCTTCGGTCTCGTTATGCGTACAAGTTCCAGCAGCGCGTTTCTTCGGTCTCGTCTAGCGTACAAGTTCCAGCCGCGTATTGCTTCGGTCTCGTTGAGCGTACAAGTCCCAGCCGTGTATTGCTTCGGTCTCGTGGAGCTTACAAGTCCCAGCCGCGTATTGCTTCCGTATCGTCGCGCGAACAAGTTCCAGCCGCGTATTGCTTCGGTCTCGTTATGCGTGCAAGATCCACCCGTGTATTGCTTCGGTCTCGTCGAGCGTACAAGTTCCAGCCGCGTATTGCTTCGGTCTCGTGGAGCGTACAAGTTCCAGCCGCGTATTGCTTCGGTGTCGTCGCGCGAACAAGTTCCAGCAGCGTATTGCTTCGGTCTCGTTACGCGTACAAGTCCCAGCCGTGTATTGCTTCGGTCTCGTCGAGCGGTCAAGACACAGCCACGTATTGCTTCGGTCTCGTTATGCGTACAAGTCCCAGCCGCGTGTTGCTTCGGTCTCGTTATGCATGCAAGTTCCAGCCGCGTTCTGCTTCGGTCTCGTCGAGGCAACATGTCCCAGCCGCGTATTGCTTTGGTCTCGTGATGCGTGCAAGTTCCAGCCGCGTATTGCTTCGGTCCCGTGGAGCGTACAAGTTCCAACCGCGTATTGCTTCGGTGTCGTCGCGCGAACAAATTCCAACAGCGTATTGCTTCGATCTCGTTATGCGTACAAGTTCCAGCAGCGTATTGCTTCGGTCTCGTTACGCGTACAAGTCGCAGCCGCGTATTGCTTTGGTCTCGTTATGCGTACAAGTCCCAGCCGCGTATTACTTCGGTCCCGTTATGCGTGCAAGTTCCAGCCGCGTATTGCTTCGGTCTCGTCGAGCGTACAAGACCCAGCCGCGTATTGCTTCGGTCTCGTTACGCGTACAAGTCCCAGCCGTGTAATGCTTCGGTCTCGTGGAGCGTACAAGTTCCAGCCACGTATTGCTTTGGTCTCGTTATGCGTACAAGTCCCAGCCGCGTATTCCTTCGGTTTCTTCGAGAATGCATGTTCCACCCGCGTATTGCTTCGGTCTCGTTACGCGTGCAAGTTCCAGCCGCGTATTCCTTCTGTCTCGTCGAGCGTACAAGTCCCTGCCGCGTATTGCTTTGTTCTCGTTCCGCGTACATGACCCAGCCGCCTATTGCTTCGGTCTCGTCGAGCGTACAAGTTCCAGCCGTGTATTGCTTCGGTCTCGTCGAGCGAACAAGTTCCAGCAGCGCGTTGCTTCGGTCTCGTTATGCGTGCAAGCTCCAGACGCGTATTGCTTCGGTCTCGTTACGCGTCCAACTCCCAGCCGCGTATTCCTTCGGTCTCGTTATGCGTACAATTCCCAGCCGTGTATTGCTTGGGTCTCGTTATGCGTACAAGTTCCAGCCGCGTATTGCTTCGGTACCGTTATGCGTACAAGTGCCAGCCGTGAATTGCTTCGGTATCGTCGAGCATACAAGTTCCAGCAGCGTATTGCTTGGGTCTCGTTATGCGTACAAGTCCCAGCCGCGTATTGCTTCGGTCTCGTCGAGCGAACAAGTTCCAGCAGCGCGTTGCTTCGGTCTCGTTATGCGTGCAAGTCCCAGCCGCGTAATGCTTCGGTCTCGTTATGTGTACAAGTTCCAGCCGCGTATTGCTTCGGTCTCGTGGAGCATACAAGTTCCAGGCGTGTATTGCTTCGGTCTCGTTACGCGTACAAGTTCCAGCCGCGTATTGCTTCGGTCTCGTCGAGCGATCAAGTTCCAGCAGCGTATTGCTTCGGTCTCGTTATGCGTGCAAGTTCCAGCAGCGTATTGCTTCGGTCTCGTCAATCGTACAAGCTCCAGCCGGGTATTGCTTCGGTCTCGTCGAGCGTGCAAGTTCCAGCCGCGCATTGCTTCGGTCTCGTCGAGCGTACAAGCCCAGCCGCGTATTGCTTTGGTCTCGTTATGCGTACAAGTTCCAGCCGCGTATTGCTTCGGTCTTGTTATGCGTACAAGTTCCAGTCGCGTGTGGCTCCGGTCTCGTTATGCGTACAAGTTCCAGCCGCGTATTGCTTCGGTCTCGTTATGCGTACAAGTCCCAGCCGTGAATTGCTTCGGTCTCGTCGAGCGTACTAGTCCCAGCCGCGTATTGCTTCGGTCGCGTTATGCGTACAAGTTCCTGCGGTGTATTGCGTCGGTCTTGTTATGCGTACAAGTTCCAGCCGCGTGTTGCTTCGGTCTCGTTAGTCGTACGAGTTCCAGCCGCGTAATGCTTCGGTCTCGTTATGCGGACAAGTTCCAGCCGCGTATTGCTTCGGTCTCGTCGAGCGAACAAGTTCCAGCAGCGCGTTGCGTCGGTCTCGTTATACGTGCAAGTTTCAGCCGCGTATTGCTTCGGTCTCGTTATGCGTACAAGTTCCAGCCGCGTATTGCTTCGGTCTCGTGGAACGTACAAGTCCCAGCCGCGTATTGCTTCGGTCTCGTCGAGCGTACAAGTTCCAGCCGCTTATTGCTTCGGTCTCGTCGAGCGTACAAGTCCCAGCCGCGAGTTGCTTCGGTCTCGTTATGCGTACAAGTCTCAGCCGTGAATTGCTTCGGTCTCGTCGAGCGTACAAGTCCCAGCCGCGTATTGCTTCGGTCGCGTTATGCGTACAAGTTCCTGCCGTGTATTGCGTCGGTCTCGTTATGCGGACAAGTTCCAGCCGCGTATTGCTTCGGTCTCGTCGAGCGTACAAGTTCCAGCCGCGTATTGCTTCGGTCTCGTTATGCGTGCACGATCCAGCCGCGTATTGCTTCGGTCTCGTTATGCGTACAAGTCCCTGCCGCGAGTTGCTTCGGTCTCGTTATGCATGCAAGTTCCAGCCGCGTACTGCTTCGGTCTCGTCGAGGCTACATGTCCCAGCCGCGTATTGCTTTGGTCTCGTTATGCGTACAAATCCCAGCCGTGTAATGCTTCGGTCTCGTGGAGCGTACAAGTTCCAGCCGCGTATTGCATCGGTCTCGTCGAGCGAACAAGTTCCAGCCGGGTATTGCTTCGGTCTCGTTATGCGAACAAGTTCCAGCCGTGTGTTGCTTCGGTATCGTCAGGCGTACAAGTGCCAGCCGCGTAATGCTTCGGTCTTGCTATGCGTAGAAGTTCCAGCCACGAATTGCTTGGGTCTCGTTATACGTGCAAGTTCCTGCCGCGTATTCCTTCGGTCTGGTCGAGCGTACAAGTTCCAGCCGCGTATTGCCTTGTTCTCGTTATGCGTACAAGTCCCAGCCGCGTACTGCTTCAGTATCGTTATGTGTACAAGTCCCAGCCGTGTCTTGCTTCGGTCTCGTTATTCGTACAAGTTCTAGCCGCGTGTTGCTTCGGTCTCGTGGAGCGTACAAGTCCCAGCCGCGTATTGCTTCGGTCTCGTCGAGCGCACAAGTTCCAGCCGCGTATTGCTTCGGTCTCGTTATGCGTGCACGATCCAGCCGCGTATTGCTTCGGTCTCGTTATGCGTACAAGTCCCAGCCGCGTATTGCTTCGGTCTCGTCGAGCGTACAAGTTCCAGCCGCGTATTGCTTCGGTCTCGTCGAGCGGACAAGACACAGCCACGTATTGCTTCGGTCTCGTTATGCGTACAAGTCCCAGCCGCGTGTTGCCTCGGTCTCGTTATGCATGCAAGATCCAGCCGCGTACTGCTTCGGTCTCGTCGAGGCTACATGTCCCAGCCGCGTATTGCTTTGGTCTCGTCGAGCGAACAAGTTCCAGCAGCGAGTTGCTTTGGTCTCGTCGAGCGTACAAGTTCCAGCCGCGTATTGCTTCGGTCTCGTCGAGCGTACAAGTCCCAGCCGCGTAATGATTCGGTCTGGTTATGCGTAGAAGTTCCAGCCACCAATTGCTTCGGTCACGTTATGCGTGCAAGTTTCAGCCGCGTAATGCTTCGGTCTGGTTATGCGTACAAGTGCCAGCCGCGTGTTGCTTCGGTCTCGTGGAGCATACAAGTTCCAGCCGCGTATTGGTTCGGTGTCGTCGAGCGAACAAGTTCCAGCAGCGTATTGCTTTGGTCTCGTCGAGCGTACAAGTTCCAGCCGCGTATTGCTTCGGTGTCGTCGAGCGAACAAGAGCCAGCCGCGTATTGCTTCGGTATCGTTATGCGTATAAGTCCCAGCCGCGTGTTGCTTCGGTCTCGTTATGCGTGCAAGTCCCAGCCGCGTATTGCTTCGGTCTCGTTATGCGCACAAGTTCCAGCCGCGCAATACTTCGGTCTCGTTATGCGAACAAGTTCCAGCCGCGTATTGCTTCGGTCTCGTTATGCGTACAAGTTCCAGCCGCGTATTGCTTCGGTGTCGTCGAGCGAACAAGTCCCAGCCGCGTATTGCTTCGGTATCGTTATGCGTACATGTCCCAGCCGCGTGTTGCTTCGGTCTCGTGGAGCGTACAAGTTCCAGCCGCGTGTTGCTTCGGTATCGTCAAGCGTACAAGTTCCAGCCGGGTATTGCTTCGGTCTCGTTATGCGTACAAGTCCCGGCCGCGTATTCCTTCGGTCTCGTCGAGTGTACAAGTTCCAGCCGCGTATTGCTTCGGTGGCGTCGAGCGAACAAGTTCCAGCCGCGTGTTGCTTCGGTATCGTCAGGCGTACAAATGCCAGCCGCGTAATGCTTCGGTCTTGCTATGCGTAGAAGTTCCAGCCACGAATTGCTTGGGTCTCGTTATACGTACAAGTTCCTGCCGCGTATTCCTTCGGTCTGGTCGAGCATACAAGTTCCAGCCGCGTATTGCCTTGGTCTCGTTATGCGTACAAGTCCCAGCCGCGTATTCCTTCGGTTTCTTCGAGCGTGCAAGTTCCACCCGCGTATTGCTTCGGTCTCGTTACGCGTACAAGTCCCAGCCGCGTATTGCTTTGTTCTCGTAACGCGTACATGTCCCAGCCGCGTATTGCTTTGTTCTCGTTATGCGTACAAGTCACAGCCGCGTATTGCTTCGGTGTCGTCGAGCGAACAAGTCCCAGCCGCGTATTGCTTCGGTATCGTTATGCGTACATGTCCCAGCCGCGTGTTGCTTCGGTCTCGTGGAGCGTACAAGTTCCAGCCACGTGTTGCTTCGGTATCGTCAAGCGTACAAGTTCCAGCCGGGTATTGCTTCGGTCTCGTTATGCGTACAAGTCCCGGCCGCGTATTCCTTCGGTCTCGTCGAGTGTACAAGTTCCAGCCGCGTATTGCTTCGGTGGCGTCGAGCGAACAAGTTCCAGCCGCGTGTTGCTTCGGTATCGTAAGGCGTACAAATGCCAGCCGCGTAATGCTTCGGTCTTGCTATGCGTAGAAGTTCCAGCCACGAATTGCTTGGGTCTCGTTATACGTACAAGTTCCTGCCGCGTATTCCTTCGGTCTGGTCGAGCATACAAGTTCCAGCCGCGTATTGCCTTGGTCTCGTTATGCGTACAAGTCCCAGCCGCGTATTCCTTCGGTTTCTTCGAGCGTGCAAGTTCCACCCGCGTATTGCTTCGGTCTCGTTACGCGTACAAGTCCCAGCCGCGTATTGCTTTGTTGTCGTAACGCGTACATGTCCCAGCCGCGTATTGCTTGTTCTCGTTATGCGTACAAGTCACAGCCGCGTATTGCTTCGGCCTCGTCGAGCGTACAAGTCCCAGCCGCGTATTCCTTCTGTCTCGTCGAGCGTACAAGTTCCAGCAGCGCGTTGCTTCGGTCTCGTTATGCGTGCAAGCTCCAGACGCGTATTGCTTCGGTCTCGTTACGCGTCCGACTCCCAGCCGCGTATTCCTTCGGTCTCGATATGCGTACAATTCCCAGCCGTGTTTTGCTTGGGTCTCGTTATGCGTACAAGTTCCAGCCGCGTATTGCTTCGGTACCGTTATGCGTACAAGTGCCAGCCGCGTATTGCTTCGGTGTCGTCGAGCGAACAAGTCCCAGCCGCGTATTGCTTCGGTATCGTTATGCGTACAAGTCCCAGCCGCGTGTTGTTTCGGTCTCATGGAGCGTACAAGTTCCAGCCGCGTGTTGCTTCGGTATCGTCAAGCGTACAAGTTCCAGCCGGGTATTGCTTCGGTCTCGTTATGCGTACAAGTCCCGGCCGCGTATTCCTTCGGTCTCGTCGAGTGTACAAGTTCCAGCCGCGTATTGCTTCGGTGGCGTCGAGCGAACAAGTTCCAGCCGCGTGTTGCTTCGGTATCGTCAGGCGTACAAGTGCCAGCCGCGTAATGCTTCGGTCTTGCTATGCGTAGAAGTTCCAGCCACGAATTGCTTGGGTCTCGTTATACGTGCAAGTTCCTGCCGCGTATTCCTGCGGTCTGGTCGAGCGTACAAGTTCCAGCCGTGTATTGCTTCGGTATCGTCGAGCATACAAGTTCCAGCAGCGTATTGCATGGGTCTCGTTATGCGTGCAAGTTCCAGCCGCGTATGGCTTCGGTCTCGTTATGCGTGCAAGTTCCAGCCGCGTAATGCTTCAGTCTAGTTATGCGTTGAAGTTTCAGCCGCGCGTTGATTCTGTCTCGTTATGCGTACAAGTCCCAGCCGCGTGTTGCTTCGGTCTTGTTATGCGTACAAGCCCCAGCCGTGTCTTGCTTCGATCTCGTTATGCGTTCAAGTTCCTGCCGCGCGTTGCATCGGTTTCGTCGAGCGAACAAGTTCCAGCCGCGTATTGCCCCGGTCTCGTAACGCGTACAAGTTCCAGCCGCGTGTTGCATCGGTTTCGTCGAGCGAACAAGTTCCAGCCGAGTATTGCTTCGGTTTCGTCGAGCGTACAAGTCCCAGCCGCGTATTGCTTCGGTCTCGTCGAGCGTACAAGTTCCAGCCGCGTATTGCTTCGGTATCGTTATGCGTACAAGTCCCAGCCGCGTGTTGCTTCGGTCTCGTTATGCGTACAAGTTCCAGCCGCGTATTTCTTCGGTCTCGTCGGGGGTACAAGTTCCAGCCGCGTATTGCTTTGGTCTCGTTACGCGTGCAAGTTCCAGCCGCGTATTGCTTCGGTCTCGTCAAGCGTACAAGTTGCAGCCGGATAATGCTTCGGTCTCGTTATGCGTGCAAGTTCCAGCCGCGTATTGCTTCGGTCTCATCAAGCGTACAAGTTCCAGCCGGGTGTTGCTTCGGTCTCGTTATGCGTACAAGATCCAGCCGCGTAATGCTTCGGTCTCGTTATGCGTACAAGTTCCAGCAGCGCGTTGCTTCGGTCTCGTTATGCGTGCAAGTTCCAGCCGCGTATTTCTTCGGTTTCGTCGAGCGTACAAGTTCCAGCCGCGTATTGCTTCGGTCTCGTCGGGCGTACAGGTCCCAGCATCGTATTGCTTCGGTCTCGTTACGCGTACAAGTTCCAGGCGCGTATTGCCCCGGTCTCGTAACGCGTACAAGTTCCAGCCGCGTGTTGCATCGGTTTCGTCGAGCGAACAAGTTCCAGCCGCGTATTGCCCCGGTCTCGTAACGCGTACAAGTTCCAGCCGCGTGTTGCATCGGTTTCGTCGAGCGAACAAGTTCCAGCCGAGTATTGCTTCGGTTTCGTCGAGCGTACAAGTCCCAGCCGCGTATTGCTTCGGTCTCGTCGAGCGTACAAGTTCCCGCCGCGTATTGCTTCGGTATCGTTATGCGTACAAGTCCCAGCCGCGTGTTGCTTCGGTCTCGTTATGCGTACAAGTTCCAGCCGCGTATTTCTTCGGTCTCGTCGGGGGTACAAGTTCCAGCCGCGTATTGCTTTGGTCTCGTTATGCGTACAAGTTCCAGCCGCGTAATGCTTCGGTCTCGTTATGCGTGCAAGTTCCAGCCGCGTATGGCTTCGGTCTCGTTATGCGTGCAAGTTCCAGCCGCGTAATGCTTCAGTCTCGTTACGCGTGCAAGTTCCAGCCGCGTATTGCTTCGGTCTCGTCAAGCGTACAAGCTGCAGCCGGATAATGCTTCGGTCTCGTTATGCGTGCAAGTTCCAGCCGCGTATTGCTTCGGTCTCGTCAAGCGTACAAGTTCCAGCCGGGTGTTGCTTCGGTCTCGTTATGCGTACAAGTTTCAGCCGCGTAATGCTTCGGTCTCGTTATGCGTACAAGTTCCAGCAGCGCGTTGCTTCGGTCTCGTTATGCGTGCAAGTTCCAGCCGCGTATTTCTTCGGTTTCGTCGAGCGTACAAGTTCCAGCCGCGTATTGCTTCGGTCTCGTCGAGCGTACAGGTCCCAGCCGCGTATTGCTTTGGTCTCGTTATGCGTACAAGTCCCAGCCGCGTATTGCTTCGGTATCGTTATGCGTACAAGTCCCAGCCGCGTGTTGCTTCGGTCTTGTTATGCGTACAAGTTCCAGCCGCGTATTGCCCCGGTGTCGTAACGCGTGCAAGTTCCAGCCGCGTATTGCTTCGGTCTCGTCAAGCGTACAAGCTGCAGCCGGATAATGCTTCGGTCTCGTTATGCGTGCAAGTTCCAGCCGCGTATTGCTTCGGTCTCGTCAAGCGTACAAGTTCCAGCCGGGTGTTGCTTCGGTCTCGTTATGCGTACAAGTTTCAGCCGCGTAATGCTTCGGTCTCGTTATGCGTACAAGTTCCAGCCGCGTGTTGCTTCGGTCTCGTTATGCGTACAAGTTCCAGCCGCGTAATGCTTCGGTCTCGTTATGCGTACAAGTTCCAGCAGCGCGTTGCTTCGGTCTCGTTATGCGTGCAAGTTCCAGCCGCGTATTTCTTCGGTTTCGTCGAGCGTACAAGTTCCAGCCGCGTATTGCTTCGGTCTCGTCGAGCGTACAGGTCCCAGCATCGTATTGCTTCGGTCTCGTTACGCGTACAAGTTCCAGCCGCGTATTGCCCCGGTCTCGTAACGCGTACAAGTTCCAGCCGCGTGTTGCATCGGTTTCGTCGAGCGAACAAGTTCCAGCCGCGTATTGCCCCGGTCTCGTAACGCGTACAAGTTCCAGCCGCGTGTTGCATCGGTTTCGTCGAGCGAACAAGTTTCAGCCGAGTATTGCTTCGGTTTCGTCGAGCGTACAAGTCCCAGCCGCGTATTGCTTCGGTCTCGTCGAGCGTACAAGTTCCAGCCGCGTATTGCTTCGGTATCGTTATGCGTACAAGTCCCAGCCGCGTGTTGCTTCGGTCTCGTTATGCGTACAAGTTCCAGCCGCGTATTTCTTCGGTCTCGTCGGGGGTACAAGTTCCAGCCGCGTATTGCTTTGGTCTCGTTATGCGTACAAGTTCCAGCCGCGTAATGCTTCGGTCTCGTTATGCGTGCAAGTTCCAGCCGCGTATGGCTTCGGTCTCGTTATGCGTGCAAGTTCCAGCCGCGTAATGCTTCAGTCTCTTTACGCGTGCAAGTTCCAGCCGCGTATTGCTTCGGTCTCGTCAAGCGTACAAGCTGCAGCCGGATAATGCTTCGGTCTCGTTATGCGTGCAAGTTCCAGCCGCGTATTGCTTCGGTCTCGTCAAGCGTACAAGTTCCAGCCGGGTGTTGCTTCGGTCTCGTTATGCGTACAAGTTTCAGCCGCGTAATGCTTCGGTCTCGTTATGCGTACAAGTTCCAGCAGCGCGTTGCTTCGGTCTCGTTATGCGTGCAAGTTCCAGCCGCGTATTTCTTCGGTTTCGTCGAGCGTACAAGTTCCAGCCGCGTATTGCTTCGGTCTCGTCGAGCGTACAGGTCCCAGCCGCGTATTGCTTTGGTCTCGTTATGCGTACAAGTCCCAGCCGCGTATTGCTTCGGTATCGTTATGCGTACAAGTCCCAGCCGCGTGTTGCTTCGGTCTTGTTATGCGTACAAGTTCCAGCCGCGTATTGCCCCGGTGTCGTAACGCGTGCAAGTTCCAGCCGCGTATTGCTTCGGTCTCGTCAAGCGTACAAGCTGCAGCCGGATAATGCTTCGGTCTCGTTATGCGTGCAAGTTCCAGCCGCGTATTGCTTCGGTCTCGTCAAGCGTACAAGTTCCAGCCGGGTGTTGCTTCGGTCTCGTTATGCGTACAAGTTTCAGCCGCGTAATGCTTCGGTCTCGTTATGCGTACAAGTCCCAGCCGCGTGTTGCTTCGGTCTCGTTATGCGTACAAGTTTCAGCCGCGTAATGCTTCGGTCTCGTTATGCGTACAAGTTCCAGCAGCGCGTTGCTTCGGTCTCGTTATGCGTGCAAGTTCCAGCCGCGTATTTCTTCGGTTTCGTCGAGCGTACAAGTTCCAGCCGCGTATTGCTTCGGTCTCGTCAAGCGTACAAGTTCCAGCCGGGTGTTGCTTCGGTCTCGTTATGCGTACAAGATCCAGCGGCGTATTGCTTCGGTCTCGTAATGCGTGCAAGTTCCAACCGCGTATTGCTTCGGTCTCGTGGAGCGTTCAGGTTTCAGCCGCGTATTGCTTTGTTCTCGTTTTGCGTACAAGTCCCAGCCGCGTATTCCTTCGGTCTCTTCGAGCGTATAAGTTCCAGCCGCGTATTGCTTCGGTCTCGTTACGCGTACAAGTTCCAGCCGCGTATTGCTTCGGTCTCGTCGAGCGAACAAGTTCCAGCCGAGTATTGCTTCGGTTTCTTCGAGCGTACAAGTCCCAGCCGCGTATTGCTTCGGTCTCGTCGAGCGTACAAGTTCCAGCCGCATATTGCTTCGGTATCGTTATGCGTACAAGAACCAGCCGCGTGATGCTTCGGTCTCGTTATGCGTTCAAGTTCCAGCCGCGTATTGCTTCCGTCTCGTTACGCGTACAAGATCCAGCCGCGTATTGCTTCGGTCTCGTGGAGCATACAAGTGCCAGGCGCGTATTGTTTCGGTCTCGTAGTGTGTGCAAGATCCAGCCGCGTATTGCTTCGGTCTCGTGGAGCATACAAGTGCCAGGCGCGTTTTGTTTCGGTCTCGTAATGTGTGCAAGTTCCAGCCGCGTATTGCTTCGGTCTCGTCGAGCGAACAAGTTCCAGCAGCGCGTTGCTTCGGTCTCGTTATGCGCGCAATTTCCAGACGCGTATTGCTTCGGTCTCGTCGAGCGTACAATTCCCAGCCGTGTATTGCTTCGATCTCGTTATGTGTACAAGTCCCAGCTGCGTCTTGCTTCGGTCTCGTTACGCGTACAAGTTCCAGGCGCGGAATGCTTCGGTCTCGTTATGCGTACTTGTTCCAGCCGCGTATTCATCCGGTCTCGTCGAGCGTACAAGTCCCAGCCGTGTATTGCTTTGTTCTCGTTATGCGTACAAGTTCCAGCTGCGTAATGCTTCGGTCTTGTCGAACGTACAAGTTCCAGGCACGTATTGCGCCGGCCTCTATAAGCGTTCAAGATCCTGCCGCGTATTGCTTCGGTCTCATCGAGCGCACAAGTTCCAGCTGCGTATTGCTTCGGTCTCGTTATGCGTACAAGTTCCAGCCGCGTAATGCTTTGGTCTCGTTATGTGTGCAAGTTCCGGCCGCGGATTGCCTCGGTCGCGTCGAGCGTACAAGTTCCAGCCGCGTATTCCTTCGGTCTCTTCGAGCGTACAAGTTCCAGCCGCCTACTGCTTCGGTCTCGTCATGCGTACAAGTCCCAGCCGCGTGTTGCGTTGTTCTCGTTATGCGTACAAGTCGCAGCCGCATATTGCTACGGTATCGTCGGGCATACAAGTTCCAACTGCGTATTGCTTCGGTCTCGACGAGCGTACAAGTCCCAGCCGCGTATTGCTTCGGTCTCGTCGAGAGTCAGTTTCCAGCCGCGTGTTCCTTCGGTCTCTTCGAGCGTACAAGTTCCAGCAGCGCGTTGCTTCGGTCTCGTTATGCGTGCAAGTTGCAGCCGCGTATTGCTTCGGTCTCGTCGAGCGTACAAGTCCCAGCCGCGTATTGCTTCGGTCTCGTTACGCTTCGGGGCCCAGCCGCGAATTGCTTCGGTCTCGACGAGCGTACAAGTTCCAGCCGCGTATTGCTTTGGTGTCGTTATGCGTACAAGTCCCAGACGCGTATTCTTTCGGTCCCTTCGAGCGTACAAGTTCCAGCCGCGTATTGCTTCGGTCTCGTTAAGCGTACAAGTTCCAGCCGCGTATTGCTTCGGTCTCGTCGAGCGTACAAGCTCCAGCCGCGTATTGCTTCGGTCTCGTCGAGCGCACAAGTCCAAGCCGTGTATTGCTTCGGTCTCGTGGAGCATATAAGAACCAGCAGCGTATTGCTTAGTTCTCGATGCGTACAAGTCCCAGCCGCGTATTGCTTTGTTCTGGTTATGCGTTCAACTCCCAGTCGCGTATTGCTTCGGTCTCGTTGCGCGTACAAGTCCCAGCCATGTATTGCTTCGGTCTCGTCGAGCGTACAAGTTCCAGCAGCGTATTGCTTCGGTGTCGTTATGCGTACATGTCCCAGCCGCGTATTGCTTTGGTCTCGTTATGCGTACAAGTCCCAGCCGCGTATTGCTTCGGTCTCGTTACGCGTACAAGTTCCAGCCGCGTATTGCCCCGGTGTCGTAACGCGTGCAAGTTCCAGCCGCGTATTGCATCGGTTTCGTCGAGCGAACAAGTTCCAGCCGAGAATTGCTTCGGTTTCGTCGAGCGTACAAGTCCCAGCCGCGTATTGCTTCGGTCTCGTGGAGCATACAAGTTCCAGCCGCGTATTGCTTCGGTCTCGTCGAGCGTACACGTCCCAACCGTGTATTGCTTCGGTCACGTGGAGCGTTCAAGTTCCAGCCGCGTATTGCTTTGTTCTCGTTATGCGTACAAGTTCCAGCCGCGTAATGCTTTGGTCTCGTTATGTGTGCAAGTTCCGGCCGCGGATTGCCTCGGTCGCGTCGAGCGTACAAGTTCCAGCCGCGTATTCCTTCGGTCTCTTCGAGCGTACAAGTTCCAGCCGCCTACTGCTTCGGTCTCGTCATGCGTACAAGTCCCAGCCGCGTATTGCGTTGTTCTCGTTATGCGTACAAGTCGCAGCCGCATATTGCTACGGTATCGTCGGGCATACAAGTTCCAACTGCGTATTGCTTCGGTCTCGACGAGCGTACAAGCTCCAGCCGCGTATTGCTTCGGTCTCGTCGAGCGCACAAGTCCCAGCCGCGTATTGCTTCGGTCTCGTCGAGAGTCAGTTTCCAGCCGCGTGTTCCTTCGGTCTCTTCGAGCGTACAAGTTCCAGCAGCGCGTTGCTTCGGTCTCGTTATGCGTGCAAGTTGCAGCCGCGTATTGCTTCGGTCTCGTCGAGCGTACAAGTTCCAGCCGCGTATTGCTTCGGTCTCGTTACGCTTCGGGGCCCAGCCGCGTATTCCTTCGGTCTCGTCGAGCGTACAAGCTCCAGCCGCGTATTGCTTCGGTCTCGTCGAGCGCACAAGTCCAAGCCGTGTATTGCTTCGGTCTCGTGGAGCATATAAGAACCAGCAGCGTATTGCTTAGTTCTCGTTTTCGTACAAGTCCCAGCCGCGTATTGCTTTGTTCTGGTTATGCGTTCAACTCCCAGCCGCGTATTGCTTCGGTCTCGTTGCGCGTACAAGTCCCAGCCATGTATTGCTTCGGTCTCGTCGAGCGTACAAGTTCCAGCAGCGTATTGCTTCGGTGTCGTTATGCGTACATGTCCCAGCCGCGTATTGCTTTGGTCTCGTTATGCGTACAAGTCCCAGCCGCGTATTGCTTCGGTCTCGTTACGCGTACAAGTTCCAGCCGCGTATTGCCCCGGTGTCGTAACGCGTGCAAGTTCCAGCCGCGTATTGCATCGGTTTCGTCGAGCGAACAAGTTCCAGCCGAGAATTGCTTCGGTTTCGTCGAGCGTACAAGTCCCAGCCGCGTATTGCTTCGGTCTCGTGGAGCATACAAGTTCCAGCCGCGTATTGCTTCGGTCTCGTCGAGCGTACACGTCCCAACCGTGTATTGCTTCGGTCACGTGGAGCGTTCAAGTTCCAGCCGCGTATTGCTTTGTTCTCGTTATGCGTACAAGTCGCAGCCGCGTATTCCTTCGGTCTCTTCGAGCGTATAAGTTCCAGCCGCGTATTGCTTCGGTCTCGTTACGCGTACAAGTTCCAGCCGCGTATTGCTTCGGTTTCGTCGAGCGAACAAGTTCCACCCGAGTATTGCTTCGGTTTTGTCGAGCGTACAAGTCCCAGCCGCGTATTGCTTCGGTCTCGTCGAGCGTACAAGTTCCAGCTGCGTATTGCTTCGGTATCGTTATGCGTACAAATCCCAGCCGCGTGTTGCTTCGGTCACGTGGAGCGTTCAAGTTCCAGCCGCGTATTGCTTTGTTCTCGTTATGCGTACAAGTTCCAGCCGCGTAATGCTTTGGTCTCGTTATGTGTGCAAGTTCCGGCCGCGGATTGCCTCGGTCGCGTCGAGCGTACAAGTTCCAGCCGCGTATTCCTTCGGTCTCTTCGAGCGTACAAGTTCCAGCCGCCTACTGCTTCGGTCTCGTCATGCGTACAAGTCCCAGCCGCGTATTGCGTTGTTCTCGTTATGCGTACAAGTCGCAGCCGCGTGTTCCTTCGGTCTCGTCGAGCGTACAAGTTCCAGCCGCATATTGCTTCCGTCTCGTCGAGCGTACAAGTTCCAGCCGCGTATTGCTTCGGTCTCGTCGAGCGCACAAGTCCCAGCCGCGTATTGCTTCGGTCTCGTCGAGAGTCAGTTTCCAGCCGCGTGTTCCTTCGGTCTCTTCGAGCGTACAAGTTCCAGCAGCGCGTTGCTTCGGTCTCGTTATGCGTGCAAGTTGCAGCCGCGTATTGCTTCGGTCTCGTCGAGCGTACAAGTTCCAGCCGCGTATTGCTTCGGTCTCGTTACGCTTCGGGGCCCAGCCGCGTATTCCTTCGGTCTCGTCGAGCGTACAAGTTCCAGCCGCGTATTGCTTCGGTCTCGTTAAGCGTACAAGTTCCAGCCGCGTATTGCTTCGGTCTCGTCGAGCGTACAAGCTCCAGCCGCGTATTGCTTCGGTCTCGTCGAGCGCACAAGTCCAAGCCGTGTATTGCTTCGGTCTCGTGGAGCATATAAGAACCAGCAGCGTATTGCTTAGTTCTCGTTTGCGTACAAGTCCCAGCCGCGTATTGCTTTGTTCTGGTTATGCGTTCAACTCCCAGCCGCGTATTGCTTCGGTCTCGTTGCGCGTACAAGTCCCAGCCGCGTATTGTTTTATTCTCGTTATGCGTGCCAGGTCCAGCCGCGTATTGCTACGGTCTCGTCGAGCGTACAAGTCCCAGCCGCGTATTGTTCTATTCTCGTTATGCGTACAAGGCCCTGCCGCGTATTGCTACGGTCTCGTCGAGCGTACAAGTTCCAGCTGCCCGTTGCTTCGGTGTCGTTATGCGTGCAAGTTCCAGCCGCGTATTGCTTCGGTCTCGTCAAGCGTACAAGTTCCAGCCGCGCGTTGCTTCGGTCTCGTTATGCGTACAACTCCCAGCCGCGTAATGATTCGGTCTCGTTATGCGCGCAAGTCCCAGCCGCGAATTACTTCGGTCTCGCTATGCGTGCAAGTTCCAGCCGCGTATTGCTTCGGTCTCGTCGAGCGTACAAGTTCCAGCAGCGTATTGCTTGGGTGTCGTTATGCGTACATGTCCCAGCCGCGTGTTGCTTCGGTCTCGTTAGGCATACAAGTTCCAGCCGCGTAATGCTTCGGTCTCGCTATGCGTACAAGTCCCAGCCGCGTGTTCCTTCGGTCTCGTCGAGCGTACAAGTTCCAGCCGCATATTGCTTCCGTCTCGTAGAGCGTACAAGTTCCAGCCGCGTATTGCTTCGGTCTCGTGGAACGTACAAGTCCCAGCCGCGTATTGCTTCGGTCTCGTCGAGCGTACAAGTTCCAGCCGCGTATTGCTTCGGTCTCGTTATGCGTGCAAGTTCCAGCCGCGTAATGCTTCGGTCTCGCTATGCGCGCAAGTCCCAGCCGCGAATTACTTCGGTCTCGCTATGCGTGCAAGTTCCAGCCGCGTATTGCTTCGGTCTCGTCGAGCGTACAAGTTCCAGCCGCGTATTGCTTCGGTCTCGTTATGCGTACAAGTCCCAGCCGCGTATTCCTTCGGTCTCGTCGAGCGTACAAGTTCCAGCCGCATATTGCTTCGGTCTCGTAGAGCGTACAAGTTCCAGCCGCGTATTGCTTCGGTCTCGTCGAGCGTACAACTTCCAGCCGCGTATTGCTTTGGTCTTGTTCTGCGTACAAGTCCCAGCCGCGTATTGCTTCGGTCTCGTTATGCGCACATGTTCCATCAGTGTATTGCTCCGATCTCCTTATGCGTACATGTTCCAGCCGCGTATTGCTTCGGTCTCGTGGAACGAACGAGACCCAGCCGCGCATTGCTTCGGTCTCGTCGAGCGTACAAGTTCCAGCCGCTTATTGCTTCGGTCTCGTCGAGCGTACAAGTCCCAGCCGCGAGTTGCTTCGGTCTCGTTATGCGTACAATTTCCAGCCGCGCGTTGCGTCGGTCTCGTTATACGTGCAAGTTACAGCCGCGTATTGCTTCGGTCTCGTTATGCGTACAAGTCCCAGCCGTGTATTGCTTCCGTCTCGTCGAGCGTACAAGTCCCAGCCGCGTAATGCTTCGGTCGCGTTATGCGTACAAGTTCCAGCCGTGTATTGCGTCGGTCTCGTTATACGTACAAGTTCCAGCCGCATGTTGCTTCGGACTCGTTATGCGTACAAGTTCCAGCAGCGTAATGCTTCGGTCTCGTTATGCGTGCTAGTTCCAGCCGCGTAATGCTTCGGTCTCGTTATGCGTGCAAGTTCGAGCCGCGTATTGCTTCGGTCTCGTCAAGCGAACAAGTCCCAGCCGTGTCTTGCTTCGGTCTCGTTATGCGTACAAGTTCCAACCGTGTATTGCTTCGGTCTCGTCGAGCGTACAAGTCCCAGACGCGTATTGCTCCGGTCGCGTTATGCGTACAAGTTCCAGCCATGTATTACGTCGGTCTCGTTATGCGTACAAGATCCAGTCGCGTGTTGCTTCGGACTCGATATGCGTACAAGTTCCAGCCGCGTAATGCTTCGGTCTCGTTATGCGTGCAAGTTCCAGCCGTGTAATGCTTCGGTATCGTTATGCGTACAAGTGCCAGCCGCGTGTTGCTTCGGTCTCGTTATGCGTACAAGTTCCAGCCGCGTATTTCTTCGGTCTCGTCGGGGGTACAAGTTCCAGCCGCGTATGGCTTCGGTCTCGTTATGCGTGCAAGTTCCAGCCGCGTAATGCTTCAGTCTCGTTACGCGTGCAAGTTCCAGCCGCGTATTGCTTCGGTCTCGTCAAGCGTACAAGTTGCAGCCGGATAATGCTTCGGTCTCGTTATGCGTGCAAGTTCCAGCCGCGTATTGATTCGGTCTCGTCAAGCGTACAAGTTCCAGCCGGGTGTTGGTTCGGTCTCGTTATGCGTACAAGTTCCAGCCGCGTAATGCTTCGGTCTCGTTATGCGTACAAGTTCCAGCAGCGCGTTGCTTCGGTCTCGTTATGCGTGCAAGTTCCAGCCGCGTATTTCTTCGGTTTCGTCGAGCGTACAAGTTCCAGCCGCGTATTGCTTCGGTCTCGTCGAGCGTACAGGTCCCAGCAGCGTATTGCTTCGGTCTCGTTACGCGTACAAGTTCCAGCCGCGTATTGCCCCGGTCTCGTAACGCGTACAAGTTCCAGCCGCGTATTGCATCGGTTTCGTCGAGCGAACAAGTTCCAGCCGAGTATTGCTTCGGTTTCGTCGAGCGTACAGGTCCCAGCCGCGTATTGCTTCGGTCTCGTCGAGCGTACAAGTTCCAGCCGCGTATTGCTTCGGTATCGTTATGCGTGCAAGTTCCAGCCGCGTAATGCTTCAGTCTCGTTACGCGTGCAAGTTCCAGCCGCGTATTGCTTCGGTCTCGTCAAGCGTACAAGTTGCAGCCGGATAATGCTTCGGTCTCGTTATGCGTGCAAGTTCCAGCCGCGTATTGCTTCGGTCTCGTCAAGCGTACAAGTTCCAGCCGCGCGTTGCTTCGGTCTCGTCAAGCGTACAAGTTCCAGACACGTGTTGCTTCGGTCTCGTCGAGCGTACAAGTCCCAGCCGCGTATTGCTTCGGTCTCGTCGAGCGTACAAGCTCCAGCCGCGTATTGCTTCGGTCTCGTCGAGCGCACAAGTCCAAGCCGTGTATTGCTTCGGTCTCGTGGAGCATATAAGAACCAGCAGCGTATTGCTTAGTTCTCGTTTTCGTACTAGTCCCAGCCGCGTATTGCTTTGTTCTGGTTATGCGTTCAACTCCCAGCCGCGTATTGCTTCGGTCTCGTTGCGCGTACAAGTCCCAGCCATGTATTGCTTCGGTCTCGTCGAGCGTACAAGTTCCAGCAGCGTATTGCTTCGGTGTCGTTATGCGTACATGTCCCAGCCGCGTATTGCTTTGGTCTCGTTATGCGTACAAGTCCCAGCCGCGTATTGCTTCGGTCTCGTTACGCGTACAAGTTCCAGCCGCGTATTGCCCCGGTGTCGTAACGCGTGCAAGTTCCAGCCGCGTATTGCATCGGTTTCGTCGAGCGAACAAGTTCCAGCCGAGAATTGCTTCGGTTTCGTCGAGCGTACAAGTCCCAGCCGCGTATTGCTTCGGTCTCGTGGAGCATACAAGTTCCAGCCGCGTATTGCTTCGGTCTCGTCGAGCGTACACGTCCCAACCGTGTATTGCTTCGGTCACGTGGAGCGTTCAAGTTCCAGCCGCGTATTGCTTTGTTCTCGTTATGCGTACAAGTCGCAGCCGCGTATTCCTTCGGTCTCTTCGAGCGTATAAGTTCCAGCCGCGTATTGCTTCGGTCTCGTTACGCGTACAAGTTCCAGCCGCGTATTGCTTCGGTTTCGTCGAGCGAACAAGTTCCACCCGAGTATTGCTTCGGTTTTGTCGAGCGTACAAGTCCCAGCCGCGTATTGCTTCGGTCTCGTCGAGCGTACAAGTTCCAGCTGCGTATTGCTTCGGTATCGTTATGCGTACAAATCCCAGCCGCGTGTTGCTTCGGTCACGTGGAGCGTTCAAGTTCCAGCCGCGTATTGCTTTGTTCTCGTTATGCGTACAAGTTCCAGCCGCGTAATGCTTTGGTCTCGTTATGTGTGCAAGTTCCGGCCGCGGATTGCCTCGGTCGCGTCGAGCGTACAAGTTCCAGCCGCGTATTCCTTCGGTCTCTTCGAGCGTACAAGTTCCAGCCGCCTACTGCTTCGGTCTCGTCATGCGTACAAGTCCCAGCCGCGTATTGCGTTGTTCTCGTTATGCGTACAAGTCGCAGCCGCGTGTTCCTTCGGTCTCGTCGAGCGTACAAGTTCCAGCCGCATATTGCTTCCGTCTCGTAGAGCGTACAAGTTCCAGCCGCGTATTGCTTCGGTCTCGTGGAACGTACAAGTCCCAGCCGCGTATTGCTACGGTATCGTCTGGCATACAAGTTCCAACTGCGTATTGCTTCGGTCTCGACGAGCGTACAAGCTCCAGCCGCGTATTGCTTCGGTCTCGTCGAGCGCACAAGTCCCAGCCGCGTATTGCTTCGGTCTCGTCGAGAGTCAGTTTCCAGCCGCGTGTTCCTTCGGTCTCTTCGAGCGTACAAGTTCCAGCAGCGCGTTGCTTCGGTCTCGTTATGCGTGCAAGTTGCAGCCGCGTATTGCTTCGGTCTCGTCGAGCGTACAAGTTCCAGCCGCGTATTGCTTCGGTCTCGTTACGCTTCGGGGCCCAGCCGCGTATTCCTTCGGTCTCGTCGAGCGTACAAGTTCCAGCCGCGTATTGCTTCGGTCTCGTTAAGCGTACAAGTTCCAGCCGCGTATTGCTTCGGTCTCGTCGAGCGTACAAGCTCCAGCCGCGTATTGCTTCGGTCTCGTCGAGCGCACAAGTCCAAGCCGTGTATTGCTTCGGTCTCGTGGAGCATATAAGAACCAGCAGCGTATTGCTTAGTTCTCGTTTGCGTACAAGTCCCAGCCGCGTATTGCTTTGTTCTGGTTATGCGTTCAACTCCCAGCCGCGTATTGCTTCGGTCTCGTTGCGCGTACAAGTCCCAGCCATGTATTGCTTCGGTCTCGTCGAGCGTACAAGTTCCAGCAGCGTATTGCTTCGGTGTCGTTATGCGTACATGTCCCAGCCGCGTATTGCTTTGTTCTCGTTATGCATTCAAGTCGCAGCCGCGTATTCCTTCGGTCTCGTCGAGCGTACACGTTCCAGCCGCGTATTGCTTCGGTCTCGACGAGCGTACAAGATCCAGCCGCGTATTGCTTTGGTCGCGTTATGCGTACGAGTCCCAGCCGTGTATTGCTTCGGCCTCGTTTTGCGTACAAGTTCAGGCCGCGTGTTGCTTTGGTCTCGTTGTGCGTACAAGTCCCAGCCGCGTATTACTTTGTTCTGGTTATGCGTACAAGTCCCGGCCGCGTATTGCTTCGGTATCGTCGGGCGTACAAGTCCAAGCCATGTATTGCTTCGGTCTCGTCGAGCGTACAAGCTCCAGCAGCGTATTGCTTCGGTCTCGTCGAGCGTCCATTTTCCAGCCGCGTATTGCTTCGGCCTAGTGGAGGGTACAAGTTCCAGCCGCGTAATGCTTCGGTCTCGTCGAGCGTACATGTTCCAGCCGCGTATTGCTTCGATCTCGTTATGCGTACAAGCTCCAGCCGCATATTGCTTCGGTCTCGTCGAGCGTACAAGTTCCAGCCGCGTGTTGCTTCGGTCTCGTTATGCGTGCAAGTTCCAGCCGCGTATTGCTTCGGTCTCGTCGAGCGTACAAGTTCCAGCCGCGTAATGCTTCGATCTCGTTGTGCGTGCAAGTTCTAGCCGCGTATTGCACCGGTCTCGTCGAGCGTACAAGTTCCAGCATCGTATTGCTTCGGTCTCTTTATGCGTACAAGTCCCAGCCGCGTATTGTTTTATTCTCGTTATGCGTACAAGGCCCAGCCGCGTATTGCTACGGTCTCGTCGAGCGTACAAGTTCCAGCCGCGTGTTGCTTCGGTCTCGTTATGCGTACAAGTTCCAGCCGCGTATTGCTTCGGTCTCGTTATGCGTGCAAGTTCCAGCCGCGCATTGCTTCGGTCTCGTCGAGCGTCCAAGTCCCAGCCGCGTATTGCTTCGGTCTCGTGGAGCATACAAGTTCCAGCTGCGCGATGCTTCGGTGTCGTTGTGCGTGCAAGTTCCAGCCGCGTATTGCTTCGGTCTTGTCGAGCGTACAAGTTCCAGCCGCGTATTGTTTCGGTCTCGTCGAGCGTACAAGTACCAGCAGCGTATTGCTTTGGTCTCGTTATGCGTACAAGTCCCAGCCGCGTATTGTTTTATTCTCGTTATGCGTACAAGGACCTGCCGCGTATTGCTTCGGTCTTGTCGAGCGTACAAGTTCCAGCCGCGTATTGCTTCTGTCTCGTCGAGCGTACAAGTACCAGCAGCGTATTGCTTCGGTCTCGTTATGCGTACAAGTCCCAGCCGCGTATTGTTTTATTCTCGTTATGCGTACAAGGCCCTGCCGCGTATTTCTTCGGTCTCGTCGAGCGTACAAGTTCCAGCCGCGTATTGCTTCGGTCTCGACGAGCGTACAAGTTCCAGCCGCATATTGCTTCGGTCTCGTTATGCGTTCAATTTCCAACCGCGCATTGCTTCGGTCTCGTCGAGCGTACAAGTTCCAGCCGCGTATTGCTTCGGTCTCGTTATGCGTACAAGTCCCAGCCGCGTATTGTTTTATTCTCGTTATGCGTACAAGGCACTGCCGCGTATTTCTTCGGTCTCGTCGAGCGTACAAGTTCCAGCCGCGTATTGCTTCGGTCTCGACGAGCGTACAAGTTCCAGCCGCGTGTTGCTTCGGTCTCGTTATGCGTACAAGATCCAGACGCATATTGCTTCGGTCTCGTTATGCGTTCAATTTCCAGCCGCGCATTGCTTCGGTCTCGTCGAGCGTACAAGTTCCAGCCGCGTGTTGCTTCGGTCTCGTTATGCGTACAAGTTCCAGCCGCGTATTGCTTCGGTCTCGTCGAGCGTACAAGTTCCAGCCGCATATTGCTTCGGTCTCGTTATGCGTGCAAGTCCCAGCCGCGTATTGTTTTATTCTCGTTATGCGTACAAGGCCCAGCCGCGTATTGCTACTGTCTCGTCGAGCGTACAGGTTCCAGCCGCGTATTGCTTCGGTCTCGTTATGCGTACAAGTCCCAGCCGCGTATTGTTTTATTCTCGTTATGCGTGCCAGGTCCAGCCGCGTATTGCTACGGTCTCGTCGAGCGTACAAGTCCCAGCCGCGTATTGTTCTATTCTCGATATGCGTACAAGGCCCTGCCGCGTATTGCTACGGTCTCGTCGAGCGTACAAGTTCCAGCTGCCCGTTGCTTCGGTGTCGTTATGCGTGCAAGTTCCAGCCGCGTATTGCTTCGGTCTTGTCGAGCGTACAAGTTCCAGCCGCGCGTTGCTTCGGTCTCGTCGAGCGTCCAAGTCCCAGCCGCGTATTGCTTCGGTCTCGTTATGCGCGCAAGTCCCAGCCGCGAATTACTTCGGTCTCGCTATGCGTGCAAGTTCCAGCCGCGTATTGCTTCTGTCTCGTCGAGCGTACAAGTTCCAGCCGCACGTAGCTTCGGTCGCGTTATGCGTGCATGTTCCAGCCGCGTATTGCTTCGGTCTCGTCAAGCGTACAAGTTCCAGCCGGGTATTGCTTCGGTCTCGTTATGCGTACAACTCCCAGCCGCGTAATGATTCGGTCTCGTTATGCGCGCAAGTCCCAGCCGCGAATTACTTCGGTCTCGCTATGCGTGCAAGTTCCAGCCGCGTATTGCTTCGGTCTCGTCGAGCGTACAAGTTCCAGCAGCGTATTGCTTGGGTGTCGTTATGCGTACATGTCCCAGCCGCGTGTTGCTTCGGTCTCGTTAGGCATACAAGTTCCAGCCGCGTAATGCTTCGGTCTCGCTATGCGTACAAGTCCCAGCCGCGTGTTCCTTCGGTCTCGTCGAGCGTACAAGTTCCAGCCGCATATTGCTTCCGTCTCGTAGAGCGTACAAGTTCCAGCCGCGTATTGCTTCGGTCTCGTGGAACGTACAAGTCCCAGCCGCGTATTGCTTCGGTCTCGTCGAGCGTACAAGTTCCAGCCGCGTATTGCTTCGGTCTCGTTATGCGTGCAAGTTCCAGCCGCGTAATGCTTCGGTCTCGCTATGCGCGCAAGTCCCAGCCGCGAATTACTTCGGTCTCGCTATGCGTGCAAGTTCCAGCCGCGTATTGCTTCGGTCTCGTCGAGCGTACAAGTTCCAGCCGCGTATTGCTTCGGTCTCGTTATGCGTACAAGTCCCAGCCGCGTATTCCTTCGGTCTCGTCGAGCGTACAAGTTCCAGCCGCATATTGCTTCGGTCTCGTAGAGCGTACAAGTTCCAGCCGCGTATTGCTTCGGTCTCGTCGAGCGTACAACTTCCAGCCGCGTATTGCTTTGGTCTTGTTCTGCGTACAAGTCCCAGCCGCGTATTGCTTCGGTCTCGTTATGCGCACATGTTCCATCAGTGTATTGCTCCGATCTCCTTATGCGTACATGTTCCAGCCGCGTATTGCTTCGGTCTCGTGGAACGAACGAGACCCAGCCGCGCATTGCTTCGGTCTCGTCGAGCGTACAAGTTCCAGCCGCTTATTGCTTCGGTCTCGTCGAGCGTACAAGTCCCAGCCGCGAGTTGCTTCGGTCTCGTTATGCGTACAATTTCCAGCCGCGCGTTGCGTCGGTCTCGTTATACGTGCAAGTTACAGCCGCGTATTGCTTCGGTCTCGTTATGCGTACAAGTCCCAGCCGTGTATTGCTTCCGTCTCGTCGAGCGTACAAGTCCCAGCCGCGTATTGCTCCGGTCGCGTTATGCGTACAAGTTCCAGCCGTGTATTGCGTCGGTCTCGTTATACGTACAAGTTCCAGCCGCATGTTGCTTCGGACTCGTTATGCGTACAAGTTCCAGCAGCGTAATGCTTCGGTCTCGTTATGCGTGCTAGTTCCAGCCGCGTAATGCTTCGGTCTCGTTATGCGTGCAAGTTCGAGCCGCGTATTGCTTCGGTCTCGTCAAGCGAACAAGTCCCAGCCGTGTCTTGCTTCGGTCTCGTTATGCGTACAAGTTCCAACCGTGTATTGCTTCGGTCTCGTCGAGCGTACAAGTCCCAGACGCGTATTGCTCCGGTCGCGTTATGCGTACAAGTTCCAGCCATGTATTACGTCGGTCTCGTTATGCGTACAAGATCCAGTCGCGTGTTGCTTCGGACTCGATATGCGTACAAGTTCCAGCCGCGTAATGCTTCGGTCTCGTTATGCGTGCAAGTTCCAGCCGTGTAATGCTTCGGTCTCGTTATGCGTATAAGTTCCAGCAGCGTATTGCTTCGGTCTCTTCGATCGTACAAGTTCCAGCAGCGTATTGCTTCGGTCTCGTTACGCGTGCAAGTTCCAGCCGCGTATTGCTTCGGTCTCGTCAAGCGTACAAGTTGCAGCCGGATAATGCTTCGGTCTCGTTATGCGTGCAAGTTCCAGCCGCGTATTGATTCGGTCTCGTCAAGCGTACAAGTTCCAACCGGGTGTTGGTTCGGTCTCGTTATGCGTACAAGTTCCAGCCGCGTAATGCTTCGGTCTCGTTATGCGTGCAAGTTCCAGCCGCGTATTTCTTCGGTTTCGTCGAGCGTACAAGTTCCAGCCGCGTATTGCTTCGGTCTCGTCGAGCGTACAGGTCCCAGCAGCGTATTGCTTCGGTCTCGTTACGCGTACAAGTTCCAGCCGCGTATTGCCCCGGTCTCGTAACGCGTACAAGTTCCAGCCGCGTATTGCATCGGTTTCGTCGAGCGAACAAGTTCCAGCCGAGTATTGCTTCGGTTTCGTCGAGCGTACAGGTCCCAGCCGCGTATTGCTTCGGTCTCGTCGAGCGTACAAGTTCCAGCCGCGTATTGCTTCGGTATCGTTATGCGTACAAGTCCCAGCCGCGTGTTGCTTCGGTCTCGTTATGCGTACAAGTTCCAGCCGCGTATTTCTTCGGTCTCGTCGGGGGTACAAGTTCCAGCCGCGTATGGCTTCGGTCTCGTTATGCGTGCAAGTTCCAGCCGCGTAATGCTTCAGTCTCGTTACGCGTGCAAGTTCCAGCCGCGTATTGCTTCGGTCTCGTCAAGCGTACAAGTTGCAGCCGGATAATGCTTCGGTCTCGTTATGCGTGCAAGTTCCAGCCGCGTATTGATTCGGTCTCGTCAAGCGTACAAGTTCCAGCCGGGTGTTGGTTCGGTCTCGTTATGCGTACAAGTTCCAGCCGCGTAATGCTTCGGTCTCGTTATGCGTACAAGTTCCAGCAGCGCGTTGCTTCGGTCTCGTTATGCGTGCAAGTTCCAGCCGCGTATTTCTTCGGTTTCGTCGAGCGTACAAGTTCCAGCCGCGTATTGCTTCGGTCTCGTCGAGCGTACAGGTCCCAGCAGCGTATTGCTTCGGTCTCGTTACGCGTACAAGTTCCAGCCGCGTATTGCCCCGGTCTCGTAACGCGTACAAGTTCCAGCCGCGTATTGCATCGGTTTCGTCGAGCGAACAAGTTCCAGCCGAGTATTGCTTCGGTTTCGTCGAGCGTACAGGTCCCAGCCGCGTATTGCTTCGGTCTCGTCGAGCGTACAAGTTCCAGCCGCGTATTGCTTCGGTATCGTTATGCGTACAAGTCCCAGCCGCGTGTTGCTTCGGTCTCGTTACGCGTACAAGTTCCAGCCGCGTATTGCCCCGGTGTCGTAACGCGTGCAAGTTCCAGCCGCGTATTGCATCGGTTTCGTCGAGCGAACAAGTTCCAGCCGAGAATTGCTTCGGTTTCGTCGAGCGTACAAGTCCCAGCCGCGTATTGCTTCGGTCTCGTGGAGCATACAAGTTCCAGCCGCGTATTGCTTCGGTCTCGTCGAGCGTACACGTCCCAACCGTGTATTGCTTCGGTCACGTGGAGCGTTCAAGTTCCAGCCGCGTATTGCTTTGTTCTCGTTATGCGTACAAGTCGCAGCCGCGTATTCCTTCGGTCTCTTCGAGCGTATAAGTTCCAGCCGCGTATTGCTTCGGTCTCGTTACGCGTACAAGTTCCAGCCGCGTATTGCTTCGGTTTCGTCGAGCGAACAAGTTCCACCCGAGTATTGCTTCGGTTTTGTCGAGCGTACAAGTCCCAGCCGCGTATTGCTTCGGTCTCGTCGAGCGTACAAGTTCCAGCTGCGTATTGCTTCGGTATCGTTATGCGTACAAATCCCAGCCGCGTGTTGCTTCGGTCTCGTTGTGCGTGCAAGTTCCAGCCGCGTATTGCTTCGGTCTCGTTACGCGTACAAGATCCAGCGGCGTATTGCTTCGGTCTCGTAATGCGTGCAAGTTCCAACCGCGTATTGCTTCGGTCTCGTGGAGCGTTCAGGTTTCAGCCGCGTATTGCTTTGTTCTCGTTTTGCGTACAAGTCCCAGCCGCGTATTCCTTCGGTCTCTTCGAGCGTATAAGTTCCAGCCGCGTATTGCTTCGGTCTCGTTACGCGTACAAGTTCCAGCCGCGTATTGCTTCGGTCTCGTCCAGCGAACAAGTTCCAGCCGAGTATTGCTTCGGTCTCGTGGAGCATACAAGTGCCAGGCGCGTATTGTTTCGGTCTCGTAATGTGTGCAAGTTCCAGCCGCGTATTGCTTCGGTCTCGTCGAGCGAACAAGTTCCAGCAGCGCGTTGCTTCGGTCTCGTTATGCGCGCAATTTCCAGACGCGTATTGCTTCGGTCTCGTCGAGCGTACAATTCCCAGCCGTGTATTGCTTCGATCTCGTTATGTGTACAAGTCCCAGCTGCGTCTTGCTTCGGTCTCGTTAGGCGTACAAGTTCCAGGCGCGGAATGCTTCGGTCTCGTTATGCGTACAAGATCCAGCCGCATATTGCTTCGGTCTCGTTATGCGTTCAATTTCCAGCCGCGCATTGCTTCGGTCTCGTCGAGCGTACAAGTTCCAGCCGCGTGTTGCTTCGGTCTCGTTATGCGTACAAGTTCCAGCCGCGTATTGCTTCGGTCTCGTCGAGCGTACAAGTTCCAGCCGCATATTGCTTCGGTCTCGTTATGCGTGCAAGTCCCAGCCGCGTATTGTTTTATTCTCGTTATGCGTACAAGGCCCAGCCGCGTATTGCTACTGTCTCGTCGAGCGTACAGGTTCCAGCCGCGTATTGCTTCGGTCTCGTTATGCGTACAAGTCCCAGCCGCGTATTGTTTTATTCTCGTTATGCGTGCCAGGTCCAGCCGCGTATTGCTACGGTCTCGTCGAGCGTACAAGTCCCAGCCGCGTATTGTTCTATTCTCGTTATGCGTACAAGGCCCTGCCGCGTATTGCTACGGTCTCGTCGAGCGTACAAGTTCCAGCTGCCCGTTGCTTCGGTGTCGTTATGCGTGCAAGTTCCAGCCGCGTATTGCTTCGGTCTTGTCGAGCGTACAAGTTCCAGCCGCGCGTTGCTTCGGTCTCGTCGAGCGTCCAAGTCCCAGCCGCGTATTGCTTCGGTCTCGTTATGCGCGCAAGTCCCAGAAGCGAATTACTTCGGTCTCGCTATGCGTGCAAGTTCCAGCCGCGTATTGCTTCTGTCTCGTCGAGCGTACAAGTTCCAGCCGCACGTAGCTTCGGTCGCGTTATGCGTGCATGTTCCAGCCGCGTATTGCTTCGGTCTCGTCAAGCGTACAAGTTCCAGCCGGGTATTGCTTCGGTCTCGTTATGCGTACAACTCCCAGCCGCGTAATGATTCGGTCTCGTTATGCGCGCAAGTCCCAGCCGCGAATTACTTCGGTCTCGCTATGCGTGCAAGTTCCAGCCGCGTATTGCTTCGGTCTCGTCGAGCGTACAAGTTCCAACAGCGTATTGCTTGGGTGTCGTTATGCGTACATGTCCCAGCCGCGTGTTGCTTCGGTCTCGTTAGGCATACAAGTTCCAGCCGCGTAATGCTTCGGTCTCGCTATGCGTACAAGTCCCAGCCGCGTGTTCCTTCGGTCTCGTCGAGCGTACAAGTTCCAGCCGCATATTGCTTCCGTCTCGTAGAGCGTACAAGTTCCAGCCGCGTGTTGCTTCGGTCTCGTGGAACGTACAAGTCCCAGCCGCGTATTGCTTCGGTCTCGTCGAGCGTACAAGTTCCAGCCGCGTATTGCTTCGGTCTCGTTATGCGTGCAAGTTCCAGCCGCGTAATGCTTCGGTCTCGCTATGCGCGCAAGTCCCAGCCGCGAATTACTTCGGTCTCGCTATGCGTGCAAGTTCCAGCCGCGTATTGCTTCGGTCTCGTCGAGCGTACAAGTTCCAGCCGCGTATTGCTTCGGTCTCGTTATGCGTACAAGTCCCAGCCGCGTATTCCTTCGGTCTCGTCGAGCGTACAAGTTCCAGCCGCATATTGCTTCGGTCTCGTAGAGCGTACAAGTTCCAGCCGCGTATTGCTTCGGTCTCGTCGAGCGTACAACTTCCAGCCGCGTATTGCTTTGGTCTTGTTCTGCGTACAAGTCCCAGCCGCGTATTGCTTCGGTCTCGTTATGCGCACATGTTCCATCAGTGTATTGCTCCGATCTCCTTATGCGTACATGTTCCAGCCGCGTATTGCTTCGGTCTCGTGGAACGAACGAGACCCAGCCGCGTATTGCTTCGGTCTCGACGAGCGTACAAGTTCCAGCCGCATATTGCTTCGGTCTCGTTATGCGTTCAATTTCCAACCGCGCATTGCTTCGGTCTCGTCGAGCGTACAAGTTCCAGCCGCGTATTGCTTCGGTCTCGTTATGCGTACAAGTCCCAGCCGCGTATTGTTTTATTCTCGTTATGCGTACAAGGCCCTGCCGCGTATTTCTTCGGTCTCGTCGAGCGTACAAGTTCCAGCCGCGTATTGCTTCGGTCTCGACGAGCGTACAAGTTCCAGCCGCGTGTTGCTTCGGTCTCGTTATGCGTACAAGATCCAGCCGCATATTGCTTCGGTCTCGTTATGCGTTCAATTTCCAGCCGCGCATTGCTTCGGTCTCGTCGAGCGTACAAGTTCCAGCCGCGTGTTGCTTCGGTCTCGTTATGCGTACAAGTTCCAGCCGCGTATTGCTTCGGTCTCGTCGAGCGTACAAGTTCCAGCCGCATATTGCTTCGGTCTCGTTATGCGTGCAAGTCCCAGCCGCGTATTGTTTTATTCTCGTTATGCGTACAAGGCCCAGCCGCGTATTGCTACTGTCTCGTCGAGCGTACAGGTTCCAGCCGCGTATTGCTTCGGTCTCGTTATGCGTACAAGTCCCAGCCGCGTATTGTTTTATTCTCGTTATGCGTGCCAGGTCCAGCCGCGTATTGCTACGGTCTCGTCGAGCGTACAAGTCCCAGCCGCGTATTGTTCTATTCTCGTTATGCGTACAAGGCCCTGCCGCGTATTGCTACGGTCTCGTCGAGCGTACAAGTTCCAGCTGCCCGTTGCTTCGGTGTCGTTATGCGTGCAAGTTCCAGCCGCGTATTGCTTCGGTCTTGTCGAGCGTACAAGTTCCAGCCGCGCGTTGCTTCGGTCTCGTCGAGCGTCCAAGTCCCAGCCGCGTATTGCTTCGGTCTCGTTATGCGCGCAAGTCCCAGAAGCGAAATACTTCGGTCTCGCTATGCGTGCAAGTTCCAGCCGCGTATTGCTTCTGTCTCGTCGAGGGTACAAGTTCCAGCCGCACGTAGCTTCGGTCGCGTTATGCGTGCATGTTCCAGCCGCGTATTGCTTCGGTCTCGTCAAGCGTACAAGTTCCAGCCGGGTATTGCTTCGGTCTCGTTATGCGTACAACTCCCAGCCGCGTAATGATTCGGTCTCGTTATGCGCGCAAGTCCCAGCCGCGAATTACTTCGGTCTCGCTATGCGTGCAAGTTCCAGCCGCGTATTGCTTCGGTCTCGTTATGCGTGCAAGTTCCAGCCGCGTAATGCTTCGGTCTCGCTATGCGCGCAAGTCCCAGCCGCGAATTACTTCGGTCTCGCTATGCGTGCAAGTTCCAGCCGCGTATTGCTTCGGTCTCGTCGAGCGTACAAGTTCCAGCCGCGTATTGCTTCGGTCTCGTTATGCGTACAAGTCCCAGCCGCGTATTCCTTCGGTCTCGTCGAGCGTACAAGTTCCAGCCGCATATTGCTTCGGTCTCGTAGAGCGTACAAGTTCCAGCCGCGTATTGCTTCGGTCTCGTCGAGCGTACAACTTCCAGCCGCGTATTGCTTTGGTCTTGTTCTGCGTACAAGTCCCAGCCGCGTATTGCTTCGGTCTCGTTATGCGCACATGTTCCATCAGTGTATTGCTCCGATCTCCTTATGCGTACATGTTCCAGCCGCGTATTGCTTCGGTCTCGTGGAACGAACGAGACCCAGCCGCGAATTGCTTCGGTCTCGTCGAGCGTACAAGTTCCAGCCGCTTATTGCTTCGGTCTCGTCGAGCGTACAAGTCCCAGCCGCGAGTTGCTTCGGTCTCGTTATGCGTACAATTTCCAGCCGCGCGTTGCGTCGGTCTCGTTATACGTGCAAGTTACAGCCGCGTATTGCTTCGGTCTCGTTATGCGTACAAGTCCCAGCCGTGTATTGCTTCCGTCTCGTCGAGCGTACAAGTCCCAGCCGCGTATTGCTCCGGTCGCGTTATGCGTACAAGTTCCAGCCGTGTATTGCGTCGGTCTCGTTATACGTACAAGTTCCAGCCGCATGTTGCTTCGGACTCGTTACGCGTACAAGTTCCAGCAGCGTAATGCTTCGGTCTCGTTATGCGTGCTAGTTCCAGCCGCGTAATGCTTCGGTCTCGTTATGCGTGCAAGTTCGAGCCGCGTATTGCTTCGGTCTCGTTATGCGCACAAGTTCCAGCCGCGCAATGCTTCGGTCTCATTATGCGAACAAGTTCGAGCCGCGTATTGCTTCGGTCTCGTTATGCGTACAAGTTCCAGCCGCGTAATGCTTCGGTCTCGTTATGCGTAGAAGTTCCAGCCACGAATTGCTTCGGTCTCGTTATTCGTGCAAGTTCCAGCCGCGTATTGCTTCGGTCTTGTGGAGCGTACAAGTTCCAGCCGCGTATTGCTTCGGTCTCGTCGAGCGGACAAGACACAGCCACGTATTGCTTCGGTCTCGTTATGCGTACAAGTCCCAGCCGCGTGTTGCTTCGGTCTCGTGGAGCGTACAAGTTCCAGCCGCGTAATGCTTCGGTCTCGTTGAACGTAGAAGTTCCAGCCACGAATTCCTTCGGTCTCGTCGAGCGTACAAGTTCCAGCCGCGTAATGCTTCGGTCTCGTTATGCGTAGAAGTTCCAGCCACGAATTGCTTCGGTCACGTTATGCGTGCATGTTCCAGCCGCGTAATACTTCGGTCTCGTTATGCGTGCCAGTTCCAGCCGGGCATTGCTTCGGTCTCGTTATGCGTACAAGTCCCAGCCGCGTATTCCTTCGGTCTCGTCGAGCGTACAAGTTCCAGCCGCGTATTGCTTCGATCTCGTTTTGCGTAAAAGTGCCAGCCGCGTTATGCTTCGGTCTCGTTATGCGTGCCAGTTCCAGCCGGGCATTGCTTCGGTCTCGTTTTGCGTACAAGTTCCAGCCGGATGTTGCTTCGGTCTCGTTATGCGTACAAGTTCCAGCCGCGTAATGCTTCGGTCTCGATATGCGTACAAGTCCCAGCCGCGTATTGCTTTGGTCTCGTTATTCGTACAAGTTCCAGCGGCGTAATGCTTCGGTCTCGATATGCGTACAAGTCCCAGCCGCGTATTGCTTTGGTCTCGTTATGCGTACAAGTCCCAGCCGCGTAATGCTTCGGTCTCGTTATGCGTGCCAGTTCCAGCCGGGCATTGCTCCGGTCTCGTTTTGCGTACAAGTCCCAGCCGCGTATTCCTTCGGTCTCGTCGAGCGTAAAAGTGCCAGACGCGTATTGCTTCGGTCTCGTTATGCGTAGAAGTTCCAGCCACGAATTGCTTCGGTCACGTTAGGCGTGCAAGTTCCAGCCGCGTATTGCTTCGGTCTCGTTATGAGTACATGTTCCAGCCTCGTATTGCTTCGGTTTCGTTATGCGTTCAAGTTCCAGCCGCGTTATGCTTCGGTCTCGTTATGCGTGCAAGTTCCAGCCGCGTATTGCTTTGATCTCGTTATGCGTACAAGTCCCAGCCGCGTATTGCTTTGGTCTCGTTATGCGTACAAGTCCTAGCCGCGTAATCCTTCGGTCTCTTCGAGCGTTCAAGTTCCAGCCGCGTATTGCTTCGGTCTCGTTACGCGTACAAGTTCCAGCCGCGTATTCCTTCGGTCTCGTCGAGCGTAAAAGTGCCAGACGCGTATTGCTTCGGTCTCGTTATGCGTAGAAGTTCCAGCCACGAATTGCTTCGGTCACGTTAGGCGTGCAAGTTCCAGCCGCGTATTGCTTCGGTCTCGTTATGAGTACATGTTCCAGCCTCGTATTGCTTCGGTCTCGTTATGCGTTCAAGTTCCAGCCGCGTTATGCTTCGGTCTCGTTATGCGTGCAAGTTCCAGCCGCGTATTGCTTCGGTCTCGTTATGCGTGCAAGTTCCAGCCGCGTATTGCTTCGGTCTCGTGGACCGTACAAGTTCCAGCCGCGCATTCCTTCGGTCTCGTCGAGCGTACAAGGCCCAGCCGCGTATTGCTTCGGTCTCGTCGAGCGTGAAAGTTCCAGCCGCGTATTGCTTCGGTCTCGTCGAGCGTACAAGACCCAGCCGCGTATTGCTTCGGTCTCGTTATGCGTACAAGTCCCAACCGTGTATTGCTTCGGTCTCGTGGAGCGTACAAGTTCCAGCCGCGTATTGCAGCGGTCTCGTCGGGCGAACAAGTTCCAGCAGCGCGTTGCTTTGGTCTCGTCGAGCGTATAAGTCCCAGCCGCGTATTGCTTCGGTCTCGTTTCGCGTTCAAGTCCCAGCCGCGTATTCCTTCGGTCTCGTCGAGCGTACAAGTTCCAGCCGCGTATTGCTTCGATCTCGTCGAGCGTACAAGTCCCAGCCGCGTATTGCTTCGGTCTCGTCGAGCGTACAAGTCCCAGCCGTGTATTGCTTCGGTCTCGTGGAGCGAACAAGTCCCAGCCGCGTGTTGATTCCGTCTCGCTATGTGTACAAGTTCCAGCCGCATTATGCTTCGGTCTCGTTATGCGTACAAGTTCCAGCAGCGCGTTTCTTCGGTCTCGTCTAGCGTACAAGTTCCAGCCGCGTATTGCTTCGGTCTCGTTGAGCGTACAAGTCCCAGCCGTGTATTGCTTCGGTCTCGTGGAGCTTACAAGTCCCAGCCGCGTATTGCTTCCGTATCGTCGCGCGAACAAGTTCCAGCCGCGTATTGCTTCGGTCTCGTTATGCGTGCAAGATCCACCCGTGTATTGCTTCGGTCTCGTCGAGCGTACAAGTTCCAGCCGCGTATTGCTTCGGTCTCGTGGAGCGTACAAGTTCCAGCCGCGTATTGCTTCGGTGTCGTCGCGCGAACAAGTTCCAGCAGCGTATTGCTTCGGTCTCGTTACGCGTACAAGTCCCAGCCGTGTATTGCTTCGGTCTCGTCGAGCGGTCAAGACACAGCCACGTATTGCTTCGGTCTCGTTATGCGTACAAGTCCCAGCCGCGTGTTGCTTCGGTCTCGTTATGCATGCAAGTTCCAGCCGCGTTCTGCTTCGGTCTCGTCGAGGCAACATGTCCCAGCCGCGTATTGCTTTGGTCTCGTGATGCGTGCAAGTTCCAGCCGCGTATTGCTTCGGTCCCGTGGAGCGTACAAGTTCCAACTGCGTATTGCTTCGGTGTCGTCGCGCGAACAAATTCCAACAGCGTATTGCTTCGATCTCGTTATGCGTACAAGTTCCAGCAGCGTATTGCTTCGGTCTCGTTACGCGTACAAGTCGCAGCCGCGTATTGCTTTGGTCTCGTTATGCGTACAAGTCCCAGCCGCGTATTACTTCGGTCCCGTTATGCGTGCAAGTTCCAGCCGCGTATTGCTTCGGTCTCGTCGAGCGTACAAGACCCAGCCGCGTATTGCTTCGGTCTCGTTACGCGTACAAGTCCCAGCCGTGTAATGCTTCGGTCTCGTGGAGCGTACAAGTTCCAGCCACGTATTGCTTTGGTCTCGTTATGCGTACAAGTCCCAGCCGCGTATTCCTTCGGTTTCTTCGAGAATGCATGTTCCACCCGCGTATTGCTTCGGTCTCGTTACGCGTGCAAGTTCCAGCCGCGTATTCCTTCTGTCTCGTCGAGCGTACAAGTCCCTGCCGCGTATTGCTTTGTTCTCGTTCCGCGTACATGACCCAGCCGCCTATTGCTTCGGTCTCGTCGAGCGTACAAGTTCCAGCCGTGTATTGCTTCGGTCTCGTCGAGCGAACAAGTTCCAGCAGCGCGTTGCTTCGGTCTCGTTATGCGTGCAAGCTCCAGACGCGTATTGCTTCGGTCTCGTTACGCGTCCAACTCCCAGCCGCGTATTCCTTCGGTCTCGTTATGCGTACAATTCCCAGCCGTGTATTGCTTGGGTCTCTTTATGCGTACAAGTTCCAGCCGCGTATTGCTTCGGTACCGTTATGCGTACAAGTGCCAGCCGTGAATTGCTTCGGTATCGTCGAGCATACAAGTTCCAGCAGCGTATTGCTTGGGTCTCGTTATGCGTACAAGTCCCAGCCGCGTATTGCTTCGGTCTCGTCGAGCGAACAAGTTCCAGCAGCGCGTTGCTTCGGTCTCGTTATGCGTGCAAGTCCCAGCCGCGTAATGCTTCGGTCTCGTTATGTGTACAAGTTCCAGCCGCGTATTGCTTCGGTCTCGTGGAGCATACAAGTTCCAGGCGTGTATTGCTTCGGTCTCGTTACGCGTACAAGTTCCAGCCGCGTATTGCTTCGGTCTCGTCGAGCGATCAAGTTCCAGCAGCGTATTGCTTCGGTCTCGTTATGCGTGCAAGTTCCAGCAGCGTATTGCTTCGGTCTCGTCAATCGTACAAGCTCCAGCCGCGTGTTGCTTCGGTCTCGTTAGTCGTACGAGTTCCAGCCGCGTAATGCTTCGGTCTCGTTATGCGGACAAGTTCCAGCCGCGTATTGCTTCGGTCTCGTCGAGCGAACAAGTTCCAGCAGCGCGTTGCGTCGGTCTCGTTATACGTGCAAGTTTCAGCCGCGTATTGCTTCGGTCTCGTTATGCGTACAAGTTCCAGCCGCGTATTGCTTCGGTCTCGTGGAACGTACAAGTCCCAGCCGCGTATTGCTTCGGTCTCGTCGAGCGTACAAGTTCCAGCCGCTTATTGCTTCGGTCTCGTCGAGCGTACAAGTCCCAGCCGCGAGTTGCTTCGGTCTCGTTATGCGTACAAGTCTCAGCCGTGAATTGCTTCGGTCTCGTCGAGCGTACAAGTCCCAGCCGCGTATTGCTTCGGTCGCGTTATGCGTACAAGTTCCTGCCGTGTATTGCGTCGGTCTCGTTATGCGGACAAGTTCCAGCCGCGTATTGCTTCGGTCTCGTCGAGCGTACAAGTTCCAGCCGCGTATTGCTTCGGTCTCGTTATGCGTGCACGATCCAGCCGCGTATTGCTTCGGTCTCGTTATGCGTACAAGTCCCTGCCGCGAGTTGCTTCGGTCTCGTTATGCATGCAAGTTCCAGCCGCGTACTGCTTCGGTCTCGTCGAGGCTACATGTCCCAGCCGCGTATTGCTTTGGTCTCGTTATGCGTACAAATCCCAGCCGTGTAATGCTTCGGTCTCGTGGAGCGTACAAGTTCCAGCCGCGTATTGCATCGGTCTCGTCGAGCGAACAAGTTCCAGCCGGGTATTGCTTCGGTCTCGTTATGCGAACAAGTTCCAGCCGCGTGTTGCTTCGGTATCGTCAGGCGTACAAGTGCCAGCCGCGTAATGCTTCGGTCTTGCTATGCGTAGAAGTTCCAGCCACGAATTGCTTGGGTCTCGTTATACGTGCAAGTTCCTGCCGCGTATTCCTTCGGTCTGGTCGAGCGTACAAGTTCCAGCCGCGTATTACCTTGTTCTCGTTATGCGTACAAGTCCCAGCCGCGTACTGCTTCAGTATCGTTATGTGTACAAGTCCCAGCCGTGTCTTGCTTCGGTCTCGTTATTCGTACAAGTTCTAGCCGCGTGTTGCTTCGGTCTCGTGGAGCGTACAAGTCCCAGCCGCGTATTGCTTCGGTCTCGTCGAGCGCACAAGTTCCAGCCGCGTATTGCTTCGGTCTCGTTATGCGTGCACGATCCAGCCGCGTATTGCTTCGGTCTCGTTATGCGTACAAGTCCCAGCCGCGTATTGCTTCGGTCTCGCCGAGCGTACAAGTTCCAGCCGCGTATTGCTTCGGTCTCGTCGAGCGGACAAGACACAGCCACGTATTGCTTCGGTCTCGTTATGCGTACAAGTCCCAGCCGCGTGTTGCCTCGGTCTCGTTATGCATGCAAGATCCAGCCGCGTACTGCTTCGGTCTCGTCGAGGCTACATGTCCCAGCCGCGTATTGCTTTGGTCTCGTCGAGCGAACAAGTTCCAGCAGCGAGTTGCTTTGGTCTCGTCGAGCGTACAAGTTCCAGCCGCGTATTGCTTCGGTCTCGTCGAGCGTACAAGTCCCAGCCGCGTAATGATTCGGTCTGGTTATGCGTAGAAGTTCCAGCCACCAATTGCTTCGGTCACGTTATGCGTGCAAGTTTCAGCCGCGTAATGCTTCGGTCTGGTTATGCGTACAAGTGCCAGCCGCGTGTTGCTTCGGTCTCGTGGAGCATACAAGTTCCAGCCGCGTATTGGTTCGGTGTCGTCGAGCGAACAAGTTCCAGCAGCGTATTGCTTTGGTCTCGTCGAGCGTACAAGTTCCAGCCGCGTATTGCTTCGGTGTCGTCGAGCGAACAAGAGCCAGCCGCGTATTGCTTCGGTATCGTTATGCGTATAAGTCCCAGCCGCGTGTTGCTTCGGTCTCGTTATGCGTGCAAGTTCCAGCCGCGTAATGCTTCGGTCTCGTTATGCGTACAAGTCCCAGCCGCGTAATGCTTCGGTCTCGTTATGCGCACAAGTTCCAGCCGCGCAATACTTCGGTCTCGTTATGCGAACAAGTTCCAGCTGCGTATTGCTTCGGTCTCGTTATGCGTACAAGTTCCAGCCGCGTATTGCTTCGGTGTCGTCGAGCGAACAAGTCCCAGCCGCGTATTGCTTCGGTATCGTTATGCGTACATGTCCCAGCCGCGTGTTGCTTCGGTCTCGTGGAGCGTACAAGTTCCAGCCGCGTGTTGCTTCGGTATCGTCAAGCGTACAAGTTCCAGCCGGGTATTGCTTCGGTCTCGTTATGCGTACAAGTCCCGGCCGCGTATTCCTTCGGTCTCGTCGAGTGTACAAGTTCCAGCCGCGTATTGCTTCGGTGGCGTCGAGCGAACAAGTTCCAGCCGCGTGTTGCTTCGGTATCGTCAGGCGTACAAATGCCAGCCGCGTAATGCTTCGGTCTTGCTATGCGTAGAAGTTCCAGCCACGAATTGCTTGGGTCTCGTTATACGTACAAGTTCCTGCCGCGTATTCCTTCGGTCTGGTCGAGCATACAAGTTCCAGCCGCGTATTGCCTTGGTCTCGTTATGCGTACAAGTCCCAGCCGCGTATTCCTTCGGTTTCTTCGAGCGTGCAAGTTCCACCCGCGTATTGCTTCGGTCTCGTTACGCGTACAAGTCCCAGCCGCGTATTGCTTTGTTCTCGTAACGCGTACATGTCCCAGCCGCGTATTGCTTTGTTCTCGTTATGCGTACAAGTCACAGCCGCGTATTGCTTCGGTGTCGTCGAGCGAACAAGTCCCAGCCGCGTATTGCTTCGGTATCGTTATGCGTACATGTCCCAGCCGCGTGTTGCTTCGGTCTCGTGGAGCGTACAAGTTCCAGCCACGTGTTGCTTCGGTATCGTCAAGCGTACAAGTTCCAGCCGGGTATTGCTTCGGTCTCGTTATGCGTACAAGTCCCGGCCGCGTATTCCTTCGGTCTCGTCGAGTGTACAAGTTCCAGCCGCGTATTGCTTCGGTGGCGTCGAGCGAACAAGTTCCAGCCGCGTGTTGCTTCGGTATCGTAAGGCGTACAAATGCCAGCCGCGTAATGCTTCGGTCTTGCTATGCGTAGAAGTTCCAGCCACGAATTGCTTGGGTCTCGTTATACGTACAAGTTCCTGCCGCGTATTCCTTCGGTCTGGTCGAGCATACAAGTTCCAGCCGCGTATTGCCTTGGTCTCGTTATGCGTACAAGTCCCAGCCGCGTATTCCTTCGGTTTCTTCGAGCGTGCAAGTTCCACCCGCGTATTGCTTCGGTCTCGTTACGCGTACAAGTCCCAGCCGCGTATTGCTTTGTTCTCGTAACGCGTACATGTCCCAGCCGCGTATTGCTTGTTCTCGTTATGCGTACAAGTCACAGCCGCGTATTGCTTCGGCCTCGTCGAGCGTACAAGTCCCAGCCGCGTATTCCTTCTGTCTCGTCGAGCGTACAAGTTCCAGCAGCGCGTTGCTTCGGTCTCGTTATGCGTGCAAGCTCCAGACGCGTATTGCTTCGGTCTCGTTACGCGTCCGACTCCCAGCCGCGTATTCCTTCGGTCTCGATATGCGTACAATTCCCAGCCGTGTTTTGCTTGGGTCTCGTTATGCGTACAAGTTCCAGCCGCGTATTGCTTCGGTACCGTTATGCGTACAAGTGCCAGCCGCGTATTGCTTCGGTGTCGTCGAGCGAACAAGTCCCAGCCGCGTATTGCTTCGGTATCGTTATGCGTACAAGTCCCAGCCGCGTGTTGTTTCGGTCTCATGGAGCGTACAAGTTCCAGCCGCGTGTTGCTTCGGTATCGTCAAGCGTACAAGTTCCAGCCGGGTATTGCTTCGGTCTCGTTATGCGTACAAGTCCCGGCCGCGTATTCCTTCGGTCTCGTCGAGTGTACAAGTTCCAGCCGCGTATTGCTTCGGTGGCGTCGAGCGAACAAGTTCCAGCCGCGTGTTGCTTCGGTATCGTCAGGCGTACAAGTGCCAGCCGCGTAATGCTTCGGTCTTGCTATGCGTAGAAGTTCCAGCCACGAATTGCTTGGGTCTCGTTATACGTGCAAGTTCCTGCCGCGTATTCCTGCGGTCTGGTCGAGCGTACAAGTTCCAGCCGTGTATTGCTTCGGTATCGTCGAGCATACAAGTTCCAGCAGCGTATTGCATGGGTCTCGTTATGCGTGCAAGTTCCAGCCGCGTATGGCTTCGGTCTCGTTATGCGTGCAAGTTCCAGCCGCGTAATGCTTCAGTCTCGTTATGCGTTCAAGTTTCAGCCGCGCGTTGATTCTGTCTCGTTATGCGTACAAGTCCCAGCCGCGTGTTGCTTCGGTCTTGTTATGCGTACAAGCCCCAGCCGTGTCTTGCTTCGATCTCGTTATGCGTTCAAGTTCCTGCCGCGCGTTGCATCGGTTTCGTCGAGCGAACAAGTTCCAGCCGCGTATTGCCCCGGTCTCGTAACGCGTACAAGTTCCAGCCGCGTGTTGCATCGGTTTCGTCGAGCGAACAAGTTCCAGCCGAGTATTGCTTCGGTTTCGTCGAGCGTACAAGTCCCAGCCGCGTATTGCTTCGGTCTCGTCGAGCGTACAAGTTCCAGCCGCGTATTGCTTCGGTATCGTTATGCGTACAAGTCCCAGCCGCGTGTTGCTTCGGTCTCGTTATGCGTACAAGTTCCAGCCGCGTATTTCTTCGGTCTCGTCGGGGGTACAAGTTCCAGCCGCGTATTGCTTTGGTCTCGTTACGCGTGCAAGTTCCAGCCGCGTATTGCTTCGGTCTCGTCAAGCGTACAAGTTGCAGCCGGATAATGCTTCGGTCTCGTTATGCGTGCAAGTTCCAGCCGCGTATTGCTTCGGTCTCATCAAGCGTACAAGTTCCAGCCGGGTGTTGCTTCGGTCTCGTTATGCGTACAAGATCCAGCCGCGTAATGCTTCGGTCTCGTTATGCGTACAAGTTCCAGCAGCGCGTTGCTTCGGTCTCGTTATGCGTGCAAGTTCCAGCCGCGTATTTCTTCGGTTTCGTCGAGCGTACAAGTTCCAGCCGCGTATTGCTTCGGTCTCGTCGGGCGTACAGGTCCCAGCATCGTATTGCTTCGGTCTCGTTACGCGTACAAGTTCCAGGCGCGTATTGCCCCGGTCTCGTAACGCGTACAAGTTCCAGCCGCGTGTTGCATCGGTTTCGTCGAGCGAACAAGTTCCAGCCGCGTATTGCCCCGGTCTCGTAACGCGTACAAGTTCCAGCCGCGTGTTGCATCGGTTTCGTCGAGCGAACAAGTTCCAGCCGAGTATTGCTTCGGTTTCGTCGAGCGTACAAGTCCCAGCCGCGTATTGCTTCGGTCTCGTCGAGCGTACAAGTTCCAGCCGCGTATTGCTTCGGTATCGTTATGCGTACAAGTCCCAGCCGCGTGTTGCTTCGGTCTCGTTATGCGTACAAGTTCCAGCCGCGTATTTCTTCGGTCTCGTCGGGGGTACAAGTTCCAGCCGCGTATTGCTTTGGTCTCGTTATGCGTACAAGTTCCAGCCGCGTAATGCTTCGGTCTCGTTATGCGTGCAAGTTCCAGCCGCGTATGGCTTCGGTCTCGTTATGCGTGCAAGTTCCAGCCGCGTAATGCTTCAGTCTCGTTACGCGTGCAAGTTCCAGCCGCGTATTGCTTCGGTCTCGTCAAGCGTACAAGCTGCAGCCGGATAATGCTTCGGTCTCGTTATGCGTGCAAGTTCCAGCCGCGTATTGCTTCGGTCTCGTCAAGCGTACAAGTTCCAGCCGGGTGTTGCTTCGGTCTCGTTATGCGTACAAGTTTCAGCCGCGTAATGCTTCGGTCTCGTTATGCGTACAAGTTCCAGCAGCGCGTTGCTTCGGTCTCGTTATGCGTGCAAGTTCCAGCCGCGTATTTCTTCGGTTTCGTCGAGCGTACAAGTTCCAGCCGCGTATTGCTTCGGTCTCGTCGAGCGTACAGGTCCCAGCCGCGTATTGCTTTGGTCTCGTTATGCGTACAAGTCCCAGCCGCGTATTGCTTCGGTATCGTTATGCGTACAAGTCCCAGCCGCGTGTTGCTTCGGTCTTGTTATGCGTACAAGTTCCAGCCGCGTATTGCCCCGGTGTCGTAACGCGTGCAAGTTCCAGCCGCGTATTGCTTCGGTCTCGTCAAGCGTACAAGCTGCAGCCGGATAATGCTTCGGTCTCGTTATGCGTGCAAGTTCCAGCCGCGTATTGCTTCGGTCTCGTCAAGCGTACAAGTTCCAGCCGGGTGTTGCTTCGGTCTCGTTATGCGTACAAGTTTCAGCCGCGTAATGCTTCGGTCTCGTTATGCGTACAAGTTCCAGCCGCGTGTTGCTTCGGTCTCGTTATGCGTACAAGTTCCAGCCGCGTAATGCTTCGGTCTCGTTATGCGTACAAGTTCCAGCAGCGCGTTGCTTCGGTCTCGTTATGCGTGCAAGTTCCAGCCGCGTATTTCTTCGGTTTCGTCGAGCGTACAAGTTCCAGCCGCGTATTGCTTCGGTCTCGTCGAGCGTACAGGTCCCAGCATCGTATTGCTTCGGTCTCGTTACGCGTACAAGTTCCAGCCGCGTATTGCCCCGGTCTCGTAACGCGTACAAGTTCCAGCCGCGTGTTGCATCGGTTTCGTCGAGCGAACAAGTTCCAGCCGCGTATTGTCCCGGTCTCGTAACGCGTACAAGTTCCAGCCGCGTGTTGCATCGGTTTCGTCGAGCGAACAAGTTCCAGCCGAGTATTGCTTCGGTTTCGTCGAGCGTACAAGTCCCAGCCGCGTATTGCTTCGGTCTCGTCGAGCGTACAAGTTCCAGCCGCGTATTGCTTCGGTATCGTTATGCGTACAAGTCCCAGCCGCGTGTTGCTTCGGTCTCGTTATGCGTACAAGTTCCAGCCGCGTATTTCTTCGGTCTCGTCGGGGGTACAAGTTCCAGCCGCGTATTGCTTTGGTCTCGTTATGCGTACAAGTTCCAGCCGCGTAATGCTTCGGTCTCGTTATGCGTGCAAGTTCCAGCCGCGTATGGCTTCGGTCTCGTTATGCGTGCAAGTTCCAGCCGCGTAATGCTTCAGTCTCGTTACGCGTGCAAGTTCCAGCCGCGTATTGCTTCGGTCTCGTCAAGCGTACAAGCTGCAGCCGGATAATGCTTCGGTCTCGTTATGCGTGCAAGTTCCAGCCGCGTATTGCTTCGGTCTCGTCAAGCGTACAAGTTCCAGCCGGGTGTTGCTTCGGTCTCGTTATGCGTACAAGTTTCAGCCGCGTAATGCTTCGGTCTCGTTATGCGTACAAGTTCCAGCAGCGCGTTGCTTCGGTCTCGTTATGCGTGCAAGTTCCAGCCGCGTATTTCTTCGGTTTCGTCGAGCGTACAAGTTCCAGCCGCGTATTGCTTCGGTCTCGTCGAGCGTACAGGTCCCAGCCGCGTATTGCTTTGGTCTCGTTATGCGTACAAGTCCCAGCCGCGTATTGCTTCGGTATCGTTATGCGTACAAGTCCCAGCCGCGTGTTGCTTCGGTCTTGTTATGCGTACAAGTTCCAGCCGCGTATTGCCCCGGTGTCGTAACGCGTGCAAGTTCCAGCCGCGTATTGCTTCGGTCTCGTCAAGCGTACAAGCTGCAGCCGGATAATGCTTCGGTCTCGTTATGCGTGCAAGTTCCAGCCGCGTATTGCTTCGGTCTCGTCAAGCGTACAAGTTCCAGCCGGGTGTTGCTTCGGTCTCGTTATGCGTACAAGTTTCAGCCGCGTAATGCTTCGGTCTCGTTATGCGTACAAGTCCCAGCCGCGTGTTGCTTCGGTCTCGTTATGCGTACAAGTTTCAGCCGCGTAATGCTTCGGTCTCGTTATGCGTACAAGTTCCAGCAGCGCGTTGCTTCGGTCTCGTTATGCGTGCAAGTTCCTGCCGCGTATTTCTTCGGTTTCGTCGAGCGTACAAGTTCCAGCCGCGTATTGCTTCGGTCTCGTCAAGCGTACAAGTTCCAGCCGGGTGTTGCTTCGGTCTCGTTATGCGTACAAGATCCAGCGGCGTATTGCTTCGGTCTCGTAATGCGTGCAAGTTCCAACCGCGTATTGCTTCGGTCTCGTGGAGCGTTCAGGTTTCAGCCGCGTATTGCTTTGTTCTCGTTTTGCGTACAAGTCCCAGCCGCGTATTCCTTCGGTCTCTTCGAGCGTATAAGTTCCAGCCGCGTATTGCTTCGGTCTCGTTACGCGTACAAGTTCCAGCCGCGTATTGCTTCGGTCTCGTCGAGCGAACAAGTTCCAGCCGAGTATTGCTTCGGTTTCTTCGAGCGTACAAGTCCCAGCCGCGTATTGCTTCGGTCTCGTCGAGCGTACAAGTTCCAGCCGCATATTGCTTCGGTATCGTTATGCGTACAAGAACCAGCCGCGTGATGCTTCGGTCTCGTTATGCGTTCAAGTTCCAGCCGCGTATTGCTTCCGTCTCGTTACGCGTACAAGATCCAGCCGCGTATTGCTTCGGTCTCGTGGAGCATACAAGTGCCAGGCGCGTATTGTTTCGGTCTCGTAGTGTGTGCAAGATCCAGCCGCGTATTGCTTCGGTCTCGTGGAGCATACAAGTGCCAGGCGCGTATTGTTTCGGTCTCGTAATGTGTGCAAGTTCCAGCCGCGTATTGCTTCGGTCTCGTCGAGCGAACAAGTTCCAGCAGCGCGTTGCTTCGGTCTCGTTATGCGCGCAATTTCCAGACGCGTATTGCTTCGGTCTCGTCGAGCGTACAATTCCCAGCCGTGTATTGCTTCGATCTCGTTATGTGTACAAGTCCCAGCTGCGTCTTGCTTCGGTCTCGTTAGGCGTACAAGTTCCAGGCGCGGAATGCTTCGGTCTCGTTATGCGTACTTGTTCCAGCCGCGTATTCATCCGGTCTCGTCGAGCGTACAAGTCCCAGCCGTGTATTGCTTTGTTCTCGTTATGCGTACAAGTTCCAGCTGCGTAATGCTTCGGTCTTGTCGAACGTACAAGTTCCAGGCACGTATTGCGCCGGCCTCTATAAGCGTTCAAGATCCTGCCGCGTATTGCTTCGGTCTCATCGAGCGCACAAGTTCCAGCTGCGTATTGCTTCGGTCTCGTTATGCGTACAAGTTCCAGCCGCGTAATGCTTTGGTCTCGTTATGTGTGCAAGTTCCGGCCGCGGATTGCCTCGGTCGCGTCGAGCGTACAAGTTCCAGCCGCGTATTCCTTCGGTCTCTTCGAGCGTACAAGTTCCAGCCGCCTACTGCTTCGGTCTCGTCATGCGTACAAGTCCCAGCCGCGTGTTGCGTTGTTCTCGTTATGCGTACAAGTCGCAGCCGCATATTGCTACGGTATCGTCGGGCATACAAGTTCCAACTGCGTATTGCTTCGGTCTCGACGAGCGTACAAGTCCCAGCCGCGTATTGCTTCGGTCTCGTCGAGAGTCAGTTTCCAGCCGCGTGTTCCTTCGGTCTCTTCGAGCGTACAAGTTCCAGCAGCGCGTTGCTTCGGTCTCGTTATGCGTGCAAGTTGCAGCCGCGTATTGCTTCGGTCTCGTCGAGCGTACAAGTCCCAGCCGCGTATTGCTTCGGTCTCGTTACGCTTCGGGGCCCAGCCGCGTATTCCTTCGGTCTCGTCGAGCGTACAAGTTCCAGCCGCGTATTGCTTTGGTGTCGTTATGCGTACAAGTCCCAGACGCGTATTCCTTCGGTCTCTTCGAGCGTACAAGTTCCAGCTGCGTATTGCTTCGGTCTCGTTACACTTCCAGGCCCAGCCGTGTATTCCTTCGGTCCCTTCGAGCGTACAAGTTCCAGCCGCGTATTGCTTCGGTCTCGTTAAGCGTACAAGTTCCAGCCGCGTATTGCTTCGGTCTCGTCGAGCGTACAAGCTCCAGCCGCGTATTGCTTCGGTCTCGTCGAGCGCACAAGTCCAAGCCGTGTATTGCTTCGGTCTCGTGGAGCATATAAGAACCAGCAGCGTATTGCTTAGTTCTCGTTTGCGTACAAGTCCCAGCCGCGTATTGCTTTGTTCTGGTTATGCGTTCAACTCCCAGTCGCGTATTGCTTCGGTCTCGTTGCGCGTACAAGTCCCAGCCATGTATTGCTTCGGTCTCGTCGAGCGTACAAGTTCCAGCAGCGTATTGCTTCGGTGTCGTTATGCGTACATGTCCCAGCCGCGTATTGCTTTGGTCTCGTTATGCGTACAAGTCCCAGCCGCGTATTGCTTCGGTCTCGTTACGCGTACAAGTTCCAGCCGCGTATTGCCCCGGTGTCGTAACGCGTGCAAGTTCCAGCCGCGTATTGCATCGGTTTCGTCGAGCGAACAAGTTCCAGCCGAGAATTGCTTCGGTTTCGTCGAGCGTACAAGTCCCAGCCGCGTATTGCTTCGGTCTCGTGGAGCATACAAGTTCCAGCCGCGTATTGCTTCGGTCTCGTCGAGCGTACACGTCCCAACCGTGTATTGCTTCGGTCACGTGGAGCGTTCAAGTTCCAGCCGCGTATTGCTTTGTTCTCGTTATGCGTACAAGTTCCAGCCGCGTAATGCTTTGGTCTCGTTATGTGTGCAAGTTCCGGCCGCGGATTGCCTCGGTCGCGTCGAGCGTACAAGTTCCAGCCGCGTATTCCTTCGGTCTCTTCGAGCGTACAAGTTCCAGCCGCCTACTGCTTCGGTCTCGTCATGCGTACAAGTCCCAGCCGCGTATTGCGTTGTTCTCGTTATGCGTACAAGTCGCAGCCGCATATTGCTACGGTATCGTCGGGCATACAAGTTCCAACTGCGTATTGCTTCGGTCTCGACGAGCGTACAAGCTCCAGCCGCGTATTGCTTCGGTCTCGTCGAGCGCACAAGTCCCAGCCGCGTATTGCTTCGGTCTCGTCGAGAGTCAGTTTCCAGCCGCGTGTTCCTTCGGTCTCTTCGAGCGTACAAGTTCCAGCAGCGCGTTGCTTCGGTCTCGTTATGCGTGCAAGTTGCAGCCGCGTATTGCTTCGGTCTCGTCGAGCGTACAAGTTCCAGCCGCGTATTGCTTCGGTCTCGTTACGCTTCGGGGCCCAGCCGCGTATTCCTTCGGTCTCGTCGAGCGTACAAGCTCCAGCCGGGTGTTGCTTCGGTCTCGTTATGCGTACAAGATCCAGCGGCGTATTGCTTCGGTCTCGTAATGCGTGCAAGTTCCAACCGCGTATTGCTTCGGTCTCGTGGAGCGTTCAGGTTTCAGCCGCGTATTGCTTTGTTCTCGTTTTGCGTACAAGTCCCAGCCGCGTATTCCTTCGGTCTCTTCGAGCGTATAAGTTCCAGCCGCGTATTGCTTCGGTCTCGTTACGCGTACAAGTTCCAGCCGCGTATTGCTTCGGTCTCGTCGAGCGAACAAGTTCCAGCCGAGTATTGCTTCGGTTTCTTCGAGCGTACAAGTCCCAGCCGCGTATTGCTTCGGTCTCGTCGAGCGTACAAGTTCCAGCCGCATATTGCTTCGGTATCGTTATGCGTACAAGAACCAGCCGCGTGATGCTTCGGTCTCGTTATGCGTTCAAGTTCCAGCCGCGTATTGCTTCCGTCTCGTTACGCGTACAAGATCCAGCCGCGTATTGCTTCGGTCTCGTGGAGCATACAAGTGCCAGGCGCGTATTGTTTCGGTCTCGTAGTGTGTGCAAGATCCAGCCGCGTATTGCTTCGGTCTCGTGGAGCATACAAGTGCCAGGCGCGTATTGTTTCGGTCTCGTAATGTGTGCAAGTTCCAGCCGCGTATTGCTTCGGTCTCGTCGAGCGAACAAGTTCCAGCAGCGCGTTGCTTCGGTCTCGTTATGCGCGCAATTTCCAGACGCGTATTGCTTCGGTCTCGTCGAGCGTACAATTCCCAGCCGTGTATTGCTTCGATCTCGTTATGTGTACAAGTCCCAGCTGCGTCTTGCTTCGGTCTCGTTAGGCGTACAAGTTCCAGGCGCGGAATGCTTCGGTCTCGTTATGCGTACTTGTTCCAGCCGCGTATTCATCCGGTCTCGTCGAGCGTACAAGTCCCAGCCGTGTATTGCTTTGTTCTCGTTATGCGTACAAGTTCCAGCTGCGTAATGCTTCGGTCTTGTCGAACGTACAAGTTCCAGGCACGTATTGCGCCGGCCTCTATAAGCGTTCAAGATCCTGCCGCGTATTGCTTCGGTCTCATCGAGCGCACAAGTTCCAGCTGCGTATTGCTTCGGTCTCGTTATGCGTACAAGTTCCAGCCGCGTAATGCTTTGGTCTCGTTACGCTTCGGGGCCCAGCCGCGTATTCCTTCGGTCTCGTCGAGCGTACAAGTTCCAGCCGCGTATTGCTTTGGTGTCGTTATGCGTACAAGTCCCAGACGCGTATTCCTTCGGTCTCTTCGAGCGTACAAGTTCCAGCTGCGTATTGCTTCGGTCTCGTTACACTTCCAGGCCCAGCCGTGTATTCCTTCGGTCCCTTCGCGCGTACAAGTTCCAGCCGCGTATTGCTTCGGTCTCGTTAAGCGTACAAGTTCCAGCCGCGTATTGCTTCGGTCTCGTCGAGCGTACAAGCTCCAGCCGCGTATTGCTTCGGTCTCGTCGAGCGCACAAGTCCAAGCCGTGTATTGCTTCGGTCTCGTGGAGCATATAAGAACCAGCAGCGTATTGCTTAGTTCTCGTTTGCGTACAAGTCCCAGCCGCGTATTGCTTTGTTCTGGTTATGCGTTCAACTCCCAGTCGCGTATTGCTTCGGTCTCGTTGCGCGTACAAGTCCCAGCCATGTATTGCTTCGGTCTCGTCGAGCGTACAAGTTCCAGCAGCGTATTGCTTCGGTGTCGTTATGCATACATGTCCCAGCCGCGTATTGCTTTGGTCTCGTTATGCGTACAAGTCCCAGCCGCGTATTGCTTCGGTCTCGTTACGCGTACAAGTTCCAGCCGCGTATTGCCCCGGTGTCGTAACGCGTGCAAGTTCCAGCCGCGTATTGCATCGGTTTCGTCGAGCGAACAAGTTCCAGCCGAGAATTGCTTCGGTTTCGTCGAGCGTACAAGTCCCAGCCGCGTATTGCTTCGGTCTCGTGGAGCATACAAGTTCCAGCCGCGTATTGCTTCGGTCTCGTCGAGCGTACACGTCCCAACCGTGTATTGCTTCGGTCACGTGGAGCGTTCAAGTTCCAGCCGCGTATTGCTTTGTTCTCGTTATGCGTACAAGTTCCAGCCGCGTAATGCTTTGGTCTCGTTATGTGTGCAAGTTCCGGCCGCGGATTGCCTCGGTCGCGTCGAGCGTACAAGTTCCAGCCGCGTATTCCTTCGGTCTCTTCGAGCGTACAAGTTCCAGCCGCCTACTGCTTCGGTCTCGTCATGCGTAAAAGTCCCAGCCGCGTATTGCGTTGTTCTCGTTATGCGTACAAGTCGCAGCCGCATATTGCTACGGTATCGTCGGGCATACAAGTTCCAACTGCGTATTGCTTCGGTCTCGACGAGCGTACAAGCTCCAGCCGCGTATTGCTTCGGTCTCGTCGAGCGCACAAGTCCCAGCCGCGTATTGCTTCGGTCTCGTCGAGAGTCAGTTTCCAGCCGCGTGTTCCTTCGGTCTCTTCGAGCGTACAAGTTCCAGCAGCGCGTTGCTTCGGTCTCGTTATGCGTGCAAGTTGCAGCCGCGTATTGCTTCGGTCTCGTCGAGCGTACAAGTTCCAGCCGCGTATTGCTTCGGTCTCGTTACGCTTCGGGGCCCAGCCGCGTATTCCTTCGGTCTCGTCGAGCGTACAAGCTCCAGCCGCGTATTGCTTCGGTCTCGTCGAGCGCACAAGTCCAAGCCGTGTATTGCTTCGGTCTCGTGGAGCATATAAGAACCAGCAGCGTATTGCTTAGTTCTCGTTTGCGTACAAGTCCCAGCCGCGTATTGCTTTGTTCTGGTTATGCGTTCAACTCCCAGCCGCGTATTGCTTCGGTCTCGTTGCGCGTACAAGTCCCAGCCATGTATTGCTTCGGTCTCGTCGAGCGTACAAGTTCCAGCAGCGTATTGCTTCGGTGTCGTTATGCGTACATGTCCCAGCCGCGTATTGCTTTGTTCTCGTTATGCATTCAAGTCGCAGCCGCGTATTCCTTCGGTCTCGTCGAGCGTACACGTTCCAGCCGCGTATTGCTTCGGTCTCGACGAGCGTACAAGATCCAGCCGCGTATTGCTTTGGTCGCGTTATGCGTACGAGTCCCAGCCGTGTATTGCTTCGGCCTCGTTTTGCGTACAAGTTCAGGCCGCGTGTTGCTTTGGTCTCGTTGTGCGTACAAGTCCCAGCCGCGTATTACTTTGTTCTGGTTATGCGTACAAGTCCCGGCCGCGTATTGCTTCGGTATCGTCGGGCGTACAAGTCCAAGCCATGTATTGCTTCGGTCTCGTCGAGCGTACAAGCTCCAGCAGCGTATTGCTTCGGTCTCGTCGAGCGTCCATTTTCCAGCCGCGTATTGCTTCGGCCTAGTGGAGGGTACAAGTTCCAGCCGCGTAATGCTTCGGTCTCGTCGAGCGTACATGTTCCAGCCGCGTATTGCTTCGATCTCGTTATGCGTACAAGCTCCAGCCGCATATTGCTTCGGTCTCGTCGAGCGTACAAGTTCCAGCCGCGTGTTGCTTCGGTCTCGTTATGCGTGCAAGTTCCAGCCGCGTATTGCTTCGGTCTCGTCGAGCGTACAAGTTCCAGCCGCGTAATGCTTCGATCTCGTTGTGCGTGCAAGTTCTAGCCGCGTATTGCACCGGTCTCGTCGAGCGTACAAGTTCCAGCATCGTATTGCTTCGGTCTCTTTATGCGTACAAGTCCCAGCCGCGTATTGTTTTATTCTCGTTATGCGTACAAGGCCCAGCCGCGTATTGCTACGGTCTCGTCGAGCGTACAAGTTCCAGCCGCGTGTTGCTTCGGTCTCGTTATGCGTACAAGTTCCAGCCGCGTATTGCTTCGGTCTCGTTATGCGTGCAAGTTCCAGCCGCGCATTGCTTCGGTCTCGTCGAGCGTCCAAGTCCCAGCCGCGTATTGCTTCGGTCTCGTGGAGCATACAAGTTCCAGCTGCGCGATGCTTCGGTGTCGTTGTGCGTGCAAGTTCCAGCCGCGTATTGCTTCGGTCTTGTCGAGCGTACAAGTTCCAGCCGCGTATTGTTTCGGTCTCGTCGAGTGTACAAGTACCAGCAGCGTATTGCTTTGGTCTCGTTATGCGTACAAGTCCCAGCCGCGTATTGTTTTATTCTCGTTATGCGTACAAGGACCTGCCGCGTATTGCTTCGGTCTTGTCGAGCGTACAAGTTCCAGCCGCGTATTGCTTCTGTCTCGTCGAGCGTACAAGTACCAGCAGCGTATTGCTTCGGTCTCGTTATGCGTACAAGTCCCAGCCGCGTATTGTTTTATTCTCGTTATGCGTACAAGGCCCTGCCGCGTATTTCTTCGGTCTCGTCGAGCGTACAAGTTCCAGCCGCGTATTGCTTCGGTCTCGACGAGCGTACAAGTTCCAGCCGCATATTGCTTCGGTCTCGTTATGCGTTCAATTTCCAACCGCGCATTGCTTCGGTCTCGTCGAGCGTACAAGTTCCAGCCGAGTATTGCTTCGGTCTCGTTATGCGTACAAGTCCCAGCCGCGTATTGTTTTATTCTCGTTATGCGTACAAGGCCCTGCCGCGTATTTCTTCGGTCTCGTCGAGCGTACAAGTTCCAGCCGCGTATTGCTTCGGTCTCGACGAGCGTACAAGTTCCAGCCGCGTGTTGCTTCGGTCTCGTTATGCGTACAAGATCCAGCCGCATATTGCTTCGGTCTCGTTATGCGTTCAATTTCCAGCCGCGCATTGCTTCGGTCTCGTCGAGCGTACAAGTTCCAGCCGCGTGTTGCTTCGGTCTCGTTATGCGTACAAGTTCCAGCCGCGTATTGCTTCGGTCTCGTCGAGCGTACAAGTTCCAGCCGCATATTGCTTCGGTCTCGTTATGCGTGCAAGTCCCAGCCGCGTATTGTTTTATTCTCGTTATGCGTACAAGGCCCAGCCGCGTATTGCTACTGTCTCGTCGAGCGTACAGGTTCCAGCCGCGTATTGCTTCGGTCTCGTTATGCGTACAAGTCCCAGCCGCGTATTGTTTTATTCTCGTTATGCGTGCCAGGTCCAGCCGCGTATTGCTACGGTCTCGTCGAGCGTACAAGTCCCAGCCGCGTATTGTTCTATTCTCGTTATGCGTACAAGGCCCTGCCGCGTATTGCTACGGTCTCGTCGAGCGTACAAGTTCCAGCTGCCCGTTGCTTCGGTGTCGTTATGCGTGCAAGTTCCAGCCGCGTATTGCTTCGGTCTTGTCGAGCGTACAAGTTCCAGCCGCGCGTTGCTTCGGTCTCGTCGAGCGTCCAAGTCCCAGCCGCGTATTGCTTCGGTCTCGTTATGCGCGCAAGTCCCAGCCGCGAATTACTTCGGTCTCGCTATGCGTGCAAGTTCCAGCCGCGTATTGCTTCTGTCTCGTCGAGCGTACAAGTTCCAGCCGCACGTAGCTTCGGTCGCGTTATGCGTGCATGTTCCAGCCGCGTATTGCTTCGGTCTCGTCAAGCGTACAAGTTCCAGCCGGGTATTGCTTCGGTCTCGTTATGCGTACAACTCCCAGCCGCGTAATGATTCGGTCTCGTTATGCGCGCAAGTCCCAGCCGCGAATTACTTCGGTCTCGCTATGCGTGCAAGTTCCAGCCGCGTATTGCTTCGGTCTCGTCGAGCGTACAAGTTCCAGCAGCGTATTGCTTGGGTGTCGTTATGCGTACATGTCCCAGCCGCGTGTTGCTTCGGTCTCGTTAGGCATACAAGTTCCAGCCGCGTAATGCTTCGGTCTCGCTATGCGTACAAGTCCCAGCCGCGTGTTCCTTCGGTCTCGTCGAGCGTACAAGTTCCAGCCGCATATTGCTTCGGTCTCGTAGAGCGTACAAGTTCCAGCCGCGTATTGCTTCGGTCTCGTCGAGCGTACAACTTCCAGCCGCGTATTGCTTCGGTCTCGTCGAGCGTACAACTTCCAGCCGCGTATTGCTTCGGTCTCGTCGAGCGTACAGGTCCCATCCGCGTATTGCTTTGGTCTCGTTATGCGTACAAGTCCCAGCCGCGTATTGCTTCGGTATCGTTATGCGTACAAGTCCCAGCCGCGTGTTGCTTCGGTCTTGTTATGCGTGCAAGTTCCAGCCGCGTGTTGCTTCGGTCTCGTTATGCGTACAAGTTCCAGCCGCGTAATGCTTCGGTCTCGATATGCGTACAAGTTCCAGCAGCGCGTTGCTTCGGTCTCGTTATGCGTGCAAGTTCCAGCCGCGTATTTCTTCGGTTTCGTCGAGCGTACAGGTTCCAGCCGCGTATTGCTTCGGTCTCGTCGAGCGTACAGGTCCCATCCGCGTATTGCTTTGGTCTCGTTATGCGTACAAGTCCCAGCCGCGTATTGCTTCGGTATCGTTATGCGTACAAGTCCCAGCCGCGTGTTGCTTCGGTCTTGTTATGCGTGCAAGTTCCAGCCGCGTGTTGCTTCGGTCTCGTTATGCGTACAAGTTCCAGCCGCGTAATGCTTCGGTCTTGTTATGAGTACAAGTTCCAGCCGCGTATTGCTTCGGTCTCGTTATGCGTGCATGTTCCAGCCGCGTATTGCTTCGGTCTCGTCTAGCGTACAAGTTGTAGCCGGATAATGCTTCGGTCTCATTATGCGTGCAAGTTCCAGCCGCGTATTGCTTCGGTCTCGTCAAGCGTCCAAGTTGTAGCCGGATAAAGCTTCGGTCTCGTTATGCGTGCAAATTCCAGGCGCGTATTGCTTCGGTCTCGTTATGCGTGCATGTTCCAGCCACGTATTGCTTCGGTCTCTTCTAGCGTACAAGTTGCAGCCGCGTGTTGCTTCGGTCTCGTTATGCGTACAAGTTCCAGCCGCGTATTGCTTCGGTCTCGTCGAGCGTACAAGTCACAGCCGCGTATTGCTTTGATCTCGTTATGCGTACAAATTCCAGCCGCGTGTTTCTTCGGTCTCGTTATGGGTACAAGTTCCAGCCGCGTAATGCTTCGGTCTTGTTATTAGTACAAGTTCCAGCCGGGTATTGCTTCGGTCTCGTTATGCGTGCAAGTTCCAGCCGCGTATTGCTTCGGTCTCGTCAAGCGTACAAGTTGAAGCCGGATAAAGCTTCGGTCTCGTTATGCGTGCAAGTTCCAGCCGCGTATTGCTTCGGTCTCGTTATGCGGGCATGTTCCAGCCGCGTATTGCTTCGGTCTCGTCGAGCGTACAAGTTCCAGCCGCGTATTGCTTCGGTCTCGTCGAGCGTACAAGTTCCAGCCGCGTGTTGCTTCGGTCTCGTTATGCGTACAAGTTCCAGCCGCGTAATGCTTCGGTCTTGTTATGAGTACAAGTTCCAGCCGGGTATTGCTTCGGTCTCGTTATGCGCACAAGTACCCGCCGCGTATTCCTTCGGTCTTGTCGAGCGTACAATTTCCAGCCGCGTATTGCTTCGGTCTCGTCGAGCGTACAAGTCCCAGCCGCGTATTGCTTCGGTCTCGTCGAGCGTACAGGTCCCAGCCGCGTATTGCTTTGGTCTCGTTATGCGTACAAGTCCCAGCCGCGTATTGCTTCGGTATCGTTATGCGTACAAGTCCCAGCCGCGTGTTGCTTCGGTCTTGTTATGCGTACAAGTTCCAGCCGCGTGTTGCTTCGGTCTCGTTATGCGTACAGGTCCCAGTCGCGGAATCCTTCGGTCTCTTCGATCGTACAAGTTCCAGCCGAGTATTGCTTCGGTTTCGTCGAGCGTACAAGTCCCAGCCGCGTATTGCTTCGGTCTCGTCGAGCGTACAAGTTCCAGCCGCGTATTGCTTCGGTATCGTTATGCGTACAAGTCCCAGCCGCGTGTTGCTTCGGTCTCGTTATGCGTACAAGTTCCAGCCGCGTATTTCTTCGGTCTCGTCGGGGGTACAAGTTCCAGACGCGTATGGCTTCGGTCTCGTTATGCGTGCAAGTTCCAGCCGCGTAATGCTTCAGTCTCGTTACGCGTGCAAGTTCCAGCCGCGTATTGCTTCGGTCTCGTCAAGCGTACAAGTTGCAGCCGGATAATGCTTCGGTCTCGTTATGCGTGCAAGTTCCAGCCGCGTATTGCTTCGGTCTCGTCAAGCGTACAAGTTCCAGCCGGGTGTTGCTTCGGTCTCGTTATGCGTACAAGTTCCAGCCGCGTAATGCTTCGGTCTCGTTATGCGTACAAGTTCCAGCAGCGCGTTGCTTCGGTCTCGTTATGCGTGCAAGTTCCAGCCGCGTATTTCTTCGGTTTCGTCGAGCGTACAAGTTCCAGCCGCGTATTGCTTCGGTCTCGTCGAGCGTACAAGTTCCAGCCGCGTATTGCTTCGGTCTCGTTACGCGTACAAGTTCCAGCCGCGTATTGCCCCGGTGTCGTAACGCGTACAAGTTCCAGCCGCGTATTGCATCGGTTTCGTCGAGCGAACAAGTTCCAGCCGGGTATTGGTTCGGTTTCGTCGAGCGTACAAGTCCCAGCCGCGTATTGCTTCGGTCTCGTGGAGCATACAAGTTCCAGCCGCGTATTGCTTCGGTCTCGTCGAGCGTACAAGTTCCAGCCGCGTATTGCTTCGGTCTCGTCAAGCGTACAAGTTCCAGCCGGGTGTTGCTTCGGTCTCGTTATGCGTACAAGTCCCAGCCGCGTATTCCTTCGGTCTCGTCGAGCGTACAAGTTCCAGCCGCGTAATGCTTCGGTCTCGTTATGCGTAGAAGTTCCAGCCACGAATTGCTTCGGTTTCGTTATGCGTGCAAGTTCCACCCGCGTAATGCTTCGGTCTCGTTATGCGTGCAAGTTCCAGCCGCGTATGGCTTCGGTCTCGTTATGCGTGCAAGTTCCAGCCGCGTAATGCTTCGTCTCGTTACGCGTGCAAGTTCCAGCCGCGTATTGCTTCGGTCTCGTCAAGCGTACAAGTTCCAGCGGGGTGTTGCTTCGGTCTCGTTATGCGTACAAGCCCCAGCCGCGTATTCCTTCGGTCTCGTCGAGCGTACAAGTTCCAGCCGCGTAATGCTTCGGTCTCGTTATGCGTAGAAGTTCCAGCCACGAATTGCTTCGGTTTCGTTATGCGTGCAAGTTCCACCCGCGTATTGCTCCGATCTCCTTATGCGTACATGTTCCAGCCGCGTATTGCTTCGGTCTCGTGGAACGAACGAGACCCAGCCGCGCATTGCTTCGGTCTCGTCGAGCGTACAAGTTCCAGCCGCTTATTGCTTCGGTCTCGTCGAGCGTACAAGTCCCAGCCGCGAGTTGCTTCGGTCTCGTTATGCGTACAAGTTCCAGCCGCGTAATGCTTCGGTCTCGATATGCGTACAAGTTCCAGCAGCGCGTTGCTTCGGTCTCGTTATGCGTGCAAGTTCCAGCCGCGTATTTCTTCGGTTTCGTCGAGCGTACAGGTTCCAGCCGCGTATTGCTTCGGTCTCGTCGAGCGTACAGGTCCCATCCGCGTATTGCTTTGGTCTCGTTATGCGTACAAGTCCCAGCCGCGTATTGCTTCGGTATCGTTATGCGTACAAGTCCCAGCCGCGTGTTGCTTCGGTCTTGTTATGCGTGCAAGTTCCAGCCGCGTGTTGCTTCGGTCTCGTTATGCGTACAAGTTCCAGCCGCGTAATGCTTCGGTCTTGTTATGAGTACAAGTTCCAGCCGCGTATTGCTTCGGTCTCGTTATGCGTGCATGTTCCAGCCGCGTATTGCTTCGGTCTCGTCTAGCGTACAAGTTGTAGCCGGATAATGCTTCGGTCTCATTATGCGTGCAAGTTCCAGCCGCGTATTGCTTCGGTCTCGTCAAGCGTCCAAGTTGTAGCCGGATAAAGCTTCGGTCTCGTTATGCGTGCAAATTCCAGGCGCGTATTGCTTCGGTCTCGTTATGCGTGCATGTTCCAGCCACGTATTGCTTCGGTCTCTTCTAGCGTACAAGTTGCAGCCGCGTGTTGCTTCGGTCTCGTTATGCGTACAAGTTCCAGCCGCGTATTGCTTCGGTCTCGTCGAGCGTACAAGTCACAGCCGCGTATTGCTTTGATCTCGTTATGCGTACAAATTCCAGCCGCGTGTTTCTTCGGTCTCGTTATGGGTACAAGTTCCAGCCGCGTAATGCTTCGGTCTTGTTATTAGTACAAGTTCCAGCCGGGTATTGCTTCGGTCTCGTTATGCGTGCAAGTTCCAGCCGCGTATTGCTTCGGTCTCGTCAAGCGTACAAGTTGAAGCCGGATAAAGCTTCGGTCTCGTTATGCGTGCAAGTTCCAGCCGCGTATTGCTTCGGTCTCGTTATGCGGGCATGTTCCAGCCGCGTATTGCTTCGGTCTCGTCGAGCGTACAAGTTCCAGCCGCGTATTGCTTCGGTCTCGTCGAGCGTACAAGTTCCAGCCGCGTGTTGCTTCGGTCTCGTTATGCGTACAAGTTCCAGCCGCGTAATGCTTCGGTCTTGTTATGAGTACAAGTTCCAGCCGGGTATTGCTTCGGTCTCGTTATGCGCACAAGTACCCGCCGCGTATTCCTTCGGTCTTGTCGAGCGTACAATTTCCAGCCGCGTATTGCTTCGGTCTCGTCGAGCGTACAAGTCCCAGCCGCGTATTGCTTCGGTCTCGTCGAGCGTACAGGTCCCAGCCGCGTATTGCTTTGGTCTCGTTATGCGTACAAGTCCCAGCCGCGTATTGCTTCGGTATCGTTATGCGTACAAGTCCCAGCCGCGTGTTGCTTCGGTCTTGTTATGCGTACAAGTTCCAGCCGCGTGTTGCTTCGGTCTCGTTATGCGTACAGGTCCCAGTCGCGGAATCCTTCGGTCTCTTCGATCGTACAAGTTCCAGCCGAGTATTGCTTCGGTTTCGTCGAGCGTACAAGTCCCAGCCGCGTATTGCTTCGGTCTCGTCGAGCGTACAAGTTCCAGCCGCGTATTGCTTCGGTATCGTTATGCGTACAAGTTCCAGCCGCGTATTTCTTCGGTCTCGTCGGGGGTACAAGTTCCAGACGCGTATGGCTTCGGTCTCGTTATGCGTGCAAGTTCCAGCCGCGTAATGCTTCAGTCTCGTTACGCGTGCAAGTTCCAGCCGCGTATTGCTTCGGTCTCGTCAAGCGTACAAGTTGCAGCCGGATAATGCTTCGGTCTCGTTATGCGTGCAAGTTCCAGCCGCGTATTGCTTCGGTCTCGTCAAGCGTACAAGTTCCAGCCGGGTGTTGCTTCGGTCTCGTTATGCGTACAAGTTCCAGCCGCGTAATGCTTCGGTCTCGTTATGCGTACAAGTTCCAGCAGCGCGTTGCTTCGGTCTCGTTATGCGTGCAAGTTCCAGCCGCGTATTTCTTCGGTTTCGTCGAGCGTACAAGTTCCAGCCGCGTATTGCTTCGGTCTCGTCGAGCGTACAAGTTCCAGCCGAGTATTGCTTCGGTTTCGTCGAGCGTACAAGTCCCAGCCGCGTATTGCTTCGGTCTCGTCGAGCGTACAAGTTCCAGCCGCGTATTGCTTCGGTATCGTTATGCGTACAAGTCCCAGCCGCGTGTTGCTTCGGTCTCGTTATGCGTACAAGTTCCAGCCGCGTATTTCTTCGGTCTCGTCGGGGGTACAAGTTCCAGACGCGTATGGCTTCGGTCTCGTTATGCGTGCAAGTTCCAGCCGCGTAATGCTTCAGTCTCGTTACGCGTGCAAGTTCCAGCCGCGTATTGCTTCGGTCTCGTCAAGCGTACAAGTTGCAGCCGGATAATGCTTCGGTCTCGTTATGCGTGCAAGTTCCAGCCGCGTATTGCTTCGGTCTCGTCAAGCGTACAAGTTCCAGCCGGGTGTTGCTTCGGTCTCGTTATGCGTACAAGTTCCAGCCGCGTAATGCTTCGGTCTCGTTATGCGTACAAGTTCCAGCAGCGCGTTGCTTCGGTCTCGTTATGTGTGCAAGTTCCAGCCGCGTATTTCTTCGGTTTCGTCGAGCGTACAAGTTCCAGCCGCGTATTGCTTCGGTCTCGTCGAGCGTACAAGTTCCAGCCGCGTATTGCTTCGGTCTCGTTACGCGTACAAGTTCCAGCCGCGTATTGCCCCGGTGTCGTAACGCGTACAAGTTCCAGCCGCGTATTGCATCGGTTTCGTCGAGCGAACAAGTTCCAGCCGGGTATTGGTTCGGTTTCGTCGAGCGTACAAGTCCCAGCCGCGTATTGCTTCGGTCTCGTGGAGCATCCAAGTTCCAGCCGCGTATTGCTTCGGTCTCGTCGAGCGTACAAGTTCCAGCCGCGTATTGCTTCGGTCTCGTCAAGCGTACAAGTTCCAGCCGGGTGTTGCTTCGGTCTCGTTATGCGTACAAGTCCCAGCCGCGTATTCCTTCGGTCTCGTCGAGCGTACAAGTTCCAGCCGCGTAATGCTTCGGTCTCGTTATGCGTAGAAGTTCCAGCCACGAATTGCTTCGGTTTCGTTATGCGTGCAAGTTCCACCCGCGTAATGCTTCGGTCTCGTTATGCGTGCAAGTTCCAGCCGCGTATGGCTTCGGTCTCGTTATGCGTGCAAGTTCCAGCCGCGTAATGCTTCGTCTCGTTACGCGTGCAAGTTCCAGCCGCGTATTGCTTCGGTCTCGTCAAGCGTACAAGTTCCAGCGGGGTGTTGCTTCGGTCTCGTTATGCGTACAAGCCCCAGCCGCGTATTCCTTCGGTCTCGTCGAGCGTACAAGTTCCAGCCGCGTAATGCTTCGGTCTCGTTATGCGTAGAAGTTCCAGCCACGAATTGCTTCGGTTTCGTTATGCGTGCAAGTTCCACCCGCGTATTGCTTTGGTCTCGTTATGCGTACAAGTCCCAGCCGCGTATTGCTTCGGTATCGTTATGCGTACAAGTCCCAGCCGCGTGTTGCTTCGGTCTTGTTATGCGTGCAAGTTCCAGCCGCGTTTTGCTTCGGTCTCGAGGAGCGTACAAGTCCCAGCCGCGCATTGCTTCGGTCTCGTCGAGCGTACAGGTCCCAGCCGCGTATTGCTTTGGTCTCGTTATGCGTACAAGTCCCAGCCGCGTATTGCTTCGGTATCGTTATGCGTACAAGTCCCAGCCGCGTGTTGCTTCGGTCTTGTTATGCGTGCAAGTTCCAGCGGCGTATTGCTTCGGTCTCGAGGAGCGTACAAGTCCCAGCCGCGCATTGCTTCGGTCTCGTCGAGCGTACAAGTTCCAGCTGCGTATTGCTTCGGTCTCGTCGAGCGTACAAGTTCCAGCCGCGTATTGCTTCGGTCTCGTAAAGCGTACAAGTTGCAGCCGGATAATGCTTCGGGCTTGTTATGCGTGCGAGTTCCAGACGCGTATTGTTTGGGTCTCGTTATGCGTGCAATATCCAGCCGCGTATTGCTGCGGTCTCGTCGAGCGTACAAGTTCCAGCCGCGTATTGCTTCGGTCTCGTCAAGCGTACAAGTTCCAGCCGGGTGTTGCTTCGGTCTCGTTATGCGTACAAGTTCCAGCCGCGTAATGCTTCGGTCTTGTTATGAGTACAAGTTCCAGCCGCGTATTGCTTCGGTCTCGTTATGCGTGCATGTTCCAGCCGCGTATTGCTTCGGTCTCGTCTAGCGTACAAGTTGTAGCCGGATAATGCTTCGGTCTCATTATGCGTGCAAGTTCCAGCCGCGTATTGCTTCGGTCTCGTCAAGCGTCCAAGTTGTAGCCGGATAAAGCTTCGGTCTCGTTATGCGTGCAAATTCCAGGCGCGTATTGCTTCGGTCTCGTTATGCGTGCATGTTCCAGCCACGTATTTCTTCGGTCTCGTCTAGCGTACAAGTTGCAGCCGCGTGTTGCTTCGGTCTCGTTATGCGTACAAGTTCCAGCCGCGTATTGCTCCGGTCTCGTCGAGCGTACAAGTCACAGCCGCGTATTGCTTTGATCTCGTTATGCGTACAAATTCCAGCCGCGTGTTTCTTCGGTCTCGTTATGGGTACAAGTTCCAGCCGCGTAATGCTTCGGTCTTGTTATTAGTACAAGTTCCAGCCGGGTATTGCTTCGGTCTCGTTATGCGTGCAAGTTCCAGCCGCGTATTGCTTCGGTCTCGTCAAGCGTACAAGTTGAAGCCGGATAAAGCTTCGGTCTCGTTATGCGTGCAAGTTCCAGCCGCGTATTGCTTCGGTCTCGTTATGCGGGCATGTTCCAGCCGCGTATTGCTTCGGTCTCGTCGAGCGTACAAGTTCCAGCCGCGTATTGCTTCGGTCTCGTCGAGCGTACAAGTTCCAGCCGCGTGTTGCTTCGGTCTCGTTATGCGTACAAGTTCCAGCCGCGTAATGCTTCGGTCTTGTTATGAGTACAAGTTCCAGCCGGGTATTGCTTCGGTCTCGTTATGCGCACAAGTACCCGCCGCGTATTCCTTCGGTCTTGTCGAGCGTACAATTTCCAGCCGCGTATTGCTTCGGTCTCGTCGAGCGTACAAGTCCCAGCCGCGTATTGCTTCGGTCTCGTCGAGCGTACAGGTCCCAGCCGCGTATTGCTTTGGTCTCGTTATGCGTACAAGTCCCACCCGCGTATTGCTTCGGTATCGTTATGCGTACAAGTCCCAGCCGCGTGTTGCTTCGGTCTTGTTATGCGTACAAGTTCCAGCCGCGTGTTGCTTCGGTCTCGTTATGCGTACAGGTCCCAGTCGCGGAATCCTTCGGTCTCTTCGATCGTACAAGTTCCAGCCGAGTATTGCTTCGGTTTCGTCGAGCGTACAAGTCCCAGCCGCGTATTGCTTCGGTCTCGTCGAGCGTACAAGTTCCAGCCGCGTATTGCTTCGGTATCGTTATGCGTACAAGTCCCAGCCGCGTGTTGCTTCGGTCTCGTTATGCGTACAAGTTCCAGCCGCGTATTTCTTCGGTCTCGTTATGCGTGCAAGTTCCAGCCGCGTAATGCTTCAGTCTCGTTACGCGTGCAAGTTCCAGCCGCGTATTGCTTCGGTCTCGTCAAGCGTACAAGTTGCAGCCGGATAATGCTTCGGTCTCGTTATGCGTGCAAGTTCCAGCCGCGTATTGCTTCGGTCTCGTCAAGCGTACAAGTTCCAGCCGGGTGTTGCTTCGGTCTCGTTATGCGTACAAGTTCCAGCCGCGTAATGCTTCGGTCTCGTTATGCGTACAAGTTCCAGCAGCGCGTTGCTTCGGTCTCGTTATGCGTGCAAGTTCCAGCCGCGTATTTCTTCGGTTTCGTCGAGCGTACAAGTTCCAGCCGCGTATTGCTTCGGTCTCGTCGAGCGTACAAGTTCCAGCCGAGTATTGCTTCGGTTTCGTCGAGCGTACAAGTCCCAGCCGCGTATTGCTTCGGTCTCGTCGAGCGTACAAGTTCCAGCCGCGTATTGCTTCGGTATCGTTATGCGTACAAGTCCCAGCCGCGTGTTGCTTCGGTCTCGTTATGCGTACAAGTTCCAGCCGCGTATTTCTTCGGTCTCGTCGGGGGTACAAGTTCCAGACGCGTATGGCTTCGGTCTCGTTATGCGTGCAAGTTCCAGCCGCGTAATGCTTCAGTCTCGTTACGCGTGCAAGTTCCAGCCGCGTATTGCTTCGGTCTCGTCAAGCGTACAAGTTGCAGCCGGATAATGCTTCGGTCTCGTTATGCGTGCAAGTTCCAGCCGCGTATTGCTTCGGTCTCGTCAAGCGTACAAGTTCCAGCCGGGTGTTGCTTCGGTCTCGTTATGCGTACAAGTTCCAGCCGCGTAATGCTTCGGTCTCGTTATGCGTACAAGTTCCAGCAGCGCGTTGCTTCGGTCTCGTTATGTGTGCAAGTTCCAGCCGCGTATTTCTTCGGTTTCGTCGAGCGTACAAGTTCCAGCCGCGTATTGCTTCGGTCTCGTCGAGCGTACAAGTTCCAGCCGCGTATTGCTTCGGTCTCGTTACGCGTACAAGTTCCAGCCGCGTATTGCCCCGGTGTCGTAACGCGTACAAGTTCCAGCCGCGTATTGCATCGGTTTCGTCGAGCGAACAAGTTCCAGCCGGGTATTGGTTCGGTTTCGTCGAGCGTACAAGTCCCAGCCGCGTATTGCTTCGGTCTCGTGGAGCATCCAAGTTCCAGCCGCGTATTGCTTCGGTCTCGTCGAGCGTACAAGTTCCAGCCGCGTATTGCTTCGGTCTCGTCAAGCGTACAAGTTCCAGCCGGGTGTTGCTTCGGTCTCGTTATGCGTACAAGTCCCAGCCGCGTATTCCTTCGGTCTCGTCGAGCGTACAAGTTCCAGCCGCGTAATGCTTCGGTCTCGTTATGCGTAGAAGTTCCAGCCACGAATTGCTTCGGTTTCGTTATGCGTGCAAGTTCCACCCGCGTAATGCTTCGGTCTCGTTATGCGTGCAAGTTCCAGCCGCGTATGGCTTCGGTCTCGTTATGCGTGCAAGTTCCAGCCGCGTAATGCTTCGTCTCGTTACGCGTGCAAGTTCCAGCCGCGTATTGCTTCGGTCTCGTCAAGCGTACAAGTTCCAGCGGGGTGTTGCTTCGGTCTCGTTATGCGTACAAGCCCCAGCCGCGTATTCCTTCGGTCTCGTCGAGCGTACAAGTTCCAGCCGCGTAATGCTTCGGTCTCGTTATGCGTAGAAGTTCCAGCCACGAATTGCTTCGGTTTCGTTATGCGTGCAAGTTCCACCCGCGTATTGCTTTGGTCTCGTTATGCGTACAAGTCCCAGCCGCGTATTGCTTCGGTATCGTTATGCGTACAAGTCCCAGCCGCGTGTTGCTTCGGTCTTGTTATGCGTGCAAGTTCCAGCCGCGTTTTGCTTCGGTCTCGAGGAGCGTACAAGTCCCAGCCGCGCATTGCTTCGGTCTCGTCGAGCGTACAGGTCCCAGCCGCGTATTGCTTTGGTCTCGTTATGCGTACAAGTCCCAGCCGCGTATTGCTTCGGTATCGTTATGCGTACAAGTCCCAGCCGCGTGTTGCTTCGGTCTTGTTATGCGTGCAAGTTCCAGCGGCGTATTGCTTCGGTCTCGAGGAGCGTACAAGTCCCAGCCGCGCATTGCTTCGGTCTCGTCGAGCGTACAAGTTCCAGCTGCGTATTGCTTCGGTCTCGTCGAGCGTACAAGTTCCAGCCGCGTATTGCTTCGGTCTCGTAAAGCGTACAAGTTGCAGCCGGATAATGCTTCGGGCTTGTTATGCGTGCGAGTTCCAGACGCGTATTGTTTGGGTCTCGTTATGCGTGCAATATCCAGCCGCGTATTGCTGCGGTCTCGTCGAGCGTACAAGTTCCAGCCGCGTATTGCTTCGGTCTCGTCAAGCGTACAAGTTCCAGCCGGGTGTTGCTTCGGTCTCGTTATGCGTACAAGTTCCAGCCGCGTAATGCTTCGGTCTTGTTATGAGTACAAGTTCCAGCCGCGTATTGCTTCGGTCTCGTTATGCGTGCATGTTCCAGCCGCGTATTGCTTCGGTCTCGTCTAGCGTACAAGTTGTAGCCGGATAATGCTTCGGTCTCATTATGCGTGCAAGTTCCAGCCGCGTATTGCTTCGGTCTCGTCAAGCGTCCAAGTTGTAGCCGGATAAAGCTTCGGTCTCGTTATGCGTGCAAATTCCAGGCGCGTATTGCTTCGGTCTCGTTATGCGTGCATGTTCCAGCCACGTATTTCTTCGGTCTCGTCTAGCGTACAAGTTGCAGCCGCGTGTTGCTTCGGTCTCGTTATGCGTACAAGTTCCAGCCGCGTATTGCTCCGGTCTCGTCGAGCGTACAAGTCACAGCCGCGTATTGCTTTGATCTCGTTATGCGTACAAATTCCAGCCGCGTGTTTCTTCGGTCTCGTTATGGGTACAAGTTCCAGCCGCGTAATGCTTCGGTCTTGTTATTAGTACAAGTTCCAGCCGGGTATTGCTTCGGTCTCGTTATGCGTGCAAGTTCCAGCCGCGTATTGCTTCGGTCTCGTCAAGCGTACAAGTTGAAGCCGGATAAAGCTTCGGTCTCGTTATGCGTGCAAGTTCCAGCCGCGTATTGCTTCGGTCTCGTTATGCGGGCATGTTCCAGCCGCGTATTGCTTCGGTCTCGTCGAGCGTACAAGTTCCAGCCGCGTATTGCTTCGGTCTCGTCGAGCGTACAAGTTCCAGCCGCGTGTTGCTTCGGTCTCGTTATGCGTACAAGTTCCAGCCGCGTAATGCTTCGGTCTTGTTATGAGTACAAGTTCCAGCCGGGTATTGCTTCGGTCTCGTTATGCGCACAAGTACCCGCCGCGTATTCCTTCGGTCTTGTCGAGCGTACAATTTCCAGCCGCGTATTGCTTCGGTCTCGTCGAGCGTACAAGTCCCAGCCGCGTATTGCTTCGGTCTCGTCGAGCGTACAGGTCCCAGCCGCGTATTGCTTTGGTCTCGTTATGCGTACAAGTCCCACCCGCGTATTGCTTCGGTATCGTTATGCGTACAAGTCCCAGCCGCGTGTTGCTTCGGTCTTGTTATGCGTACAAGTTCCAGCCGCGTGTTGCTTCGGTCTCGTTATGCGTACAGGTCCCAGTCGCGGAATCCTTCGGTCTCTTCGATCGTACAAGTTCCAGCCGAGTATTGCTTCGGTTTCGTCGAGCGTACAAGTCCCAGCCGCGTATTGCTTCGGTCTCGTCGAGCGTACAAGTTCCAGCCGCGTATTGCTTCGGTATCGTTATGCGTACAAGTCCCAGCCGCGTGTTGCTTCGGTCTCGTTATGCGTACAAGTTCCAGCCGCGTATTTCTTAGGTCTCGTCGGGGGTACAAGTTCCAGCCGCGTATGGCTTCGGTCTCGTTATGCGTGCAAGTTCCAGCCGCGTAATGCTTCAGTCTCGTTACGCGTGCAAGTTCCAGCCGCGTATTGCTTCGGTCTCGTCAAGCGTACAAGTTGCAGCCGGATAATGCTTCGGTCTCGTTATGCGTGCAAGTTCCAGCCGCGTATTGCTTCGGTCTCGTCAAGCGTACAAGTTCCAGCCGGGTGTCGCTTCGGTCTCGTTATGCGTACAAGTTCCAGCCGCGTAATGCTTCGGTCTCGTTATGCGTACAAGTTCCAGCAGCGCGTTGCTTCGGTCTCGTTATGCGCGCAAGTTCCAGCCGCGTATTTCTTCGGTTTCGTCGAGCGTACAAGTTCCAGCCGCGTATTGCTTCGGTCTCGTCGAGCGTACAGGTCCCAGCCGCGTATTGCTTTGGTCTCGTTATGCGTACAAGTCCCAGCCGCGTATTGCTTCGGTATCGTTATGCGTACAAGTCCCAGCCGCGTGTTGCTTCGGTCTTGTTATGCGTACAAGTTCCAGCCGCGTGTTGCTTCGGTCTCGTTATGCGTACAAGTTCCAGCCGCGTATTGCTCCGGTCTCGTCGAGCGTACAAGTCACAGCCGCGTATTGCTTTGATCTCGTTATGCGTACAAATTCCAGCCGCGTGTTTCTTCGGTCTCGTTATGGGTACAAGTTCCAGCCGCGTAATGCTTCGGTCTTGTTATTAGTACAAGTTCCAGCCTGGTATTGCTTCGGTCTCGTTATGCGTGCAAGTTCCAGCCGCGTATTGCTTCGGTCTCGTCAAGCGTACAAGTTGAAGCCGGATAAAGCTTCGGTCTCGTTATGCGTGCAAGTTCCAGCCGCGTATTGCTTCGGTCTCGTTATGCGGGCATGTTCCAGCCGCGTATTGCTTCGGTCCCGTCGAGCGTACAAGTTCCAGCCGCGTATTGCTTCGGTCTCGTCGAGCGTACAAGTTCCAGCCGCGTGTTGCTTCGGTCTCGTTATGCGTACAAGTTCCAGCCGCGTAATGCTTCGGTCTTGTTATGAGTACAAGTTCCAGCCGGGTATTGCTTCGGTCTCGTTATGCGCACAAGTACCCGCCGCGTATTCCTTCGGTCTTGTCGAGCGTACAATTTCCAGCCGCGTATTGCTTCGGTCTCGTCGAGCGTACAAGTCCCAGCCGCGTATTGCTTCGGTCTCGTCGAGCGTACAGGTCCCAGCCGCGTATTGCTTTGGTCTCGTTATGTGTACAAGTCCCACCCGCGTATTGCTTCGGTATCGTTATGCGTACAAGTCCCAGCCGCGTGTTGCTTCGGTCTTGTTATGCGTACAAGTTCCAGCCGCGTGTTGCTTCGGTCTCGTTATGCGTACAGGTCCCAGTCGCGGAATCCTTCGGTCTCTTCGATCGTACAAGTTCCAGCCGAGTATTGCTTCGGTTTCGTCGAGCGTACAAGTCCCAGCCGCGTATTGCTTCGGTCTCGTCGAGCGTACAAGTTCCAGCCGCGTATTGCTTCGGTATCGTTATGCGTACAAGTCCCAGCCGCGTGTTGCTTCGGTCTCGTTATGCGTACAAGTTCCAGCCGCGTATTTCTTCGGTCTCGTCGGGGGTACAAGTTCCAGCCGCGTATGGCTTCGGTCTCGTTATGCGTGCAAGTTCCAGCCGCGTAATGCTTCAGTCTCGTTACGCGTGCAAGTTCCAGCCGCGTATTGCTTCGGTCTCGTCAAGCGTACAAGTTGCAGCCGGATAATGCTTCGGTCTCGTTATGCGTGCAAGTTCCAGCCGCGTATTGCTTCGGTCTCGTCAAGCGTACAAGTTCCAGCCGGGTGTCGCTTCGGTCTCGTTATGCGTACAAGTTCCAGCCGCGTAATGCTTCGGTCTCGTTATGCGTACAAGTTCCAGCAGTGCGTTGCTTCGGTCTCGTTATGCGTGCAAGTTCCAGCCGCGTATTTCTTCGGTTTCGTCGAGCGTACAAGTTCCAGCCGCGTATTGCTTCGGTCTCGTCGAGCGTACAGGTCCCAGCCGCGTATTGCTTTGGTCTCGTTATGCGTACAAGTCCCAGCCGCGTAATGCTTCGGTCTTGTTATTAGTACAAGTTCCAGCCGGGTATTGCTTCGGTCTCGTTATGCGTGCAAGTTCCAGCCGCGTATTGCTTCGGTCTCGTTATGCGGGCATGTTCCAGCCGCGTATTGCTTCGGTCTCGTCAAGCGTACAAGTTGAAGCCGGATAAAGCTTCGGTCTCGTTATGCGTGCAAGTTCCAGCCGCGTATTGCTTCGGTCTCGTTATGCGGGCATGTTCCAGCCGCGTATTGCTTCGGTCTCGTCGAGCGTACAAATTCCAGCCGCGTATTGCTTCGGTCTCGTCGAGCGTACAAGTTCCAGCCGCGTGTTGCTTCGGTCTCGTTATGCGTACAAGTTCCAGCCGCGTAATGCTTCGGTCTTGTTATGAGTACAAGTTCCAGCCGGGTATTGCTTCGGTCTCGTTATGCGTACAGGTCCCAGTCGCGGAATCCTTCGGTCTCTTCGATCGTACAAGTTCCAGCCGCGTATTGCTTCGGTCTCGTTACGCGTACAAGTTCCAGCCGCGTATTGCCCCGGTGTCGTAACGCGTACAAGTTCCAGCCGCGTATTGCATCGGTTTCGTCGAGCGAACAAGTTCCAGCCGCGTATTGGTTCGGTTTCGTCGAGCGTACAAGTCCCAGCCGCGTATTGCTTCGGTCTCGTGGAGCATACAAGTTCCAGCCGCGTATTGCTTCGGTCTCGTCGAGCGTACAAGTTCCAGCCGCGTATTGCTTCGGTCTCGTCAAGCGTACAAGTTCCAGCCGGGTGTTGCTTCGGTCTCGTTATGCGTACAAGTCCCAGCCGCGTATTCCTTCGGTCTCGTCGAGCGTACAAGTTCCAGCCGCGTAATGCTTCGGTCTCGTTATGCGTAGAAGTTCCAGCCACGAATTGCTTCGGTTTCGTTATGCGTGCAAGTTCCACCCGCGTAATGCTTCGGTCTCGTTATGCGTGCAAGTTCCAGCCGCGTATGGCTTCGGTCTCGTTATGCGTGCAAGTTCCAGCCGCGTAATGCTTCGTCTCGTTACGCGTGCAAGTTCCAGCCGCGTATTGCTTCGGTCTCGTCAAGCGTACAAGTTCCAGCGGGGTGTTGCTTCGGTCTCGTTATGCGTACAAGCCCCAGCCGCGTATTCCTTCGGTCTCGTCGAGCGTACAAGTTCCAGCCGCGTAATGCTTCGGTCTCGTTATGCGTAGAAGTTCCAGCCACGAATTGCTTCGGTTTCGTTATGCGTGCAAGATCCACCCGCGTATTGCTTTGGTCTCGTTATGCGTACAAGTCCCAGCCGCGTATTGCTTCGGTATCGTTATGCGTACAAGTCCCAGCCGCGTGTTGCTTCGGTCTTGTTATGCGTGCAAGTTCCAGCCGCGTTTTGCTTCGGTCTCGAGGAGCGTACAAGTCCCAGCCGCGCATTGCTTCGGTCTCGTCGAGCGTACAGGTCCCAGCCGCGTATTGCTTTGGTCTCGTTATGCGTACAAGTCCCAGCCGCGTATTGCTTCGGTATCGTTATGCGTACAAGTCCCAGCCGCGTGTTGCTTCGGTCTTGTTATGCGTGCAAGTTCCAGCCGCGTATTGCTTCGGTCTCGAGGAGCGTACAAGTCCCAGCCGCGCATTGCTTCGGTCTCGTCGAGCGTACAAGTTCCAGCTGCGTATTGCTTCGGTCTCGTCGAGCGTACAAGTTCCAGCCGCGTATTGCTTCGGTCTCGTAAAGCGTACAAGTTGCAGCCGGATAATGCTTCGGGCTTGTTATGCGTGCGAGTTCCAGACGCGTATTGTTTGGGTCTCGTTATGCGTGCAATATCCAGCCGCGTATTGCTGCGGTCTCGTCGAGCGTACAAGTTCCAGCCGCGTAATGCTTCGGTCTTGTTATGAGTACAAGTTCCAGCCGGGTATTGCTTCGGTCTCGTTATGCGCACAAGTACCCGCCGCGTATTCCTTCGGTCTTGTCGAGCGTACAATTTCCAGCCGCGTATTGCTTCGGTCTCGTCGAGCGTACAAGTCCCAGCCGCGTATTGCTTCGGTCTCGTCGAGCGTACAGGTCCCAGCCGCGTATTGCTTTGGTCTCGTTATGCGTACAAGTCCCAGCCGCGTATTGCTTCGGTATCGTTATGCGTACAAGTCCCAGCCGCGTGTTGCTTCGGTCTTGTTATGCGTACAAGTTCCAGCCGCGTGTTGCTTCGGTCTCGTTATGCGTACAGGTCCCAGTCGCGGAATCCTTCGGTCTCTTCGATCGTACAAGTTCCAGCCGAGTATTGCTTCGGTTTCGTCGAGCGTACAAGTCCCAGCCGCGTATTGCTTCGGTCTCGTGGAGCGTACAAGTTCCAGCCGCGTATTGCTTCGGTATCGTTATGCGTACAAGTCCCAGCCGCGTGTTGCTTCGGTCTCGTTATGCGTACAAGTTCCAGCCGCGTATTTCTTCGGTCTCGTCGGGGGTACAAGTTCCAGCCGCGTATGGCTTCGGTCTCGTTATGCGTGCAAGTTCCAGCCGCGTAATGCTTCAGTCTCGTTACGCGTGCAAGTTCCAGCCGCGTATTGCTTCGGTCTCGTCAAGCGTACAAGTTGCAGCCGGATAATGCTTCGGTCTCGTTATGCGTGCAAGTTCCAGCCGCGTATTGCTTCGGTCTCGTCAAGCGTACAAGTTCCAGCCGGGTGTTGCTTCGGTCTCGTTATGCGTACAAGTTCCAGCCGCGTAATGCTTCGGTCTCGTTATGCGTACAAGTTCCAGCAGCGCGTTGCTTCGGTCTCGTTATGCGTGCAAGTTCCAGCCGCGTATTTCTTCGGTTTCGTCGAGCGTACAAGTTCCAGCCGCGTATTGCTTCGGTCTCGTCGAGCGTACAGGTCCCAGCCGCGTATTGCTTTGGTCTCGTTATGCGTACAAGTCCCAGCCGCGTAATGCTTCGGTCTTGTTATTAGTACAAGTTCCAGCCGGGTATTGCTTCGGTCTCGTTATGCGTGCAAGTTCCAGCCGCGTATTGCTTCGGTCTCGTTATGCGGGCATGTTCCAGCCGCGTATTGCTTCGGTCTCGTCAAGCGTACAAGTTGAAGCCGGATAAAGCTTCGGTCTCGTTATGCGTGCAAGTTCCAGCCGCGTATTGCTTCGGTCTCGTTATGCGGGCATGTTCCAGCCGCGTATTGCTTCGGTCTCGTCGAGCGTACAAATTCCAGCCGCGTATTGCTTCGGTCTCGTCGAGCGTACAAGTTCCAGCCGCGTGTTGCTTCGGTCTCGTTATGCGTACAAGTTCCAGCCGCGTAATGCTTCGGTCTTGTTATGAGTACAAGTTCCAGCCGGGTATTGCTTCGGTCTCGTTATGCGCACAAGTACCCGCCGCGTATTCCTTCGGTCTTGTCGAGCGTACAAGTCCCACCCGCGTATTGCTTCGGTATCGTTATGCGTACAAGTCCCAGCCGCGTGTTGCTTCGGTCTTGTTATGCGTACAAGTTCCAGCCGCGTGTTGCTTCGGTCTCGTTATGCGTACAGGTCCCAGTCGCGGAATCCTTCGGTCTCTTCGATCGTACAAGTTCCAGCCGAGTATTGCTTCGGTTTCGTCGAGCGTACAAGTCCCAGCCGCGTATTTCTTCGGTCTCGTCGAGCGTACAAGACCCAGCCGCGTATTGCTTCGGTCTCGTTACGCGTACGAGTCCCAGCCGTGTAATGCTTCGGTCTCGTGGAGCGTACAAGTTCCAGCCACGTATTGCTTTGGTCTCGTTATGCCTACAAGTCCCGGCCGCGTATTCCTTCGGTCTCGTCGAGTGTACAAGTTCCAGCCGCGTATTGCTTCGGTCTCGTGGAGCGTACAAGTCCCAGCCCCGTATTGCTTCGGTCTCGTCGAGCGCACAAGTTCCAGCCGCGTATTGCTTCGGTCTCGTTATGCGTGCACGATCCAGCCGCGTATTGCTTCGGTCTCGTTATGCGTTCAAGTTTCAGCCGCGTGTTGCTTCGGTCTCGTTATGCGCACAAGTTCCAGCCGCGCAATGCTTCGGTCTCATTATGCGAACAAGTTCCAGCCGCGTATTGCTTCGGTCTCGTTACGCGTACAAGTTCCAGCCGCGTAATGCTTCGGTCTCGTTATGCGTAGAAGTTCCAGCCACGAATTGCTTCGGTCTCGTTATTCGTGCAAGTTCCAGCCGCGTATTGCTTCGGTCTTGTGGAGCGTACAAGTTCCAGCCGCGTATTGCTTCGGTCTCGTCGAGCGGACAAGACACAGCCACGTATTGCTTCGGTCTCGTCGAGCGCACAAGTTCCAGCCGCGTATTGCTTCGGTCTCGTTATGCGTGCACGATCCAGCCGCGTATTGCTTCGGTCTCGTTATGCGTTCAAGTTTCAGCCGCGTGTTGCTTCGGTCTCGTTATGCGCACAAGTTCCAGCCGCGCAATGCTTCGGTCTCATTATGCGAACAAGTTCGAGCCGCGTATTGCTTCGGTCTCGTTATGCGTAGAAGTTCCAGCCACGAATTGCTTCGGTCTCGTTATTCGTGCAAGTTCCAGCCGCGTATTGCTTCGGTCTTGTGGAGCGTACAAGTTCCAGCCGCGTATTGCTTCGGTCTCGTCGAGCGGACAAGACACAGCCACGTATTGCTTCGGTCTCGTTATGCGTACAAGTCCCAGCCGCGTGTTGCTTCGATCTCGTGGAGCGTACAAGTTCCAGCCGCGTAATGCTTCGGTCTCGTTATGCGTGCACGATCCAGCCGCGTATTGCTTCGGTCTCGTTATGCGTTCAAGTTTCAGCCGCGTGTTGCTTCGGTCTCGTTATGCGCACAAGTTCCAGCCGCGCAATGCTTCGGTCTCATTATGCGAACAAGTTCGAGCCGCGTATTGCTTCGGTCTCGTTATGCGTGCCAGTTCCAGCCGGGCATTGCTTCGGTCTCGTTATGCGTACAAGTCCCAGCCGCGTATTCCTTCGGTCTCGTCGAGCGTACAAGTTCCAGCCGCGTATTGCTTCGATCTCGTTTTGCGTACAAGTCCCAGCCGCGTATTCCTTCGGTCTCGTCGAGCGTACAAGTTCCAGCCGCGAATTGCTTCGGTCTCGTCGAGCGTACAAGTTCCAGCCGGATGTTGCTTCGGTCTCGTTATGCGTACAAGTTCCAGCCGCGTAATGCTTCGGTCTCGATATGCGTACAAGTCCCAGCCGCGTATTGCTTTGGTCTCGTTATGCGTACAAGTCCCAGCCGCGTAATGCTTCGGTCTCGTTATGCGTGCCAGTTCCAGCCGGGCATTGCTCCGGTCTCGTTTTGCGTTCAAGTCCCAGCCGCGTATTCCTTCGGTCTCGTCGAGCGTAAAAGTGCCAGACGCGTATTGCTTCGGTCTCGTTATGCGTAGAAGTTCCAGCCACGAATTGCTTCGGTCACGTTAGGCGTGCAAGTTCCAGCCGCGTATTGCTTCGGTCTCGTTATGAGTACATGTTCCAGCCTCGTATTGCTTCGGTCTCGTTATGCGTTCAAGTTCCAGCCGCGTTATGCTGCGGTCTCGTTATGCGTGCAAGTTCCAGCCGCGTATTGCTTTGATCTCGTTATGCGTACAAGTCCCAGCCGCGTATTGCTTTGGTCTCGTTATGCGTAGAAGTACTAGCCGCGTAATCCTTCGGTCTCTTCGAGCGTTCAAGTTCCAGCCGCGTATTGCTTCGGTCTCGTTACGCGTACAGGTTCCAGCCGCGTATTGCTTCGGTCTCGTTATGCGTGCAAGTTCCAGCCGCGTATTGCTTCGGTCTCGTGGACCGTACAAGTTCCAGCCGCGCATTCCTTCGGTCTCGTCGAGCGGACAAGGCCCAGCCGCGTATTGCTTCGGTCTCGTCGAGCGTGCAAGTTCCAGCCGCGTATTGCTTCGGTCTCGTCGAGCGTACAAGACCCAGCCGCGTATTGCTTCGGTCTCGTTATGCGTACAAGTCCCAACCGTGTATTGCTTCGGTCTCGTGGAGCGTACAAGTTCCAGCCGCGTATTGCAGCGGTCTCGTCGGGCGAACAAGTTCCAGCAGCGCGTTGCTTTGGTCTCGTCGAGCGTATAAGTCCCAGCCGCGTATTGCTTCGGTCTCGTTACGCGTTCAAGTCCCAGCCGCGTATTCCTTCGGTCTCGTCGAGCGTACAAGTTCCAGCCGCGTATTGCTTCGATCTCGTCGAGCGTACAAGTCCCAGCCGCGTATTGCTTCGGTCTCGTCGAGCGTACAAGTCCCAGCCGTGTATTGCTTCGGTCTCGTGGAGCGAACAAGTCCCAGCCGCGTGTTGATTCGGTCTCGCTATGTGTACAAGTTCCAGCCGCGTAATGCTTCGGTCTCGTTATGCGTACAAGTTCCAGCAGCGCGTTTCTTCGGTCTCGTCTAGCGTACAAGTTCCAGCCGCGTATTGCTTCGGTCTCGTTGAGCGTACAAGTCCCAGCCGTGTATTGCTTCGGTCTCGTTATGCGTGCACGATCCAGCCGCGTATTGCTTCGGTCTCGTTATGCGTTCAAGTTTCAGCCGCGTGTTGCTTCGGTCTCGTTATGCGCACAAGTTCCAGCCGCGCAATGCTTCGGTCTCATTATGCGAAGAAGTTCCAGCCGCGTATTGCTTCGGTCTCGTTATGCGTACAAGTTCCAGCCGCGTAATGCTTCGGTCTCGTTATGCGTAGAAGTTCCAGCCACGAAATGCTTCGGTCTCGTTATTCGTGCAAGTTCCAGCCGCGTATTGCTTCGGTCTTGTGGAGCGTACAAGTTCCAGCCGCGTAATGCTTCGGTCTCGTCGAGCGGACAAGACACAGCCACGTATTGCTTCGGTCTCGTTATGCGTACAAGTCCCAGCCGCGTGTTGCTTCGGTCTCGTGGAGCGTACAAGTTCCAGCCGCGTAATGCTTCGGTCTCGTTGAGCGTAGAAGTTCCAGCCACGAATTCCTTCGGTCTCGTCGAGCGTACAAGTTCCAGCCGCGTAATGCTTCGGTCTCGTTATGCGTAGAAGTTCCAGCCACGAATTGCTTCGGTCACGTTATGCGTGCATGTTCCAGCCGCGTAATACTTCGGTCTCGTTATGCGTGCCAGTTCCAGCCGGGCATTGCTTCGGTCTCGTTTTGCGTACAAGTCCCAGCCGCGTATTCCTTCGGTCTCGTCGAGCGTACAAGTTCCAGCCGCGTATTGCTTCGGTCTCGCTATGTGTACAAGTTCCAGCCGCGTAATGCTTCGGTCTCGTTATGCGTACAAGTTCCAGCAGCGCGTTGCTTCGGTCTCGTTAAGCGTACAAGTTCCAGCCGCGTGTTGCTTCGGTCTCGTTATGCGTTCAAGTTCCATCCGCGTGTTGCTTCGGTCTCGTTATGCGTACAAGTACCAGCCGCGTATTGCTTCTATCTCGTTATACGTACAAGTGCCAGCCGCGTAATGCTTCGGTCTCCTTGTGCGTAGAAGTTCCAGCCACGAATTGCTTCGGTCACGTTATGCGTGCAAGTCCCAGCCGCGTATTGCTTCGGTGTCGTCGAGCGAACAGGTCCCAGCCGCGTATTGCTTCGGTATCGTTATGCGTACAAGTCCCAGCCGCATGTTGCTTCGGTCTCGTTATGCGTGCAAGTTCCAGCCGCGTATTGCTTCGGTGTCGTCGAGCGAACAAGTCCCAGCCGCGTATTGCTTCGGTCTCATTACGCGTACAAGTTCCAGCCGCGTATTGCATCGGTCTCGTTATGCGTGCAAGTTCCAGCCGCGTATTGCTTCGGTCTCGTTATGCGCACAAGTTCCAGCCGCGCAATGCTTCGGTCTTATTATGCGAACACGTTCCAGCCGCGTATTGCTTCGGTCTCGTTATTCGTGCAAGTTCCAGCCGCGTATTGCTTCGGTCTTGTGGAGCGTACAAGTTCCAGCCGCGTATTGCTTCGGTCTCGTCGAGCGGACAAGACACAGCCACGTATTGCTTCGGTCTCGTCGAGCGCACAAGTTCCAGCCGCGTATTGCTTCGATCTCGTTATGCGTGCACGATCCAGCCGCGTATTGCTTCGGTCTCGTTATGCGTTCAAGTTTCAGCCGCGTGTTGCTTCGGTCTCGTTATGCGCACAAGTTCCAGCCGCGCTATGCTTCGGTCTCATTATGCGAACAAGTTCCAGCCGCGTATTGCTTCGGTCTCGTTATGCGTACAAGTTCCAGCCGCGTAATGCTTCGGTCTCGTTATGCGTAGAAGTTCCAGCCACGAATTGCTTCGGTCTCGTTATTCGTGCAAGTTCCAGCCGCGTATTGCTTCGGTCTTGTGGAGCGTACAAGTTCCAGCCGCGTATTGCTTCGGTCTCGTCGAGCGGACAAGACACAGCCACGTATTGCTTCGGTCTCGTTATGCGTACAAGTCCCAGCCGCGTGTTGCTTCGATCTCGTGGAGCGTACAAGTTCCAGCCGCGTAATGCTTCGGTCTCGTTGAGCGTAGTAGTTCCAGCCACGAATTCCTTCGGTCTCGTCGAGCGTACAAGTTCCAGCCGCGTAATGCTTCGGTCTCGATATGCGTACAAGTCCCAGCCGCGTATTGCTTTGGTCTCGTTATGCGTACAAGTTCCAGCCGCGTAATGCTTCGGTCTCGATATGCGTACAAGTCCCAGCCGCGTATTGCTTTGGTCTCGTTATGCGTACAAGTCCCAGCCGCGTAATGCTTCGGTCTCGTTATGCGTGCCAGTTCCAGCCGGGCATTGCTCCGGTCTCGTTTTGCGTACAAGTCCCAGCCGCGTATTCCTTCGGTCTCGTCGAGCGTAAAAGTGCCAGACGCGTATTGCTTCGGTCTCGTTATGCGTAGAAGTTCCAGCCACGAATTGCTTCGGTCACGTTAGGCGTGCAAGTTCCAGCCGCGTATTGCTTCGGTCTCGTTATGAGTACATGTTCCAGCCTCGTATTGCTTCGGTCTCGTTATGCGTTCAAGTTCCAGCCGCGTTATGCTTCGGTCTCGTTATGCGTGCAAGTTCCAGCCGCGTAATGCTTTGATCTCGTTATGCGTACAAGTCCCAGCCGCGTATTGCTTTGGTCTCGTTATGCGTACAAGTCCTAGCCGCGTAATCCTTCGGTCTCTTCGAGCGTTCAAGTTCCAGCCGCGTATTGCTTCGGTCTCATTACGCGTACAAGTTCCAGCCGCGTATTGCTTCGGTCTCGTTATGCGTGCAAGTTCCAGCCGCGTATTGCTTCGGTCTCGTGGACCGTACAAGTTCCAGCCGCGCATTCCTTCGGTCTCGTCGAGCGTACAAGGCCCAGCCGCGTATTGCTTCGGTCTCGTCGAGCGTGCAAGTTCCAGCCGCGTATTGCTTCGGTCTCGTCGAGCGTACAAGACCCAGCCGCGTATTGCTTCGGTCTCGTTATGCGTACAAGTCCGAACCGTGTATTGCTTCGGTCTCGTGGAGCGAACAAGTCCCAGCCGCGTGTTGATTCGGTCTCGCTATGTGTACAAGTTCCAGCCGCGTAATGCTTCGGTCTCGTTATGCGTACAAGTTCCAGCAGCGCGTTTCTTCGGTCTCGTCTAGCGTACAAGTTCCAGCCGCGTATTGCTTCGGTCTCGTTGAGCGTACAAGTCCCAGCCGTGTATTGCTTCGGTCTCGTTATACGTGCACGATCCAGCCGCGTATTGCTTCGGTCTCGTTATGCGTTCAAGTTTCAGCCGCGTGTTGCTTCGGTCTCGTTATGCGCACAAGTTCCAGCCGCGCAATGCTTCGGTCTCATTATGCGAACAAGTTCCAGCCGCGTATTGCTTCGGTCTTGTGGAGCGTACAAGTTCCAGCCGCGTAATGCTTCGGTCTCGTTGAGCGTAGAAGTTCCAGCCGCGTAATGCTTCGGTCTCGTTATGCGTACAAGTTCCAGCAGCGCGTTTCTTCGGTCTCGTCTAGCGTACAAGTTCCAGCCGCGTATTGCTTCGGTCTCGTCGAGCGGACAAGACACAGCCACGTATTGCTTCGGTCTCGTTATGCGTACAAGTCCCAGCCGCGTGTTGCTTCGGTCTCGTGGAGCGTACAAGTTCCAGCCGCGTAATGCTTCGGTCTCGTTGAGCGTAGAAGTTCCAGCCACGAATTCCTTCGGTCTCGTCGAGCGTACAAGTTCCAGCCGCGTAATGCTTCGGTCTCGTTATGCGTAGAAGTTCCAGCCACGAATTGCTTCGGTCACGTTATGCGTGCATGTTCCAGCCGCGTAATACTTCGGTCTCGTTATGCGTGCCAGTTCCAGCCGGGCATTGCTTCGGTCTCGTTTTGCGTACAAGTCCCAGCCGCGTATTCCTTCGGTCTCGTCGAGCGTACAAGTTCCAGCCGCGTATTGCTTCGGTCTCGTTATGCGTGCAAGTTCCAGTCGCGTTATTCTTCGGTCTCGTTATGCGTGCAAGTTCCAGCCGCGTATTGCTTCGGTCTCGTTATGCGTGCCAGTTCCAGCCGGGCATTGCTTCGGTCTCGTTTTGCGTACAAGTCCCAGCCGCGTATTCCTTCGGTCTCGTCAAGCGTACAAGTTGCAGCCGGATAATGCTTCGGTCTCGTTATGCGTACAAGTCCCAGCCGTGTCTTGCTTCGGTCTCATTATGCGTAGAGGTTCCAGCCGCGTATTGCTTCGGTCTCGTTACGCGTACAAGTCCCAGCCGCGTATTGCTTCGGTCTCGTTTTGCGTACAAGTTCCAGCCGCATGTTGCCCGGTCTCGTTATGCGTACAAGTTCCAGCCGCGTAATGCTTCGGTCTCGATATGCGTACAAGACCAGCCGCGTATTGCTTCGGTCTCGTTATGCGTACAAGTCCCAACCGTGTATTGCTTCGGTCTCGTTATGCGTACAATTTCCAGCCGCGTAATGCTTCGGTCTCGTTATGCGAACAAGTTCCAGCCGCGTGTTGCTTCGGTATCGTCAGGCGTACAAGTCCCAGCCGCGTATTCCTTCGGTCTCGTCAAGCGTACAAGTTGCAGCCGGATAATGCTTCGGTCTCGTTATGCGTGCCAGTTCCAGCCGCGTATTGCTTCGTTATCGTCAAGCGTACGAGTTCCAGCCGGGTATTACTTCGGTCTTGTTATGCGTACAAGTCCCAGCCGCGTGTTGCTTCTATCTCGTCGAGCGTACAAGTCCCAGCCGCGTATTGCTTCGGTCTCGTTGTGCGTACAAGTCCCAGCCGTGTATTGCTTCGGTCTCGTTATGCGTGCAAGTTCCAGCCGCGTTATTCTTCGGTCTCGTTATGCGTGCAAGTTCCAGCCGCGTATTGCTTCGGTTTCGTCAAGCGTACAAGTTGCAGCCGGATAATGCTTCGGTCTCGTTATGCGTGCCAGTTCCAGCCGCGTATTGCTTTGGTCTCGTTACGCGTACAAGTCCCAGCCGTGTATTGCTTCGGTCTCGTGCAGCGTACAAGTCCCAGCCGCATGTTGCTTCGGTCTCGTTATGCGTACAAGTCCCAGCCGTGTCTTGCTTCGGTCTCATTATGCGTAGAGGTTCCAGCCGCGTATTGCTTCGGTCTCGTTACGCGTACAAGTCCCAGCCGCGTATTGCTTCGGTCTCGTTTTGCGTACAAGTTCCAGCCGCATGTTGCCCGGTCTCGTTATGCGTACAAGTTCCAGCCGCGTAATGCTTCGGTCTCGATATGCGTACAAGACCAGCCGCGTATTGCTTCGGTCTCGTTATGCGTACAAGTCCCAACCGTGTATTGCTTCGGTCTCGTTATGCGTACAATTTCCAGCCGCGTAATGCTTCGGTCTCGTTATGCGAACAAGTTCCAGCCGCGTGTTGCTTCGGTATCGTCAGGCGTACAAGTGCCAGCCGCGTAATGCTTCGGTCTTGCTATGCGTAGAAGTTCCAGCCACGAATTGCTTGGGTCTCGTAATACGTGCAAGTTCCTGCCGCGTATTCCTTCGGTCTGGTCGAGCGTACAAGTTCCAGCCGCGTATTGCCTTGTTCTCGTTATGCGTACAAGTCCCAGCCGCGTACTGCTTCAGTATCGTTATGTGTACAAGTCCCAGCCGTGTCTTGCTTCGGTCTCGTTATTCGTACAAGTTCTAGCCGCGTGTTGCTTCGGTCTCGTGGAGCGTACAAGTCCCAGCCGCGTATTGCTTCGGTCTCGTCGAGCGCACAAGTTCCAGCCGCGTATTGCTTCGGTCTCGTTATGCGTGCACGATCCAGCCGCGTATTGCTTCGGTCTCGTTATGCGTACAAGTCCCAGCCGCGTATCACTTCGGTCCCGTTATGCGTGCAAGTTCCAGCCGCGTATTGCTTCGGTCTCGTCGAGCGGACAAGACACAGCCACGTATTGCATCGGTCTCGTTATGCGTACAAGTCCCAGCCGCGTGTTGCTTCGGTCTCGTTATGCATGCAAGATCCAGCCGCGTACTGCTTCGGTCACGTCGAGGCTACATGTCCCAGCCGCGTATTGCTTTGGTCTCGTCGAGCGAACAAGTTCCAGCAGCGAGTTGCTTTGGTCTCGTCGAGCGTAGAAGTTCCAGCCGCGTATTGCTTCGGTCTCGTCGAGCGTACAAGTCCCAGCCGCGTAATGATTCGGTCTGGTTATGCGTAGAAGTTCCAGCCACGAATTGCTTCGGTCTCGTTATGCGTGCAAGTTCCAGCCGCGTAATGCTTCGGTCTCGTTATGCGTACAAGTTCCAGCAGCGCGTTGCTTCGGTCTCGTTAAGCGTACAAGTTCCAGCCGCGTGTTGCTTCGGTCTCGTTATGCGTTCAAGTTCCATCCGCGTGTTGCTTCGGTCTCGTTATGCGTACAAGTACCAGCCGCGTATTGCTTCTATCTCGTTATACGTACAAGTGCCAGCCGCGTAATGCTTCGGTCTCCTTGTGCGTAGAAGTTCCAGCCACGAATTGCTTCGGTCACGTTATGCGTGCAAGTCCCAGCCGCGTATTGCTTCGGTGTCGTCGAGCGAACAGGTCCCAGCCGCGTATTGCTTCGGTATCGTTATGCGTACAAGTCCCAGCCGCATGTTGCTTCGGTCTCGTTATGCGTGCAAGTTCCAGCCGCGTATTGCTTCGGTGTCGTCGAGCGAACAAGTCCCAGCCGCGTATTTCTTCGGTCTCGTTTTGCGTACAAGTTCCAGCCGCATGTTGCCTCGGTCTCGTTATGCGTACAAGTTCCAGCCGCGTAATGCTTCGGTCTCGATATGCGTACAAGTCCCAGCCGCGTATTGCTACGGTCTCGTTATGCGTACAAGTCCCAACCGTGTATTGCTTCGGTCTCGTTATGCGTACAAGTTCCAGCCGCGTAATGCTTCGGTCTCGATATGCGTACAAGTCCCAGCCGCGTATTGTTTCGGTCTCGTTATGCGTACAAGTCCCAACCGTGTATTGCTTCGGTCTCGTGGAGCGTACAAGTTCTAGCCGCGTATTGCTTCGGTCTCGTTATGCGTGAAAGATCCAGCCGCGTATTGCTTCGGTCTCGTTATGCGTACAAGTCCGAACCGTGTATTGCTTCGGTCTCGTGGAGCGTACAAGTTCCAGCCGCGTATTGCAGCGGTCTCGTCGGGCGAACAAGTTCCAGCAGCGCGTTGCTTTGGTCTCGTCGAGCGTATAAGTCCCAGCCGCGTATTGCTTCGGTCTCGTTACGCGTTCAAGTCCCAGCCGCGTATTCCTTCGGTCTCGTCGAGCGTACAAGTTCCAGCCTCGTGTTGCTTCGATCTGGTCGAGCGTACAAGTCCCAGCCGCGTATTGCTTCGGTCTCGTCGAGCGTACAAGTCCCAGCCGTGTATTGCTTCGGTCTCGTGGAGCGAACAAGTCCCAGCCGCGTGTTGATTCGGTCTCGCTATGTGTACAAGTTCCAGCCGCGTAATGCTTCGGTCTCGTTATGCGTACAAGTTCCAGCAGCGCGTTTCTTCGGTCTCGTCTAGCGTACAAGTTCCAGCCGCGTATTGCTTCGGTCTCGTTGAGCGTACAAGTCCCAGCCGTGTATTGCTTCGGTCTCGTTATGCGTGCACGATCCAGCCGCGTATTGCTTCGGTCTCGTTATGCGTTCAAGTTTCAGCCGCGTGTTGCTTCGGTCTCGTTATGCGCACAAGTTCCAGCCGCGCAATGCTTCGGTCTCATTATGCGAACAAGTTCCAGCCGCGTATTGCTTCGGTCTCGTTATGCGTACAAGTACGAGCCGCGTAATGCTTCGGTCTCGTTATGCGTAGAAGTTCCAGCCACGAATTGCTTCGGTCTCGTTATTCGTGCAAGTTCCAGCCGCGTATTGCTTCGGTCTTGTGGAGCGTACAAGTTCCAGCCGCGTATTGCTTCGGTCTCGTCGAGCGGACAAGACACAGCCACGTATTGCTTCGGTCTCGTTATGCGTACAAGTCCCAGCCGCGTGTTGCTTCGGTCTCGTGGAGCGTACAAGTTCCAGCCGCGTAATGCTTCGGTCTCGTTGAGCGTAGAAGTTCCAGCCACGAATTCCTTCGGTCTCGTCGAGCGTACAAGTTCCAGCCGCGTAATGCTTCGGTCTCGTTATGCGTAGAAGTTCCAGCCACGAATTGCTTCGGTCACGTTATGCGTGCATGTTCCAGCCGCGTAATACTTCGGTCTCGTTATGCGTGCCAGTTCCAGCCGGGCATTGCTTCGGTCTCGTTTTGCGTACAAGTCCCAGCCGCGTATTCCTTCGGTCTCGTCGAGCGTACAAGTTCCAGCCGCGTATTGCTTCGGTCTCGCTATGTGTACAAGTTCCAGCCGCGTAATGCTTCGGTCTCGTTATGCGTACAAGTTCCAGCAGCGCGTTGCTTCGGTCTCGTTAAGCGTACAAGTTCCAGCCGCGTGTTGCTTCGGTCTCGTTATGCGTTCAAGTTCCATCCGCGTGTTGCTTCGGTCTCGTTATGCGTACAAGTACCAGCCGCGTATTGCTTCTATCTCGTTATACGTACAAGTGCCAGCCGCGTAATGCTTCGGTCTCCTTGTGCGTAGAAGTTCCAGCCACGAATTGCTTCGGTCACGTTATGCGTGCAAGTCCCAGCCGCGTATTGCTTCGGTGTCGTCGAGCGAACAGGTCCCAGCCGCGTATTGCTTCGGTATCGTTATGCGTACAAGTCCCAGCCGCATGTTGCTTCGGTCTCGTTATGCGTGCAAGTTCCAGCCGCGTATTGCTTCGGTGTCGTCGAGCGAACAAGTCCCAGCCGCGTATTGCTTCGGTCTCATTACGCGTACAAGTTCCAGCCGCGTATTGCATCGGTCTCGTTATGCGTGCAAGTTCCAGCCGCGTATTGCTTCGGTCTCGTTATGCGCACAAGTTCCAGCCGCGCAATGCTTCGGTCTTATTATGCGAACACGTTCCAGCCGCGTATTGCTTCGGTCTCGTTACGCGTACAAGTTCCAGCCGCGTAATGCTTCGGTCTCGTTATGCGTAGAAGTTCCAGCCACGAATTGCTTCGGTCTCGTTATTCGTGCAAGTTCCAGCCGCGTATTGCTTCGGTCTTGTGGAGCGTACAAGTTCCAGCCGCGTATTGCTTCGGTCTCGTCGAGCGGACAAGACACAGCCACGTATTGCTTCGGTCTCGTCGAGCGCACAAGTTCCAGCCGCGTATTGCTTCGATCTCGTTATGCGTGCACGATCCAGCCGCGTATTGCTTCGGTCTCGTTATGCGTTCAAGTTTCAGCCGCGTGTTGCTTCGGTCTCGTTATGCGCACAAGTTCCAGCCGCGCAATGCTTCGGTCTCATTATGCGAACAAGTTCCAGCCGCGTATTGCTTCGGTCTCGTTATGCGTACAAGTTCCAGCCGCGTAATGCTTCGGTCTCGTTATGCGTAGAAGTTCCAGCCACGAATTGCTTCGGTCTCGTTATTCGTGCAAGTTCCAGCCGCGTATTGCTTCGGTCTTGTGGAGCGTACAAGTTCCAGCCGCGTATTGCTTCGGTCTCGTCGAGCGGACAAGACACAGCCACGTATTGCTTCGGTCTCGTTATGCGTACAAGTCCCAGCCGCGTGTTGCTTCGATCTCGTGGAGCGTACAAGTTCCAGCCGCGTAATGCTTCGGTCTCGTTGAGCGTAGTAGTTCCAGCCACGAATTCCTTCGGTCTCGTCGAGCGTACAAGTTCCAGCCGCGTAATGCTTCGGTCTCGTTTTGCGTACAAGTCCCAGCCGCGTATTCCTTCGGTCTCGTCGAGCGTACAAGTTCCAGCCGCGTATTGCTTCGGTCTCGTCGAGCGTACAAGTTCCAGCCGGATGTTGCTTCGGTCTCGTTATGCGTACAAGTTCCAGCCGCGTAATGCTTCGGTCTCGATATGCGTACAAGTCCCAGCCGCGTATTGCTTTGGTCTCGTTATGCGTACAAGTTCCAGCCGCGTAATGCTTCGGTCTCGATATGCGTACAAGTCCCAGCCGCGTATTGCTTTGGTCTCGTTATGCGTACAAGTCCCAGCCGCGTAATGCTTCGGTCTCGTTATGCGTGCCAGTTCCAGCCGGGCATTGCTCCGGTCTCGTTTTGCGTACAAGTCCCAGCCGCGTATTCCTTCGGTCTCGTCGAGCGTAAAAGTGCCAGACGCGTATTGCTTCGGTCTCGTTATGCGTAGAAGTTCCAGCCACGAATTGCTTCGGTCACGTTAGGCGTGCAAGTTCCAGCCGCGTATTGCTTCGGTCTCGTTATGAGTACATGTTCCAGCCTCGTATTGCTTCGGTCTCGTTATGCGTTCAAGTTCCAGCCGCGTTATGCTTCGGTCTCGTTATGCGTGCAAGTTCCAGCCGCGTAATGCTTTGATCTCGTTATGCGTACAAGTCCCAGCCGCGTATTGCTTTGGTCTCGTTATGCGTACAAGTCCTAGCCGCGTAATCCTTCGGTCTCTTCGAGCGTTCAAGTTCCAGCCGCGTATTGCTTCGGTCTCATTACGCGTACAAGTTCCAGCCGCGTATTGCTTCGGTCTCGTTATGCGTGCAAGTTCCAGCCGCGTATTGCTTCGGTCTCGTGGACCGTACAAGTTCCAGCCGCGCATTCCTTCGGTCTCGTCGAGCGTACAAGGCCCAGCCGCGTATTGCTTCGGTCTCGTCGAGCGTGCAAGTTCCAGCCGCGTATTGCTTCGGTCTCGTCGAGCGTACAAGACCCAGCCGCGTATTGCTTCGGTCTCGTTATGCGTACAAGTCCGAACCGTGTATTGCTTCGGTCTCGTGGAGCGAACAAGTCCCAGCCGCGTGTTGATTCGGTCTCGCTATGTGTACAAGTTCCAGCCGCGTAATGCTTCGGTCTCGTTATGCGTACAAGTTCCAGCAGCGCGTTTCTTCGGTCTCGTCTAGCGTACAAGTTCCAGCCGCGTATTGCTTCGGTCTCGTTGAGCGTACAAGTCCCAGCCGTGTATTGCTTCGGTCTCGTTATGCGTGCACGATCCAGCCGCGTATTGCTTCGGACTCGTTATGCGTTCAAGTTTCAGCCGCGTGTTGCTTCGGTCTCGTTATGCGCACAAGTTCCAGCCGCGCAATGCTTCGGTCTCATTATGCGAACAAGTTCCAGCCGCGTATTGCTTCGGTCTTGTGGAGCGTACAAGTTCCAGCCGCGTATTGCTTCGGTCTCGTCGAGCGGACAAGACACAGCCACGTATTGCTTCGGTCTCGTTATGCGTACAAGTCCCAGCCGCGTGTTGCTTCGGTCTCGTGGAGCGTACAAGTTCCAGCCGCGTAATGCTTCGGTCTCGTTGAGCGTAGAAGTTCCAGCCACGAATTCCTTCGGTCACGTTATGCGTGCATGTTCCAGCCGCGTAATACTTCGGTCTCGTTATGCGTGCCAGTTCCAGCCGGGCATTGCTTCGGTCTCGTTTTGCGTACAAGTCCCAGCCGCGTATTCCTTCGGTCTCGTCGAGCGTACAAGTTCCAGCCGCGTATTGCTTCGGTCTCGTTATGCGTGCAAGTTCCAGTCGCGTTATTCTTCGGTCTCGTTATGCGTGCAAGTTCCAGCCGCGTATTGCTTCGGTCTCGTTATGCGTGCCAGTTCCAGCCGGGCATTGCTTCGGTCTCGTTTTGCGTACAAGTCCCAGCCGCGTATTCCTTCGGTCTCGTCAAGCGTACAAGTTGCAGCCGGATAATGCTTCGGTCTCGTTATGCGTGCCAGTTCCAGCCGCGTATTGCTTCGTTATCGTCAAGCGTACGAGTTCCAGCCGGGTATTACTTCGGTCTTGTTATGCGTACAAGTCCCAGCCGCGTGTTGCTTCTATCTCGTCGAGCGTACAAGTCCCAGCCGCGTATTGCTTCGGTCTCGTTGTGCGTACAAGTCCCAGCCGTGTATTGCTTCGGTCTCGTTATGCGTGCAAGTTCCAGCCGCGTTATTCTTCGGCTCTCGTTATGCGTGCAAGTTCCAGCCGCGTATTGCTTCGGTTTCGTCAAGCGTACAAGTTGCAGCCGGATAATGCTTCGGTCTCGTTATGCGTGCCAGTTCCAGCCGCGTATTGCTTTGGTCTCGTTACGCGTACAAGTCCCAGCCGTGTATTGCTTCGGTCTCGTGCAGCGTAGAAGTCCCAGCCGCATGTTGCTTCGGTCTCGTTATGCGTACAAGTCCCAGCCGTGTCTTGCTTCGGTCTCATTATGCGTAGAGGTTCCAGCCGCGTATTGCTTCGGTCTCGTTACGCGTACAAGTCCCAGCCGCGTATTGCTTCGGTCTCGTTTTGCGTACAAGTTCCAGCCGCATGTTGCCCGGTCTCGTTATGCGTACAAGTTCCAGCCGCGTAATGCTTCGGTCTCGATATGCGTACAAGACCAGCCGCGTATTGCTTCGGTCTCGTTATGCGTACAAGTCCCAACCGTGTATTGCTTCGGTCTCGTTATGCGTACAATTTCCAGCCGCGTAATGCTTCGGTCTCGTTATGCGAACAAGTTCCAGCCGCGTGTTGCTTCGGTATCGTCAGGCGTACAAGTCCCAGCCGCGTATTCCTTCGGTCTCGTCAAGCGTACAAGTTGCAGCCGGATAATGCTTCGGTCTCGTTATGCGTGCCAGTTCCAGCCGCGTATTGCTTCGTTATCGTCAAGCGTACGAGTTCCAGCCGGGTATTACTTCGGTCTTGTTATGCGTACAAGTCCCAGCCGCGTGTTGCTTCTATCTCGTCGAGCGTACAAGTCCCAGCCGCGTATTGCTTCGGTCTCGTTGTGCGTACAAGTCCCAGCCGTGTATTGCTTCGGTCTCGTTATGCGTGCAAGTTCCAGCCGCGTTATTCTTCGGTCTCGTTATGCGTGCAAGTTCCAGCCGCGTATTGCTTCGGTTTCGTCAAGCGTACAAGTTGCAGCCGGATAATGCTTCGGTCTCGTTATGCGTGCCAGTTCCAGCCGCGTATTGCTTTGGTCTCGTTACGCGTACAAGTCCCAGCCGTGTATTGCTTCGGTCTCGTGCAGCGTACAAGTCCCAGCCGCATGTTGCTTCGGTCTCGTTATGCGTACAAGTCCCAGCCGTGTCTTGCTTCGGTCTCATTATGCGTAGAGGTTCCAGCCGCGTATTGCTTCGGTCTCGTTACGCGTACAAGTCCCAGCCGCGTATTGCTTCGGTCTCGTTTTGCGTACAAGTTCCAGCCGCATGTTGCCCGGTCTCGTTATGCGTACAAGTTCCAGCCGCGTAATGCTTCGGTCTCGATATGCGTACAAGACCAGCCGCGTATTGCTTCGGTCTCGTTATGCGTACAAGTCCCAACCGTGTATTGCTTCGGTCTCGTTATGCGTACAATTTCCAGCCGCGTAATGCTTCGGTCTCGTTATGCGAACAAGTTCCAGCCGCGTGTTGCTTCGGTATCGTCAGGCGTACAAGTGCCAGCCGCGTAATGCTTCGGTCTTGCTATGCGTAGAAGTTCCAGCCACGAATTGCTTGGGTCTCGTAATACGTGCAAGTTCCTGCCGCGTATTCCTTCGGTCTGGTCGAGCGTACAAGTTCCAGCCGCGTATTGCCTTGTTCTCGTTATGCGTACAAGTCCCAGCCGCGTACTGCTTCAGTATCGTTATGTGTACAAGTCCCAGCCGTGTCTTGCTTCGGTCTCGTTATTCGTACAAGTTCTAGCCGCGTGTTGCTTCGGTCTCGTGGAGCGTACAAGTCCCAGCCGCGTATTGCTTCGGTCTCGTCGAGCGCACAAGTTCCAGCCGCGTATTGCTTCGGTCTCGTTATGCGTGCACGATCCAGCCGCGTATTGCTTCGGTCTCGTTATGCGTACAAGTCCCAGCCGCGTATTACTTCGGTCCCGTTATGCGTGCAAGTTCCAGCCGCGTATTGCTTCGGTCTCGTCGAGCGGACAAGACACAGCCACGTATTGCATCGGTCTCGTTATGCGTACAAGTCCCAGCCGCGTGTTGCTTCGGTCTCGTTATGCATGCAAGATCCAGCCGCGTACTGCTTCGGTCACGTCGAGGCTACATGTCCCAGCCGCGTATTGCTTTGGTCTCGTCGAGCGAACAAGTTCCAGCAGCGAGTTGCTTTGGTCTCGTCGAGCGTAGAAGTTCCAGCCGCGTATTGCTTCGGTCTCGTCGAGCGTACAAGTCCCAGCCGCGTAATGATTCGGTCTGGTTATGCGTAGAAGTTCCAGCCACGAATTGCTTCGGTCTCGTTATGCGTGCAAGTTCCAGCCGCGTAATGCTTCGGTCTCGTTATGCGTACAAGTTCCAGCAGCGCGTTGCTTCGGTCTCGTTAAGCGTTCAAGTTCCAGCCGCGTGTTGCTTCGGTCTCGTTATGCGTTCAAGTTCCATCCGCGTGTTGCTTCGGTCTCGTTATGCGTACAAGTACCAGCCGCGTATTGCTTCTATCTCGTTATACGTACAAGTGCCAGCCGCGTAATGCTTCGGTCTCCTTGTGCGTAGAAGTTCCAGCCACGAATTGCTTCGGTCACGTTATGCGTGCAAGTCCCAGCCGCGTATTGCTTCGGTGTCGTCGAGCGAACAGGTCCCAGCCGCGTATTGCTTCGGTATCGTTATGCGTACAAGTCCCAGCCGCATGTTGCTTCGGTCTCGTTATGCGTGCAAGTTCCAGCCGCGTATTGCTTCGGTGTCGTCGAGCGAACAAGTCCCAGCTGCGTATTTCTTCGGTCTCGTTTTGCGTACAAGTTCCAGCCGCATGTTGCCTCGGTCTCGTTATGCGTACAAGTTCCAGCCGCGTAATGCTTCGGTCTCGATATGCGTACAAGTCCCAGCCGCGTATTGCTACGGTCTCGTTATGCGTACAAGTCCCAACCGTGTATTGCTTCGGTCTCGTTATGCGTACAAGTTCCAGCCGCGTAATGCTTCGGTCTCGATATGCGTACAAGTCCCAGCCGCGTATTGTTTCGGTCTCGTTATGCGTACAAGTCCCAACCGTGTATTGCTTCGGTCTCGTGGAGCGTACAAGTTCTAGCCGCGTATTGCTTCGGTCTCGTTATGCGTGAAAGATCCAGCCGCGTATTGCTTCGGTCTCGTTATGCGTACAAGTCCGAACCGTGTATTGCTTCGGTCTCGTGGAGCGTACAAGTTCCAGCCGCGTATTGCAGCGGTCTCGTCGGGCGAACAAGTTCCAGCAGCGCGTTGCTTTGGTCTCGTCGAGCGTATAAGTCCCAGCCGCGTATTGCTTCGGTCTCGTTACGCGTTCAAGTCCCAGCCGCGTATTCCTTCGGTCTCGTCGAGCGTACAAGTTCCAGCCGCGTGTTGCTTCGATCTGGTCGAGCGTACAAGTCCCAGCCGCGTATTGCTTCGGTCTCGTCGAGCGTACAAGTCCCAGCCGTGTATTGCTTCGGTCTCGTGGAGCGAACAAGTCCCAGCCGCGTGTTGATTCGGTCTCGCTAAGTGTACAAGTTCCAGCCGCGTAATGCTTCGGTCTCGTTATGCGTACAAGTTCCAGCAGCGCGTTTCTTCGGTCTCGTCTAGCGTACAAGTTCCAGCCGCGTATTGCTTCGGTCTCGTTGAGCGTACAAGTCCCAGCCGTGTATTGCTTCGGTCTCGTTATGCGTGCACGATCCAGCCGCGTATTGCTTCGGTCTCGTTATGCGTTCAAGTTTCAGCCGCGTGTTGCTTCGGTCTCGTTATGCGCACAAGTTCCAGCCGCGCAATGCTTCGGTCTCATTATGCGAACAAGTTCCAGCCGCGTATTGCTTCGGTCTCGTTATGCGTACAAGTACGAGCCGCGTAATGCTTCGGTCTCGTTATGCGTAGAAGTTCCAGCCACGAATTGCTTCGGTCTCGTTATTCGTGCAAGTTCCAGCCGCGTATTGCTTCGGTCTTGTGGAGCGTACAAGTTCCAGCCGCGTATTGCTTCGGTCTCGTCGAGCGGACAAGACACAGCCACGTATTGCTTCGGTCTCGTTATGCGTACAAGTCCCAGCCGCGTGTTGCTTCGGTCTCGTGGAGCGTACAAGTTCCAGCCGCGTAATGCTTCGGTCTCGTTGAGCGTAGAAGTTCCAGCCACGAATTCCTTCGGTCTCGTCGAGCGTACAAGTTCCAGCCGCGTAATGCTTCGGTCTCCTTATGCGTAGAAGTTCCAGCCACGAATTGCTTCGGTCACGTTATGCGTGCATGTTCCAGCCGCGTAATACTTCGGTCTCGTTATGCGTGCCAGTTCCAGCCGGGCATTGCTTCGGTCTCGTTTTGCGTACAAGTCCCAGCCGCGTATTCCTTCGGTCTCGTCGAGCGTACAAGTTCCAGCCGCGTATTGCTTCGGTCTCGCTATGTGTACAAGTTCCAGCCGCGTAATGCTTCGGTCTCGTTATGCGTACAAGTTCCAGCAGCGCGTTGCTTCGGTCTCGTTAAGCGTACAAGTTCCAGCCGCGTGTTGCTTCGGTCTCGTTATGCGTTCAAGTTCCATCCGCGTGTTGCTTCGGTCTCCTTGTGCGTAGAAGTTCCAGCCACGAATTGCTTCGGTCACGTTATGCGTGCAAGTCCCAGCCGCGTATTGCTTCGGTGTCGTCGAGCGAACAGGTCCCAGCCGCGTATTGCTTCGGTATCGTTATGCGTACAAGTCCCAGCCGCATGTTGCTTCGGTCTCGTTATGCGTGCAAGTTCCAGCCGCGTATTGCTTCGGTGTCGTCGAGCGAACAAGTCCCAGCCGCGTATTTCTTCGGTCTCGTTTTGCGTGCAAGTTCCAGCCGCATGTTGCCTCGGTCTCGTTATGCGTACAAGTTCCAGCCGCGTAATGCTTCGGTCTCGATATGCGTACAAGTCCCAGCCGCGTATTGCTACGGTCTCGTTATGCGTACAAGTCCCAACCGTGTATTGCTTCGGTCTCGTTATGCGTACAAGTTCCAGCCGCGTAATGCTTCGGTCTCGATATGCGTACAAGTCCCAGCCGCGTATTGTTTCGGTCTCGTTATGCGTACAAGTCCCAACCGTGTATTGCTTCGGTCTCGTGGAGCGTACAAGTTCTAGCCGCGTATTGCTTCGGTCTCGTTATGCGTGAAAGATCCAGCCGCGTATTGCTTCGGTCTCGTTACGCGTACAAGTTCCAGCCGCGTATTGCTTCGGTCTCGTTATGCGTACAAGTTCCAGCCGCGTATTGCTTCGGTCTCGTTACGCGTACAAGTCCCAGCCGCGTATTGCTTCGGTCTTGTTTTGCGTACAAGTTCCAGCCGCATGTTGCCTCGATCTCGTTATGCGTACAAGTTCCAGCCGCGTATTGCTTCGGTCTCGTCTAGCGTACAAGTTCCAGCCGCGTATTGCTTCGGTCTCGTTGAGCGTACAAGTCCCAGCCGTGTATTGCTTCGGTCTCGTTATGCGTGCACGATCCAGCCGCGTATTGCTTCGGTCTCGTTATGCGTTCAAGTTTCAGCCGCGTGTTGCTTCGGTCTCGTTATGCGCACAAGTTCCAGCCGCGCAATGCTTCGGTCTCATTATGCGAACAAGTTCCAGCCGCGTATTGCTTCGGTCTCGTTATGCGTACAAGTACGAGCCGCGTAATGCTTCGGTCTCGTTATGCGTAGAAGTTCCAGCCACGAATTGCTTCGGTCTCGTTATTCGTGCAAGTTCCAGCCGCGTATTGCTTCGGTCTTGTGGAGCGTACAAGTTCCAGCCGCGTATTGCTTCGGTCTCGTCGAGCGGACAAGACACAGCCACGTATTGCTTCGGTCTCGTTATGCGTACAAGTCCCAGCCGCGTGTTGCTACGGTCTCGTGGAGCGTACAAGTTCCAGCCGCGTAATGCTTCGGTCTCGTTGAGCGTAGAAGTTCCAGCCACGAATTCCTTCGGTCTCGTCGAGCGTACAAGTTCCAGCCGCGTAATGCTTCGGTCTCGTTATGCGTAGAAGTTCCAGCCACGAATTGCTTCGGTCACGTTATGCGTGCATGTTCCAGCCGCGTAATACTTCGGTCTCGTTATGCGTGCCAGTTCCAGCCGGGCATTGCTTCGGTCTCGTTTTGCGTACAAGTCCCAGCCGCGTATTCCTTCGGTCTCGTCGAGCGTACAAGTTCCAGCCGCGTATTGCTTCGGTCTCGCTATGTGTACAAGTTCCAGCCGCGTAATGCTTCGGTCTCGTTATGCGTACAAGTTCCAGCAGCGCGTTGCTTCGGTCTCGTTAAGCGTACAAGTTCCAGCCGCGTGTTGTTTCGGTCTCGTTGTGCGTTCAAGTTCCATCCGCGTGTTGCTTCGGTCTCCTTGTGCGTAGAAGTTCCAGCCACGAATTGCTTCGGTCACGTTATGCGTGCAAGTCCCAGCCGCGTATTGCTTCGGTGTCGTCGAGCGAACAGGTCCCAGCCGCGTATTGCTTCGGTATCGTTATGCGTACAAGTCCCAGCCGCATGTTGCTTCGGTCTCGTTATGCGTGCAAGTTCCAGCCGCGTATTGCTTCGGTGTCGTCGAGCGAACAAGTCCCAGCCGCGTATTTCTTCGGTCTCGTTTTGCGTACAAGTTCCAGCCGCATGTTGCCTCGGTCTCGTTATGCGTACAAGTTCCAGCCGCGTAATGCTTCGGTCTCGATATGCGTACAAGTCCCAGCCGCGTATTGCTACGGTCTCGTTATGCGTACAAGTCCCAACCGTGTATTGCTTCGGTCTCGTTATGCGTACAAGTTCCAGCCGCGTAATGCTTCGGTCTCGATATGCGTACAAGTCCCAGCCGCGTATTGTTTCGGTCTCGTTATGCGTACAAGTCCCAACCGTGTATTGCTTCGGTCTCGTGGAGCGTACAAGTTCTAGCCGCGTATTGCTTCGGTCTCGTTATGCGTGAAAGATCCAGCCGCGTATTGCTTCGGTCTCGTTACGCGTACAAGTTCCAGCCGCGTATTGCTTCGGTCTCGTTATGCGTACAAGTTCCAGCCGCGTATTGCTTCGGTCTCGTTACGCGTACAAGTCCCAGCCGCGTATTGCTTCTGTCTTGTTTTGCGTACAAGTTCCAGCCGCATGTTGCCTCGATCTCGTTATGCGTACAAGTTCCAGCCGCGTAATGCTTCGGTCTCGATATGTGTACAAGTCCCAGCCGCGTATTGCTTCGGTCTCGTCGAGCGTACAAGTCCCAGCCGTGTATTGCTTCGGTCTCGTGGAGCGAACAAGTCCCAGCCGCGTATTGCTTCGGTCTCGTTATGCGTACAAGTCCCAACCGCGTGTTGCTTCGGTCTCGTGGAGCGTACAAGTTCCAGCCGCGGATTGCTTCGATTTCGTCAAGCGTACAAGTTGCAGCCGGATAATGCTTCGGTCTCGTTATGCGTGCCAGTTCCAGCCGCGTATTGCTTCGGTATCGTCAAGCGTACGAGTTCCAGCCGGGTATTACTTCGGTCTTGTTATGCGTACAAGTCCCAGCCGCGTGTTGCTTCTATCTCGTCGAGCGTACAAGTCCCAGCCGCGTATTGCTTCGGTCTCGTTGTGCGTACAAGTCCCAGCCGTGTATTGCTTCGGTCTCGTTATGCGTGCAAGTTCCAGCCGCGTTATTCTTCGGTCTCGTTATGCGTGCAAGTTCCAGCCGCGTATTGCTTCGGTTTCGTCAAGCGTACAAGTTGCAGCCGGATAATGCTTCGGTCTCGTTATGCGTGCCAGTTCCAGCCGCGTATTGCTTTGGTCTCGTTACGCGTACAAGTCCCAGCCGTGTATTGCTTCGGTCTCGTGCAGCGTACAAGTCCCAGCCGCATGTTGCTTCGGTCTCGTTATGCGTACAAGTCCCAGCCGTGTCTTGCTTCGGTCTCATTATGCGTAGAGGTTCCAGCCGCGTATTGCTTCGGTCTCGTTACGCGTACAAGTCCCAGCCGCGTATTGCTTCGGTCTCGTTTTGCGTACAAGTTCCAGCCGCATGTTGCCCGGTCTCGTTATGCGTACAAGTTCCAGCCGTGTAATGCTTCGGTCTCGATATGCGTACAAGTCCCAGCCGCGTATTGTTTCGGTCTCGTTATGCGTACAAGTCCCAACCGTGTATTTCTTCGGTCTCGTGGAGCGTACAAGTTCCAGCCGCGTATTGCTTCGGTCTCGTTATGCGTGAAAGATACAGCCGCGTATTGCTTCGGTCTCGTAACGCGTACAAGTTCCAGCCGCGTATTGCTTCGGTCTCGTTATGCGTACAAGTTCCAGCCGCGTATTGCTTCGGTCTCGTTACGCGTACAAGTCCCAGCCGCGTATTGCTTCTGTCTTGTTTTGCGTACAAGTTCCAGCCGCATGTTGCCTCGATCTCGTTATGCGTACAAGTTCCAGCCGCGTAATGCTTCGGTCTCGATATGCGTACAAGTCCCAGCCGCGTATTGCTTCGGTCTCGTCGAGCGTACAAGTCCCAGCCGTGTATTGCTTCGGTCTCGTGGAGCGAACAAGTCCCAGCCGCGTATTGCTTCGGTCTCGTTATGCGTACAAGTCCCAACCGCGTGTTGCTTCGGTCTCGTGGAGCGTACAAGTTCCAGCCGCGGATTGCTTCGGTTTCGTCAAGCGTACAAGTTGCAGCCGGATAATGCTTCGGTCTCGTTATGCGTGCCAGTTCCAGCCGCGTATTGCTTCGGTATCGTCAATTGTACGAGTTCCAGCCGGGTATTACTTCGGTCTTGTTATGCGTACAAGTCCCAGCCGCGTATTGCTTCTATCTCGTCGAGCGTACAAGTCCCAGCCGCGTATTGCTTCGGTCTCGTTGTGCGTACAAGTACCAGCCGTGTATTGCTTCGGTCTCGTTATGCGTGCAAGTTCCAGCCGCGTTATTCTTCGGTCTCGTTATGCGTGCAAGTTCCAGCCGCGTATTGCTTCGGTTTCGTCAAGCGTACAAGTTGCAGCCGGATAATGCTTCGGTCTCGTTATGCGTGCCAGTTCCAGCCGCGTATTGCTTTGGTCTCGTTACGCGTACAAGTCCCAGCCGTGTATTGCTTCGGTCTCGTGCAGCGTACAAGTCCCAACCGCATGTTGCTTCGGTCTCGTTATGCGTACAAGTCCCAGCCGTGTCTTGCTTCGGTCTCGTTATTCGTACAAGTTCTAGCCGCGTGTTGCTTCGGTCTCGTGGAGCGTACAAGTCCCAGCCGCGTATTGCTTCGGTCTCGTCGAGCGCACAAGTTCCAGCCGCGTATTGTTTCGGTCTCGTCGAGCGTACAAGTCCCAGCCGCGTATTGCTTTATTCTCGTAACGCGTACATGTCCCAGCCGCGTATTGCTTTGTTCTCGTTATGCGTACAAGGAACAGCCGCGTATTGCTTCGGCCTCGTCGAGCGTACAAGTCCCAGCCGCGTATTCCTTCTGTCTCGTCGAGCGTACAAGTCCCTGCCGCGTATTGCTTTGTTCTCGTTCCGCGTACATGACCCAGCCGCGTATTGCTTCGGTCTCGTCGAGCGTACAAGTTCCAGCCGTGTATTGCTTCGGTCTCGTCGAGCGAACAAGTTCCAGCAGCGCGTTGCTTCGGTCTCGTTATGCGTGCAAGCTCCAGACGCGTATTGCTTCGGTCTCGTTACGCGTCCAACTCACAGCCGCGTATTCCTTCGGTCTCGTTATGCGTACAATTCCCAGCCGTGTTTTGCTTGGGTCTCGTTATGCGTACAAGTTTCAGCCGCGTATTGCTTCGGTACCGTTATGCGTACAAGTGCCAGCCGCGTATTGCTTCGGTGTCGTCGAGCGAACAAGTCCCAGCCGCGTATTGCTTCGGTATCGTTATGCGTACAAGTCCCAGCCGCGTGTTGCTTCGGTCTCGTGGAGCGTACAAGTTCCAGCCGCGTATTGCTTCGGTCTCGTTATGCGCACAAGTACCCGCCGCGTATTCCTTCGGTCTTGTCGAGCGTACAATTTCCAGCCGCGTATTGCTTCGGTCTCGTCGAGCGTACAAGTCCCAGCCGCGTATTGCTTCGGTCTCGTGGGGCGGACAAGTTCCAGCTGCGCGTTGCTTCGGTGTCGTTATGCATGCAAGTTCCAGCCGCGTATTGCTTCGATATCGTTATGCGTACAGTCCCAGCCGTGTCTTGCTACCGTCACGTTTTGCGTACATGTCCAGCCGCGCATTTCTTCGGTCTTGTCGAGCGTACAAGTCCCAGCCGCGTATTGCTTCGGTCTCGTGGGGCGGACAAGTTCCAGCTGCGCGTTGCTTCGGTCTCGTTATGCGTGCAAGCTCCAGACGCGTATTGCTTCGGTCTCGTTACGCGTCCAACTCACAGCCGCGTATTCCTTCGGTCTCGTTATGCGTACAATTCCCAGCCGTGTTTTGCTTGGGTCTCGTTATGCGTACAAGTTTCAGCCGCGTATTGCTTCGGTACCGTTATGCGTACAAGTGCCAGCCGCGTATTGCTTCGGTGTCGTCGAGCGAACAAGTCCCAGCCGCGTATTGCTTCGGTCTCGTCGAGCGTACAACTTCCAGCCGCGTGTTGCTTCGGTCTCGTTATGCGTGCAAGTTCCAGCCGCGTATTGCTTCGGTCTCGTTATGCGGGCATGTTCCAGCCGCGTATTGCTTCGGTCTCGTCGAGCGTACAAGTTCCAGCCGCGTATTGCTTCGGTCTCGTCGAGCGTACAAGTTCCAGCCGCGTGTTGCTTCGGTCTCGTTATGCGTACAAGTTCCAGCCGCGTAATGCTTCGGTCCTGTTATGAGTACAAGTTCCAGCCGCGTATTGCTTCGGTCTCGTTATGCGTAAAAGTTCCAGCCGCGTATTGCTTCGGTCTCGTCAAGCGTACAAGTTGCAGCCGGATAATGCTTCGGTCTCGTTTTGGGTGCAAGTTCCTGCCGCGTAATGCTTCGGTCTCGATGTGCGTACAAGCTCCAGCCGCGTAATGCTTCGGTCTCGTTATGCGTGCAGGTTCCAGCAGCGCGTTGCTTCGGTCTCGTCGAGCGTACAAGTTCCAGCCGCGTAATGCTTCGGTCCTGATATGAGTACAAGTTCCAGCCGCGTATTGCTTCGGTATCGTTATGCGTACAAGTCCCAGCCGCGTATTGCTTCAGTCTTGTCGAGCGTACAAGTTCCAGCCACGTATTGCTTCGGTCTCGTGGGGCGGACAAGTTCCAGCTGCGCGTTGCTTCGGTGTCGTTATGCATGCAAGTTCCAGCCGCGTATTGCTTCGGTATCGTTATGCGTACAAGTTCCAGCAGCGCGTTGCTTCGGTCTCGTCGAGCGTACAAGTTCCAGCCGTGTATTGCTTCGGTCTGCTCTAGCGTACAAGTTCCAGCCGGGTATTGCTTCGGTCTCGTTATGCGCACAAGTACCCGCCGCGTATTCCTTCGGTCCTGTCGAGCGTACAATTTCCAGCCGCGTATTGCTTCGGTCTCGTCGAGCGTACAAGTCCCAGGCGCGTATTGCTTCGGTCTCGTGGGGCGGACAAGTTCCAGCTGCGCGTTGCTTCGGTGTCGTTATGCATGCAAGTTCCAGCCGCGTATTGCTTCGGTATCGTTATGCGTACAGTCCCAGCCGTGTCTTGCTTCCGTCACGTTTTGCGTACATGTCCAGCCGCGCATTTCTTCGGTCTTGTCGAGCGTACAAGTTCCAGCCGCGTATTGCTTCGGTCTCGTCGAGCGTACAACTTCCAGCCGCGTGTTGCTTCGGTCTCGTTATGCGTGCAAGTTCCAGCCGCGTATTGCTTCGGTCTCGTTATGCGGGCATGTTCCAGCCGCGTATTGCTTCGGTCTCGTCGAGCGTACAAGTTCCAGCCGCGTGTTGCTTCGGTCTCGTTATGCGTACAAGTTCCAGCCGCGTAAAGCTTCGGTCCTGTTATGAGTACAAGTTCCAGCCGCGTATTGCTTCGGTCTCGTTATGCGTAAAAGTTCCAGCCGCGTATTGCTTCGGTCTCGTCAAGCGTACAAGTAGCAGCCGGATAATGCTTCGGTCTCGTTATGGGTGCAAGTTCCTGCCGCGTAATGCTTCGGTCCCGTACAGCGTTCAAGTTCCAGCCGCGTATGGCTTCGGTCTCGTGGAGCGTACAAGTCCCAGCCGCGTATTGCTTCGGTAACGCTATGCTTTCAAGTCCCAGCCTCGTGTTGCTTCGGTCTCGCTATGCGTACAAGTTCCAGCCGCGTAATGCTTCGGTCTCGTTATGAGTACAATTCCAGCCGCGTAATGCTTCGGTCTCGTTATGCGTACAAGTCCCAGCCGCGTAATCCTTCGGCCTCTTCTAGCGTTCAATTTCCAGCCGCGTATCGCTTCGGACTCGTCGAGCGTACAAGTCCCAGCCGCGTGTTGCTTCGGTCTCGTTATGCGTGCCAGTCCCAACCGCGTATTGCTTCGGTCTCGTCGAGCGTACAAGTTCCAGCCGCGTAGTGCTTTGGTCTCGTCGAGCGTACAAGTTCCAGCCGCGTATTGCTTCAGTCTCGTGGAGCGTACAAGTCCCAGCCGCGTATTGCTTCGGTATCGTTATGCGTACAAGTCCCAGCCGCGTGTTGCTCCGGTCTTGTTATGCGTGCATGTTCCAGCCGCGTATTGCTTCGGTCTCGAGGAGCGTACAAGTCCCAGCCGCGCATTGCTTCGGTCTCGTCGAGCGTACAGGTCCCAGCCGCGTATTGCTTTGGTCTCGTTATGCGTACAAGTTCCAGCCGCGTGTTGCTTCGGTCTCGTTATGCGTACAAGTTCCAGCCGCGTAATGCTTCGGTCTTGTTATGTGTAAAAGTCCCAGCCGCGTAATCCTTCGGCCTCTTCTAGCGTTCAATTTCAAGCTGCGTATTGCTTCGGTCTCGTCGATCGTACAAGTCCCAGCCGCGTAATGCTTCGGTCTCGTTATGCGTGCCAGTTCCAGCCGCGTATTGCTTTGGTCTCGTCGAGCGTACAAGTTCCAGCCGCGTATTGCTTTGGTCTCGTTATGTGTAAAAGTCCCAGCCGCGTAATCCTTCGGCCTCTTCTAGCGTTCAATTTCAAGCTGCGTATTGCTTCGGTCTCGTCGAGCGTACAAGTCCCAGCCGCGTAATGCTTCGGTCTCGTTATGCGTACAAGTTCCAGGAGCGCGTTGCTTCGGTCTCGTTATGCGTGCAAGTTCCAGCCGCGTAATCCTTCGGTCTCGTTATGCGTGCAAGTTCCAGCCGCGTATTGCTTCGGTCCCGTCGAGCGTACAAGTTCCAGCCGCGAAATGCTTCGGTCTCGTTATGCGTACAATTCCAGCCGCGTAATGCTTCGGTCTCGTTATGCGTACAAATTCCAGCCGCGTAATCCTTCGGTCTCGTTATGCGTACAAGTCCCAGCCGCGTAATGCTTCGGTCTCGTTATGCGTACAATTCCAGCCGCGTAATGCTTCGGTCTCGTTATGCGTACATGTCCCAGCCGCGTAGTGCTTCGGTCTCGTTATGCGTGCAAGTTCCTGCCGCGTATTGCTCCGGTCTCGTCGAGCGTACTAGTCCCAGCCGCGTAATGCTTCGGTCTCGTTATTCGTGCAAGCCCCAGCCGCGTATTGCTGCGGTCTCGTTATGCGTACAAGTTCCAGCCGCGTAATCCTTCGGTCTCGTTATGCGTACAAGTCCCAGCCGCGTATTGCTTCGGTCTCGTCGACCGTACAAGTTCCAGCCGCGTATTGCTTCGGTCTCGTTATGCGTGAAAGATCCAGTCGCGTAGTGCTTCGGTCTCGTTATGCGTGCAAGTTCCAGCCGCGTATTGCTTCGGTCTCGTGGAGTGTACAGGTTCCAGCCGCGTAATGCTTGGGTATCGTTATGCGTGCAAGTTCCAGCCGCGTATTGCTTCGGTCTCGTCGAGGGTACAAGTCCCAGCCGCGTATTGCTTCGGTATCGTTATGCGTACAAGTCCCAGCCGTGTCTTGCTTCGATCTCGTTATGCGTACTAGTTCCAGCCGCGTATTCCTTCGGTCTCGTCGAGCGTACAAGTTCCAGCCGCGTATTGCTTCGGTATCGTTATGCGTACAAGTCCCAGCCGCGTATCGCTTCGGTCTCGTCGAGCGTACAAGTCCCAGCCGCGTATTGCTATGGTCTCGTTAGGCGTACAAGGCCCAGCCGCGTAATGCTTCTGTCTCGTTATGCGTGCCAGTTCCAGCCGCGTATTGCTTCGATCTCGTCGAGCGTAGAAGTTTCAGCCGCGTATTGCTTCGGTCTTGTTATTCGTGCAAGTCCCAGCCGCGTAATGCTTCGGTCTCGTTATGCGTGCCAGTGCCAGCCGCGTATTGCTTCGGTCTCGTCGAGGGTACAAGTCCCAGCCGCGTATTGCTTCGGTCTCCTTATTCGTACAAGTTCCAGCCGCGTATTGCTTCGGTCTCGTTATGCGTACAAGTCCCAGCCGCGTATTGCTTCGGTATCGTTGTGCATACAAGTCCGAGCCGCGTGTTGCTTCGGTCTTGATATGCGGGCAAGTTCCAGCTGCGTATTGCTTCGGTCTCGTCGAGGGTACAAGTCCCAGCCACGTATTGCATCGGTCTCGTTATGCGTACAAGTTCCAGCCGTGTATTTCTTCGGTCTCGTCGAGCGTACAAGTTCCAGCCGCGTAATGCTTCGGTCTCGTTATGCGTAGAAGTTCCAGCCACGAATTGCTTCGGTCACGTTATGCGTGCATGTTCCAGCCGCGTAATACTTCGGTCTCGTTATGCGTGCCAGTTCCAGCCGGGCATTGCTTCGGTCTCGTTTTGCGTACAAGTCCCAGCCGCGTATTCCTTCGGTCTCGTCGAGCGTACAAGTTCCAGCCGCGTATTGCTTCGGTCTCGCTATGTGTACAAGTTCCAGCCGCGTAATGCTTCGGTCTCGTTATGCGTACAAGTTCCAGCAGCGCGTTGCTTCGGTCTCGTTAAGCGTACAAGTTCCAGCCGCGTGTTGCTTCGGTCTCGTTATGCGTTCAAGTTCCATCCGCGTGTTGCTTCGGTCTCGTTGTGCGTACAAGTACCAGCCGCGTATTGCTTCTATCTCGTTATACGTACAAGTGCCAGCCGCGTAATGCTTCGGTCTCCTTGTGCGTAGAAGTTCCAGCCACGAATTGCTTCGGTCACGTTATGCGTGCAAGTCCCAGCCGCGTATTGCTTCGGTGTCGTCGAGCGAACAGGTCCCAGCCGCGTATTGCTTCGGTATCGTTATGCGTACAAGTCCCAGCCGCATGTTGCTTCGGTCTCGTTATGCGTGCAAGTTCCAGCCGCGTATTGCTTCGGTGTCGTCGAGCGAACAAGTCCCAGCCGCGTATTTCTTCGGTCTCGTTTTGCGTACAAGTTCCAGCCGCATGTTGCCTCGGTCTCGTTATGCGTACAAGTTCCAGCCGCGTAATGCTTCGGTCTCGTTATTCGTACAAGTTCTAGCCGCGTGTTGCTTCGGTCTCGTGGAGCGTACAAGTCCCAGCCGCGTATTGCTTCGGTCTCGTCGAGCGCACAAGTTCCAGCCGCGTATTGTTTCGGTCTCGTCGAGCGTACAAGTCCCAGCCGCGTATTGCTTTATTCTCGTAACGCGTACATGTCCCAGCCGCGTATTGCTTTGTTCTCGTTATGCGTACAAGGCACAGCCGCGTATTGCTTCGGCCTCGTCGAGCGTACAAGTCCCAGCCGCGTATTCCTTCTGTCTCGTCGAGCGTACAAGTCCCTGCCGCGTATTGCTTTGTTCTCGTTCCGCGTACATGACCCAGACGCGTATTGCTTCGGTCTCGTCGAGCGTACAAGTTCCAGCCGTGTATTGCTTCGGTCTCGTCGAGCGAACAAGTTCCAGCAGCGCGTTGCTTCGGTCTCGTTATGCGTGCAAGCTCCAGACGCGTATTGCTTCGGTCTCGTTACGCGTCCAACTCACAGCCGCGTATTCCTTCGGTCTCGTTATGCGTACAATTCCCAGCCGTGTTTTGCTTGGGTCTCGTTATGCGTACAAGTTTCAGCCGCGTATTGCTTCGGTACCGTTATGCGTACAAGTGCCAGCCGCGTATTGCTTCGGTGTCGTCGAGCGAACAAGTCCCAGCCGCGTATTGCTTCGGTATCGTTATGCGTACATGTCCCAGCCGCGTGTTGCTTCGGTCTCGTGGAGCGTACAAGTTCCAGCCGCGTATTGCTTCGGTCTCGTTATGCGCACAAGTACCCGCCGCGTATTCCTTCGGTCTTGTCGAGCGTACAATTTCCAGCCGCGTATTGCTTCGGTCTCGTCGAGCGTACAAGTCCCAGCCGCGTATTGCTTCGGTCTCGTGGGGCGGACAAGTTCCAGCTGCGCGTTGCTTCGGTGTCGTTATGCATGCAAGTTCCAGCCGCGTATTGCTTCGATATCGTTATGCGTACAGTCCCAGCCGTGTCTTGCTACCGTCACGTTTTGCGTACATGTCCAGCCGCGCATTTCTTCGGTCTTGTCGAGCGTACAAGTTCCAGCCGCGTATTGCTTCGGTCTCGTCGAGCGTACAACTTCCAGCCGCGTGTTGCTTCGGTCTCGTTATGCGTGCAAGTTCCAGCCGCGTATTGCTTCGGTTTCGTTATGCGGGCATGTTCCAGCCGCGTATTGCTTCGGTCTCGTCGAGCGTACAAGTTCCAGCCGCGTATTGCTTCGGTCTCGTCGAGCGTACAAGTTCCAGCCGCGTGTTGCTTCGGTCTCGTTATGCGTACAAGTTCCAGCCGCGTAATGCTTCGGTCCTGTTATGAGTACAAGTTCCAGCCGCGTATTGCTTCGGTCTCGTTATGCGTAAAAGTTCCAGCCGCGTATTGCTTCGGTCTCGTCAAGCGTACAAGTTGCAGCCGGATAATGCTTCGGTCTCGTTTTGGGTGCAAGTTCCTGCCGCGTAATGCTTCGGTCTCGATGTGCGTACAAGCTCCAGCCGCGTAATGCTTCGGTCTCGTTATGCGTGCAGGTTCCAGCAGCGCGTTGCTTCGGTCTCGTCGAGCGTACAAGTTCCAGCCGCGTAATGCTTCGGTCCTGATATGAGTACAAGTTCCAGCCGCGTATTGCTTCGGTATCGTTATGCGTACAAGTCCCAGCCGCGTATTGCTTCAGTCTTGTCGAGCGTACAAGTTCCAGCCACGTATTGCTTCGGTCTCGTGGGGCGGACAAGTTCCAGCTGCGCGTTGCTTCGGTGTCGTTATGCATGCAAGTTCCAGCCGCGTATTGCTTCGGTATCGTTATGCGTACAAGTTCCAGCAGCGCGTTGCTTCGGTCTCGTCGAGCGTACAAGTTCCAGCCGTGTATTGCTTCGGTCTGCTCTAGCGTACAAGTTCCAGCCGGGTATTGCTTCGGTCTCGTTATGCGCACAAGTACCCGCCGCGTATTCCTTCGGTCCTGTCGAGCGTACAATTTCCAGCCGCGTATTGCTTCGGTCTCGTCGAGCGTACAAGTCCCAGGCGCGTATTGCTTCGGTCTCGTGGGGCGGACAAGTTCCAGCTGCGCGTTGCTTCGGTGTCGTTATGCATGCAAGTTCCAGCCGCGTATTGCTTCGGTATCGTTATGCGTACAGTCCCAGCCGTGTCTTGCTTCCGTCACGTTTTGCGTACATGTCCAGCCGCGCATTTCTTCGGTCTTGTCGAGCGTACAAGTTCCAGCCGCGTATTGCTTCGGTCTCGTCGAGCGTACAACTTCCAGCCGCGTGTTGCTTCGGTCTCGTTATGCGTGCAAGTTCCAGCCGCGTATTGCTTCGGTCTCGTTATGCGGGCATGTTCCAGCCGCGTATTGCTTCGGTCTCGTCGAGCGTACAAGTTCCAGCCGCGTGTTGCTTCGGTCTCGTTATGCGTACAAGTTCCAGCCGCGTAAAGCTTCGGTCCTGTTATGAGTACAAGTTCCAGCCGCGTATTGCTTCGGTCTCGTTATGCGTAAAAGTTCCAGCCGCGTATTGCTTCGGTCTCGTCAAGCGTACTAGTAGCAGCCGGATAATGCTTCGGTCTCGTTATGGGTGCAAGTTCCTGCCGCGTAATGCTTCGGTCCCGTGGAGCGTTCAAGTTCCAGCCGCGTATGGCTTCGGTCTCGTGGAGCGTACAAGTCCCAGCCGCGTATTGCTTCGGTAACGCTATGCTTTCAAGTCCCAGCCTCGTGTTGCTTCGGTCTCGCTATGCGTACAAGTTCCAGCCGCGTAATGCTTCGGTCTCGTTATGAGTACAATTCCAGCCGCGTAATGCTTCGGTCTCGTTATGCGTACAAGTCCCAGCCGCGTATTGCTTCGGTCTCGTCGACCGTACAAGTTCCAGCCGCGTATTGCTTCGGTCTCGTTATGCGTGAAAGATCCAGTCGCGTAGTGCTTCGGTCTCGTTATGCGTGCAAGTTCCAGCCGCGTATTGCTTCGGTCTCGTGGAGTGTACAGGTTCCAGCCGCGTAATGCTTGGGTATCGTTATGCGTGCAAGTTCCAGCCGCGTATTGCTTCGGTCTCGTCGAGGGTACAAGTCCCAGCCGCGTATTGCTTCGGTATCGTTATGCGTACAAGTCCCAGCCGTGTCTTGCTTCGATCTCGTTATGCGTACTAGTTCCAGCCGCGTATTCCTTCGGTCTCGTCGAGCGTACAAGTTCCAGCCGCGTATTGCTTCGGTATCGTTATGCGTACAAGTCCCAGCCGCGTATCGCTTCGGTCTCGTCGAGCGTACAAGTCCCAGCCGCGTATTGCTATGGTCTCGTTAGGCGTACAAGGCCCAGCCGCGTAATGCTTCTGTCTCGTTATGCGTGCCAGTTCCAGCCGCGTATTGCTTCGATCTCGTCGAGCGTAGAAGTTTCAGCCGCGTATTGCTTCGGTCTTGTTATTCGTGCAAGTCCCAGCCGCGTAATGCTTCGGTCTCGTTATGCGTGCCAGTGCCAGCCGCGTATTGCTTCGGTCTCGTCGAGGGTACAAGTCCCAGCCGCGTATTGCTTCGGTCTCCTTATTCGTACAAGTTCCAGCCGCGTATTGCTTCGGTCTCGTTATGCGTACAAGTCCCAGCCGCGTATTGCTTCGGTATCGTTGTGCATACAAGTCCGAGCCGCGTGTTGCTTCGGTCTTGATATGCGGGCAAGTTCCAGCTGCGTATTGCTTCGGTCTCGTCGAGGGTACAAGTCCCAGCCACGTATTGCATCGGTCTCGTTATGCGTACAAGTTCCAGCCGTGTATTTCTTCGGTCTCGTCGAGCGTACAAGTTCCAGCCGCGTAATGCTTCGGTCTCGTTATGCGTAGAAGTTCCAGCCACGAATTGCTTCGGTCACGTTATGCGTGCATGTTCCAGCCGCGTAATACTTCGGTCTCGTTATGCGTGCCAGTTCCAGCCGGGCATTGCTTCGGTCTCGTTTTGCGTACAAGTCCCAGCCGCGTATTCCTTCGGTCTCGTCGAGCGTACAAGTTCCAGCCGCGTATTGCTTCGGTCTCGCTATGTGTACAAGTTCCAGCCGCGTAATGCTTCGGTCTCGTTATGCGTACAAGTTCCAGCAGCGCGTTGCTTCGGTCTCGTTAAGCGTACAAGTTCCAGCCGCGTGTTGCTTCGGTCTCGTTATGCGTTCAAGTTCCATCCGCGTGTTGCTTCGGTCTCGTTGTGCGTACAAGTACCAGCCGCGTATTGCTTCTATCTCGTTATACGTACAAGTGCCAGCCGCGTAATGCTTCGGTCTCCTTGTGCGTAGAAGTTCCAGCCACGAATTGCTTCGGTCACGTTATGCGTGCAAGTCCCAGCCGCGTATTGCTTCGGTGTCGTCGAGCGAACAGGTCCCAGCCGCGTATTGCTTCGGTATCGTTATGCGTACAAGTCCCAGCCGCATGTTGCTTCGGTCTCGTTATGCGTGCAAGTTCCAGCCGCGTATTGCTTCGGTGTCGTCGAGCGAACAAGTCCCAGCCGCGTATTTCTTCGGTCTCGTTTTGCGTACAAGTTCCAGCCGCATGTTGCCTCGGTCTCGTTATGCGTACAAGTTCCAGCCGCGTAATGCTTCGGTCTCGTTATTCGTACAAGTTCTAGCCGCGTGTTGCTTCGGTCTCGTGGAGCGTACAAGTCCCAGCCGCGTATTGCTTCGGTCTCGTCGAGCGCACAAGTTCCAGCCGCGTATTGTTTCGGTCTCGTCGAGCGTACAAGTCCCAGCCGCGTATTGCTTTATTCTCGTAACGCGTACATGTCCCAGCCGCGTATTGCTTTGTTCTCGTTATGCGTACAAGGCACAGCCGCGTATTGCTTCGGTCTCGTCGAGCGTACAAGTTCCAGCCGTGTATTGCTTCGGTCTCGTCGAGCGAACAAGTTCCAGCAGCGCGTTGCTTCGGTCTCGTTATGCGTGCAAGCTCCAGACGCGTATTGCTTCGGTCTCGTTACGCGTCCAACTCACAGCCGCGTATTCCTTCGGTCTCGTTATGCGTACAATTCCCAGCCGTGTTTTGCTTGGGTCTCGTTATGCGTACAAGTTTCAGCCGCGTATTGCTTCGGTACCGTTATGCGTACAAGTGCCAGCCGCGTATTGCTTCGGTGTCGTCGAGCGAACAAGTCCCAGCCGCGTATTGCTTCGGTATCGTTATGCGTACAAGTCCCAGCCGCGTGTTGCTTCGGTCTCGTGGAGCGTACAAGTTCCAGCCGCGTATTGCTTCGGTCTCGTTATGCGCACAAGTACCCGCCGCGTATTCCTTCGGTCTTGTCGAGCGTACAATTTCCAGCCGCGTATTGCTTCGGTCTCGTCGAGCGTACAAGTCCCAGCCGCGTATTGCTTCGGTCTCGTGGGGCGGACAAGTTCCAGCTGCGCGTTGCTTCGGTGTCGTTATGCATGCAAGTTCCAGCCGCGTATTGCTTCGGTATCGTTATGCGTACAAGTTCCAGCAGCGCGTTGCTTCGGTCTCGTCGAGCGTACAAGTTCCAGCCGCGTAATGCTTCGGTCCTGATATGAGTACAAGTTCCAGCCGCGTATTGCTTCGGTATCGTTATGCGTACAAGTCCCAGCCGCGTATTGCTTCAGTCTTGTCGAGCGTACAAGTTCCAGCCACGTATTGCTTCGGTCTCGTGGGGCGGACAAGTTCCAGCTGCGCGTTGCTTCGGTGTCGTTATGCATGCAAGTTCCAGCCGCGTATTGCTTCGGTATCGTTATGCGTACAAGTTCCAGCAGCGCGTTGCTTCGGTCTCGTCGAGCGTACAAGTTCCAGCCGTGTATTGCTTCGGTCTGCTCTAGCGTACAAGTTCCAGCCGGGTATTGCTTCGGTCTCGTTATGCGCACAAGTACCCGCCGCGTATTCCTTCGGTCCTGTCGAGCGTACAATTTCCAGCCGCGTATTGCTTCGGTCTCGTCGAGCGTACAAGTCCCAGGCGCGTATTGCTTCGGTCTCGTGGGGCGGACAAGTTCCAGCTGCGCGTTGCTTCGGTGTCGTTATGCATGCAAGTTCCAGCCGCGTATTGCTTCGGTATCGTTATGCGTACAGTCCCAGCCGTGTCTTGCTTCCGTCACGTTTTGCGTACATGTCCAGCCGCGCATTTCTTCGGTCTTGTCGAGCGTACAAGTTCCAGCCGCGTATTGCTTCGGTCTCGTCGAGCGTACAACTTCCAGCCGCGTGTTGCTTCGGTCTCGTTATGCGTGCAAGTTCCAGCCGCGTATTGCTTCGGTCTCGTTATGCGGGCATGTTCCAGCCGCGTATTGCTTCGGTCTCGTCGAGCGTACAAGTTCCAGCCGCGTGTTGCTTCGGTCTCGTTATGCGTACAAGTTCCAGCCGCGTAAAGCTTCGGTCCTGTTATGAGTACAAGTTCCAGCCGCGTATTGCTTCGGTCTCGTTATGCGTAAAAGTTCCAGCCGCGTATTGCTTCGGTCTCGTCAAGCGTACAAGTAGCAGCCGGATAATGCTTCGGTCTCGTTATGGGTGCAAGTTCCTGCCGCGTAATGCTTCGGTCCCGTACAGCGTTCAAGTTCCAGCCGCGTATGGCTTCGGTCTCGTGGAGCGTACAAGTCCCAGCCGCGTATTGCTTCGGTAACGCTATGCTTTCAAGTCCCAGCCTCGTGTTGCTTCGGTCTCGCTATGCGTACAAGTTCCAGCCGCGTAATGCTTCGGTCTCGTTATGAGTACAATTCCAGCCGCGTAATGCTTCGGTCTCGTTATGCGTACAAGTCCCAGCCGCGTAATCCTTCGGCCTCTTCTAGCGTTCAATTTCCAGCCGCGTATCGCTTCGGACTCGTCGAGCGTACAAGTCCCAGCCGCGTGTTGCTTCGGTCTCGTTATGCGTGCCAGTCCCAACCGCGTATTGCTTCGGTCTCGTCGAGCGTACAAGTTCCAGCCGCGTAGTGCTTTGGTCTCGTCGAGCGTACAAGTTCCAGCCGCGTATTGCTTCAGTCTCGTGGAGCGTACAAGTCCCAGCCGCGTATTGCTTCGGTATCGTTATGCGTACAAGTCCCAGCCGCGTGTTGCTCCGGTCTTGTTATGCGTGCATGTTCCAGCCGCGTATTGCTTCGGTCTCGAGGAGCGTACAAGTCCCAGCCGCGCATTGCTTCGGTCTCGTCGAGCGTACAGGTCCCAGCCGCGTATTGCTTTGGTCTCGTTATGCGTACAAGTTCCAGCCGCGTGTTGCTTCGGTCTCGTTATGCGTACAAGTTCCAGCCGCGTAATGCTTCGGTCTTGTTATGTGTAAAAGTCCCAGCCGCGTAATCCTTCGGCCTCTTCTAGCGTTCAATTTCAAGCTGCGTATTGCTTCGGTCTCGTCGATCGTACAAGTCCCAGCCGCGTAATGCTTCGGTCTCGTTATGCGTGCCAGTTCCAGCCGCGTATTGCTTTGGTCTCGTCGAGCGTACAAGTTCCAGCCGCGTATTGCTTTGGTCTCGTTATGTGTAAAAGTCCCAGCCGCGTAATCCTTCGGCCTCTTCTAGCGTTCAATTTCAAGCTGCGTATTGCTTCGGTCTCGTCGAGCGTACAAGTCCCAGCCGCGTAATGCTTCGGTCTCGTTATGCGTACAAGTTCCAGGAGCGCGTTGCTTCGGTCTCGTTATGCGTGCAAGTTCCAGCCGCGTAATCCTTCGGTCTCGTTATGCGTGCAAGTTCCAGCCGCGTATTGCTTCGGTCCCGTCGAGCGTACAAGTTCCAGCCGCGAAATGCTTCGGTCTCGTTATGCGTACAATTCCAGCCGCGTAATGCTTCGGTCTCGTTATGCGTACAAATTCCAGCCGCGTAATCCTTCGGTCTCGTTATGCGTACAAGTCCCAGCCGCGTAATGCTTCGGTCTCGTTATGCGTACAATTCCAGCCGCGTAATGCTTCGGTCTCGTTATGCGTACATGTCCCAGCCGCGTAGTGCTTCGGTCTCGTTATGCGTGCAAGTTCCTGCCGCGTATTGCTCCGGTCTCGTCGAGCGTACTAGTCCCAGCCGCGTAATGCTTCGGTCTCGTTATTCGTGCAAGCCCCAGCCGCGTATTGCTGCGGTCTCGTTATGCGTACAAGTTCCAGCCGCGTAATCCTTCGGTCTCGTTATGCGTACAAGTCCCAGCCGCGTATTGCTTCGGTCTCGTCGACCGTACAAGTTCCAGCCGCGTATTGCTTCGGTCTCGTTATGCGTGAAAGATCCAGTCGCGTAGTGCTTCGGTCTCGTTATGCGTGCAAGTTCCAGCCGCGTATTGCTTCGGTCTCGTGGAGTGTACAGGTTCCAGCCGCGTAATGCTTGGGTATCGTTATGCGTGCAAGTTCCAGCCGCGTATTGCTTCGGTCTCGTCGAGGGTACAAGTCCCAGCCGCGTATTGCTTCGGTATCGTTATGCGTACAAGTCCCAGCCGTGTCTTGCTTCGATCTCGTTATGCGTACTAGTTCCAGCCGCGTATTCCTTCGGTCTCGTCGAGCGTACAAGTTCCAGCCGCGTATTGCTTCGGTATCGTTATGCGTACAAGTCCCAGCCGCGTATCGCTTCGGTCTCGTCGAGCGTACAAGTCCCAGCCGCGTATTGCTATGGTCTCGTTAGGCGTACAAGGCCCAGCCGCGTAATGCTTCTGTCTCGTTATGCGTGCCAGTTCCAGCCGCGTATTGCTTCGATCTCGTCGAGCGTAGAAGTTTCAGCCGCGTATTGCTTCGGTCTTGTTATTCGTGCAAGTCCCAGCCGCGTAATGCTTCGGTCTCGTTATGCGTGCCAGTGCCAGCCGCGTATTGCTTCGGTCTCGTCGAGGGTACAAGTCCCAGCCGCGTATTGCTTCGGTCTCCTTATTCGTACAAGTTCCAGCCGCGTATTGCTTCGGTCTCGTTATGCGTACAAGTCCCAGCCGCGTATTGCTTCGGTATCGTTGTGCATACAAGTCCGAGCCGCGTGTTGCTTCGGTCTTGATATGCGGGCAAGTTCCAGCTGCGTATTGCTTCGGTCTCGTCGAGGGTACAAGTCCCAGCCACGTATTGCATCGGTCTCGTTATGCGTACAAGTTCCAGCCGTGTATTTCTTCGGTCTCGTCGAGCGTACAAGTTCCAGCCGCGTAATGCTTCGGTCTCGTTATGCGTAGAAGTTCCAGCCACGAATTGCTTCGGTCACGTTATGCGTGCATGTTCCAGCCGCGTAATACTTCGGTCTCGTTATGCGTGCCAGTTCCAGCCGGGCATTGCTTCGGTCTCGTTTTGCGTACAAGTCCCAGCCGCGTATTCCTTCGGTCTCGTCGAGCGTACAAGTTCCAGCCGCGTATTGCTTCGGTCTCGCTATGTGTACAAGTTCCAGCCGCGTAATGCTTCGGTCTCGTTATGCGTACAAGTTCCAGCAGCGCGTTGCTTCGGTCTCGTTAAGCGTACAAGTTCCAGCCGCGTGTTGCTTCGGTCTCGTTATGCGTTCAAGTTCCATCCGCGTGTTGCTTCGGTCTCGTTGTGCGTACAAGTACCAGCCGCGTATTGCTTCTATCTCGTTATACGTACAAGTGCCAGCCGCGTAATGCTTCGGTCTCCTTGTGCGTAGAAGTTCCAGCCACGAATTGCTTCGGTCACGTTATGCGTGCAAGTCCCAGCCGCGTATTGCTTCGGTGTCGTCGAGCGAACAGGTCCCAGCCGCGTATTGCTTCGGTATCGTTATGCGTACAAGTCCCAGCCGCATGTTGCTTCGGTCTCGTTATGCGTGCAAGTTCCAGCCGCGTATTGCTTCGGTGTCGTCGAGCGAACAAGTCCCAGCCGCGTATTTCTTCGGTCTCGTTTTGCGTACAAGTTCCAGCCGCATGTTGCCTCGGTCTCGTTATGCGTACAAGTTCCAGCCGCGTAATGCTTCGGTCTCGTTATTCGTACAAGTTCTAGCCGCGTGTTGCTTCGGTCTCGTGGAGCGTACAAGTCCCAGCCGCGTATTGCTTCGGTCTCGTCGAGCGCACAAGTTCCAGCCGCGTATTGTTTCGGTCTCGTCGAGCGTACAAGTCCCAGCCGCGTATTGCTTTATTCTCGTAACGCGTACATGTCCCAGCCGCGTATTGCTTTGTTCTCGTTATGCGTACAAGGCACAGCCGCGTATTGCTTCGGCCTCGTCGAGCGTACAAGTCCCAGCCGCGTATTCCTTCTGTCTCGTCGAGCGTACAAGTCCCTGCCGCGTATTGCTTTGTTCTCGTTCCGCGTACATGACCCAGACGCGTATTGCTTCGGTCTCGTCGAGCGTACAAGTTCCAGCCGTGTATTGCTTCGGTCTCGTCGAGCGAACAAGTTCCAGCAGCGCGTTGCTTCGGTCTCGTTATGCGTGCAAGCTCCAGACGCGTATTGCTTCGGTCTCGTTACGCGTCCAACTCACAGCCGCGTATTCCTTCGGTCTCGTTATGCGTACAATTCCCAGCCGTGTTTTGCTTGGGTCTCGTTATGCGTACAAGTTTCAGCCGCGTATTGCTTCGGTACCGTTATGCGTACAAGTGCCAGCCGCGTATTGCTTCGGTGTCGTCGAGCGAACAAGTCCCAGCCGCGTATTGCTTCGGTATCGTTATGCGTACATGTCCCAGCCGCGTGTTGCTTCGGTCTCGTGGAGCGTACAAGTTCCAGCCGCGTATTGCTTCGGTCTCGTTATGCGCACAAGTACCCGCCGCGTATTCCTTCGGTCTTGTCGAGCGTACAATTTCCAGCCGCGTATTGCTTCGGTCTCGTCGAGCGTACAAGTCCCAGCCGCGTATTGCTTCGGTCTCGTGGGGCGGACAAGTTCCAGCTGCGCGTTGCTTCGGTGTCGTTATGCATGCAAGTTCCAGCCGCGTATTGCTTCGATATCGTTATGCGTACAGTCCCAGCCGTGTCTTGCTACCGTCACGTTTTGCGTACATGTCCAGCCGCGCATTTCTTCGGTCTTGTCGAGCGTACAAGTTCCAGCCGCGTATTGCTTCGGTCTCGTCGAGCGTACAACTTCCAGCCGCGTGTTGCTTCGGTCTCGTTATGCGTGCAAGTTCCAGCCGCGTATTGCTTCGGTTTCGTTATGCGGGCATGTTCCAGCCGCGTATTGCTTCGGTCTCGTCGAGCGTACAAGTTCCAGCCGCGTATTGCTTCGGTCTCGTCGAGCGTACAAGTTCCAGCCGCGTGTTGCTTCGGTCTCGTTATGCGTACAAGTTCCAGCCGCGTAATGCTTCGGTCCTGTTATGAGTACAAGTTCCAGCCGCGTATTGCTTCGGTCTCGTTATGCGTAAAAGTTCCAGCCGCGTATTGCTTCGGTCTCGTCAAGCGTACAAGTTGCAGCCGGATAATGCTTCGGTCTCGTTTTGGGTGCAAGTTCCTGCCGCGTAATGCTTCGGTCTCGATGTGCGTACAAGCTCCAGCCGCGTAATGCTTCGGTCTCGTTATGCGTGCAGGTTCCAGCAGCGCGTTGCTTCGGTCTCGTCGAGCGTACAAGTTCCAGCCGCGTAATGCTTCGGTCCTGATATGAGTACAAGTTCCAGCCGCGTATTGCTTCGGTATCGTTATGCGTACAAGTCCCAGCCGCGTATTGCTTCAGTCTTGTCGAGCGTACAAGTTCCAGCCACGTATTGCTTCGGTCTCGTGGGGCGGACAAGTTCCAGCTGCGCGTTGCTTCGGTGTCGTTATGCATGCAAGTTCCAGCCGCGTATTGCTTCGGTATCGTTATGCGTACAAGTTCCAGCAGCGCGTTGCTTCGGTCTCGTCGAGCGTACAAGTTCCAGCCGTGTATTGCTTCGGTCTGCTCTAGCGTACAAGTTCCAGCCGGGTATTGCTTCGGTCTCGTTATGCGCACAAGTACCCGCCGCGTATTCCTTCGGTCCTGTCGAGCGTACAATTTCCAGCCGCGTATTGCTTCGGTCTCGTCGAGCGTACAAGTCCCAGGCGCGTATTGCTTCGGTCTCGTGGGGCGGACAAGTTCCAGCTGCGCGTTGCTTCGGTGTCGTTATGCATGCAAGTTCCAGCCGCGTATTGCTTCGGTATCGTTATGCGTACAGTCCCAGCCGTGTCTTGCTTCCGTCACGTTTTGCGTACATGTCCAGCCGCGCATTTCTTCGGTCTTGTCGAGCGTACAAGTTCCAGCCGCGTATTGCTTCGGTCTCGTCGAGCGTACAACTTCCAGCCGCGTGTTGCTTCGGTCTCGTTATGCGTGCAAGTTCCAGCCGCGTATTGCTTCGGTCTCGTTATGCGGGCATGTTCCAGCCGCGTATTGCTTCGGTCTCGTCGAGCGTACAAGTTCCAGCCGCGTGTTGCTTCGGTCTCGTTATGCGTACAAGTTCCAGCCGCGTAAAGCTTCGGTCCTGTTATGAGTACAAGTTCCAGCCGCGTATTGCTTCGGTCTCGTTATGCGTAAAAGTTCCAGCCGCGTATTGCTTCGGTCTCGTCAAGCGTACTAGTAGCAGCCGGATAATGCTTCGGTCTCGTTATGGGTGCAAGTTCCTGCCGCGTAATGCTTCGGTCCCGTGGAGCGTTCAAGTTCCAGCCGCGTATGGCTTCGGTCTCGTGGAGCGTACAAGTCCCAGCCGCGTATTGCTTCGGTAACGCTATGCTTTCAAGTCCCAGCCTCGTGTTGCTTCGGTCTCGCTATGCGTACAAGTTCCAGCCGCGTAATGCTTCGGTCTCGTTATGAGTACAATTCCAGCCGCGTAATGCTTCGGTCTCGTTATGCGTACAAGTCCCAGCCGCGTATTGCTTCGGTCTCGTCGACCGTACAAGTTCCAGCCGCGTATTGCTTCGGTCTCGTTATGCGTGAAAGATCCAGTCGCGTAGTGCTTCGGTCTCGTTATGCGTGCAAGTTCCAGCCGCGTATTGCTTCGGTCTCGTGGAGTGTACAGGTTCCAGCCGCGTAATGCTTGGGTATCGTTATGCGTGCAAGTTCCAGCCGCGTATTGCTTCGGTCTCGTCGAGGGTACAAGTCCCAGCCGCGTATTGCTTCGGTATCGTTATGCGTACAAGTCCCAGCCGTGTCTTGCTTCGATCTCGTTATGCGTACTAGTTCCAGCCGCGTATTCCTTCGGTCTCGTCGAGCGTACAAGTTCCAGCCGCGTATTGCTTCGGTATCGTTATGCGTACAAGTCCCAGCCGCGTATCGCTTCGGTCTCGTCGAGCGTACAAGTCCCAGCCGCGTATTGCTATGGTCTCGTTAGGCGTACAAGGCCCAGCCGCGTAATGCTTCTGTCTCGTTATGCGTGCCAGTTCCAGCCGCGTATTGCTTCGATCTCGTCGAGCGTAGAAGTTTCAGCCGCGTATTGCTTCGGTCTTGTTATTCGTGCAAGTCCCAGCCGCGTAATGCTTCGGTCTCGTTATGCGTGCCAGTGCCAGCCGCGTATTGCTTCGGTCTCGTCGAGGGTACAAGTCCCAGCCGCGTATTGCTTCGGTCTCCTTATTCGTACAAGTTCCAGCCGCGTATTGCTTCGGTCTCGTTATGCGTACAAGTCCCAGCCGCGTATTGCTTCGGTATCGTTGTGCATACAAGTCCGAGCCGCGTGTTGCTTCGGTCTTGATATGCGGGCAAGTTCCAGCTGCGTATTGCTTCGGTCTCGTCGAGGGTACAAGTCCCAGCCACGTATTGCATCGGTCTCGTTATGCGTACAAGTTCCAGCCGTGTATTTCTTCGGTCTCGTCGAGCGTACAAGTTCCAGCCGCGTAATGCTTCGGTCTCGTTATGCGTAGAAGTTCCAGCCACGAATTGCTTCGGTCACGTTATGCGTGCATGTTCCAGCCGCGTAATACTTCGGTCTCGTTATGCGTGCCAGTTCCAGCCGGGCATTGCTTCGGTCTCGTTTTGCGTACAAGTCCCAGCCGCGTATTCCTTCGGTCTCGTCGAGCGTACAAGTTCCAGCCGCGTATTGCTTCGGTCTCGCTATGTGTACAAGTTCCAGCCGCGTAATGCTTCGGTCTCGTTATGCGTACAAGTTCCAGCAGCGCGTTGCTTCGGTCTCGTTAAGCGTACAAGTTCCAGCCGCGTGTTGCTTCGGTCTCGTTATGCGTTCAAGTTCCATCCGCGTGTTGCTTCGGTCTCGTTGTGCGTACAAGTACCAGCCGCGTATTGCTTCTATCTCGTTATACGTACAAGTGCCAGCCGCGTAATGCTTCGGTCTCCTTGTGCGTAGAAGTTCCAGCCACGAATTGCTTCGGTCACGTTATGCGTGCAAGTCCCAGCCGCGTATTGCTTCGGTGTCGTCGAGCGAACAGGTCCCAGCCGCGTATTGCTTCGGTATCGTTATGCGTACAAGTCCCAGCCGCATGTTGCTTCGGTCTCGTTATGCGTGCAAGTTCCAGCCGCGTATTGCTTCGGTGTCGTCGAGCGAACAAGTCCCAGCCGCGTATTTCTTCGGTCTCGTTTTGCGTACAAGTTCCAGCCGCATGTTGCCTCGGTCTCGTTATGCGTACAAGTTCCAGCCGCGTAATGCTTCGGTCTCGTTATTCGTACAAGTTCTAGCCGCGTGTTGCTTCGGTCTCGTGGAGCGTACAAGTCCCAGCCGCGTATTGCTTCGGTCTCGTCGAGCGCACAAGTTCCAGCCGCGTATTGTTTCGGTCTCGTCGAGCGTACAAGTCCCAGCCGCGTATTGCTTTATTCTCGTAACGCGTACATGTCCCAGCCGCGTATTGCTTTGTTCTCGTTATGCGTACAAGGCACAGCCGCGTATTGCTTCGGTCTCGTCGAGCGTACAAGTTCCAGCCGTGTATTGCTTCGGTCTCGTCGAGCGAACAAGTTCCAGCAGCGCGTTGCTTCGGTCTCGTTATGCGTGCAAGCTCCAGACGCGTATTGCTTCGGTCTCGTTACGCGTCCAACTCACAGCCGCGTATTCCTTCGGTCTCGTTATGCGTACAATTCCCAGCCGTGTTTTGCTTGGGTCTCGTTATGCGTACAAGTTTCAGCCGCGTATTGCTTCGGTACCGTTATGCGTACAAGTGCCAGCCGCGTATTGCTTCGGTGTCGTCGAGCGAACAAGTCCCAGCCGCGTATTGCTTCGGTATCGTTATGCGTACAAGTCCCAGCCGCGTGTTGCTTCGGTCTCGTGGAGCGTACAAGTTCCAGCCGCGTATTGCTTCGGTCTCGTTATGCGCACAAGTACCCGCCGCGTATTCCTTCGGTCTTGTCGAGCGTACAATTTCCAGCCGCGTATTGCTTCGGTCTCGTCGAGCGTACAAGTCCCAGCCGCGTATTGCTTCGGTCTCGTGGGGCGGACAAGTTCCAGCTGCGCGTTGCTTCGGTGTCGTTATGCATGCAAGTTCCAGCCGCGTATTGCTTCGATATCGTTATGCGTACAGTCCCAGCCGTGTCTTGCTACCGTCACGTTTTGCGTACATGTCCAGCCGCGCATTTCTTCGGTCTTGTCGAGCGTACAAGTTCCAGCCGCGTATTGCTTCGGTCTCGTCGAGCGTACAACTTCCAGCCGCGTGTTGCTTCGGTCTCGTTATGCGTGCAAGTTCCAGCCGCGTATTGCTTCGGTCTCGTTATGCGGGCATGTTCCAGCCGCGTATTGCTTCGGTCTCGTCGAGCGTACAAGTTCCAGCCGCGTATTGCTTCGGTCTCGTCGAGCGTACAAGTTCCAGCCGCGTGTTGCTTCGGTCTCGTTATGCGTACAAGTTCCAGCCGCGTAATGCTTCGGTCCTGTTATGAGTACAAGTTCCAGCCGCGTATTGCTTCGGTCTCGTTATGCGTAAAAGTTCCAGCCGCGTATTGCTTCGGTCTCGTCAAGCGTACAAGTTGCAGCCGGATAATGCTTCGGTCTCGTTGTGGGTGCAAGTTCCTGCCGCGTAATGCTTCGGTCTCGATGTGCGTACAAGCTCCAGCCGCGTAATGCTTCGGTCTCGTTATGCGTGCAGGTTCCAGCAGCGCGTTGCTTCGGTCTCGTCGAGCGTACAAGTTCCAGCCGCGTAATGCTTCGGTCCTGATATGAGTACAAGTTCCAGCCGCGTATTGCTTCGGTATCGTTATGCGTACAAGTCCCAGCCGCGTATTGCTTCAGTCTTGTCGAGCGTACAAGTTCCAGCCACGTATTGCTTCGGTCTCGTGGGGCGGACAAGTTCCAGCTGCGCGTTGCTTCGGTGTCGTTATGCATGCAAGTTCCAGCCGCGTATTGCTTCGGTATCGTTATGCGTACAAGTTCCAGCAGCGCGTTGCTTCGGTCTCGTCGAGCGTACAAGTTCCAGCCGTGTATTGCTTCGGTCTGCTCTAGCGTACAAGTTCCAGCCGGGTATTGCTTCGGTCTCGTTATGCGCACAAGTACCCGCCGCGTATTCCTTCGGTCCTGTCGAGCGTACAATTTCCAGCCGCGTATTGCTTCGGTCTCGTCGAGCGTACAAGTCCCAGGCGCGTATTGCTTCGGTCTCGTGGGGCGGACAAGTTCCAGCTGCGCGTTGCTTCGGTGTCGTTATGCATGCAAGTTCCAGCCGCGTATTGCTTCCGTATCGTTATGCGTACAGTCCCAGCCGTGTCTTGCTTCCGTCACGTTTTGCGTACATGTCCAGCCGCGCATTTCTTCGGTCTTGTCGAGCGTACAAGTTCCAGCCGCGTATTGCTTCGGTCTCGTCGAGCGTACAACTTCCAGCCGCGTGTTGCTTCGGTCTCGTTATGCGTGCAAGTTCCAGCCGCGTATTGCTTCGGTCTCGTTATGCGGGCATGTTCCAGCCGCGTATTGCTTCGGTCTCGTCGAGCGTACAAGTTCCAGCCGCGTGTTGCTTCGGTCTCGTTATGCGTACAAGTTCCAGCCGCGTAATGCTTCGGTCCTGTTATGAGTACAAGTTCCAGCCGCGTATTGCTTCGGTCTCGTTATGCGTAAAAGTTCCAGCCGCGTATTGCTTCGGTCTCGTCAAGCGTACAAGTAGCAGCCGGATAATGCTTCGGTCTCGTTATGGGTGCAAGTTCCTGCCGCGTAATGCTTCGGTCCCGTGGAGCGTTCAAGTTCCAGCCGCGTATGGCTTCGGTCTCGTGGAGCGTACAAGTCCCAGCCGCGTATTGCTTCGGTAACGCTATGCTTTCAAGTCCCAGCCTCGTGTTGCTTCGGTCTCGCTATGCGTACAAGTTCCAGCCGCGTAATGCTTCGGTCTCGTTATGAGTACAATTCCAGCCGCGTAATGCTTCGGTCTCGTTATGCGTAAAAGTCCCAGCCGCGTAATCCTTCGGCCTCTTCTAGCGTTCAATTTCCAGCCGCGTATCGCTTCGGACTCGTCGAGCGTACAAGTCCCAGCCGCGTGTTGCTTCGGTCTCGTTATGCGTGCCAGTCCCAACCGCGTATTGCTTCGGTCTCGTCGAGCGTACAAGTTCCAGCCGCGTAGTGCTTTGGTCTCGTCGAGCGTACAAGTTCCAGCCGCGTATTGCTTCAGTCTCGTCGAGCGTACAGGTCCCAGCCGCGTATTGCTTTGGTCTCGTTATGCGTACAAGTTCCAGCCGCGTGTTGCTTCGGTCTCGTTATGCGTACAAGTTCCAGCCGCGTAATGCTTCGGTCTTGTTATGTGTAAAAGTCCCAGCCGCGTAATCCTTCGGCCTCTTCTAGCGTTCAATTTCAAGCTGCGTATTGCTTCGGTCTCGTCGATCGTACAAGTCCCAGCTGCGTAATGCTTCGGTCTCGTTATGCGTGCCAGTTCCAGCCGCGTATTGCTTTGGTCTCGTCGAGCGTACAAGTTCCAGCCGCGTATTGCTTTGGTCTCGTTATGTGTAAAAGTCCCAGCCGCGTAATCCTTCGGCCTCTTCTAGCGTTCAATTTCAAGCTGCGTATTGCTTCGGTCTCGTCGAGCGTACAAGTCCCAGCCGCGTAATGCTTCGGTCTCGTTATGCGTACAAGTTCCAGGAGCGCGTTGCTTCGGTCTCGTTATGCGTGCAAGTTCCAGCCGCGTAATCCTTCGGTCTCGTTATGCGTGCAAGTTCCAGCCGCGTATTGCTTCGGTCCCGTCGAGCGTACAAGTTCCAGCCGCGAAATGCTTCGGTCTCGTTATGCGTACAATTCCAGCCGCGTAATGCTTCGGTCTCGTTATGCGTACAAATTCCAGCCGCGTAATCCTTCGGTCTCGTTATGCGTACAAGTCCCAGCCGCGTAATGCTTCGGTCTCGTTATGCGTACAATTCCAGCCGCGTAATGCTTCGGTCTCGTTATGCGTACATGTCCCAGCCGCGTAGTGCTTCGGTCTCGTTATGCGTGCAAGTTCCTGCCGCGTATTGCTCCGGTCTCGTCGAGCGTACTAGTCCCAGCCGCGTAATGCTTCGGTCTCGTTATTCGTGCAAGCCCCAGCCGCGTATTGCTGCGGTCTCGTTATGCGTACAAGTTCCAGCCGCGTAATCCTTCGGTCTCGTTATGCGTACAAGTCCCAGCCGCGTATTGCTTCGGTCTCGTCGACCGTACAAGTTCCAGCCGCGTATTGCTTCGGTCTCGTTATGCGTGAAAGATCCAGTCGCGTAGTGCTTCGGTCTCGTTATGCGTGCAAGTTCCAGCCGCGTATTGCTTCGGTCTCGTGGAGTGTACAGGTTCCAGCCGCGTAATGCTTGGGTATCGTTATGCGTGCAAGTTCCAGCCGCGTATTGCTTCGGTCTCGTCGAGGGTACAAGTCCCAGCCGCGTATTGCTTCGGTATCGTTATGCGTACAAGTCCCAGCCGTGTCTTGCTTCGATCTCGTTATGCGTACTAGTTCCAGCCGCGTATTCCTTCGGTCTCGTCGAGCGTACAAGTTCCAGCCGCGTATTGCTTCGGTATCGTTATGCGTACAAGTCCCAGCCGCGTATCGCTTCGGTCTCGTCGAGCGTACAAGTCCCAGCCGCGTATTGCTATGGTCTCGTTAGGCGTACAAGGCCCAGCCGCGTAATGCTTCTGTCTCGTTATGCGTGCCAGTTCCAGCCGCGTATTGCTTCGATCTCGTCGAGCGTAGAAGTTTCAGCCGCGTATTGCTTCGGTCTTGTTATTCGTGCAAGTCCCAGCCGCGTAATGCTTCGGTCTCGTTATGCGTGCCAGTGCCAGCCGCGTATTGCTTCGGTCTCGTCGAGGGTACAAGTCCCAGCCGCGTATTGCTTCGGTCTCCTTATTCGTACAAGTTCCAGCCGCGTATTGCTCCGGTCTCGTTATGCGTACAAGTCCCAGCCGCGTATTGCTTCGGTATCGTTGTGCATACAAGTCCGAGCCGCGTGTTGCTTCGGTCTTGATATGCGGGCAAGTTCCAGCTGCGTATTGCTTCGGTCTCGTCGAGGGTACAAGTCCCAGCCACGTATTGCATCGGTCTCGTTATGCGTACAAGTTCCAGCCGTGTATTTCTTCGGTCTCGTCGAGCGTACAAGTTCCAGCCGCGTAATGCTTCGGTCTCGTTATGCGTAGAAGTTCCAGCCACGAATTGCTTCGGTCACGTTATGCGTGCATGTTCCAGCCGCGTAATACTTCGGTCTCGTTATGCGTGCCAGTTCCAGCCGGGCATTGCTTCGGTCTCGTTTTGCGTACAAGTCCCAGCCGCGTATTCCTTCGGTCTCGTCGAGCGTACAAGTTCCAGCCGCGTATTGCTTCGGTCTCGCTATGTGTACAAGTTCCAGCCGCGTAATGCTTCGGTCTCGTTATGCGTACAAGTTCCAGCAGCGCGTTGCTTCGGTCTCGTTAAGCGTACAAGTTCCAGCCGCGTGTTGCTTCGGTCTCGTTATGCGTTCAAGTTCCATCCGCGTGTTGCTTCGGTCTCGTTGTGCGTACAAGTACCAGCCGCGTATTGCTTCTATCTCGTTATACGTACAAGTGCCAGCCGCGTAATGCTTCGGTCTCCTTGTGCGTAGAAGTTCCAGCCACGAATTGCTTCGGTCACGTTATGCGTGCAAGTCCCAGCCGCGTATTGCTTCGGTGTCGTCGAGCGAACAGGTCCCAGCCGCGTATTGCTTCGGTATCGTTATGCGTACAAGTCCCAGCCGCATGTTGCTTCGGTCTCGTTATGCGTGCAAGTTCCAGCCGCGTATTGCTTCGGTGTCGTCGAGCGAACAAGTCCCAGCCGCGTATTTCTTCGGTCTCGTTTTGCGTACAAGTTCCAGCCGCATGTTGCCTCGGTCTCGTTATGCGTACAAGTTCCAGCCGCGTAATGCTTCGGTCTCGATATGCGTACAAGTCCCAGCCGCGTATTGCTACGGTCTCGTTATGCGTACAAGTCCCAACCGTGTATTGCTTCGGTCTCGTTATGCGTACAAGTTCCAGCCGCGTAATGCTTCGGTCTCGATATGCGTACAAGTCCCAGCCGCGTATTGTTTCGGTCTCGTTATGCGTACAAGTCCCAACCGTGTATTGCTTCGGTCTCGTGGAGCGTACAAGTTCTAGCCGCGTATTGCTTCGGTCTCGTTATGCGTGAAAGATCCAGCCGCGTATTGCTTCGGTCTCGTTACGCGTACAAGTTCCAGCCTCGTATTGCTTCGGTCTCGTTATGCGTACAAGTTCCAGCCGCGTATTGCTTCGGTCTCGTTACGCGTACAAGTCCCAGCCGCGTATTGCTTCGGTCTTGTTTTGCGTACAAGTTCCAGCCGCATGTTGCCTCGATCTCGTTATGCGTACAAGTTCCAGCCGCGTAATGCTTCGGTCTTGATATGCGTACAAGTCCCAGCCGCGTATTGCTTCGGTCTCGTCGAGCGTACAAGTCCCAGCCGTGTATTGCTTCGGTCTCGTGGAGCGAACAAGTCCCAGCCGCGTATTGCTTCGGTCTCGTTATGCGTACAAGTATCAACCGCGTGTTGCTTCGGTCTCGTGGAGCGTACAAGTTCCAGCCGCGGATTGCTTCGATTTCGTCAAGCGTACAAGTTGCAGCCGGATAATGCTTCGGTCTCGTTATGCGTGCCAGTTCCAGCCGCGTATTGCTTCGGTATCGTCAAGCGTACGAGTTCCAGCCGGGTATTACTTCGGTCTTGTTATGCGTACAAGTCCCAGCCGCGTGTTGCTTCTATCTCGTCGAGCGTACAAGTCCCAGCCGCGTATTGCTTCGGTCTCGTTGTGCGTACAAGTCCCAGCCGTGTATTGCTTCGGTCTCGTTATGCGTGCAAGTTCCAGCCGCGTTATTCTTCGGTCTCGTTATGCGTGCAAGTTCCAGCCGCGTATTGCTTCGGTTTCGTCAAGCGTACAAGTTGCAGCCGGATAATGCTTCGGTCTCGTTATGCGTGCCAGTTCCAGCCGCGTATTGCTTTGGTCTCGTTACGCGTACAAGTCCCAGCCGTGTATTGCTTCGGTCTCGTGCAGCGTACAAGTCCCAACCGCATGTTGCTTCGGTCTCGTTATGCGTACAAGTCCCAGCCGTGTCTTGCTTCGGTCTCGTTATTCGTACAAGTTCTAGCCGCGTGTTGCTTCGGTCTCGTGGAGCGTACAAGTCCCAGCCGCGTATTGCTTCGGTCTCGTCGAGCGCACAAGTTCCAGCCGCGTATTGTTTCGGTCTCGTCGAGCGTACAAGTCCCAGCCGCGTATTGCTTTATTCTCGTAACGCGTACATGTACCAGCCGCGTATTGCTTTGTTCTCGTTATGCGTACAAGGCACAGCCGCGTATTGCTTCGGCCTCGTCGAGCGTACAAGTCCCAGCCGCGTATTCCTTCTGTCTCGTCGAGCGTACAAGTCCCTGCCGCGTATTGCTTTGTTCTCGTTCCGCGTACATGACCCAGCCGCGTATTGCTTCGGTCTCGTCGAGCGTACAAGTTCCAGCCGTGTATTGCTTCGGTCTCGTCGAGCGAACAAGTTCCAGCAGCGCGTTGCTTCGGTCTCGTTATGCGTGCAAGCTCCAGACGCGTATTGCTTCGGTCTCGTTACGCGTCCAACTCACAGCCGCGTATTCCTTCGGTCTCGTTATGCGTACAATTCCCAGCCGTGTTTTGCTTGGGTCTCGTTATGCGTACAAGTTCCAGCCGCGTATTGCTTCGGTACCGTTATGCGTACAAGTGCCAGCCGCGTATTGCTTCGGTGTCGTCGAGCGAACAAGTCCCAGCCGCGTATTGCTTCGGTATCGTTATGCGTACAAGTCCCAGCCGCGTGTTGCTTCGGTCTCGTGGAGCGTACAAGTTCCAGCCGCGTATTGCTTCGGTCTCGTTATGCGCACAAGTACCCGCCGCGTATTCCTTCGGTCTTGTCGAGCGTACAATTTCCAGCCGCGTATTGCTTCGGTCTCGTCGAGCGTACAAGTCCCAGCCGCGTATTGCTTCGGTCTCGTGGGGCGGACAAGTTCCAGCTGCGCGTTGCTTCGGTGTCGTTATGCATGCAAGTTCCAGCCGCGTATTGCTTCGATATCGTTATGCGTACAGTCCCAGCCGTGTCTTGCTACCGTCACGTTTTGCGTACATGTCCAGCCGCGCATTTCTTCGGTCTTGTCGAGCGTACAAGTTCCAGCCGCGTATTGCTTCGGTCTCGTCGAGCGTACCACTTCCAGCCGCGTGTTGCTTCGGTCTCGTTATGCGTGCAAGTTCCAGCCGCGTATTGCTTCGGTCTCGTTATGCGGGCATGTTCCAGCCGCGTATTGCTTCGGTCTCGTCGAGCGTACAAGTTCCAGCCGCGTATTGCTTCGGTCTCGTCGAGCGTATAAGTTCCAGCCGCGTGTTGCTTCGGTCTCGTTATGCGTGCCAGTTCCAGCCGCGTATTGCTTTGGTCTCGTTACGCGTACAAGTCCCAGCCGTGTATTGCTTCGGTCTCGTGCAGCGTACAAGTCCCAACCGCATGTTGCTTCGGTCTCGTTATGCGTGCAAGTCCCAGCCGTGTCTTGCTTCGGTCTCGTTATTCGTACAAGTTCTAGCCGCGTGTTGCTTCGGTCTCGTGGAGCGTACAAGTCCCAGCCGCGTATTGCTTCGGTCTCGTCGAGCGCACAAGTTCCAGCCGCGTATTGTTTCGGTCTCGTCGAGTGTACAAGTCCCAGCCGCGTATTGCTTTATTCTCGTAACGCGTACATGTACCAGCCGCGTATTGCTTTGTTCTCGTTATGCGTACAAGGCACAGCCGCGTATTGCTTCGGCCTCGTCGAGCGTACAAGTCCCAGCCGCGTATTCCTTCTGTCTCGTCGAGCGTACAAGTCCCTGCCGCGTATTGCTTTGTTCTCGTTCCGCGTACATGACCCAGCCGCGTATTGCTTCGGTCTCGTCGAGCGTACAAGTTCCAGCCGTGTATTGCTTCGGTCTCGTCGAGCGAACAAGTTCCAGCAGCGCGTTGCTTCGGTCTCGTTATGCGTGCAAGCTCCAGACGCGTATTGCTTCGGTCTCGTTACGCGTCCAACTCACAGCCGCGTATTCCTTCGGTCTCGTTATGCGTACAATTCCCAGCCGTGTTTTGCTTGGGTCTCGTTATGCGTACAAGTTCCAGCCGCGTATTGCTTCGGTACCGTTATGCGTACAAGTGCCAGCCGCGTATTGCTTCGGTGTCGTCGAGCGAACAAGTCCCAGCCGCGTATTGCTTCGGTATCGTTATGCGTACAAGTCCCAGCCGCGTGTTGCTTCGGTCTCGTGGAGCGTACAAGTTCCAGCCGCGTATTGCTTCGGTCTCGTTATGCGCACAAGTACCCGCCGCGTATTCCTTCGGTCTTGTCGAGCGTACAATTTCCAGCCGCGTATTGCTTCGGTCTCGTCGAGCGTACAAGTCCCAGCCGCGTATTGCTTCGGTCTCGTGGGGCGGACAAGTTCCAGCTGCGCGTTGCTTCGGTGTCGTTATGCATGCAAGTTCCAGCCGCGTATTGCTTCGATATCGTTATGCGTACAGTCCCAGCCGTGTCTTGCTACCGTCACGTTTTGCGTACATGTCCAGCCGCGCATTTCTTCGGTCTTGTCGAGCGTACAAGTTCCAGCCGCGTATTGCTTCGGTCTCGTCGAGCGTACAACTTCCAGCCGCGTGTTGCTTCGGTCTCGTTATGCGTGCAAGTTCCAGCCGCGTATTGCTTCGGTCTCGTTATGCGGGCATGTTCCAGCCGCGTATTGCTTCGGTCTCGTCGAGCGTACAAGTTCCAGCCGCGTATTGCTTCGGTCTCGTCGAGCGTATAAGTTCCAGCCGCGTGTTGCTTCGGTCTCGTTATGCGTACAAGTTCCAGCCGCGTAATGCTTCGGTCCTGTTATGAGTACAAGTTCCAGCCGCGTATTGCTTCGGTCTCGTTATGCGTAAAAGTTCCAGCCGCGTATTGCTTCGGTCTCGTCAAGCGTACAAGTTGCAGCCGGATAATGCTTCGGTCTCGTTATGGGTGCAAGTTCCTGCCGCGTAATGCTTCGGTCTCGATGTGCGTACAAGCTCCAGCCGCGTAATGCTTCGGTCTCGTTATGCGTGCAGGTTCCAGCAGCGCGTTGCTTCGGTCTCGTCGAGCGTACAAGTTCCAGCCGCGTAATGCTTCGGTCCTGATATGAGTACAAGTTCCAGCCGCGTATTGCTTCGGTATCGTTATGCGTACAAGTCCCAGCCGCGTATTGCTTCAGTCTTGTCGAGCGTACAAGTTCCAGCCACGTATTGCTTCGGTCTCGTGGGGCGGACAAGTTCCAGCTGCGCGTTGCTTCGGTGTCGTTATGCATGCAAGTTCCAGCCGCGTATTGCTTCGGTATCGTTATGCGTACAAGTTCCAGCAGCGCGTTGCTTCGGTCTCGTCGAGCGTACAAGTTCCAGCCGTGTATTGCTTCGGTCTGGTCTAGCGTACAAGTTCCAGCCGGGTATTGCTTCGGTCTCGTTATGCGCACAAGTACCCGCCGCGTATTCCTTCGGTCCTGTCGAGCGTACAATTTCCAGCCGCGTATTGCTTCGGTCTCGTCGAGCGTACAAGTCCCAGGCGCGTATTGCTTCGGTCTCGTGGGGCGGACAAGTTCCAGCTGCGCGTTGCTTCGGTCTCGTGGGGCGGACAAGTTCCAGCTGCGCGTTGCTTCGGTGTCGTTATGCATGCAAGTTCCAGCCGCGTATTGCTTCGGTATCGTTATGCGTACAGTCCCAGCCGTGTCTTGCTTCCGTCACGTTTTGCGTACATGTCCAGCCGCGCATTTCTTCGGTCTTGTCGAGCGTACAAGTTCCAGCCGCGTATTGCTTCGGTCTCGTCGAGCGTACAACTTCCAGCCGCGTGTTGCTTCGGTCTCGTTATGCGTGCAAGTTCCAGCCGCGTATTGCTTCGGTCTCGTTATGCGGGCATGTTCCAGCCGCGTATTGCTTCGGTCTCGTCGAGCGTACAAGTTCCAGCCGCGTGTTGCTTCGGTCTCGTTATGCGTACAAGTTCCAGCCGCGTAATGCTTCGGTCCTGTTATGAGTACAAGTTCCAGCCGCGTATTGCTTCGGTCTCGTTATGCGTAAAAGTTCCAGCCGCGTATTGCTTCGGTCTCGTCAAGCGTACAAGTAGCAGCCGGATAATGCTTCGGTCTCGTTATGGGTGCAAGTTCCTGCCGCGTAATGCTTCGGTCCCGTGGAGCGTTCAAGTTCCAGCCGCGTATGGCTTCGGTCTCGTGGAGCGTACAAGTCCCAGCCGCGTATTGCTTCGGTAACGCTATGCTTACAAGTCCCAGCCTCGTGTTGCTTCGGTCTCGCTATGCGTACAAGTTCCAGCCGCGTAATGCTTCGGTCTCGTTATGAGTACAATTCCAGCCGCGTAATGCTTCGGTCTCGTTATGCGTACAAGTCCCAGCCGCGTAATCCTTCGGCCTCTTCTAGCGTTCAATTTCCAGCCGCGTATCGCTTCGGACTCGTCGAGCGTACAAGTCCCAGCCGCGTGTTGCTTCGGTCTCGTTATGCGTGCCAGTCCCAACCGCGTATTGCTTCGGTCTCGTCGAGCGTACAAGTTCCAGCCGCGTAGTGCTTTGGTCTCGTCGAGCGTACAAGTTCCAGCCGCGTATTGCTTCAGTCTCGTGGAGCGTACAAGTCCCAGCCGCGCATTGCTTCGGTCTCGTCGAGCGTACAGGTCCCAGCCGCGTATTGCTTTGGTCTCGTTATGCGTACAAGTTCCAGCCGCGTGTTGCTTCGGTCTCGCTATGCGTACAAGTCCCAGCCGCGTATTGCTTCGGTATCGTTATGCGTACAAGTCCCAGCCGCGTGTTGCTCCGGTCTTGTTATGCGTGCATGTTCCAGCCGCGTATTGCTTCGGTCTCGAGGAGCGTACAAGTCCCAGCCGCGCATTGCTTCGGTCTCGTCGAGCGTACAGGTCCCAGCCGCGTATTGCTTTGGTCTCGTTATGCGTACAAGTTCCAGCCGCGTGTTGCTTCGGTCTCGTTATGCGTACAAGTTCCAGCCGCGTAATGCTTCGGTCTTGTTATGTGTAAAAGTCCCAGCCGCGTAATCCTTCGGCCTCTTCTAGCGTTCAATTTCAAGCTGCGTATTGCTTCGGTCTCGTCGATCGTACAAGTCCCAGCCGCGTAATGCTTCGGTCTCGTTATGCGTACAAGTTCCAGGAGCGCGTTGCTTCGGTCTCGTTATGCGTGCAAGTTCCAGCCGCGTAATCCTTCGGTCTCGTTATGCGTGCAAGTTCCAGCCGCGTATTGCTTCGGTCCCGTCGAGCGTACAAGTTCCAGCCGCGAAATGCTTCGGTCTCGTTATGCGTACAATTCCAGCCGCGTAATGCTTCGGTCTCGTTATGCGTACAAATTCCAGCCGCGTAATCCTTCGGTCTCGTTATGCGTACAAGTCCCAGCCGCGTAATGCTTCGGTCTCGTTATGCGTACAATTCCAGCCGCGTAATGCTTCGGTCTCGTTATGCGTACATGTCCCAGCCGCGTAGTGCTTCGGTCTCGTTATGCGTGCAAGTTCCTGCCGCGTATTGCTCCGGTCTCGTCGAGCGTACTAGTCCAGCCGCGTAATGCTTCGGTCTCGTTATTCGTGCAAGCCCCAGCCGCGTATTGCTTCGGTCTCGTTATGCGTACAAGTTCCAGCCGCGTAATCCTTCGGTCTCGTTATGCGTACAAGTCCCAGCCGCGTATTGCTTCGGTCTCGTCGACCGTACAAGTTCCAGCCGCGTATTGCTTCGGTCTCGTTATGCGTGAAAGATCCAGTCGCGTAGTGCTTCGGTCTCGTTATGCGTGCAAGTTCCAGCCGCGTATTGCTTCGGTCTCGTGGAGTGTACAGGTTCCAGCCGCGTAATGCTTGGGTATCGTTATGCGTGCAAGTTCCAGCCGCGTATTGCTTCGGTCTCGTCGAGGGTACAAGTCCCAGCCGCGTATTGCTTCGGTATCGTTATGCGTACAAGTCCCAGCCGTGTCTTGCTTCGATCTCGTTATGCGTACTAGTTCCAGCCGCGTATTCCTTGGGTCTCGTCGAGCGTACAAGTTCCAGCCGCGTATTGCTTCGGTATCGTTATGCGTACAAGTCCCAGCCGCGTATCGCTTCGGTCTCGTCGAGCGTACAAGTCCCAGCCGCGTATTGCTATGGTCTCGTTAGGCGTACAAGGCCCAGCCGCGTAATGCTTCTGTCTCGTTATGCGTGCCAGTTCCAGCCGCGTATTGCTTCGATCTCGTCGAGCGTAGAAGTTTCAGCCGCGTATTGCTTCGGTCTTGTTATTCGTGCAAGTCCCAGCCGCGTAATGCTTCGGTCTCGTTATGCGTGCCAGTGCCAGCCGCGTATTGCTTCGGTCTCGTCGAGGGTACAAGTCCCAGCCGCGTATTGCTTCGGTCTCCTTATTCGTACAAGTTCCAGCCGCGTATTGCTTCGGTCTCGTTATGCGTACAAGTCCCAGCCGCGTATTGCTTCGGTATCGTTGTGCATACAAGTCCGAGCCGCGTGTTGCTTCGGTCTTGATATGCGGGCAAGTTCCAGCTGCGTATTGCTTCGGTCTCGTCGAGGGTACAAGTCCCAGCCACGTATTGCATCGGTCTCGTTATGCGTACAAGTTCCAGCCGTGTATTTCTTCGGTCTCGTCGAGCGTACAAGTTCCAGCCGCGTATTGCTTCATTCTCGTAATGCGTACTGGTTCCAGCCGCGTATTGCTTCGGCTTCGTTATGCGTACAAGTCCCAGCCGCGTAATCCTTCGGTCTCTTCGTGCGTACATGTTCCAGCCGCGTATTGTTTCGGTCTCGTTATGCGTACAAGTTCCTGCCGCGTATTACTTTGTTCTCGTTATGCGTACAAGTCCCAGCCGCGTATTACTTCGGTCTCGTTATGCGTGCAAGTTCCAGCCGTGCATTGCTTCGGTCTCGCTATGCGTACAAGTTCCAGCAGCGCGTTGCTTCGGTCTCGTTATGCGTACAAGTCCCAACCGTGTATTGCTTCATTCTCGTTATGCGTACTTGTTCCAGCCGCGTATTGCTTCGGTCTCGTTATGCGTACAAGTCCCAGCCGCGTATTGCTTCGGTATCGTTGGGCATACAAGTCCGAGCCGCGTGTTGCTTCGGTCTTGATATGCGGGCAAGTTCCAGCCGCGTATTGCTTCGGTCTCGTCGAGGGTACAAGTCCCAGCCACGTATTGCATCGGTCTCGTTATGCGTACAAGTTCCAGCCGTGTATTTCTTCGGTCTCGTCGAGCGTACAAGTTCCAGCCGCGTATTGCTTCATTCTCGTAATGCGTACTGGTTCCAGTCGCGTATTGCTTCGGCTTCGTTATGCGTACAAGTCCCAGCCGCGTAATCCTTCGGTCTCTTCGTGCGTACATGTTCCAGCCGCGTATTGTTTCGGTCTCGTTATGCGTACAAGTTCCTGCCGCGTATTACTTTGTTCTCGTTATGCGTACAAGTCCCAGCCGCGTATTACTTCGGTCTCGTTATGCGTGCAAGTTCCAGCCGCGCATTGCTTCGGTCTCGCTATGCGTACAAGTTCCAGCCGCGTATTTCTTCGGTCTCGTTATGCGTACAAGTTCCAGCCGCGTATTGCTTCGGTCTCGTCAAGCGTACAAGCTCCAGCCGGGTATTGCTTGAGTCTCGTCGAGCGTAAAGGTTCCGGCCGCGTATTGCCTCGGTCTCGTTATGCGTGCAAGTTCCAGCCACGTATTGCTTCGGTCTCGTCGAGCGTACAAGACCCAGTCGCGTATTGCTTCGGTCTCGTTATGCGTACAAGCACCAGCCGCGTATTGCTTCGGTCTCGTTATGCGTACAATTCCCAACCGTGTATTGCTTCGGTCTCGTTATGCGTACAAGCACCAGCCGCGTGTCGCTTCGGTCTCGTGGAGCGTACAAGTTCCAGCCGCGTGTTGCTTCGGTCTCGTTATTCGTACAAGCTTCAGCCGCGTATTGCTTGGGTCTCGTTATGCGTGCAAGTTCCATCCGTGTATTGCTTCGGTCAAGTCGAGCGTACAAGTTCCAGCCGCCTACTGCGTCGGTCTCGTTATGCGTACAATTCCCAACCGTGTATTGCTTCGGTCTCGTTATGCGTACAAGCACCAGCCGCGTATTGCTTCGGTCTCGTTATGCGTACAATTCCCAACCGTGTATTGCTTCGGTCTCGTTATGCGTACAAGTCCCAGCCGCGTATTGCTTCGGTCTCGTTATGCGTACAAGTTCCAACCGTGTAATGGTTCGGTCTCGTTATGCGTGCAATTTCCAGCCGCGTATTGATTCGGTCTCGTTATGCGTACAAGTCCCAATCGTGTATTGCTTCGGTCTCGTTATGCGTACAAGTACCAGCCCCGTATTGCTTCGGTACCGTTATGCGTACAGGTCCCATCCGCGTATTGCTTCGGTCTCGTCGAGCGTACAACTTCCAGCCGCGTATTGCTTTGGTCTTGTTCTGCGTACAAGCCTCAGCCGCGTATTGCTTCGGCCTCGTTATGCGCACATGTTCCATCAGTGTATTGCTCCGATCTCCTTATGCGTACATGTTCCAGCCGCGTATTGCTTCGGTCTCGTGGAACGTACAAGTCCCAGCCGCGTATTGCTTCGGTCTCGTCGAGCGTACAAGTTCCAGCAGCTTATTGCTTCGGTCTCGTCGAACGTACAAGTTCCAGCCGCGTATTGCTTCGGTCTCGTGAAGCGTACAAGTCTCAGCCGCGTATTGCTTCGGTCTCGTGAAGCGTGCAAGTTCCAGCCGCGCGTTGTTTCGGTCTCGTTATGCGTGCAAGTTCCAGACGCGTATTGCTTTGTTCTCGTTACGCGTACATGTCCCAGCCGCGTATTGCTTCGGTCTCGTCGAGCGTACAAGTCCCAGCCGCGTATTCCTTCGGTCTCGTCGAGCGTACTTGTCCCAGCCGCGTATTGCTTCGGTGTCGTCGAGCGTACAGGTCCCAGCCGCGTATTGCTTCGGTCTCGTCGAGCGTACAAGTTCCAGCCGCGTATTGCTTCGGTCTCGTCGAGCGAACATGTTCCAGCAGCGCGTTGTTTCGGTCTCCTTATGCGTACAAGTCCCAGCAGCGTATTCCTTCGGTTTCTTCGAGCGTACAAGTTCCACCCGCGTATTGCTTCGGTTTCGTGGAGCATACAAGTCCCAGGCGCGTATAGCTGCGGTCTCGTTATGCGTACAAGATCCAGCCGCGTATTGCTTCGATCTCGTTATGCGTACAAGTTCCAGCCGCGTATTGCTTTGTTCTCGTTACGCGTACATGTCCCAGCCGCGTATTGCTTCGGTCTCGTCGAGCGTACAAGTCCCAGCCGCGTATTCCTTCGGTCTCGTCGAGCGTACTTGTCCCAGCCGCGTATTGCTTCGGTGTCGTCGAGCGTACAGGTCCCAGCCGTGTATTGCTTCGGTATCGTCGAGTGTACAAGTCGCAGCCGCGTATTCCTTCGATCTCGTCGAGCGTACAAGTTCCAGCCGCGTATTCCTTCGGTCTCTTCGAGCGTACAGGTTCCAGCAGCGTATTGCTTCGATCTCGTTATACGTACAAGTTCCAGCCGCGTACTGCTTCGGTCTCGTTACGCGTACAAGTCCCAGCCGTGTATTGCTTCGGTCCCGTCAAGCGAACAAGTTCCAGCAGCGCGGTGCGTCGATCTCGTTATACTTGCAAGCTCCAGCCGCGTATTGCTTAGGTCGCGTCGAGCGTACAGGTCCCAGCCGCGTATTGCTTCGGTGTCGTCGAGCGTACAGGTCCCAGCCGTGTATTGTTTCGGTATCCTCGAGCATACAAGTTCCAGCCGCGTATTGCTTCGGTCTCGTTATGCGTACAAGTCCCAGCCGCGTGTTGCTTCCGTCTCGTGGAGCGTACAGGTTCCAGTTGCGTGTTGCTTAGCTCTCGTTATGCGTACAACTTCCAGCCGCGTATTGCATCGGTCTCTTCGAGCGTACAAGTTCCAGCCGCGTATTGCTTCGGTCTCGTGGAGCGAACAAGTTCCAGTAGCGCGTTGCTTCGGTCTCGTTATGCGTGCAAGTTCCAGACGCGTATTGCTTCCGTCTCGTGGAGCGTACTGGTTCCAGCCGCGTGTTGCTTCACTCTCGTTATGCGTACAAGTTCTAGCCGAGTATTGCATCGGTCTCCTCGAGCGTACATGTTCCAGCCGCGTATTGCTTCGGTCTCGTTACGCGTACAAGCTCCAGCCGCATGTTGCTTTGTTCTCTTTATGCGTACAAGTCCCAGCCGCGTATTGTTTCGGTCTCGTCGTGCGTACAAGTTCCAGCCGCGTGTTGCTTCGGTCTCGTCGAGCGTACAAGTTCCAGCCGCTTATTGCTTCGGTCTCGTCGAGCGTGCAAGTGCCAGCCGCGAGTTGCTTCGGTCTCGTTATGCGTACAAGTTCCAGCCGCGTGTTGCTTCGGTCTCGTCAGGCATACAAGTTCCAGCCGCGTAATGCTTCGGTCTCGTTATGCGTACAAGTTCCAGCCGCGTATTGCTTCGGTCTCGTGGAGCGAACAAGTTCCAGCAGCGCGTTGCGTCGGTCTCGTTATACGTGCAAGTTCCAGCCGCGTATTGCTTCGGTCTCGTTATGCGTACAAGTTCCAGCCGTGTATTACTTCGGTCTCGTCGAGCGCACAAGTTCCAGCAGCGTATTGCTTCAATCTCGTTGTGCGTGCAAGTTCCAGCCGCGTAATGCTTCGGTCTCGTCGAGCGAGCAAGTTTCAGCAGCGCGTTGCTTCGGTCTCGTCGAGCGTGCAAGTTCCAGCAGCGTATTGCTTCGGTCTCGTCGAGCGTACAAGTTCCAGCCGCGTATTGCTTCGATCTCGTTATACGTACAAGTCCCAGCCGCGTATTGCTTCGGTACCGTTATGCGTACAAGTTCCAGCCGTGTAATGCTTCGGTCCCGTTATGCGTACAAGCTCTAGCCGCGTATTGCTTCGGTCTCGTTACGCGTACAAGTTCCAGCCGCGTAATGCTTCGGTCTCGTTATGCGTACAAGTCCCAGCCGTGTGTTGCTTCGGTCACGTTATGCGTGCAAGTTCCAGCCTCGTATTGCTTCGGTATCGTCGGGCGTACAAGTCCCAGTCGCGTATTGCTTCGGTCTCGTTATGCGTACAAGGTCCAGCCGTGTAATGGTTCGGACTCGTTATGCGTGCAAGTTCCAGCCGCGTATTGCTTCGGTCTCGTCAAGCGTACATGTTACAGCCGGATAATGCTTCGGTCTCGTTATGCGTACAAGTTACAGCCGGATAATGCTGCGGTCTCGTTATGCGTGCAAGTTCCAGCCGCGTATTGCATCGGTCTCGTTATGCGTTCAAGTCCCAGCCGCGTATTGCTTCGGTGTTGTTATGCGTACAAGTCCCAGCCGCGTGTTACTTCGGTCTCGTTATGCGTACAAGTTCCAGGCGCGTGTTGCTTCGGTCTCGTTAGGCGTACAGGTTCCAGCTGCGTAATGCTTCGGTCTTGTTATGCGTACAAATCCCAGCCGCGTATTGCTTCGGTCTCTTTACGCGTACAAGTTCCAGCCGGGTATTGCTTCGGTGTCGTCGATCGAACAAGTTCTAGCAGCGCGTTGCTTCGGTCTCGTTATGCGTACAAGTTCCAGCCGCGTGTTGCTACGATCTTGTTATGCGTACATGTTCCAGCCGCGTATTGCTTCGGTACCGTTATGCGTACAAGTTCCAGCCGCGTAATGCTTCGGTCTCGTTATCTGTACAAGTTCCAGCCGCGTATTGCTTCGGTCTCGTTTTGCGTACAAGTTCCAGCCACGTAATGCTTCGGTCTCGTTTTGCGTACAAGTCCCAACCGCGTATTGCTTCGGTATCGTTATGCGTACAAGTCCCAGCCGCGTGATGCTCCGGTCTCGTTATGCGTACAAGTTCCAGCCGCGTGTTGCTTCGGTCTCGTTATGCGTACAATTTCCAGCCGCGTATTGCTTCGGTGTCGTCGAGCGTGCAAGTCCCAGCCGCGTATTGCTCCGGTATCGTTATGCGTACAAGTCCCAGCAGCGTGTTGCTTCGGTCTCGTCATGCGTACAAGTTCCAGCCGCGTATTGCTTCGGTCTCGTCGAGCGAACAAGTTCCAGCAGCGTATTGCTACGGTCTCGTTATGCGTGCAAGTTACAGCCGGATAATGCTTCGGTCCCATTATGCGTACAAGTCCCAGCCACGTGCTGCTTCGGTCTCGTTATGCGTACTAGTTCCAGCCGCGTGTTGCTTCGGTTTCGTTAGCCGTACAAGTTCCAGCCGCGTAATGCTTCGGTCCCGTTATGCGTCCAAGTTCCAGACGCGTGTTGCTTCGGTCTCGTTAGGCGTACAAATCTCAGCCGCGTGTTGCTTCGGTCTCGTTATGCGTACAAGTCCCAGCGGCGTATTGCTTCGGTCTCGTTATGCGTACAAGTTCCAGCCGCGTGTTGCTTCGGTGTCGTTATGTGTACAGGTTCCAGCCGCGTATTGCTTCGGTCTCGTGAAGCGTTCAAGTTCCAGCCGCGTATTGCATTGTTCTCGTTATGCGTACAAGTCCCAGCCGCGTATTGCTTCGGTCTCTTTATGCGTACAGGTTCCAGCGGCGTGTTGCTTCGGTGTCGTTATGCGTACAAGTCTCAGCCGCGTGTTCCTTCGGTCTCGTTATGCGTACAAGTTCCAGCTGCGTGTTGCTTCGGGCTCGTTAGGCGACAAGTTCCAGCCGCGTAATGCTTCGGTCTCGTTATGCGTAGATGTTCCAGCCGCGTATTACTTCGGTCTCGTTATGCGTGCAAGTCCCAGCCGTGTAATGCTTCGGTCTCGTGGAGCGTTCAAGTTCCAGCAGCGCGTTGCTTCGGTCTCGTCAAGCGTACAAGTTCCAGCCGCGTATTGCATTGTTCTCGTTATGCGTACGAGTCTCAGCCGTGTATTGCTTCGGTCTTGTTATGCGTGCAAGTTCCAGCCGCGTATTGCTTCGGTCCCGTCGAGCGTACAGGTTCCAGCCGCGTATTGCTTCGGTCTCGACGAGCGTACAAGTTCCAGCTGCGTATTGCTTCGGTCTCGTCGAGCGTACAAGTCCCAGCCGCGTATTCCTTTTGTCTCGTTATGTGTACAAGTCCCAGCCGCGTATTGCTTCGGTCTCGTTATGCGTACAAGCCCCAGCCGCGTATTGCTTCGGTGTCGTTATGCGTACAAGTCCCAGCCGCGTGTTGCTTCGGTCTCGTTATGCGTACAAGTTCCAGCCGCGTGTTGCTTCGGTCTCGTTAGGCGTACAAGTTCCAGCCGCGTAATGCTTCGGTCTCGTTATGCGTACAAGTCCCAGCCGTGTGTTGCTTCGGTCACGTTATGCGTGCAAGTTCCAGCCTCGTATTGCTTCGGTATCGTCGGGCGTACAAGTCCCAGCCTCGTATTGCTTCGGTCTCGTCAAGCGTACAAGTTACAGCCGGATAATGTTTCGGTCTCGTTATGCGTGCATGTTCCAGCCCCGTATTGCTTCGGTCTCGTCGAGCGTACAAGTTCCAGCCGCGTATAGCTTCGGTCTCATCGAGCGTACAAGTCCCAGCCGCGTATTGCTGTGGTCTCGTTATGCCTACAAGTCCGAGCCGCGTGTTGCTTCGGTCTCGTTATGCGTACAAGTCCGAGCCGCGTGTTGCTTCGGTCTCGTCGAGCGTACAAGTCCCAGCCGCGTATTCCTTTGGTCTCGTTATGCGTACAAGTCCCAGTCGCGTATTGCTTCGGTCTCGTTATGCGTACAAGGTCCAGCCGTGTAATGGTTCGGACTCGTTATGCGTGCAAGTTCCAGCCGCGTATTGCTTCGGTCTCGTCAAGCGTACATGTTACAGCCGGATAATGCTTCGGTCTCGTTATGCGTACAAGTTACAGCCGGATAATGCTGCGGTCTCGTTATGCGTGCAAGTTCCAGCCGCGTATTGCATCGGTCTCGTTATGCGTTCAAGTCCCAGCCGCGTATTGCTTCGGTGTTGTTATGCGTACAAGTCCCAGCCGCGTGTTACTTCGGTCTCGTTATGCGTACAAGTTCCAGGCGCGTGTTGCTTCGGTCTCGTTAGGCGTACAGGTTCCAGCTGCGTAATGCTTCGGTCTTGTTATGCGTACAAATCCCAGCCGCGTATTGCTTCGGTCTCTCTACGCGTACAAGTTCCAGCCGGGTATTGCTTCGGTGTCGTCGATCGAACAAGTTCTAGCAGCGCGTTGCTTCGGTCTCGTTATGCGTACAAGTTCCAGCCGCGTGTTGCTACGATCTTGTTATGCGTACATGTTCCAGCCGCGTATAGCTTCGGTACCGTTATGCGTACAAGTTCCAGCCGCGTAATGCTTCGGTCTCGATATCTGTACAAGTTCCAGCCGCGTATTGCTTCGGTCTCGTTTTGCGTACAAGTTCCAGCCACGTAATGCTTCGGTCTCGTTTTGCGTACAAGTCCCAACCGCGTATTGCTTCGGTATCGTTATGCGTACAAGTCCCAGCCGCGTGATGCTCCGGTCTCGTTATGCGTACAAGTTCCAGCCGCGTGTTGCTTCGGTCTCGTTATGCGTACAATTTCCAGCCGCGTATTGCTTCGGTGTCGTCGAGCGTGCAAGTCCCAGCCGCGTATTGCTCCGGTATCGTTATGCGTACAAGTCCCAGCAGCGTGTTGCTTCGGTCTCGTCATGCGTACAAGTTCCAGCCGCGTATTGCTTCGGTCTCGTCGAGCGAACAAGTTCCAGCAGCGTATTGCTTCGGTCTCGTTATGCGTGCAAGTTACAGCCGGATAATGCTTCGGTCCCATTATGCGTACAAGTCCCAGCCACGTGCTGCTTCGGTCTCGTTATGCGTACTAGTTCCAGCCGCGTGTTGCTTCGGTTTCGTTAGCCGTACAAGTTCCAGCCGCGTAATGCTTCGGTCCCGTTATGCGTACATGCTCAAGCCGCGTATTGCTTCGGTCTCGTCAAGCGTACAAGTTCCAGCCACGTAATGCTTCGGTCTCGTTATGCGTACAAGTCCCAGTCGCGTATTGCTTCGGTCTCGTTATGCGTAGAAGTCCCAGCCGCGTGTTGCTTCGGTCTGGTTATGCGTACAAGTTACAGCCGGATAATGCTTCGGTCTCGTTATGCGTACAATTTCCAGCCGCGTATTGCTTCGGTGTCGTCGAGCGTGCAAGTTCCAGCCGCGTATTGCTTCGGTCTCGTCGAGCGTACAAGTGCCAACCGTGTATTGCTTCGGTCTCGTTATGCGTACAAGTACCAACCGTGTACTGCTTCGGTCTCGTTATGCGTACAAGTCCCAGTCGCGTATTGCTTTGGTCTCGTTATATGTACAAGCCCCAGCCGCGTAATGCTTCCGTATCGTTATGCGTACAAGTCCCAGCCGAATATTGCTTCGGTCTCGTTATGCGTACAAGTTCCTGCCGCGTAATGCTTCGGTCTCGACATGCGTACAAGTTCCAGCCGCGTATTGCTTCGGTCTCGTCGAGCGTACAACTCCCAGCCGTGTACTGCTTCGGTCTCGGTATGCGTACAAGTCCCAGCCGCGTATTGCTTCGGTCTCGTCGAGCGTACAAGTTCGATCCGCGTGTTGCTTTTGTGTCGTTATGCGTACAAGTCCCAGCCGCGTATTACTTCGGTATCGTTGTGCGTACAAGTTGCAGCTGCGCGTTGCTTCGGTGTCGTTATGCATGCAAGTTCCAGCCGCGTATTGCTTCGGTCTCATCGAGCGTACAAGTCCCAGCCGCGTATTGCTTTGTTCTCGTTATGCGTACAAGTCCGAGCCGCGTGTTGCTTCGGTCTCGTTATGCGGACAAGCCCAGCCGCGTGTTGCTTCGGTCTCGTTACGCGTACAAGTTCCAGCCGCGTATTGCTTCGGTCTCGTTACGCGTACAAGTTCCAGCCGCGTAATGCTTCGGTCTCGTTATGCGTACAAGTCCCAGCCGCGTGTTGCTTCGGTCTCGTTATGCGTACAATGTCCAGCCGCGTGTTGCTTCGATTTCGTTTGGCGTACAAGTTCCAGCCGCGTAATGCTTCGGTCCCGTTATGCGGACATGCTCTTGCCGCGTATTGCTTCGGTCTCGTCAAGCGTACAAGTCCCAGCCCCGTATTGCTTCGGTCTCGTTATGCGTACAAGTCCCAGCCACGTGTTCCTTCGGTCTCGTAATGCGTGCAAGTTCCAGCCGCGTATTGCTTCGGTATCGTCGGGCGTACAAGTCCCAGCCTCGTATTGCTTCGGTCTCGTCAAGCGTACAAGTTACAGCCGGATAATGTTTCGGTCTCGTTATGCGTGCATGTTCCAGCCCCGTATTGCTTCGGTCTCGTCGAGCGAACAAGTTCCAGCCGCGTATAGCTTCGGTCTCATCGAGCGTACAAGTCCCAGCCGCGTATTGCTTTGTTCTGGTTATGCGTACAAGTCCGAGCCGCGTGTTGCTTCGGTCTCGTTATGCGGACAAGCCCAGCCGCGTGTTGCTTCGGTCTCGTTACGCGTACAAGTTCCAGCCGCGTATTGCTTCGGTCTCGTTACGCGTACAAGTTCCAGCCGCGTGTTGCTTCGGTCTCGTTATGCGTACAAGTTCCAGCCGCGTGTTGCTTCGGTGTCGTCGAGCGTGCAAATCCCAGCCGCGTATTGCTTCGGTATCGTCGGGCGTACAAGTCCCAGCCTCGTATTGCTTCGGTCTCGTTATGCGTACAAGTTCCAGCCGCGTGTTGCTTCGGTCTCGTTAGGCGTACAAGTTCCAGCCGCGTAATGCTTCGGTCTCGTTATGCGTACAAGTCCCAGCCGTGTGTTGCTTCGGTCAAGTTATGCGTGCAAGTTCCAGCCGCGTGTTGCTTCGATTTCGTTAGGCGTACAAGTTCCAGCCGCGTAATGCTTCGGTCCCGTTATGCGGACAAGCTCTTGCCGCGTGTTGCTTCGGTCTCGTCAAGCGTGCAAGCCCCAGCCGCGTATTGCTTCGGTGTCGTTATGCGTACAAGTCCCAGCCGCGTGTTGCTTCGGTCTCGTTATGCGTACAAGTTCCAGCCGCGTGTTGCTTCGGTCTCGTTAGGCGTACAAGTTCCAGCCGCGTAATGCTTCGGTCTCGTTATGCATACAAGTCCCAGGCGCGTATTGCTTCGGTCTCGTGGAGCATACAAGTCCCAGACGCGTATTGCTGCGGTCTCGTGGGGCGTTCAAGTTCCAGCCGCGTATTGCATTGTTCTCGATATGCGTACAAGTCCCAGCCGCGTATTGCTTCGGTCTCGTTATGCGTGCAAGTTCCAGCCGCGTATTGCTTCGGTCTCGTCGAGCGTACAGGTTGCAACCGCGTATTGCTTCGGTCTCGTTATGCGTACAAGTTCCAGCCGCGTATTGCTTCGGTCTCTTTACGCGTACAAGTTCCAGCCGGGTATTGCTTCGGTGTCGTCGATCGAACAAGTTCTAGCAGCGCGTTGCTTCGGTCTCGTTATGCGTACAAGTTCCAGCCGCGCGTTGCTCAGATCTTGTTATGCGTACATGTTCCAGCCGCGTGTTGCATCGATCTCGTTATGCGTGCACGTCCCAGCCGTGTAATGCTTCGGTCTCGTCGAGCGAACATGTTCCAGCAGCGCGTTGTTTCGGTCTCCTTATGCGTACAAGTCCCAGCAGCGTATTCCTTCGGTTTCTTCGAGCGTACAAGTTCCACCCGCGTATTGCTTCGGTTTCGTGGAGCATTCAAGTCCCAGGCGCGTATAGCTGCGGTCTCGTGACGCGTACAAGTTCCAGCCGCGTATTGCTTCGATCTCGTTATGCGTACAAGTTCCAGCCGCGTATTGCTTTGTTCTCGTTACGCGTGCATGTCCCAGCCGCGTATTGCTTCGGTCTCGTCGAGCGTACAAGTTCCAGCCGCGTATTGCTTCGGTCTCTTTACGCGTACAAGTTCCAGCCGGGTATTGCTTCGGTGTCGTCGATCGAACAAGTTCTAGCAGCGCGTTGCTTCGGTCTCGTTATGCGTACAAGTTCCAGCCGCGTGTTGCTCAGATCTTGTTATGCGTACATGTTCCAGCCGCGTATTGCATCGATCTCGTTATGCGTGCACGTCCCAGCCGTGTAATGCTTCGGTCTCGTGGAGCGTACAAGTTCCAGCCGCGTATTGCTTCGGTCTCGTCAAGCGTACAAGTTCCAGCCGCGTATTGCTTCGGTCTCGTTATGCGTACAAGTTCCAGCCGCGTAATGCTTCGGTCTCGTTATGTGTACAAGTTCCAGCCGCGTATTGCTTCGGTCTCCTCCAGCGTACAAGTTCCAGCCGCGTATTGCTTCGGTCTCTCTACGCGTACAAGTTCCAGCCTCGTATTGCTTCGGTCTTGTCGAGCGAACAAGTTCCAGCAACGCGTTGCTTCGGTCTCGTTAAGCGTGTAAGTCCTACCCGCGTATTGCTTCGGTCTCGTTAAGCGTACAAGTTTCAGCCGCGTAATGCTTCGGTCTCGTTATGCGTACAAGTTCCAGCCGCGTATTGCTTCGGTCTCATGTAGCATACAAGTCCCAGGCGCGTATTGCTTCGGTCTCGAGGAGCATACAAGTACCAGGCGCGTATAGCTTCGGTCTCGTTATGCGTACAAGTTCCAGCTGCGTATTGCTACGGTCTCGTTATGCGTACAAGTTCCAGCCGTGTAATGGTTCGGGCTCGTTATGCGTGCAAGTTCCAGCCGCGTATTGCTTCGGTCTCGTCGAGCGTACAAGACCCAGCCGCGTATTGCTTCGGTCTCGTTATGCATACAAGTCCTACCCGCGTATTGCTTCGGTCTCGTCAAGCGTACAAGTTTCAGCCGCGTAATGCTTCGGTCTCGTTATGCGTACAAGTTACAGCCGGATAATGTTTCGGTCTCATTATGCGTACAAGTCCCAGCCACGTATTGCTTCGGCATCGTTATGCGTACAACCCCAGCCGCGTGTTGCTTCGGTCTCGTTACGCGTACAAGTTTCAGCCGCGTATTGCTACGGTCTCGTTACGCGTACAAGTTCCAGCCGCGTATTGCTTCGTTCTCGTGGAGCATACAAGTGCCAGGCGCGTATTGTTTCGGTCTCGTTATGCGTGCAAGTTCCAACCGCGTATTGCTTTGGTCTCGTGGAGCGTTCAAGTTCCAGCCGCGTATTGCTTCGGTCTCGTTATGCGTACAAGTCCTACCCGCGTATTGCTTCGGCCTCGTCAAGCGAACAAGTTCCAGCCGCGGAATGCTTCGGTCTCGTTATGCGTACATGTTCTAGCCGCTTATTGCTTCGGTCTCGTCAAGCGTACAAGTTCCAGCCACGTAATGCTTCGGTCTCGTTTTGCGTACAAGTCCCAGCCGCGTATTGCTTCGGTATCGTTATGCGTACAAGTCCCAGCCACGTGTTGCTTCGGTCTCGATATGCGTACAAGCTCCAGCCGCGTGTTGCTTCGGTCTCGTTATGCGGACAATTTCCAGCCGCGTATTGCTTCGGTGTCGTCGAGCGTGCAAGTCCCAGCCGCGTATTGCTCCGGTATCGTTATGCGTACAAGTCCCAGCCGCGTGTTGCTTCGGTCTCGTTATGCGTACAAGGTCCAGCCGCGTGTTGCTTCGATTTCGTTAGGCGTACAAGTTCCAGCCGCGTAATGCTTCGGTCCCGTTATGCGGACAAGCTCTTGCCGCGTATTGCTTCGGTCTCGTCAAGCGTACAAGTCCCAGCCCCGTATTGCTTCGGTCTCGTTATGCGTACAAGTCCCAGCCACGTGTTCCTTCGGTCTCGTAATGCGTGCAAGTTCCAGCCGCGTATTGCTTCGGTATCGTCGGGCGTACAAGTCCCAGCCTCGTATTGCTTCGGTCTCGTCAAGCGTACAAGTTACAGCCGGATAATGTTTCGGTCTCGTTATGCGTGCATGTTCCAGCCCCGTATTGCTTCGGTCTCGTCGGGCGTACAAGTTCCAGCCGCGTATAGCTTCGGTCTCATCGAGCGTACAAGTCCCAGCCGCGTATTGCTTTGTTCTCGTTATGCGTACAAGTCCGAGCCGCGTGTTGCTTCGGTCTCGTTATGCGGACAAGCCCAGCCGCGTGTTGCTTCGGTCTCGTTACGCGTACAAGTTCCAGCCGCGTATTGCTTCGGTCTCGTTACGCGTACAAGTTCCAGCCGCGTGTTGCTTCGGTCTCGTTATGCGTACAAGTTCCAGCCGCGTGTTGCTTCGGTGTCGTCGAGCGTGCAAATCCCAGCCGCGTATTGCTTCGGTATCGTCGGGCGTACAAGTCCCAGCCTCGTATTGCTTCGGTCTCGTCAAGCGTGCAAGTTTCAGCCGGATAATGCTTCGGTCTCGTTATGCGTGCAAGCCCCAGCCGCGTATTGCTTCGGTGTCGTTATGCGTACAAGTCCCAGCCGCGTGTTGCTTCGGTCTCGTTATGCGTACAAGTTCCAGCCGCGTGTTGCTTCGGTCTTCGTTAGGCGTACAAGTTCCAGCCGCGTAATGCTTCGGTCTCGTTATGCGGGCAAGTTCCAGCCGCGTATTGCTTCGGTCTCGTTATGCGTACAAGTTCCAGCCGCGTAATGCTTCGGTCTCGTTATGTGTACAAGTTCCAGCCGCGTATTGCTTCGGTCTCCTCCAGCGTACAAGTTCCAGCCGCGTATTGCTTCGGTCTCTTTACGCGTACAAGTTCCAGCCTCGTATTGCTTCGGTCTTGTCGAGCGAACAAGTTCCAGCAACGCGTTGCTTCGGTCTCGATAAGCGTGTAAGTCCTACCCGCGTATTGCTTCGGTCTCGTTAAGCGTACAAGTTTCAGCCGCGTAATGCTTCGGTCTCGTTATGCGTACAAGTTCCAGCCGCGTATTGCTTCGGTCTCGTGTAGCATACAAGTCCCAGGCGCGTATTGCTTCGGTCTCGTCGAGCGTACAAGACCCAGCCGCGTATTGCTTCGGTCTCGTTATGCATACAAGTCCTACCCGCGTATTGCTTCGGTCTCGTCAAGCGTACAAGTTTCAGCCGCGTAATGCTTCGGTCTCGTTATGCGTACAAGTTACAGCCGGATAATGCTTCGGTCTCATTATGCGTACAAGTCCCAGCCACGTATTGCTTCGGCATCGTTATGCGTACAACCCCAGCCGCGTGTTGCTTCGGTCTCGTTACGCGTACAAGTTTCAGCCGCGTATTGCTACGGTCTCGTTACGCGTACAAGTTCCAGCCGCGTATTGCTTCGTTCTCGTGGAGCATGCAAGTGCCAGGCGCGTATTGTTTCGGTCTCGTTATGCGTGCAAGTTCCAACCGCGTATTGCTTTGGTCTCGTGGAGCGTTCAAGTTCCAGACGCGTATTGCTTCGGTCTCGTTATGCGTACAAGTCCTACCCGCGTATTGCTTCGGCCTCGTCAAGCGAACAAGTTCCAGCCGCGGAATGCTTCGGTCTCGTTATGCGTACATGTTCTAGCCGCTTATTGCTTCGGTCTCGTCAAGCGTACAAGTTCCAGCCACGTAATGCTTCGGTCTCGTTTTGCGTACAAGTCCCAGCCGCGTATTGCTTCGGTATCGTTATGCGTACAAGTCCCAGCCACGTGTTGCTTCGGTATCGTTATGCGTACAAGTCCCAGCCACGTGTTGCTTCGGTCTCGATATGCGTACAAGCTCCAGCCGCGTGTTGCTTCGGTCTCGTTATGCGGACAATTTCCAGCCGCGTATTGCTTCGGTGTCGTCGAGCGTGCAAGTCCCAGCCGCGTATTGCTCCGGTATCGTTATGCGTACAAGTCCCAGCCGCGTGTTGCTTCGGTCTCGTTATGCGTACAAGGTCCAGCCGCGTGTTGCTTCGATTTCGTTAGGCGTACAAGTTCCAGCCGCGTAATGCTTCGGTCCCGTTATGCGGACAAGCTCTTGCCGCGTATTGCTTCGGTCTCGTCAAGCGTACAAGTCCCAGCCCCGTATTGCTTCGGTCTCGTTATGCGTACAAGTCCCAGCCACGTGTTCCTTCGGTCTCGTAATGCGTGCAAGTTCCAGCCGCGTATTGCTTCGGTATCGTCGGGCGTACAAGTCCCAGCCTCGTATTGCTTCGGTCTCGTCAAGCGTACAAGTTACAGCCGGATAATGTTTCGGTCTCGTTATGCGTGCATGTTCCAGCCCCGTATTGCTTCGGTCTCGTCGGGCGTACAAGTTCCAGCCGCGTATAGCTTCGGTCTCATCGAGCGTACAAGTCCCAGCCGCGTATTGCTTTGTTCTCGTTATGCGTACAAGTCCGAGCCGCGTGTTGCTTCGGTCTCGTTATGCGGACAAGCCCAGCCGCGTGTTGCTTCGGTCTCGTTACGCGTACAAGTTCCAGCCGCGTATTGCTTCGGTCTCGTTACGCGTACAAGTTCCAGCCGCGTGTTGCTTCGGTCTCGTTATGCGTACAAGTTCCAGCCGCGTGTTGCTTCGGTGTCGTCGAGCGTGCAAATCCCAGCCGCGTATTGCTTCGGTATCGTCGGGCGTACAAGTCCCAGCCTCGTATTGCTTCGGTCTCGTCAAGCGTGCAAGTTTCAGCCGGATAATGCTTCGGTCTCGTTATGCGTGCAAGCCCCAGCCGCGTATTGCTTCGGTGTCGTTATGCGTACAAGTCCCAGCCGCGTGTTGCTTCGGTCTCGTTATGCGTACAAGTTCCAGCCGCGTGTTGCTTCGGTCTTCGTTAGGCGTACAAGTTCCAGCCGCGTAATGCTTCGGTCTCGTTATGCGGGCAAGTTCCAGCCGCGTATTGCTTCGGTCTCGTTATGCGTACAAGTTCCAGCCGCGTAATGCTTCGGTCTCGTTATGTGTACAAGTTCCAGCCGCGTATTGCTTCGGTCTCCTCCAGCGTACAAGTTCCAGCCGCGTATTGCTTCGGTCTCTTTACGCGTACAAGTTCCAGCCTCGTATTGCTTCGGTCTTGTCGAGCGAACAAGTTCCAGCAACGCGTTGCTTCGGTCTCGTTAAGCGTGTAAGTCCTACCCGCGTATTGCTTCGGTCTCGTTAAGCGTACAAGTTTCAGCCGCGTAATGCTTCGGTCTCGTTATGCGTACAAGTTCCAGCCGCGTATTGCTTCGGTCTCGTGTAGCATACAAGTCCCAGGCGCGTATTGCTTCGGTCTCGTCGAGCGTACAAGACCCAGCCGCGTATTGCTTCGGTCTCGTTATGCATACAAGTCCTACCCGCGTATTGCTTCGGTCTCGTCAAGCGTACAAGTTTCAGCCGCGTAATGCTTCGGTCTCGTTATGCGTACAAGTTACAGCCGGATAATGCTTCGGTCTCATTATGCGTACAAGTCCCAGCCACGTATTGCTTCGGCATCGTTATGCGTACAACCCCAGCCGCGTGTTGCTTCGGTCTCGTTACGCGTACAAGTTTCAGCCGCGTATTGCTACGGTCTCGTTACGCGTACAAGTTCCAGCCGCGTATTGCTTCGTTCTCGTGGAGCATGCAAGTGCCAGGCGCGTATTGTTTCGGTCTCGTTATGCGTGCAAGTTCCAACCGCGTATTGCTTTGGTCTCGTGGAGCGTTCAAGTTCCAGACGCGTATTGCTTCGGTCTCGTTATGCGTACAAGTCCTACCCGCGTATTGCTTCGGCCTCGTCAAGCGAACAAGTTCCAGCCGCGGAATGCTTCGGTCTCGTTATGCGTACATGTTCTAGCCGCTTATTGCTTCGGTCTCGTCAAGCGTACAAGTTCCAGCCACGTAATGCTTCGGTCTCGTTTTGCGTACAAGTCCCAGCCGCGTATTGCTTCGGTATCGTTATGCGTACAAGTCCCAGCCACGTGTTGCTTCGGTCTCGATATGCGTACAAGCTCCAGCCGCGTGTTGCTTCGGTCTCGTTATGCGTACAATTTCCAGCCGCGTATTGCTTCGGTGTCGTCGAGCGTGCAAGTCCCAGCCGCGTATTGCTCCGGTATCGTTATGCGTACAAGTCCCAGCCGCGTGTTGCTTCGGTCTCGTTATGCGTACAAGGTCCAGCCGCGTGTTGCTTCGATTTCGTTAGGCGTACAAGTTCCAGCCCCGTAATGCTTCGGTCCCGTTATGCGGACAAGCTCTTGCCGCGTATTGCTTCGGTCTCGTCTAGCGTACAAGTCCCAGCCCCGTATTGCTTCGGTCTCGTTATGCGTACAAGTCCCAGCCACGTGTTCCTTCGGTCTCGTAATGCGTGCAAGTTCCAGCCGCGTATTGCTTCGGTATCGTCGGGCGTACAAGTCCCAGCCTCGTATTGCTTCGGTCTCGTCAAGCGTACAAGTTACAGCCGGATAATGTTTCGGTCTCGTTATGCGTGCATGTTCCAGCCCCGTATTGCTTCGGTCTCGTCGAGCGTACAAGTTCCAGCCGCGTATAGCTTCGGTCTCATCGAGCGTACAAGTCCCAGCCGCGTATTGCTTTGTTCTCGTTATGCGTACAAGTCCGAGCCGCGTGTTGCTTCGGTCTCGTTATGCGGACAAGCCCAGCCGCGTGTTGCTTCGGTCTCGTTACGCGTACAAGTTCCAGCCGCGTATTGCTTCGGTCTCGTTACGCGTACAAGTTCCAGCCGCGTGTTGCTTCGGTCTCGTTATGCGTACAAGTTCCAGCCGGATAATGCTTCGGTCTCGTTATGCGTGCAAGTCGCAGCCGCGTATTGCTTCGGTCTCGTTATGCGTACAAGTTCCAGCCGTGTAATGGTTCGGTCTTGTTATGCGTTCAAGTCCCAGCCGCGTATTGCTTCGGTCTCGTGGAGCATACAAGTCCCAGGCGCGTATAGCTGCGGTCTCGTGGAGCGTTCAAGTTCCAGCCGCGTATTGCATTGTTCTCATTATGCGTACAAGTCCCAGCCGCGTATTGCTTCGGTCTCGTTATGCGTGCAAGTTCCAGCCGCGTATTGCTTCGGTCCCGTCGAGCGCACAGGTTCCAACCGCGTATTGCTTCGGTCTCGTTATGCGTACAAGTTCCAGCCGTGTAATGGTTCGGTCTCGTTATGCGTGCAAGTTCCTGCCGCGTATTGCTTCGGTATCGTTATGCGTACAAGTCCCAGCCGCGTGTTGCTTCGGTCTCGTTATGCGTACAAGTCCCAGCCGCGTGTTGCTTCGGTCTCGTTATGCGTGCAAGTTCCAGCCTCGTATTGCTTCGGTATCATCGAGCGTACAAGTCCCAGCCGCGTATTGCTTTGGTTTCGTTATGCGTACAAGTCCCAGCCGTGTATTGCTTCGGTCTCGTTACGCGTACAAGTTCCAGCCGTGTAATGGTTCGGCCTCGTTATGCGGGCAAGTTCCAGCCGCGTATTGCTTCGGTCTCGTTATGCGTGCAAGTTCCAGCCGCGTATTGCTTCGACCTCGTCGAGCGTACAAATTCCAGCTGCTTATTGCTTCGTTCTCGTCGAGCGTATAATTCCCAGCCGTGTATTGCTTTGGTCTCGTTATGCGGGCAAGTCCCAGCCGCGTATTGCTTCGGTCTTGTCGAGCGTACAAGTCCCAGCCGCGTATTGCTTCGGTCTCGTGGAGCGTACAACTACCAGCCGCGTATTGCTTTGTTCTCGTTATGCGTGCAAGTCCCAGCCGCGTATTCCTTCGGTCTCAACGAGCGTACAAGTCCCAGCCGCGTATTACTTTGGTCTCGTTATGCGTACAAGTCGCAGCCGCGTATTGCTTCGGTGTCGTTATGCGTACAAGTCCCAACCGCGTATTGCTTCGGTCTCGTTATGCGTACAAGTTACAGCCGGATAATGCTTCGGTCTCGTTATGCGTGCATGTTCCAGCCGCGTGTTGCTTCGGTCTCGTTATGCGTACAAGTTCCAGCCGCGTATTGCTTCGGTGTCGTCGAGCGTGCAAATCCCAGCCGCGTATTGCTTCGGTATCGTTATGCGTACAAGTCCCAGCCGCGTATTGCTTTGGTCTCGTTATGCGTACAAGTCCGAGCCGCGTGTTGCTTCGGTCTCGTTATGCGTACAAGTCCCAGCCGCGTGTTGCTTCGGTCTCGTTATGCGTACAAGTCCCAGCCGCATATTGCTTCGGTCTCGTTATGCGTGCAAGTTCCAGCCGCGTATTGCTTCGGTCCCGTCGAGCGCACAGGTTCCAACCGCGTATTGCTTCGGTCTCGTTATGCGTACAAGTTCCAGCCGTGTAATGGTTCGGTCTCGTTATGCGTGCAAGTTCCTGCCGCGTATTGCTTCGGTATCGTTATGCGTACAAGTCCCAGCCGCGTATTGCTTCGGTATCGTTATGCGTACAAGTCCCAGCCACGTGTTGCTTCGGTCTCGATATGCGTACAAGCTCCAGCCGCGTGTTGCTTCGGTCTCGTTATGCGGACAATTTCCAGCCGCGTATTGCTTCGGTGTCGTCGAGCGTGCAAGTCCCAGCCGCGTATTGCTCCGGTATCGTTATGCGTACAAGTCCCAGCCGCGTGTTGCTTCGGTCTCGTTATGCGTACAAGGTCCAGCCGCGTGTTGCTTCGATTTCGTTAGGCGTACAAGTTCCAGCGTCGTAATGCTTCGGTCCCGTTATGCGGACAAGCTCTTGCCGCGTATTGCTTCGGTCTCGTCAAGCGTACAAGTCCCAGCCCCGTATTGCTTCGGTCTCGTTATGCGTACAAGTCCCAGCCACGTGTTCCTTCGGTCTCGTAATGCGTGCAAGTTCCAGCCGCGTATTGCTTCGGTATCGTCGGGCGTACAAGTCCCAGCCTCGTATTGCTTCGGTCTCGTCAAGCGTACAAGTTACAGCCGGATAATGTTTCGGTCTCGTTATGCGTGCATGTTCCAGCCCCGTATTGCTTCGGTCTCGTCGGGCGTACAAGTTCCAGCCGCGTATAGCTTCGGTCTCATCGAGCGTACAAGTCCCAGCCGCGTATTGCTTTGTTCTCGTTATGCGTACAAGTCCGAGCCGCGTGTTGCTTCGGTCTCGTTATGCGGACAAGCCCAGCCGCGTGTTGCTTCGGTCTCGTTACGCGTACAAGTTCCAGCCGCGTATTGCTTCGGTCTCGTTACGCGTACAAGTTCCAGCCGCGTGTTGCTTCGGTCTCGTTATGCGTACAAGTTCCAGCCGCGTGTTGCTTCGGTGTCGTCGAGCGTGCAAATCCCAGCCGCGTATTGCTTCGGTATCGTCGGGCGTACAAGTCCCAGCCTCGTATTGCTTCGGTCTCGTCAAGCGTGCAAGTTTCAGCCGGATAATGCTTCGGTCTCGTTATGCGTGCAAGCCCCAGCCGCGTATTGCTTCGGTGTCGTTATGCGTACAAGTCCCAGCCGCGTGTTGCTTCGGTCTCGTTATGCGTACAAGTTCCAGCCGCGTGTTGCTTCGGTCTTCGTTAGGCGTACAAGTTCCAGCCGCGTAATGCTTCGGTCTCGTTATGCGGGCAAGTTCCAGCCGCGTATTGCTTCGGTCTCGTTATGCGTACAAGTTCCAGCCGCGTAATGCTTCGGTCTCGTTATGTGTACAAGTTCCAGCCGCGTATTGCTTCGGTCTCCTCCAGCGTACAAGTTCCAGCCGCGTATTGCTTCGGTCTCTTTACGCGTACAAGTTCCAGCCTCGTATTGCTTCGGTCTTGTCGAGCGAACAAGTTCCAGCAACGCGTTGCTTCGGTCTCGTTAAGCGTGTAAGTCCTACCCGCGTATTGCTTCGGTCTCGTTAAGCGTACAAGTTTCAGCCGCGTAATGCTTCGGTCTCGTTATGCGTACAAGTTCCAGCCGCGTATTGCTTCGGTCTCGTGTAGCATACAAGTCCCAGGCGCGTATTGCTTCGGTCTCGTCGAGCGTACAAGACCCAGCCGCGTATTGCTTCGGTCTCGTTATGCATACAAGTCCTACCCGCGTATTGCTTCGGTCTCGTCAAGCGTACAAGTTTCAGCCGCGTAATGCTTCGGTCTCGTTATGCGTACAAGTTACAGCCGGATAATGCTTCGGTCTCATTATGCGTACAAGTCCCAGCCACGTATTGCTTCGGCATCGTTATGCGTACAACCCCAGCCGCGTGTTGCTTCGGTCTCGTTACGCGTACAAGTTTCAGCCGCGTATTGCTACGGTCTCGTTACGCGTACAAGTTCCAGCCGCGTATTGCTTCGTTCTCGTGGAGCATGCAAGTGCCAGGCGCGTATTGTTTCGGTCTCGTTATGCGTGCAAGTTCCAACCGCGTATTGCTTTGGTCTCGTGGAGCGTTCAAGTTCCAGACGCGTATTGCTTCGGTCTCGTTATGCGTACAAGTCCTACCCGCGTATTGCTTCGGCCTCGTCAAGCGAACAAGTTCCAGCCGCGGAATGCTTCGGTCTCGTTATGCGTACATGTTCTAGCCGCTTATTGCTTCGGTCTCGTCAAGCGTACAAGTTCCAGCCACGTAATGCTTCGGTCTCGTTTTGCGTACAAGTCCCAGCCGCGTATTGCTTCGGTATCGTTATGCGTACAAGTCCCAGCCACGTGTTGCTTCGGTCTCGATATGCGTACAAGCTCCAGCCGCGTGTTGCTTCGGTCTCGTTATGCGTACAATTTCCAGCCGCGTATTGCTTCGGTGTCGTCGAGCGTGCAAGTCCCAGCCGCGTATTGCTCCGGTATCGTTATGCGTACAAGTCCCAGCCGCGTGTTGCTTCGGTCTCGTTATGCGTACAAGGTCCAGCCGCGTGTTGCTTCGATTTCGTTAGGCGTACAAGTTCCAGCCCCGTAATGCTTCGGTCCCGTTATGCGGACAAGCTCTTGCCGCGTATTGCTTCGGTCTCGTCTAGCGTACAAGTCCCAGCCCCGTATTGCTTCGGTCTCGTTATGCGTACAAGTCCCAGCCACGTGTTCCTTCGGTCTCGTAATGCGTGCAAGTTCCAGCCGCGTATTGCTTCGGTATCGTCGGGCGTACAAGTCCCAGCCTCGTATTGCTTCGGTCTCGTCAAGCGTACAAGTTACAGCCGGATAATGTTTCGGTCTCGTTATGCGTGCATGTTCCAGCCCCGTATTGCTTCGGTCTCGTCGAGCGTACAAGTTCCAGCCGCGTATAGCTTCGGTCTCATCGAGCGTACAAGTCCCAGCCGCGTATTGCTTTGTTCTCGTTATGCGTACAAGTCCGAGCCGCGTGTTGCTTCGGTCTCGTTATGCGGACAAGCCCAGCCGCGTATTGCTTCGGTCTCGTGGAGCGTACAAGTCCCAGCCGCGTATTGCTCTGTTCTCGTCGAGCGTGCAAGTACCAGCCGAGTATTGCTTCGGTCTCGTCGAGCGTACAAGTCCCAGCCGCGTATTACTTTGGTCTCGTTATGCGTACAAGTCGCAGCCGCGTATTGCTTCGGTGTCGTTATGCGTACAAGTCCCAACCGCGTATTGCTTCGGTCTCGTTATGCGTACAAGTTACAGCCGGATAATGCTTCGGTCTCGTTATGCGTGCATGTTCCAGCCGCGTGTTGCTTCGGTCTCGTTATGCGTACAAGTTCCAGCCGCGTATTGCTTCGGTGTCGTCGAGCGTGCAAATCCCAGCCGCGTATTGCTTCGGTATCGTTATGCGTACAAGTCCCAGCCGCGTATTGCTTTGGTCTCGTTATGCGTACAAGTCCGAGCCGCGTGTTGCTTCGGTCTCGTTATGCGTACAAGTCCCAGCCGCGTGTTGCTTCGGTCTCGTTATGCGTACAAGTCCCAGCCGCATATTGCTTCGGTCTCGTTATGCGTACAAGTTACAGCAGGATAATGCTTCGGTCTCGTTATGCGTGCAAGTTCCAGCCGCGTATTGCTCTGGTCTCGTCGAGCGTGCAAGTACCAGCCGAGCATTGCTTCGGTCTCGTTATGCGTACAAGTCCCAACCGCGTATTGCTTCGGTCTCGTTATGCGTACAAGTTACAGCCGGATAATGCTTCGGTCTCGTTATGCGTGCAAGTTCCAGCCGCGTATTGCTTCGGTCCCGTCGAGCGTACAGGTTCCAACCGCGTATTGCTTCGGTCTCGTTATGCGTACAAGTTCCAGCCGTGTAATGGTTCGGTCTCGTTATGCGTGCAAGTTCCTGCCGCGTATTGCTTCGGTATCGTTATGCGTACAAGTCCCAGCCGCGTGTTGCTTCGGTCTCGTTATGCGTCCAAGTCCCAGCCGCGTGTTGCTTCGGTCTCGTTATGCGTGCAAGTTCCAGCCTCGTATTGCTTCGGTATCATCGAGCGTACAAGTCCCAGCCTCGTATTGCTTCGGTCTCGTCAAGCGCACAAGTTCCAGCCTCGTAATGCTTCAGTCTCGTTATGCGTGCAAGTTCCAGCCGCGTATTGCTTCGGTCTCGACGAGCGTACAAGTTCCAGCTGCGTATTGCTTCGGTCTCGTCGAGCGTACAAGTCCCAGCCGCGTATTCCTTTTGTCTCGTTATGTGTACAAGTCCCAGCCGCGTATTACTTCGGTCTCGTTATGCGTACAAGCCCCAGCCGCGTATTGCTTCGGTGTCGTTATGCGTACAAGTCCCAGCCGCGTGTTGCTTCGGTCTCGTTATGCGTACAAGTTCCAGCCGCGTGTTGCTTCGGTCTCGTTAGGCGTACAAGTTCCAGCCGCGTAATGCTTCGGTCTCGTTATGCGTACAAGTCCCAGCCGTGTGTTGCTTCGGTCACGTTATGCGTACAAGTCCCAGCCGTGTGTTGCTTCGGTCACGTTATGCGTGCAAGTTCCAGCCTCGTATTGCTTCGGTATCGTCGGGCGTACAAGTCCCAGCCTCGTATTGCTTCGGTCTCGTCAAGCGTACAAGTTACAGCCGGATAATGTTTCGGTCTCGTTATGCGTGCATGTTCCAGCCCCGTATTGCTTCGGTCTCGTCGAGCGTACAAGTTCCAGCCGCGTATAGCTTCGGTCTCATCGAGCGTACAAGTCCCAGCCGCGTATTGCTTTGGTCTCGTTATGCGTACAAGTCCGAGCCGCGTGTTGCTTCGGTCTCGTTATGCGTACAAGTCCCAGCCGCGTGTTGCTTCGGTCTCGTTATGCGTACAAGTTACAGCCGGATAATGCTTCGGTCTCGTTATGCGTGCAAGTCCCAGCCGCGTATTGCTTTGGTCTCGTTATGCGTACAAGTCCCAGCCGCGTATTACTTTGGTCTCGTTATGCGTACAAGTCCGAGCCGCGTGTTGCTTCGGTCTCGTTATGCGTACAAGTCCCAGCCGCGTGTTGCTTCGGTCTCGTTATGCGTACAAGTTACAGCCGGATAATGCTTCGGTCTCGTTATGCGTGCAAGTCGCAGCCGCGTATTGCTTCGGTCTCGTTATGCGTACAAGTTCCAGCCGTGTAATGGTTCGGTCTTGTTATGCGTTCAAGTCCCAGCCGCGTATTGCTTCGGTCTCGTGGAGCATACAAGTCCCAGGCGCGTATAGCTGCGGTCTCGTGGAGCGTTCAAGTTCCAGCCGCGTATTGCATTGTTCTCATTATGCGTACAAGTCCCAGCCGCGTATTGCTTCGGTCTCGTTATGCGTGCAAGTTCCAGCCGCGTATTGCTTCGGTCCCGTCGAGCGCACAGGTTCCAACCGCGTATTGCTTCGGTCTCGTTATGCGTACAAGTTCCAGCCGTGTAATGGTTCGGTCTCGTTATGCGTGCAAGTTCCTGCCGCGTATTGCTTCGGTATCGTTATGCGTACAAGTCCCAGCCGCGTGTTGCTTCGGTCTCGTTATGCGTACAAGTCCCAGCCGCGTGTTGCTTCGGTCTCGTTATGCGTGCAAGTTCCAGCCTCGTATTGCTTCGGTATCATCGAGCGTACAAGTCCCAGCCGCGTATTGCTTTGGTTTCGTTATGCGTACAAGTCCCAGCCGTGTATTGCTTCGGTCTCGTTATGCGTACAAGTTCCAGCCGTGTAATGGTTCGGCCTCGTTATGCGGGCAAGTTCCAGCCGCGTATTGCTTCGGTCTCGTTATGCGTGCAAGTTCCAGCCGCGTATTGCTTCGACCTCGTCGAGCGTACAAATTCCAGCTGCTTAATGCTTCGTTCTCGTCGAGCGTATAATTCCCAGCCGTGTATTGCTTTGGTCTCGTTATGCGGGCAAGTCCCAGCCGCGTATTGCTTCGGTCTTGTCGAGCGTACAAGTCCCAGCCGCGTATTGCTTCGGTCTCGTGGAGCGTACAACTACCAGCCGCGTATTGCTTTGTTCTCGTTATGCGTGCAAGTCCCAGCCGCGTATTCCTTCGGTCTCAACGAGCGTACAAGTCCCAGCCGCGTATTGCTTCGGTCTCGTGGAGCGTACAAGTCCCAGCCGCGTATTGCTTCGGTCTCGTGGAGCGTACAAGTTCCAGCCGCGTATTGCTTTGTTCTCGTTATGCGTACAAGTCCGAGCCGCGTATTGCTTCGGTCTCGTTATGCGTACAAGGTCCAGGCGTGTAATGGTTCGGCCTCGTTATGCGGGCAAGTTCCTGCCGCGTATTGCTTCGGCCTCGTTATGCGTGCAAGTTCCAGCCGCGTATTGCTTCGACCTCGTCGAGCGTACAAATTCCAGCTGCTTATTGCTTCGGTCTCGTCGAGCGTATAATTCCCAGCCTTGTATTGCTTTGGTCTCGTTATGCGGGCAAGTTCCAGCCGCGTATTGCTTCGGTCTCGTCAAGCGTACAAGTTACAGCCGGATAATGCTTCGGTCTCGTTATGCGTGCAAGTTTCAGCCGCGTATTGCTTCGGTCTCGTCGAGCGAACAAGTTCCAGTAGCGCGTTGCTTCAGTCTCGTTATTCGTGCAAGGTCCAGCCGCGTATTGCTTCGGTCTCGTGGAGCATACAAGTCCCAGGCGCGTATAGCTGCGGTCTCGTGGAGCGTTCAAGTTCCAGCCGCGTATTGCATTGTTCTCATTATGCGTACAAGTCCCAGCCGCGTATTGCTTCGGTCTCGTTATGCGTGCAAGTTCCAGCCGCGTATTGCTTCGGTCCCGTCGAGCGCACAGGTTCCAACCGCGTATTGCTTCGGTCTCGTTATGCGTACAAGTTCCAGCCGTGTAATGGTTCGGTCTCGTTATGCGTGCAAGTTCCTGCCGCGTATTGCTTCGGTATCGTTATGCGTACAAGTCCCAGCCGCGTGTTGCTTCGGTCTCGTTATGCGTACAAGTCCCAGCCGCGTGATGCTTCGGTCTCGTTATGCGTGCAAGTTCCAGCCTCGTATTGCTTCGGTATCATCGAGCGTACAAGTCCCAGCCTCGTATTGCTTCGGTCTCGTCAAGCGCACAAGTTCCAGCCTCGTAATGCTTCAGTCTCGTTATGCGTGCAAGTTCCAGCCGCGTATTGCTTCGGTCTCGACGAGCGTACAAGTTCCAGCTGCGTATTGCTTCGGTCTCGTCGAGCGTACAAGTCCCAGCCGCGTATTCCTTTTGTCTCGTTATGTGTACAAGTCCCAGCCGCGTATTGCTTCGGTCTCGTTATGCGTACAAGCCCCAGCCGCGTATTGCTTCGGTGTCGTTATGCGTACAAGTCCCAGCCGTGTGTTGCTTCGGTCACGTTATGCGTGCAAGTTCCAGCCTCGTATTGCTTCGGTATCGTCGGGCGTACAAGTCCCAGCCTCGTATTGCTTCGGTCTCGTCAAGCGTACAAGTTACAGCCGGATAATGTTTCGGTCTCGTTATGCGTGCATGTTCCAGCCCCGTATTGCTTCGGTCTCGTCGAGCGTACAAGTTCCAGCCGCGTATAGCTTCGGTCTCATCGAGCGTACAAGTCCCAGCCGCATATTGCTTTGGTCTCGTTATGCGTACAAGTCCGAGCCGCGTGTTGTTTCGGTCTCGTTATGCGTACAAGTCCCAGCCGCGTGTTGCTTCGGTCTCGTTATGCGTACAAGTCCCAACCGCGTATTGCTTCGGTCTCGTTATGCGAACAAGTTCCAGCCGCGAATTGCTTCGGTCTCGTCAAGCGTACAAGTTCCAGCCGCGTATTGCTTCGGTCTCATCGAGCGTACAAGTCCCAGCCGCGTATTGCTTTGGTTTCGTTATGCGTACAAGTCCCAGCCGTGTATTGCTTCGGTCTCGTTATGCGTACAAGTTCCAGCCGTGTAATGGTTCGGCCTCGTTATGCGGGCAAGTTCCAGCCGCGTATTGCTTCGGTCTCGTTATGCGTGCAAGTTCCAGCCGCGTATTGCTTCGACCTCGTCGAGCGTACAAATTCCAGCTGCTTATTGCTTCGTTCTCATCGAGCGTATAATTCCCAGCCGTGTATTGCTTTGGTCTCGTTATGCGGGCAAGTCCCAGCCGCGTATTGCTTCGGTCTCGTGGAGCGTACAAGTTCCAGCCGCGTATTGCTTTGTTCTCGTTATGCGTACAAGTCCGAGCCGCGTATTGCTTCGGTCTCGTTATGCGTACAAGGTCCAGGCGTGTAATGGTTCGGCCTCGTTATGCGGGCAAGTTCCTGCCGCGTATTGCTTCGGCCTCGTTATGCGTGCAAGTTCCAGCCGCGTATTGCTTCGACCTCGTCGAGCGTACAAATTCCAGCTGCTTATTGCTTCGGTCTCGTCGAGCGTATAATTCCCAGCCTTGTATTGCTTTGGTCTCGTTATGCGGGCAAGTTCCAGCCGCGTATTGCTTCGGTCTCGTCAAGCGTACAAGTTACAGCCGGATAATGCTTCGGTCTCGTTATGCGTGCAAGTTTCAGCCGCGTATTGCTTCGGTCTCGTCGAGCGAACAAGTTCCAGTAGCGCGTTGCTTCAGTCTCGTTATTCGTGCAAGGTCCAGCCGCGTATTGCTTCGGTCTCGTCGAGCTTACAAGTCCCAGCCGCGTATTGCTTCGGTCTCGTGGAGCGTATAATTCCCAGCCGTGTATTGCTTTGGTCTCGTTATGCGTACAAGGTCCAGCCGTGTAATGGTTCGGTCTCGTTATGCGTGCAAGTTCCAGCGGCGCGTTGCTTCGGTCTCGTCAAGCGTACAAGTTGCAGCCGGATAATGCTTCGGTCTCGTCGAGCGTACAAGTCCCAGCCGCGTATTGCTTCGGTCTCGTGGAGCGTACAAGTCCCAGCCGCGTATTGCTTCGGTCTCGTGGAGCGTACAAGTTCCAGCCGCGTATTGCTTTGTTCTCGTTATGCGTACAAGTCCGAGCCGCGTATTGCTTCGGTCTCGTTATGCGTACAAGGTCCAGCCGTGTAATGGTTCGGTCTCGTTATGCGTGCAAGTCCCAGCCGCGTATTGCTTCGGTCTCGTCGAGCTTACAAGTCCCAGCCGCGTATTGCTTCGGTCTCGTGGAGCGTATAATTCCCAGCCGTGTATTGCTTTGGTCTCGTTATGCGTACAAGTCCGAGCCGCGTATTGCTTCGGTCTCGTTATGCGTACAAGGTCCAGCCGTGTAATGGTTCGGTCTCGTTATGCGTGCAAGTTCCAGCCGCGTATTGCTTCGGTCTCGTCAAGCGTACAAGTTGCAGCCGGATAATGCTTCGGTCTCGTCGAGCGTACAAGTCCCAGCCGCGTATTGCTTTGGTCTCGTTATATGTACAAGCCCCAGCCGCGTAATGCTTCCGTATCGTTATGCGTACAAGTCCCAGCCGCGTATTGCTTCGGTCTCGTTATGCGTACAAGTTCCAGCCGCGTAATGCGTCGGTCTCGTTATGCGTACAAGTTCCAGCAGCGTATTGCTTCGGTATCGTTATGCGTGCAGGTCCCAGCCGCTTATTGCTTCGGTCTCGTTATGCGTACAAGTTCCAGCCGCGTAATGCTTCGGTCTCGTTATGCGTACAAGTTTCAGCGGCGCGTAGCTTCGGTCTCGTTATGCGTACAAGTCCCAGCCGTGTATTCCTTCGGTCTCGTTATGCGTACAAGTTCCAGCTGCGCGTTGCTTCGGTGTCGTTATGCATGCAAGTTCCAGCCGCGTATTGCTGCGGTCTTGTCGAGCGTACAAGTTGCAGCCGCGTATTGCTTCGGTCTCATCGAGCGTACAAGTTCCAGCCGCGTGTTGCTTCGGTCTCGTTATGCGTACAAGTTCCAGCCGCGTATTGCTTCAGTCTCGTCGAGCGTACAGGTCCCAGCGGCGTATTGCTTCGGCATCGTCGAGCATCCAAGTTCCAGCCGCGTATTTCTTCGGTCTCGTTATGCTTACAAGTTCCAGCCGCTTAATGCTTCGACCTCGTTATGCTTACAAGTTCCAGCCGCTTAATTGTTCGGTCTCGTTATGCGTGCAATTTCCAGACGTGTATTGCTTCGGTCTCTTCGAGCGTATAAAAAAGTTTTCTGAAAAAAAAATACAACCGACTTCGGAATGCACTAAAAAGGACGAAATAAATTAAATTTATATTTCGGAGACGGCGCAAAATTAAAAATTGTGTAAATGAAGGATGTTGTTAATGTGAAAATATGTAAAAGGATTAAAGAATGTTGACAATTACCAATGTAGAAAATTTTTAATTTTGCACCGTCTCCGAAATATAAATTTAATTTATTTCGTCCTTTTTAGTGCATTCCGAAGTCGGTTGTATTTTTTTTCCAAAAATTTGTTTATTTCACATTTTTTATTTCACATTTTTTAGTGGCGATTGGAGCATTCCTTGAAAAGTTCAACAAAGGGATGGGAAGAGATGGCAGCGAGTGTTGCAAAAAGGATCATCGTGGAAACATCTCCGGCCGCAAGATGTAACACTATGCTTCATCGATATCAGGCCGAATATACGTGAAATAGTAAGTCTCTTGCGATAAAAGCGAAAAAATGTAGAAATCCGAACCGGGTTTTTTTATGGGACCAACTGTTGGTCATACTCTAGAAGATGCTAAAGGTTTCGTTCCGATTGGTCCATCCATCTTGGAGTAATCGATGACCATACACAACGCGGACGAAATCGTACGCTTTTTTGCAATAAAAAGGTGGAAAGCGGTGGTGAAATGCAAAATTTTTTTTACGGGACCAACTGGGAGTCATACCCTACAAGATGCAAAAGGTTTGGTTCCGATTGGTCAATCCATCTCGGCGTAATCGGGGCACATACATGAAAAAAAAAAAAAAAAAATATGTATATACATGTCGAATTGAGTAACCTCCTTCTTTTTCGAAGTCGGTTAAACAAGTCCCAGCCGTGTATTGCTTCGGTCTCGTTATACGTACAAGTTACAGCCGCGTGTTGCTTCGCTCTCGTCGAGCGTATAAGTTCCAGCCGCGTATTGCTTCGATCTCGTTATGCGTACAAGTTGCAGCCGCGTGTTGCTTCGTTCTTGTTATGAGTACAAGTTCCAGCCGCGTATTGCTTCGGTCTCGTTATGCGTACAAGTTCCAGCCGCGTGTTGCTTCGGTCTCGCTATGCGTACAAGTTCCAGCCGCGTAATGCTTCGGTCTCGTTATGCGTACAAGTCCCAGTCGCGTATTGCTTCGGTAGCGTTATGCGTACAAGTCCCAGCCTCGTATTGCTTCGGTCTCGCTATGCATACAAGTTCCAGCCGCGTAATGCTTCGGTCTCGTTATTCGTGCAAGCCCCAGCCGCGTATTGCTTCGGTCTCGTCGAGCGTAGGAGTTCCAGCCGCGAATTGCTTCGGTCTCGTCGAGCGTACAAGTTCCAGCCGCGAAATGCTTCGGTCTCGTTATGCGTACAATTCCAGCCGCGTAATGCTTCGGTCTCGTTATGCGTAGAAGTTCCAGCCGCGTAATCCTTCGGTCTCGCTATGCGTGAAAGATCCAGGCGCGTAGTGCTTCGGTCTCGTTATGCGTGCAAGTTCCAGCCGCGTATTGCTTCGGTCTCGTGGAGCGTACAGGTTCCAGCCGCGTAATGCTTGGGTATCGTTATGCGTGCAAGTTCCAGCCGCGTATTGCTTCGGTCTCGTCGAGGGTACAAGTCCCAGCCGCGTATTGCGTCGGTATCGTTTTGCGTACAAGTCCCAGCCGTGTCTTGCTTCGATCTCGTTATGCGTGCAAGTTCCAGCCGCGTATTCCTTCGGTCTCGTCGAGCGTACAAGTTCCAGCCGCGTATTGCTTCGGTATCGTTATGCGTGCAAGTCCCAGCCGCGTATTGCTTTGGTCTCGTTATGCGTACAAGTCCCAGCCGCGTATTACTTTGGTCTCGTTATGCGTACAAGTCACAGCCGCGTATTGCTTCGGTCTCGTTATGCGTACAAGTTCCAGCCGTGTAATGGTTCGGTCTTGTTATGCGGGCAAGTTCCAGCCGCGTATTGCTTCTGTCTCGTCAAGCGCACACGTTACAGCCGGATAATGCTTCGGTCTCGTTATGCGTGCAAGTTCCAGCCGAGTATTGCCTCGGTCTCGTCGAGCGTACAAGTCCCAGCCGCGTATTGCTCTGTTCTCGTCGAGCGTGCAAGTACCAGCCGAGTATTGCTTCGGTCTCGTCGAGCGTACAAGTCCCAGCCGCGTATTACTTTGGTCTCGTTATGCGTACAAGTCGCAGCCGCGTATTGCTTCGGTCTCGTTATGCGTACAAGTTCCAGCCGTGTAATGGTTCGGTCTCGCTATGCGTACAAGTTCCAGCCCTGTAATGGTCCGGTCTTTTTATGCGGGCAACTTCCAGCCGCGTATTGCTTCGGTCTCGTTATGCGTGCAAGTTCCAGCCGCGTATTGCTTCGGTATCATCGAGCGTACAAGTTACAGCCGGATAATGCTTCGGTCTCGTTATGCGTGCATGTTCCAGCCGCATGTTGCTTCGGTCTCGTTATGCGTACAAGTTCCAGCCGCGTATTGCTTCGGTGTCGTCGAGCGTGCAAATCCCAGCAGCGTATTGCTTCGGTATCGTTATGCGTACAAGTCCCAGCCGCGTATTGCTTTGGTCTCGTTATGCGTACAAGTCCGAGCCGCGTGTTGCTTCGGTCTCGTTATGCGTACAAGTCCCAGCCGCGTGTTGCTTCGGTCTCGTTATGCGTACAAGTCCCAGCCGCATATTGCTTCGGTCTCGTTATGCGTACAAGTTACAGCAGGATGATGCTTCGGTCTCGTTATGCGTGCAAGTTCCAGCCGCGTATTGCTCTGGTCTCGTCGAGCGTGCAAGTACCAGCCGAGTATTGCTTCGGTCTCGTTATGCGTACAAGTCCCAGCCGCGTATTGCTTCGGTGACGTTATGCGTACAAGTCCCAACCGCGTATTGCTTCGGTCTCGTTATGCGTACAAGTTACAGCCGGATAATGCTTCGGTCTCGTTATGCGTGCAAGTCCCAGCCGCGTATTGCTTTGGTCTCGTTATGCGTACAAGTCCCAGCCGCGTATTACTTTGGTCTCGTTATGCGTACAAGTCCCAGCCGCGTATTGCTTCGGTCTCGTGGAGCATACAAGTCCCAGGCGCGTATAGCTGCGGTCTCGTGGAGCGTTCAAGTTCCAGCCGCGTATTGCATTGTTCTCGTTATGCGTACAAGTCCCAGCCGTGTATTGCTTCGGTCTCGTTATGCGTGCAAGTTCCAGCCGCGTATTGCTTCGGTCCCGACGAGCGTACAGGTTCCAACCGCGTATTGCTTCGGTCTCGTTATGCGTACAAGTTCCAGCCGTGTAATGGTTCGGTCTCGTTATGCGTGCAAGTTCCTGCCGCGTATTGCTTCGGTATCGTTATGCGTACAAGTTCCAGCCGCGTGTTGCTTCGGTCTCGTTATGCGTGCAAGTTCCAGCCTCGTATTGCTTCGGTATCATCGAGCGTACAAGTCCCAGCCTCGTATTGCTTCGGTCTCGTCAAGCGCACAAGTTCCAGCCTCGTAATGCTTCAGTCTCGTTATGCGTGCAAGTTCCAGCCGCGTATTGCTTCGGTCTCGTGAAGCGTACAAGTTGCAGCCGGATAATGCTTCGGTCTCGTTATGCGTGCATGTTCCAGCCGCGTATTGCTTCGGTCTCGTGAAGCGTACCAGTTCCAGCCACGTAATGCGTCGGTCTCGTTATGTGTGCAAGTTCCAGCCGTGTAATGTTTCGGTCTCGTTATGCGTCCAAGTCCCAGCCGCGTATTTCTTCGGTCTCGACGAGCGTACAAGTGCCAGCCGCGTATTGCTTCGGTCTCATCGAGCGTACAAGTCCCAGCCGCGTATTGCTTTGGTCTCGTTATGCGTACAAGTCCCAGCCGTGTATTGCTCCGGCCTCGTTATTCGTACAAGTTCCAGCCGTGTAATGGTTCGGCCTCGTTATGCGGGCAAGTTCCAGCCGCGTATTGCTTCGGTCTCGTTATGCGTGCAAGTTCCAGCCGCGTATTGCTTCGACCTCGTCGAGCGTACAAATTCCAGGTGCTTATTGCTTCCTTCTCGTCGAGCGTATAATTCCCAGCCGTGTATTGCTTTGGTCTCGTTATGCGTACAAGTCCGAGCCGCGTATTGCTTCGGTCTCGTTATGCGTACAAGTCCCAGCCGCGTATTGCTTCGGTACCGTTATGCGTACAAGTTCCAGCCGTGTATTGCTTCGGTATCGTCGAGCATACAAGTTCCAGCAGCGTATTGCTTTGTCTCGTTATGCGTACATGTCCCAGACGCGTATTGCTTCGGTCTCGTGGAGCGTACAAGTTCTAACCGCGTGTTGCTTCGGTCTCGTTACGCGTACAAGTCCCAGCCGCGTATTGCTTCGGTGTCGTTATGCGTACAAGTTCCAGCAGTGTAATGGTTCGGTCTCGTTAGGCGTACAAGTTCCAGCCGCGTAATGCTTCGGTCTCGTTATGCGGGCAAGTTCCAGCCGCGTATTGCTTCGGTCTCGTTATGCGTGCAAGTTCCAGTCGCGTATTGCTTCGGTCTCGTTATGCGTCTAAGTCCCAGCCGTGTAATGCTTCGGTCTCGCGGAGCATACAAGTCCCAGGCGCGTATTGCTTCGGTCTCGTGGAGCATACAAGTCCCAGACGCGTATTGCTGCGGTCTCGTGGGGCGTTCAAGTTCCAGCCGCGTATTGCATTGTTCTCGATATGCGTACAAGTCCCAGCCGCGTATTGCTTCGGTCTCGTTATGCGTGCAAGTTCCAGCCGCGTATTGCTTCGGTCTCGTCGAGCGTACAGGTTGCAACCGCGTATTGCTTCGGTCTCGTTATGCGTACAAGTTCCAGCCGCGTATTGCTTCGGTCTCTTTACGCGTACAAGTTCCAGCCGGGTATTGCTTCGGTGTCGTCGATCGAACAAGTTCTAGCAGCGCGTTGCTTCGGTCTCGTTATGCGTACAAGTTCCAGCCGCGTGTTGCTCAGATCTTGTTGTGCGTACATGTTCCAGCCGCGTATTGCATCGATCTCGTTATGCGTGCACGTCCCAGCCGTGTAATGCTTCGGTCCCGTGGAGCGTACAAGTTCCAGCCGCGTATTGCTTCGGTCTCGTCAAGCGTACAAGTTCCAGCCGCGTATTGCTTCGGTCTCGTTATGCGTACAAGTTCCAGCCGCGTAATGCTTCGGTCTCGTTATGTGTACAAGTTCCAGCCGCGTATTGCTTCGGTCTCCTCCAGCGTACAAGTTCCAGCCGCGTATTGCTTCGGTCTCTCTACGCGTACAAGTTCCAGCCTCGTATTGCTTCGGTCTTGTCGAGCGAACAAGTTCCAGCAACGCGTTGCTTCGGTCTCGTTAAGCGTGTAAGTCCTACCCGCGTATTGCTTCGGTCTCGTTAAGCGTACAAGTTTCAGCCGCGTAATGCTTCGGTCTCGTTATGCGTACAAGTTCCAGCCGCGTATTGCTTCGGTCTCATGTAGCATACAAGTCCCAGGCGCGTATTGCTTCGGTCTCGAGGAGCATACAAGTACCAGGCGCGTATAGCTTCGGTCTCGTTATGCGTACAAGTTCCAGCTGCGTATTGCTACGGTCTCGTTATGCGTACAAGTTCCAGCCGTGTAATGGTTCGGGCTCGTTATGCGTGCAAGTTCCAGCCGCGTATTGCTTCGGTCTCGTCGAGCGTACAAGACCCAGCCGCGTATTGCTTCGGTCTCGTTATGCATACAAGTCCTACCCGCGTATTGCTTCGGTCTCGTCAAGCGTACAAGTTTCAGCCGCGTAATGCTTCGGTCTCGTTATGCGTACAAGTTACAGCCGGATAATGCTTCGGTCTCATTATGCGTACAAGTCCCAGCCACGTATTGCTTCGGCATCGTTATGCGTACAACCCCAGCCGCGTGTTGCTTCGGTCTCGTTACGCGTACAAGTTTCAGCCGCGTATTGCTACGGTCTCGTTACGCGTACAAGTTCCAGCCGCGTATTGCTTCGTTCTCGTGGAGCATACAAGTGCCAGGCGCGTATTGTTTCGGTCTCGTTATGCGTGCAAGTTCCAACCGCGTATTGCTTTGGTCTCGTGGAGCGTTCAAGTTCCAGCCGCGTATTGCTTCGGTCTCGTTATGCATACAAGTCCTACCCGCGTATTGCTTCGGTCTCGTCAAGCGTACAAGTTTCAGCCGCGTAATGCTTCGGTCTCGTTATGCGTACAAGTTAGAGCCGGATAATGCTTCGGTCTCATTATGCGTACAAGTCCCAGCCACGTATTGCTTCGGCATCGTTATGCGTACAACCCCAGCCGCGTGTTGCTTCGGTCTCGTTACGCGTACAAGTTTCAGCCGCGTATTGCTACGGTCTCGTTACGCGTACAAGTTCCAGCCGCGTATTGCTTCGTTCTCGTGGAGCATACAAGTGCCAGGCGCGTATTGTTTCGGTCTCGTTATGCGTGCAAGTTCCAACCGCGTATTGCTTTGGTCTCGTGGAGCGTTCAAGTTCCAGCCGCGTATTGCTTCGGTCTCGTTATGCGTACAAGTCCTACCCGCGTATTGCTTCGGCCTCGTCAAGCGAACAAGTTCCAGCCGCGGAATGCTTCGGTCTCGTTATGCGTACATGTTCTAGCCGCTTATTGCTTCGGTCTCGTCAAGCGTACAAGTTCCAGCCACGTAATGCTTCGGTCTCGTTTTGCGTACAAGTCCCAGCCGCGTATTGCTTCGGTACCGTTATGCGTACAAGTCCCAGCCACGTGTTGCTTCGGTCTCGATAGGCGTACAAGCTCCAGCCGCGTGTTGCTTCGGTCTCGTTATGCGTACAATTTCCAGCCGCGTATTGCTTCGGTGTCGTCGAGCGTGCAAGTCCAAGCCGCGTATTGCTCCGGTATCGTTATGCGTACAAGTCCCAGCCGCGTGTTGCTTCGGTCTCGTTATGCGTACAAGGTCCAGCCGCGTGTTGCTTCGATTTCGTTAGGCGTACAAGTTCCAGCCCCGTAATGCTTCGGTCCCGTTATGCGGACAAGCTCTTGCCGCGTATTGCTTCGGTCTCGTCAAGCGTACAAGTCCCAGCCCCGTATTGCTTCGGTCTCGTTATGCGTACAAGTCCCAGCCACGTGTTCCTTCGGTCTCGTATTGCGTGCAAGTTCCAGCCGCGTATTGCTTCGGTATCGTCGGGCGTACAAGTCCCAGCCTCGTATTGCTTCGGTCTCGTCAAGCGTACAAGTTACAGCCGGATAATGTTTCGGTCTCGTTATGCGTGCATGTTCCAGCCCCGTATTGCTTCGGTCTCGTCGGGCGTACAAGTTCCAGCCGCGTATAGCTTCGGTCTCACCGAGCGTACAAGTCCCAGCCGCGTATTGCTTTGTTCTCGTTATGCGTACAAGTCCGAGCCGCGTGTTGCTTCGGTCTCGTTTTGCGGACAAGCCCAGCCGCGTGTTGCTTCGGTCTCGTTACGCGTACAAGTTCCAGCCGCGTATTGCTTCGGTCTCTTTACGCGTACAAGTTCCAGCCTCGTATTGCTGCGGTCTTGTCGAGCGAACAAGTTCCAGCAACGCGTTGCTTCGGTCTCGTTAAGCGTGTAAGTCCTACCCGCGTATTGCTTCGGTCTCGTTAAGCGTACAAGTTTCAGCCGCGTAATGCTTCGGTCTCATCGAGCGTACAAGTCCCAGCCGCGTATTGCTTTGTTCTCGTTATGCGTACAAGTCCGAGCCGCGTGTTGCTTCGGTCTCGTTATGCGGACAAGCCCAGCCGCGTGTTGCTTCGGTCTCGTTACGCGTACAAGTTCCAGCCGCGTATTGCTTCGGTCTCGTTACGCGTACAAGTTCCAGCCGCGTGTTGCTTCGGTCTCGTTATGCGTACAAGTTCCAGCCGCGTGTTGCTTCGGTGTCGTCGAGCGTGCAAATCCCAGCCGCGTATTGCTTCGGTATCGTCGGGCGTACAAGTCCCAGCCTCGTATTGCTTCGGTCTCGTCAAGCGTGCAAGTTTCAGCCGGATAATGCTTCGGTCTCGTTATGCGTGCAAGCCCCAGCCGCGTATGGCTTCGGTGTCGTTATGCGTACAAGTCCCAGCCGCGTGTTGCTTCGGTCTCGTTATGCGTACAAGTTCCAGCCGCGTGTTGCTTCGGTCTCGTTAGGCGTACAAGTTCCAGCCGCGTAATGCTTCGGTCTCGTTATGCGTACAAGTCCCAGCCGTGTGTTGCTTCGGTCACGTTATGCGTGCAAGTTCCAGCCGCGTGTTGCTTCGATTTCGTTTGGCGTACAAGTTCCAGCCGCGTAATGCTTCGGTCCCGTTATGCGGACAAGCTCTTGCCGCGTATTGCTTCGGTCTCGTCAAGCGTGCAAGCCCCAGCCGCGTATTGCTTCGGTGTCGTTATGCGTACAAGTCCCAGCCGCGTGTTGCTTCGGTCTCGTTATGCGTACAAGTTCCAGCCGCGTGTTGCTTCGGTCTCGTTAGGCGTACAAGTTCCAGCCGCGTAATGCTTCGGTCTCGTTATGCGTACAAGTCCCAGCCGCGTGTTGCTTCGGTCTCGTTATGCGTACATGGTCCAGCCGCGTGTTGCTTCGATTTCGTTAGGCGTACAAGTTCCAGCCGCGTAATGCTTCGGTCCCGTTATGCGGACAAGCTCTTGCCGCGTATTGCTTCGGTCTCGTCAAGCGTACAAGTCCCAGCCCCGTATTGCTTCGGTCTCGTTATGCGTACAAGTCCCAGCCACGTGTTCCTTCGGTCTCGTAATGCGTGCAAGTTCCAGCCGCGTATTGCTTCGGTATCGTCGGGCGTACAAGTCCCAGCCTCGTATTGCTTCGGTCTCGTCAAGCGTACAAGTTACAGCCGGATAATGTTTCGGTCTCGTTATGCGTGCATGTTCCAGCCCCGTATTGCTTCGGTCTCGTCGAGCGTACAAGCTTCAGCCGCGTATAGCTTCGGTCTCATCGAGCGTAAAAGTCCCAGCCGCGTATTGCTTTGTTCTCGTTATGCGCACAAGTCCGAGCCGCGTGTTGCTTCGGTCTCGTTATGCGGACAAGCCCAACCGCGTGTTGCTTCGGTCTCGTTACGCGTACAAGTTCCAGCCGCGTATTGCTTCGGTCTCGTTACGCGTACAAGTTCCAGCCGCGTGTTGCTTCGGTCTCGTTATGCGTACAAGTTCCAGCCGCGTGTTGCTTCGGTGTCGTCGAGCGTGCAAATCCCAGCCGCGTATTGCTTCGGTATCGTCGGGCGTACAAGTCCCAGCCTCGTATTGCTTCGGTCTCGTCAAGCGTGCAAGTTACAGCCGGATAATGCTTCGGTCTCGTTATGCGTGCAAGCCCCAGCCGCGTATTGCTTCAGTGTCGTTATGCGTACAAGTCCCAGCCGCGTGTTGCTTCGGTCTCGTTATGCGTTCAAGTTCCAGCCGCGTGTTGCTTCGGTCTCGTTAGGCGTACAAGTTCCAGCTGCGTAATGCTTCGGTCTCGTTATGCGTACAAGTCCCAGCCGCATATTGCTTCGGTCTCGTTATGCGTACAAGTTACAGCAGGATAATGCTTCGGTCTCGTTATGCGTGCAAGTTCCAGCCGCGTATTGCTCTGGTATCGTCGAGCGTGCAAGTACCAGCCGAGTATTGCTTCGGTCTCGTTATGCGTACAAGTTCCAGCCGTGTAATGGTTCGGTCTTGTTATGCGGGCAAGTTCCAGCCGCGTATTGCTGCGGTCTCGTCGAGCGTACAAGTTACAGCCGGATAATGCTTCGGTCTCGTTATGCGTGCAAGTTCCAGCCGCGTATTGCTTCTGTCTCGTCAAGCGCACAAGTTACAGCCGGATAATGCTTCGGTCTCGTTATGCGTGCAAGTTCCAGCCGCGTATTGCTTCGGTCTCGTCGAGCGTACAAGTCCCAGCCGCGTATTGCTTTGGTCTCGTTAGGCGTACAAGTCCCAGCCGCGTATTGCTACGGTCTCGTTACGCGTACAAGTTCCAGCCGCGTATTGCTTCGTTCTCGTGGAGCATACAAGTGCCAGGCGCGTATTGTTTCGGTCTCGTTATGCGTGCAAGTTCCAACCGCGTATTGCTTTGGTCTCGTGGAGCGTTCAAGTTCCAGCCGCGTATTGCTTCGGTCTCGTTATGCATACAAGTCCTACCCGCGTATTGCTTCGGTCTCGTCAAGCGTACAAGTTTCAGCCGCGTAATGCTTCGGTCTCGTTATGCGTACAAGTTAGAGCCGGATAATGCTTCGGTCTCATTATGCGTACAAGTCCCAGCCACGTATTGCTTCGGCATCGTTATGCGTACAACCCCAGCCGCGTGTTGCTTCGGTCTCGTTACGCGTACAAGTTTCAGCCGCGTATTGCTACGGTCTCGTTACGCGTACAAGTTCCAGCCGCGTATTGCTTCGTTCTCGTGGAGCATACAAGTGCCAGGCGCGTATTGTTTCGGTCTCGTTATGCGTGCAAGTTCCAACCGCGTATTGCTTTGGTCTCGTGGAGCGTTCAAGTTCCAGCCGCGTATTGCTTCGGTCTCGTTATGCGTACAAGTCCTACCCGCGTATTGCTTCGGCCTCGTCAAGCGAACAAGTTCCAGCCGCGGAATGCTTCGGTCTCGTTATGCGTACATGTTCTAGCCGCTTATTGCTTCGGTCTCGTCAAGCGTACAAGTTCCAGCCACGTAATGCTTCGGTCTCGTTTTGCGTACAAGTCCCAGCCGCGTATTGCTTCGGTATCGTTATGCGTACAAGTCCCAGCCACGTGTTGCTTCGGTCTCGATAGGCGTACAAGCTCCAGCCGCGTGTTGCTTCGGTCTCGTTATGCGTACAATTTCCAGCCGCGTATTGCTTCGGTGTCGTCGAGCGTGCAAGTCCCAGCCGCGTATTGCTCCGGTATCGTTATGCGTACAAGTCCCAGCCGCGTGTTGCTTCGGTCTCGTTATGCGTACAAGGTCCAGCCGCGTATTGCTTCGGTCTCTTTACGCGTACAAGTTCCAGCCTCGTATTGCTTCGGTCTTGTCGAGCGAACAAGTTCCAGCAACGCGTTGCTTCGGTCTCGTTAAGCGTGTAAGTCCTACCCGCGTATTGCTTCGGTCTCGTTAAGCGTACAAGTTTCAGCCGCGTAATGCTTCGGTCTCGTTATGCGTACAAGTTCCAGCCGCGTATTGCTTCGGTCTCGTGTAGCATACAAGTCCCAGGCGCGTATTGCTTCGGTCTCGTCGAGCGTACAAGACCCAGCCGCGTATTGCTTCGGTCTCGTTATGCATACAAGTCCTACCCGCGTATTGCTTCGGTCTCGTCAAGCGTACAAGTTTCAGCCGCGTAATGCTTCGGTCTCGTTATGCGTACAAGTTACAGCCGGATAATGCTTCGGTCTCATTATGCGTACAAGTCCCAGCCACGTATTGCTTCGGCATCGTTATGCGTACAACCCCAGCCGCGTGTTGCTTCGGTCTCGTTACGCGTACAAGTTTCAGCCGCGTATTGCTACGGTCTCGTTACGCGTACAAGTTCCAGCCGCGTATTGCTTCGTTCTCGTGGAGCATGCAAGTGCCAGGCGCGTATTGTTTCGGTCTCGTTATGCGTGCAAGTTCCAACCGCGTATTGCTTTGGTCTCGTGGAGCGTTCAAGTTCCAGACGCCTATTGCTTCGGTCTCGTTATGCGTACAAGTCCTACCCGCGTATTGCTTCGGCCTCGTCAAGCGAACAAGTTCCAGCCGCGGAATGCTTCGGTCTCGTTATGCGTACATGTTCTAGCCGCTTATTGCTTCGGTCTCGTCAAGCGTACAAGTTCCAGCCACGTAATGCTTCGGTCTCGTTTTGCGTACAAGTCCCAGCCGCGTATTGCTTCGGTATCGTTATGCGTACAAGTCCCAGCCACGTGTTGCTTCGGTCTCGATAGGCGTACAAGCTCCAGCCGCGTGTTGCTTCGGTCTCGTTATGCGTACAATTTCCAGCCGCGTATTGCTTCGGTGTCGTCGAGCGTGCAAGTCCCAGCCGCGTATTGCTCCGGTATCGTTATGCGTACAAGTCCCAGCCGCGTGTTGCTTCGGTCTCGTTATGCGTACAAGGTCCAGCCGCGTGTTGCTTCGATTTCGTTAGGCGTACAAGTTCCAGCCCCGTAATGCTTCGGTCCCGTTATGCGGACAAGCTCTTGCCGCGTATTGCTTCGGTCTCGTCAAGCGTACAAGTCCCAGCCCCGTATTGCTTCGGTCTCGTTATGCGTACAAGTCCCAGCCACGTGTTCCTTCGGTCTCGTAATGCGTGCAAGTTCCAGCCGCGTATTGCTTCGGTATCGTCGGGCGTACAAGTCCCAGCCTCGTATTGCTTCGGTCTCGTCAAGCGTACAAGTTACAGCCGGATACTGTTTCGGTCTCGTTATGCGTGCATGTTCCAGCCCCGTATTGCTTCGGTCTCGTCGAGCGTACAAGTTCCAGCCGCGTATAGCTTCGGTCTCATCGAGCGTACAAGTCCCAGCCGCGTATTGCTTTGTTCTCGTTATGCGTACAAGTCCGAGCCGCGTGTTGCTTCGGTCGCGTTATGCGGACAAGCCCAGCCGCGTGTTGCTTCGGTCTCGTTACGCGTACAAGTTCCAGCCGCGTATTGCTTCGGTCTCGTTACGCGTACAAGTTCCAGCCGCGTGTTGCTTCGGTCTCGTTATGCGTACAAGTTCCAGCCGCGTGTTGCTTCGGTGTCGTCGAGCGTGCAAATCCCAGCCGCGTATTGCTTCGGTATCGTCGGGCGTACAAGTCCCAGCCTCGTATTGCTTCGGTCTCGTCAAGCGTGCAAGTTTCAGCCGGATAATGCTTCGGTCTCGTTATGCGTGCAAGCCCCAGCCGCGTATGGCTTCGGTGTCGTTATGCGTACAAGTCCCAGCCGCGTGTTGCTTCGGTCTCGTTATGCGTACAAGTTCCAGCCGCGTGTTGCTTCGGTCTCGTTAGGCGTACAAGTTCCAGCCGCGTAATGCTTCGGTCTCGTTATGCGTACAAGTCCCAGCCGTGTGTTGCTTCGGTCACGTTATGCGTGCAAGTTCCAGCCGCGTGTTGCTTCGATTTCGTTTGGCGTACAAGTTCCAGCCGCGTAATGCTTCGGTCCCGTTATGCGGACAAGCTCTTGCCGCGTATTGCTTCGGTCTCGTCAAGCGTGCAAGCCCCAGCCGCGTATTGCTTCGGTGTCGTTATGCGTACAAGTCCCAGCCGCGTGTTGCTTCGGTCTCGTTATGCGTACAAGTTCCAGCCGCGTGTTGCTTCGGTCTCGTTAGGCGTACAAGTTCCAGCCGCGTAATGCTTCGGTCTCGTTATGCGTACAAGTCCCAGCCGCGTGTTGCTTCGGTCTCGTTATGCGTACATGGTCCAGCCGCGTGTTGCTTCGATTTCGTTAGGCGTACAAGTTCCAGCCGCGTAATGCTTCGGTCCCGTTATGCGGACAAGCTCTTGCCGCGTATTGCTTCGGTCTCGTCAAGCGTACAAGTCCCAGCCCCGTATTGCTTCGGTCTCGTTATGCGTACAAGTCCCAGCCACGTGTTCCTTCGGTCTCGTAATGCGTGCAAGTTCCAGCCGCGTATTGCTTCGGTATCGTCGGGCGTACAAGTCCCAGCCTCGTATTGCTTCGGTCTCGTCAAGCGTACAAGTTACAGCCGGATAATGTTTCGGTCTCGTTATGCGTGCATGTTCCAGCCCCGTATTGCTTCGGTCTCGTCGAGCGTACAAGCTTCAGCCGCGTATAGCTTCGGTCTCATCGAGCGTACAAGTCCCAGCCGCGTATTGCTTTGTTCTCGTTATGCGCACAAGTCCGAGCCGCGTGTTGCTTCGGTCTCGTTATGCGGACAAGCCCAACCGCGTGTTGCTTCGGTCTCGTTACGCGTACAAGTTCCAGCCGCGTATTGCTTCGGTCTCGTTACGCGTACAAGTTCCAGCCGCGTGTTGCTTCGGTCTCGTTATGCGTACAAGTTCCAGCCGCGTGTTGCTTCGGTGTCGTCGAGCGTGCAAATCCCAGCCGCGTATTGCTTCGGTATCGTCGGGCGTACAAGTCCCAGCCTCGTATTGCTTCGGTCTCGTCAAGCGTGCAAGTTTCAGCCGGATAATGCTTCGGTCTCGTTATGCGTGCAAGCCCCAGCCGCGTATGGCTTCGGTGTCGTTATGCGTACAAGTCCCAGCCGCGTGTTGCTTCGGTCTCGTTATGCGTACAAGTTCCAGCCGCGTGTTGCTTCGGTCTCGTTAGGCGTACAAGTTCCAGCCGCGTAATGCTTCGGTCTCGTTATGCGTACAAGTCCCAGCCGTGTGTTGCTTCGGTCACGTTGTGCGTGCAAGTTCCAGCCGCGTGTTGCTTCGATTTCGTTAGGCGTACAAGTTCCAGCCGCGTAATGCTTCGGTCCCGTTATGCGGACAAGCTCTTGCCGCGTATTGCTTCGGTCTCGTCAAGCGTGCAAGCCCCAGCCGCGTATTGCTTCGGTGTCGTTATGCGTACAAGTCCCAGCCGCGTGTTGCTTCGGTCTCGTTATGCGTACAAGTTCCAGCCGCGTGTTGCTTCGGTCTCGTTAGGCGTACAAGTTCCAGCCGCGTAATGCTTCGGTCTCGTTATGCGTACAAGTCCCAGCCGCGTGTTGCTTCGGTCTCGTTATGCGTACATGGTCCAGCCGCGTGTTGCTTCGATTTCGTTAGGCGTACAAGTTCCAGCCGCGTAATGCTTCGGTCCCGTTATGCGGACAAGCTCTTGCCGCGTATTGCTTCGGTCTCGTCAAGCGTACAAGTCCCAGCCCCGTATTGCTTCGGTCTCGTTATGCGTACAAGTCCCAGCCACGTGTTCCTTCGGTCTCGTAATGCGTGCAAGTTCCAGCCGCGTATTGCTTCGGTATCGTCGGGCGTACAAGTCCCAGCCTCGTATTGCTTCGGTCTCGTCAAGCGTACAAGTTACAGCCGGATAATGTTTCGGTCTCGTTATGCGTGCATGTTCCAGCCCCGCATTGCTTCGGTCTCGTCGAGCGTACAAGCTTCAGCCGCGTATAGCTTCGGTCTCATCGAGCGTAAAAGTCCCAGCCGCGTATTGCTTTGTTCTCGTTATGCGCACAAGTCCGAGCCGCGTGTTGCTTCGGTCTCGTTATGCGGACAAGCCCAACCGCGTGTTGCTTCGGTCTCGTTACGCGTACAAGTTCCAGCCGCGTATTGCTTCGGTCTCGTTACGCGTACAAGTTCCAGCCGCGTGTTGCTTCGGTCTCGTTATGCGTACAAGTTCCAGCCGCGTGTTGCTTCGGTGTCGTCGAGCGTGCAAATCCCAGCCGCGTATTGCTTCGGTATCGTCGGGCGTACAAGTCCCAGCCTCGTATTGCTTCGGTCTCGTCAAGCGTGCAAGTTACAGCCGGATAATGCTTCGGTCTCGTTATGCGTGCAAGCCCCAGCCGCGTATTGCTTCAGTGTCGTTATGCGTACAAGTCCCAGCCGCGTGTTGCTTCGGTCTCGTTATGCGTTCAAGTTCCAGCCGCGTGTTGCTTCGGTCTCGTTAGGCGTACAAGTTCCAGCCGCGTAATGCTTCGGTCTCGTTATGCGTACAAGTCCCAGCCGCATATTGCTTCGGTCTCGTTATGCGTACAAGTTACAGCAGGATAATGCTTCGGTCTCGTTATGCGTGCAAGTTCCAGCCGCGTATTGCTCTGGTATCGTCGAGCGTGCAAGTACCAGCCGAGTATTGCTTCGGTCTCGTTATGCGTACAAGTTCCAGCCGTGTAATGGTTCGGTCTTGTTATGCGGGCAAGTTCCAGCCGCGTATTGCTGCGGTCTCGTCGAGCGTACAAGTTACAGCCGGATAATGCTTCGGTCTCGTTATGCGTGCAAGTTCCAGCCGCGTATTGCTTCTGTCTCGTCAAGCGCACAAGTTACAGCCGGATAATGCTTCGGTCTCGTTATGCGTGCAAGTTCCAGCCGCGTATTGCTTCGGTCTCGTCGAGCGTACAAGTCCCAGCCGCGTATTGCTTTGGTCTCGTTAGGCGTACAAGTCCCAGCCGCGTATTGCTTCGGTGTCGTTATGCGTACAAGTTCCAGCCGTGTAATGCTTCGATCTCGTTAGGCGTACAAGTTCCAGCCGCGTGTTGCTTCGGTCTCGTTATGCGTACAAGTTCCAGCCGCGTATTGCTTCGGTGTCGTCGAGCGTGCAAATCCCAGCCGCGTATTGCTTCGGTATCGTTAGGCGTACACGTTCCAGCCGCGTAATGCTTCGGTCTCGTTATGCGTACGAGTTCCAGCCGCGTATTGCTTCGGTCGCTTGGAGCATACAAGACCCAGACGCGTATTGCTTCGGTCTCGTTACGCGTACAAGTTCCAGCCGCGTATTGCTTCGGTCTCGCCGAGCGAACAAGTTCCTGCAGCGTATTGCTTCGGTCTCGTTATGCGTACAAGTTCCAGCCGCGTGTTGCTTCGGTCTCGTTAGGCGTACAAGTCCCAGCCGCGTATTGCTTCGGTGTCGTTATGCGTACAAGTCCCAACCGCGTATTGCTTCGGTCTCGTTATGCGTACAAGTTACAGCCGGATAGTGCTTCGGTCTCGTTATGCGTGCAAGTTCCAGCCGAGTATTGCCTCGGTCTCGTCGAGCGAACAAGTCCCAGCCGCGTATTGCTCTGTTCTCGTCGAGCGTGCAAGTACCAGCCGAGTATTGCTTCGGTCTCGTCGAGCGTACAAGTCCCAGCCGCGTATTACTTTGATCTCGTTATGCGTACAAGTCGCAGCCGCGTATTGCTTCGGTCTCGCTATGCGTACAAGTTCCAGCCCTGTAATGGTCCGGTCTTTTTATGCGGGCAAGTTCCAGCCGCGTGTTGCTTCGGTCTCGTTATGCGTACAAGTCCCAGCCGCGTGTTGCTTCGGTCTCGTTATGCGTACAAGTCCCAGCCGCATATTGCTTCGGTCTCGTTATGCGTACAAGTTACAGCAGGATAATGCTTCGGTCTCGTTATGCGTGCAAGTTCCAGCCGCGTATTGCTTCGGTCTCGTCGAGCGTACAAGTCCCAGCCGCGTATTGCTCTGTTCTCGTCGAGCGTGCAAGTACCAGCCGAGTATTGCTTCGGTCTCGTCGAGCGTACAAGTCCCAGCCGCGTATTACTTTGGTCTCGTTATGCGTACAAGTCCCAACCGCGTACTGCTTCGGTCTCGTTATGCGTACAAGTTACAGCCGGATAATGCTTCGGTCTCGTTATGCGTGCAAGTCCCAGCCGCGTATTGCTTTGGTCTCGTGGAGCATACAAGTCCCAGGCGCGTATAGCTGCGGTCTCGTGGAGCGTTCAAGTTCCAGCCGCGTATTGCACTGTTCTCGTTATGCGTACAAGTCCCAGCCGTGTATTGCTTCGGTCTCGTTATGCGTGCAAGTTCCAGCCGCGTATTGCTTCGGTCCCGTCGAGCGTACAGGTTCCAACCGCGTATTGCTTCGGTCTCGTTATGCGTACAAGTTCCAGCCGTGTAATGGTTCGGTCTCGTTATGCGTGCAAGTTCCTGCCGCGTATTGCTTCGGTATCGTTATGCGTACAAGTCCCAGCCGCGTGTTGCTTCGGTCTCGTTATGCGTACAAGTCCCAGCCGCGTGTTGCTTCGGTCTCGTTATGCGTGCAAGTTCCAGGCTCGTATTGCTTCGGTATCATCGAGCGTACAAGTCCCAGCCTCGTATTGCTTCGGTCTCGTCAAGCGCACAAGTTCCAGCCTCGTAATGCTTCAGTCTCGTTATGCGTGCAAGTTCCAGCCGCGTATTGCTTCGGTCTCGACGAGCGTACAAGTTCCAGCTGCGTATTGCTTCGGTCTCGCCGAGCGTACAAGTCCCAGCCGCGTATTCCTTTTGTCTCGTTATGTGTACAAGTCCCAGCCGCGTATTGCTTCGGTCTCGTTATGCGTACAAGCCCCAGCCGCGTATTGCTTCGGTGTCGTTATGCGTACAAGTCCCAGCCGCGTATTGCTTCGGTGTCGTTATGCGTACAAGTTCCAGCAGGATAATGCGTCGGTCTCGTTATGCGTGCAAGTTCCAGCCGTGTAATGGTTCGGTCTTGTTATGCGGGCAAGTTCCAGCCGCGTATTGCTGCGGTCTCGTCGAGCGTACAAGTTACAGCCGGATAATGCTTCGGTCTCGTTATGCGTGCAAGTTCCAGCCGCGTATTGCTTCTGTCTCGTCAATTGCACAAGTTACAGCCGGATAATGCTTCGGTCTCGTTATGCGTGCAAGTTCCAGGCGCGTATTACTTCGGTCTCGTCGAGCGTACAAGTCCCAGCCGCGTATTGCTTTGGTCTCGTTAGGCGTACAAGTCCCAGCCGCGTATTGCTTCGGTGTCGTTATGCGTACAAGTTCCAGCCGTGTAATGCTTCGGTCTCGTTAGGCGTACAAGTTCCAGCCACGTAATGCTTCGGTCTCGTTTTGCGTACAAGTCCCAGCCGCGTATTGCTTCGGTATCGTTATGCGTACAAGTCCCAGCCACGTGTTGCTTCGGTCTCGATATGCGTACAAGCTCCAGCCGCGTGTTGCTTCGGTCTCGTTATGCGTACAATTTCCAGCCGCGTATTGTTTCGGTGTCGTCGAGCGTGCAAGTCCCAGCCGCGTATTGCTCCGGTATCGTTATGCGTACAAGTCCCAGCCGCGTGTTGCTTCGGTCTCGTTATGCGTACAAGGTCCAGCCGCGTGTTGCTTCGATTTCGTTAGGCGTACAAGTTCCAGCCGCGTATTGCTTCGGTCCCGTTATGCGGACAAGCTCTTGCCGCGTATTGCTTCGGTCTCGTCAAGCGTACAAGTCCCAGCCCCGTATTGCTTCGGTCTCGTTATGCGTACAAGTCCCAGCCACGTGTTCCTTCGGTCTCGTAATGCGTGCAAGTTCCAGCCGCGTATTGCTTCGGTATCGTCGGGCGTACAAGTCCCAGCCTCGTATTGCTTCGGTCTCGTCAAGCGTACAAGTTACAGCCGGATAATGTTTCGGTCTCGTTATGCGTGCATGTTCCAGCCCCGTATTGCTTCGGTCTCGTCGAGCGTACAAGCTTCAGCCGCGTATAGCTTCGGTCTCATCGAGCGTACAAGTCCCAGCCGCGTATTGCTTTGTTCTCGTTATGCGCACAAGTCCGAGCCGCGTGTTGCTTCGGTCTCGTTATGCGGACAAGCCCAACCGCGTGTTGCTTCGGTCTCGTTACGCGTACAAGTTCCAGCCGCGTATTGCTTCGGTCTCGTTACGCGTACAAGTTCCAGCCGCGTGTTGCTTCGGTCTCGTTATGCGTACAAGTTCCAGCCGCGTGTTGCTTCGGTGTCGTCGAGCGTGCAAATCCCAGCCGCGTATTGCTTCGGTATCGTCGGGCGTACAAGTCCCAGCCTCGTATTGCTTCGGTCTCGTCAAGCGTGCAAGTTTCAGCCGGATAATGCTTCGGTCTCGTTATGCGTGCAAGCCCCAGCCGCGTATGGCTTCGGTGTCGTTATGCGTACAAGTCCCAGCCGCGTGTTGCTTCGGTCTCGTTATGCGTACAAGTTCCAGCCGCGTGTTGCTTCGGTCTCGTTAGGCGTACAAGTTCCAGCCGCGTAATGCTTCGGTCTCGTTATGCGTACAAGTCCCAGCCGTGTGTTGCTTCGGTCACGTTGTGCGTGCAAGTTCCAGCCGCGTGTTGCTTCGATTTCGTTAGGCGTACAAGTTCCAGCCGCGTAATGCTTCGGTCCCGTTATGCGGACAAGCTCTTGCCGCGTATTGCTTCGGTCTCGTCAAGCGTGCAAGCCCCAGCCGCGTATTGCTTCGGTGTCGTTATGCGTACAAGTCCCAGCCGCGTGTTGCTTCGGTCTCGTTATGCGTACAAGTTCCAGCCGCGTGTTGCTTCGGTCTCGTTAGGCGTACAAGTTCCAGCCGCGTAATGCTTCGGTCTCGTTATGCGTACAAGTCCCAGCCGCGTGTTGCTTCGGTCTCGTTATGCGTACATGGTCCAGCCGCGTGTTGCTTCGATTTCGTTAGGCGTACAAGTTCCAGCCGCGTAATGCTTCGGTCCCGTTATGCGGACAAGCTCTTGCCGCGTATTGCTTCGGTCTCGTCAAGCGTACAAGTCCCAGCCCCGTATTGCTTCGGTCTCGTTATGCGTACAAGTCCCAGCCACGTGTTCCTTCGGTCTCGTAATGCGTGCAAGTTCCAGCCGCGTATTGCTTCGGTATCGTCGGGCGTACAAGTCCCAGCCTCGTATTGCTTCGGTCTCGTCAAGCGTACAAGTTACAGCCGGATAATGTTTCGGTCTCGTTATGCGTGCATGTTCCAGCCCCGCATTGCTTCGGTCTCGTCGAGCGTACAAGCTTCAGCCGCGTATAGCTTCGGTCTCATCGAGCGTAAAAGTCCCAGCCGCGTATTGCTTTGTTCTCGTTATGCGCACAAGTCCGAGCCGCGTGTTGCTTCGGTCTCGTTATGCGGACAAGCCCAACCGCGTGTTGCTTCGGTCTCGTTACGCGTACAAGTTCCAGCCGCGTATTGCTTCGGTCTCGTTACGCGTACAAGTTCCAGCCGCGTGTTGCTTCGGTCTCGTTATGCGTACAAGTTCCAGCCGCGTGTTGCTTCGGTGTCGTCGAGCGTGCAAATCCCAGCCGCGTATTGCTTCGGTATCGTCGGGCGTACAAGTCCCAGCCTCGTATTGCTTCGGTCTCGTCAAGCGTGCAAGTTACAGCCGGATAATGCTTCGGTCTCGTTATGCGTGCAAGCCCCAGCCGCGTATTGCTTCAGTGTCGTTATGCGTACAAGTCCCAGCCGCGTGTTGCTTCGGTCTCGTTATGCGTTCAAGTTCCAGCCGCGTGTTGCTTCGGTCTCGTTAGGCGTACAAGTTCCAGCCGCGTAATGCTTCGGTCTCGTTATGCGTACAAGTCCCAGCCGCATATTGCTTCGGTCTCGTTATGCGTACAAGTTACAGCAGGATAATGCTTCGGTCTCGTTATGCGTGCAAGTTCCAGCCGCGTATTGCTCTGGTATCGTCGAGCGTGCAAGTACCAGCCGAGTATTGCTTCGGTCTCGTTATGCGTACAAGTTCCAGCCGTGTAATGGTTCGGTCTTGTTATGCGGGCAAGTTCCAGCCGCGTATTGCTGCGGTCTCGTCGAGCGTACAAGTTACAGCCGGATAATGCTTCGGTCTCGTTATGCGTGCAAGTTCCAGCCGCGTATTGCTTCTGTCTCGTCAAGCGCACAAGTTACAGCCGGATAATGCTTCGGTCTCGTTATGCGTGCAAGTTCCAGCCGCGTATTGCTTCGGTCTCGTCGAGCGTACAAGTCCCAGCCGCGTATTGCTTTGGTCTCGTTAGGCGTACAAGTCCCAGCCGCGTATTGCTTCGGTGTCGTTATGCGTACAAGTTCCAGCCGTGTAATGCTTCGATCTCGTTAGGCGTACAAGTTCCAGCCGCGTGTTGCTTCGGTCTCGTTATGCGTACAAGTTCCAGCCGCGTATTGCTTCGGTGTCGTCGAGCGTGCAAATCCCAGCCGCGTATTGCTTCGGTATCGTTAGGCGTACACGTTCCAGCCGCGTAATGCTTCGGTCTCGTTATGCGTACGAGTTCCAGCCGCGTATTGCTTCGGTCGCTTGGAGCATACAAGACCCAGACGCGTATTGCTTCGGTCTCGTTACGCGTACAAGTTCCAGCCGCGTATTGCTTCGGTCTCGCCGAGCGAACAAGTTCCTGCAGCGTATTGCTTCGGTCTCGTTATGCGTACAAGTTCCAGCCGCGTGTTGCTTCGGTCTCGTTAGGCGTACAAGTCCCAGCCGCGTATTGCTTCGGTGTCGTTATGCGTACAAGTCCCAACCGCGTATTGCTTCGGTCTCGTTATGCGTACAAGTTACAGCCGGATAGTGCTTCGGTCTCGTTATGCGTGCAAGTTCCAGCCGAGTATTGCCTCGGTCTCGTCGAGCGAACAAGTCCCAGCCGCGTATTGCTCTGTTCTCGTCGAGCGTGCAAGTACCAGCCGAGTATTGCTTCGGTCTCGTCGAGCGTACAAGTCCCAGCCGCGTATTACTTTGATCTCGTTATGCGTACAAGTCGCAGCCGCGTATTGCTTCGGTCTCGCTATGCGTACAAGTTCCAGCCCTGTAATGGTCCGGTCTTTTTATGCGGGCAAGTTCCAGCCGCGTGTTGCTTCGGTCTCGTTATGCGTACAAGTCCCAGCCGCGTGTTGCTTCGGTCTCGTTATGCGTACAAGTCCCAGCCGCATATTGCTTCGGTCTCGTTATGCGTACAAGTTACAGCAGGATAATGCTTCGGTCTCGTTATGCGTGCAAGTTCCAGCCGCGTATTGCTTCGGTCTCGTCGAGCGTACAAGTCCCAGCCGCGTATTGCTCTGTTCTCGTCGAGCGTGCAAGTACCAGCCGAGTATTGCTTCGGTCTCGTCGAGCGTACAAGTCCCAGCCGCGTATTACTTTGGTCTCGTTATGCGTACAAGTCCCAACCGCGTACTGCTTCGGTCTCGTTATGCGTACAAGTTACAGCCGGATAATGCTTCGGTCTCGTTATGCGTGCAAGTCCCAGCCGCGTATTGCTTTGGTCTCGTGGAGCATACAAGTCCCAGGCGCGTATAGCTGCGGTCTCGTGGAGCGTTCAAGTTCCAGCCGCGTATTGCACTGTTCTCGTTATGCGTACAAGTCCCAGCCGTGTATTGCTTCGGTCTCGTTATGCGTGCAAGTTCCAGCCGCGTATTGCTTCGGTCCCGTCGAGCGTACAGGTTCCAACCGCGTATTGCTTCGGTCTCGTTATGCGTACAAGTTCCAGCCGTGTAATGGTTCGGTCTCGTTATGCGTGCAAGTTCCTGCCGCGTATTGCTTCGGTATCGTTATGCGTACAAGTCCCAGCCGCGTGTTGCTTCGGTCTCGTTATGCGTACAAGTCCCAGCCGCGTGTTGCTTCGGTCTCGTTATGCGTGCAAGTTCCAGGCTCGTATTGCTTCGGTATCATCGAGCGTACAAGTCCCAGCCTCGTATTGCTTCGGTCTCGTCAAGCGCACAAGTTCCAGCCTCGTAATGCTTCAGTCTCGTTATGCGTGCAAGTTCCAGCCGCGTATTGCTTCGGTCTCGACGAGCGTACAAGTTCCAGCTGCGTATTGCTTCGGTCTCGCCGAGCGTACAAGTCCCAGCCGCGTATTCCTTTTGTCTCGTTATGTGTACAAGTCCCAGCCGCGTATTGCTTCGGTCTCGTTATGCGTACAAGCCCCAGCCGCGTATTGCTTCGGTGTCGTTATGCGTACAAGTCCCAGCCGCGTATTGCTTCGGTGTCGTTATGCGTACAAGTTCCAGCAGGATAATGCGTCGGTCTCGTTATGCGTGCAAGTTCCAGCCGTGTAATGGTTCGGTCTTGTTATGCGGGCAAGTTCCAGCCGCGTATTGCTGCGGTCTCGTCGAGCGTACAAGTTACAGCCGGATAATGCTTCGGTCTCGTTATGCGTGCAAGTTCCAGCCGCGTATTGCTTCTGTCTCGTCAATTGCACAAGTTACAGCCGGATAATGCTTCGGTCTCGTTATGCGTGCAAGTTCCAGGCGCGTATTACTTCGGTCTCGTCGAGCGTACAAGTCCCAGCCGCGTATTGCTTTGGTCTCGTTAGGCGTACAAGTCCCAGCCGCGTATTGCTTCGGTGTCGTTATGCGTACAAGTTCCAGCCGTGTAATGCTTCGGTCTCGTTAGGCGTACAAGTTCCAGCCACGTAATGCTTCGGTCTCGTTTTGCGTACAAGTCCCAGCCGCGTATTGCTTCGGTATCGTTATGCGTACAAGTCCCAGCCACGTGTTGCTTCGGTCTCGATATGCGTACAAGTTACAGCCGGATAATGCTTCGGTCTCGTTATGCGTGCAAGTCCCAGCCGCGTATTGCTTTGGTCTCGTGGAGCATACAAGTCCCAGGCGCGTATAGCTGCGGTCTCGTGGAGCGTTCAAGTTCCAGCCGCGTATTGCACTGTTCTCGTTATGCGTACAAGTCCCAGCCGTGTATTGCTTCGGTCTCGTTATGCGTGCAAGTTCCAGCCGCGTATTGCTTCGGTCCCGTCGAGCGTACAGGTTCCAACCGCGTATTGCTTCGGTCTCGTTATGCGTACAAGTTCCAGCCGTGTAATGGTTCGGTCTCGTTATGCGTGCAAGTTCCTGCCGCGTATTGCTTCGGTATCGTTATGCGTACAAGTCCCAGCCGCGTGTTGCTTCGGTCTCGTTATGCGTACAAGTCCCAGCCGCGTGTTGCTTCGGTCTCGTTATGCGTGCAAGTTCCAGGCTCGTATTGCTTCGGTATCATCGAGCGTACAAGTCCCAGCCTCGTATTGCTTCGGTCTCGTCAAGCGCACAAGTTCCAGCCTCGTAATGCTTCAGTCTCGTTATGCGTGCAAGTTCCAGCCGCGTATTGCTTCGGTCTCGACGAGCGTACAAGTTCCAGCTGCGTATTGCTTCGGTCTCGCCGAGCGTACAAGTCCCAGCCGCGTATTCCTTTTGTCTCGTTATGTGTACAAGTCCCAGCCGCGTATTGCTTCGGTCTCGTTATGCGTACAAGCCCCAGCCGCGTATTGCTTCGGTGTCGTTATGCGTACAAGTCCCAGCCGCGTATTGCTTCGGTGTCGTTATGCGTACAAGTTCCAGCAGGATAATGCGTCGGTCTCGTTATGCGTGCAAGTTCCAGCCGTGTAATGGTTCGGTCTTGTTATGCGGGCAAGTTCCAGCCGCGTATTGCTGCGGTCTCGTCGAGCGTACAAGTTACAGCCGGATAATGCTTCGGTCTCGTTATGCGTGCAAGTTCCAGCCGCGTATTGCTTCTGTCTCGTCAATTGCACAAGTTACAGCCGGATAATGCTTCGGTCTCGTTATGCGTGCAAGTTCCAGGCGCGTATTACTTCGGTCTCGTCGAGCGTACAAGTCCCAGCCGCGTATTGCTTTGGTCTCGTTAGGCGTACAAGTCCCAGCCGCGTATTGCTTCGGTGTCGTTATGCGTACAAGTTCCAGCCGTGTAATGCTTCGGTCTCGTTAGGCGTACAAGTTCCAGCCACGTAATGCTTCGGTCTCGTTTTGCGTACAAGTCCCAGCCGCGTATTGCTTCGGTATCGTTATGCGTACAAGTCCCAGCCACGTGTTGCTTCGGTCTCGATATGCGTACAAGCTCCAGCCGCGTGTTGCTTCGGTCTCGTTATGCGTACAATTTCCAGCCGCGTATTGTTTCGGTGTCGTCGAGCGTGCAAGTCCCAGCCGCGTATTGCTCCGGTATCGTTATGCGTACAAGTCCCAGCCGCGTGTTGCTTCGGTCTCGTTATGCGTACAAGGTCCAGCCGCGTGTTGCTTCGATTTCGTTAGGCGTACAAGTTCCAGCCGCGTATTGCTTCGGTCCCGTTATGCGGACAAGCTCTTGCCGCGTATTGCTTCGGTCTCGTCAAGCGTACAAGTCCCAGCCCCGTATTGCTTCGGTCTCGTTATGCGTACAAGTCCCAGCCACGTGTTCCTTCGGTCTCGTAATGCGTGCAAGTTCCAGCCGCGTATTGCTTCGGTATCGTCGGGCGTACAAGTCCCAGCCTCGTATTGCTTCGGTCTCGTCAAGCGTACAAGTTACAGCCGGATAATGTTTCGGTCTCGTTATGCGTGCATGTTCCAGCCCCGTATTGCTTCGGTCTCGTCGAGCGTACAAGCTCCAGCCGCGTATAGCTTCGGTCTCATCGAGCGTACAAGTCCCAGCCGCGTATTGCTTTGTTCTCGTTATGCGTACAAGTCCGAGCCGCGTGTTGCTTCGGTCTCGTTATGCGGACAAGCCCAGCCGCGTGTTGCTTCGGTCTCGTTACGCGTACAAGTTCCAGCCGCGTATTGCTTCGGTCTCGTTACGCGTACAAGTTCCAGCCGCGTGTTGCTTCGGTCTCGTTATGCGTACAAGTTCCAGCCGCGTGTTGCTTCGGTGTCGTCGAGCGTGCAAATCCCAGCCGCGTATTGCTTCGGTATCGTCGGGCGTACAAGTCCGAGCCTCGTATTGCTTCGGTCTCGTCAAGCGTGCAAGTTACAGCCGGATAATGCTTCGGTCTCGTTATGCGTGCAAGCCCCAGCCGCGTATTGCTTCGGTGTCGTTATGCGTACAAGTCCCAGCCGCGTGTTGCTTCGGTCTCGTTATGCGTACAAGTTCCAGCCGCGTGTTGCTTCGGTCTCGTTAGGCGTACAAGTTCCAGCCGCGTAATGCTTCGGTCTCGTTATGCGTACAAGTCCCAGCCGCATATTGCTTCGGTCTCGTTATGCGTACAAGTTACAGCAGGATAATGCTTCGGTCTCGTTATGCGTGCAAGTTCCAGCCGCGTATTGCTCTGGTCTCGTCGAACGTGCAAGTACCAGCCGAGTATTGCTTCGGTCTCGTTATGCGTACAAGTTCCAGCCGTGTAATGGTTCGGTCTTGTTATGCGGGCAAGTTCCAGCCGCGTATTGCTGCGGTCTCGTCGAGCGTACAAGTTACAGCCGGATAATGCTTCGGTCTCGTTATGCGTGCAAGTTCCAGCCGCGTATTGCTTCTGTCTCGTCAAGCGCACAAGTTACAGCCGGATAATGCTTCGGTCTCGTTATGCGTGCAAGTTCCAGCCGCGTATTGCTTCGGTCTCGTCGAGCGTACAAGTCCCAGCCGCGTATTGCTTTGTTCTCGTTAGGCGTACAAGTCCCAGCCGCGTATTGCTTCGGTGTCGTTATGCGTACAAGTTCCAGCCGTGTAATGCTTCGGTATCGTCGGGCGTACAAGTCCGAGCCTCGTATTGCTTCGGTCTCGTCAAGCGTGCAAGTTACAGCCGGATAATGCTTCGGTCTCGTTATGCGTGCAAGCCCCAGCCGCGTATTGCTTCGGTGTCGTTATGCGTACAAGTCCCAGCCGCGTGTTGCTTCGGTCTCGTTATGCGTACAAGTTCCAGCCGCGTGTTGCTTCGGTCTCGTTAGGCGTACAAGTTCCAGCCGCGTAATGCTTCGGTCTCGTTATGCGTACAAGTCCCAGCCGCATATTGCTTCGGTCTCGTTATGCGTACAAGTTACAGCAGGATAATGCTTCGGTCTCGTTATGCGTGCAAGTTCCAGCCGCGTATTGCTCTGGTCTCGTCGAACGTGCAAGTACCAGCCGAGTATTGCTTCGGTCTCATTATGCGTACAAGTTCCAGCCGTGTAATGGTTCGGTCTTGTTATGCGGGCAAGTTCCAGCCGCGTATTGCTGCGGTCTCGTCGAGCGTACAAGTTACAGCCGGATAATGCTTCGGTCTCGTTATGCGTGCAAGTTCCAGCCGCGTATTGCTTCTGTCTCGTCAAGCGCACAAGTTACAGCCGGATAATGCTTCGGTCTCGTTATGCGTGCAAGTTCCAGCCGCGTATTGCTTCGGTCTCGTCGAGCGTACAAGTCCCAGCCGCGTATTGCTTTGGTCTCGTTAGGCGTACAAGTCCCAGCCGCGTATTGCTTCGGTGTCGTTATGCGTACAAGTTCCAGCCGTGTAATGCTTCGATCTCGTTAGGCGTACAAGTTCCAGCCGCGTAATGCTTCGGTCTCGTTATGCGTACAAGTTCCAGCCGCGTATTGCTTCGGTCGCTTGGAGCATACAAGTCCCAGACGCGTATTGCTTCTGTCTCGTTACGCGTACAAGTTCCAGCCGCGTGTTGCTTCGGTCTCGTCATGCGTACAAGTTCCAGCCGCGTATTGCTTCGGTATCGTTATGCGGACATGTTCCAGCCGCGTGTTGCTTCGGTCTCGTTATGCGTCCAAGTTCCAGCCGCGTATTGCTTCGGTGTCGTCGAGCGTGCAAATCCCAGCCGCGTATTGCTTCGGTATCGTTAGGCGTACACGTTCCAGCCGCGTAATGCTTCGGTCTCGTTATGCGTACGAGTTCCAGCCGCGTATTGCTTCGGTCGCTTGGAGCATACAAGACCCAGACGCGTATTGCTTCGGTCTCGTTACGCGTACAAGTTCCAGCCGCGTATTGCTTCGGTCTCGCCGAGCGAACAAGTTCCTGCAGCGTATTGCTTCGGTCTCGTTATGCGTACAAGTTCCAGCCGCGTGTTGCTTCGGTCTCGTTAGGCGTACAAGTCCCAGCCGCGTATTGCTTCGGTGTCGTTATGCGTACAAGTCCCAACCGCGTATTGCTTCGGTCTCGTTATGCGTACAAGTTACAGCCGGATAATGCTTCGGTCTCGTTATGCGTGCAAGTTCCAGCCGAGTATTGCCTCGGTCTCGTCGAGCGAACAAGTCCCAGCCGCGTATTGCTCTGTTCTCGTCGAGCGTGCAAGTACCAGCCGAGTATTGCTTCGGTCTCGTCGAGCGTACAAGTCCCAGCCGCGTATTACTTTGGTCTCGTTATGCGTACAAGTCGCAGCCGCGTATTGCTTCGGTCTCGCTATGCGTACAAGTTCCAGCCCTGTAATGGTCCGGTCTTTTTATGCGGGCAAGTTCCAGCCGCGTGTTGCTTCGGTCTCGTTATGCGTACAAGTCCCAGCCGCATATTGCTTCGGTCTCGTTATGCGTACAAGTTACAGCAGGATAATGCTTCGGTCTCGTTATGCGTGCAAGTTCCAGCCGCGTATTGCTTCGGTCTCGTCGAGCGTACAAGTCCCAGCCGCGTATTGCTTTGGTCTCGTTAGGCGTACAAGTCCCAGCCGCGTATTGCTTCGGTGTCGTTATGCGTACAAGTTCCAGCCGTGTAATGCTTCGGTCTCGTTAGGCGTGCAAGTTCCAGCCGAGTATTGCCTCGGTCTCGTCGAGCGTACAAGTCCCAGCCGCGTATTGCTCTGTTCTCGTCGAGCGTGCAAGTACCAGCCGAGTATTGCTTCGGTCTCGTCGAGCGTACAAGTCCCAGCCGCGTATTACTTTGGTCTCGTTATGCGTACAAGTCCCAACCGCGTATTGCTTCGGTCTCGTTATGCGTACAAGTTACAGCCGGATAATGCTTCGGTCTCGTTATGCGTGCAAGTCCCAGCCGCGTATTGCTTTGGTCTCGTGGAGCATACAAGTCCCAGGCGCGTATAGCTGCGGTCTCGTGGAGCGTTCAAGATCCAGCCGCGTATTGCACTGTTCTCGTTATGCGTACAAGTCCCAGCCGCGTATTGCTTCGGTCTCGTTATGCGTGCAAGTTCCAGCCGCGTATTGCTTCGGTCCCGTCGAGCGCACAGGTTCCAACCGCGTATTGCTTCGGTCTCGTTATGCGTACAAGTTCCAGCCGTGTAATGGTTCGGTCTCGTTATGCGTGCAAGTTCCTGCCGCGTATTGCTTCGGTATCGTTATGCGTACAAGTCCCAGCCGCGTGTTGCTTCGGTCTCGTTATGCGTACAAGTCCCAGCCGCGTGTTGCTTCGGTCTCGTTATGCGTGCAAGTTCCAGCCTCGTATTGCTTCGGTATCATCGAGCGTACAAGTCCCAGCCTCGTATTGCTTCGGTCTCGTCAAGCGCACAAGTTCCAGCCTCGTAATGCTTCAGTCTCGTTATGCGTGCAAGTTCCAGCCGCGTATTGCTTCGGTCTCGACGAGCGTACAAGTTCCAGCTGCGTATTGCTTCGGTCTCGTCGAGCGTACAGGTCCCAGCCGCGTATTCCTTTTGTCTCGTTATGTGTACAAGTCCCAGCCGCGTATTGCTTCGGTCTCGTTATGCGTACAAGCCCCAGCCGCGTATTGCTTCGGTGTCGTTATGCGTACAAGTCCCAGCCGTGTGTTGCTTCGGTCACGTTATGCGTGCAAGTTCCAGCCTCGTATTGCTTCGGTATCGTCGGGCGTACAAGTCCCAGCCTCGTATTGCTTCGGTCTCGTCAAGCGTACAAGTTACAGCCGGATAATGTTTCGGTCTCGTTATGCGTGCATGTTCCAGCCCCGTATTGCTTCGGTCTCGTCGAGCGTACAAGTTCCAGCCGCGTATAGCTTCGGTCTCATCGAGCGTACAAGTCCCAGCCGCGTATTGCTTTGGTCTCGTTATGCGTACAAGTCCGAGCCGCGTGTTGCTTCGGTCTCGTTATGCGTACAAGTCCCAGCCGCGTGTTGCTTCGGTCTCGTTATGCGTACAAGTCCCAACCGCGTATTGCTTCGGTCTCGTTATGCGAACAAGTTCCAGCCGCGAATTGCTTCGGTCTCGTCAAGCGTACAAGTTCCAGCCGCGTATTGCTTCGGTCTCATCGAGCGTACAAGTCCCAGCCGCGTATTGCTTTGGTTTCGTTATGCGTACAAGTCCCAGCCGTGTATTGCTTCGGTCTCGTTATGCGTACAAGTTCCAGCCGTGTAATGGTTCGGCCTCGTTATGCGGGCAAGTTCCAGCCGCGTATTGCTTCGGTCTCGTTATGCGTGCAAGTTCCAGCCGCGTATTGCTTCGACCTCGTCGAGCGTACAAATTCCAGCTGCTTATTGCTTCGTTCTCGTCGAGCGTATAATTCCCAGCCGTGTATTGCTTTGGTCTCGTTATGCGGGCAAGTCCCAGCCGCGTATTGCTTCGGTCTTGTCGAGCGTACAAGTCCCAGCCGCGTATTGCTTCGGTCTCGTGGAGCGTACAACTACCAGCCGCGTATTGCTTTGTTCTCGTTATGCGTGCAAGTCCCAGCCGCGTATTCCTTCGGTCTCAACGAGCGTACAAGTCCCAGCCGCGTATTGCTTCGGTCTCGTGGAGCGTACAAGTCCCAGCCGCGTATTGCTTCGGTCTCGTGGAGCGTACAAGTTCCAGCCGCGTATTGCTTTGTTCTCGTTATGCGTACAAGTCCGAGCCGCGTATTGCTTCGGTCTCGTTATGCGTACAAGGTCCAGCCGTGTAATGGTTCGGTCTCGTTATGCGTGCAAGTCCCAGCCGCGTATTGCTTCGGTCTCGTCGAGCTTACAAGTCCCAGCCGCGTATTGCTTCGGTCTCGTGGAGCGTATAATTCCCAGCCGTGTATTGCTTTGGTCTCGTTATGCGTACAAGTCCGAGCCGCGTATTGCTTCGGTCTCGTTATGCGTACAAGGTCCAGCCGTGTAATGGTTCGGTCTCGTTATGCGTGCAAGTTCCAGCCGCGTATTGCTTCGGTCTCGTCAAGCGTACAAGTTGCAGCCGGATAATGCTTCGGTCTCGTCGAGCGTACAAGTCCCAGCCGCGTATTGCTTTGGTCTCGTTATATGTACAAGCCCCAGCCGCGTAATGCTTCCGTATCGTTATGCGTACAAGTCCCAGCCGCGTATTGCTTCGGTCTCGTTATGCGTACAAGTTCCAGCCGCGTAATGCGTCGGTCTCGTTATGCGTACAAGTTCCAGCAGCGTATTGCTTCGGTATCGTTATGCGTGCAGGTCCCAGCCGCTTATTGCTTCGGTCTCGTTATGCGTACAAGTTCCAGCCGCGTAATGCTTCGGTCTCGTTATGCGTACAAGTTTCAGCGGCGCGTTGCTTCGGTCTCGTTATGCGTACAAGTCCCAGCCGTGTATTCCTTCGGTCTCGTTATGCGTACAAGTTCCAGCTGCGCGTTGCTTCGGTGTCGTTATGCATGCAAGTTCCAGCCGCGTATTGCTGCGGTCTTGTCGAGCGTACAAGTTCCAGCCGCGTATTGCTTCAGTCTCGTCGAGCGTACAGGTCCCAGCGGCGTATTGCTTCGGCATCGTCGAGCATCCAAGTTCCAGCCGCGTATTTCTTCGGTCTCGTTATGCTTACAAGTTCCAGCCGCTTAATGCTTCGACCTCGTTATGCTTACAAGTTCCAGCCGCTTAATTGTTCGGTCTCGTTATGCGTGCAATTTCCAGACGTGTATTGCTTCGGTCTCTTCGAGCGTATAAAAAAGTTTTCTGAAAAAAAATACAACCGACTTCGGAATGCACTAAAAAGGACGAAATAAATTAAATTTATATTTCGGAGACGGCGCAAAATTAAAAATTGTGTAAATGAAGGATGTTGTTAATGTGAAAATATGTAAAAGGATTAAAGAATGTTGACAATTACCAATGTAGAAAATTTTTAATTTTGCGCCGTCTCCGAAATATAAATTTAATTTATTTCGTCCTTTTTAGTGCATTCCGAAGTCGGTTGTATTTTTTTTCCAAAAATTTGTTTATTTCACATTTTTTATTTCACATTTTTTAGTGGCGATTGGAGCATTCCTTGAAAAGTTCAACAAAGGGATGGGAAGAGATGGCAGCGAGTGTTGCAAAAAGGATCATCGTGGAAACATCTCCGGCCGCAAGATGTAACACTATGCTTCATCGATATCAGGCCGAATATACGTGAAATAGTAAGTCTCTTGCGATAAAAGCGAAAAAATGTAGAAATCCGAACCGGGTTTTTTTATGGGACCAACTGTTGGTCATACTCTAGAAGATGCTAAAGGTTTCGTTCCGATTGGTCCATCCATCTTGGAGTAATCGATGACCATACACAACGCGGACGAAATCGTACGCTTTTTTGCAATAAAAAGGTGGAAAGCGGTGGTGAAATGCAAAATTTTTTTTTACGGGACCAACTGGGAGTCATACCCTACAAGATGCAAAAGGTTTGGTTCCGATTGGTCAATCCATCTCGGCGTAATCGGGGCACATACATGAAAAAAAAAAAAAAAAAATATGTATATACATGTCGAATTGAGTAACCTCCTTCTTTTTCGAAGTCGGTTAAACAAGTCCCAGCCGTGTATTGCTTCGGTCTCGTTATACGTACAAGTTACAGCCGCGTGTTGCTTCGCTCTCGTCGAGCGTATAAGTTCCAGCCGCGTATTGCTTCGATCTCGTTATGCGTACAAGTTGCAGCCGCGTGTTGCTTCGTTCTTGTTATGAGTACAAGTTCCAGCCGCGTATTGCTTCGGTCTCGTTATGCGTACAAGTTCCAGCCGCGTGTTGCTTCGGTCTCGCTATGCGTACAAGTTCCAGCCGCGTAATGCTTCGGTCTCGTTATGCGTACAAGTCCCAGTCGCGTATTGCTTCGGTAGCGTTATGCGTACAAGTCCCAGCCTCGTATTGCTTCGGTCTCGCTATGCATACAAGTTCCAGCCGCGTAATGCTTCGGTCTCGTTATTCGTGCAAGCCCCAGCCGCGTATTGCTTCGGTCTCGTCGAGCGTAGGAGTTCCAGCCGCGTATTGCTTCGGTCTCGTTATGCGTACAAGTTCCAGCAGCGCGTTGCTTCGGTGTCGTTATGCGTGCAAGTTCCAGCCGCGTATTTCTTCGGTCTCGTCGAGCGTACAAGTTCCAGCCGCGCATTGCTTCGGTCTCGTCGAGCGTACAAGTCCCAGCCGCGTATTGCTTCGGTCTTGTTACTCGTGCAAGTCCCAGCCGCGCAATGCTTCGGTCTCGTTATGCGTGCCAGTTCCAGCCGCGTAATCCTTCGGTCTCTTCTAGCGTGCAAGTTCCAGCCGCGAATTGCTTCGGTCTCGTCGAGCGTACAAGTTCCAGCCGCGAAATGCTTCGGTCTCGTTATGCGTACAATTCCAGCCGCGTAATGCTTCGGTCTCGTTATGCGTAGAAGTTCCAGCCGCGTAATCCTTCGGTCTCGCTATGCGTACAAGTCCCAGCAGCGTATTGCTTCGGTCTCGTCGACCGTACAAGTTCCAGCCGCGTATTGCTTCGGTCTCGTTATGCGTGAAAGATCCAGGCGCGTAGTGCTTCGGTCTCGTTATGCGTGCAAGTTCCAGCCGCGTATTGCTTCGGTCTCGTGGAGCGTACAGTTTCCAGCCGCGTAATGCTTGGGTATCGTTATGCGTGCAAGTTCCAGCCGCGTATTGCTTCGGTCTCGTCGAGGGTACAAGTCCCAGCCGCGTATTGCGTCGGTATCGTTTTGCGTACAAGTCCCAGCCGTGTCTTGCTTCGATCTCGTTATGCGTGCAAGTTCCAGCCGCGTATTCCTTCGGTCTCGTCGAGCGTACAAGTTCCAGCCGCGTATTGCTTCGGTATCGTTATGCGTGCAAGTCCCAGCCGCGTATTGCTTTGGTCTCGTTATGCGTACAAGTCCCAGCCGCGTATTACTTTGGTCTCGTTATGCGTACAAGTCACAGCCGCGTATTGCTTCGGTCTCGTTATGCGTACAAGTTCCAGCCGTGTAATGGTTCGGTCTTGTTATGCGGGCAAGTTCCAGCCGCGTATTGCTGCGGTCTCGTCGAGCGTACAAGTTACAGCCGGATAATGCTTCGGTCTCGTTATGCGTGCAAGTTCCGGCCGCGTATTGCTTCTGTCTCGTCAAGCGCACACGTTACAGCCGGATAATGCTTCGGTCTCGTTATGCGTGCAAGTTCCAGCCGAGTATTGCCTCGGTCTCGTCGAGCGTACAAGTCCCAGCCGCGTATTGCTCTGTTCTCGTCGAGCGTGCAAGTACCAGCCGAGTATTGCTTCGGTCTCGTCGAGCGTACAAGTCCCAGCCGCGTATTACTTTGGTCTCGTTATGCGTACAAGTCGCAGCCGCGTATTGCTTCGGTCTCGTTATGCGTACAAGTTCCAGCCGTGTAATGGTTCGGTCTCGCTATGCGTACAAGTTCCAGCCCTGTAATGGTCCGGTCTTTTTATGCGGGCAACTTCCAGCCGCGTATTGCTTCGGTCTCGTTATGCGTGCAAGTTCCAGCCGCGTATTGCTTCGGTATCATCGAGCGTACAAGTTACAGCCGGATAATGCTTCGGTCTCGTTATGCGTGCATGTTCCTGCCGCATGTTGCTTCGGTCTCGTTATGCGTACAAGTTCCAGCCGCGTATTGCTTCGGTGTCGTCGAGCGTGCAAATCCCAGCAGCGTATTGCTTCGGTATCGTTATGCGTACAAGTCCCAGCCGCGTATTGCTTTGGTCTCGTTATGCGTACAAGTCCGAGCCGCGTGTTGCTTCGGTCTCGTTATGCGTACAAGTCCCAGCCGCGTGTTGCTTCGGTCTCGTTATGCGTACAAGTCCCAGCCGCATATTGCTTCGGTCTCGTTATGCGTACAAGTTACAGCAGGATGATGCTTCGGTCTCGTTATGCGTGCAAGTTCCAGCCGCGTATTGCTCTGGTCTCGTCGAGCGTGCAAGTACCAGCCGAGTATTGCTTCGGTCTCGTTATGCGTACAAGTCCCAGCCGCGTATTGCTTCGGTGACGTTATGCGTACAAGTCCCAACCGCGTATTGCTTCGGTCTCGTTATGCGTACAAGTTACAGCCGGATAATGCTTCGGTCTCGTTATGCGTGCAAGTCCCAGCCGCGTATTGCTTTGGTCTCGTTATGCGTACAAGTCCCAGCCGCGTATTACTTTGGTCTCGTTATGCGTACAAGTCCCAGCCGCGTATTGCTTCGGTCTCGTGGAGCATACAAGTCCCAGGCGCGTATAGCTGCGGTCTCGTGGAGCGTTCAAGTTCCAGCCGCGTATTGCATTGTTCTCGTTATGCGTACAAGTCCCAGCCGTGTATTGCTTCGGTCTCGTTATGCGTGCAAGTTCCAGCCGCGTATTGCTTCGGTCCCGACGAGCGTACAGGTTCCAACCGCGTATTGCTTCGGTCTCGTTATGCGTACAAGTTCCAGCCGTGTAATGGTTCGGTCTCGTTATGCGTGCAAGTTCCTGCCGCGTATTGCTTCGGTATCGTTATGCGTACAAGTTCCAGCCGCGTGTTGCTTCGGTCTCGTTATGCGTGCAAGTTCCAGCCTCGTATTGCTTCGGTATCATCGAGCGTACAAGTCCCAGCCTCGTATTGCTTCGGTCTCGTCAAGCGCACAAGTTCCAGCCTCGTAATGCTTCAGTCTCGTTATGCGTGCAAGTTCCAGCCGCGTATTGCTTCGGTCTCGACGAGCGTACAAGTTCCAGCTGCGTATTGCTTCGGTCTCGTCGAGCGTACAAATCCCAGCCGCGTATTCCTTTTGTCTCGTTATGTGTACAAGTCCCAGCCGCGTATTGCTTCGGTCTCGTTATGCGTACAAGCCCCAGCCGCGTATTGCTTCGGTCTCGTTATGCGTATGAGACAGGATCTTTGCCGCGATTAGATTTATTATTAATTATTTATAAAATTTGAGATATTCTGGTTACAAAACGGCAAAGAACCCACCCGGCGCGGCCTGGGTCAGTGGCTGCCGGGGCTCTAAAGAAAGTTAATTAATTAGATGATGATTGAATAGTCGCAATTCGACAATAAATTTTGTGGGCGCCAGCCGATTTTGACGAAAACCGGCAAAATGAGACATGAGACTCTCTCAAAGGGTGGGCGGTTGGAGACCCGTTAAATAAAGACAAATATTACATAGGAAATAGAATAAAGAAGTACGATGTATTCAGGTAAGGTACAGATTTTCTGACTTACAGACTTTGTCGAATATGTTCGCTTTGTCGAATATGTTCCTCTTTCCTTGAGGCTTATACAACAATTGTAATCTTGGTATTATGTGTTATTCGACGAGACAATAAGACGTTTTACGACGCTAAACGCCTTATAATATGGAGCACGTATTGCTTATTCGGTATCCCGGGACAGAGTGCCGGTATCGATTGACGATCGAGCGCGTGTCGCGCTGGCCCGCTCGGTGGATCCTTTTGTAATTAGAGGGCCTGCCGTTACTCTGTCGGTAATTAGGGGAATTGTCCCTGTCTCGCTATTCGCGAGTCCCTTAGCGCTCGGCTTTTTTGACGCGTTGAGGGGATTTCTTATTCTCCTGTCACATTCTCCCCCCTCAAACCTCAACGTCGGTGAAGAAGACGTAGCGCAGTCGATCGGTTATTATCTGAAACTAGCGGTCGTTAACATTTGTTCGCTTACAATAATAATATAATTGGTCAGAAAATGTGCAAGCTTACCTGGGTGCTGAACTAACAATAAGCAAGTGTACAATGAAGATAACTGAAAATTCAATCGCTTCGTTATTCTATTTCCTGTGGACAAAATGGATTATAGGGAAAACATATGACCAGATAGGTTTAGAATAACGAGCACAAGGGTTTCGTTGACAATGCACAACACACTTGTAAAAATAAAAATAAACTTTCTATAAGCAACGAAAAATGAAACGTCTTTGGCGTATTAGCCTAGAAGAACTAAGTCTTATCGGTATTTGGACGTCGTTAGGCTGGAATTACATTCTTCTTCTGCTTCGACGGGACCACAGCGTTGATGTCTTGTCCATCGTTGAGCTCCGCTTTCTCCTTCGTTACCTTGTCGAGGGTTTTGTCGACAAAGGGCATATACAAGACTTGTATAGCCTAACAACACTCCTCACCCGGTAGCTGTCTAGCGTTCTTGGCTGCCGGATAGGTGAGGAATTCGATTGTCGCGAGAGCTTTTCTCTGGTGAAGAAACAGTGGATCTCGTTCGCCTTATCTGGTGGGCCGTCGAATTCGGTTTGGTGTCTTCGTTGAGGGTGCTCTCTCCTTGACCGATCATCACCTGACGGTGTGCTGGTATCATCCAAGACGAGAGCTTCCGCGTGTTTTGGTGATATTCCTGAGCGTCTGCTCGGATGCTGTTATACGGTCGACGGAATAAGTGGTTTGACTTGACCTTCGGCGGTGGCAATCCTAGCACCTCCGGCTCCTTCAGGATTCCATTGAACGGTGTGTCACGGTCCAACGGTGCCGGTTTTACCGCAGTGGACAGAGCGACAGCGGCAGTTGGATGGTCTGTCGATCTCATCGCTCGCCAATAATTAGGCGACATCCCTCTCGAATGGGAGTCATGGTTGATGCGCCTACACATTACGTCTTCTCGTCGAATGTCTTCCTTGGTCAGGATCTCATCTCTCGGCCTTTCCAGTGTCGGAAGCGGCTGATCACATGTCAATTCGAGCAGCGCTTGAATTGTTTTTTCGGATACCTTAGTCTTTAGGTTCCGGATCTGCTTGGTCTCGGCACCTTTGGCGGTCTTTGGGATTGCTTCCATCTTTTCCGGAGCTGGTTGACGGTTGACGACCTCGAGTTTCTCCTCAAGTAACGTCCCCAATACCAATCCCTCGTCGTTGAAGGTGGTGCCCGTTGAAGCTGCCTACTGGCAATCGTCGGTGTTTCACCCTGTTGAGCTTCTTCGTCAGGTTCACCAACTGCTTCTCGATGACGCGTCGTTGTTCCTTGATGATTTCTATTTCACCTACTCGAGTGTTTATCGAGATAACGGAACTAATATTTGACATTATAGACGACGCGAACAATGGGAGGTTGACAAAAGGAAGTACATCAGGAAACACAAAGTTTTCTTAAGCTACGGCGTGGAAATTTTAGTTCAGTGAGATATTGTCACTGACAATTTAGTTACCCTTGTCTATTAATTCCACTGTCGTAGGTCCTAATACTCTTTTGATCTCGACTCGGGTCACCCTGTCTTTGTTTAACTTAGCACGGCGTTCATTGGAGTAGTTTTTAATCGTAATTGCGTTTATGCCTTAGTCCGTCAACTTTATTCACTCTATCTACTGATTAATTGTAGGGTCGGTTGAAATTGGCGATGGGTTTTCCGAGTTGTTAGTATGTCGCGCGATAGCTTCGCGACCGTGATTTAAGAAGAATGGCGATATTCGCGTTTCCGCGTGCGGTATGGTGTTATACTCTAATACCATCGGTTTTATTGTTTGATTGGCCCTATCGCGTTGTCAAAGAGTTCGGTATTTAATTCGTCTTCCGAAGGATCTAACTCTTCAGGTGTTTCTTCATCTATTTCCCATAACGGAACTACGTGGCTATCAGGGTTCGATCGCGGGTCGTCCCCTATGTACAGCAAGGTGTTTGCCCGTGGGTTGTCGAGCTTTTTGTCAGTCTTTTTCCTGATCGATTTTAAATTCCGAGTCTCGTTTAACGTTTCCTACTTGTTCGGTGGGATGGTTATCCTCTGGCGCGCCCTGTTGTTCAGTAGTTAGAGGGAAAGCTACTGAGGGCCTTTTCCGTTTCCCCGTAACGTGGGACAGTTCTCGTTAACATGTCCTTTCTTCCTGCAGGCGTGGCATACCTCTTGCCTTGGGGCCCTGCATAAGTGTGTTAAATGCCCCCAGTCACCGCAATTGTAGCAAAATATTTTGCTCCAGTCACGGGGTGCGTTAAATCGTTTTTTATTATCGAATTTATTGTTATCCTCTAATTTGTTTCGTTCCTCGAACTTAGATAAATTTTGTTCAAGGCGTTGGCGTACTAGGGGCTTCGAATTTGTTTCATACCCCTTGTTAGCTTTGTTTACTTGATCTTTGTTCCTTTGGAAGGCTTTCAGGTCGACTGTAACACTTCGGTGACTCTGTTCGTTACTATCGCAAGAAACTCGCGAGTCGCTTTCGCTTGTCGTTTCCTCTTGCATTAAGTGCATATCCGCTTTATCCTTTTTTGATCGCGATTCCTTTTGACTTTCGGCCGATCGACTATAAATATAGTTTCTTTCGTTCACGTAATGTAGAAAGTCTTCGTAATTATAGATAGGTAAATTCAAAACCTCGAGAGTTAACCGCGGATTGAATTTCACCAGAATTTGCTTCAACTGGTCTTTGAATGGAGGCGGATACTTCATCTTCTCGAAAATAAAGCGAGCTCGACAAGTAAACAAAGCGAGCGACTCTCCCCTTTCTACTTTTAAATCGCGAACCTCGGCAAAAAGATCGCCATCGGCTTTTCTTACCCCCCATTGGTATCGAAAAGCTTTGACAAATTCTCTCCATGTACGCCAATTCCTTTTATTGATCAGGTACCAGTTTCTATATGCACCTTCAAAGATATTTGATAGGCACGGGACAAATAGGTCTTTATTAATCCCGCTCGTATTAAGCAGGTCTTCCAGTATCAATAAGAATTGATCCGGATCTTTCTCTGATCGCGGGAAATTAATTTTCCATCCCCCGACTATTCTGCCTATCTTAATAGCCAAATTCGAGTCCGAAATATTTGAATTAGTAGGTGAAAAATTAACTCTTCTTTCGCTCTCGCCGGAATCGCTAGTTTGTCGATAAAACGCGCCCCTTCTCCCCGGTTCCTCGCGTCGGTTCGTACGACTTCGTAAAACCAGCAAACTATCGTCACTGTCTGAATTCGTCACGTATTCCCGCCGCGTTCCGAATTGAGAATTCCTATGGCCCGTAATGCGAGATGCGTTTCGATTGTAATCGTGATCGTTAAATTCATCTAACCGGGATATTCGACGATACTCGTCCGTCGTTACGAATTTCTCTTCGAATACGTACCGTCCATTCGTCAGGCGGTAGACGATTTCGACTCTTCGCGCTTCGTCGAGAAATTTTCGTTCCGTGACGGTTCGTCTTTCGTCCGGTCGTGTCGTCATATCCGTATTATTTCTATAATTTGGTTCCGAATCGTCAAAATGCACTCTTCGGAACTCTCTTTCGATCGGCCCCTCGATCCTCCTTCGGATCGTGGGATCGTTAAAATCTCGTGAATCAAAATTAAAGGAATGGGGATTTGGAATATTTTCTCCAATCCTTCTATTAATAAGGGTATGGTCAGTTCGAACTCCAGACGGTTCTCCCTGACTTTCGTTAAATATTTTACCAGTCCGAACAGCAGACGGTTCTACCTGGTTTTCATTAAACATATTATCAGTCCGAACAACAGACGGTTCTTCTTGATTTTCATTAAACAAATTCCCGGGATGAACTACAGACGGTTCCCCCCGAATACTGTTAATTCTTTTTGAATAACCGGCTTGGAAAACTACTGTTCCTTCGCGGTGAATTTCCCTATCGGGTGAATTTTCGATTCTTAACATTGATCGATTATAATTTTTATTTCGATCGGGTTCGACAACAGACGGTTTCCCCCGATTTTTATTATTAATTTGAACGGAAGTGAAGGTCCCCCCTCGTCGATTCCTACGGCGCGGGGTTTTCGAATTCCTTCCTTCGTCGATGCTCTCGCTGTCTATTGAGGAATCTAACATCTCATTGACTCGCTCTGGCACCTTTGACGCGTCTCCCCCCTCAGACCGGTGGTCGGGACGCGACGAAGTTAAATTATCAATATTTTTGACAGAATTTTCTGAATTCTGACTTAGACTCTGTCCCATTAGATTTTGAATTAAAGAAATTACTTTCATTTGAAATTCGTTAAGCCTAGCGTCAAGTCGAGCGTCCATGTCTCCTATGGTTAATACCGGAGTGGGGGTAGGGGTACCTTTCTCCCTTTGCCCCTCCGCTGCGGTCGAAGTCCCCACCCGTACAGACGCGGGTAGCGGTTCCCCGTTATCATTTGTTAATTCGAAACTTCGATCATTGTTTGACGGATTTTCTTCCGACTGTAAATTTTCCGAATTTCTTTCGGTTTGATTTGGCGCGTTACTCGCGGTAGATTCCCCGCCCGATATTTCTTCGTCGAACGAGGTTAAATGCGTCGCTTCCGACGTACCCGGATTTTCCCGGTGTTTTGTATTAAATCGCGTTTTACGTGTTGATTTACCCTTCGTTTTACGCGGTGGCGAAGTCATTTTGTACTCTTTAAACGAATTGCCAAGTTAAACAATTAGTTAAATTCAAAAATATTATTCAATTCAAAGATATTGTTCAATTCACAATTATCATTCAATTCAAAATGGTTATTCAATTCAAAGTTGTGATTCAAGTTAGAAATATTGTTCAATTCAAAATTATTATTTAATTAAAATTTGCAAGCGTTGATAATAATTAATAAGTTTGATTATCAGTTGTATTATTTAAATTTAGTAATTATATACTTTTCGTAATAATCAATTAATTTGCCCTTTAAATATAATATTAAAATTTTTAATACACATATATTTCAATAATTGTTAACGAAATTCAACAACAGACGGTTGAGATCGTTAATTATATATAATAACTTTCATTTGACCGGAATTAATAGACAAAGATTCAATACATAATAAATGGTGTAGAAATTTCAACAGAATTCGTAACACATAATATAACGTTTCATATACAATATTTGAAAGCAGAGAAATAGAGAAGTTTTCGAGTGCGAGAGAGATAGTAAGAAAACCTCTCCCCTCGAGGACCTTCGAACGTCCCGTAACATAAACAGGATGGTTCGACGCGGTCGAAACTACGACGTTCGGACGTCCTTTTAGACAAAGAAATCGTACGACTTTCGTGTACACGTTTCAAGCAATACAATTCGACGGTTAATAATTCGAATTTTCTTCTCTAGTTCTCGCTATTGTTCACAAAATAAATCATTTATAATAAAACAAATCATTCGTAATAAGACAAATTATTCATTATAAAGCAGATTGTTCATAGTAGGAAAAAGATTATTCATAATAGACAAATCAATTATTATAGCATAAAGTATTTGTTAAATTTTCCAAATTGCCCACTCTGTGAATGAGATAAATTAATTTTATATATTAAATTTTCCAACTTGGCCCCACGTTGGGCGCCAAATGAGACAGGATCTTTGCCGCGATTAGATTTATTATTAATTATTTATAAAATTTGAGATATTCTGGTTACAAAACGGCAAAGAACCCACCCGGCGCGGCCTGGGTCAGTGGCTGCCGGGGCTCTAAAGAAAGTTAATTAATTAGATGATGATTGAATAGTCGCAATTCGACAATAAATTTTGTGGGCGCCAGCCGATTTTGACGAAAACCGGCAAAATGAGACATGAGACTCTCTCAAAGGGTGGGCGGTTGGAGACCCGTTAAATAAAGACAAATATTACATAGGAAATAGAATAAAGAAGTACGATGTATTCAGGTAAGGTACAGATTTTCTGACTTACAGACTTTGTCGAATATGTTCGCTTTGTCGAATATGTTCCTCTTTCCTTGAGGCTTATACAACAATTGTAATCTTGGTATTATGTGTTATTCGACGAGACAATAAGACGTTTTACGACGCTAAACGCCTTATAATATGGAGCACGTATTGCTTATTCGGTATCCCGGGACAGAGTGCCGGTATCGATTGACGATCGAGCGCGTGTCGCGCTGGCCCGCTCGGTGGATCCTTTTGTAATTAGAGGGCCTGCCGTTACTCTGTCGGTAATTAGGGGAATTGTCCCTGTCTCGCTATTCGCGAGTCCCTTAGCGCTCGGCTTTTTGACGCGTTGAGGGGATTTCTTATTCTCCTGTCACACGTACAAGTTACAGCAGGATAATGCGTCGGTCTCGTTATGCGTGCAAGTTCCAGCCGCGTATTGCTCTGGTCTCGTCGAGCGTGCAAGTACCAGCCGCGTGTTGCTTCGGTCTCGTTATGCGTACAAGTCCCAGCCGCATATTGCTTCGGTCTCGTTATGCGTACAAGTATCAGCAGGATAATGCTTCGGTCTCGTTATGCGTGCAAGTTCCAGCCGCGTATTGCTCTGTTCTCGTCGAGCGTGCAAGTACCAGCCGAGTATTGCTTCGGTCTCGTTATGCGTACAAGTTCCAGCCGCGTATTGCTTCGGTCTCTTGGAGCATACAAGTCCCAGGCGCGTATTGCTTCGGTCTCGTTACGCGTACAAGTTCCAGCAGCGTATTGCTTCGGTCTCGTTATGCGTGCAAGTTCCAGCCGCGTATTGCTTCGGTCTCGACGAGCGTACAAGTTCCAGCTGCGTATTGCTTCGGTCTCGTCGAGCGTACAAGTCCCAGCCGCGTATTCCTTTTGTCTCGTTATGCGTACAAGTACCAGCCGCGTATTGCTTCGGTGTCGTTATGCGTACAAGTCCCAACCGCGTATTGCTTCGGTCTCGTTATGCGTACAAGTTACAGCCGGATAATGCTTCGGTCTCGTTATGCGTGCAAGTTCCAGCCGAGTATTGCCTCGGTCTCGTCGAGCGTACAAGTCCCAGCCGCGTATTGCTCTGTTCTCGTCGAGCGTGCAAGTACCAGCCGAGTATTGCTTCGGTCTCGTCGAGCGTACAAGTCCCAGGCGCGTATTACTTTGGTCTCGTTATGCGTACAAGTCGCAGCCGCGTATTGCTTCGGTCTCGTTATGCGTACAAGTTCCAGCCGTGTAATGGTTCGGTCTCGCTATGCGTACAAGTTCCAGCCCTGTAATGGTCCGGTCTTTTTATGCGGGCAACTTCCAGCCGCGTATTGCTTCGGTCTCGTTATGCGTGCAAGTTCCAGCCGCGTATTGCTTCGGTATCATCGAGCGTACAAGTTACAGCCGGATAATGCTTCGGTCTCGTTATGCGTGCATGTTCCAGCCGCATGTTGCTTCGGTCTCGTTATGCGTACAAGTTCCAGCCGCGTATTGCTTCGGTGTCGTCGAGCGTGCAAATCCCAGCAGCGTATTGCTTCGGTATCGTTATGCGTACAAGTCCCAGCCGCGTATTGCTTTGGTCTCGTTATGCGTACAAGTCCGAGCCGCGTGTTGCTTCGGTCTCGTTATGCGTACAAGTCCCAGCCGCGTGTTGCTTCGGTCTCGTTATGCGTACAAGTCCCAGCCGCATATTGCTTCGGTCTCGTTATGCGTACAAGTTACAGCAGGATAATGCTTCGGTCTCGTTATGCGTGCAAGTTCCAGCCGCGTATTGCTCTGGTCTCGTCGAGCGTGCAAGTAAAAGCCGAGTATTGCTTCGGTCTCGTTATGCGTACAAGTCCCAGCCGCGTATTGCTTCGGTGACGTTATGCGTACAAGTCCCAACCGCGTATTGCTTCGGTCTCGTTATGCGTACAAGTTACAGCCGGATAATGCTTCGGTCTCGTTATGCGTGCAAGTCCCAGCCGCGTATTGCTTTGGTCTCGTTATGCGTACAAGTCCCAGCCGCGTATTACTTTGGTCTCGTTATGCGTACAAGTCCCAGCCGCGTATTGCTTCGGTCTCGTGGAGCATACAAGTCCCAGGCGCGTATAGCTGCGGTCTCGTGGAGCGTTCAAGTTCCAGCCGCGTATTGCATTGTTCTCGTTATGCGTACAAGTCCCAGCCGTGTATTGCTTCGGTCTCGTTATGCGTGCAAGTTCCAGCCGCGTATTGCTTCGGTCCCGACGAGCGTACAGGTTCCAACCGCGTATTGCTTCGGTCTCGTTATGCGTACAAGTTCCAGCCGTGTAATGGTTCGGTCTCGTTATGCGTGCAAGTTCCTGCCGCGTATTGCTTCGGTATCGTTATGCGTACAAGTTCCAGCCGCGTGTTGCTTCGGTCTCGTTATGCGTGCAAGTTCCAGCCTCGTATTGCTTCGGTATCATCGAGCGTACAAGTCCCAGCCTCGTATTGCTTCGGTCTAGTCAAGCGCACAAGTTCCAGCCTCGTAATGCTTCAGTCTCGTTATGCGTGCAAGTTCCAGCCGCGTATTGCTTCGGTCTCGACGAGCGTACAAGTTCCAGCTGCGTATTGCTTCGGTCTCGTCGAGCGTACAAGTCCCAGCCTCGTATTGCTTCGGTCTCGTCAAGCGTACAAGTTACAGCCGGATAATGTTTCGGTCTCGTTATGCGTGCATGTTCCAGCCCCGTATTGCTTCGGTCTCGTCGAGCGTACAAGTTCCAGCCGCGTATAGCTTCGGTCTCATCGAGCGTACAAGTCCCAGCCGCGTATTGCTTTGGTCTCGTTATGCGTACAAGTCCGAGCCGCGTGTTGCTTCGGTCTCGTTATGCGTACAAGTCCCAGCCGCGTGTTGCTTCGGTCTCGTTATGCGTACAAGTTACAGCCGGATAATGCTTCGGTCTCGTTATGCGTGCAAGTCCCAGCCGCGTATTGCTTTGGTCTCGTTATGCGTACAAGTCCCAGCCGCGTATTACTTTGGTCTCGTTATGCGTACAAGTCCCAGCCGTGTATTGCTTCGGTCTCGTTATGCGTGCAAGTTCCAGTCGCGTATTGCTTCGGTCCCGTCGAGCGTACAGGTTCCAACCGCGTATTGCTTCGGTCTCGTTATGCGTACAAGTTCCAGCCGTGTAATGGTTCGGTCTCGTTATGGGTGCAAGTTCCTGCCGCGTATTGCTTCGGTATCGTTATGCGTACAAGTTCCAGCCGCGTGTTGCTTCGGTCTCGTTATGCGTGCAAGTTCCAGCCTCGTATTGCTTCGGTATCGTCGGGCGTACAAGTCCCAGCCTCGTATTGCTTCGGTCTCGTCAAGCGTACAAGTTACAGCCGGATAATGTTTCGGTCTCGTTATGCGTGCATGTTCCAGCCCCGTATTGCTTCGGTCTCGTCGAGCGTACAAGTTCCAGCCGCGTATAGCTTCGGTCTCATCGAGCGTACAAGTCCCAGCCGCGTATTGCTTTGGTCTCGTTATGCGTACAAGTCCGAGCCGCGTGTTGCTTCGGTCTCGTTATGCGTACAAGTCCCAGCCGCGTGTTGCTTCGGTCTCGTTATGCGTACAAGTTACAGCCGGATAATGCTTCGGTCTCGTTATGCGTGCAAGTCCCAGCCGCGTATTGCTTTGGTCTCGTTATGCGTACAAGTCCCAGCCGCGTATTACTTTGGTCTCGTTATGCGTACAAGTCCGAGCCGCGTGTTGCTTCGGTCTCGTTATGCGTACAAGTCCCAGCCGCGTGTTGCTTCGGTCTCGTTATGCGTACAAGTTACAGCCGGATAATGCTTCGGTCTCGTTATGCGTGCAAGTCGCAGCCGCGTATTGCTTCGGTCTCGTTATGCGTACAAGTTCCAGCCGTGTAATGGTTCGGTCTTGTTATGCGTTCAAGTCCCAGCCGCGTATTGCTTTGGTCTCGTTATGCGTACAAGTCCCAGCCGCGTATTGCTTCGGTGTCGTTATGCGTACAAGTTCCAGCCGCGTATTGCTTCGGTCTCGTCAAGCGTACAAGTTACAGCCGGATAATGCTTCGGTCTCGTTATGCGTGCAAGTTCCAGCCGCGTATTGCTTCGGTCTCGTTATGCGTTCAAGTCCCAGCCGCGTATTGCTTCGGTGTTGTTATGCGTACAAGTCCCAGCCTCGTATTGCTTCGGTCTCGTCAAGCGCACAAGTTCCAGCCTCGTAATGCTTCAGTCTCGTTATGCGTGCAAGCTCCAGCCGCGTATTGCTTCGGTTTTGACGAGCGTACAAGCCCCAGCCGCGTATTGCTTCGGTGTCGTTATGCGTACAAGTCCCAGCCGTGTGTTGCTTCGGTCACGTTATGCGTGCAAGTTCCAGCCTCGTATTGCTTCGGTATCGTCGGGCGTTCAAGTCCCAGCCTCGTATTGCTTCGGTCTCGTCAAGCGCACAAGTTCCAGCCTCGTAATGCTTCAGTCTCGTTATGCGTGCTAGTTCCAGCCGCGTATTGCTTCGGTCTCGACGAGCGTACAAGCCCCAGCCGCGTATTGCTTCGGTGTCGTTATGCGTACAAGTCCCAGCCGCGTGTTGCTTCGGTCTCGTTATGCGTACAAGTCCCAACCGCGTATTGCTTCGGTCTCGTTATGCGTACAAGTTACAGCCGGATAATGCTTCGGTCTCGTTATGCGTGCAAGTTCCAGCCGAGTATTGCCTCGGTCTCGTCGAGCGTACAAGTCCCAGCCGCGTATTGCTCTGTTCTCGTCGAGCGTGCAAGTACCAGCCGAGTATTGCTTCGGTCTCGTCGAGCGTACAAGTTCCAGCCGCGTATTGCTTCGGTCTCGTTATGCGTGCAAGTTCCAGCCGCGTATTGCATTGTTCTCGTTATGCGTACAAGTCCCAGCCGCGTATTGCTTCGGTCTCTTTATGCGTACAGGTTCCAGCATCGTGTTGCTTCGGTGTCGTTATGCGTACAAGTCTCAGCCGCGTGTTCCTTCGGTCTCGTTATGCGTACAAGTTCCAGCTGCGTGTTGCTTCGGGCTCGTTATGCGACAAGTTCCAGCCGCGTAATGCTTCGGTCTCGTTATGCGTAGATGTTCCAGCCGCGTATTGCTTCGGTCTCGTTATGCGTGCAAGTCGCAGCCGTGTAATGCTTCGGTCTCGTGGAGCGTTCAAGTTCCAGCAGCGCGTTGCTTCGGTCTCGTCGAGCGTACAAGTCCCAGCCGCGTATTCCTTTTGTCTCGTTATGTGTACAAGTCCCAGCCGCGTATTGCTTCGGTCTTGTCGAGCGTTCAAGTCCCAGCCGCGTATTGCTTCGGTCTCGTGGAGCATACAAGTCCCAGGCGCGTATAGCTGCGGTCTCGTGGAGCGTTCAAGTTCCAGCCGCGTATTGCATTGTTCTCATTATGCGTACAAGTCCCAGCCGCGTATTGCTTCGGTCTCGTTATGCGTGCAAGTTCCAGCCGCGTATTGCTTCGGTCCCGTCGAGCGCACAGGTTCCAACCGCGTATTGCTTCGGTCTCGTTATGCGTACAAGTTCCAGCCGTGTAATGGTTCGGTCTCGTTATGCGTGCAAGTTCCTGCAGCGTATTGCTTCGGTATCGTTATGCGTACAAGTCCCAGCCGCGTGTTGCTTCGGTCTCGATATGCATACAAGTCTCAGCCGCGTGTTGCATCGGTCTCGTTATGCGTGCAAGTTCCAGCCTCGTATTGCTTCGGTATCATCGAGCGTACAAGTCCCAGCTTCGTATTGCTTCGGTCTCGTCAAGCGCACAAGTTCCAGCCTCGTAATGCTTCAGTCTCGTTATGCGTGCAAGTTCCAGCCGCGTATTGCTTCGGTCTCGACGAGCGTACAAGCCCCAGCCGCGTATTGCTTCGGTGTCGTTATGCGTACAAGTCCCAGCCGTGTGTTGCTTCGGTCACGTTATGCGTGCAAGTTCCAGCCTCGTAATGCTTCGGTATCGTCGGGCGTTCAAGTCCCAGCCTCGTATTGCTTCGGTCTCGTCAAGCGCACAAGTTCCAGCCTCGTAATGCTTCAGTCTCGTTATGCGTGCAAGTTCCAGCCGCGTATTGCTTCGGTCTCGACGAGCGTACAAGCCCCAGCCGCGTATTGCTTCGGTGTCGTTATGCGTACAAGTCCCAGCCGCGTGTTGCTTCGGTCTCGTTATGCGTACAAGTTCCAGCCGCGTGTTGCTTCGGTCTCGTTAGGCGTACAAGTTCCAGCCGCGTAATGCTTCGGTCTCGTTATGCGTACAAGTCCCAGCCGTGTGTTGCTTCGGTCACGTTATGCGTGCAAGTTCCAGCCTCGTATTGCTTCGGTATCGTCGGGCGTACAAGTCCCAGCCTCGTATTGCTTCGGTCTCGTCAAGCGTACAAGTTACAGCCGGATAATGTTTCGGTCTCGTTATGCGTGCATGTTCCAGCCCCGTATTGCTTCGGTCTCGTCGAGCGTACAAGTTCCAGCCGCGTATAGCTTCGGTCTCATCGAGCGTACAAGTCCCAGCCGCGTATTGCTTTGGTCTCGTTATGCGTACAAGTCCGAGCCGCGTGTTGCTTCGGTCTCGTTATGCGTACAAGTCCCAGCCGCGTGTTGCTTCGGTCTCGTTATGCGTACAAGTTACAGCCGGATAATGCTTCGGTCTCGTTATGCGTGCAAGTCCCAGCCGCGTATTGCTTCGGTCTCGTTATGCGTACAAGTTCCAGCCGTGTAATGGTTCGGTCTTGTTATGCGCTCAAGTCCCAGCCGCGTATTGCTTCGGTCTCGTGGAGCATACAAGTCCCAGGCGCGTATAGCTGCGGTCTCGTGGAGCGTTCAAGTTCCAGCCGCGTATTGCATTGTTCTCATTATGCGTACAAGTCCCAGCCGCGTATTGCTTCGGTCTCGTTATGCGTGCAAGTTCCAGCCGCGTATTGCTTCGGTCCCGTCGAGCGCACAGGTTCCAACCGCGTATTGCTTCGGTCTCGTTATGCGTACAAGTTCCAGCCGTGTATTGGTTCGGTCTCGTTATGCGTGCAAGTTCCTGCCGCGTGTTGCTTCGGTATCGTTATGCGTACAAGTCCCAGCCGCGTGTTGCTTCGGTCTCGTTATGCGTACAAGTCCCAGCCGCGTATTGCTTCGGTGTCGTTATGCGTACAAGGTCCAGCCGCGTATTGCTTCGGTCTCGTCAAGCGTACAAGTTACAGCCGGATAATGCTTCGGTCTCGTTAAGCGTGCAAGTTCCAGCCGCGTATTGCTTCGGCTTCATCGAGCGTACAAGTTCCAGCCTTGTATTGCTTTGGTCTCGTTATGCGTACAAGTCCCAGCCGCGTATTGCTTCGGTATCGTTATGCGTACAAGTCCCAGCCGCTTGTTGCTTCGGTCTCGTTATGCGTACAAGTCCCAGCCGCGTATTGCTTCGGTGTCGTTATGCGTACAAGGTCCAGCCGCGTATTGCTTCGGTCTCGTCAAGCGTACAAGTTACAGCCGGATAATGCTTCGGTCTCGTTAAGCGTGCAAGTTCCAGCCGCGTATTGCTTCGGCTTCATCGAGCGTACAAGTTCCAGCCGCGTATTACTTTGGTCTCGTTATGCGTACAAGTCCGAGCCGCGTGTTGCTTCGGTCTCGTTATGCGTACAAGTCCCAGCCGCGTGTTGCTTCGGTCTCGTTATGCGTACAAGTTACAGCCGGATAATGCTTCGGTCTCGTTATGCGTGCAAGTCGCAGCCGCGTATTGCTTCGGTCTCGTTATGCGTACAAGTTCCAGCCGTGTAATGGTTCGGTCTCGTTATGCGTGCAAGTTCCTGCCGCGTATTGCTTCGGTATCGTTATGCGTACAAGTCCCAGCCGCGTGTTGCTTCGGTCTCGTTATGCGTACAAGTCCCAGCCGCGTGTTGCTTCGGTCTCGTTATGCGTGCAAGTTCCAGCCTCGTATTGCTTCGGTATCATCGAGCGTACAAGTCCCATCCGCGTATTACTTTGGTCTCGTTATGCGTACAAGTCCGAGCCGCGTGTTGCTTCGGTCTCGTTATGCGTACAAGTCCCAGCCGCGTGTTGCTTCGGTCTCGTTATGCGTACAAGTTACAGCCGGATAATGCTTCGGTCTCGTTATGCGTGCAAGTCGCAGCCGCGTATTGCTTCGGTCTCGTTATGCGTACAAGTTCCAGCCGTGTAATGGTTCGGTCTTGTTATGCGTTCAAGTCCCAGCCGCGTATTGCTTCGGTCTCGTGGAGCATACAAGTCCCAGGCGCGTATTGCTGCGGTCTCGTGGAGCGTTCAAGTTCCAGCCGCGTATTGCATTGTTCTCATTATGCGTACAAGTCCCAGCCGCGTATTGCTTCGGTCTCGTTATGCGTGCAAGTTCCAGCCGCGTATTGCTTCGGTCCCGTCGAGCGCACAGGTTCCAACCGCGTATTGCTTCGGTCTCGTTATGCGTACAAGTTCCAGCCGTGTATTGGTTCGGTCTCGTTATGCGTGCAAGTTCCTGCCGCGTATTGCTTCGGTATCGTTATGCGTACAAGTCCCAGCCGCGTGTTGCTTCGGTCTCGTTATGCGTACAAGTCCCAGCCGCGTGTTGCTTCGGTCTCGTTATGCGTGCAAGTTCCAGCCGCGTGTTGCTTCGGTCTCGTCGAGCGTACAAGACCCAGCCGCGTATTCCTTCGGTCTCGTCGAGCGTACAAGTCCCAGCCGCGTATTGCTTTGGTCTCGTTATACGTACAAGTCCCAGCCGCGTATTGCTTCCATATCGTTATGCGTACAAGTCCCAGCCGCGTATTGCTTCGGTCTCGTTATGCGTACAAGTTCCGGCCGCGTAATGCTTCTATATCGTTTTGCGTACAAGTCCCAGCCGCGTATTGCTTCGGTCTCGTTATGCGTTCAAGTTCCGGCCGCGTAATGCTTCGGTCTCGTTATGCGTACAAGTTCCAGCCGCGTATTGCTTCGCTCTCGTCGAGCGCACAAGTTCCAGCCGCGTCTTGCTTCGGTCTCGTTATGCGTTCAAGTTCCAGCCGCGTGTTGCATCGGTCTCGTTATGCGTACAAGTTCCAGCCGCCTAATGCTTCGGTCTCGTTATTCGTACAAGTTCCAGCCGCGTATTGCTTCGGTCTCGTTATGCGTACAAGTCCCAGCCGCGTACTGCTTCCGGATCGTTATGCGTACAAGTCCCAGCCACGTATTGCATCGGTCTCGTTATGCGTACAAGTCCGAGCCGCGTGTTGCTTCGGTCTTGTTATGCGGGCAAGTTCCAGCCGCGTGTTGCTTCGGTCTCGTCGAGGGTACAAGTCCCAGCCGCGCATTGCTTCGGTCTCGTCGAGCGTACAAGTTCCAGGTGCGTATTGCTTCGGTCTCGTTATGCGTACAAGTTCCAGCCGCGTAATGCTTCGGTCTAGTTATTCGTACAAGTTCCAGCCGCGTATTGCTTCGGTCTCATTATGCGTACAAGTTCCAGTCGCGTATTGCTTCGGTCTCGAGGTGCGTACAAGTCCCAGCCGCGGATTGCTTCGGTCTCGAGGAGCGTACAAGTCCCAGCCGCGCATTGCTTCGGTCTCGTCGAGCGTACAAGTTCCAGCTGCGTATTGCATCGGTCTCGTCGAGCGTACAAGTTCCAGCCGCGTATTGCTTCGGTCTCGTCGAGCGTACAAGGTCCAGCCGCGTATTGCTTCGGTCTCGTCGAGCGTACAAGACCCAGCCGCGTATTCCTTCGGTCTCGTCGAGCGTACAAGTCCCAGCCGCGTATTGCTTTGGTCCCGTTATGCGTACAAGTCCCAGCCGCGTATTGCATCGGTATCGTTATGCGCACAAGTCCCAGCGCGTGTTGCTTCAGTCTTGTTATGCGTGCAAGTCCCAGCCGCGTATTGCTTCGGTCTCGTCGAGGGTACAAGTCCCAGCCGCGTACTGCTTCCGGATCGTTATGCGTACAAGTCCCAGCCACGTATTGCATCGGTCTCGTTATGCGTACAAGTCCGAGCCGCGTGTTGCTTCGGTCTTGTTATGCGGGCAAGTTCCAGCCGCGTAATGCTTCGGTCTCGTCGAGGGTACAAGTCCCAGCCGCGTGTTTCTTCGGTCTCGTCGAGCCTACAAGTTCCAGCCGCGTATTGCTTCGGTCTCGTGGAGCGTTCAAGTTGCAGCCGGGTATTGCTTCAGGCCCGTCGAGCGTTCAGGTTCCAGCCGCGTATTGCTTCGGTCTCGTTATGCGAGCAAGTTCCAGCCGCGTATTGCTTCGGTCTCGTCGAGCGTACAAGACCCAGCCGCGTATTCCTTCGGTCTCGTCGAGCGTACAAGTCCCAGCCGCGTATTGCTTTGGTCTCGTTATACGTACAAGTCCCAGCCGCGTATTGCTTCCATATCGTTATGCGTACAAGTCCCAGCCGCGTATTGCTTCGGTCTCGTTATGCGTACAAGTTCCGGCCGCGTAATGCTTCTATATCGTTTTGCGTACAAGTCCCAGCCGCGTATTGCATCGGTATCGTTATGCGCACAAGTCCCAGCCGCGTGTTGCTTCAGTCTTGTTATGCGTGCAAGTCCCAGCCGCGTAATGCTTCGGTCTCGAGGTGCGTACAAGTCCCAGCCGCGGATTGCTTCGGTCTCGAGGAGCGTACAAGTCCCAGCCGCGCATTGCTTCGGTCTCGTCGAGCGTACAAGTTCCAGCTGCGTATTGCATCGGTCTCGTCGAGCGTACAAGATCCAGCCGCGTATTGCTTCGGTCTCGTCGAGCGTACAAGTTCCAGCCGCGTATTGCTTCGGTCTCGTCGAGCGTACAAGTTCCAGCCGCGTATTGCTTCGGTCTCGTCGAGCGTACAAGGTCCAGCCGCGTATTGCTTCGGTCTCGAGAAGCGTACAAGTCCCAGCCGCGCATTGCTTCGGTCTCGTCGAGCGTACAAGTTCCAGCTGCGTATTGCATCGGTCTCGTCGAGCGTACAAGTTCCAGCCGCGTATTGCTTCGGTCTCGTCGAGCGTACAAGTTCCAGCCGCGTATTGCTTCGGTCTCGTTATGCGTGCAAGTTCCAGCCGCGTATTGCTTCGGTCACGTCGAGCGTACAAGTCCCAGCCGCGTATTGCTTCCATATCGTTATGCGTACAAGTCCCAGCCCCGTATTGCTTCGGTCTCGTTATGCGTACAAGGTCCAGCCGCGCAATGCTTCGGTCTCGTTATGCGTACAAGTTCCAGCAGCGCGTTGCTTCGGTCTCGTTATGCGTGCAAGTTCCAGCCGCGTATTGCTTCGGTCACGTCGAGCGTACAAGTCCCAGCCGCGTATTGCTTCCATATCGTTATGCGTACAAGTCCCAGCCGCGTATTGCTTCTGTCTCGTTATGCGTACAAGTTCCGGCCGCGTAATGCTTCGGTCTCGTTATGCGTACAAGTCCCAGCCGCGTATTGCTTCCATATCGTTATGCGTACAAGTCCCAGCCGCGTATTGCTTCGGTCTCGTTATGCGTACAAGTTCCGGCCGCGTAATGCTTCGGTCTCGTTATGCGGACAAGTTCCAGCAGCGCGTTGCTTCGGTCTCGTTATGCGTGCAAGTTCCAGCCGCGTATTTCTTCGGTCTCGTCGGGCGTACAAGATCCAGCCGCGTATTGCTTCGGTCTCGTTATACGTACAAGTACAAGCCGCGTATTGCTTCCGTATCGTTATGCGTGCAAGTTCCAGCCGCGTATTGCTTCGGTCTCCTCGAGCGTACAAGCTCCAGCCGCGCATTGCTTCGGTCTCGTCGAGCATACAAGTCCCAGCCGCGTATTGCTTTGGTCTCGTTATACGTACAAGTCCCAGCCGCGTATTGCATCCGTATCGCTATGCGTACAAGTCCCAGCCGCGTATTGCTTCGGTCTCGTTATGCGTACAAGTTCCGGCCGCGTAATGCTTCGGTCTCGTTATGCGTACAAGTTCCAGCAGCGCGTTGCTTCGGTCTCGTTATGCGTGCAAGTTCCAGCCGCGTATTTCATCGGTCTCGTCGGGCGTACAAGATCCAGCCGCGTATTGCTTCGGTCTCGTTATACGTACAAGTCCCAGCCGCGTATTGCTTCCGTATCGTTATGCGTGCAAGTTCCAGTCGTGTATTGCTTCGGTCTCGTCGAGCGCACAAGTTCCAGCCGCGTATTGCTTCGGTCTCGTCGACCGTACAAGTCCCAGGTGCGTATTTCTTCGGTCTCGTTATGCGTACAAGTTCCAGCCGCGTAATGCTTCGGTCTAGTTATTCGTACAAGTTCCAGCCGCGTATTGCTTCGGTCTCGTCGAGCGTACAAGTTCCAGCCGCGTATTGCTTCGGTCTCTTCGAGCGTACAAGACCCAGCCGCGTATTCCTTCGGTCTCGTCGAGCGTACAAGTCCCAGCCGCGTATTGCTTTGGTCCCGTTATGCGTACAAGTCCCAGCCGCGTATTGCATCGGTATCGTTATGCGCACAAGTCCCAGCCGCGTGTTGCTTCAGTCTTGTTATGCGTGCAAGTCCCAGCCGCGTATTGCTTCGGTCTCGTCGAGGGTACAAGTCCCAGCCGCGTACTGCTTCCGGATCGTTATGCGTACAAGTCCCAGCCACGTATTGCATCGGTCTCGTTATGCGTACAAGTCCGAGCCGCGTGTTGCTTCGGTCTTGTTATGCGGGCAAGTTCCAGCCGCGTAATGCTTCGGTCTCGTCGAGGGTACAAGTCCCAGCCGCGCATTGCTTCGGTCTCGTCGAGCGTACAAGTTCCAGGTGCGTATTGCTTCGGTCTCGTTATGCGTGAAAGATCCAGGCGCGTAGTGCTTCGGTCTCGTCGAGCGTACAAGTTCCAGCCGCGTGTTGCTTCGGTCTCGTCGAGCGTACAAGTCCCAGCCGCGTAATGCTTCGGTCTCGTTATTCGTACAAGTTCCAGCCGCGTATTGCTTCGGTCTCGTTATGCGTACAAGTTCCAGTCGCGTATTGCTTCGGTCTCGAGGTGCGTACAAGTCCCAGCCGCGGATTGCTTCGGTCTCGAGGAGCGTACAAGTCCCAGCCGCGCATTGCTTCGGTCTCGTCGAGCGTACAAGTTCCAGCTGCGTATTGCATCGGTCTCGTCGAGCGTACAAGATCCAGCCGCGTATTGCTTCGGTCTCGTCGAGCGTACAAGTTCCAGCCGCGTATTGCTTCGGTCTCGTCGAGCGTACAAGTTCCAGCCGCGTATTGCTTCGGTCTCGTCGAGCGTACAAGGTCCAGCCGCGTATTGCTTCGGTCTCGAGGAGCGTACAAGTCCCAGCCGCGCATTGCTTCGGTCTCGTCGAGCGTACAAGTTCCAGCTGCGTATTGCATCGGTCTCGTCGAGCGTACAAGTTCCAGCCGCGTATTGCTTCGGTCTCGTCGAGCGTACAAGTTCCAGCCGCGTATTGCTTCGGTCTCGTCGAGCGTACAAGTTCCAGCCGCGCAATGCTTCGGTCTCGTTATGCGTACAAGTTCCAGCAGCGCGTTGCTTCGGTCTCGTTATGCGTGCAAGTTCCAGCCGCGTATTGCTTCGGTCACGTCGAGCGTACAAGTCCCAGCCGCGTATTGCTTCCATATCGTTATGCGTACAAGTCCCAGCCCCGTATTGCTTCGGTCTCGTTATGCGTACAAGGTCCAGCCGCGCAATGCTTCGGTCTCGTCGAGCGTACAAGTTCCAGCTGCGTATTGCATCGGTCTCGTCGAGCGTACAAGTTCCAGCCGCGTATTGCTTCGGTCTCGTCGAGCGTACAAGTTCCAGCCGCGTATTGCTTCGGTCTCGTCGAGCGTACAAGTTCCAGCCGCGTATTGCATCGGTCTCGTCGAGCATACAAGTCCCAGCCGCGTATTGCTTTGGTCTCGTTATACGTACAAGTCCCAGCCGCGTATTGCTTCCGTATCGTTATGCGTGCAAGTTCCAGCCGCGTATTTCATCGGTCTCGTCGGGCGTACAAGATCCAGCCGCGTATTGCTTCGGTCTCGTTATACGTACAAGTCCCAGCCGCGTATTGCTTCCGTATCCTTATGCGTGCAAGTTCCAGTCGCGTATTGCTTCGGTCTCGTCGAGCGTACAAGTCCCAGCCGCGTATTGCTTTGTTCTGCTTATGCGTTCAACTCCCAGCCGCGTATTGCTTCGGTCTCGATGCGCGTACAAGTCCAAGCCATGTATTGCTGCGGTCTCGTCGAGCGGACAAGTTCCAGCAGCGTATTGCTTGGGTGTCGTTATGCGTACATGTCCCAGCCGCGTATTGCTTTGTTCTCGTTATGCGTGCAGGTTCCACACGCGTATTTCTTCGGTCTCGTCGAGCGTACAAGTTCCAGCCGCGTATTGCTTAGGTCTCGCTATGCGTACAAGTCCCAGCCGCGTATTGTTTTATTCTCGTTATGCGTACAAGTTCCAGCCGCGTAATGCTTCGGTCTCGTCGAGCGTACAATATCCAGCCGCGTATTGCTTCGATCTCGTTATGCGTACAAGCTCCAGCCGCGTATTGCTTCGGTTTCGGCGAGCGTACAAGTTCCAGCCGCGTGTTGCTTCGGTCTCGTTATGCGTACAAGATCCAGCCGCATATTGCTTCGGTCTCGTTATGCGTGCCGTTTCCAGCCGCGCATTGCTTCGGTCTCTTCGAGCGTACAAGTTCCAGCCGCGTGTTGCTTCGGTCTCGTTATGCATACAAGTTCCAGCCGCGTATTGCTTCGGTCTCGTCGAGCGTACAAGCTCCAGCCGCGTATTGCTTCGGTCTCGTTATGCGTACAAGTCCCAGCCGCGTATTGTTTTATTCTCGTTATGCGTACAGGGCCCAGCCGCGTATTGCTACTGTCTCGTCGAGCGTACAGGTTCCAGCCGCGTATTGCTTCGATCTGGTTATGCGGACAAGCTCCAGCCGCGTATTGCTTCGGTTTCGGCGAGCGTACAAGTTCCAGCCGCGTGTTGCTTCGGTCTCGTTATGCATACAAGCTCCAGCCGCGTATTGCTTCGATCTCGTTATGCGTACAAGTTCCAACCCCGTATTGCTCCGATCTCGTTATGCGTACATGTTCCAGCCGCGTATTGCTTCGGTCCCGTTATGCGTGCAAGTCCCAGCCGTCTAATGCTTCGGTCTCGTGGAGCGTACAAGTTCCAGCCGCGTATTGCTTCGGTCTCGTGGAACATACAAGTCCCAGGCGCGTATAGCTGCGGTCTCGTTATGCGTTCAAGTTCCAGCCCCGTATTGCTCCGATCTCGTTATGCGTACAAGTTCCATCCCCGTATTGCTCTGATCTCGTTATGCGTACATGTTCCTGCCGCGTATTGCTGCGGTCTCCTTATGCGTACAAGTCCCAGCCGCGTATTCCTTCGGTTTCTTCGTGCGTACAAGTTCCAGCCGCGTATTGCTTCGGTCTCGTGGAGCATACAAGTCCCAGGCGCGTATAGCTGCGGTCTCGTTATGCGTACAAGTTCCAACCCCGTATTGCTCCGATCTCGTTATGCGTACATGTTCCAGCCGCGTATTGCTTCGGTCCCGTTATGCGTGCAAGTTCCAGCCGCGTGTTGCTTCGGTCTCGTTATGCGTACAAGATCCAGCCGCATATTGCTTCGGTCTCGTTTTGCGTTCAATTTCCAGCCGCGCGTTGCTTCGGTCTCGTCGAGCGTACAAGTTCCAGCCGCGTGTTGCTTCGGTCTCGTTATGCGTACAAGTTCCAGCCGCGTATTGCTTCGGTCTCGTCGAGCGTACAAGTTCCAGCCGCATATTGCTTCGGTCTCGTTTTGCGTGCAAGTCCCAGCCGCGTATTGCTTCGGTCTCGTGGAGCATACAACTTCCAGCTGCGCGATGCTTCGGTGTCGTTATGCGTGCAAGTTCCAGCCGCGTATTGCTTCGGTCTTGTCGAGCGTACAAGTTCCAGCCGCGTATTGCTTCGGTCTCGTCGAGCGTACAAGTACCAGCAGCGTATTGCTTTGGTCTCGTTATGCGTACAAGTCCCAGCCGCGTATTGTTTTATTCTCGTTATGCGTACAAGTACCTGCCGTGTATTGCTTCGGTCTTGTCGAGCGTACAAGTTCCAGCCGCGTATTGCTTCGGTCTCGTTGAGCGTACAAGTACCAGCAGCGTATTGCTTCGGTCTCGTTATGCGTACAAGTCCCAGCCGCGTATTGTTTTATTCTCGTTATGCGTACAAGGCCCTGCCGCGTATTTCTTCGGTCTCGTCGAGCGTACAAGTTCCAGCCGCGTATTGCTTCGGTCTCGGCGAGCGTACAAGTTCCAGCCGCGTGTTGCTTCGGTCTCGTTATGCGTACAAGATCCAGCCGCATATTGCTTCGGTCTCGTTTTGCGTTCAATTTCCAGCCGCGCATTGCTTCGGTCTCGTCGAGCGTACAAGTTCCAGCCGCGTGTTGCTTCGGTCTCGTTATGCGTACAAGTTCCAGCCGCGTATTGCTTCGGTCTCGTCGAGCGTACAAGTTCCAGCCGCATATTGCTTCGGTCTCGTTTTGCGTGCAAGTCCCAGCCGCGTATTGTTTTATTCTCGTTATGCGTACAAGGCCCAGCCGCGTATTGCTACTGTCTCGTCGAGCGTACAGGTTCCAGCCGCGTATTGCTTCGGTCTCGTTATGCGTACGAGTCCCAGCCGCGTATTGTTTCATTCTCGGTATGCGTGCAAGGCCCAGCCGCGTATTGCTACGGTCTCGTCGAGCGTACAAGTTCCAGCTGCCCGTAGCTTCGGTGTCGTTATGCGTGCAAGTTCCAGCCGCGTATTGCTTCGGTCTCGTTATGCGTCAAGTCCCAGCCGCGTATTGCTTTGTTCTGCTTATGCGTTCAACTCCCAGCCGCGTATTGCTTCGGTCTCGATGCGCGTACAAGTCCAAGCCATGTATTGCTGCGGTCTCGTCGAGCGGACAAGTTCCAGCAGCGTATTGCTTGGGTGTCGTTATGCGTACATGTCCCAGCCGCGTATTGCTTTGTTCTCGTTATGCGTGCAGGTTCCACACGCGTATTTCTTCGGTCTCGTCGAGCGTACAAGTTCCAGCCGCGTATTGCTTAGGTCTCGCTATGCGTACAAGTCCCAGCCGCGTATTGTTTTATTCTCGTTATGCGTACAAGTTCCAGCCGCGTAATGCTTCGGTCTCGTCGAGCGTACAATATCCAGCCGCGTATTGCTTCGATCTCGTTATGCGTACAAGCTCCAGCCGCGTATTGCTTCGGTTTCGGCGAGCGTACAAGTTCCAGCCGCGTGTTGCTTCGGTCTCGTTATGCGTACAAGATCCAGCCGCATATTGCTTCGGTCTCGTTATGCGTGCCGTTTCCAGCCGCGCATTGCTTCGGTCTCTTCGAGCGTACAAGTTCCAGCCGCGTGTTGCTTCGGTCTCGTTATGCATACAAGTTCCAGCCGCGTATTGCTTCGGTCTCGTCGAGCGTACAAGCTCCAGCCGCGTATTGCTTCGGTCTCGTTATGCGTACAAGTCCCAGCCGCGTATTGTTTTATTCTCGTTATGCGTACAGGGCCCAGCCGCGTATTGCTACTGTCTCGTCGAGCGTACAGGTTCCAGCCGCGTATTGCTTCGATCTGGTTATGCGGACAAGCTCCAGCCGCGTATTGCTTCGGTTTCGGCGAGCGTACAAGTTCCAGCCGCGTGTTGCTTCGGTCTCGTTATGCATACAAGCTCCAGCCGCGTATTGCTTCGATCTCGTTATGCGTACAAGTTCCAACCCCGTATTGCTCCGATCTCGTTATGCGTACATGTTCCAGCCGCGTATTGCTTCGGTCCCGTTATGCGTGCAAGTCCCAGCCGTGTAATGCTTCGGTCTCGTGGAGCGTACAAGTTCCAGCCGCGTAATGCTTCTGTCTCGTTATGCGTACAAGTCCCAGGCGCGTATTGCTTCGGTCTCGTTACGCGTACAAGTTCCAGCCACGTAATGCTTTGGTCTCATTATTCGTGCAATTCCCAGCCGTGTATTGCTTCCGTCTCGTTATGCGTACAAGTTCCAGCCGGGTAATGCTTCTGTCTCGTTATGCGTACAAGTTCCAGCCGCGTATTGCGTCGGTCTCGTGGAGCATTCAAGTCCCAGGCGCGTATTGCTTCGGTCTCGTTACGCGTACAAGTTCCAGCCGCGTACTGCTCGGTCTCGTCGTGCGTGCAGGTTCCAGCCGTGTACTGCTTCGGTCTCGTTATGCGTGCAAGTTCCAGCCGCGTATTGCTTCGGTCTCGTTACGCGTACAACTCCCAGCCGCGTATTCCATCGGTCTCGTTATGCGTGCAATTCCCAGCCGTGTATTGCTTCCGTCTCGTTATGCGTACAAGTTCCAGCCGCGTGTTGCTTCGGTCTCGTTGTGCGTACAAGTCCCAACCGCGTATTGCTTCGGTCTCGTCTAGCGTACAAGTCCCTGCCGCGTATTCCATCGGTCTCGTTATGCGTGCAATTCCCAGCCGTGTATTGCTTCCGTCTCGTTATGCGTACAAGTTCCAGCCGCGTATTGCTTCGGTACCGTTATGCGTACATGTCCCACCCGCATATTGCTTTGTTCTTGTTATGCGTACAAGTCCCAGCCGCGTATTGCTTCGGCCTCGTCGAGCGTACAACTCCCAGCCGCGTATTCCGTCGGTCTCGTTATGCGTGCAATTCCCAGCCGTGTATTGCTTCCGTCTCGTTATGCGTAAAAGTTCCTGCCGCGTATTGCTTCGGTACCGTTATGCGTACAAGTCCCAGCCCCGTATTGCTTCGGTCTCGTCGAGCGTACAAGTCCCAGCCGCGTATTGCTCCGGTCTCGTTACGCGTGCAAGTCCCACCCGCGTATTGCTTTGTTCTCGTTATGCGTACAAGTCCCAGCCGCGTATTTCTTCGGCCTCGTCGAGCGTACAAGTCCCAGCCGCGTATTCCTTCGGTCTCCTCGAGTGTACAAGTTCCAGCCGCGTATTGCTTCGGTCTCGTCGAGCGAACAAGTTCCAGCAGCGCGTTGCTTCGCTCTCGTTATTCCTGCAAGTTCCAGACGCGCATTGTTTCGGTCTCGTTACGCGTACAAGTCCCAGCCGCGTATTGCTTTGTTCTCGTTATGCGTACTAGTCCCAGCCGCGTATTGCTTCAGTCTCGTCGAGCGTACAAGTCCCAGCCGCGTATTGCTTTGGTCTCGTTATGCGTACAAGTTCCTGCCGCGTATTGCTTCGGTACCGTTATGCGCACAAGTCCCAGCCGTGTATTGCTTCGGTATCGTCGAGCATACAAGTTCCAGCAGCGTATTGCTTGGGTCTCGTTATGCGTACGAGTCCCAGCCGCGTATTGCTTCGGTCTCGTGGAGCGAATAAGTGCTACCCGCTTGTTGCTTCGGTCTCGTTGCGCATACAAGTCCCAGCCGCGTATACCTTCGGTCCCGTTATGCGTACAAGTCCTAACCGCGTATTGCTTCGGTCTCGTCGAGCGTACAGGTTCCAGCCTCGTATTGCTTCGGTCTCGTGAAGCGTACAAGTCCCAGCCGCGTATTGCTTTGCTCTCGTTATGCGTACAAGCTCCAGCCGCGTATTGCTTCGGTACCGTTATGCGTACAAGTCCCAGCCGTGTATTGCTTCGTTATCGTCGGGCATACAAGTTCCAGCCGCGTATTGCTTGGGTCTCGTTATGCGTACATGTTTCAGCCGCGTATTGCTTCGGTCTCGTCGAGCGTACAAGTCCCAGCCGCCTATTCCATCGGTCTCGTCGAGCGTACAAGTTCCAGCCGCGTATTGCTTCGGTCTCGTCGAGCGAACAATTTCCAGCAGCGCGTTGCTTCGGTCTCGTTATGCGTGCAAGTTCCAGACGCGTATTGCTTCGGTCTCGTTACGCGTCCAACTCCCAGCCGCGTATTCCTTCGGTCTCGTTATGCGTACAATTCCCAGCCGTGTATTGCTTGGGTCTCGTTATGCGTACAAGTTCCAGCCGCGTATTGCTTCGGTACCGTTATGCGTACAAGTGCCAGCCGTGTATTGCTTCGGTATCGTCGAGCATACAAGTTCCAGCAGCGTATTGCTTGGGTCTCCTTATGCGTACAAGTCCCAGCCGCGTATTGCTTCGGTCTCGTCGAGCGAACAAGTTCCAGCAGCGCGTTGCTTCGGTCTCGTTATGCGTGCAAGTTCCAGACGCGTATTGCTTCGGTACCGTTATGCGTACAATTCCCAGCCGTGTATTGCTTGGGTCTCGTTATGCGTACAGGTTCCAGCCGCGTATTGCTTCGGTACCGTTATGCGTACAAGTCCCAGCCGTGTATTGCTTCGGTATCGTCGAGCATACAAGTCCCACCCGCATATTGCTTTGTTCTCGTTATGCGTACAAGTCCCAGCCGCGTATTGCTTCGGCCTCGTCGAGCGTACAAGTCCCAGCCGCGTATTCCATCGGTCTCGTCGAGCGTACAAGTTCCAGACGCGTATTGCTTCGATCTCGTTACGCGTACAAGTCCCAGCCGCGTATTGCTTTGTTCTCGTTATGTGTACAATTTCCAGCCGGGTATTGCTTCGGTCTCGTCGAGCGTAGAAGTTCCAGCCACGTATTGCTTCGGTCTCGTGAAGCGTACAAGTCCCAGCCGCGTATTGCTTTGGTCGCGTTATGCGTACAAGTCCCAGCTGCGTATTGCTTCGGTCTCGTTATGCGTGCAAGTTCCAGCCACGTATTGCTTCGGTCTCGTCGAGCGTGCAAGTTCCAGCCGCGTTTTGCTACCGTATCGTTATGCGTACAAGTTCCAGCCGCGTAATGCTTCGGTCTCGTTATGCGTACATGTTCCAGCCGCGTATTACTTCGGTAACGTCGAGCGTACAAGTTCCAGCCGCGTATTGCTTCGGTCTCGTTATGCGTACAAGTCCCAGCCGCGTATTGCTTCGGTCTCGTTATGCGTGCAAGTTCCAGTCGCGTATTGCTTCGGTCTCGAGGTGCGTAAAGTTCCAGCCGCGTATTGCTTCGGTCTCGTCGAGCGAACAAGTTCCAGCAGCGCGTTGCTTCGGTCTCGTTATGCGAACAAGTCGCAGCCGCGTATTGCTTCGGTATCGTTATGCGTACAAGTCCCAGCCGCGTATTGCTTCGGTCTCGTTATGCGTGCAAGTTCCAGTCGCGTATTGCTTCGGTCTCGTTATGCGTACATGTTCCAGCCGCGTAATGCTTCCGTCTCGTTATGCGTACAAGTTCCAGCCGCGTGTTGCTTCGGTGTCGTCGAGCGTGCAAGTTCCAGCCGCGTATTATTTCGGTAACGTCGAGCGTACAAGTTCCAGCCGCGTATTGCTTCGGTCTCGTTATGCGTACAAGTCCCAGCCGCGTATTGCTTCGGTCTCGTTATGCGTGCAAGTCCCAGCCGCGTATTGCTACGGTATCGTTATGCGTACAAGTCCCAGCCGCGTATTGCTTCGGTCTCGTTATGCGTACAAGTTCCAGCCCCGTATTGCTTCGGTCTCGTGGAGCGTGCGAGTTCCAGCCGCGTATTGCTTCGGTCTCGTCGAGCGTACAAGTTCCAGCCTCGTATTACTTCGGTCTCGTGGAGCGTACAAGTCCCAGCCGCGTATTGCTTCGGTCTCGTTATGCGTGCAAGTTCCAGCCGCGTAATGCTTCGGTCTCGTGTAGCGTACAAGTTCCAGCCGCGTATTGCTTCGGTCTCGTGGAGCGTTCAAGTCCCAGCCCCGTATTGCTTCGGTCACGTCGAGCGTACAAGTTCCAGGCGCGTATTGCTTCGGTCTCGTTATGCATGCAAGATCCAGCCGCGTATTGCTTCGGCCTCGTCAAGCGTGCAAGTTCCAGCCGCGTATCGCTTCGGTCTCGTGGAGCGTGCGAGTTCTAGCCGCGTATTGCTTCGGTATCGTCGAGCGTACAAGTTCCAGCCGCGTATTGCTTCGGTCTCGTCGAGCGTGCAAGTTCCAGCCGCGTATTGCTTCGGTATCGTCGAGCGAACAAGTTCCAGCAGCGCGTTGGTTCCGTCTCGTTATGCATACAAGTCCCTGCCGCGTACTGCTTCGGTATCGTTATGCGTACAAGTCCCAGCCGCGTGTTGCTTCGGTCTTGTTATGCGTACAAGTCCCAGCTGCGTATTGCTTCGGTCTCGTTATGCGTGCAAGTTCCAGCCACGTATTGCTTCGGTCTCGTCGAGCGTGCAAGTTCCAGCCGCGTTTTGCTACCGTATCGTTATGCGTACAAGTTCCAGCCGCGTAATGCTGCGGTCTCGTTATGCGTACATGTTCCAGCCGCGTATTACTTCGGTCTCGTGGAGCGTACAAGTCCCAGCCGCGTATTGCTTCGGTCTCGTTATGCGTGCAAGATCCAGCCGCGTATTGCTTCGGTCTCGTCGAGCGTGCAAGTTCCAGCCGCGTATCGTTTCGGTCTCGTGGAGCGTGCGAGTTCTAGCCGCGTATTGCTTTGGTCGCGTTATGCGTACAAGTCCCAGCCGCGTATTGCTTCGCTCTCGTTATGCGTGCAAGTTCCAGTCGCGTATTGCTTCGGTCTCGTTATGCGTACATGTTCCAGCCGCGTAATGCTTCCGTCTCGTTATGCGTACAAGTTCCAGCCGCGTGTTGCTTCGGTCTCGTCGAGCGTGCAAGTTCCAGCCGCGTATTATTTCGGTAACGTCGAGCGTACAAGTTCCAGCCGCGTATTGCTTCGGTCTCGTTATGCGTACAAGTCCCAGCCGCGTATTGCTTCGGTCTCGTTATGCGTGCAAGTTCCAGTCGCGTATTGCTTCGGTCTCGAGGTGCGTCAAGTTCCAGCCGCGTATTGTTTCGGGCTCGTTGAGCGTGCGAGTTCCTGCCGCGTATTGCTTCGGTCTCGTCGAGCGAACAAGTTCCAGCAGCGCGTTGCTTCGGTCTCGTTATGCGTACATGTTCCAGCCGCGTATTACTTCGGTCTCGTGGAGCGTACAAGTCCCAGTCGCGTATTGCTTCGGTCTCGTTATGCGTACATGTTCCAGCCGCGTATTGCTTCGGTCTCGTTATGCGTACAAGTCCCAGCCGCGTATTGCTTCGGTCTCGTTATGCGTGCAAGTTCCAGTCGCGTATTGCTTCGGTCTCGAGGTGCGTCAAGTTCCAGCCGCGTGTTGCTTCGGTCTCGTCGAGCGTGCAAGTTCCAGCCGCGTATTATTTCGGTAACGTCGAGCGTACAAGTTCCAGCCGCGTATTGCTTCGGTCTCGTTATGCGTACAAGTTCCAGCCGCGCAATGCTTCGGTCTCGTTATGCGTACAAGTTCCAGCAGCGCGTTGCTTCGGTCTCGTTATGCGTGCAAGTTCCAGCCGCGTATTGCTTCGGTCACGTCGAGCGTACAAGTCCCAGCCGCGTATTGCTTCCATATCGTTATGCGTACAAGTCCCAGCCCCGTATTGCTTCGGTCTCGTTATGCGTACAAGGTCCAGCCGCGCAATGCTTCGGTCTCGTCGAGCGTACAAGTTCCAGCTGCGTATTGCATCGGTCTCGTCGAGCGTACAAGTTCCAGCCGCGTATTGCTTCGGTCTCGTCGAGCGTACAAGTTCCAGCCGCGTATTGCTTCGGTCTCGTCGAGCGTACAAGTTCCAGCCGCGTATTGCATCGGTCTCGTCGAGCATACAAGTCCCAGCCGCGTATTGCTTTGGTCTCGTTATACGTACAAGTCCCAGCCGCGTATTGCTTCCGTATCGTTATGCGTGCAAGTTCCAGCCGCGTATTTCATCGGTCTCGTCGGGCGTACAAGATCCAGCCGCGTATTGCTTCGGTCTCGTTATACGTACAAGTCCCAGCCGCGTATTGCTTCCGTATCCTTATGCGTGCAAGTTCCAGTCGCGTATTGCTTCGGTCTCGTCGAGCGTACAAGTCCCAGCCGCGTATTGCTTTGTTCTGCTTATGCGTTCAACTCCCAGCCGCGTATTGCTTCGGTCTCGATGCGCGTACAAGTCCAAGCCATGTATTGCTGCGGTCTCGTCGAGCGGACAAGTTCCAGCAGCGTATTGCTTGGGTGTCGTTATGCGTACATGTCCCAGCCGCGTATTGCTTTGTTCTCGTTATGCGTGCAGGTTCCACACGCGTATTTCTTCGGTCTCGTCGAGCGTACAAGTTCCAGCCGCGTATTGCTTAGGTCTCGCTATGCGTACAAGTCCCAGCCGCGTATTGTTTTATTCTCGTTATGCGTACAAGTTCCAGCCGCGTAATGCTTCGGTCTCGTCGAGCGTACAATATCCAGCCGCGTATTGCTTCGATCTCGTTATGCGTACAAGCTCCAGCCGCGTATTGCTTCGGTTTCGGCGAGCGTACAAGTTCCAGCCGCGTGTTGCTTCGGTCTCGTTATGCGTACAAGATCCAGCCGCATATTGCTTCGGTCTCGTTATGCGTGCCGTTTCCAGCCGCGCATTGCTTCGGTCTCTTCGAGCGTACAAGTTCCAGCCGCGTGTTGCTTCGGTCTCGTTATGCATACAAGTTCCAGCCGCGTATTGCTTCGGTCTCGTCGAGCGTACAAGCTCCAGCCGCGTATTGCTTCGGTCTCGTTATGCGTACAAGTCCCAGCCGCGTATTGTTTTATTCTCGTTATGCGTACAGGGCCCAGCCGCGTATTGCTACTGTCTCGTCGAGCGTACAGGTTCCAGCCGCGTATTGCTTCGATCTGGTTATGCGGACAAGCTCCAGCCGCGTATTGCTTCGGTTTCGGCGAGCGTACAAGTTCCAGCCGCGTGTTGCTTCGGTCTCGTTATGCATACAAGCTCCAGCCGCGTATTGCTTCGATCTCGTTATGCGTACAAGTTCCAACCCCGTATTGCTCCGATCTCGTTATGCGTACATGTTCCAGCCGCGTATTGCTTCGGTCCCGTTATGCGTGCAAGTCCCAGCCGTCTAATGCTTCGGTCTCGTGGAGCGTACAAGTTCCAGCCGCGTATTGCTTCGGTCTCGTGGAACATACAAGTCCCAGGCGCGTATAGCTGCGGTCTCGTTATGCGTTCAAGTTCCAGCCCCGTATTGCTCCGATCTCGTTATGCGTACAAGTTCCATCCCCGTATTGCTCTGATCTCGTTATGCGTACATGTTCCTGCCGCGTATTGCTGCGGTCTCCTTATGCGTACAAGTCCCAGCCGCGTATTCCTTCGGTTTCTTCGTGCGTACAAGTTCCAGCCGCGTATTGCTTCGGTCTCGTGGAGCATACAAGTCCCAGGCGCGTATAGCTGCGGTCTCGTTATGCGTACAAGTTCCAACCCCGTATTGCTCCGATCTCGTTATGCGTACATGTTCCAGCCGCGTATTGCTTCGGTCCCGTTATGCGTGCAAGTTCCAGCCGCGTGTTGCTTCGGTCTCGTTATGCGTACAAGATCCAGCCGCATATTGCTTCGGTCTCGTTTTGCGTTCAATTTCCAGCCGCGCGTTGCTTCGGTCTCGTCGAGCGTACAAGTTCCAGCCGCGTGTTGCTTCGGTCTCGTTATGCGTACAAGTTCCAGCCGCGTATTGCTTCGGTCTCGTCGAGCGTACAAGTTCCAGCCGCATATTGCTTCGGTCTCGTTTTGCGTGCAAGTCCCAGCCGCGTATTGCTTCGGTCTCGTGGAGCATACAACTTCCAGCTGCGCGATGCTTCGGTGTCGTTATGCGTGCAAGTTCCAGCCGCGTATTGCTTCGGTCTTGTCGAGCGTACAAGTTCCAGCCGCGTATTGCTTCGGTCTCGTCGAGCGTACAAGTACCAGCAGCGTATTGCTTTGGTCTCGTTATGCGTACAAGTCCCAGCCGCGTATTGTTTTATTCTCGTTATGCGTACAAGTACCTGCCGTGTATTGCTTCGGTCTTGTCGAGCGTACAAGTTCCAGCCGCGTATTGCTTCGGTCTCGTTGAGCGTACAAGTACCAGCAGCGTATTGCTTCGGTCTCGTTATGCGTACAAGTCCCAGCCGCGTATTGTTTTATTCTCGTTATGCGTACAAGGCCCTGCCGCGTATTTCTTCGGTCTCGTCGAGCGTACAAGTTCCAGCCGCGTATTGCTTCGGTCTCGGCGAGCGTACAAGTTCCAGCCGCGTGTTGCTTCGGTCTCGTTATGCGTACAAGATCCAGCCGCATATTGCTTCGGTCTCGTTTTGCGTTCAATTTCCAGCCGCGCATTGCTTCGGTCTCGTCGAGCGTACAAGTTCCAGCCGCGTGTTGCTTCGGTCTCGTTATGCGTACAAGTTCCAGCCGCGTATTGCTTCGGTCTCGTCGAGCGTACAAGTTCCAGCCGCATATTGCTTCGGTCTCGTTTTGCGTGCAAGTCCCAGCCGCGTATTGTTTTATTCTCGTTATGCGTACAAGGCCCAGCCGCGTATTGCTACTGTCTCGTCGAGCGTACAGGTTCCAGCCGCGTATTGCTTCGGTCTCGTTATGCGTACGAGTCCCAGCCGCGTATTGTTTCATTCTCGGTATGCGTGCAAGGCCCAGCCGCGTATTGCTACGGTCTCGTCGAGCGTACAAGTTCCAGCTGCCCGTAGCTTCGGTGTCGTTATGCGTGCAAGTTCCAGCCGCGTATTGCTTCGGTCTCGTTATGCGTCAAGTCCCAGCCGCGTATTGCTTTGTTCTGCTTATGCGTTCAACTCCCAGCCGCGTATTGCTTCGGTCTCGATGCGCGTACAAGTCCAAGCCATGTATTGCTGCGGTCTCGTCGAGCGGACAAGTTCCAGCAGCGTATTGCTTGGGTGTCGTTATGCGTACATGTCCCAGCCGCGTATTGCTTTGTTCTCGTTATGCGTGCAGGTTCCACACGCGTATTTCTTCGGTCTCGTCGAGCGTACAAGTTCCAGCCGCGTATTGCTTAGGTCTCGCTATGCGTACAAGTCCCAGCCGCGTATTGTTTTATTCTCGTTATGCGTACAAGTTCCAGCCGCGTAATGCTTCGGTCTCGTCGAGCGTACAATATCCAGCCGCGTATTGCTTCGATCTCGTTATGCGTACAAGCTCCAGCCGCGTATTGCTTCGGTTTCGGCGAGCGTACAAGTTCCAGCCGCGTGTTGCTTCGGTCTCGTTATGCGTACAAGATCCAGCCGCATATTGCTTCGGTCTCGTTATGCGTGCCGTTTCCAGCCGCGCATTGCTTCGGTCTCTTCGAGCGTACAAGTTCCAGCCGCGTGTTGCTTCGGTCTCGTTATGCATACAAGTTCCAGCCGCGTATTGCTTCGGTCTCGTCGAGCGTACAAGCTCCAGCCGCGTATTGCTTCGGTCTCGTTATGCGTACAAGTCCCAGCCGCGTATTGTTTTATTCTCGTTATGCGTACAGGGCCCAGCCGCGTATTGCTACTGTCTCGTCGAGCGTACAGGTTCCAGCCGCGTATTGCTTCGATCTGGTTATGCGGACAAGCTCCAGCCGCGTATTGCTTCGGTTTCGGCGAGCGTACAAGTTCCAGCCGCGTGTTGCTTCGGTCTCGTTATGCATACAAGCTCCAGCCGCGTATTGCTTCGATCTCGTTATGCGTACAAGTTCCAACCCCGTATTGCTTCGATCTCGTTATGCGTACATGTTCCAGCCGCGTATTGCTTCGGTCCCGTTATGCGTGCAAGTCCCAGCCGTGTAATGCTTCGGTCTCGTGGAGCGTACAAGTTCCAGCCGCGTAATGCTTCTGTCTCGTTATGCGTACAAGTCCCAGGCGCGTATTGCTTCGGTCTCGTTACGCGTACAAGTTCCAGCCACGTAATGCTTTGGTCTCATTATTCGTGCAATTCCCAGCCGTGTATTGCTTCCGTCTCGTTATGCGTACAAGTTCCAGCCGGGTAATGCTTCTGTCTCGTTATGCGTACAAGTTCCAGCCGCGTATTGCGTCGGTCTCGTGGAGCATTCAAGTCCCAGGCGCGTATTGCTTCGGTCTCGTTACGCGTACAAGTTCCAGCCGCGTACTGCTCGGTCTCGTCGTGCGTGCAGGTTCCAGCCGTGTACTGCTTCGGTCTCGTTATGCGTGCAAGTTCCAGCCGCGTATTGCTTCGGTCTCGTTACGCGTACAACTCCCAGCCGCGTATTCCATCGGTCTCGTTATGCGTGCAATTCCCAGCCGTGTATTGCTTCCGTCTCGTTATGCGTACAAGTTCCAGCCGCGTGTTGCTTCGGTCTCGTTGTGCGTACAAGTCCCAACCGCGTATTGCTTCGGTCTCGTCTAGCGTACAAGTCCCTGCCGCGTATTCCATCGGTCTCGTTATGCGTGCAATTCCGAGCCGTGTATTGCTTCCGTCTCGTTATGCGTACAAGTTCCAGCCGCGTATTGCTTCGGTACCGTTATGCGTACATGTCCCACCCGCATATTGCTTTGTTCTTGTTATGCGTACAAGTCCCAGCCGCGTATTGCTTCGGCCTCGTCGAGCGTACAACTCCCAGCCGCGTATTCCGTCGGTCTCGTTATGCGTGCAATTCCCAGCCGTGTATTGCTTCCGTCTCGTTATGCGTAAAAGTTCCTGCCGCGTATTGCTTCGGTACCGTTATGCGTACAAGTCCCGGCCCCGTATTGCTTCGGTCTCGTCGAGCGTACAAGTCCCAGCCGCGTATTGCTCCGGTCTCGTTACGCGTGCAAGTCCCACCCGCGTATTGCTTTGTTCTCGTTATGCGTACAAGTCCCAGCCGCGTATTTCTTCGGCCTCGTCGAGCGTACAAGTCCCAGCCGCGTATTCCTTCGGTCTCCTCGAGTGTACAAGTTCCAGCCGCGTATTGCTTCGGTCTCGTCGAGCGAACAAGTTCCAGCAGCGCGTTGCTTCGCTCTCGTTATTCCTGCAAGTTCCAGACGCGCATTGTTTCGGTCTCGTTACGCGTACAAGTCCCAGCCGCGTATTGCTTTGTTCTCGTTATGCGTACTAGTCCCAGCCGCGTATTGCTTCAGTCTCGTCGAGCGTACAAGTCCCAGCCGCGTATTGCTTTGGTCTCGTTATGCGTACAAGTTCCTGCCGCGTATTGCTTCGGTACCGTTATGCGCACAAGTCCCAGCCGTGTATTGCTTCGGTATCGTCGAGCATACAAGTTCCAGCAGCGTATTGCTTGGGTCTCGTTATGCGTACGAGTCCCAGCCGCGTATTGCTTCGGTCTCGTGGAGCGAATAAGTGCTACCCGCTTGTTGCTTCGGTCTCGTTGCGCATACAAGTCCCAGCCGCGTATACCTTCGGTCCCGTTATGCGTACAAGTCCTAACCGCGTATTGCTTCGGTCTCGTCGAGCGTACAGGTTCCAGCCTCGTATTGCTTCGGTCTCGTGAAGCGTACAAGTCCCAGCCGCGTATTGCTTTGCTCTCGTTATGCGTACAAGCTCCAGCCGCGTATTGCTTCGGTACCGTTATGCGTACAAGTCCCAGCCGTGTATTGCTTCGTTATCGTCGGGCATACAAGTTCCAGCCGCGTATTGCTTGGGTCTCGTTATGCGTACATGTTCCAGCCGCGTATTGCTTCGGTCTCGTCGAGCGTACAAGTCCCAGCCGCCTATTCCATCGGTCTCGTCGAGCGTACAAGTTCCAGCCGCGTATTGCTTCGGTCTCGTCGAGCGAACAATTTCCAGCAGCGCGTTGCTTCGGTCTCGTTATGCGTGCAAGTTCCAGACGCGTATTGCTTCGGTCTCGTTACGCGTCCAACTCCCAGCCGCGTATTCCTTCGGTCTCGTTATGCGTACAATTCCCAGCCGTGTATTGCTTGGGTCTCGTTATGCGTACAAGTTCCAGCCGCGTATTGCTTCGGTACCGTTATGCGTACAAGTGCCAGCCGTGTATTGCTTCGGTATCGTCGAGCATACAAGTTCCAGCAGCGTATTGCTTGGGTCTCCTTATGCGTACAAGTCCCAGCCGCGTATTGCTTCGGTCTCGTCGAGCGAACAAGTTCCAGCAGCGCGTTGCTTCGGTCTCGTTATGCGTGCAAGTTCCAGACGCGTATTGCTTCGGTACCGTTATGCGTACAATTCCCAGCCGTGTATTGCTTGGGTCTCGTTATGCGTACAGGTTCCAGCCGCGTATTGCTTCGGTACCGTTATGCGTACAAGTCCCAGCCGTGTATTGCTTCGGTATCGTCGAGCATACAAGTCCCACCCGCATATTGCTTTGTTCTCGTTATGCGTACAAGTCCCAGCCGCGTATTGCTTCGGCCTCGTCGAGCGTACAAGTCCCAGCCGCGTATTGCTTTGGTCTCGTTATGCGTACAAGTTCCTGCCGCGTATTGCTTCGGTACCGTTATGCGCACAAGTCCCAGCCGTGTATTGCTTCGGTATCGTCGAGCATACAAGTTCCAGCAGCGTATTGCTTGGGTCTCGTTATGCGTACGAGTCCCAGCCGCGTATTGCTTCGGTCTCGTGGAGCGAATAAGTGCTACCCGCTTGTTGCTTCGGTCTCGTTGCGCATACAAGTCCCAGCCGCGTATACCTTCGGTCCCGTTATGCGTACAAGTCCTAACCGCGTATTGCTTCGGTCTCGTCGAGCGTACAGGTTCCAGCCTCGTATTGCTTCGGTCTCGTGAAGCGTACAAGTCCCAGCCGCGTATTGCTTTGCTCTCGTTATGCGTACAAGCTCCAGCCGCGTATTGCTTCGGTACCGTTATGCGTACAAGTCCCAGCCGTGTATTGCTTCGTTATCGTCGGGCATACAAGTTCCAGCCGCGTATTGCTTGGGTCTCGTTATGCGTACATGTTCCAGCCGCGTATTGCTTCGGTCTCGTCGAGCGTACAAGTCCCAGCCGCCTATTCCATCGGTCTCGTCGAGCGTACAAGTTCCAGCCGCGTATTGCTTCGGTCTCGTCGAGCGAACAATTTCCAGCAGCGCGTTGCTTCGGTCTCGTTATGCGTGCAAGTTCCAGACGCGTATTGCTTCGGTCTCGTTACGCGTCCAACTCCCAGCCGCGTATTCCTTCGGTCTCGTTATGCGTACAATTCCCAGCCGTGTATTGCTTGGGTCTCGTTATGCGTACAAGTTCCAGCCGCGTATTGCTTCGGTACCGTTATGCGTACAAGTGCCAGCCGTGTATTGCTTCGGTATCGTCGAGCATACAAGTTCCAGCAGCGTATTGCTTGGGTCTCCTTATGCGTACAAGTCCCAGCCGCGTATTGCTTCGGTCTCGTCGAGCGAACAAGTTCCAGCAGCGCGTTGCTTCGGTCTCGTTATGCGTGCAAGTTCCAGACGCGTATTGCTTCGGTACCGTTATGCGTACAATTCCCAGCCGTGTATTGCTTGGGTCTCGTTATGCGTACAGGTTCCAGCCGCGTATTGCTTCGGTACCGTTATGCGTACAAGTCCCAGCCGTGTATTGCTTCGGTATCGTCGAGCATACAAGTCCCACCCGCATATTGCTTTGTTCTCGTTATGCGTACAAGTCCCAGCCGCGTATTGCTTCGGCCTCGTCGAGCGTACAAGTCCCAGCCGCGTATTCCATCGGTCTCGTCGAGCGTACAAGTTCCAGACGCGTATTGCTTCGATCTCGTTACGCGTACAAGTCCCAGCCGCGTATTGCTTTGTTCTCGTTATGTGTACAATTTCCAGCCGGGTATTGCTTCGGTCTCGTCGAGCGTAGAAGTTCCAGCCACGTATTGCTTCGGTCTCGTGAAGCGTACAAGTCCCAGCCGCGTATTGCTTTGGTCGCGTTATGCGTACAAGTCCCAGCTGCGTATTGCTTCGGTCTCGTTATGCGTGCAAGTTCCAGCCACGTATTGCTTCGGTCTCGTCGAGCGTGCAAGTTCCAGCCGCGTTTTGCTACCGTATCGTTATGCGTACAAGTTCCAGCCGCGTAATGCTTCGGTCTCGTTATGCGTACATGTTCCAGCCGCGTATTACTTCGGTAACGTCGAGCGTACAAGTTCCAGCCGCGTATTGCTTCGGTCTCGTTATGCGTACAAGTCCCAGCCGCGTATTGCTTCGGTCTCGTTATGCGTGCAAGTTCCAGTCGCGTATTGCTTCGGTCTCGAGGTGCGTAAAGTTCCAGCCGCGTATTGCTTCGGTCTCGTCGAGCGAACAAGTTCCAGCAGCGCGTTGCTTCGGTCTCGTTATGCGAACAAGTCGCAGCCGCGTATTGCTTCGGTATCGTTATGCGTACAAGTCCCAGCCGCGTATTGCTTCGGTCTCGTTATGCGTGCAAGTTCCAGTCGCGTATTGCTTCGGTCTCGTTATGCGTACATGTTCCAGCCGCGTAATGCTTCCGTCTCGTTATGCGTACAAGTTCCAGCCGCGTGTTGCTTCGGTGTCGTCGAGCGTGCAAGTTCCAGCCGCGTATTATTTCGGTAACGTCGAGCGTACAAGTTCCAGCCGCGTATTGCTTCGGTCTCGTTATGCGTACAAGTCCCAGCCGCGTATTGCTTCGGTCTCGTTATGCGTGCAAGTCCCAGCCGCGTATTGCTACGGTATCGTTATGCGTACAAGTCCCAGCCGCGTATTGCTTCGGTCTCGTTATGCGTACAAGTTCCAGCCCCGTATTGCTTCGGTCTCGTGGAGCGTGCGAGTTCCAGCCGCGTATTGCTTCGGTCTCGTCGAGCGTACAAGTTCCAGCCTCGTATTACTTCGGTCTCGTGGAGCGTACAAGTCCCAGCCGCGTATTGCTTCGGTCTCGTTATGCGTGCAAGTTCCAGCCGCGTAATGCTTCGGTCTCGTGTAGCGTACAAGTTCCAGCCGCGTATTGCTTCGGTCTCGTGGAGCGTTCAAGTCCCAGCCCCGTATTGCTTCGGTCACGTCGAGCGTACAAGTTCCAGGCGCGTATTGCTTCGGTCTCGTTATGCATGCAAGATCCAGCCGCGTATTGCTTCGGCCTCGTCAAGCGTGCAAGTTCCAGCCGCGTATCGCTTCGGTCTCGTGGAGCGTGCGAGTTCTAGCCGCGTATTGCTTCGGTATCGTCGAGCGTACAAGTTCCAGCCGCGTATTGCTTCGGTCTCGTCGAGCGTGCAAGTTCCAGCCGCGTATTGCTTCGGTATCGTCGAGCGAACAAGTTCCAGCAGCGCGTTGGTTCCGTCTCGTTATGCATACAAGTCCCTGCCGCGTACTGCTTCGGTATCGTTATGCGTACAAGTCCCAGCCGCGTGTTGCTTCGGTCTTGTTATGCGTACAAGTCCCAGCTGCGTATTGCTTCGGTCTCGTTATGCGTGCAAGTTCCAGCCACGTATTGCTTCGGTCTCGTCGAGCGTGCAAGTTCCAGCCGCGTTTTGCTACCGTATCGTTATGCGTACAAGTTCCAGCCGCGTAATGCTGCGGTCTCGTTATGCGTACATGTTCCAGCCGCGTATTACTTCGGTCTCGTGGAGCGTACAAGTCCCAGCCGCGTATTGCTTCGGTCTCGTTATGCGTGCAAGATCCAGCCGCGTATTGCTTCGGTCTCGTCGAGCGTGCAAGTTCCAGCCGCGTATCGTTTCGGTCTCGTGGAGCGTGCGAGTTCTAGCCGCGTATTGCTTTGGTCGCGTTATGCGTACAAGTCCCAGCCGCGTATTGCTTCGCTCTCGTTATGCGTGCAAGTTCCAGTCGCGTATTGCTTCGGTCTCGTTATGCGTACATGTTCCAGCCGCGTAATGCTTCCGTCTCGTTATGCGTACAAGTTCCAGCCGCGTGTTGCTTCGGTCTCGTCGAGCGTGCAAGTTCCAGCCGCGTATTATTTCGGTAACGTCGAGCGTACAAGTTCCAGCCGCGTATTGCTTCGGTCTCGTTATGCGTACAAGTCCCAGCCGCGTATTGCTTCGGTCTCGTTATGCGTGCAAGTTCCAGTCGCGTATTGCTTCGGTCTCGAGGTGCGTCAAGTTCCAGCCGCGTATTGTTTCGGGCTCGTTGAGCGTGCGAGTTCCTGCCGCGTATTGCTTCGGTCTCGTCGAGCGAACAAGTTCCAGCAGCGCGTTGCTTCGGTCTCGTTATGCGTACATGTTCCAGCCGCGTACTACTTCGGTCTCGTGGAGCGTACAAGTCCCAGTCGCGTATTGCTTCGGTCTCGTTATGCGTACATGTTCCAGCCGCGTATTGCTTCGGTCTCGTTATGCGTACAAGTCCCAGCCGCGTATTGCTTCGGTCTCGTTATGCGTGCAAGTTCCAGTCGCGTATTGCTTCGGTCTCGAGGTGCGTCAAGTTCCAGCCGCGTGTTGCTTCGGTCTCGTCGAGCGTGCAAGTTCCAGCCGCGTATTATTTCGGTAACGTCGAGCGTACAAGTTCCAGCCGCGTATTGCTTCGGTCTCGTTATGCGTACATGTTCCAGCCGCGTATTACTTCGGTCTCGTGGAGCGTACAAGTCCCAGCCGCGTATTGCTTCGGTCTCGTTATGCGTGCAAGTTCCAGCCGCGTAATGCTTCGGTCTCGTGTAGCGTACAAGTTCCAGCCGCGTATTGCTTCGGTCTCGTGGAGCGTTCAAGTCCCAGCCCCGTATTGCTTCGGTCACGTCGAGCGTACAAGTTCCAGGCGCGTATTGCTTCGGTCTCGTTATGCATGCAAGATCCAGCCGCGTATTGCTTCGGTCTCGTCAAGCGTGCAAGTTCCAGCCGCGTATCGCTTCGGTCTCGTGGAGCGTGCGAGTTCTAGCCGCGTATTGCTTCGGTATCGTCGAGCGTACAAGATCCAGCCGCGTATTGCTTCGGTCTCGTCGAGCGTGCAAGTTCCAGCCGCGTATTGCTTCGGTATCGTCGAGCGAACAAGTTCCAGCAGCGCGTTGGTTCCGTCTCGTGATGCATACAAGTCCCTGCCGCGTACTGCTTCGGTATCGTTATGCGTACAAGTCCCAGCAGCGTGTTGCTTCGGTCTTGTTATGCGTACAAGTCCCTGCCGCGTACTGCTTCGGTATCGTTATGCGTACAAGTCCCAGCCGCGTGTTGCTTCGGTCTTGTTATGCGTACAAGTCCCAGCTGCGTATTGCTTCGGTCTCGTTATGCGTACAAGTTCCAGCCGCGTAATGCTGCGGTCTCGTTATGCGTACATGTTCCAGCCGCGTATTACTTCGGTCTCGTGGAGCGTACAAGTCCCAGCCGCGTATTGCTTCGGTCTCGTTATGCTTACAAGTTCCAGCCGCGTAATGCTTCGGTCTCGTTATGCGAGCAAGTTCCAGCTGCGTATTGCTTGGGTCTCGTCGAGCGAACAAGTTCCAGCAGCGCGTTGCTTCGGTCTCGTTATGCGAACAGGTCCCAGCCGCGTATTGTTTCGGTATCGTCGAGCGTACAAGTCCCAGCCGTGTCTTGCTTCGGTCTTGTCATGCGTACAAGTTCCAGCCGCGTGTGGCTTCGGTCTCGTTATGCTTACAAGTTCCAGCCGCGTAATGCTTCGGTCTCATTATGCGTACAATCTCAGCCGCGTATTGCTTCGGTCTCGTCGAGCGAACAAGTTCCAGCAGCGCGTTGCTTCGGTCTCGTTATGCGAACAAGTCGCAGCCGCGTATTGCTTCGGTATCGCTATGCGTACAAGTCCCAGCCGCGTGTTGCTTCGGTCTCGTTATGCGTGCAAGTCCCAGCCGCGTATTGCTTCGGTCTCGTTATGCGTGCAAGATCCAGCCGCGTATTGCTTCGGTCTCGTCGAGCGTGCAAGTTCCAGCCGCGTATCGTTTCGGTCTCGTGGTGCGTGCGAGTTCTAGCCGCGTATTGCTTTGGTCGCGTTATGCGTACAAGTCCCAGCCGCGTATTGCTTCGCTCTCGTTATGCGTGCAAGTTCCTGTCGCGTATTGCTTCGGTCTCGTTATGCGTACATGTTCCAGCCGCGTAATGCTTCCGTCTCGTTATGCGTACAAGTTCCAGCCGCGTGTTGCTTCGGTCTCGTCGAGCGTGCAAGTTCCAGCCACGTATTATTTCGGTAACGTCGAGCGTACAAGTTCCAGCCGCGTATTGCTTCGGTCTCGTTATGCGTACAAGTCCCAGCCGCGTATTGCTTCGGTCTCGTTATGCGTGCAAGTTCCAGTCGCGTATTGCTTCGGTCTCGAGGTGCGTCAAGTTCCAGCCGCGTTTTGTTTCGGGCTCGTTGAGCGTGCGAGTTCCTGCCGCGTATTGCTTCGGTCTCGTCGAGCGAACAAGTTCCAGCAGCGCGTTGCTTCGGTCTCGTTATGCGAACAGGTCCCAGCCGCGTATTGTTTCGGTATCGTCGAGCGTACAAGTCCCAGCCGTGTCTTGCTTCGGTCTTGTCATGCGTACAAGTTCCAGCCGCGTGTGACTTCGGTCTCGTTATGCTTACAAGTTCCAGCCGCGTAATGCTTCGGTCTCATTATGCGTACAATCTCAGCCGCGTATTGCTTCGGTCTCGTCGAGCGAACAAGTTCCAGCAGCGCGTTGCTTCGGTCTCGTTATGCGAACAAGTCGCAGCCGCGTATTGCTTCGGTATCGTTATGCGTACAAGTCCCAGCCGCGCGTTGCTTCGGTCTCGTTATGCGAACAAGTCGCAGCCGCGTACTGCTTCGGTATCGTTATGCGTACAAGTTCCAGCCGCGTGTTGCTTCGATCTTGTTATGCGTACAAGTCCCAGCTGCGTATTGCTTCGGTCTCGTTATGCGTTCAAGTTCCAGCCGCGTAATGCTTCGGTCTCGTTATGCGTACATGTTCCAGCCGCGTATTACTTCGGTCTCGTGGTGCGTACAATCCCAGCCGCGTATTGCTTTGGTCGCGTTATGCGTACAAGTCCCAGCTGCGTATTGCTTCGGTCTCGTTATGCGTGCAAGTTCCAGCCACGTATTGCTTCGGTCTCGTCGAGCGTGCAAGTTCCAGCCGCGTATTGCTTCGGTCTCGTTGTGCGTGCAAGTCCCAGCCGCGTATTGCTTCGGTCTCGTCGATCGTACAAAAGTTCCAGCCGTGTATTGCTTCGGTCTCGTCGAGCGTACAAGTTCCAGCCGCGTATTGCTTCGGTCTCGTCGAGCGTACAAGTTCCAGCCGCGTATAGCGGTGGTATCCATATGCGTACAAGTTCCAGCCGCGTAATGCTTCGATCTCGTGGAGCATACAAGTCCCAGGCGCGTATTGCTTCGGGCTCATCGAGCGTTCGTGTTCCAGCCGCGTATTGCTTCGGTCTCATGGAGCATACAAGTCCCAGGCGCGCATTGCTTCGGTCTCGTTGGGCGTACAAGTTGCAGCCGGGTGTTACTACTATTCCGTTATGCGTACAAGTTCCAGGTACGTATTGCTTCGGTATCGTTTAGTGTACAAGTTCCAGGTACGTATTGCTACGGTCTCGTTTAGCCTACAAGTTCCAGCCGCGTATTGTTTCGGTCTCGTTGTGCGTACAAGTTCCAGCCGCATATTGCTTCGGTCTCGTAGAGCGTTCAGGTTACTGCCGCATATTGCTTCGGTCTCGTCGAGCGTAAAAGTTCCAGCGGCGTATTGCTTCGATCTTGTTATGCGTACAAGTTCCAGCCACGTGTTGCTACGATCTGGTTATACGTACAAGTTCCAGGTACGTATTGCTTAGGCCTCGTTTAGTGTACAAGTTCCAGCCGCGTATTGCTTCGGTCTTGTTATGCGTACAAGTTCCAGCCGCGTGTTGGTACGATCTCGGTATGCGTCCAGTTCCAGCGGCGTATTGCTTCGGTCTCGTTATGCATACAAGTTCCAGCCGCATATTGCTTCGGTCTCGTAGAGCGTTCAGGTTACTGCCGCATATTGCTTCGGTCTCGTCGAGCGTAAAAGTTCCAGCGGCGTATTGCTTCGATCTTGTTATGCGTACAAGTTCCAGCCACGTGTTGCTACGATCTCGGTATGCGTACAAGTTCCAGCGGCGTATTGCTTCGGTCTCGTTATGCGTACAAGTCCCAGCCGCGTAATCCTTCGCTCTCTTCGAGCGTACAAGTCGCAGCCGCGTAATGCTTTGTTCTGGTTACGCGCACAAGTCCCAGCCTCGTATTGCTTCGGACTCGTCGAGCGTACAAGTCCCAGCCGCGTATTCCTTCGGTCTCGTCGAGTGTACAAGTTCCAGCCGCGTATTGCATCGGTCTCGTCGATCGAACAAGTTCCAGCAGCGCGTTGCTTCGGTCTCGTTATTCCTGCAAGTTCCAGACGCGTATTGCTTCGGTCTCGTTACGCATGCAAGTCCCAGCCGCGTATAGTTTTGTTCTCGTTATGCGTACTAATCCCAGCCGCGTATTGCTTCAGTCTCGTCGAGCGTACAAGTCCCAGCCGCGTATTGCATCGGTATCGTTATGCGCACAAGTCCCAGCCGCGTGTTGCTTCAGTCTTGTTATGCGTGCAAGTCCCAGCCGCGTAATGCTTCGGTCTCGAGGTGCGTACAAGTCCCAGCCGCGGATTGCTTCGGTCTCGAGGAGCGTACAAGTCCCAGCCGCGCATTGCTTCGGTCTCGTCGAGCGTACAAGTTCCAGCTGCGTATTGCATCGGTCTCGTCGAGCGTACAAGATCCAGCCGCGTATTGCTTCGGTCTCGTCGAGCGTACAAGTTCCAGCCGCGTATTGCTTCGGTCTCGTCGAGCGTACAAGTTCCAGCCGCGTATTGCTTCGGTCTCGTCGAGCGTACAAGGTCCAGCCGCGTATTGCTTCGGTCTCGAGAAGCGTACAAGTCCCAGCCGCGCATTGCTTCGGTCTCGTCGAGCGTACAAGTTCCAGCTGCGTATTGCATCGGTCTCGTCGAGCGTACAAGTTCCAGCCGCGTATTGCTTCGGTCTCGTCGAGCGTACAAGTTCCAGCCGCGTATTGCTTCGGTCTCGTTATGCGTGCAAGTTCCAGCCGCGTATTGCTTCGGTCACGTCGAGCGTACAAGTCCCAGCCGCGTATTGCTTCCATATCGTTATGCGTACAAGTCCCAGCCCCGTATTGCTTCGGTCTCGTTATGCGTACAAGGTCCAGCCGCGCAATGCTTCGGTCTCGTTATGCGTACAAGTTCCAGCAGCGCGTTGCTTCGGTCTCGTTATGCGTGCAAGTTCCAGCCGCGTATTGCTTCGGTCACGTCGAGCGTACAAGTCCCAGCCGCGTATTGCTTCCATATCGTTATGCGTACAAGTCCCAGCCGCGTATTGCTTCTGTCTCGTTATGCGTACAAGTTCCGGCCGCGTAATGCTTCGGTCTCGTTATGCGTACAAGTCCCAGCCGCGTATTGCTTCCATATCGTTATGCGTACAAGTCCCAGCCGCGTATTGCTTCGGTCTCGTTATGCGTACAAGTTCCGGCCGCGTAATGCTTCGGTCTCGTTATGCGGACAAGTTCCAGCAGCGCGTTGCTTCGGTCTCGTTATGCGTGCAAGTTCCAGCCGCGTATTTCTTCGGTCTCGTCGGGCGTACAAGATCCAGCCGCGTATTGCTTCGGTCTCGTTATACGTACAAGTACAAGCCGCGTATTGCTTCCGTATCGTTATGCGTGCAAGTTCCAGCCGCGTATTGCTTCGGTCTCCTCGAGCGTACAAGCTCCAGCCGCGCATTGCTTCGGTCTCGTCGAGCATACAAGTCCCAGCCGCGTATTGCTTTGGTCTCGTTATACGTACAAGTCCCAGCCGCGTATTGCATCCGTATCGCTATGCGTACAAGTCCCAGCCGCGTATTGCATCGGTCTCGTTATGCGTACAAGTTCCGGCCGCGTAATGCTTCGGTCTCGTTATGCGTACAAGTTCCAGCAGCGCGTTGCTTCGGTCTCGTTATGCGTGCAAGTTCCAGCCGCGTATTTCATCGGTCTCGTCGGGCGTACAAGATCCAGCCGCGTATTGCTTCGGTCTCGTTATACGTACAAGTCCCAGCCGCGTATTGCTTCCGTATCGTTATGCGTGCAAGTTCCAGTCGCGTATTGCTTCGGTCTCGTCGAGCGTACAAGTTCCAGCCGCGTATTGCTTCGGTCTCGTCGACCGTACAAGTCCCAGGTGCGTATTTCTTCGGTCTCGTTATGCGTACAAGTTCCAGCCGCGTAATGCTTCGGTCTAGTTATTCGTACAAGTTCCAGCCGCGTATTGCTTCGGTCTCGTCGAGCGTACAAGTTCCAGCCGCGTATTGCTTCGGTCTCTTCGAGCGTACAAGTTCCAGCCGCGTGTTGCTTCGGTCTCGTCGAGGGTACAAGTCCCAGCCGCGTAATGCTTCGGTCTCGTTATTCGTACAAGTTCCAGCCGCGTATTGCTTCGGTCTCGTTATGCGTACAAGTTCCAGTCGCGTATTGCTTCGGTCTCGAGGTGCGTACAAGTCCCAGCCGCGGATTGCTTCGGTCTCGAGGAGCGTACAAGTCCCAGCCGCGCATTGCTTCGGTCTCGTCGAGCGTACAAGTTCCAGCTGCGTATTGCATCGGTCTCGTCGAGCGTACAAGATCCAGCCGCGTATTGCTTCGGTCTCGTCGAGCGTACAAGTTCCAGCCGCGTATTGCTTCGGTCTCGTCGAGCGTACAAGTTCCAGCCGCGTATTGCTTCGGTCTCGTCGAGCGTACAAGGTCCAGCCGCGTATTGCTTCGGTCTCGAGGAGCGTACAAGTCCCAGCCGCGTATTGCTTCGGTCTCGTCGAGCATACAAGTCCCAGCCGCGTATTGCTTTGGTCTCGTTATACGTACATGTCCCAGCCGCGTATTGCTTCCATATCGTTATGCGTACAAGTCCCAGCCGCGTATTGCTTCGGTCTCGTTATGCGTACAAGTTCCGGCCGCGTAATGCTTCGGTCTCGTTATGCGTACAAGTTCCAGCCGCGCAATGCTTCGGTCTCGTTATGCGTACAAGTTCCAGCAGCGCGTTGCTTCGGTCTCGTTATGCGTGCAAGTTCCAGCCGCGTATTGCTTCGGTCACGTCGAGCGTACAAGTCCCAGCCGCGTATTGCTTCGGTCTCGTCGAGCGTACAAGTACCAGCAGCGTATTGCTTCGCTCTTGTTATGCGTGCAAGTTTCAGCCGCGTATTGCTTCGGTCTCATCAAGCGTACAAGTCCCAGCCGCGTATTGCTTCGGTCTCGTCGAGCGTACAAGTACCAGCAGCGTATTGCTTCGGTCTCGTTATGCGTACAAGTTCCAGCAGCGCGTTGCTTCGGTCTCGTTATGCGTGCAAGTTCCAGCCGCGTATTTCTTCGGTCTCGTCGGGCGTACAAGATCCAGCCGCGTATTGCTTCGGTCTCGTTATACGTACAAGTACAAGCCGCGTATTGCTTCCGTATCGTTATGCGTACAAGTTCCAGCCGGGTACTGCTTCAGTCTCGTCGAGCGTACAGGTTCGAGCCGCGTATTGCTTCGGTGTCGTTATGCGTGCAAGTTCCAGCCGCGTATTTCTTCGGTCTCGTCGAGCGTACAAGTTCCAGCCGCGTATTGCTTCGGTCTCGGCGAGCGTACAAGTTCCAGCCGCGTGTTGCTTCGGTCTCGTTATGCGTACAAGATCCAGCCGCATATTGCTTCGGTCTCGTTTTGCGTTCAATTTCCAGCCGCGCATTGCTTCGGTCTCGTCGAGCGTACAAGTTCCAGCCGCGTGTTGCTTCGGTCTCGTTATGCGTACAAGTTCCAGCCGCGTATTGCTTCGGTCTCGTCGAGCGTACAAGTTCCAGCCGCGTATTGCTTCGGTCTCGTCGAGCGTACAAGTACCAGCAGCGTATTGCTTTGGTCTCGTTATGCGTACAAGTCCCAGCCGCGTATTGTTTTATTCTCGCTATGCGTACAAGTACCTGCCGCGTATTGCTTCGGTCTTGTCGAGCGTACAAGTTCCAGCCGCGTATTGCTTCGGTCTCGTTGAGCGTACAAGTACCAGCAGCGTATTGCTTCGGTCTCGTTATGCGTACAAGTCCCAGCCGCGTATTGTTTTATTCTCGTTATGCGTACAAGGCCCTGCCGCGTATTTCTTCGGTCTCGTCGAGCGTACAAGTTCCAGCCGCGTATTGCTTCGGTCTCGGCGAGCGTACAAGTTCCAGCCGCGTGTTGCTTCGGTCTCGTTATGCGTACAAGATCCAGCCGCATATTGCTTCGGTCTCGTTTTGCGTTCAATTTCCAGCCGCGCATTGCTTCGGTCTCGTCGAGCGTACAAGTTCCAGCCGCGTGTTGCTTCGGTCTCGTTATGCGTACAAGTTCCAGCCGCGTATTGCTTCGGTCTCGTCGAGCGTACAAGTTCCAGCCGCATATTGCTTCGGTCTCGTTTTGCGTGCAAGTCCCAGCCGCGTATTGTTTTATTCTCGTTATGCGTACAAGGCCCAGCCGCGTATTGCTACTGTCTCGTCGAGCGTACAGGTTCCAGCCGCGTATTGCTTCGGTCTCGTTATGCGTACGAGTCCCAGCCGCGTATTGTTTCATTCTCGGTATGCGTGCAAGGCCCAGCCGCGTATTGCTACGGTCTCGTCGAGCGTACAAGTTCCAGCTGCCCGTAGCTTCGGTGTCGTTATGCGTGCAAGTTCCAGCCGCGTATTGCTTCGGTCTCGTTATGCGTCAAGTCCCAGCCGCGTATTGCTTTGTTCTGCTTATGCGTTCAACTCCCAGCCGCGTATTGCTTCGGTCTCGATGCGCGTACAAGTCCAAGCCATGTATTGCTGCGGTCTCGTCGAGCGGACAAGTTCCAGCAGCGTATTGCTTGGGTGTCGTTATGCGTACTTGTCCCAGCCGCGTATTGCTTTGTTCTCGTTATGCGTGCAGGTTCCACACGCGTATTTCTTCGGTCTCGTCGAGCGTACATGTTCCAGCCGCGTATTGCTTCGGTCCCGTTATGCGTGCAAGTCCCAGCCGTCTAATGCTTCGGTCTCGTGGAGCGTACAAGTTCCAGCCGCGTATTGCTTCGGTCTCGTGGAACATACAAGTCCCAGGCGCGTATAGCTGCGGTCTCGTTATGCGTTCAAGTTCCAGCCCCGTATTGCTCCGATCTCGTTATGCGTACAAGTTCCATCCCCGTATTGCTCTGATCTCGTTATGCGTACATGTTCCTGCCGCGTATTGCTGCGGTCTCCTTATGCGTACAAGTCCCAGCCGCGTATTCCTTCGGTTTCTTCGTGCGTACAAGTTACAGCCGCGTATTGCTTCGGTCTCGTGGAGCATACAAGTCCCAGGCGCATATAGCTGCGGTCTCGTTATGCGTACAAGTTCCAACCCCGTATTGCTCCGATCTCGTTATGCGTACATGTTCCAGCCGCGTATTGCTTCGGTCCCGTTATGCGTGCAAGTCCCAGCCGTGTAATGCTTCGGTCTCGTGGAGCGTACAAGTTCCAGCCGCGTGTTGCTTCGGTCTCGTTATGCGTGCAAGTTCCAGCCGCGTATTTCTTCGGTCTCGTCGGGCGTACAAGATCCAGCCGCGTATTGCTTCGGTCTCGTTATACGTACAAGTACAAGCCGCGTATTGCTTCCGTATCGTTATGCGTACAAGTTCCAGCCGGGTACTGCTTCAGTCTCGTCGAGCGTACAGGTTCGAGCCGCGTATTGCTTCGGTGTCGTTATGCGTGCAAGTTCCAGCCGCGTATTTCTTCGGTCTCGTCGAGCGTACAAGTTCCAGCCGCGTATTGCTTCGGTCTCGGCGAGCGTACAAGTTCCAGCCGCGTGTTGCTTCGGTCTCGTTATGCGTACAAGATCCAGCCGCATATTGCTTCGGTCTCGTTTTGCGTTCAATTTCCAGCCGCGCGTTGCTTCGGTCTCGTCGAGCGTACAAGTTCCAGCCGCGTGTTGCTTCGGTCTCGTTATGCGTACAAGTTCCAGCCGCGTATTGCTTCGGTCTCGTCGAGCGTACAAGTTCCAGCCGCATATTGCTTCGGTCTCGTTTTGCGTGCAAGTCCCAGCCGCGTATTGCTTCGGTCTCGTGGAGCATACAACTTCCAGCTGCGCGATGCTTCGGTGTCGTTATGCGTGCAAGTTCCAGCCGCGTATTGCTTCGGTCTTGTCGAGCGTACAAGTTCCAGCCGCGTATTGCTTCGGTCTCGTCGAGCGTACAAGTACCAGCAGCGTATTGCTTTGGTCTCGTTATGCGTACAAGTCCCAGCCGCGTATTGTTTTATTCTCGTTATGCGTACAAGTACCTGCCGCGTATTGCTTCGGTCTTGTCGAGCGTACAAGTTCCAGCCGCGTATTGCTTCGGTCTCGTTGAGCGTACAAGTACCAGCAGCGTATTGCTTCGGTCTCGTTATGCGTACAAGTCCCAGCCGCGTATTGTTTTATTCTCGTTATGCGTACAAGGCCCTGCCGCGTATTTCTTCGGTCTCGTCGAGCGTACAAGTTCCAGCCGCGTATTGCTTCGGTCTCGGCGAGCGTACAAGTTCCAGCCGCGTGTTGCTTCGGTCTCGTTATGCGTACAAGATCCAGCCGCATATTGCTTCGGTCTCGTTTTGCGTTCAATTTCCAGCCGCGCATTGCTTCGGTCTCGTCGAGCGTACAAGTTCCAGCCGCGTGTTGCTTCGGTCTCGTTATGCGTACAAGTTCCAGCCGCGTATTGCTTCGGTCTCGTCGAGCGTACAAGTTCCAGCCGCATATTGCTTCGGTCTCGTTTTGCGTGCAAGTCCCAGCCGCGTATTGTTTTATTCTCGTTATGCGTACAAGGCCCAGCCGCGTATTGCTACTGTCTCGTCGAGCGTACAGGTTCCAGCCGCGTATTGCTTCGGTCTCGTTATGCGTACGAGTCCCAGCCGCGTATTGTTTCATTCTCGGTATGCGTGCAAGGCCCAGCCGCGTATTGCTACGGTCTCGTCGAGCGTACAAGTTCCAGCTGCCCGTAGCTTCGGTGTCGTTATGCGTGCAAGTTCCAGCCGCGTATTGCTTCGGTCTCGTTATGCGTCAAGTCCCAGCCGCGTATTGCTTTGTTCTGCTTATGCGTTCAACTCCCAGCCGCGTATTGCTTCGGTCTCGATGCGCGTACAAGTCCAAGCCATGTATTGCTGCGGTCTCGTCGAGCGGACAAGTTCCAGCAGCGTATTGCTTGGGTGTCGTTATGCGTACATGTCCCAGCCGCGTATTGCTTTGTTCTCGTTATGCGTGCAGGTTCCACACGCGTATTTCTTCGGTCTCGTCGAGCGTACAAGTTCCAGCCGCGTATTGCTTAGGTCTCGCTATGCGTACAAGTCCCAGCCGCGTATTGTTTTATTCTCGTTATGCGTACAAGTTCCAGCCGCGTAATGCTTCGGTCTCGTCGAGCGTACAATATCCAGCCGCGTATTGCTTCGATCTCGTTATGCGTACAAGCTCCAGCCGCGTATTGCTTCGGTTTCGGCGAGCGTACAAGTTCCAGCCGCGTGTTGCTTCGGTCTCGTTATGCGTACAAGATCCAGCCGCATATTGCTTCGGTCTCGTTATGCGTGCCGTTTCCAGCCGCGCATTGCTTCGGTCTCTTCGAGCGTACAAGTTCCAGCCGCGTGTTGCTTCGGTCTCGTTATGCATACAAGTTCCAGCCGCGTATTGCTTCGGTCTCGTCGAGCGTACAAGCTCCAGCCGCGTATTGCTTCGGTCTCGTTATGCGTACAAGTCCCAGCCGCGTATTGTTTTATTCTCGTTATGCGTACAGGGCCCAGCCGCGTATTGCTACTGTCTCGTCGAGCGTACAGGTTCCAGCCGCGTATTGCTTCGATCTGGTTATGCGGACAAGCTCCAGCCGCGTATTGCTTCGGTTTCGGCGAGCGTACAAGTTCCAGCCGCGTGTTGCTTCGGTCTCGTTATGCATACAAGCTCCAGCCGCGTATTGCTTCGATCTCGTTATGCGTACAAGTTCCAACCCCGTATTGCTCCGATCTCGTTATGCGTACATGTTCCAGCCGCGTATTGCTTCGGTCCCGTTATGCGTGCAAGTCCCAGCCGTGTAATGCTTCGGTCTCGTGGAGCGTACAAGTTCCAGCCGCGTAATGCTTCTGTCTCGTTATGCGTACAAGTCCCAGGCGCGTATTGCTTCGGTCTCGTTACGCGTACAAGTTCCAGCCACGTAATGCTTTGGTCTCATTATTCGTGCAATTCCCAGCCGTGTATTGCTTCCGTCTCGTTATGCGTACAAGTTCCAGCCGGGTAATGCTTCTGTCTCGTTATGCGTACAAGTTCCAGCCGCGTATTGCGTCGGTCTCGTGGAGCATTCAAGTCCCAGGCGCTTATTGCTTCGGTCTCGTTACGCGTACAAGTTCCAGCCGCGTACTGCTCGGTCTCGTCGTGCGTGCAGGTTCCAGCCGTGTACTGCTTCGGTCTCGTTATGCGTGCAAGTTCCAGCCGCGTATTGCTTCGGTCTCGTTACGCGTACAACTCCCAGCCGCGTATTCCATCGGTCTCGTTATGCGTGCAATTCCCAGCCGTGTATTGCTTCCGTCTCGTTATGCGTACAAGTTCCAGCCGCGTGTTGCTTCGGTCTCGTTGTGCGTACAAGTCCCAACCGCGTATTGCTTCGGTCTCGTCGAGCGTACAAGTCCCAGCCGCGTATTGCTCCGGTCTCGTTACGCGTGCAAGTCCCACCCGCGTATTGCTTTGTTCTCGTTATGCGTACAAGTCCCAGCCGCGTATTTCTTCGGCCTCGTCGAGCGTACAAGTCCCAGCCGCGTATTCCTTCGGTCTCCTCGAGTGTACAAGTTCCAGCCGCGTATTGCTTCGGTCTCGTCGAGCGAACAAGTTCCAGCAGCGCGTTGCTTCGCTCTCGTTATTCCTGCAAGTTCCAGACGCGCATTGTTTCGGTCTCGTTACGCGTACAAGTCCCAGCCGCGTATTGCTTTGTTCTCGTTATGCGTACTAGTCCCAGCCGCGTATTGCTTCAGTCTCGTCGAGCGTACAAGTCCCAGCCGCGTATTGCTTTGGTCTCGTTATGCGTACAAGTTCCTGCCGCGTATTGCTTCGGTACCGTTATGCGCACAAGTCCCAGCCGTGTATTGCTTCGGTATCGTCGAGCATACAAGTTCCAGCAGCGTATTGCTTGGGTCTCGTTATGCGTACGAGTCCCAGCCGCGTATTGCTTCGGTCTCGTGGAGCGAATAAGTGCTACCCGCTTGTTGCTTCGGTCTCGTTGCGCATACAAGTCCCAGCCGCGTATACCTTCGGTCCCGTTATGCGTACAAGTCCTAACCGCGTATTGCTTCGGTCTCGTCGAGCGTACAGGTTCCAGCCTCGTATTGCTTCGGTCTCGTGAAGCGTACAAGTCCCAGCCGCGTATTGCTTTGCTCTCGTTATGCGTACAAGCTCCAGCCGCGTATTGCTTCGGTACCGTTATGCGTACAAGTCCCAGCCGTGTATTGCTTCGTTATCGTCGGGCATACAAGTTCCAGCCGCGTATTGCTTGGGTCTCGTTATGCGTACATGTTCCAGCCGCGTATTGCTTCGGTCTCGTCGAGCGTACAAGTCCCAGCCGCGTATTCCATCGGTCTCGTCGAGCGTACAAGTTCCAGCCGCGTATTGCTTCGGTCTCGTCGAGCGAACAATTTCCAGCAGCGCGTTGCTTCGGTCTCGTTATGCGTGCAAGTTCCAGACGCGTATTGCTTCGGTCTCGTTACGCGTCCAACTCCCAGCCGCGTATTCCTTCGGTCTCGTTATGCGTACAATTCCCAGCCGTGTATTGCTTGGGTCTCGTTATGCGTACAAGTTCCAGCCGCGTATTGCTTCGGTACCGTTATGCGTACAAGTGCCAGCCGTGTATTGCTTCGGTATCGTCGAGCATACAAGTTCCAGCAGCGTATTGCTTGGGTCTCCTTATGCGTACAAGTCCCAGCCGCGTATTGCTTCGGTCTCGTCGAGCGAACAAGTTCCAGCAGCGCGTTGCTTCGGTCTCGTTATGCGTGCAAGTTCCAGACGCGTATTGCTTCGGTACCGTTATGCGTACAATTCCCAGCCGTGTATTGCTTGGGTCTCGTTATGCGTACAGGTTCCAGCCGCGTATTGCTTCGGTACCGTTATGCGTACAAGTCCCAGCCGTGTATTGCTTCGGTATCGTCGAGCATACAAGTCCCACCCGCATATTGCTTTGTTCTCGCTATGCGTACAAGTCCCAGCCGCGTATTGCTTCGGCCTCGTCGAGCGTACAAGTCCCAGCCGCGTATTCCATCGGTCTCGTCGAGCGTACAAGTTCCAGACGCGTATTGCTTCGATCTCGTTACGCGTACAAGTCCCAGCCGCGTATTGCTTTGTTCTCGTTATGTGTACAATTTCCAGCCGGGTATTGCTTCGGTCTCGTCGAGCGTGCAAGTTCCAGCCACGTATTGCTTCGGTCTCGTCGAGCGTGCAAGTTCCAGCCGCGTTTTGCTACCGTATCGTTATGCGTACAAGTTCCAGCCGCGTAATGCTTCGGTCTCGTTATGCGTACATGTTCCAGCCGCGTATTACTTAGGTAACGTCGAGCGTACAAGTTCCAGCCGCGTATTGCTTCGGTCTCGTTATGCGTACAAGTCCCAGCCGCGTATTGCTTCGGTCTCGTTATGCGTGCAAGTTCCAGTCGCGTATTGCTTCGGTCTCGAGGTGCGTAAAGTTCCAGCCGCGTATTGCTTCGGTCTCGTCGAGCGAACAAGTTCCAGCAGCGCGTTGCTTCGGTCTCGTTATGCGAACAAGTCGCAGCCGCGTATTGCTATGGTATCGTTATGCGTACAAGTCCCAGCCGCGTATTGCTTCGGTCTCGTTATGCGTGCAAGTTCCAGTCGCGTATTGCTTCGGTCTCGTTATGCGTACATGTTCCAGCCGCGTAATGCTTCCGTCTCGTTATGCGTACAAGTTCCAGCCGCGTGTTGCTTCGGTGTCGTCGAGCGTGCAAGTTCCAGCCGCGTATTATTTCGGTAACGTCGAGCGTACAAGTTCCAGCCGCGTATTGCTTCGGTCTCGTTATGCGTACAAGTCCCAGCCGCGTATTGCTTCGGTCTCGTTATGCGTGCAAGTCCCAGCCGCGTATTGCTACGGTATCGTTATGCGTACAAGTCCCAGCCGCGTATTGCTTCGGTCTCGTTATGCGTACAAGTTCCAGCCCCGTATTGCTTCGGTCTCGTGGAGCGTGCGAGTTCCAGCCGCGTATTGCTTCGGTCTCGTCGAGCGTACAAGTTCCAGCCTCGTATTACTTCGGTCTCGTGGAGCGTACAAGTCCCAGCCGCGTATTGCTTCGGTCTCGTTATGCGTGCAAGTTCCAGCCGCGTAATGCTTCGGTCTCGTGTAGCGTACAAGTTCCAGCCGCGTATTGCTTCGGTCTCGTGGAGCGTTCAAGTCCCAGCCCCGTATTGCTTCGGTCACGTCGAGCGTACAAGTTCCAGGCGCGTATTGCTTCGGTCTCGTTATGCATGCAAGATCCAGCCGCGTATTGCTTCGGCCTCGTCAAGCGTGCAAGTTCCAGCCGCGTATCGCTTCGGTCTCGTGGAGCGTGCGAGTTCTAGCCGCGTATTGCTTCGGTATCGTCGAGCGTACAAGTTCCAGCCGCGTATTGCTTCGGTCTCGTCGAGCGTGCAAGTTCCAGCCGCGTATTGCTTCGGTATCGTCGAGCGAACAAGTTCCAGCAGCGCGTTGGTTCCGTCTCGTTATGCATACAAGTCCCTGCCGCGTACTGCTTCGGTATCGTTATGCGTACAAGTCCCAGCCGCGTGTTGCTTCGGTCTTGTTATGCGTACAAGTCCCAGCTGCGTATTGCTTCGGTCTCGTTATGCGTGCAAGTTCCAGCCACGTATTGCTTCGGTCTCGTCGAGCGTGCAAGTTCCAGCCGCGTTTTGCTACCGTATCGTTATGCGTACAAGTTCCAGCCGCGTATTGCTTCGGTCTCGTCGAGCGTGCAAGTTCCAGCCGCGTATCGTTTCGGTCTCGTGGAGCGTGCGAGTTCTAGCCGCGTATTGCTTTGGTCGCGTTATGCGTACAAGTCCCAGCCGCGTATTGCTTCGCTCTCGTTATGCGTGCAAGTTCCAGTCGCGTATTGCTTCGGTCTCGAGGTGCGTCAAGTTCCAGCCGCGTATTGTTTCGGGCTCGTTGAGCGTGCGAGTTCCTGCCGCGTATTGCTTCGGTCTCGTCGAGCGAACAAGTTCCAGCAGCGCGTTGCTTCGGTCTCGTTATGCGAACAGGTCCCAGCCGCGTATTGTTTCGGTATCGTCGAGCGTACAAGTCCCAGCCGTGTCTTGCTTCGGTCTTGTCATGCGTACAAGTTCCAGCCGCGTGTGACTTCGGTCTCGTTATGCTTACAAGTTCCAGCCGCGTAATGCTTCGGTCTCATTATGCGTACAATCTCAGCCGCGTATTGCTTCGGTCTCGTCGAGCGAACAAGTTCCAGCAGCGCGTTGCTTCGGTCTCGTTATGCGAACAAGTCGCAGCCGCGTATTGCTTCGGTATCGTTATGCGTACAATTCCCAGCCGTGTATTGCTTGGGTCTCGTTATGCGTACAAGTTCCAGCCGCGTATTGCTTCGGTACCGTTATGCGTACAAGTGCCAGCCGTGTATTGCTTCGGTATCGTCGAGCATACAAGTTCCAGCAGCGTATTGCTTGGGTCTCCTTATGCGTACAAGTCCCAGCCGCGTATTGCTTCGGTCTCGTCGAGCGAACAAGTTCCAGCAGCGCGTTGCTTCGGTCTCGTTATGCGTGCAAGTTCCAGACGCGTATTGCTTCGGTACCGTTATGCGTACAATTCCCAGCCGTGTATTGCTTGGGTCTCGTTATGCGTACAGGTTCCAGCCGCGTATTGCTTCGGTACCGTTATGCGTACAAGTCCCAGCCGTGTATTGCTTCGGTATCGTCGAGCATACAAGTCCCACCCGCATATTGCTTTGTTCTCGCTATGCGTACAAGTCCCAGCCGCGTATTGCTTCGGCCTCGTCGAGCGTACAAGTCCCAGCCGCGTATTCCATCGGTCTCGTCGAGCGTACAAGTTCCAGACGCGTATTGCTTCGATCTCGTTACGCGTACAAGTCCCAGCCGCGTATTGCTTTGTTCTCGTTATGTGTACAATTTCCAGCCGGGTATTGCTTCGGTCTCGTCGAGCGTGCAAGTTCCAGCCACGTATTGCTTCGGTCTCGTCGAGCGTGCAAGTTCCAGCCGCGTTTTGCTACCGTATCGTTATGCGTACAAGTTCCAGCCGCGTAATGCTTCGGTCTCGTTATGCGTACATGTTCCAGCCGCGTATTACTTAGGTAACGTCGAGCGTACAAGTTCCAGCCGCGTATTGCTTCGGTCTCGTTATGCGTACAAGTCCCAGCCGCGTATTGCTTCGGTCTCGTTATGCGTGCAAGTTCCAGTCGCGTATTGCTTCGGTCTCGAGGTGCGTAAAGTTCCAGCCGCGTATTGCTTCGGTCTCGTCGAGCGAACAAGTTCCAGCAGCGCGTTGCTTCGGTCTCGTTATGCGAACAAGTCGCAGCCGCGTATTGCTATGGTATCGTTATGCGTACAAGTCCCAGCCGCGTATTGCTTCGGTCTCGTTATGCGTGCAAGTTCCAGTCGCGTATTGCTTCGGTCTCGTTATGCGTACATGTTCCAGCCGCGTAATGCTTCCGTCTCGTTATGCGTACAAGTTCCAGCCGCGTGTTGCTTCGGTGTCGTCGAGCGTGCAAGTTCCAGCCGCGTATTATTTCGGTAACGTCGAGCGTACAAGTTCCAGCCGCGTATTGCTTCGGTCTCGTTATGCGTACAAGTCCCAGCCGCGTATTGCTTCGGTCTCGTTATGCGTGCAAGTCCCAGCCGCGTATTGCTACGGTATCGTTATGCGTACAAGTCCCAGCCGCGTATTGCTTCGGTCTCGTTATGCGTACAAGTTCCAGCCCCGTATTGCTTCGGTCTCGTGGAGCGTGCGAGTTCCAGCCGCGTATTGCTTCGGTCTCGTCGAGCGTACAAGTTCCAGCCTCGTATTACTTCGGTCTCGTGGAGCGTACAAGTCCCAGCCGCGTATTGCTTCGGTCTCGTTATGCGTGCAAGTTCCAGCCGCGTAATGCTTCGGTCTCGTGTAGCGTACAAGTTCCAGCCGCGTATTGCTTCGGTCTCGTGGAGCGTTCAAGTCCCAGCCCCGTATTGCTTCGGTCACGTCGAGCGTACAAGTTCCAGGCGCGTATTGCTTCGGTCTCGTTATGCATGCAAGATCCAGCCGCGTATTGCTTCGGCCTCGTCAAGCGTGCAAGTTCCAGCCGCGTATCGCTTCGGTCTCGTGGAGCGTGCGAGTTCTAGCCGCGTATTGCTTCGGTATCGTCGAGCGTACAAGTTCCAGCCGCGTATTGCTTCGGTCTCGTCGAGCGTGCAAGTTCCAGCCGCGTATTGCTTCGGTATCGTCGAGCGAACAAGTTCCAGCAGCGCGTTGGTTCCGTCTCGTTATGCATACAAGTCCCTGCCGCGTACTGCTTCGGTATCGTTATGCGTACAAGTCCCAGCCGCGTGTTGCTTCGGTCTTGTTATGCGTACAAGTCCCAGCTGCGTATTGCTTCGGTCTCGTTATGCGTGCAAGTTCCAGCCACGTATTGCTTCGGTCTCGTCGAGCGTGCAAGTTCCAGCCGCGTTTTGCTACCGTATCGTTATGCGTACAAGTTCCAGCCGCGTATTGCTTCGGTCTCGTCGAGCGTGCAAGTTCCAGCCGCGTATCGTTTCGGTCTCGTGGAGCGTGCGAGTTCTAGCCGCGTATTGCTTTGGTCGCGTTATGCGTACAAGTCCCAGCCGCGTATTGCTTCGCTCTCGTTATGCGTGCAAGTTCCAGTCGCGTATTGCTTCGGTCTCGAGGTGCGTCAAGTTCCAGCCGCGTATTGTTTCGGGCTCGTTGAGCGTGCGAGTTCCTGCCGCGTATTGCTTCGGTCTCGTCGAGCGAACAAGTTCCAGCAGCGCGTTGCTTCGGTCTCGTTATGCGAACAGGTCCCAGCCGCGTATTGTTTCGGTATCGTCGAGCGTACAAGTCCCAGCCGTGTCTTGCTTCGGTCTTGTCATGCGTACAAGTTCCAGCCGCGTGTGACTTCGGTCTCGTTATGCTTACAAGTTCCAGCCGCGTAATGCTTCGGTCTCATTATGCGTACAATCTCAGCCGCGTATTGCTTCGGTCTCGTCGAGCGAACAAGTTCCAGCAGCGCGTTGCTTCGGTCTCGTTATGCGAACAAGTCGCAGCCGCGTATTGCTTCGGTATCGTTATGCGTACAAGTCCCAGCCGCGCGTTGCTTCGGTCTCGTCGAGCGTACAAGTTCCAGCCTCGTACTGCTTCGGTATCGTTATGCGTACAAGTCCCAGCCGTGTCTTGCTTCGGTCTTGTCATGCGTACAAGTTCCAGCCGCGTGTGGCTTCGGTCTCGTTATGCTTACAAGTTCCAGCCGCGTAATGCTTCGGTCTCATTATGCGTACAATCTCAGCCGCGTATTGCTTCGGTTTCGTCGAGCGAACAAGTTCCAGCAGCGCGTTGCTTCGGTCTCGTTATGCGAACAAGTCGCAGCCGCGTATTGCTTCGGTATCGCTATGCGTACAAGTCCCAGCCGCGTGTTGCTTCGGTCTCGTTATGCGTGCAAGTCCCAGCCGCGTATTGCTTCGGTCTCGTTATGCGTGCAAGATCCAGCCGCGTATTGCTTCGGTCTCGTCGAGCGTGCAAGTTCCAGCCGCGTATCGTTTCGGTCTCGTGGAGCGTGCGAGTTCTAGCCGCGTATTGCTTTGGTCGCGTTATGCGTACAAGTCCCAGCCGCGTATTGCTTCGCTCTCGTTATGCGTGCAAGTTCCTGTCGCGTATTGCTTCGGTCTCGTTATGCGTACATGTTCCAGCCGCGTAATGCTTCCGTCTCGTTATGCGTACAAGTTCCAGCCGCGTGTTGCTTCGGTCTCGTCGAGCGTGCAAGTTCCAGCCACGTATTATTTCGGTAACGTCGAGCGTACAAGTTCCAGCCGCGTATTGCTTCGGTCTCGTTATGCGTACAAGTCCCAGCCGCGTATTGCTTCGGTCTCGTTATGCGTGCAAGTTCCAGTCGCGTATTGCTTCGGTCTCGAGGTGCGTCAAGTTCCAGCCGCGTATTGTTTCGGGCTCGTTGAGCGTGCGAGTTCCTGCCGCGTATTGCTTCGGTCTCGTCGAGCGAACAAGTTCCAGCAGCGCGTTGCTTCGGTCTCGTTATGCGAACAGGTCCCAGCCGCGTATTGTTTCGGTATCGTGGAGCGTACAAGTCCCAGCCGTGTCTTGCTTCGGTCTTGTCATGCGTACAAGTTCCAGCCGCGTGTGACTTCGGTCTCGTTATGCTTACAAGTTCCAGCCGCGTAATGCTTCGGTCTCATTATGCGTACAATCTCAGCCGCGTATTGCTTCGGTCTCGTCGAGCGAACAAGTTCCAGCAGCGCGTTGCTTCGGTCTCGTTATGCGAACAAGTCGCAGCCGCGTATTGCTTCGGTATCGTTATGCGTACAAGTCCCAGCCGCGCGTTGCTTCGGTCTCGTTATGCGAACAAGTCGCAGCCGCGTACTGCTTCGGTATCGTTATGCGTACAAGTTCCAGCCGCGTGTTGCTTCGATCTTGTTATGCGTACAAGTCCCAGCTGCGTATTGCTTCGGTCTCGTTATGCGTTCAAGTTCCAGCCGCGTAATGCTTCGGTCTCGTTATGCGTACATGTTCCAGCCGCGTAATACTTCGGTCTCGTGGTGCGTACAATCCCAGCCGCGTATTGCTTTGGTCGCGTTATGCGTACAAGTCCCAGCTGCGTATTGCTTCGGTCTCGTTATGCGTGCAAGTTCCAGCCACGTATTGCTTCGGTCTCGTCGAGCGTGCAAGTTCCAGCCGCGTATTGCTTCGGTCTCGTTGTGCGTGCAAGTCCCAGCCGCGTATTGCTTCGGTCTCGTCGATCGTTCAAAAGTTCCAGCCGTGTATTGCTTCGGTCTCGTCGAGCGTACAAGTTCCAGCCGCGTATTGCTTCGGTCTCGTCGAGCGTACAAGTTCCAGCCGCGTATAGCGGTGGTATCCATATGCGTACAAGTTCCAGCCGCGTAATGCTTCGATCTCGTGGAGCATACAAGTCCCAGGCGCGTATTGCTTCGGGCTCATCGAGCGTTCGTGTTCCAGCCGCGTATTGCTTCGGTCTCATGGAGCATACAAGTCCCAGGCGCGCATTGCTTCGGTCTCGTTGGGCGTACAAGTTGCAGCCGGGTGTTACTACTATTCCGTTATGCGTACAAGTTCCAGGTACGTATTGCTTCGGTATCGTTTAGTGTACAAGTTCCAGGTACGTATTGCTACGGTCTCGTTTAGCCTACAAGTTCCAGCCGCGTATTGTTTCGGTCTCGTTGTGCGTACAAGTTCCAGCCGCATATTGCTTCGGTCTCGTAGAGCGTTCAGGTTACTGCCGCATATTGCTTCGGTCTCGTCGAGCGTAAAAGTTCCAGCGGCGTATTGCTTCGATCTTGTTATGCGTACAAGTTCCAGCCACGTGTTGCTACGATCTCGGTATGCGTACAAGTTCCAGCGGCGTATTGCTTCGGTCTCGTTATGCGTACAAGTCCCAGCCGCGTAATCCTTCGCTCTCTTCGAGCGTACAAGTCGCAGCCGCGTAATGCTTTGTTCTGGTTACGCGCACAAGTCCCAGCCTCGTATTGCTTCGGACTCGTCGAGCGTACAAGTCCCAGCCGCGTATTCCTTCGGTCTCGTCGAGTGTACAAGTTCCAGCCGCGTATTGCATCGGTCTCGTCGATCGAACAAGTTCCAGCAGCGCGTTGCTTCGGTCTCGTTATTCCTGCAAGTTCCAGACGCGTATTGCTTCGGTCTCGTTACGCATGCAAGTCCCAGCCGCGTATAGTTTTGTTCTCGTTATGCGTACTAATCCCAGCCGCGTATTGCTTCAGTCTCGTCGAGCGTTCAAGTCCCAGCCGCGTATTGCTTTGGTCTCGTTATGCGTACAAGTTCCAGCAGCGCATTGCTTCGGTACCGTTATGCGTACAAGTCCCAGCCGTGTATTGCTTCGGTATCGTCGAGCATACAATTTCCAGCAGCGTACTGCTTCGGTCTCGTGGAGCGTACAAGTCCCAGCCGCGTATTGCTTCGGTCTCGTGGAGCGTACAAGTGCTAGCCGCGTATTCCTTCGGTCTCGCCGAGCGTAGAAGTTCCAGCCGCGTATTGCTTCGGTACCGTTATCCGTACAAGTCCCAGCCGTGTATTGCTTCGGTCTCGTTATGCGTACAAGTTCCAGCCGCGTATTGCTTCGGTCTCGTCGAGCCTACAAGTCCCAGACGCGTATTGCTTCGGTCTCGTTATGCGTACAAGTCCCAGCCGCGTAATCCTTCGCTCTCTTCGAGCGTACAAGTCGCAGCCGTGTATTGCTTTGTTCTCGTTACGCGCACAAGTCCCCGCCTCGTATTGCTTCGGACTCGTCAAGCGTACAAGTCCCAGCCGCGTATTCCTTCGGTCTCGTCGAGTGTACAAGTTCCAGCCGCGTATTGCATCGGTCTCGTCGATCGAACAAGTTCCGGCAGCGCGTTCCTTCGGTCTCGTTATTCCTGCAAGTTCCAGACGCGTATTGCTTCGGTCTCGTTACGCGTGCATGTCCCAGCCGCGTATAGTTTTGTTCTCGTTATGCGTACTAATCCCAGCCGCGTATTGCTTTGGTCTCGTTATGCGTACAAGTTCCAGCCGCGCATTGCTTCGGAACCGTTATGCGAACAAGTCCCAGCCGAGTATTGCTTCGGTATCGTCGAGCATACAAGTTCCAGCAGCGTTTTGCTTGGGTCTCGTTATGCGTACAAGTCCCAGCCGCGTATTGCTTCGGTCTCGTGGAGCGTACAAGTGCTAGCCGCGTATTCCTTCGGTCTCGCCGAGCGTACAAGTTCCAGCCGCGTATTGCTTCGGTACCGTTATGCGTACAAGTCCCAGCCGTGTATTGCTTCGGTCTCGTTATGCGTACAAGTTCCAGACGCGTATTGCTTCGGTCTCGTTACGCGTACAAGTCCTAGCCGCGTATTGCTTTGTTCTCGTTATGTGTACAATTTCCAGCCGGGTATTGCTTGGGTCTCGTTATTCGTCCAAGTCCCAGCCGCGTATTCCTTCGGTCTCGTCGAGCGTACAAGTCCCACCCGCGTATTGCTTCGGTCTCGTGGAGCATACAAGTCCCAGGCGCGTATAGCAGCGGTCTCGTTATGCGTACAAGTTCCAGACGCGTATTGCTTCGGACTCGTTATGCGTTCAAGTCCCAGCCGCGTATTGCTTTGTTCTCGTTATGCGTACAAGTCCCAGCCGCGTATTGCATCAGTCTCGTAGAGCGTAAAAGTCCCAGCCGTGTCTTGCTTCGGTCTCCTTATGCGTACAGGTCCCAGCCGCGTAATGCTTCAGTCTCGTTATGCGTACAAGTCCCAGCCGCGTAGTGCTTCGGTCTCGTTATGCGTGCCAGTTCCTGCCGCGTATTGCTTCGGTCTCGTCGAGCGTACTAGTCCCAGCCGCGTAATGCTTCGGTCTCGTTATTCGTGCAAGCCCCAGCCGCGTATTGCTTCGGTCTCGTCGAGCGTAGAAGTTCCAGCCGCGTATTGCTTCGGTCTTGATATTCGTGCAAGCCCAGCCGCCTATTGCTTCGATCTCCTCGAGCGTACAAGTCCCAGCCGCGTGTTGCTTCGGTCTCGCTATGCGTACTTGTTCCAGCCGCGTAATCTGTCGGTCTCGTTATGCGTACAAGTTCCAGGAGCGCGTTGCTTCGGTCTCGTTATGCGTGCAAGTTCCAGCCGCGTAATCCTTCGGTCTCGTTATGCGTGCAAGTTCCAGCCGCGTATTGCTTCGGTCTCGTGGAGCGTACAGGTTCCAGCCGCGTAATGCTTGCGTATCGCTATGCGTGCAAGTTCCAGCCGCGTATTGCTTCGGTCTCGTCGAGGGTACAAGTCCCAGCCGCGTATTGCTTCGGTATCGTTATGCGTACAAGTCCCAACCGTGTCTTGCTTCGATCTCGTTATGCGTACTAGTTCCAGCAGCGTATTCCTTCGGTCTCGTCGAGCGTACAAGTTCCAGCCGCATATTGCTTCGGTATCGTTATGCGTACAAGTCCCATCCGCGTATCGCTTCGGTCTCGTCGAGCGTACAAGTTCCAGCCGCGTATTGCTTCGGTATCGTTATGCGTACAAGTCCCAGCCGCGTATCGCTTCGGTCTCGTCGAGCGTACAAGTCCCAGCCGCGTATTGCTATGGTCTCGTTAGGCGTACAAGTCCCAGCCGCGTAATGCTTCTGTCTCGTTATGCGTGCCAGTTCCAGCCGCGTATTGCTTCGATCTCGTCGAGCGTAGAAGTTTCAGCCGCGTATTGCTTCGGTCTTGTTATTCGTGCAAGTCCCAGCCGCGTAATCCTTCGGTCTCTTCTAGCGTGCAAGTTCCTGCCGCGTATTGCTTCGGTCTCGTCGAGCGTACAAGTCCCAGCCGCGTATTGCTATGGTCTCGTTAGGCGTACAAGTCCCAGCCGCGTAATGCTTCTGTCTCGTTATGCGTGCCAGTTTCAGCCGCGTATTGCTTCGATCTCGTCGAGCGTAGAAGTTTCAGCCGCGTATTGCTTCGGTCTTGTTATTCGTGCAAGTCCCAGCCGCGCAATGCTTCGGTCTCGTTATGCGTGCCAGTTTCAGCCGCGTATTGCTTTGGTCTCGTCGAGCGAAGAAGTTCCAGCCACGTATTGCTTCGGTCTTGTTATTCGTGCAAGTCCCAGCCACGTATTGCTTCGGTCTCGTTATGCGTACAAGTTCCAGCCGCGCAATGCTTCGGTCTCGTTATGCGTACAAGTCCCAGCCGCGTATCGCTTCGGTCTCGTCGAGCGCACAAGTTCCAGCCGCGTATTGCTTCGGTCTCGTTATGCGCTCAAGTTCCAGCCGCGTGTTGCTTCGGTCTCGTTATGCGTACAAGTTCCAGCCGCGTAATGCTTCGGTCTCGTTATGCGTACAAGTTCCAGCCGCGTATTGCTTCGGTCTCGTTATGCGTACAAGTTCCAGCAGCGTATTGCTTCGGTCTCGAGGAGCGTACAAGTCCCAGCCGCGCATTGCTTCGGTCTCGAGGAGCGTACACGTCCCAGCCGCGCATTGCTTCGGTCTCGTCGAGCGTACAAGTTCCAGGTGCGTATTGCTTCGGTCTCGTTATGCGTGTAAGATCCAGGCGCGTAGTGCTTCGGTCTCGTCGAGCGTACAAGTTCCAGCCGCGTGTTGCTTCGGTCTCGTCGACCGTACAAGTCCCAGCCGCGTATTGCTTTGGTCTCGTTATACGTACAAATCCCAGCCGCGTATTGCTACCGTATCGTTATGGGTACAAGTCCCAGCCACGTATTGCTTCGGTCTCGTTATGCGTACAAATTCCAGCCGCGTATTTCTTCGGTCTCGTCGGGCGTACAAATTCCAGCCGCGTATTCCTTCGGTCTCGTCGAGCGTACAAGTCCCAGCCGCGTATTGCTTTGGTCCCGTTATGCGTACAAGTCCCAGCCGCGTATTGCATCGGTATCGTTATGCGCACAGGTCCCAGCCGCGTGTTGCTTCGGTCTTGTTATGCGTGCAAGTTCCAGTCGCGTATTGCTTCGGTCTCGTCGAGGGTACAAGTCCCAGCCGCGTATTGCTTCCGGATCGTTATGCGTACAAGTCCCAGCCACGTATTGCATCGGTCTCGTTATGCGTACAAGTCCCAGCCGCGTGTTGCTTCGGTCTTGTTAGGCGGGCAAGTTCCAGCCGCGTATTGCTTCGGTCTCGTCGAGGGTACAAGTCCCAGCCGCGCATTGCTTCGGTCTCGTCGAGCGTACAAGTTCCAGGTGCGTATTGCTTCGGTCTCGTTATGCGTGAAAGATCCAGGCGCGTAGTGCTTCGGTCTCGTCGAGCGTACAAGTTCCAGCCGCGTGTTGCTTCGGTCTCGTCGAGCGTACAAGTCTCAGCCGCGTATTGCTTTGGTCTCGTTATACGTACAAGTCCCAGCCGCGTATTGCTACCGTATCGTTATGCGTACAAGTCCCACCCACGTATTCCTTCGGTCTCGTCGAGCGTACAAGTTCCAGCCGCGGATTGCTTCGGTCTCGTCGAGCGTACAAGTCCCAGCCGCGTATTGCTTCGGTCTCGTCGAGCGCACAAGTTCCAGCCGCGTATTGCTTCGGTCTCGTTATGCGTACAAGTTCCAGCAGCGCGTTGCTTCGGTCACGTCGAGCGAACAAGTTCCAGCCGCGTGTTGCTTCGGTCTCGTCGGGCGTACAAGTCCCAGCCGCGTATTGCTTCGGTCTCGTAGAGCGTACAAGTCCCAGCCGCGTATTGCTTCGGTATCGTTATGCGTACAAGTCCCAGCAGTGTATTGCTTCGGTCTCGTTATGCGTACAAGTTCCAGCCGCATGTTGCTTCGGTCTCGTTATGCGTGCAAGTTCCAGGCGCGTATTGCTTCGGTCTCGTCGAGCGTACAAGACCCAGCCGCGTATTGCTTCGGTCTCGTTATGCGTACAAGTCCCAACCGTGTATTACTTCGGTCTCGTGGAGCGTACATGTCCCAGCCGCGTATTGCTTTGGTCTTGTTATGCGTACAAGTCCCAGCCGCGTATTACTTCGGTCTCGATATGCGTGCAAGTTCCAGCCGCGTATTGCTTTGGTCTCGGTATGCGTACAAGTCCCAGCCGCGTAATCCTTCGGTCTCTTCGGGCGTTCAAGTTCCAGCCGCGTATTGCTTCGGTCTCGTTACGCGTACAAGTTCCAGCCGCGTATTGCTTCGGTCTCGTTACGCGTACAAGTCCCAGCCGTGTATTCCTTCGGTCTCGTGGAGCGTACAATTCCCAGCCGCGTGTTGCTTCGGTCTCGCTATGCGTACAAGTTCCAGCCGCGTAATGCTTCGGTCTCGTTATGCGTGCAAGTTCCAGCCGCGTATTGCTTCGGTGTCGTCGAGCGAACAAGTTTCAGCCTCGTATTGCTTCGGTCACGTTATGCGTGCAAGATCCTGCCGCGTATTGCTTCGGTCTCGTCTAGCGTACAAGACCCAGCCGCGTAATGCTTCGGTATCGTTATGAGCATAGGATCTAGCCGCGTATTGCTTCGGTCTCGTTATGCGTGCAAATCCCAGTCGTGTATTGCTTCGGTCTCGTTATGCGTACAAGTTCCAGCCGCTTGTTGCTTCGGTCTCGTCGAGCGAAGAAGTTCCAGCCGCGTTTTGCTTTGGTCTCGTTGTGCGTAGAAGTCCCAGCCGCGTATTGCTTCGGTCTCGTCGAGCGTACAAGCTCCAGCCGCTTATTGCTTCGGCCTCGTTATGCGTGCAAGGTCCTGCCGCGTATTGCTCCGGTCTTTGTCGAGCGTACAAATACCAGCCGCGTATTGCTTCGGTCTCGTTATGCGTACAAGTTCCAGCCGCGTAATGCTTCGGTATCGTTATGAGCATAGGATCTAGCCGCGTATTGCTTCGGTCTCGTTATGCGTACAAATCCCAGCCGTGTATTGCTTCGGTCTCGTTATGCGTACAAGTTCCAGCCGCATGTTGCTTCGGTCTCGTTATGCGTGTAAGTTCCAGCCGCGTAATGCTTCGGTCTCGATATGCGTACAAGTCCCAGCCGCGTATTACTTCGGTCTCGTTATGCGTGCAAGTTCCAGCCGCGTATTGCTTCGGTCTCGTGGAGCGTACAAGTTCCAGCTGCGTATTGCTTCGGTCTCGTTATGCGTGCAAGATCCTGCCGCGTATTGCTTCGGTCTCATTATGCGTACAAGTCCCAGCCGTGCCTTGCTTCGGTCTCGTTATGCGTACAAGTTCCAGCCGCGTATTGCTTCGGTCTCGTTATGCGTGCAAGTTCCAGCCGCATGTTGCTTCGGTCTCGTCAAGCGTACAAGTTGCAGCCGGATAATGCTTCGGACTCGTTATGCGTGTCAGTTCCAGCCGCGTATTGCTTCGGTACCGTGGAGCGTACAAGTTCCAGCCGCGTATTGCTTCGGTACCGTGGAGCGTACAAGTTCCAGCCGCGTATTGCTTCGGTACCGTGGAGCGTACAAGTTCCAGCCGCGTATTGCTTCGGTACCGTGGAGCGTACAAGTTCCAGCCGCGTATTGCTTCGGTCTCGTAATGCGTACAAGTCCCAGCCGCGTATTACTTCGGTCTCGATATGCGTGCAAGGTCCAGCCGCGTATTGCTTCGGTCTCGTCGAGCGCAGATGTTCCAGCCGCGTATTGCTTTGGTCTTGTTATGCGTACAAGTCCCAGCCGCGTGTTGCTTCGGTCTCGTTATGCGTACAGGTCCCAGCCGTGTCTTGCTTCGGTCTCGTTATGCGTACAAGTTCCAGCCGCGTAATGCTTCGGTATCGTTATGATTATAAGATCTAGCCGCGTATTGCTTCGGTCTCGTTATGCGTGCAAGATCCTGCCGCGTATTGCTTCGGTCTCGACGAGCGTACAAGTACCAGCCGCGTATTGCTTCGGTGTCGTCGAGCTAACAAGTTCCAGCAGCGTATTGCTTCGGTCTCGTTCCGCGTACAAGTCCCGGCCGTGTATTGCTTCGGTCTCGTGGAGCGTACAAGTCCCAGCCGCGTGTTGCTTCGGTCTCGTTATGCGTACAGGTCCCAGCCGTGTCTTGCTTCGGTCTCGTTATGCGTACAAGTCCCAGCCGTGTCTTGCTTCGGTCTCGTTATGCGTACAAGTTCCAGCCGCGTATTGCTTCGGTCTCGTTATGCGTACAAGTCCCAGCCGTGTATTGCTTCGGTCTCGTCGAGCGTACAAGTTCCAGCCGCGTATTGCTTCTGTCTCGTTATGCGTACAAGTCCCAGCCGCGTAATCCTTCGGTCTCTTCGTGCGTACATGTTCCAGCCGCGTATTGTTTCGGTCTCGTTACGCGTTAAAGTCTCAGCCGTGTAATGCTTCGGTCTCGTGGAGCGTACAAGTTCCTGCTGCGTATTGCATCGGTCTCGTCGAGCGAACAAGTTCCAGCAGCGTATTGCTTCGGTCTCGTGACGCGCGCAAGATCCTGCCGCGTATTGCTTCCGTCTCGTCGAGCGTACAAGACCCAGCCGCGTATTGCTTCGGTCTCGTTATGCGTGCAAGATCCTGCCGCGTATTTCTTCGGTCTCGACGAGCGTACAAGTCCCAACCGTGTATTGCTTCGGTCTCGTGGAGCGTACAAGTCCCAGCCGCGTGTTGATTCGGTCTCGTTATGCGTACAAGTCTCAGCCGTGTCTTGCTTCGGTCTCGTTATGCGTACAAGTTCCAGCCGCATAATGCTTCGGTATCGTTATGAGTATAAGATCTAGCCGCGTATTGCTTCGGTCTCGTTATGCGTACAAGTTCCAGCCGCGTATAGCTTCGGTCTCGTTATGCTTACAAGTCCCAGCCGCGTGTTGCTTCGGTCTCGTGGTGCGTACAAGTCCCAGCCGTGTCTTGCTTCGGTCTCGTTATGCGTACAAGTTCCAGCCGCATGTTGCTTCGGTCTCGTTATGCGTGCAAGTTCCAGCCGCGTATTGCTTCGGTCTCGTCGAGCGGACAAGTTCCAGCCGCTTATTGCTTCGGCCTCGTTATGCGTGCAAGGTCCTGCCGCGTATTGCACCGGTCTTTGTCGAGCGTGCAAGTACCAGCCGCGTATTGCTTCGGTCTCGTGGAGCGTACAAGTTCCAGCCGCGTATTGCTTCGGTGTCGTCGAGCGAACAAGTTCCAGCAGCGTATTGCTTTGGTCTCGTTACGCGTGCAAGATCCTGCCGCGTATTGCTTCCGTCTCGTCGAGCGTACAAGACCCAGCCGCGTATTGCTTCGGTCTCGTTATGCGTGCAAGATCCTGCCGCGTATTGCTTCGGTCTCGACGAGCGTACAAGTCCCAACCGTGTATTGCTTCGGTCTCGTGGAGCGTACAAGTCCCAGCCGCGTGTTGATTCGGTCTCGTTATGCGTACAAGTCCCAGCCGTGTCTTGCTTCGGTCTCGTTATGCGTACAAGTTCCAGCCGCGTAATGCTTCGGTATCGTTATGAGTATAAGATCTAGCCGCGTATTGCTTCGGTCTCGTTATGCGTACAAGTCCCAGCCGTGTATTGCTTCGGTCTCGTCGAGCGTACAAGTTCCAGCCGCGTATTGCTTCTGTCTCGTTATGCGTACAAGTCCCAGCAGTGTCTTGCTTCGGTCTCGTTATGCGTACAAGTCCCAGCCGCGTATTACTTCGGTCTCGTTATGCGTGCAAGTTCCAGCCGCGTATTGCAACGGTCTCGTCGATCGTTGAAGTTCCAGCCGCATATTGCTTTGGTCTTGTTATGCGTACAAGTCCCAGCCGCGTAATCCTTCGGTCTCTTCGAGCGATCAAGTTCCAGCCGCGTATTGATTCGGTCTCGTTACGCGTACAAGTTCCAGCCGCGTATTGCTTCGGTCTCGTTTCGCGTACAAGTCCCAGCCGTGTATTGCTTCGGTCTCGTGGAGCGTACAATTCCCATCCGCGTGTTGCTTCGGTCTCGTTATGCGTACAAGTCCCAGCAGTGTATTGCTTCGGTCTCGTTATGCGTACAAGTTCCAGCCGCATGTTGCTTCGGTCTCGTTATGCGTGCAAGTTCCAGGCGCGTATTGCTTCGGTCTCGTGGAGCGTACAAGTCCCAGCCGCGTGTTGATTCGGTCTCGTTATGCGTACAAGTCCCAGCCGTGTCTTGCTTCGGTCTCGTTATGCGTACAAGTTCCAGCCGCGTAATGCTTCGGTATCGTTATGAGTATAAGATCTAGCCGCGTATTGCTTCGGTCTCGTTATGCGTACAAGTCCCAACCGTGTATTACTTCGGTCTCGTAGAGCGTACATGTCCCAGCCGCGTATTGCTTTGGTCTTGTTATGCGTACAAGTCCCAGCCGCGTATTACTTCGGTCTCGATATGCGTGCAAGTTCCAGCCGCGTATTGCTTTGGTCTCGGAATGCGTACAAGTTCCAGCCGCGTATTGCTTCGGTGTCGTCGAGCGAACAAGTTTCAGCCTCGTATTGCTTCGGTCACGTTATGCGTGCAAGATCCTGCCGCGTATTGCTTCGGTCTGGTCTAGCGTACAAGACCCAGCCGCGTATTGCTTCGGTCTCGTTGTGCGTTAAAGTCCCAACCGTGTATTGCTTCGGTCTCGTGGAGCGTACAAGTCCCAGCCGTGTATTGTTTCGGTCTCGTCGAGCGAAGAAGTTCCAGCCGCGTTTTGCTTTGGTCTCGTTGTGCGTAGAAGTCCCAGCCGCGTATTACTTCGGTCTCGTCGAGCGTACAAGTTCCAGCCGCTTATTGCTTCGGCCTCGTTATGCGTGCAAGGTCCTGCCGCGTATTGCTCCGGTCTTTGTCGAGCGTACAAATACCAGCCGCGTATTGCTTCGGTCTCGTTATGCGTACAAGCTCCAGCCGCGTAATGCTTCGGTATCGTTATGAGCATAGGATCTAGCCGCGTATTGCTTCGGTCTCGTTATGCGTGCAAATCCCAGTCGTGTATTGCTTCGGTCTCGTTATACGTACAAGTTCCAGCCGCTTGTTGCTTCGGTCTCGTCGAGCGAAGAAGTTCCAGCCGCGTTTTGCTTCGGTCTCGTCGAGCGTACAAGTCCCAGCCGCGTATTGCTTTGGTCTCGTTATGCGTACAAGTCCCTGCCGCGTATTGCTCCGGCATCGTTATGCGTGCAAGTCCCAGCAGTGTCTTGCTTCGGTCTCGTTATGCGTACAAGTCCAAGCCGCGTATTACTTCAGTCTCGTTATGCGTGCAAGTTCCAGCCGCGTATTGCTTCGGTCTCGTCGAGCGTACAAGTTCCAGCCGCGTATTGCTTCGGTCTCGTTATCCGTACAAGTCCCAGCCGCGTAATCCTTCGGTCTCGTTATGCGTGCAAGTTCCAGCCGCGTATTGCTTTGGTCTCGGTATGCGTACAAGTCCCTGCCGCGTAATCCTTCGGTCTCTTCGAGCGTTCAAGTTCCAGCCGCGTATTGCTTCGGTCTCGTTACGCGTACGAGTTCCAGTCGAGTATTGCTTCGGTCTCGTTACGCGTACAAGTCCCAGCCGCGTATTACTTCGGTCTCGGTATGCGTGCAAGTTCCAGCCGCGTATTGCATCGGTCTCGTTGTGCGTACAAGTCCCAACCGTGTATTGCTTCGGTCTCGTTGTGCGTACAAGTCCCAACCGCGTATTGCTTCGGTCTCGTCGTGCGTACAAGTACCAGCCGCGTATTGCTTCGGTCTCGTGGAGCGTACAAGCTCCAGCCGCGTATTGTTTCGGTGTCGTCGAGCGAACAAGTTCCAGCAGCGTATTGCTTCGGTCTCGTTACGCGTACAAGTTCCAGCCGCGTATTGCTTCGGTCTCGTTATGCGTGCAAGATCCTGCCGCGTATTGCTTCGGTCTCGTCGAGCGTACAATTACCAGCCGCGTATTGCTTCGGTCTCGTCGAGCGTACAAGTCCCAGCCGCGTATTGCTTTGGTCTCGTTATGCGTACAAGTCCCAGCCGCGTATTGCTTCGGCATCGTTATGCGTGCAAGTCCCAGCAGTGTCTTGCTTCGGTCTCGTTATGCGTACAAGTCCAAGCCGCGTATTACTTCAGTCTCGTTATGCGTGCAAGTTCCAGCCGCGTATTGCTTCGGTCTCGTCGAGCGTACAAGTTCCAGCCGCGTATTGCTTCGGTCTCGTTATGCGTACAAGTTCCAGCCGCATGTTGCTTCGGTCTCCTCATGCGAACAAGTTCCAGCCGCGTAATGCTTCGGTCTCGATATGCGTACAACTCCCAGCCGCGTATTGCTTTGGTCTCGTTATGCGTACAAGTCCCAGCCGCGTATTACTTCGGTCTCGTTATGCGTACAAGTCCCAGCGGCGTATTACTTCGGTCTCGTTATGCGTGCAAGTTCCAGCCGCGTATTGCATCGGTCTCGTTGTGCGTACAAGTCCCAACCGTGTATTGCTTCGGTCTTGTTGTGCGTTCAAGTCCCAACCGCGTATTGCTTCGGTCTCGTCGAGCGTACAAGTACCAGCCGCGTATTGCTTCGGTCTCGTGGAGCGTACAAGCTCCAGCCGCGTATTGTTTCGGTGTCGTCGAGCGAACAAGTTCCAGCAGCGTATTGCTTCGGTCTCGTGGAGCGTACAAGCTCCAGCAGCGTATTGTTTCGGTGTCGTCGAGCGTACAATTACCAGCCGCGTATTGCTTCGGTCTCGTGGAGCGTACAAGTTCCAGCCGCGTATTGTTTCGGTATCGTCGAGCGTACAAGTTCCAGCCGCGTATTGCTTCGGTCTCCTGGAGCGTACAAGTCCCAGCCGCGTATTACTTCGGTCTCGTTATCCGTGCAAGTTCCAGCCGCGTATTGCATCGGTCTCGTCGAGCGTAGAAGTTCCAGGCGCGTATTGCTTTGGTCTTGTTATGCGTACAAGTCCCAGCCGCGTAATCCTTCGGTCTCGTTATGCGTGCAAGTTCCAGCCGCGTATTGCTTTGGTCTCGGTATGCGTACAAGTCCCAGCCGCGTAATCCTTCGGTCTCTTCGAGCGTTCAAGTTCCAGCCGCGTATTGCTTCGGTCTCGTTACGCGTACGAGTTCCAGTCGAGTATTGCTTCGGTCTCGTTACGCGTACAAGTCCCAACCGTGTATTGCTTCGGTCTCGTGGAGCGTACAAGTCCCAGCCGCGTATTACTTCGGTCTCGTTATGCGTACAAGTCCAAGCCGCGTATTACTTCAGTCTCGTTATGCGTGCAAGTTCCAGCCGCGTATTGCTTCGGTCTCGTCGAGCGTACAAGTTCCAGCCGCGTATTGCTTCGGTCTCGTTACGCGTAAAAGTCCCGGCCGTGTATTGCTTCGGTCTCGTTGTGCGTACCAGTTCCAGCCGCGTGTGGCTTCGGTCTCGTTATGCGTGCAAGTTCCAGCCGCGTAATGCTTCGGTCTCGTTATGCGTACAAGTCCCAGCAGTGTCTTGCTTCGGTCTCGTTATGCGTACAAGTTCCAGCCGCATGTTGCTTCGGTCTCGTTATGCGAACAAGTTCCAGCCGCGTATTGCATCGGTCTCGTCGAGCGTAGAAGTTCCAGGCGCGTATTGCTTTGGTCTTGTTATGCGTACAAGTCCCAGCCGCGTAATCCTTCGGTCTCGTTATGCGTGCAAGTTCCAGCCGCGTATTGCTTTGGTCTCGGTATGCGTACAAGTCCCAGCCGAGTAATCCTTCGGTCTCTTCGAGCGTTCAAGTTCCAGCCGCGTATTGCTTCGGTCTCGTTATGCGTACGAGTTCCAGTCGAGTATTGCTTCGGTCTCGTTACGCGTACAAGTCCCAACCGTGTATTACTTCGGTCTCGTGGAGCGTACAGGTCCCAGCCGCGTATTGCATCGGTCTCGTTGTGCGTACAAGTCCCAACCGTGTATTGCTTCGGTCTCGTGCAGCGTACAAGTCCCAGCCGTGTATTGCTTCGGTCTCGTGGAGCGTGCAAGCTCCAGCCGCGTATTGTTTCGGTGTCGTCGAGCGAACAAGTTCCAGCAGCGTATTGCTTCGGTCTCGTGGAGCGTACAAGCTCCAGCCGCGTATTGTTTCGGTGTCGTCGAGCGAACAAGTTCCAGCAGCGTATTGCTTCGGTCTCGTTACGCGTACAAGTTCCAGCCGCGTATTGCTTCGGTCTCGTTATGCGTGCAAGATCCTGCCGCGTATTGCTTCGGTCTCGTTACGCGTAAAAGTCCCGGCCGTGTATTGCTTCGGTCTCGTTATGCGTACCAGTTCCAGCCGCGTGTGGCTTCGGTCTCGTTATGCGTGCAAGTTCCAGCCGCGTAATGCTTCGGTCTCGTTATGCGTACAAGTCCCAGCAGTGTCTTGCTTCGGTCTCGTTATGCGTACAAGTTCCAGCCGCATGTTGCTTCGGTCTCGTTATGCGAACAAGTTCCAGCCGCGTAATGCTTCGGTCTCGATATGCGTACAAGTCCCAGCCGCGTATTGCTTTGGTCTCGTTATGCGTACAAGTCCCAGCCGCGTATTACTTCGGTCTCGTTATGCGTACAAGTCCCAGCCGTGTCTTGCTTCGGTCTCGTTATGCGTACAAGTACCAGCCGCGTAATGCTTCGGTATCGTTATGAGTATAAGATCTAGCCGCGTATTGCTTCGGTCTCGTTATGCGTGCAAGTTCCAGCCACGTATTGCTTCGGTCTCGTGGAGCGTACAAGTTCCAGCCATGTATTGCTTCGGTCTCGTCATGCGTACAAATCCCAGCCGCATGTTGCTTCGGTGTCGCTATGCGTACAAGTTCCAGCCGCGTAATGCTTCGGTCTCCTTCTGCGTACAAGTTTCTGCAGCGTGTTGCTTCGGTCTCGTCGAGCGTACAAGTTCCAGCCGCGTATTGCTTCGGTCTCGTTATGCGTGCCAGTTCCAGCCGCGTATTGCTTCGGTATCGTTATGCGTACAAGTCCCAGCCGTGTCTTGCTTCGGTCTCGTTATGCGTACAAGTTCCAGCCGCGTGTGGCTTCGGTCTCGTTATGCGTACAAATCCCAGCCGCGTATTACTTCGGTCTCGCTATGCGTGCAAGTTCCAGGCGCGTATTGCTTCGGTCTCGTCGAGCGTACAAGACCCAGCCGCGTATTGCTTCGGTCTCGTCTATCGTACAAGACCCTGTCGCGTATTGCTTCGGTCTCGTTGTGCGTACAAGTCCCAGCCGCGTATTGCTTTGGTCTCGTTATGCGTACAAGTCCCAGCCGCGTATTACTTCGGTCTCGTGGAGCGTACAAGTCCCAGCCGCGTGTTGCTTCGGTCGCGTTATGCGTACAGGTCCCAGCCGTGCCTTGCTTCGGTCTCGTTATGCGTACAAGTTCCAGCCGCGTAATGCTTCGGTATCGATATGAGTATAAGATCTTGCCGCGTATTGCTTCGGTCTCGTTATGCGTGCAAGTCCCAGCCGCGTATTGCTTCGGTCTCGTGCAGCGTACAAGTCCCAGCCGCATGTTGCTTCGGTCTCGCTTTGCGTACAAGTTCCAGCCGCGTAATACTTCGGTCTCCTTATGCGTACAAGTTTCAGCAGCGCGTCGCTTCGGTCTCGTCGAGCGTACAAGTTCCAGCCGCGTATTGCTTCGGTCTCGTGGAGCGTACAAGTCCCAGCCGCGTATTGCTTCGGTCTCGTCGATCCTACAAGTCCCAGCCGTGTCTTGCTTCGGTCTCGTTATGCGTACAAGTCCCAGCCGCGTAACCCTTCGGTTTCGTCGAGCCTACAAGTCCCAGCCGCGTATTGCTTTGGTCTCGTTAAGCGTACAAGTTCCAGCAGCATGTTGCTTCGGTCTCGTTATGCGTACAAGTTCCAGCCGCGTAATGCTTCCGTCTCGATATGCGTACAAGTCCCATCCGCGTATTGCTTCGGTCTCGTTATGCGTACAAGTTCCAGCCGAGTATAGCTTCGGTCTCGTGCAGCGTACAAGTCCCAGCCGTGTAGTGCTTCCGTCTCGTGGAGCGTACAAGTCCCAGCCGCGTATTACTTCGGTCTCGTTATGCGTGCAAGTCCCAGCCGTGCCTTGCTTCGGTCTCGTTATGCGTACAAGTTCCAGCCGCGTATTGCTTCGGTCTCGTTACGCGTACAAGTTCCAGCCGCGTATTGCTTCGGTCTCGTTACGCGTACAAGTGCCAGCCGTGTATTCCTTCGGTCTCGTGGAGCGTACAATTCCCAGCCGCGTGTTGCTTCGGTCTCGTTATGCGTGCAAGATCCTGCCGCGTATTGCTTCGGTCTCGTTGTGCGTACAAGTCCCATCAGTGTATTGCTTCGGTCTCGTTACGCGTACAAGTCCCGGCCGCGTATTGCTTCGGTCTCGTTATGCGTGCAAGATCCTGCCGCGTATTGCTTCGGTCTCGTTGTGCGTACAAGTCCCATCAGTGTATTGCTTCGGTCTCGTTACGCGTACAAGTCCCGGCCGCGTATTGCTTCGGTCTCGTTATGCGTACAAGTCCCAGCCGCGTATTGCTTTGGTCTCGTTATGCGTACAAGTCCCAGCCGTGCCTTGCTTCGGTCTCGTTATGCGTACAAGTTCCAGCCGCGTAATGCTTCGGTATCGATATGAGTATAAGATCTTGCCGCGTATTGCTTCGGTCTCGTTATGCGTGCAAGTTCCAGCCGCGTATTGCTTCGGTCTCGTGGAGCGTACAAGTCCCAGCCGCGTAATCCTTCGGTTTCGTCGAGCCTACAAGTCCCAGCCGCGTATTGCTTCGGTCTCGTGCAGCGTACAAGTCCCAGCCGCATGTTGCTTCGGTCTCGCTATGCGTACAAGTTCCAGCCGCGTAATGCTTCGGTCTCCTTATGCGTACAAGTTTCAGCAGCGCGTTGCTTCGGTCTCGTCGAGCGTACAAGTTCCAGGAGCGTATTGCTTCGGTCTCGTCGAGCGTACAAGTCCCAGCCGTGTCTTGCTTCGGTGTCGTCGATCGTACAAGTCCCAGCAGTGTCTTGCTTCGGTCTCGTGGAGCGTACAAGTTCCAGCCGCGTATTGCTTCGGTCTCGATATGCGTGCAAGATCCTGCCGCGTATTGCTTCGGTCTCGTCGAGCGTACAAGACCCAGCCGCGTATTGCTTCGGTCTCGTTATGCGTGCAAGATCCTGCCGCGTAGTGCTTCGGTCTCGACGAGCGTACAAGTACAAGCCGCGTATTGCTTCGGTGTCGTCGAGCGAACAAGGTCCAGCAGCGTATTGCTTCGGTCTCGTTACGCGTACAAGTCCCGGCCGTGTATTGCTTCGGTCTCGTGGAGCGTACAAGTCCCAGCCGTGTCTTGCTTCGGTCTCGTTAAGCGTACAAGTTCCAGCCGCGTATTGCTTCGGTCTCGTTATGCGTGCAAGATCCTGCCGCGTATTGCTTCGGTCTCGATATGCGTGCAAGTTCCAGCCGCGTGTTGCTTCGGCCTCGTCAAGCGTACAAGTTGCAGCCGGATAATGCTTCGGTCTCGTTATGCGTGTCAGTTCCAGCCGCGTATTGCTTCGGTACCGTAGAGCGTACAAGTTCCAGCCGCGTATTGCTTCGGTACCGTGGAGCGTACAAGTTCCAGCCGCGTATTGCTTCGGTCTCCTTCTGCGTACAAGTTTCAGCCGCATGTTGCTTCGGTCTCGTTATGCGTACAAGTCTCAGCCGCGTATTACTTCGGTCTCGTTATGCGTGCAAGTTCCAGCCGCGTATAGCTTCGGTCTCGCGCAGCGTACAAGTCCCAGCCGTGCATTGCTTCCGTCTCGTGGAGCGTACAAGTCCCAGCCGCGTGTTGCTTCGGTCTCATTATGCGTACAAGTCCCAGCCGTGTCTTGCTTCGGTCTCGTTATGCGTACAAGTTCCAGCCGCGTATTGCTTCGGTCTCGTGGAGCGTGCAAGTTCCAGCCTCGTATTGCTTCGGTCTCGCTATGCGTACAAGTTCCAGCCGCGTTATGCTTCGGTCTCGTTATGCGTGCAAGTTCCAGCCGCGTGTTGCTTCGGTGTCGTCGAGCGAACAAGTTTCAGCCTGGTATAGCTTCGGTCTCGTTATGCGTGCAAGATCCTGCCGCGTATTGCTTCGGTCTCGTCTAGCGTACAAGTACCAGCCGCGTATTGCTTCGGTCTAGTGGAGCGAACAAGTTCTAGCCGCGTATTGCTTCGGTCTCGTCGAGCGTACAAGTCCCAGCCGCGTATTGCTTTGGTCTCGTTATGCGTACAAGTCCCAGCCGCGTATTGCTTCGGTATCGTTATGCGTACAAGTCCCAGCAGTGTCTTGCTTCGGTCTCGTTATGCGTACAAGTTCCAGCCGCGTATAGCTTCGGTCTCGTGCAGCGTACATGTCCCAGCCGTGTATTGCTTCGGTCTCGTGGTGCGTACAATTCCCAGCCGCGTGTTGCTTCGGTCTCGCTATGCGTACAACTTCCAGCCGCGTAATGCTTCGGTCTTGATATGCGTGCAAGTTCCAGCCGCGTATTGCTTCGGTGTCGTCGAGCGAACAAGTTTGAGCCTCGTATTGCTTCGGTCTCGTTATGCGTGCAAGATCCTGCCGCGTATTGCTTCGGTCTCGTCTAGCGTACAAGACCCAGCCGCGTATTGCTACGGTCTCGATGTGCGTACAAGTCCCAACCGTGTATTGCTTCGGTCTCGTGGAGCGTACAAGTCCCAGCCGTGTATTGCTTCGGTCTCGTCGAGCGAAGAAGTTCCAGCCGCGTTTTGCTTTGGTCTCGTTATGCGTAGAAGTCCCCTCCGCGTATTGCTTCGGTCTCGTCGAGCGTACAAGTTCCAGCCGCTTATTGCTTCGGCCTCGTTATGCGTGCAAGGTCCGTACATGTCCCAGCCGTGTATTGCTTCGGTCTCGTGGTGCGTACAATTCCCAGCCGCGTGTTGCTTCGGTCTCGCTATGCGTACAACTTCCAGCCGCGTAATGCTTCGGTCTTGATATGCGTGCAAGTTCCAGCCGCGTATTGCTTCGGTCTCGTCGAGCGAACAAGTTCCAGCAGCGTATTGCTTCGGTCTCGTTACGCGTGCAAGATCCTGCCGCGTATTGCTTCGGTCTCGTCGAGCGTACAAGTACCAGCCGCGTATTGCTTCGGTCTCGTGGAGCGTACAAGCTCCAGCCGCGTATTGCTTCGGTGTTGTCGAGCGAACAAGTTCCAGCAGCGTATTGCTTCGGTCTCGTCGATCGTACAAGTCCCAGCCGTGTCTTGCTTCGGTCTCGTTATGCGTACAAGTCCCAGCCGTGTATTGCTTCGGTCTCGTGGAGCGTACAAGCTCCAGCCGCGTATTGCTTCGGTGTCGTCGAGCGAACAAGTTCCAGCAGCGTATTGCTTCGGTCTCGTCGATCGTATAAGTCCCAGCCGCGTATTGCTTCGGTCTCGTTATGAGTACAAGTTCCAGCCGCGTATTATTTCGGTCTCGTTATGCGTGCAAGATCCAGCCGCGTATTGCTTCGGTCTCGTAAAGCGTACAAGTTGCAGCCGGATAATGCTTCGGTCTCGTTATGCGTGCCAGTTCCAGCCGCGTATTGCTTCGGTATCGTTATGCGTACAAGTCCCAGCAGTGTCTTGCTTCGGTCTCGTTATGCGTACAAGTTCCAGCCGCGTGTGGATTCGGTCTCGTTATGCGTGCGAGTTCCAGCCGCGTAATGCTTCGGTCTCGTTATGTGTGCAAGTTCCAGCCGCGTATTGCTTCGGTCTCGTGGAGCGTACAAGATCCAGCCTCGTATTGCTTCGGTCTCGTTATGCGTGCAAGTTCCAGCCCGGTATTGCTTCGGTCTCGTCAAGCGTACAAGTTCCAGCCAGGCATTGCTTCGGTCTCGTTATGCGTACAAGTCCCAGCCTCGTATTCCTTCGGTCTCGTCGAGCGTACAAGTTCCAGCCGCGTATTGCTTCGGTCTCGTCGTGCGTACAAGCCCCAGCCGCGTATTGCTTCGATCTCGTGGAGCGAGCGAGTTCCAGCCGCGTATTGCTTCGGTCTCGTTATGCGTACAAGTTCCAGCAGCGCGTTGCTTCGGTCTCGTTATGCGTACAAGTTCCAGCCGCGTAATGCTTCGGTCTCGTTGTGAGTACAAGTTCCAGCCGCGTATTGCTTCTGTCTCGTTATGCGTACAAGTCCCAGCCGTGTCTTGCTTCGGTCTCGTTATGCGTACAAGTTCCAGCCGCGTGTTGCTTTGGTCTCGTTATGCGTTCAAGTTCCAGCCGCGTAATGCTTCGGTCTGGTTATGCGTAGAAGTTCCAGCCACGAATTCCTTCGGTCACGTTATGCGTGCAAGTTCCAGCCGCGTATTCCTTCGGTCTCGTTATGAGTACAAGTTCCAGCCTCGTATTGCTTCGGTCTCGTTATGCGTACAAGTTCCAGCCGCGTAATGCTTCGGTCTCGTTGTGAGTACCAGTTCCATCCGCGTATTGCTTCTGTCTCGTTATGCGTGCAAGTACCAGCGGCGTAATGCTTCGGTCTCGTTATGCATGCAAGTACCAGCCGCGTATTGCTTCGGTCTCGTCGAACGTAAAAGTTCCAGCCGCGTATTGCTTCGGTCTCGTTATGCGTACAAGCTCCAGCCGCGTAATGCTTCGGTCTCGTTGTAAGTATAAGTTCCAGCCGCGTATTGCTTCTGTCTCGTTATGCGTGCATGTTCCAGCCGCGTAATGCTTCGGGCTCGTTATGCGTGCAAGTACCAGCCGCGTATTGCTTCGATCTCGTTATGGGTACAAGCCTCAGCCGCGTAATCCTTCGGTCTCTTCGAGCGTACAAATTCCAGCCGCGTATTGCATCGGTCTCGCTACGCGTACAAGTCCCAGCCGTGTAATGCTTCGGTCTCGTTATGCGTGCAAGTCCCAACCGCGTATTGCTTTGGTCTCGTTATGCGTACAAGTCCCAGCCGCGTATTGCTTCGGTCTCGTTATGCGTACAAGTTCCAGCAGCGCGTTGCTTCGGTCTCGTCGAGCGTACAAGTTCCAGCCGCGAATTGCTTCGGTCTCGTCGAGCGTGCAAGTCCCAGCCGCGTATTGCTTTGGTCTCGTTATGCGTAGAAGTCCCAGCCGTGTCTTGCTTCGGTCTCGTTGTGCGTTCAAGTTCCAGCCGCGTGTTGCTTCGGTCTCGTTATGCGTTCAAGTCCCAGCCGTGTCTTGCTTCGGTCTCGTTAAGCGTACAAGTTCCAGCCGCGTGTTGCTTTGGTCTCGTTATGCGTTCAAGTTCCAGCCGCGTAATGCTTCGGTCTGGTTATGCGTAGACGTTCCAGCCACGAATTCCTTCGGTCACGTTATGCGTGCAAGTTCCAGCCGCGTATTCCTTCGGTCTCGTTATGAGTACAAGTTCCAGCCGCGTGTGGCTTCGGTCTCGTTATGCGTGCAAGTCCCAGTCGCGTAATGCTTCGGACTCGTTATGCGTGCAAGTTCCAGCCTCGTATTGCTTCGGTTTCGTCAAGCGTACAAGTTGCAGCCGGATAATGCTTCGGTCTCGTTATGCGTGCCAGTTCCAGCCGCGTATTGCTTCGGTCTCGTAAAGCGTACAAGTTGCAGCCGGATAATGCTTCGGTCTCGTTATGCGTGCCAGTTCCAGCCGCGTATTGCTTCGGTATCGTTATGCGTACAAGTCCCAGCCGTGTCTTGCTTCGGTCTCGTTATGCGTACAAGTTCCAGCCGCGTGTGGATTCGGTCTCGTTATGCGTGCGAGTTCCAGCCGCGTAATGCTTCGGTCTCATTATGTGTGCAAGTTCCAGCCGCGTATTGCTTCGGTCTCGTGGAGCGTACAAGATCCAGCCTCGTATTGCTTCGGTCTCGTTATGCGTGCAAGTTCCAGCCCGGTATTGCTTCGGTCTGGTCAAGCGTACAAGTTCCAGCCAGGCATTGCTTCGGTCTCGTTATGCGTACAAGTCCCATCCTCGTATTCCTTCGGTCTCGTCGAGCGTACAAGTTCCAGCCGCGTATTGCTTCGGTCTCGTCGTGCGTACAAGCCCCAGCCGCGTATTGCTTCGATCTCGTGGAGCGTACAAGTTCCAGCCGCGTATTGCTTCGGTACCGTTATGCGTACAAGTCCCAGCCGTGTATTGCTTCGGTCTCGTTATGCGTACAAGTTCCAGACGCGTATTGCTTCGGTCTCGTTACGCGTACAAGTCCTAGCCGCGTATTGCTTTGTTCTCGTTATGTGTACAATTTCCAGCCGGGTATTGCTTGGGTCTCGTTATTCGTCCAAGTCCCAGCCGCGTATTCCTTCGGTCTCGTCGAGCGTACAAGTCCCACCCGCGTATTGCTTCGGTCTCGTGGAGCATACAAGTCCCAGGCGCGTATAGCAGCGGTCTCGTTATGCGTACAAGTTCCAGACGCGTATTGCTTCGGACTCGTTATGCGTTCAAGTCCCAGCCGCGTATTGCTTTGTTCTCGTTATGCGTACAAGTCCCAGCCGCGTATTGCATCAGTCTCGTAGAGCGTAAAAGTCCCAGCCGTGTCTTGCTTCGGTCTCCTTATGCGTACAGGTCCCAGCCGCGTAATGCTTCAGTCTCGTTATGCGTACAAGTCCCAGCCGCGTAGTGCTTCGGTCTCGTTATGCGTGCCAGTTCCTGCCGCGTATTGCTTCGGTCTCGTCGAGCGTACTAGTCCCAGCCGCGTAATGCTTCGGTCTCGTTATTCGTGCAAGCCCCAGCCGCGTATTGCTTCGGTCTCGTCGAGGGTACAAGTCCCAGCCGCGTATTGCTTCGGTATCGTTATGCGTACAAGTCCCAACCGTGTCTTGCTTCGATCTCGTTATGCGTACTAGTTCCAGCAGCGTATTCCTTCGGTCTCGTCGAGCGTACAAGTTCCAGCCGCATATTGCTTCGGTATCGTTATGCGTACAAGTCCCATCCGCGTATCGCTTCGGTCTCGTCGAGCGTACAAGTCCCAGCCGCGTATTGCTATGGTCTCGTTAGGCGTACAAGTCCCAGCCGCGTAATGCTTCTCTCTCGTTATGCGTGCCAGTTCCAGCCGCGTATTGCTTCGATCTCGTCGATCGTAGAAGTTTCAGCCGCGTATTGCTTCGGTCTTGTTATTCGTGCAAGTCCCAGCCGCGTAATGCTTCGGTCTCGTTATGCGTGCCAGTTCCAGCCGCGTGTTGCTTTGGTCTCGTCGAGCGAAGAAGTTCCAGCCGCGTATTGCTTCGGTCTTGTGATTCGTGCAAGTCCCAGCCACGTATTGCTTCGGTCTCGTTATGCGTACAAGTTCCAGCCGCGCAATGCTTCGGTCTCGTTATGCGTACAAGTTCCAGGAGCGCGTTGCTTCGGTCTCGTTATGCGTGCAAGTTCCAGCCGCGTAATCCTTCGGTCTCGTTATGCGTGCAAGTTCCAGCCGCGTATTGCTTCGGTCCCGTCGAGCGTACAAGTTCCAGCCGCGTATTGCTTCGGTCTCGTCGAGGGTACCAGTCCCAGCCGCGTATCGCTTCGGTATCGTTATGCGTACAAGTCCCAGCCGTGTCTTGCTTCGATCTCGTTATGCGTACTAGTTCCAGCCGCGTATTCCTTCGGTCTCGTCGAGCGTACAAGTTCCAGCCGCGTATTGCTTCGGTATCGTTATGCGTACAAGTCCCAGCCGCGTATCGCTTCGGTCTCGTCGAGCGTACAAGTCCCAGCCGCGTATTGCTATGGTCTCGTTAGGCGTACAAGTCCCAGCCGCGTAATGCTTCTGTCTCGTTATGCGTGCCAGTTCCAGCCGCGTATTGCTTCGATCTCGTCGAGCGTAGAAGTTTCAGCCGCGTATTGCTTCGGTCTTGTTATTCGTGCAAGTCCCAGCCGCGTAATCCTTCGGTCTCTTCTAGCGTGCAAGTTCCTGCCGCGTATTGCTTCGGTCTCGTCGAGCGTACAAGTCCCAGCCGCGTATTGCTATGGTCTCGTTAGGCGTACAAGTCCCAGCCGCGTAATGCTTCTGTCTCGTTATGCGTGCCAGTTTCAGCCGCGTATTGCTTCGATCTCGTCGAGCGTAGAAGTTTCAGCCGCGTATTGCTTCGGTCTTGTTATTCGTGCAAGTCCCAGCCGCGCAATGCTTCGGTCTCGTTATGCGTGCCAGTTTCAGCCGCGTATTGCTTTGGTCTCGTCGAGCGAAGAAGTTCCAGCCACGTATTGCTTCGGTCTTGTTATTCGTGCAAGTCCCAGCCACGTATTGCTTCGGTCTCGTTATGCGTACAAGTTCCAGCCGCGCAATGCTTCGGTCTCGTTATGCGTACAAGTCCCAGCCGCGTATCGCTTCGGTCTCGTCGAGCGCACAAGTTCCAGCCGCGTATTGCTTCGGTCTCGTTATGCGCTCAAGTTCCAGCCGCGTGTTGCTTCGGTCTCGTTATGCGTACAAGTTCCAGCCGCGTAATGCTTCGGTCTCGTTATGCGTACAAGTTCCAGCCGCGTATTGCTTCGGTCTCGTTATGCGTACAAGTTCCAGCAGCGTATTGCTTCGGTCTCGAGGAGCGTACAAGTCCCAGCCGCGCATTGCTTCGGTCTCGAGGAGCGTACACGTCCCAGCCGCGCATTGCTTCGGTCTCGTCGAGCGTACAAGTTCCAGGTGCGTATTGCTTCGGTCTCGTTATGCGTGTAAGATCCAGGCGCGTAGTGCTTCGGTCTCGTCGAGCGTACAAGTTCCAGCCGCGTGTTGCTTCGGTCTCGTCGACCGTACAAGTCCCAGCCGCGTATTGCTTTGGTCTCGTTATACGTACAAATCCCAGCCGCGTATTGCTACCGTATCGTTATGGGTACAAGTCCCAGCCACGTATTGCTTCGGTCTCGTTATGCGTACAAATTCCAGCCGCGTATTTCTTCGGTCTCGTCGGGCGTACAAATTCCAGCCGCGTATTCCTTCGGTCTCGTCGAGCGTACAAGTCCCAGCCGCGTATTGCTTTGGTCCCGTTATGCGTACAAGTCCCAGCCGCGTATTGCATCGGTATCGTTATGCGCACAGGTCCCAGCCGCGTGTTGCTTCGGTCTTGTTATGCGTGCAAGTTCCAGTCGCGTATTGCTTCGGTCTCGTCGAGGGTACAAGTCCCAGCCGCGTATTGCTTCCGGATCGTTATGCGTACAAGTCCCAGCCACGTAATGCATCGGTCTCGTTATGCGTACAAGTCCCAGCCGCGTGTTGCTTCGGTCTTGTTAGGCGGGCAAGTTCCAGCCGCGTATTGCTTCGGTCTCGTCGAGGGTACAAGTCCCAGCCGCGCATTGCTTCGGTCTCGTCGAGCGTACAAGTTCCAGGTGCGTATTGCTTCGGTCTCGTTATGCGTGAAAGATCCAGGCGCGTAGTGCTTCGGTCTCGTCGAGCGTACAAGTTCCAGCCGCGTGTTGCTTCGGTCTCGTCGAGCGTACAAGTCTCAGCCGCGTATTGCTTTGGTCTCGTTATACGTACAAGTCCCAGCCGCGTATTGCTACCGTATCGTTATGCGTACAAGTCCCACCCACGTATTCCTTCGGTCTCGTCGAGCGTACAAGTTCCAGCCGCGGATTGCTTCGGTCTCGTCGAGCGTACAAGTCCCAGCCGCGTATTGCTTCGGTCTCGTCGAGCGCACAAGTTCCAGCCGCGTATTGCTTCGGTCTCGTTATGCGTACAAGTTCCAGCAGCGCGTTGCTTCGGTCACGTCGAGCGAACAAGTTCCAGCCGCGTGTTGCTTCGGTCTCGTCGGGCGTACAAGTCCCAGCCGCGTATTGCTTCGGTCTCGTAGAGCGTACAAGTCCCAGCCGCGTATTGCTTCGGTATCGTTATGCGTACAAGTCCCAGCAGTGTATTGCTTCGGTCTCGTTATGCGTACAAGTTCCAGCCGCATGTTGCTTCGGTCTCGTTATGCGTGCAAGTTCCAGGCGCGTATTGCTTCGGTCTCGTCGAGCGTACAAGACCCAGCCGCGTATTGCTTCGGTCTCGTTATGCGTACAAGTCCCAACCGTGTATTACTTCGGTCTCGTGGAGCGTACATGTCCCAGCCGCGTATTGCTTTGGTCTTGTTATGCGTACAAGTCCCAGCCGCGTATTACTTCGGTCTCGATATGCGTGCAAGTTCCAGCCGGGTATTGCTTTGGTCTCGGTATGCGTACAAGTCCCAGCCGCGTAATCCTTCGGTCTCTTCGGGCGTTCAAGTTCCAGCCGCGTATTGCTTCGGTCTCGTTACGCGTACAAGTTCCAGCCGCGTATTGCTTCGGTCTCGTTACGCGTACAAGTCCCAGCCGTGTATTCCTTCGGTCTCGTGGAGCGTACAATTCCCAGCCGCGTGTTGCTTCGGTCTCGCTATGCGTACAAGTTCCAGCCGCGTAATGCTTCGGTCTCGTTATGCGTGCAAGTTCCAGCCGCGTATTGCTTCGGTGTCGTCGAGCGAACAAGTTTCAGCCTCGTATTGCTTCGGTCACGTTATGCGTGCAAGATCCTGCCGCGTATTGCTTCGGTCTCGTCTAGCGTACAAGACCCAGCCGCGTAATGCTTCGGTATCGTTATGAGCATAGGATCTAGCCGCGTATTGCTTCGGTCTCGTTATGCGTGCAAATCCCAGTCGTGTATTGCTTCGGTCTCGTTATGCGTACAAGTTCCAGCCGCTTGTTGCTTCGGTCTCGTCGAGCGAAGAAGTTCCAGCCGCGTTTTGCTTTGGTCTCGTTGTGCGTAGAAGTCCCAGCCGCGTATTGCTTCGGTCTCGTCGAGCGTACAAGCTCCAGCCGCTTATTGCTTCGGCCTCGTTATGCGTGCAAGGTCCTGCCGCGTATTGCTCCGGTCTTTGTCGAGCGTACAAATACCAGCCGCGTATTGCTTCGGTCTCGTTATGCGTACAAGTTCCAGCCGCGTAATGCTTCGGTATCGTTATGAGCATAGGATCTAGCCGCGTATTGCTTCGGTCTCGTTATGCGTACAAATCCCAGCCGTGTATTGCTTCGGTCTCGTTATGCGTACAAGTTCCAGCCGCATGTTGCTTCGGTCTCGTTATGCGTGTAAGTTCCAGCCGCGTAATGCTTCGGTCTCGATATGCGTACAAGTCCCAGCCGCGTATTACTTCGGTCTCGTTATGCGTGCAAGTTCCAGCCGCGTATTGCTTCGGTCTCGTGGAGCGTACAAGTTCCAGCTGCGTATTGCTTCGGTCTCGTTATGCGTGCAAGATCCTGCCGCGTATTGCTTCGGTCTCATTATGCGTACAAGTCCCAGCCGTGCCTTGCTTCGGTCTCGTTATGCGTACAAGTCCCAGCCGTGCCTTGCTTCGGTCTCGTTCCGCGTACAAGTCCCGGCCGTGTATTGCTTCGGTCTCGTGGAGCGTACAAGTCCCAGCCGCGTGTTGCTTCGGTCTCGTTATGCGTACAGGTCCCAGCCGTGTCTTGCTTCGGTCTCGTTATGCGTACAAGTCCCAGCCGTGTCTTGCTTCGGTCTCGTTATGCGTACAAGTTCCAGCCGCGTATTGCTTCGGTCTCGTTATGCGTACAAGTCCCAGCCGTGTATTGCTTCGGTCTCGTCGAGCGTACAAGTTCCAGCCGCGTATTGCTTCTGTCTCGTTATGCGTACAAGTCCCAGCCGCGTAATCCTTCGGTCTCTTCGTGCGTACATGTTCCAGCCGCGTATTGTTTCGGTCTCGTTACGCGTTAAAGTCTCAGCCGTGTAATGCTTCGGTCTCGTGGAGCGTACAAGTTCCTGCTGCGTATTGCATCGGTCTCGTCGAGCGAACAAGTTCCAGCAGCGTATTGCTTCGGTCTCGTGACGCGCGCAAGATCCTGCCGCGTATTGCTTCCGTCTCGTCGAGCGTACAAGACCCAGCCGCGTATTGCTTCGGTCTCGTTATGCGTGCAAGATCCTGCCGCGTATTTCTTCGGTCTCGACGAGCGTACAAGTCCCAACCGTGTATTGCTTCGGTCTCGTGGAGCGTACAAGTCCCAGCCGCGTGTTGATTCGGTCTCGTTATGCGTACAAGTCTCAGCCGTGTCTTGCTTCGGTCTCGTTATGCGTACAAGTTCCAGCCGCGTAATGCTTCGGTATCGTTATGAGTATAAGATCTAGCCGCGTATTGCTTCGGTCTCGTTATGCGTACAAGTTCCAGCCGCGTATAGCTTCGGTCTCGTTATGCTTACAAGTCCCAGCCGCGTGTTGCTTCGGTCTCGTGGTGCGTACAAGTCCCAGCCGTGTCTTGCTTCGGTCTCGTTATGCGTACAAGTTCCAGCCGCATGTTGCTTCGGTCTCGTTATGCGTGCAAGTTCCAGCCGCGTATTGCTTCGGTCTCGTCGAGCGGACAAGTTCCAGCCGCTTATTGCTTCGGCCTCGTTATGCGTGCAAGGTCCTGCCGCGTATTGCACCGGTCTTTGTCGAGCGTGCAAGTACCAGCCGCGTATTGCTTCGGTCTCGTGGAGCGTACAAGTTCCAGCCGCGTATTGCTTCGGTGTCGTCGAGCGAACAAGTTCCAGCAGCGTATTGCTTTGGTCTCGTTACGCGTGCAAGATCCTGCCGCGTATTGCTTCCGTCTCGTCGAGCGTACAAGACCCAGCCGCGTATTGCTTCGGTCTCGTTATGCGTGCAAGATCCTGCCGCGTATTGCTTCGGTCTCGACGAGCGTACAAGTCCCAACCGTGTATTGCTTCGGTCTCGTGGAGCGTACAAGTCCCAGCCGCGTGTTGATTCGGTCTCGTTATGCGTACAAGTCCCAGCCGTGTCTTGCTTCGGTCTCGTTATGCGTACAAGTTCCAGCCGCGTAATGCTTCGGTATCGTTATGAGTATAAGATCTAGCCGCGTATTGCTTCGGTCTCGTTATGCGTACAAGTCCCAGCCGTGTATTGCTTCGGTCTCGTCGAGCGTACAAGTTCCAGCCGCGTATTGCTTCTGTCTCGTTATGCGTACAAGTCCCAGCAGTGTCTTGCTTCGGTCTCGTTATGCGTACAAGTCCCAGCCGCGTATTACTTCGGTCTCGTTATGCGTGCAAGTTCCAGCCGCGTATTGCAACGGTCTCGTCGATCGTTGAAGTTCCAGCCGCATATTGCTTTGGTCTTGTTATGCGTACAAGTCCCAGCCGCGTAATCCTTCGGTCTCTTCGAGCGATCAAGTTCCAGCCGCGTATTGATTCGGTCTCGTTACGCGTACAAGTTCCAGCCGCGTATTGCTTCGGTCTCGTTTCGCGTACAAGTCCCAGCCGTGTATTGCTTCGGTCTCGTGGAGCGTACAATTCCCATCCGCGTGTTGCTTCGGTCTCGTTATGCGTACAAGTCCCAGCAGTGTATTGCTTCGGTCTCGTTATGCGTACAAGTTCCAGCCGCATGTTGCTTCGGTCTCGTTATGCGTGCAAGTTCCAGGCGCGTATTGCTTCGGTCTCGTGGAGCGTACAAGTCCCAGCCGCGTGTTGATTCGGTCTCGTTATGCGTACAAGTCCCAGCCGTGTCTTGCTTCGGTCTCGTTATGCGTACAAGTTCCAGCCGCGTAATGCTTCGGTATCGTTATGAGTATAAGATCTAGCCGCGTATTGCTTCGGTCTCGTTATGCGTACAAGTCCCAACCGTGTATTACTTCGGTCTCGTAGAGCGTACATGTCCCAGCCGCGTATTGCTTTGGTCTTGTTATGCGTACAAGTCCCAGCCGCGTATTACTTCGGTCTCGATATGCGTGCAAGTTCCAGCCGCGTATTGCTTTGGTCTCGGAATGCGTACAAGTTCCAGCCGCGTATTGCTTCGGTGTCGTCGAGCGAACAAGTTTCAGCCTCGTATTGCTTCGGTCACGTTATGCGTGCAAGATCCTGCCGCGTATTGCTTCGGTCTGGTCTAGCGTACAAGACCCAGCCGCGTATTGCTTCGGTCTCGTTGTGCGTTAAAGTCCCAACCGTGTATTGCTTCGGTCTCGTGGAGCGTACAAGTCCCAGCCGTGTATTGTTTCGGTCTCGTCGAGCGAAGAAGTTCCAGCCGCGTTTTGCTTTGGTCTCGTTGTGCGTAGAAGTCCCAGCCGCGTATTACTTCGGTCTCGTCGAGCGTACAAGTTCCAGCCGCTTATTGCTTCGGCCTCGTTATGCGTGCAAGGTCCTGCCGCGTATTGCTCCGGTCTTTGTCGAGCGTACAAATACCAGCCGCGTATTGCTTCGGTCTCGTTATGCGTACAAGCTCCAGCCGCGTAATGCTTCGGTATCGTTATGAGCATAGGATCTAGCCGCGTATTGCTTCGGTCTCGTTATGCGTGCAAATCCCAGTCGTGTATTGCTTCCGTCTCGTTATGCGTACAAGTTCCAGCCGCTTGTTGCTTCGGTCTCGTCGAGCGAAGAAGTTCCAGCCGCGTTTTGCTTTGGTCTCGTTGTGCGTAGAAGTCCCAGCCGCGTATTGCTTCGGTCTCGTCGAGCGTACAAGCTCCAGCCGCTTATTGCTTCGGCCTCGTTATGCGTGCAAGGTCCTGCCGCGTATTGCTCCGGTCTTTGTCGAGCGTACAAATACCAGCCGCGTATTGCTTCGGTCTCGTTATGCGTACAAGTTCCAGCCGCGTAATGCTTCGGTATCGTTATGAGCATAGGATCTAGCCGCGTATTGCTTCGGTCTCGTTATGCGTACAAATCCCAGCCGTGTATTGCTTCGGTCTCGTTATGCGTACAAGTTCCAGCCGCATGTTGCTTCGGTCTCGTTATGCGTGTAAGTTCCAGCCGCGTAATGCTTCGGTCTCGATATGCGTACAAGTCCCAGCCGCGTATTACTTCGGTCTCGTTATGCGTGCAAGTTTCAGCAGCGCGTTGCTTCGGTCTCGTCGAGCGTACAAGTTCCAGCCGCGTATTGCTTCGGTCTCGTCGAGCGTACAAGTCCCAGCCGCGTATTGCTTTGGTCTCGTTATGCGTACAAGTCCCTGCCGCGTATTGCTCCGGCATCGTTATGCGTGCAAGTCCCAGCAGTGTCTTGCTTCGGTCTCGTTATGCGTACAAGTCCAAGCCGCGTATTACTTCAGTCTCGTTATGCGTGCAAGTTCCAGCCGCGTATTGCTTCGGTCTCGTCGAGCGTACAAGTTCCAGCCGCGTATTGCTTCGGTCTCGTTATCCGTACAAGTCCCAGCCGCGTAATCCTTCGGTCTCGTTATGCGTGCAAGTTCCAGCCGCGTATTGCTTTGGTCTCGGTATGCGTACAAGTCCCTGCCGCGTAATCCTTCGGTCTCTTCGAGCGTTCAAGTTCCAGCCGCGTATTGCTTCGGTCTCGTTACGCGTACGAGTTCCAGTCGAGTATTGCTTCGGTCTCGTTACGCGTACAAGTCCCAGCCGCGTATTACTTCGGTCTCGGTATGCGTGCAAGTTCCAGCCGCGTATTGCATCGGTCTCGTTGTGCGTACAAGTCCCAACCGTGTATTGCTTCGGTCTCGTTGTGCGTACAAGTCCCAACCGCGTATTGCTTCGGTCTCGTCGTGCGTACAAGTACCAGCCGCGTATTGCTTCGGTCTCGTGGAGCGTACAAGCTCCAGCCGCGTATTGTTTCGGTGTCGTCGAGCGAACAAGTTCCAGCAGCGTATTGCTTCGGTCTCGTTACGCGTACAAGTTCCAGCCGCGTATTGCTTCGGTCTCGTTATGCGTGCAAGATCCTGCCGCGTATTGCTTCGGTCTCGTCGAGCGTACAATTACCAGCCGCGTATTGCTTCGGTCTCGTCGAGCGTACAAGTCCCAGCCGCGTATTGCTTTGGTCTCGTTATGCGTACAAGTCCCAGCCGCGTATTGCTTCGGCATCGTTATGCGTGCAAGTCCCAGCAGTGTCTTGCTTCGGTCTCGTTATGCGTACAAGTCCAAGCCGCGTATTACTTCAGTCTCGTTATGCGTGCAAGTTCCAGCCGCGTATTGCTTCGGTCTCGTCGAGCGTACAAGTTCCAGCCGCGTATTGCTTCGGTCTCGTTATGCGTACAAGTTCCAGCCGCATGTTGCTTCGGTCTCCTCATGCGAACAAGTTCCAGCCGCGTAATGCTTCGGTCTCGATATGCGTACAACTCCCAGCCGCGTATTGCTTTGGTCTCGTTATGCGTACAAGTCCCAGCCGCGTATTACTTCGGTCTCGTTATGCGTACAAGTCCCAGCCGCGTATTACTTCGGTCTCGTTATGCGTGCAAGTTCCAGCCGCGTATTGCATCGGTCTCGTTGTGCGTACAAGTCCCAACCGTGTATTGCTTCGGTCTCGTTGTGCGTTCAAGTCCCAACCGCGTATTGCTTCGGTCTCGTCGAGCGTACAAGTACCAGCCGCGTATTGCTTCGGTCTCGTGGAGCGTACAAGCTCCAGCCGCGTATTGTTTCGGTGTCGTCGAGCGAACAAGTTCCAGCAGCGTATTGCTTCGGTCTCGTTACGCGTACAAGTTCCAGCCGCGTATTGCTTCGGTCTCGTTATGCGTGCAAGATCCTGCCGCGTATTGCTTCGGTCTCGTCGAGCGTACAATTACCAGCCGCGTATTGCTTCGGTCTCGTCGAGCGTACAAGTCCCAGCCGCGTATTGCTTTGGTCTCGTTATGCGTACAAGTCCCAGCCGCGTATTGCTTCGGCATCGTTATGCGTGCAAGTCCCAGCAGTGTCTTGCTTCGGTCTCGTTATGCGTACAAGTCCAAGCCGCGTATTACTTCAGTCTCGTTATGCGTGCAAGTTCCAGCCGCGTATTGCTTCGGTCTCGTCGAGCGTACAAGTTCCAGCCGCGTATTGCTTCGGTCTCGTTATGCGTACAAGTTCCAGCCGCATGTTGCTTCGGTCTCCTCATGCGAACAAGTTCCAGCCGCGTAATGCTTCGGTCTCGATATGCGTACAACTCCCAGCCGCGTATTGCTTTGGTCTCGTTATGCGTACAAGTCCCAGCCGCGTATTACTTCGGTCTCGTTATGCGTACAAGTCCCAGCGGCGTATTACTTCGGTCTCGTTATGCGTGCAAGTTCCAGCCGCGTATTGCATCGGTCTCGTTGTGCGTACAAGTCCCAACCGTGTATTGCTTCGGTCTCGTTGTGCGTTCAAGTCCCAACCGCGTATTGCTTCGGTCTCGTCGAGCGTACAAGTACCAGCCGCGTATTGCTTCGGTCTCGTGGAGCGTACAAGCTCCAGCCGCGTATTGTTTCGGTGTCGTCGAGCGAACAAGTTCCAGCAGCGTATTGCTTCGGTCTCGTGGAGCGTACAAGCTCCAGCAGCGTATTGTTTCGGTGTCGTCGAGCGTACAATTACCAGCCGCGTATTGCTTCGGTCTCGTGGAGCGTACAAGTTCCAGCCGCGTATTGTTTCGGTATCGTCGAGCGTACAAGTTCCAGCCGCGTATTGCTTCGGTCTCCTGGAGCGTACAAGTCCCAGCCGCGTATTACTTCGGTCTCGTTATCCGTGCAAGTTCCAGCCGCGTATTGCATCGGTCTCGTCGAGCGTAGAAGTTCCAGGCGCGTATTGCTTTGGTCTTGTTATGCGTACAAGTCCCAGCCGCGTAATCCTTCGGTCTCGTTATGCGTGCAAGTTCCAGCCGCGTATTGCTTTGGTCTCGGTATGCGTACAAGTCCCAGCCGCGTAATCCTTCGGTCTCTTCGAGCGTTCAAGTTCCAGCCGCGTATTGCTTCGGTCTCGTTACGCGTACGAGTTCCAGTCGAGTATTGCTTCGGTCTCGTTACGCGTACAAGTCCCAACCGTGTATTGCTTCGGTCTCGTGGAGCGTACAAGTCCCAGCCGCGTATTACTTCGGTCTCGTTATGCGTACAAGTCCAAGCCGCGTATTACTTCAGTCTCGTTATGCGTGCAAGTTCCAGCCGCGTATTGCTTCGGTCTCGTCGAGCGTACAAGTTCCAGCCGCGTATTGCTTCGGTCTCGTTACGCGTAAAAGTCCCGGCCGTGTATTGCTTCGGTCTCGTTGTGCGTACCAGTTCCAGCCGCGTGTGGCTTCGGTCTCGTTATGCGTGCAAGTTCCAGCCGCGTAATGCTTCGGTCTCGTTATGCGTACAAGTCCCAGCAGTGTCTTGCTTCGGTCTCGTTATGCGTACAAGTTCCAGCCGCATGTTGCTTCGGTCTCGTTATGCGAACAAGTTCCAGCCGCGTATTGCATCGGTCTCGTCGAGCGTAGAAGTTCCAGGCGCGTATTGCTTTGGTCTTGTTATGCGTACAAGTCCCAGCCGCGAAATCCTTCGGTCTCGTTATGCGTGCAAGTTCCAGCCGCGTATTGCTTTGGTCTCGGTATGCGTACAAGTCCCAGCCGAGTAATCCTTCGGTCTCTTCGAGCGTTCAAGTTCCAGCCGCGTATTGCTTCGGTCTCGTTATGCGTACGAGTTCCAGTCGAGTATTGCTTCGGTCTCGTTACGCGTACAAGTCCCAACCGTGTATTACTTCGGTCTCGTGGAGCGTACAGGTCCCAGCCGCGTATTGCATCGGTCTCGTTGTGCGTACAAGTCCCAACCGTGTATTGCTTCGGTCTCGTGCAGCGTACAAGTCCCAGCCGTGTATTGCTTCGGTCTCGTGGAGCGTGCAAGCTCCAGCCGCGTATTGTTTCGGTGTCGTCGAGCGAACAAGTTCCAGCAGCGTATTGCTTCGGTCTCGTGGAGCGTACAAGCTCCAGCCGCGTATTGTTTCGGTGTCGTCGAGCGAACAAGTTCCAGCAGCGTATTGCTTCGGTCTCGTTACGCGTACAAGTTCCAGCCGCGTATTGCTTCGGTCTCGTTATGCGTGCAAGATCCTGCCGCGTATTGCTTCGGTCTCGTTACGCGTAAAAGTCCCGGCCGTGTATTGCTTCGGTCTCGTTATGCGTACCAGTTCCAGCCGCGTGTGGCTTCGGTCTCGTTATGCGTGCAAGTTCCAGCCGCGTAATGCTTCGGTCTCGTTATGCGTACAAGTCCCAGCAGTGTCTTGCTTCGGTCTCGTTATGCGTACAAGTTCCAGCCGCATGTTGCTTCGGTCTCGTTATGCGAACAAGTTCCAGCCGCGTAATGCTTCGGTCTCGATATGCGTACAAGTCCCAGCCGCGTATTGCTTTGGTCTCGTTATGCGTACAAGTCCCAGCCGCGTATTACTTCGGTCTCGTTATGCGTACAAGTCCCAGCCGTGTCTTGCTTCGGTCTCGTTATGCGTACAAGTTCCAGCCGCGTAATGCTTCGGTATCGTTATGAGTATAAGATCTAGCCGCGTATTGCTTCGGTCTCGTTATGCGTGCAAGTTCCAGCCACGTATTGCTTCGGTCTCGTGGAGCGTACAAGTTCCAGCCATGTATTGCTTCGGTCTCGTCATGCGTACAAATCCCAGCCGCATGTTGCTTCGGTGTCGCTATGCGTACAAGTTCCAGCCGCGTAATGCTTCGGTCTCCTTCTGCGTACAAGTTTCTGCAGCGTGTTGCTTCGGTCTCGTCGAGCGTACAAGTTCCAGCCGCGTATTGCTTCGGTCTCGTTATGCGTGCCAGTTCCAGCCGCGTATTGCTTCGGTATCGTTATGCGTACAAGTCCCAGCCGTGTCTTGCTTCGGTCTCGTTATGCGTACAAGTTCCAGCCGCGTGTGGCTTCGGTCTCGTTATGCGTACAAATCCCAGCCGCGTATTACTTCGGTCTCGCTATGCGTGCAAGTTCCAGGCGCGTATTGCTTCGGTCTCGTCGAGCGTACAAGACCCAGCCGCGTATTGCTTCGGTCTCGTCTATCGTACAAGACCCTGTCGCGTATTGCTTCGGTCTCGTTGTGCGTACAAGTCCCAGCCGCGTATTGCTTTGGTCTCGTTATGCGTACAAGTCCCAGCCGCGTATTACTTCGGTCTCGTGGAGCGTACAAGTCCCAGCCGCGTGTTGCTTCGGTCGCGTTATGCGTACAGGTCCCAGCCGTGCCTTGCTTCGGTCTCGTTATGCGTACAAGTTCCAGCCGCGTAATGCTTCGGTATCGATATGAGTATAAGATCTTGCCGCGTATTGCTTCGGTCTCGTTATGCGTGCAAGTCCCAGCCGCGTATTGCTTCGGTCTCGTGCAGCGTACAAGTCCCAGCCGCATGTTGCTTCGGTCTCGCTTTGCGTACAAGTTCCAGCCGCGTAATACTTCGGTCTCCTTATGCGTACAAGTTTCAGCAGCGCGTCGCTTCGGTCTCGTCGAGCGTACAAGTTCCAGCCGCGTATTGCTTCGGTCTCGTGGAGCGTACAAGTCCCAGCCGCGTATTGCTTCGGTCTCGTCGATCCTACAAGTCCCAGCCGTGTCTTGCTTCGGTCTCGTTATGCGTACAAGTCCCAGCCGCGTAACCCTTCGGTTTCGTCGAGCCTACAAGTCCCAGCCGCGTATTGCTTTGGTCTCGTTAAGCGTACAAGTTCCAGCAGCATGTTGCTTCGGTCTCGTTATGCGTACAAGTTCCAGCCGCGTAATGCTTCCGTCTCGATATGCGTACAAGTCCCATCCGCGTATTGCTTCGGTCTCGTTATGCGTACAAGTTCCAGCCGAGTATAGCTTCGGTCTCGTGCAGCGTACAAGTCCCAGCCGCGTATTACTTCGGTCTCGTTATGCGTGCAAGTTCCAGCCGCGTATTGCAACGGTCTCGTCGATCGTAGAAGTTCCAGCCGCGTATTGCTTTGGTCTTGTTATGCGTACAAGTCCTAGCCGCGTAATCCTTCGGTCTCTTCGAGCGATCAAGTCCCAGCCGCGTATTGCTTCGGTCTCGTTACGCGTACAAGTTCCAGCCGCGTATTGCTTCGGTCTCGTTACGCGTACAAGTTCCAGCCGCGTATTGCTTTGGTCTCGGTATGCGTACAAGTCCCAGCCGCGTAATCCTTCGGTCTCTTCTAGCGTTCAAGTTCCAGCCGCGTATTGCTTCGGTTTCGTTACGCGTACAAGTTCCAGCCGCGTATTGCTTCGGTCTCGTTACGCGTACAAGTTCCAGCCGCGTATTGCTTCGGTCTCGTTACGCGTACAAGTGCCAGCCGTGTATTCCTTCGGTCTCGTGGAGCGTACAATTCCCAGCCGCGTGTTGCTTCGGTCCCGCTATGCGTACAAGTTCCAGCCGCGTATTGCTTCGGTCTCGTCTAGCGTACAAGACCCAGCCGAGTATTGCTTCGGTCTCGTTGTGCGTACAAGTCCCAACCGTGTATTGCTTCGGTCTCGTGGCGCGTACAAGTCCCAGCCGCGTGTTGCTTCGGTCTCGTCATGCGTACAAATCCCAGCCGTGTCTTGCTTCGGTCTCGTTATGCGTACAAGTCCCAGCCGCGTAACCCTTCGGTTTCGTCGAGCCTACAACTCCCAGCTTCGTATTGCTTCGGTATCGTTATGCTTATAAGTCCCAGCCGCGTAATCCTTCGGTCTCTTCGAGCGTTCAAGTTCCAGCCGCATGTTGCTTCGGTCTCGTTATGCGTGCAGGTTCCAGCCGCGTAATGCTTCGGTGTCGATATGCGAACAAGTCCCAGCCGCGTATTGCTTTGGTCTCGTTATGCGTGCAAGATCCTGACGCGTATGGCTTCGGTCTCGACGAGCGTACAAGTACTAGCCGCGTATTGCTTCGGTCTCGTGGAGCGTACAAGTCCCAACCGTGTATTGCTTCGGTCTCGTGGAGCGTACAAGTCCCAGCCGCGTGTTGATTCGGTCTCGTTATGCGTGCAAGTTCCAGCCGCGTGTTGCATCGGTCTCGTGGTGCGTACAAGTTCCAGCAGCGTATTGCTTCGGTCTCGTTACGCGTACAAGTCCCGGCCGTGTATTGCTTCGGTCTCGTGGAGCGTACAAGTCCCAGCCGCGTGTTGCTTCGGTCTCGTTATGCGTACAAGTCCCAGCCGTGTCTTGCTTCGGTCTCGTTATGCGTACAAGTACCAGCCGCGTAATGCTTCGGTATCGTTATGAGTATAAGATCTTGCCGCGTATTGCTTCGGTCTCGTTATGCGTGCAAGTTCCAGCCGCGTATTGCTTCGGTCTCGTGGAGCGTACAAGTCCCAGCGGCGTATTTCTTCGGTCTCGTCGATCGTACAAGTCCCAGCCGTGTCTTGCTTCGGTCTCGTTATGCGTACAAGTCCCAGCCGCGTAATCCTTCGGTCTCTTCGAGCGTTCAAGTTCCAGCCGCGTATTGCTTCGGTCTCGTGCAGCGTACAAGTCCCAGCCGCGTATTGCTTTGGTCTCGTTATGCGTTCAAGTCCCAGCCGCGTATTGCTTCGGTATCGTTATGCGTACAAGTCCCAGCAGTGTCTTGCTTCGGTCTCGTTATGCGTACAAGTTCCAGCCGCGTATAGCTTCGGTCTCGTGCAGCGTACAAGTCCCAGCCGTGCATTGCTTCCGTCTCGTGGAGCGTACAAGTCCCAGCCGCGTGTTGCTTCGGTCTTGTTATGCGTACAAGTCCCTGCCGTGTCTTGCTGCGATCTCGTTATGCGTACAAGTTCCAGCCGCATGTTGCTTCGGTCTCGTTATGCGTGCAAGTCCCAGCCGCGTGTTGCTTCGGTCTCGTTATGCGTACAAGTCCCAGCCGTGTCTTACTTCGGTCTCGTTATGCGTTCAAGTTCCAGCCGCATGTTGCATCGGTCTCGTTATGCGTACAAGTTCCAGCCGCGTAATGCTTCGGTCTCGATATGCGTACAAGTCCCAGGCGCGTATTGCTTTGGTCTCGTTATACGTACAAGTCCCAGCAGTGTCTTGTTTCGGTCTCGTTATGCGTACAAGTTCCAGCCGAGTATAGCTTCGGTCTCGTGCAGCGTACAAGTCCCAGCCGTGTATTGCTTCGGTCTCGTCATGCGTACAAATCCCAGCCGCATGTTGCTTCGGTGTCGCTATGCGTACAAGTTCCAGCCGCGTAATGCTTCGGTCTCCTTCTGCGTACAAGTTCCAGCCGCATGTTGCTTCGGTCTCGTTATGCGTGCAAGTTCCAGCCGCGTATTGCTATGGTCTCGTTAAGCGTACAAGTTCCAGCCGCATGTTGCTTCGGTCTCGTTATGCGTACAAGTTCCAGCCGCGTAATGCTTCCGTCTCGATATGCGTACAAGTCCCATCCGCGTATTGCTTCGGTCTCGTTATGCGTACAAGTTCCAGCCGAGTATAGCTTCGGTCTCGTGCAGCGTACAAGTCCCAGCCGTGTATTGCTTCCGTCTCGTGGAGCGTACAAGTCCCAGCCGCGTATTACTTCGGTCTCGTTATGCGTGCAAGTTCCAGCCGCGTATTGCAACGGTCTCGTCGATCGTAGAAGTTCCAGCCGCGTATTGCTTTGGTCTTGTTATGCGTACAAGTCCTAGCCGCGTAATTCTTCGGTCTCTTCGAGCGATCAAGTCCCAGCCGCGTATTGCTTCGGTCTCGTTACGCGTACAAGTTCCAGCCGCGTATTGCTTCGGTCTCGTTACGCGTACAAGTTCCAGCCGCGTATTGCTTTGGTCTCGGTATGCGTACAAGTCCCAGCCGCGTAATCCTTCGGTCTCTTCTAGCGTTCAAGTTCCAGCCGCGTATTGCTTCGGTTTCGTTACGCGTACAAGTTCCAGCCGCGTATTGCTTCGGTCTCGTTACGCGTACAAGTTCCAGCCGCGTATTGCTTCGGTCTCGTTACGCGTACAAGTGCCAGCCGTGTATTCCTTCGGTCTCGTGGAGCGTACAATTCCCAGCCGCGTGTTGCTTCGGTCCCGCTATGCGTACAAGTTCCAGCCGCGTAATGCTTCGGTCTCGTTATGCGTGCAAGTTCCAGCCGCGTATTGCTTCGGTGTCGTCGAGCGAACAAGTTTCAGCCTCGTATTGCTTCGGTCTCGTTATGCGTGCAGGATCCTGCCGCGTATTGCTTCGGTCTCGTCTAGCGTACAAGACCCAGCCGAGTATTGCTTCGGTCTCGTTGTGCGTACAAGTCCCAACCGTGTATTGCTTCGGTCTCGTGGAGCGTACAAGTCCCAGCCGCGTGTTGCTTCGGTCTCGTCATGCGTACAAATCCCAGCCGTGTCTTGCTTCGGTCTCGTTATGCGTACAAGTCCCAGCCGCGTAACCCTTCGGTTTCGTCGAGCCTACAACTCCCAGCTTCGTATTGCTTCGGTATCGTTATGCTTACAAGTACCAGCCGCGTAATCCTTCGGTCTCTTCGAGCGTTCAAGTTCCAGCCGCATGTTGCTTCGGTCTCGTTATGCGTGCAGGTTCCAGCCGCGTAATGCTTCGGTGTCGATATGCGAACAAGTCCCAGCCGCGTATTGCTTTGGTCTCGTTATGCGTGCAAGATCCTGACGCGTATGGCTTCGGTCTCGACGAGCGTACAAGTACTAGCCGCGTATTGCTTCGGTCTCGTGGAGCGTACAAGTCCCAACCGTGTATTGCTTCGGTCTCGTGGAGCGTACAAGTCCCAGCCGCGTGTTGATTCGGTCTCGTTATGCGTACAAGTCCCAGCCGTGTCTTGCTTCGGTCTCGTTATGCGTACAAGTTCCAGCCGCGTAATGCTTCGGTATCGTTATGAGTATAAGATCTAGCCGCGTGTTGCTTCGGTCTCGTTATGCGTGCAAGTTCCAGCCACGTATTGCTTCGGTCTCGTGGAGCGTACAAGTTCCAGCCGCGTATTGCTTCGGTCTCGTCATGCGTACAAATCCCAGCCGCATGTTGCCTCGGTGTCGCTATGCGTACAAGTTCCAGCCGCGTAATGCTTCGGTCTCCTTCTGCGTACAAGTTTCTGCAGCGTGTTGCTTCGGTCTCGTCGAACGTACAAGTTCCAGCCGCGTATTGCTTCGGTCTCGTTATGCGTGCCAGATCCAGCCGCGTATTGCTTCGGTATCGTTATGCGTACAAGTCCCAGCCGTGTCTTGCTTCGGTCTCGTTATGCGTACAAGTTCCAGCCGCGTGTGGCTTCGGTCTCGTTATGCGTACAAATCCCAGCCGCGTATTACTTCGGTCTCGCTATGCGTGCAAGTTCCAGGCGCGTATTGCTTCGGTCTCGTCGAGCGTACGAGACCCAGCCGCGTATTGCTTCGGTCTCGTCTAGCGTACAAGACCCTGTCGCGTATTGCTTCGGTCTCGTTGTGCGTACAAGTCCCATCAGTGTATTGCTTCGGTCTCGTTACGCGTACAAGTCCCGGCCGCGTATTGCTTCGGTCTCGTTATGCGTACAAGTCCCAGCCGCGTATTGCTTTGGTCTCGTTATGCGTACAAGTTCCAGCCGCGTAATGCTTCGGTATCGATATGAGTATAAGATCTTGCCGCGTATTGCTTCGGTCTCGTTATGCGTGCAAGTTCCAGCCGCGTATTGCTTCGGTCTCGTGGAGCGTACAAGTCCCAGCCGCGTAATCCTTCGGTTTCGTCGAGCCTACAAGTCCCAGCCGCGTATTGCTTCGGTCTCGTGCAGCGTACAAGTCCCAGCCGCATGTTGCTTCGGTCTCGCTATGCGTACAAGTTCCAGCCGCGTAATGCTTCGGTCTCCTTATGCGTACAAGTTTCAGCAGCGCGTTGCTTCGGTCTCGTCGAGCGTACAAGTTCCAGGAGCGTATTGCTTCGGTCTCGTCGAGCGTACAAGTCCCAGCCGTGTCTTGCTTCGGTGTCGTCGATCGTACAAGTCCCAGCAGTGTCTTGCTTCGGTCTCGTGGAGCGTACAAGTTCCAGCCGCGTATTGCTTCGGTCTCGATATGCGTGCAAGATCCTGCCGCGTATTGCTTCGGTCTCGTCGAGCGTACAAGACCCAGCCGCGTATTGCTTCGGTCTCGTTATGCGTGCAAGATCCTGCCGCGTAGTGCTTCGGTCTCGACGAGCGTACAAGTACCAGCCGCGTATTGCTTCGGTGTCGTCGAGCGAACAAGGTCCAGCAGCGTATTGCTTCGGTCTCGTTACGCGTACAAGTCCCGGCCGTGTATTGCTTCGGTCTCGTGGAGCGTACAAGTCCCAGCCGTGTCTTGCTTCGGTCTCGTTAAGCGTACAAGTTCCAGCCGCGTATTGCTTCGGTCTCGTTATGCGTGCAAGATCCTGCCGCGTATTGCTTCGGTCTCGATATGCGTGCAAGTTCCAGCCGCGTGTTGCTTCGGCCTCGTCAAGCGTACAAGTTGCAGCCGGATAATGCTTCGGTCTCGTTATGCGTGTCAGTTCCAGCCGCGTATTGCTTCGGTACCGTAGAGCGTACAAGTTCCAGCCGCGTATTGCTTCGGTACCGTGGAGCGTACAAGTTCCAGCCGCGTATTGCTTCGGTCTCCTTCTGCGTACAAGTTTCAGCCGCATGTTGCTTCGGTCTCGTTATGCGTACAAGTCTCAGCCGCGTATTACTTCGGTCTCGTTATGCGTGCAAGTTCCAGCCGCGTATAGCTTCGGTCTCGCGCAGCGTACAAGTCCCAGCCGTGCATTGCTTCCGTCTCGTGGAGCGTACAAGTCCCAGCCGCGTGTTGCTTCGGTCTCATTATGCGTACAAGTCCCAGCCGTGTCTTGCTTCGGTCTCGTTATGCGTACAAGTTCCAGCCGCGTATTGCTTCGGTCTCGTGGAGCGTGCAAGTTCCAGCCTCGTATTGCTTCGGTCTCGCTATGCGTACAAGTTCCAGCCGCGTTATGCTTCGGTCTCGTTATGCGTGCAAGTTCCAGCCGCGTGTTGCTTCGGTGTCGTCGAGCGAACAAGTTTCAGCCTGGTATAGCTTCGGTCTCGTTATGCGTGCAAGATCCTGCCGCGTATTGCTTCGGTCTCGTCTAGCGTACAAGTACCAGCCGCGTATTGCTTCGGTCTAGTGGAGCGAACAAGTTCTAGCCGCGTATTGCTTCGGTCTCGTCGAGCGTACAAGTCCCAGCCGCGTATTGCTTTGGTCTCGTTATGCGTACAAGTCCCAGCCGCGTATTGCTTCGGTATCGTTATGCGTACAAGTCCCAGCAGTGTCTTGCTTCGGTCTCGTTATGCGTACAAGTTCCAGCCGCGTATAGCTTCGGTCTCGTGCAGCGTACATGTCCCAGCCGTGTATTGCTTCGGTCTCGTGGTGCGTACAATTCCCAGCCGCGTGTTGCTTCGGTCTCGCTATGCGTACAACTTCCAGCCGCGTAATGCTTCGGTCTTGATATGCGTGCAAGTTCCAGCCGCGTATTGCTTCGGTGTCGTCGAGCGAACAAGTTTGAGCCTCGTATTGCTTCGGTCTCGTTATGCGTGCAAGATCCTGCCGCGTATTGCTTCGGTCTCGTCTAGCGTACAAGACCCAGCCGCGTATTGCTACGGTCTCGATGTGCGTACAAGTCCCAACCGTGTATTGCTTCGGTCTCGTGGAGCGTACAAGTCCCAGCCGTGTATTGCTTCGGTCTCGTCGAGCGAAGAAGTTCCAGCCGCGTTTTGCTTTGGTCTCGTTATGCGTAGAAGTCCCCTCCGCGTATTGCTTCGGTCTCGTCGAGCGTACAAGTTCCAGCCGCTTATTGCTTCGGCCTCGTTATGCGTGCAAGGTCCGTACATGTCCCAGCCGTGTATTGCTTCGGTCTCGTGGTGCGTACAATTCCCAGCCGCGTGTTGCTTCGGTCTCGCTATGCGTACAACTTCCAGCCGCGTAATGCTTCGGTCTTGATATGCGTGCAAGTTCCAGCCGCGTATTGCTTCGGTCTCGTCGAGCGAACAAGTTCCAGCAGCGTATTGCTTCGGTCTCGTTACGCGTGCAAGATCCTGCCGCGTATTGCTTCGGTCTCGTCGAGCGTACAAGTACCAGCCGCGTATTGCTTCGGTCTCGTGGAGCGTACAAGCTCCAGCCGCGTATTGCTTCGGTGTTGTCGAGCGAACAAGTTCCAGCAGCGTATTGCTTCGGTCTCGTCGATCGTACAAGTCCCAGCCGTGTCTTGCTTCGGTCTCGTTATGCGTACAAGTCCCAGCCGTGTATTGCTTCGGTCTCGTGGAGCGTACAAGCTCCAGCCGCGTATTGCTTCGGTGTCGTCGAGCGAACAAGTTCCAGCAGCGTATTGCTTCGGTCTCGTCGATCGTACAAGTCCCAGCCGCGTATTGCTTCGGTCTCGTTATGAGTACAAGTTCCAGCCGCGTATTATTTCGGTCTCGTTATGCGTGCAAGATCCAGCCGCGTATTGCTTCGGTCTCGTAAAGCGTACAAGTTGCAGCCGGATAATGCTTCGGTCTCGTTATGCGTGCCAGTTCCAGCCGCGTATTGCTTCGGTATCGTTATGCGTACAAGTCCCAGCCGTGTCTTGCTTCGGTCTCGTTATGCGTACAAGTTCCAGCCGCGTGTGGATTCGGTCTCGTTATGCGTGCGAGTTCCAGCCGCGTAATGCTTCGGTCTCATTATGTGTGCAAGTTCCAGCCGCGTATTGCTTCGGTCTCGTGGAGCGTACAAGATCCAGCCTCGTATTGCTTCGGTCTCGTTATGCGTGCAAGTTCCAGCCCGGTATTGCTTCGGTCTGGTCAAGCGTACAAGTTCCAGCCAGGCATTGCTTCGGTCTCGTTATGCGTACAAGTCCCATCCTCGTATTCCTTCGGTCTCGTCGAGCGTACAAGTTCCAGCCGCGTATTGCTTCGGTCTCGTCGTGCGTACAAGCCCCAGCCGCGTATTGCTTCGATCTCGTGGAGCGAGCGAGTTCCAGCCGCGTATTGCTTCGGTCTCGTTATGCGTACAAGTCCCAACCGTGTATTGCTTCGGTCTCGTGGAGCGTTCAAGTCCCAGCCGCGTCTTGCTTCGGTATCGTTATGCGTACAGGTCCAAGCCGCGTATTGCTTCGGTCTCGTTATAAGTACAAGTTCCAGCTGCGTATTGCTTCGGTCTCGTTATGCGTGCAAGTTCCAGCCGCGTATTGCTTCGGTCTCGTAAAGCGTACAAGTTGCAGCCGGATAATGCTTCGGTCTCGTTATGCGTACAAGTTCCAGCCGCATGTTGCCTCGGTCGCGTTATGCGTGCAAGTCCCAGCCGCGTATTGCTTCGGTCTCGTAAAGCGTACAAGTTGCAGCCGGATAATGCTTCGGTCTCGTTATGCGTACAAGTTCCAGCCGCATGTTGCCTCGGTCGCGTTATGCGTGCAAGTCCCAGCCGCGTATTGCTCCGGTCTCGTTATGCGTACAAGTCCCAACCGTGTATTGCTTCGGTCTCGTGGAGCGTTCAAGTCCCAGCCGCGTATTGCTTTGGTCTCGTTATGCGTACAAGTCCCAGCCGTGTCTTGCTTCGGTCTGGTTATGCGTAGAAGTTCCAGCCACGAATTCCTTCGGTCACGTTATGCGTGCAAGTTCCAGCCGCGTATTCCTTCGGTCTCGATATGAGTACAAGTTCCAGCCGCGTAATGCTTCGGTCTCGATATGCGTACAAGTCCCAGCTGCGTATTGCTTCGGTCTCGTTATGAGTACAAGACCCAGCCGCGTATTGCTTCGGTATCGTTATGCGTTCAAGTTCCAGCCGCATGTTTCTTCGGCCTCGTTATGCGTTCAAGTTCCAGCCGCGTAATGCTTCGGTCTCGTTATGCGCGCAAGTTCCAGCCGCGTATTGCTTCGGTCTCGTTATGCGTGCAAGATCCTGCCGCGTATTGCTTCGGTGTCGTCGACCGTACAGGTACCAGCCGCGTGTTGCTTCGGCCTCGTGGAGCGTACAAGTTCCAGCCGCGTCTTGCTTCGGTATCGTTATGCGTACTGGTCCCAGCCGCGTATTGCTTCGGTCTCGTTATGAGTACACGTTCCAGCCGCGTATTGCTTCGGTCTCGTTATGCGTGCAAGTTCCAGCCGCGTATTGCTTCGGTCTCGTAAAACGTACAAGTTGCAGCCCATATAATGCTTCGGTCTCGTTATGCGTACAAGCTCCAGCCGCATGTTGCCTCGGTCGCGTTATGCGTGCAAGTCCCAGCCGCGTATTCCTTCGGTCTCGTAAAGCGTACAAGTTGAAGCCGGATAATGCTTCGGTCTCGTTATGCGTACAAGTTCCAGCCGCATGTTGCCTCGGTCTCGTTATGCGTACAAGTTCCAGCCGCGTAATGCTTCGGTCTCGATATGCGTACAAGTCCCAACCGCGTATTGCTTTGGTCTCGTTATGCGTACAAGTCCCAGCCGCGTATTGCTTCGGTCTCGTTATGCGTACAAGTCCCAACCGTGTATTGCTTCGGTCTCATTGAGCGTGCTAGTCCCAGCCGCGTATTGCTTTGGTCTCGTTATGCGTACAAGTCCCAGCCGTGTCTTGCTTCGGTCTCGTTATGCGTTCAAGTTCCAGCCGCGTGTTGTTTCGGTCTCGTTATGCGTACAAGTCCCAGCCGCGTATTACTTCGGTCTCGTTATGCGTACAAGTCCCAGCCGCGTATTCCTTCGGTCTCGTCGAGCGTACAAGTTCCAGCCGCGTCTTGCTTCGGTATCGTTATGCGTACTGGTCCCAGCCGCGTATTGCTTCGGTCTCGTTGTGCGTTCAAGTCCCAACCGCGTATTGCTTCGGTCTCGTCGAGCGTACAAGTACCAGCCGCGTATTGCTTCGGTCTCGTGGAGCGTACAAGCTCCAGCCGCGTATTGTTTCGGTGTCGTCGAGCGAACAAGTTCCAGCAGCGTATTGCTTCGGTCTCGTGGAGCGTACAAGCTCCAGCAGCGTATTGTTTCGGTGTCGTCGAGCGTACAATTACCAGCCGCGTATTGCTTCGGTCTCGTGGAGCGTACAAGTTCCAGCCGCGTATTGTTTCGGTATCGTCGAGCGTACAAGTTCCAGCCGCGTATTGCTTCGGTCTCCTGGAGCGTACAAGTCCCAGCCGCGTATTACTTCGGTCTCGTTATCCGTGCAAGTTCCAGCCGCGTATTGCATCGGTCTCGTCGAGCGTAGAAGTTCCAGGCGCGTATTGCTTTGGTCTTGTTATGCGTACAAGTCCCAGCCGCGTAATCCTTCGGTCTCGTTATGCGTGCAAGTTCCAGCCGCGTATTGCTTTGGTCTCGGTATGCGTACAAGTCCCAGCCGCGTAATCCTTCGGTCTCTTCGAGCGTTCAAGTTCCAGCCGCGTATTGCTTCGGTCTCGTTACGCGTACGAGATCCAGTCGAGTATTGCTTCGGTCTCGTTACGCGTACAAGTCCCAACCGTGTATTGCTTCGGTCTCGTGGAGCGTACAAGTCCCAGCCGCGTATTACTTCGGTCTCGTTATGCGTACAAGTCCAAGCCGCGTATTACTTCAGTCTCGTTATGCGTGCAAGTTCCAGCCGCGTATTGCTTCGGTCTCGTCGAGCGTACAAGTTCCAGCCGCGTATTGCTTCGGTCTCGTTACGCGTAAAAGTCCCGGCCGTGTATTGCTTCGGTCTCGTTGTGCGTACCAGTTCCAGCCGCGTGTGGCTTCGGTCTCGTTATGCGTGCAAGTTCCAGCCGCGTAATGCTTCGGTCTCGTTATGCGTACAAGTCCCAGCAGTGTCTTGCTTCGGTCTCGTTATGCGTACAAGTTCCAGCCGCATGTTGCTTCGGTCTCGTTATGCGAACAAGTTCCAGCCGCGTATTGCATCGGTCTCGTCGAGCGTAGAAGTTCCAGGCGCGTATTGCTTTGGTCTTGTTATGCGTACAAGTCCCCTCCGCGTAATCCTTCGGTCTCGTTATGCGTGCAAGTTCCAGCCGCGTATTGCTTTGGTCTCGGTATGCGTACAAGTCCCAGCCGCGTAATCCTTCGGTCTCTTCGAGCGTTCAAGTTCCAGCCGCGTATTGCTTCGGTCTCGTTATGCGTACGAGTTCCAGTCGAGTATTGCTTCGGTCTCGTTACGCGTACAAGTCCCAACCGTGTATTACTTCGGTCTCGTGGAGCGTACAGGTCCCAGCCGCGTATTGCATCGGTCTCGTTGTGCGTACAAGTCCCAACCGTGTATTGCTTCGGTCTCGTTGTGCGTACATGTCCCAACCGCGTATTGCTTCGGTCTCGTCGAGCGTACAAGTACCAGCCGCGTATTGCTTCGGTCTCGTGGAGCGTGCAAGCTCCAGCCGCGTATTGTTTCGGTGTCGTCGAGCGAACAAGTTCCAGCAGCGTATTGCTTCGGTCTCGTGGAGCGTACAAGCTCCAGCCGCGTATTGTTTCGGTGTCGTCGAGCGAACAAGTTCCAGCAGCGTATTGCTTCGGTCTCGTTACGCGTACAAGTTCCAGCCGCGTATTGCTTCGGTCTCGTTATGCGTGCAAGATCCTGCCGCGTATTGCTTCGGTCTCGTTACGCGTAAAAGTCCCGGCCGTGTATTGCTTCGGTCTCGTTATGCGTACCAGTTCCAGCCGCGTGTGGCTTCGGTCTCGTTATGCGTGCAAGTTCCAGCCGCGTAATGCTTCGGTCTCGTTATGCGTACAAGTCCCAGCAGTGTCTTGCTTCGGTCTCGTTATGCGTACAAGTTCCAGCCGCATGTTGCTTCGGTCTCGTTATGCGAACAAGTTCCAGCCGCGTAATGCTTCGGTCTCGATATGCGTACAAGTCCCAGCCGCGTATTGCTTTGGTCTCGTTATGCGTACAAGTCCCAGCCGCGTATTACTTCGGTCTCGTTATGCGTACAAGTCCCAGCCGTGTCTTGCTTCGGTCTCGTTATGCGTACAAGTTCCAGCCGCGTAATGCTTCGGTATCGTTATGAGTATAAGATCTAGCCGCGTATTGCTTCGGTCTCGTTATGCGTGCAAGTTCCAGCCACGTATTGCTTCGGTCTCGTGGAGCGTACAAGTTCCAGCCATGTATTGCTTCGGTCTCGTCATGCGTACAAATCCCAGCCGCATGTTGCTTCGGTGTCGCTATGCGTACAAGTTCCAGCCGCGTAATGCTTCGGTCTCCTTCTGCGTACAAGTTTCTGCAGCGTGTTGCTTCGGTCTCGTCGAGCGTACAAGTTCCAGCCGCGTATTGCTTCGGTCTCGTTATGCGTGCCAGTTCCAGCCGCGTATTGCTTCGGTATCGTTATGCGTACAAGTCCCAGCCGTGTCTTGCTTCGGTCTCGTTATGCGTACAAGTTCCAGCCGCGTGTGGCTTCGGTCTCGTTATGCGTACAAATCCCAGCCGCGTATTACTTCGGTCTCGCTATGCGTGCAAGTTCCAGGCGCGTATTGCTTCGGTCTCGTCGAGCGTACAAGACCCAGCCGCGTATTGCTTCGGTCTCGTCTAGCGTACAAGACCCTGTCGCGTATTGCTTCGGTCTCGTTGTGCGTACAAGTCCCAGCCGCGTATTGCTTTGGTCTCGTTATGCGTACAAGTCCCAGCCGCGTATTACTTCGGTCTCGTGGAGCGTACAAGTCCCAGCCGCGTGTTGCTTCGGTCGCGTTATGCGTACAGGTCCCAGCCGTGCCTTGCTTCGGTCTCGTTATGCGTACAAGTTCCAGCCGCGTAATGCTTCGGTATCGATATGAGTATAAGATCTTGCCGCGTATTGCTTCGGTCTCGTTATGCGTGCAAGTCCCAGCCGCGTATTGCTTCGGTCTCGTGCAGCGTACAAGTCCCAGCCGCATGTTGCTTCGGTCTCGCTTTGCGTACAAGTTCCAGCCGCGTAATACTTCGGTCTCCTTATGCGTACAAGTTTCAGCAGCGCGTCGCTTCGGTCTCGTCGAGCGTACAAGTTCCAGCCGCGTATTGCTTCGGTCTCGTGGAGCGTACAAGTCCCAGCCGCGTATTGCTTCGGTCTCGTCGATCCTACAAGTCCCAGCCGTGTCTTGCTTCGGTCTCGTTATGCGTACAAGTCCCAGCCGCGTAACCCTTCGGTTTCGTCGAGCCTACAAGTCCCAGCCGCGTATTGCTTTGGTCTCGTTAAGCGTACAAGTTCCAGCCGCATGTTGCTTCGGTCTCGTTATGCGTACAAGTTCCAGCCGCGTAATGCTTCCGTCTCGATATGCGTACAAGTCCCATCCGCGTATTGCTTCGGTCTCGTTATGCGTACAAGTTCCAGCCGAGTATAGCTTCGGTCTCGTGCAGCGTACAAGTCCCAGCCGTGTAGTGCTTCCGTCTCGTGGAGCGTACAAGTCCCAGCCGCGTATTACTTCGGTCTCGTTATGCGTGCAAGTTCCAGCCGCGTATTGCAACGGTCTCGTCGATCGTAGAAGTTCCAGCCGCGTATTGCTTTGGTCTTGTTATGCGTACAAGTCCTAGCCGCGTAATCCTTCGGTCTCTTCGAGCGATCAAGTCCCAGCCGCGTATTGCTTCGGTCTCGTTACGCGTACAAGTTCCAGCCGCGTATTGCTTCGGTCTCGTTACGCGTACAAGTTCCAGCCGCGTATTGCTTTGGTCTCGGTATGCGTACAAGTCCCAGCCGCGTAATCCTTCGGTCTCTTCTAGCGTTCAAGTTCCAGCCGCGTATTGCTTCGGTTTCGTTACGCGTACAAGTTCCAGCCGCGTATTGCTTCGGTCTCGTTACGCGTACAAGTTCCAGCCGCGTATTGCTTCGGTCTCGTTACGCGTACAAGTGCCAGCCGTGTATTCCTTCGGTCTCGTGGAGCGTACAATTCCCAGCCGCGTGTTGCTTCGGTCCCGCTATGCGTACAAGTTCCAGCCGCGTAATGCTTCGCTCTCGTTATGCGTGCAAGTTCCAGCCGCGTATTGCTTCGGTGTCGTCGAGCGAACAAGTTTCAGCCTCGTATTGCTTCGGTCTCGTTATGCGTGCAGGATCCTGCCGCGTATTGCTTCGGTCTCGTCTAGCGTACAAGACCCAGCCGAGTATTGCTTCGGTCTCGTTGTGCGTACAAGTCCCAACCGTGTATTGCTTCGGTCTCGTGGAGCGTACAAGTCCCAGCCGCGTGTTGCTTCGGTCTCGTCATGCGTACAAATCCCAGCCGTGTCTTGCTTCGGTCTCGTTATGCGTACAAGTCCCAGCCGCGTAACCCTTCGGTTTCGTCGAGCCTACAACTCCCAGCTTCGTATTGCTTCGGTATCGTTATGCTTATAAGTCCCAGCCGCGTAATCCTTCGGTCTCTTCGAGCGTTCAAGTTCCAGCCGCATGTTGCTTCGGTCTCGTTATGCGTGCAGGTTCCAGCCGCGTAATGCTTCGGTGTCGATATGCGAACAAGTCCCAGCCGCGTATTGCTTTGGTCTCGTTATGCGTGCAAGATCCTGACGCGTATGGCTTCGGTCTCGACGAGCGTACAAGTACTAGCCGCGTATTGCTTCGGTCTCGTGGAGCGTACAAGTCCCAACCGTGTATTGCTTCGGTCTCGTGGAGCGTACAAGTCCCAGCCGCGTGTTGATTCGGTCTCGTTATGCGTGCAAGTTCCAGCCGCGTGTTGCATCGGTCTCGTGGTGCGTACAAGTTCCAGCAGCGTATTGCTTCGGTCTCGTTACGCGTACAAGTCCCGGCCGTGTATTGCTTCGGTCTCGTGGAGCGTACAAGTCCCAGCCGCGTGTTGCTTCGGTCTCGTTATGCGTACAAGTCCCAGCCGTGTCTTGCTTCGGTCTCGTTATGCGTACAAGTACCAGCCGCGTAATGCTTCGGTATCGTTATGAGTATAAGATCTTGCCGCGTATTGCTTCGGTCTCGTTATGCGTGCAAGTTCCAGCCGCGTATTGCTTCGGTCTCGTGGAGCGTACAAGTCCCAGCGGCGTATTTCTTCGGTCTCGTCGATCGTACAAGTCCCAGCCGTGTCTTGCTTCGGTCTCGTTATGCGTACAAGTCCCAGCCGCGTAATCCTTCGGTCTCTTCGAGCGTTCAAGTTCCAGCCGCGTATTGCTTCGGTCTCGTGCAGCGTACAAGTCCCAGCCGCGTATTGCTTTGGTCTCGTTATGCGTTCAAGTCCCAGCCGCGTATTGCTTCGGTATCGTTATGCGTACAAGTCCCAGCAGTGTCTTGCTTCGGTCTCGTTATGCGTACAAGTTCCAGCCGCGTATAGCTTCGGTCTCGTGCAGCGTACAAGTCCCAGCCGTGCATTGCTTCCGTCTCGTGGAGCGTACAAGTCCCAGCCGCGTGTTGCTTCGGTCTTGTTATGCGTACAAGTCCCTGCCGTGTCTTGCTGCGATCTCGTTATGCGTACAAGTTCCAGCCGCATGTTGCTTCGGTCTCGTTATGCGTGCAAGTCCCAGCCGCGTGTTGCTTCGGTCTCGTTATGCGTACAAGTCCCAGCCGTGTCTTACTTCGGTCTCGTTATGCGTTCAAGTTCCAGCCGCATGTTGCATCGGTCTCGTTATGCGTACAAGTTCCAGCCGCGTAATGCTTCGGTCTCGATATGCGTACAAGTCCCAGCCGCGTGTTGATTCGGTCTCGTTATGCGTGCAAGTCCCAGCCGCGTGTTGCTTCGGTCTCGTTATACGTACAAGTCCCAGCAGTGTCTTGTTTCGGTCTCGTTATGCGTACAAGTTCCAGCCGAGTATAGCTTCGGTCTCGTGCAGCGTACAAGTCCCAGCCGTGTATTGCTTCGGTCTCGTCATGCGTACAAATCCCAGCCGCATGTTGCTTCGGTGTCGCTATGCGTACAAGTTCCAGCCGCGTAATGCTTCGGTCTCCTTCTGCGTACAAGTTCCAGCCGCATGTTGCTTCGGTCTCGTTATGCGTGCAAGTTCCAGCCGCGTATTGCTATGGTCTCGTTAAGCGTACAAGTTCCAGCCGCATGTTGCTTCGGTCTCGTTATGCGTACAAGTTCCAGCCGCGTAATGCTTCCGTCTCGATATGCGTACAAGTCCCATCCGCGTATTGCTTCGGTCTCGTTATGCGTACAAGTTCCAGCCGAGTATAGCTTCGGTCTCGTGCAGCGTACAAGTCCCAGCCGTGTATTGCTTCCGTCTCGTGGAGCGTACAAGTCCCAGCCGCGTATTACTTCGGTCTCGTTATGCGTGCAAGTTCCAGCCGCGTATTGCAACGGTCTCGTCGATCGTAGAAGTTCCAGCCGCGTATTGCTTTGGTCTTGTTATGCGTACAAGTCCTAGCCGCGTAATTCTTCGGTCTCTTCGAGCGATCAAGTCCCAGCCGCGTATTGCTTCGGTCTCGTTACGCGTACAAGTTCCAGCCGCGTATTGCTTCGGTCTCGTGGAGCGTACAAGTTCCAGGAGCGTATTGCTTCGGTCTCGTCGAGCGTACAAGTCCCAGCCGTGTCTTGCTTCGGTGTCGTCGAGCGAACAAGTTCCAGCAGCGTATTGCTTCGGTCTCGTTACGCGTACAAGTCCCGGCCGTGTATTGCTTCGGTCTCGTGGAGCGTACAAGTTCCAGCCGCGTATTGCTTCGGTCTCGTTACGCGGACAAGTCCCAGCCGTGTATTCCTTCGGTCTCGTGGAGCGTACAATTCCCAGCCGCGTGTTGCTTCGGTCTCGCTATGCGTACAAGTTCCAGCCGCGTAATGCTTCGGTCTCGTTATGCGTGCAAGTTCCAGCCGCGTATTGCTTCGGTGTCGTCGAGCGAACAAGTTTCAGCCTCGTATTGCTTCGGTCTCGTAATGCGTGCAGGATCCTGCCGCGTATTGCTTCGGTCTCGTCTAGCGTACAAGACCCAGCCGCGTATTGCTTCGGTCTCGTTGTGCGTACAAGTCCCAACCGTGTATTGTTTCGGTCTCGTGGAGCGTATAAGTCCCAGCCGTGTATTGCTACGGTCTCGTCGAGCGAAGAAGTTCCAGCCGCGTTTTGCTATGGTCTCGTTATGCGTAGAAGTCCCAGCCGCGTATTGCTACGGTCTTGTCGAGCGTACAAGTTCCTGCCGCTTATTGCTTCGGCCTCGTTATGCGTGCAAGGTCCTGCCGCGTATTGCACCGGTCATTGTCGAGCGTACAAGTACCAGCCGCGTATTGCTTCGGTGTCGTCGATCGTACAAGTCCCAGCAGTGTCTTGCTTCGGTCTCGTGGAGCGTACAAGTTCCAGCCGCGTATTGCTTCGGTCTCGATATGCGTGCAAGATCCTGCCGCGTATTGCTTCGGTCTCGTCGAGCGTACAAGACCCAGCCGCGTATTGCTTCGGTCTCGTTATGCGTGCAAGATCCTGCCGCGTAGTGCTTCGGTCTCGACGAGCGTACAAGTACCAGCCGCGTATTGCTTCGGTGTCGTCGAGCGAACAAGGTCCAGCAGCGTATTGCTTCGGTCTCGTTACGCCTACAAGTCCCGGCCGTGTATTGCTTCGGTCTCGTGGAGCGTACAAGTCCCAGCCGTGTCTTGCTTCGGTCTCGTTAAGCGTACAAGTTCCAGCCGCGTATTGCTTCGGTCTCGTTATGCGTGCAAGATCCTGCCGCGTATTGCTTCGGTCTCGATATGCGTGCAAGTTCCAGCCGCGTGTTGCTTCGGCCTCGTCAAGCGTACAAGTTGCAGCCGGATAATGCTTCGGTCTCGTTATGCGTGTCAGTTCCAGCCGCGTATTGCTTCGGTACCGTGGAGCGTACAAGTTCCAGCCGCGTATTGCTTCGGTACCGTGGAGCGTACAAGTTCCAGCCGCGTATTGCTTCGGTCTCCTTCTGCGTACAAGTTTCAGCCGCATGTTGCTTCGGTCTCGTTATGCGTACAAGTCTCAGCCGCGTATTACTTCGGTCTCGATATGCGTGCAAGGTCCAGCCGCGTATTGCTTCGGTCTCGCCGAGCGTAGATGTTCCAGCCGCGTATTGCTTTGGTCTTGTTATGCGTACAAGTCCCAGCCGCGTGTTGCATCGGTCTCATTATGCGTACAAGTCCCAGCCGTGTCTTGCTTCTGTCTCGTTATGCGTACAAGTTCCAGCCGCATGTTGCTTCGGTCTCGTTATGCGTACAAGTCCCAGCCGCGTATTACTTCGGTCTCGTTATGCGTGCAAGTTCCACCCGCGTATAGCTTCGGTCTCGCGCAGCGTACAAGTCCCAGCCGTGCATTGCTTCCGTCTCGTGGAGCGTACAAGTCCCAGCCGCGTGTTGCTTCGGTCTCATTATGCGTACAAGTCCCAGCCGTGTCTTGCTTCGGTCTCGTTATGCGTACAAGTTCCAGCCGCGTATTGCTTCGGTCTCGTGGAGCGTGCAAGTTCCAGCCTCGTATTGCTTCGGTCTCGCTATGCGTACAAGTTCCAGCCGCATTATGCTTCGGTCTCGTTATGCGTGCAAGTTCCAGCCGCGTGTTGCTTCGGTGTCGTCGAGCGAACAAGTTTCAGCCTGGTATAGCTTCGGTCTCGTTATGCGTGCAAGATCCTGCCGCGTATTGCTTCGGTCTCGTCTAGCGTACAAGTACCAGCCGCGTATTGCTTCGGTCTAGTGGAGCGAACAAGTTCTAGCCGCGTATTGCTTCGGTCTCGTCGAGCGTACAAGTCCCAGCCGCGTATTGCTTTGGTCTCGTTATGCGTACAAGTCCCAGCCGCGTATTGCTTCGGTATCGTTATGCGTACAAGTCCCAGCAGTGTCTTGCTTCGGTCTCGTTATGCGTACAAGTTCCAGCCGCGTATAGCTTCGGTCTCGTGCAGCGTACATGTCCCAGCCGTGTATTGCTTCGGTCTCGTGGTGCGTGCAATTCCCAGCCGCGTGTTGCTTCGGTCTCGCTATGCGTACAACTTCCAGCCGCGTAATGCTTCGGTCTTGATATGCGTGCAAGATCCAGCCGCGTATTGCTTCGGTGTCGTCGAGCGAACAAGTTTGAGCCTCGTATTGCTTCGGTCTCGTTATGCGTGCAAGATCCTGCCGCGTATTGCTTCGGTCTCGTCTAGCGTACAAGACCCAGCCGCGTATTGCTACGGTCTCGATGTGCGTACAAGTCCCAACCGTGTATTGCTTCGGTCTCGTGGAGCGTACAAGTCCCAGCCGTGTATTGCTTCGGTCTCGTCGAGCGAAGAAGTTCCAGCCGCGTTTTGCTTTGGTCTCGTTATGCGTAGAAGTCCCCTCCGCGTATTGCTTCGGTCTCGTCGAGCGTACAAGTTCCAGCCGCTTATTGCTTCGGCCTCGTTATGCGTGCAAGGTCCGTACATGTCCCAGCCGTGTATTGCTTCGGTCTCGTGGTGCGTACAATTCCCAGCCGCGTGTTGCTTCGGTCTCGCTATGCGTACAACTTCCAGCCGCGTAATGCTTCGGTCTTGATATGCGTGCAAGTTCCAGCCGCGTATTGCTTCGGTCTCGTCGAGCGAACAAGTTCCAGCAGCGTATTGCTTCGGTCTCGTTACGCGTGCAAGATCCTGCCGCGTATTGCTTCGGTCTCGTCGAGCGTACAAGTACCAGCCGCGTATTGCTTCGGTCTCGTGGAGCGTACAAGCTCCAGCCGCGTATTGCTTCGGTGTCGTCGAGCGAACAAGTTCCAGCAGCGTATTGCTTCGGTCTCGTTATGAGTACAAGTTCCAGCCGCGTATTATTTCGGTCTCGTTATGCGTGCAAGATCCAGCCGCGTATTGCTTCGGTCTCGTAAAGCGTACAAGTTGCAGCCGGATAATGCTTCGGTCTCGTTATGCGTGCCAGTTCCAGCCGCGTATTGCTTCGGTATCGTTATGCGTAAAAGTTCCAGCAGTGTCTTGCTTCGGTCTCGTTATGCGTACAAGTTCCAGCCGCGTGTGGATTCGGTCTCGTTATGCGTGCGAGTTCCAGCCGCGTAATGCTTCGGTCTCGTTATGTGTGCAAGTTCCAGCCGCGTATTGCTTCGGTCTCGTGGAGCGTACAAGATCCAGCCTCGTATTGCTTCGGTCTCGTTATGCGTGCAAGTTCCAGCCCGGTATTGCTTCGGTCTCGTCAAGCGTACAAGTTCCAGCCAGGCATTGCTTCGGTCTCGTTATGCGTACAAGTCCCAGCCTCGTATTCCTTCGGTCTCGTCGAGCGTACAAGTTCCAGCCGCGTATTGCTTCGGTCTCGTCGTGCGTACAAGCCCCAGCCGCGTATTGCTTCGATCTCGTGGAGCGAGCGAGTTCCAGCCGCGTATTGCTTCGGTCTCGTTATGCGTACAAGTTCCAGCAGCGCGTTGCTTCGGTCTCGTTATGCGTACAAGTTCCAGCCGCGTAATGCTTCGGTCTCGTTGTGAGTACAAGTTCCAGCCGCGTATTGCTTCTGTCTCGTTATGCGTACAAGTCCCAGCCGTGTCTTGCTTCGGTCTCGTTATGCGTACAAGTTCCAGCCGCGTGTTGCTTTGGTCTCGTTATGCGTTCAAGTTCCAGCCGCGTAATGCTTCGGTCTGGTTATGCGTAGAAGTTCCAGCCACGAATTCCTTCGGTCACGTTATGCGTGCAAGTTCCAGCCGCGTATTCCTTCGGTCTCGTTATGAGTACAAGTTCCAGCCTCGTATTGCTTCGGTCTCGTTATGCGTACAAGTTCCAGCCGCGTAATGCTTCGGTCTCGTTGTGAGTACCAGTTCCATCCGCGTATTGCTTCTGTCTCGTTATGCGTGCAAGTACCAGCGGCGTAATGCTTCGGTCTCGTTATGCATGCAAGTACCAGCCGCGTATTGCTTCGGTCTCGTCGAACGTAAAAGTTCCAGCCGCGTATTGCTTCGGTCTCGTCGAACGTAAAAGTTCCAGCCGCGTATTGCTTCGGTCTCGTTATGCGTACAAGCTCCAGCCGCGTAATGCTTCGGTCTCGTTGTAAGTATAAGTTCCAGCCGCGTATTGCTTCTGTCTCGTTATGCGTGCATGTTCCAGCCGCGTAATGCTTCGGGCTCGTTATGCGTGCAAGTACCAGCCGCGTATTGCTTCGATCTCGTTATGGGTACAAGCCTCAGCCGCGTAATCCTTCGGTCTCTTCGAGCGTACAAATTCCAGCCGCGTATTGCATCGGTCTCGCTACGCGTACAAGTCCCAGCCGTGTAATGCTTCGGTCTCGTTATGCGTGCAAGTCCCAACCGCGTATTGCTTTGGTCTCGTTATGCGTACAAGTCCCAGCCGCGTATTGCTTCGGTCTCGTTATGCGTACAAGTTCCAGCAGCGCGTTGCTTCGGTCTCGTCGAGCGTACAAGTTCCAGCCGCGAATTGCTTCGGTCTCGTCGAGCGTGCAAGTCCCAGCCGCGTATTGCTTTGGTCTCGTTATGCGTAGAAGTCCCAGCCGTGTCTTGCTTCGGTCTCGTTGTGCGTTCAAGTTCCAGCCGCGTGTTGCTTCGGTCTCGTTATGCGTTCAAGTCCCAGCCGTGTCTTGCTTCGGTCTCGTTAAGCGTACAAGTTCCAGCCGCGTGTTGCTTTGGTCTCGTTATGCGTTCAAGTTCCAGCCGCGTAATGCTTCGGTCTGGTTATGCGTAGAAGTTCCAGCCACGAATTCCTTCGGTCACGTTATGCGTGCAAGTTCCAGCCGCGTATTCCTTCGGTCTCGTTATGAGTACAAGTTCCAGCCGCGTGTGGCTTCGGTCTCGTTATGCGTGCAAGTCCCAGTCGCGTAATGCTTCGGACTCGTTATGCGTGCAAGTTCCAGCCTCGTATTGCTTCGGTTTCGTCAAGCGTACAAGTTGCAGCCGGATAATGCTTCGGTCTCGTTATGCGTGCCAGTTCCAGCCGCGTATTGCTTCGGTCTCGTAAAGCGTACAAGTTGCAGCCGGATAATGCTTCGGTCTCGTTATGCGTGCCAGTTCCAGCCGCGTATTGCTTCGGTATCGTTGTGCGTACAAGTCCCAGCCGTGTCTTGCTTCGGTCTCGTTATGCGTACAAGTTCCAGCCGCGTGTGGATTCGGTCTCGTTATGCGTGCGAGTTCCAGCCGCGTAATGCTTCGGTCTCATTATGTGTGCAAGTTCCAGCCGCGTATTGCTTCGGTCTCGTGGAGCGTACAAGATCCAGCCTCGTATTGCTTCGGTCTCGTTATGCGTGCAAGTTCCAGCCCGGTATTGCTTCGGTCTGGTCAAGCGTACAAGTTCCAGCCAGGCATTGCTTCGGTCTCGTTATGCGTACAAGTCCCATCCTCGTATTCCTTCGGTCTCGTCGAGCGTACAAGTTCCAGCCGCGTATTGCTTCGGTCTCGTCGTGCGTACAAGCCCCAGCCGCGTATTGCTTCGATCTCGTGGAGCGAGCGAGTTCCAGCCGCGTATTGCTTCGGTCTCGTTATGCGTACAAGTCCCAACCGTGTATTGCTTCGGTCTCGTGGAGCGTTCAAGTCCCAGCCGCGTATTGCTTTGGTCTCGTTATGCGTACAAGTCCCAGCCGTGTCTTGCTTCGGTCTGGTTATGCGTAGAAGTTCCAGCCACGAATTCCTTCGGTCACGTTATGCGTGCAAGTTCCAGCCGCGTATTCCTTCGGTCTCGATATGAGTACAAGTTCCAGCCGCGTAATGCTTCGGTCTCGATATGCGTACAAGTCCCAGCTGCGTATTGCTTCGGTCTCGTTATGAGTACAAGACCCAGCCGCGTATTGCTTCGGTATCGTTATGCGTTCAAGTTCCAGCCGCATGTTTCTTCGGCCTCGTTATGCGTTCAAGTTCCAGCCGCGTAATGCTTCGGTCTCGTTATGCGCGCAAGTTCCAGCCGCGTATTGCTTCGGTCTCGTTATGCGTGCAAGATCCTGCCGCGTATTGCTTCGGTGTCGTCGACCGTACAGGTACCAGCCGCGTGTTGCTTCGGCCTCGTGGAGCGTACAAGTTCCAGCCGCGTCTTGCTTCGGTATCGTTATGCGTACTGGTCCCAGCCGCGTATTGCTTCGGTCTCGTTATGAGTACACGTTCCAGCCGCGTATTGCTTCGGTCTCGTTATGCGTGCAAGTTCCAGCCGCGTATTGCTTCGGTCTCGTAAAACGTACAAGTTGCAGCCCATATAATGCTTCGGTCTCGTTATGCGTACAAGCTCCAGCCGCATGTTGCCTCGGTCGCGTTATGCGTGCAAGTCCCAGCCGCGTATTCCTTCGGTCTCGTAAAGCGTACAAGTTGAAGCCGGATAATGCTTCGGTCTCGTTATGCGTACAAGTTCCAGCCGCATGTTGCCTCGGTCTCGTTATGCGTACAAGTTCCAGCCGCGTAATGCTTCGGTCTCGATATGCGTACAAGTCCCAACCGCGTATTGCTTTGGTCTCGTTATGCGTACAAGTCCCAGCCGCGTATTGCTTCGGTCTCGTTATGCGTACAAGTCCCAACCGTGTATTGCTTCGGTCTCATTGAGCGTGCTAGTCCCAGCCGCGTATTGCTTTGGTCTCGTTATGCGTACAAGTCCCAGCCGTGTCTTGCTTCGGTCTCGTTATGCGTTCAAGTTCCAGCCGCGTGTTGTTTCGGTCTCGTTATGCGTACAAGTCCCAGCCGCATATTGCTTCGGTCTCGTTATGCGTACAAGTCCCAGCCGCGTATTCCTTCGGTCTCGTCGAGCGTACAAGTTCCAGCCGCGTCTTGCTTCGGTATCGTTATGCGTACTGGTCCCAGCCGCGTATTGCTTCGGCATCGTTATGCGTACAAGTCCCAGCAGTGTCTTGCTTCTGTCTCGTTATGCGTACAAGTCCAAGCCGCGTATTACTTCAGTCTCGTTATGCGTGCAAGTTCCAGCCGCGTATTGCTTCGGTCTCGTCGAGCGTACAAGTTCCAGCCGCGTATTGCTTCGGTCTCGTCGAGTGTACAAGTCCCAGCCGTGTTTTGCTTCGGTCTCGTTATGCGTACAAGTCCCAGCCGCGTATTACTTCGGTCTCGTTATCCGTGCAAGTTCCAGCCGCGTATTGCTTCGGTCTCATCGAGCGTAGAAGTTCCAGCCGCGTATTGCTTTGGTCTTGTTATGCGTACAAGTCCCAGCCGCGTAATCCTTCGGCCTCGTTATGCGTGCAAGTACCAGCCGCGTATTGCTTTGGTCTCGGTATGCGTACAAGTCCCAGCCGCGTAATCCTTCGGTCTCTTCGAGCGTTCAAGTCCCAGCCGCGTATTGCTTTGGTCTCGTTATGCGTACAAGTCCTAGCCGCGTATTACTTCGGTCTCGTTATGCGTGCAAGTTCCAGCCGCGAATTGCTTCGGTCTCGTCGAGCGCACAAGTTCCAGCCGCATATTGCTTCGGTCTCGTTATGCGTGCAAGATCCTGTCGCGTATTGCTTCGGTCTCGTCGAGCGTACAAGACCCAGCCGCGTATTGCTTCGGTCTCGATATGCGTGCAAGATCCTGCCGCGTATTGCTTCGGTCTCGACGAGCGTACAAGTCCCAGCCGCGTATTGCTTCGGTCTCGTAAAGCGTACAAGTTGAAGCCGGATAATGCTTCGGTCTCGTTATGCGTACAAGTTCCAGCCGCATGTTGCCTCGGTCGCGTTATGCGTGCAAGTCCCAGCCGCGTATTGCTTCGGTCTCGTTATGAGTACAAGTCCCAACCGTGTATTGCTTCGGTCTCGTGGAGCGTACAAGTCCCAGCCGCGTATTGCTTTGGTCTTGTTATGCGTACAAGTCCCAGCCGTGTCTTGCTTCGGTCTCATTGAGCGTGCTAGTCCCAGCCGCGTATTGCTTTGGTCTCGTTATGCGTACAAGTCCCAGCCGTGTCTTGCTTCGGTCTCGTTATGCGTTCAAGTTCCAGCCGCGTGTTGTTTCGGTCTCGTTATGCGTACAAGTCCCAGCCGCATATTGCTTCGGTCTCGTTATGCGTACAAGTCCCAGCCGCGTATTCCTTCGGTCTCGTCGAGCGTACAAGTTCCAGCCGCGTCTTGCTTCGGTATCGTTATGCGTACTGGTCCCAGCCGCGTATTGCTTCGGTCTCGTTGTGAGTACAAGTTCCAGCCGCGTATTGCTTCGGTCTCGTTATGCGTACAAGTCCCAGCCGCGTATTGCTTCGGCATCGTTATGCGTACAAGTCCCAGCAGTGTCTTGCTTCGGTCTCGTTATGCGTACAAGTCCAAGCCGCGTATTACTTCAGTCTCGTTATGCGTGCAAGTTCCAGCCGCGTATTGCTTCGGTCTCGTCGAGCGTACAAGTTCCAGCCGCGTATTGCTTCGGTCTCGTCGAGTGTACAAGTCCCAGCCGTGTTTTGCTTCGGTCTCGTTATGCGTACAAGTCCCAGCCGCGTATTACTTCGGTCTCGTTATCCGTGCAAGTTCCAGCCGCGTATTGCTTCGGTCTCGTCGAGCGTAGAAGTTCCAGCCGCGTATTGCTTTGGTCTTGTTATGCGTACAAGTCCCAGCCGCGTAATCCTTCGGTCTCGTTATGCGTGCAAGTACCAGCCGCGTATTGCTTTGGTCTCGGTATGCGTACAAGTCCCAGCCGCGTAATCCTTCGGTCTCTTCGAGCGTTCAAGTTCCAGCCGCGTATTGCTTCGGTCTCGTTACGCGTACAAGTTCCAGCCGCGTATTGCTTCGGTCTCGTTACGCGTACAAGTCCCAACCGTGTATTACTTCGGTCTCGTGGAGCGTACGAGTCCCAGCCGTGTATTGCTTCGGTCTCGTCGAGCGAAGAAGTTCCAGCAGCGTTTTGCTTTGGTCTCGTTATGCGTAGAAGTCCCAGCCGCGTATTGAGTCGGTCTCGTCGAGCGTACAAGTTCCAGCCGCTTATTGCTTCGGCCTCGTTATGCGTGCAAGGTCCTGCCGCGTATTGCTCCGGTCTTTGTCGAGCGTAGAAGTTCCAGCCGCGTATTGCTTTGGTCTTGTTATGCGTACAAGTCCCAGCCGTGCATTGCTTCGGTCTCGTTATGCCTACAAGTTCCAGCCGCATGTTGCTTCGGTCTCGTTATGCGTGCAAGTTCCAGCCGCGTAATGCTTCGGTCTCGATATGCGTTCAAGTCCCAGCCGCGTATTACTTCGGTCTCGTTATGCGTGCAAGTTCCAGCCGCGTATTGCTTCGGTCTCGTCGAGCGTACAAGTTCCAGCCGCGTATTGCTTCGGTCTCGTTATGCGTGCAAGATCCTGCCGCGTATTGCTTCGGTCTCGTCGAGCGTACAAGTACCAGCCGCGTATTGCTTCGGTCTCGTGGAGCGTACAAGTTCCAGCCGCGTATTGCTTCGGTGTCGTCGAGCGAACAAGTTCCAGCGACGTATTGCTTCGGTCTCGTTATGCGTACAAGTTCCAGCCGCATGTTGCTTCGGTCTCGTTATGCGTACAAGTTCCAGCCGCGTAACGCTTCGGTCTCGATATGCGTACAAGTCCCAGCCGCGTATTGCTTTGGTCTCGTTATGCGTACAAGTCCTAGCCGCGTATTACTTCGGTCTCGTTATGCGTGCAAGTTCCAGCCGCGAATTGCTTCGGTCTCGTCGAGCGCACAAGTTCCAGCCGCATATTGCTTCGGTCTCGTTATGCGTGCAAGATCCTGTCGCGTATTGCTTCGGTCTCGTCGAGCGTACAAGACCCAGCCGCGTATTGCTTCGGTCTCGATATGCGTGCAAGATCCTGCCGCGTATTGCTTCGGTCTCGACGAGCGTACAAGTCCCAGCCGTGTATTGCTTCTGTCTCGTCGAGCGTAGAAGTTCCAGCCGCGTATTGCTTTGGTCTCGTCATGCGTACAATTCCCAGCCGCGTATTGCCTCGGTCTCGTCGAGCGTACAAGTTCCAGCCGCGTATTGCTTCGGTACCGTGGAGCGTACAAGTTCCAGCCGCGTATTGCTTCGGTCTCGTTATGCGTACAAGTTCCAGCCGCATGTTGCTTCGGTCTCGTTATGCGTACAAGTTCCAGCCGCGTAATGCTTCGGTCTCGATAAGCGAACAAGTCCCAGCCGCGTATTGCTTTGGTCTCGTTATGCGTGTCAGTTCCAGCCGCGTATTGCTTCGGTCTCGTGGAGCGTACAAGTTCCAGCCGCGTATTGCTTCGGTCTCGTCGAGCGTACAAGTCCCAGCCGTGTCTTGCTTCGGTCTCGTTATGCGTACAAGCTCCAGCCGCGTGTGTATTCGGTCTCGTTATGAGTACAAGTTCCAGCCGCGTATTATTTCGGTCTCGTTATGCGTGCAAGTTCCAGCCGCGTATTGCTTCGGTCTCGTGGAGCATACAAGTGCCAGGCGCGTATTGCTTTGGTCTCGTCGACTGTAGAAGTTCCAGCCGCGTGTTGCTGCGGCCTTGTTATGCGTACAAGTTCCATCCGCGTATTGCTTCGATCTCGTTATGCGTACAAGCTCCAGCCGCGTATTGCTTCGGTCTCGTTATGCGTGCAAGTTCCAGCTGCGTATTGCTACGGTCTCGCCGAGCGTGCGAGTTCCAGCCGCGTATTGCTTCGGTCTCGTCGAGCGTACAAGTTCCAGCCGCGTATTACTTCGGTCTCGTGGAGCGTGCAAGTCCCAGCCGCGTATTGCTTTGGTCGCGTTATGCGTACAAGTCCCAGCCGCGTATTGCTTCGGTCTCGTTATGCGTGCAAGTTCCAGCTGCGTATTGCTACGGTCTCGCCGAGCGTGCGAGTTCCAGCCGCGTATTGCTTCGGTCTCGTCGAGCGTACAAGTTCCAGCCGCGTATTACTTCGGTCTCGTGGAGCGTGCAAGTCCCAGCCGCGTATTGCTTTGGTCGCGTTATGCGTACAAGTCCCAGCCGCGTATTGCTTTGGTCTCGTTATGCGTACAAGTCCCAGCCGCGTGTCGCTTCGGTATCGTTATGCGTTCAAGTCCCAGCCGCGTATTGCTTCGGTCTCGTGGAGGGTACAAGTCCCAGCCGTGTAATGCTTCGGTCTCGTTATGCGCACAAGTTCCAGTCGCGTGTTGCTTCGGTCTCGTTATGCGTGCAAATTCCAGCCGCGTAATGCTTCGGCCTCGTTATGCGTGCAAGTTCAAGTCGCGTATTGCTTCGATCTCGTGGAGCGTACAAGTTCCAGCCGCGTATTGCTTCGGTCTCGTGGAGCGTACAAGTCCCAGCCCCGTATTGCTTCGGTCACGTCGAGGGTACAAGTTCCAGCAGCGCGTTGCTTCGGTCTCGTTATGTGTGCAAGTTCCAGCCGCGTATTTCTTAGGTATCGTCGAGGGTACAAGACCTAGCCGCGTATTGCTTCGATCTCGTTATGGGTACAAGTCTCAGCCGCGTAATCCTTCGGTCTCTTCGAGCGTATAAATTCCAGCCGCGTACTGCTTCGGTCTCGTCGAGCGTACAAGTCCCAGCCGCGTATTGCTTTGGTCTCGTTATGCGTACAAGTCCCAGCCGCGTGTTGCTTCGGCCTCGTGGAGCGTGCGAGTTCCAGCCGCGTATTGCTACGGTCTCGTCGAGCGTACATGTCCCAGCCGTGTAATGCTTCGGTCTTGTTATGCGCACAAGTTCCAGCAGCGCGTTGCTTCGGTCACGTCGAGCGTACAAGTCCCAGCCGCGTATTGCTTTGGTCTCGTTATGCGTACAAGTCCCAGCCGCGTATTGCTTCGGTATCGTTATGCGTACAAGTCCCAGCCGCGTATTGCTTCGGTCTCGTGGAGCGTCCGAGTTCCAGCCGCGTACTGCTACGGTCTCGTCGAGCGTACAAGTCCCAGCCGTGTAATGCTTCGGTCTCGTTATGCGTGCAAGTTCCAGCCGCGTACTGCTTCGGTCTCGTCGAGCGTACAAGTCCCAGCCGCGTATTGCTTTGGTCTCGTTATGCGTACAAGTCCCAGCCGTGTAATGCTTCGGTCTTGTTATGCGCACAAGTTCCAGCAGCGCGTTGCTTCGGTCACGTCGAGCGTACAAGTCCCAGCCGCGTATTGCTTTGGTCTCGTTATGCGTACAAGTCCCAGCCGCGTATTGCTTCGGTATCGTTATGCGTACAAGTCCCAGCCGCGTATTGCATCGGTCTCGCTACGCGTACAAGTCCCTGCCGTGTAATGCTTCGGTCTCGTTATGCGTGCAAGTTCCAGCCGCGTACTGCTTCGGTCTCGTCGAGCGTACAAGTCCCAGCCGCGTATTGCTTCGGTCTCGTCGAGGGTACAAGTTCCAGCCGCGTATCGCTTCGGTCTCGTTATGCGTACAAGTTCCAGCAGCGCGTTGCTTCGGTCTCGTCGAGCGTACAAGTCCCAGCCGCGTAGTGCTTTGGTCGCGTTATGCGTACAAATCCCATCCGCGTATTGCTTCGGTCTCGTTATGCGTGCAAATTCCAGCCGCGTAATGCTTCGGCCTCGTTATGCGTGCAAGTTCAAGTCGCGTATTGCTTCGATCTCGTGGAGCGTACAAGTTCCAGCCGCGTATTGCTTCGGTCTCGTTATGCGTACAAGTCCCAGCCGCGTATTGCTTCGGTCTCGTTATGCGTGCAAGTTCCAGCCGCGTAATGCTTCGGTCTCGTTATGCGTGCAAGTTCCAGTCGCGTATTGCTTCGGTCTCGTGGTGCGTACAAGTTCCAGCCGCGTATTGTTTCGGTCTCGTGGAGCGTGCGAGTTCCTGCCGCGTATTGCTTCGGTCTCGTCGAGCGAACAAGTTCCAGCAGCGCGTTGCTTCGGTCTCGTGGAGCGTGCGAGTTCCAGCCGCGTAATGCTTCGGTCTCGTTATGAGTACAAGTACCAGCCGCGTATTGCTTCGGTCTCGTTATGCGTGCAAGTTCCAGCCGCGTATTGCTTCGGTCTCGTCAAGCGTACAGGTTGCTGCCGGATAATGCTTCGGTCTCGTCGAGCGTACAAGTCCCAGCCGCGTATTGCTTTGGTCTCGTTATGCGTACAAGTCCCAGCCGCGTGTCGCTTCGGTATCGTTATGCGTTCAAGTCCCAGCCGCGTATTGCTTCGGTCTCGTGGAGGGTACAAGTCCCAGCCGTGTAATGCTTCGGTCTCGTTATGCGCACAAGTTCCAGTCGCGTGTTGCTTCGGTCTCGTTATGCGTGCAAATTCCAGCCGCGTAATGCTTCGGCCTCGTTATGCGTGCAAGTTCAAGTCGCGTATTGCTTCGATCTCGTGGAGCGTACAAGTTCCAGCCGCGTATTGCTTCGGTCTCGTGGAGCGTACAAGTCCCAGCCCCGTATTGCTTCGGTCACGTCGAGGGTACAAGTTCCAGCAGCGCGTTGCTTCGGTCTCGTTATGTGTGCAAGTTCCAGCCGCGTATTTCTTAGGTATCGTCGAGGGTACAAGACCTAGCCGCGTATTGCTTCGATCTCGTTATGGGTACAAGTCTCAGCCGCGTAATCCTTCGGTCTCTTCGAGCGTATAAATTCCAGCCGCGTACTGCTTCGGTCTCGTCGAGCGTACAAGTCCCAGCCGCGTATTGCTTTGGTCTCGTTATGCGTACAAGTCCCAGCCGCGTGTTGCTTCGGTATCGTTATGCGTACAAGTCCCAGCCGCGTATTGCTTCGGTCTCGTGGAGGGTACAAGGTCCAGCCGCATATTGCTTCGGTCTCGTCGAGGGTACAAGTCTCAGCCGCGTATTGCTTCAGTCTCGTTATGCGTACAAGTCCCAGCCGTGTATTCCTTCGGTCTCGTTATGCGTACAAGTTCCAGCCGCATGTTGCTTCGGTCTCGTTATGCGTACAAGTTCCTGCCGCATAATGCTTCGGTCTCGATATGCGTCCAAGTTCCAGCCGCGTATTGCTTCAGTCTCGTCGAGCGAACAAGTTCCAGCAGCGCGTTGCTTCGGTCTCGTTAAGCGAAGAAGCCCCAGCCGCGTATTGCTTCGGTATCGTCGAGCGTACAAGTTCCAGCCGCGTATTGCTTCGGTCTCGTTATGCGTACAAGTCCCAGCCGCGTATTGCTTCGGTCTCGTTATGCGTGCAAGTTCCAGCCGCGTAATGCTTCGGTCTCGTTATGCGTGCAAGTTCCAGTCGCGTATTGCTTCGGTCTCGTGGTGCGTACAAGTTCCAGCCGCGTATTGTTTCGGTCTCGTGGAGCGTGCGAGTTCCTGCCGCGTATTGCTTCGGTCTCGTCGAGCGTACAAGTCCCAGCCGCGTATTGCTTTGGTCTCGTTATGCGTACAAGTCCCAGCCGCGGATTGCTTCGGTATCGTTATGCGTACAAGTCCCAGCCGCGTATTGCATCGGTCTCGCTACGCGTACAAGTCCCTGCCGTGTAATGCTTCGGTCTCGTTATGCGTGCAAGTTCCAGCCGCGTACTGCTTCGGTCTCGTCGAGCGTACAAGTCCCAGCCGCGTATTGCTTCGGTCTCGTCGAGGGTACAAGTTCCAGCCGCGTATCGCTTCGGTCTCGTTATGCGTACAAGTTCCAGCAGCGCGTTGCTTCGGTCTCGTCGAGCGTACAAGTCCCAGCCGCGTAGTGCTTTGGTCGCGTTATGCGTACAAATCCCAGCCGCGTATTGCTTCGGTCTCGTTATGCGTGCAAATTCCAGCCGCGTAATGCTTCGGCCTCGATATGCGTGCAAGTTCAAGTCGCGTATTGCTTCGATCTCGTGGAGCGTACAAGTTCCAGCCGCGTATTGCTTCGGTCTCGTTATGCGTACAAGTCCCAGCCGCGTATTGCTTCGGTCTCGTTATGCGTGCAAGTTCCTGCCGCATAATGCTTCGGTCTCGATATGCGTCCAAGTTCCAGCCGCGTATTGCTTCAGTCTCGCCGAGCGAACAAGTTCCAGCAGCGCGTTGCTTCGGTCTCGTTAAGCGAAGAAGCCCCAGCCGCGTATTGCTTCGGTATCGTCGAGCGTACAAGTTCCAGCCGCGTATTGCTTCGGTCTCGTTATGCGTACAAGTCCCAGCCGCGTATTGCTTCGGTCTCGTTATGCGTGCAAGTTCAAGTCGCGTATTGCTTCGATCTCGTGGAGCGTACAAGTTCCAGCCGCGTATTGCTTCGGTCTCGTTATGCGTACAAGTCCCAGCCGCGTATTGCTTCGGTCTCGTTATGCGTGCAAGTTCCAGCCGCGTATTGCTTCGGTCTCGTTATGCGTACAAGTCCCAGCCGCGTATTGCTTCGGTCTCGTTATGCGTGCAAGTTCCAGCCGCGTAATGCTTCGGTCTCGTTATGCGTGCAAGTTCCAGTCGCGTATTGCTTTGGTCTCGTGGTGCGTACAAGTTCCAGCCGCGTATTGTTTCGGTCTCGTGGAGCGTGCGAGTTCCTGCCGCGTATTGCTTCGGTCTCGTCGAGCGAACAAGTTCCAGCAGCGCGTTGCTTCGGTCTCGTTATGCGAACAAGCCCCAGCCGCGTATTGCTCCGGCATCGTCGAGCATCCAAGTCCCAGCCGTGTATTGCTTCGGTCTCGTGGAGCGTACAAGTCCCAGCCGCGTGTTGCTTCGGTCTCGTTATACGTACAAGTCCCAGCTGTGTCTTGCTTCGGTCTCGTTATGCGTACAAGTCCCAGCCGCGTGTTGCTTCGGTCTCGTTATGCGTACAAGTCCCAGCCGCGTATTGCTTTGGGCTCGTTATGCGTACAAGTACCAGCCGCGTATTACTTCCGTCTCGTTATGCGTGCAAGTTCCAGCCGCGTATTGCTTCGGTACCGTCAAGCGTACAAGCTCCAGCCGCGTACTTCTTTGGTCTCGTTATGCGTACAAATCCAAGTCGCGTAATACTTCGGTGTCTTCGAGCGTTCAAGTTCCAGCCGCGTATTGCTTCGGTCTCGTTATGCGTGCAAGATCCTGCCGCGTATTGCTTCGGTCTCGCCGACCGTACAGGTACCAGCCGCGTGTTGCTTCGGTCTCGTGGAGCGTACAAGTTCCAGCCGCGTCTTGCTCCGGTGTCGTCGAGCGAACAAGTTCCAGCCGCGTAATGCTTCGGTCTCGTTATGAGTACAAGTACCAGCCGCGTATTGCTTCGGTCTCGTTATGCGTGCAAGTTCCAGCCGCGTATTGCTTCGGTCTCGTCAAGCGTACAGGTTGCTGCCGGATAATGCTTCGGTCTCGTCGAGCGTACAAGTCCCAGCCGCGTATTGCTTTGGTCTCGTTATGCGTACAAGTCCCAGCCGCGTGTCGCTTCGGTATCGTTATGCGTTCAAGTCCCAGCCGCGTATTGCTTCGGTCTCGTGGAGGGTACAAGTCCCAGCCTCGTATTGCTTCGGTCTCGTGGAGCCTACAAGTCCCAGCCCCGTATTGCTTCGGTCTCGTGGAGGGCACAAGGTCCAGCCGCATATTGCTTCGGTCTCGTCGAGGGTACAAGTCCCAGCCGCGTATTGCTTCAGTCTCGTTATGCGTACAAGTCCCAGCCGTGTATTCCTTCGGTCTCGTTATGCGTACAAGTTCCAGCCGCATGTTGCTTCGGTCTCGTTATGCGTACAAGTTCCTGCCGCGTAATGCTTCGGTCTCGATATGCGTCCAAGTTCCAGCCGCGTATTGCTTCAGTCTCGTCGAGGGAACAAGTTCCAGCAGCGCGTTGCTTCGGTCTCGTTAAGCGAAGAAGCCCCAGCCGCGTATTGCTTCGGTATCGTCGAGCGTACAAGTTCCAGCCGCGTATTGCTTCGGTCTCGTTATGCGTACAAGTCCCAGCCGCGTATTGCTTCGGTCTCGTTATGCGTGCAAGTTCCAGCCGCGTATTACTTCCGTCTCGTTATGCGTGCAAGTTCCAGCCGCGTATTGCTTCGGTACCGTCAAGCGTACAAGCTCCAGCCGCGTACTTCTTTGGTCTCGTTATGCGTACAAATCCAAGTCGCGTAATACTTCGGTGTCTTCGAGCGTTCAAGTTCCAGCCGCGTATTGCTTCGGTCTCGTTATGCGTGCAAGATCCTGCCGCGTATTGCTTCGGTCTCGCCGACCGTACAGGTACCAGCCGCGTGTTGCTTCGGTCTCGTGGAGCGTACAAGTTCCAGCCGCGTCTTGCTCCGGTGTCGTCGAGCGAACAAGTTCCAGCCGCGTAATGCTTCGGTCTCGTTATGAGTACAAGTACCAGCCGCGTATTGCTTCGGTCTCGTTATGCGTGCAAGTTCCAGCCGCGTATTGCTTCGGTCTCGATATGCGTCCAAGTTCCAGCCGCGTATTGCTTCAGTCTCGTCGAGCGAACAAGTTCCAGCAGCGCGTTGCTTCGGTCTCGTTAAGCGAAGAAGCCCCAGCCGCGTATTGCTTCGGTATCGTCGAGCGTACAAGTTCCAGCCGCGTATTGCTTCGGTCTCGTTATGCGTACAAGTCCCAGCCGCGTATTGCTTCGGTCTCGTTATGCGTGCAAGTTCCAGCCGCGTAATGCTTCGGTCTCGTTATGCGTGCAAGTTCCAGTCGCGTATTGCTTCGGTCTCGTGGAGCGTCCGAGTTCCAGCCGCGTATTGCTACGGTCTCGTCGAGCGTACAAGTCCCTGCCGAATAATGCTTTGGTCTCGTTATGCGTACAAGTCCCAGCCGTGTAATGCTTCGGTCTTGTTATGCGCACAAGTTCCAGCAGCGCGTTGCTTCGGTCACGTCGAGCGTACAAGTCCCAGCCGCGTATTGCTTTGGTCTCGTTATGCGTACAAGTCCCAGCCGCGTATTGCTTCGGTATCGTTATGCGTACAAGTCCCAGCCGCGTATTGCATCGGTCTCGCTACGCGTACAAGTCCCTGCCGTGTAATGCTTCGGTCTCGTTATGCGTGCAAGTTCCAGCCGCGTACTGCTTCGGTCTCGTCGAGCGTACAAGTCCCAGCGGCGTATTGCTTCGGTCTCGTCGAGGGTACAAGTTCCAGCCGCGTATCGCTTCGGTCTTGTTATGCGTACAAGTTCCAGCAGCGCGTTGCTTCGGTCTCGTCGAGCGTACAAGTCCCAGCCGCGTAGTGCTTTGGTCGCGTTATGCGTACAAATCCCAGCCGCGTATTGCTTCGGTCTCGTTATGCGTGCAAATTCCAGCCGCGTAATGCTTCGGCCTCGTTATGCGTGCAAGTACAAGTCGCGTATTGCTTCGATCTCGTGGAGCGTACAAGTTCCAGCCGCGTATTGCTTCGGTCTCGTGGAGCGTACAAGTCCCAGCCCCGTATTGCTTCGGTCACGTCGAGGGTACAAGTTCCAGCAGCGCGTTGCTTCGGTCTCGTTATGCGTGCAAGTTCCAGCCGCGTATTTCTTCGGTATCGTCGAGGGTACAAGACCTAGCCGCGTATTGCTTCGATCTCGTTATGAGTACAAGTCTCAGCCGCGTAATCCTTCGGTCTCTTCGAGCGTATAAATTCCAGCCGCGTACTGCTTCGGTCTCGTCGAGCGTACAAGTCCCAGCCGCGTATTGCTATGGTCTCGTTATGCGTACAAGTCCCAGCCGCGTGTTGCTTCGGTCTCGTGGAGCGTGCGAGTTCCAGCCGCGTATTGCAACGGTCTCGTCGAGCGTACATGTCCCAGCCGTGTAATGCTTCGGTCTTGTTATGCGCACAAGTTCCAGCAGCGCGTTGCTTCGGTCACGTCGAGCGTACAAGTCCCAGCCGCGTATTGCTTCGGTCTCGTTATGCGTGCAAGATCCAGCCGCGTATTGCTTCGGTCTCGTCAAGCGTACAAGTTCCAGCCGGGAATTGCTTCGGTCTCGTTATGGGTACCATTTCCAGCCGCGTATTGCTTCGGTCTCGTCGAGCGTACAAGTTCCAGCCTCGTATTGCTTCGGTCTCGTGGAGCGTACAAGTCCCAGCCCCGTATTGCTTCGGTCACGTCGAGGTTACAAGTTCCAGCAGCGCGTTGCTTCGGTCTCGTTATGCGTGCAAGTTCCAGCGGCGTATTTCTTCGGTCTCGTCGAGCGTACAAGACCCAGCAGCGTATTGCTTTGGTCTCGTTATGCGTACAAGTCCCAGCCGCGTGTTGCTTCGGTATCGTTATGCGTACAAGTCCCAGCCGCGTATTGCTTCGGTCTCGTGGAGGGTACAAGGTCCAGCCGCGTATTGCTTCGGTCTCGTGGAGCGTACAGGTCCCAGCCGCGTATTGCTTCGGTCCCGTTATGCGTGCAAGTTCCAGCCGCGTATTGCTTCGGTCTCGTGGAGCGTACAAGTCCCAGCCCCGTATTGCTTCGGTCACGTCGAGGGTACAAGTTCCAGCAGCGCGTTGCTTCGGTCTCGTTATGCGTGCAAGTTCCAGCCGCGTATTTCTTCGGTATCGTCGAGGGTACAAGACCTAGCCGCGTATTGCTTCGATCTCGTTATGGGTACAAGTCTCAGCCGCGTAATCCTTCGGTCTCTTCGAGCGTATAAATTCCAGCCGCGTACTGCTTCGGTCTCGTCGAGCGTACAAGTCCCAGCCGCGTATTGCTATGGTCTCGTTATGCGTACAAGTCCCAGCCGCGTGTTGCTTCGGTCTCGTGGAGCGTGCGAGTTCCAGCCGCGTATTGCAACGGTCTCGTCGAGCGTACATGTCCCAGCCGTGTAATGCTTCGGTCTTGTTATGCGCACAAGTTCCAGCAGCGCGTTGCTTCGGTCACGTCGAGCGTACAAGTCCCAGCCGCGTATTGCTTCGGTCTCGTTATGCGTGCAAGATCCAGCCGCGTATTGCTTCGGTCTCGTCAAGCGTACAAGTTCCAGCCGGGAATTGCTTCGGTCTCGTTATGGGTACCATTTCCAGCCGCGTATTGCTTCGGTCTCGTCGAGCGTACAAGTTCCAGCCTCGTATTGCTTCGGTCTCGTGGAGCGTACAAGTCCCAGCCCCGTATTGCTTCGGTCAGGTCGAGGGTACAAGTTCCAGCAGCGCGTTGCTTCGGTCTCGTTATGCGTGCAAGTTCCAGCGGCGTATTTCTTCGGTCTCGTCGAGCGTACAAGACCCAGCAGCGTATTGCTTTGGTCTCGTTATGCGTACAAGTCCCAGCCGCGTGTTGCTTCGGTATCGTTATGCGTACAAGTCCCAGCCGCGTATTGCTTCGGTCTCGTGGAGGGTACAAGGTCCAGCCGCGTATTGCTTCGGTCTCGTGGAGCGTACAGGTCCCAGCCGCGTATTGCTTCGGTCCCGTTATGCGTGCAAGATCCAGCCGCGTATTGCTTCGGTCTCGTCAAGCGTACAAGTTCCAGCCGGGAATTGCTTCGGTCTCGTTATGGGTACCAGTTCCAGCCGCGTATTGCTTCGGTCTCGTCGAGCGTACAAGTTCCAGCCGGGTACTGCTTCAGTCTCGCCGAGCGTACAGGTTCCAGACGCGTATTGCTTCGGTCTCGTTATGCGTGCAAGTTCCAGCCGCGCATTATTTCGGTCTCGTTATGCGCGCAAGTTCCAGCCGCGTATTGCTTCAGTCTCGCCGAGCGTACAGGTTCCAACCGCGTATTACTTCGGTCGCGTTATGCGTGCAAGTCCCAGCCGCGTATTGCTTCGGTATCGTTATGCGTACAAGTTCCAGCCGCATGTTGCTTCGGTCTCGTTATGCGTACAAGTTCCTGCCGCGTAATGCTTCGGTCTCGATATGCGTCCAAGTTCCAGCCGCGTATTGCTTCAGTCTCGTCGAGCGAACAAGTTCCAGCAGCGCGTTGCTTCGGTCTCGTTAAGCGAAGAAGCCCCAGCCGCGTATTGCTTCGGTATCGTCGAGCGTACAAGTTCCAGCCGCGTATTGCTTCGGTCTCGTTATGCGTACAAGTCCCAGCCGCGTATTGCTTCGGTCTCGTTATGCGTGCAAGTTCCAGCCGCGTAATGCTTCGGTCTCGTTATGCGTGCAAGTTCCAGTCGCGTATTGCTTCGGTCTCGTGGTGCGTACAAGTTCCAGCCGCGTATTGTTTCGGTCTCGTGGAGCGTGCGAGTTCCTGCCGCGTATTGCTTCGGTCTCGTCGAGCGAACAAGTTCCAGCAGCGCGTTGCTTCGGTCTCGTTATGCGAACAAGCCCCAGCCGCGTATTGCTCCGGCATCGTCGAGCATCCAAGTCCCAGCCGTGTATTGCTTCGGTCTCGTGGAGCGTACAAGTCCCAGCCGCGTGTTGCTTCGGTCTCGTTATACGTACAAGTCCCAGCTGTGTCTTGCTTCGGTCTCGTGGAGCGTGCGAGTTCCAGCCGCGTATTGCTACGGTCTCGTCGAGCGTACATGTCCCAGCCGTGTAATGCTTCGGTCTTGTTATGCGCACAAGTTCCAGCAGCGCGTTGCTTCGGTCACGTCGAGCGTACAAGTCCCAGCCGCGTATTGCTTTGGTCTCGTTATGCGTACAAGTCCCAGCCGCGTATTGCTTCGGTATCGTTATGCGTACAAGTCCCAGCCGCGTATTGCTTCGGTCTCGTGGAGCGTCCGAGTTCCAGCCGCGTATTGCTACGGTCTCGTCGAGCGTACAAGTCCCAGCCGTGTAATGCTTCGGTCTCGTTATGCGTGCAAGTTCCAGCCGCGTACTGCTTCGGTCTCGTCGAGCGTACAAGTCCCAGCCGCGTATTGCTTTGGTCTCGTTATGCGTGCAAGTCCCAGCCGTGTAATGCTTCGGTCTTGTTATGCGCACAAGTTCCAGCAGCGCGTTGCTTCGGTCACGTCGAGCGTACAAGTCCCAGCCGCGTATTGCTTTGGTCTCGATATGCGTACAAGTCCCAGCCGCGTATTGCTTCGGTATCGTTATGCGTACAAGTTCCAGCCGCGTATTGCATCGGTCTCGCTACGCGTACAAGTCCCTGCCGTGTAATGCTTCGGTCTCGTTATGCGTGCAAGTTCCAGCCGCGTACTGCTTCGGTCTCGTCGAGCGTACAAGTCCCAGCGGCGTATTGCTTCGGTCTCGTCGAGGGTACAAGTTCCAGCCGCGTATCGCTTCGGTCTCGTTATGCGTACAAGTTCCAGCAGCGCGTTGCTTCGGTCTCGTCGAGCGTACAAGTCCCAGCCGCGTAGTGCTTTGGTCGCGTTATGCGTACAAATCCCAGCCGCGTATTGCTTCGGTCTCGTTATGCGTGCAAATTCCAGCCGCGTAATGCTTCGGCCTCGTTATGCGTGCAAGTACAAGTCGCGTATTGCTTCGATCTCGTGGAGCGTACAAGTTCCAGCCGCGTATTGCTTCGGTCTCGTGGAGCGTACAAGTCCCAGCCCCGTATTGCTTCGGTCACGTCGAGGGTACAAGTTCCAGCAGCGCGTTGCTTCGGTCTCGTTATGCGTGCAAGTTCCAGCCGCGTATTTCTTCGGTATCGTCGAGGGTACAAGACCTAGCCGCGTATTGCTTCGATCTCGTTATGGGTACAAGTCTCAGCCGCGTAATCCTTCGGTCTCTTCGAGCGTATAAATTCCAGCCGCGTACTGCTTCGGTCTCGTCGAGCGTACAAGTCCCAGCCGCGTATTGCTATGGTCTCGTTATGCGTACAAGTCCCAGCCGCGTGTTGCTTCGGTCTCGTGGAGCGTGCGAGTTCCAGCCGCGTATTGCAACGGTCTCGTCGAGCGTACATGTCCCAGCCGTGTAATGCTTCGGTCTTGTTATGCGCACAAGTTCCAGCAGCGCGTTGCTTCGGTCACGTCGAGCGTACAAGTCCCAGCCGCGTATTGCTTCGGTCTCGTTATGCGTGCAAGATCCAGCCGCGTATTGCTTCGGTCTCGTCAAGCGTACAAGTTCCAGCCGGGAATTGCTTCGGTCTCGTTATGGGTACCATTTCCAGCCGCGTATTGCTTCGGTCTCGTCGAGCGTACAAGTTCCAGCCTCGTATTGCTTCGGTCTCGTGGAGCGTACAAGTCCCAGCCCCGTATTGCTTCGGTCACGTCGAGGGTACAAGTTCCAGCAGCGCGTTGCTTCGGTCTCGTTATGCGTGCAAGTTCCAGCGGCGTATTTCTTCGGTCTCGTCGAGCGTACAAGACCCAGCAGCGTATTGCTTTGGTCTCGTTATGCGTACAAGTCCCAGCCGCGTGTTGCTTCGGTATCGTTATGCGTACAAGTCCCAGCCGCGTATTGCTTCGGTCTCGTGGAGGGTACAAGGTCCAGCCGCGTATTGCTTCGGTCTCGTGGAGCGTACAGGTCCCAGCCGCGTATTGCTTCGGTCCCGTTATGCGTGCAAGTTCCAGCCGCGTATTGCTTCGGTCTCGTGGAGCGTACAAGTCCCAGCCCCGTATTGCTTCGGTCACGTCGAGGGTACAAGTTCCAGCAGCGCGTTGCTTCGGTCTCGTTATGCGTGCAAGTTCCAGCCGCGTATTTCTTCGGTATCGTCGAGGGTACAAGACCTAGCCGCGTATTGCTTCGATCTCGTTATGGGTACAAGTCTCAGCCGCGTAATCCTTCGGTCTCTTCGAGCGTATAAATTCCAGCCGCGTACTGCTTCGGTCTCGTCGAGCGTACAAGTCCCAGCCGCGTATTGCTATGGTCTCGTTATGCGTACAAGTCCCAGCCGCGTGTTGCTTCGGTCTCGTGGAGCGTGCGAGTTCCAGCCGCGTATTGCAACGGTCTCGTCGAGCGTACATGTCTCAGCCGTGTAATGCTTCGGTCTTGTTATGCGCACAAGTTCCAGCAGCGCGTTGCTTCGGTCACGTCGAGCGTACAAGTCCCAGCCGCGTATTGCTTCGGTCTCGTTATGCGTGCAAGATCCAGCCGCGTATTGCTTCGGTCTCGTCAAGCGTACAAGTTCCAGCCGGGAATTGCTTCGGTCTCGTTATGGGTACCATTTCCAGCCGCGTATTGCTTCGGTCTCGTCGAGCGTACAAGTTCCAGCCTCGTATTGCTTCGGTCTCGTGGAGCGTACAAGTCCCAGCCCCGTATTGCTTCGGTCAGGTCGAGGGTACAAGTTCCAGCAGCGCGTTGCTTCGGTCTCGTTATGCGTGCAAGTTCCAGCGGCGTATTTCTTCGGTCTCGTCGAGCGTACAAGACCCAGCAGCGTATTGCTTTGGTCTCGTTATGCGTACAAGTCCCAGCCGCGTGTTGCTTCGGTATCGTTATGCGTACAAGGCCCAGCCGCGTATTGCTTCGGTCTCGTGGAGGGTACAAGGTCCAGCCGCGTATTGCTTCGGTCTCGTGGAGCGTACAGGTCCCAGCCGCGTATTGCTTCGGTCCCGTTATGCGTGCAAGATCCAGCCGCGTATTGCTTCGGTCTCGTCAAGCGTACAAGTTCCAGCCGGGAATTGCTTCGGTCTCGTTATGGGTACCAGTTCCAGCCGCGTATTGCTTCGGTCTCGTCGAGCGTACAAGTTCCAGCCGGGTACTGCTTCAGTCTCGCCGAGCGTACAGGTTCCAGACGCGTATTGCTTCGGTCTCGTTATGCGTGCAAGTTCCAGCCGCGCATTATTTCGGTCTCGTTATGCGCGCAAGTTCCAGCCGCGTATTGCTTCAGTCTCGCCGAGCGTACAAGTTCCAGCCGGGAATTGCTTCGGTCTCGTTATGGGTACCATTTCCAGCCGCGTATTGCTTCGGTCTCGTCGAGCGTACAAGTTCCAGCCTCGTATTGCTTCGGTCTCGTGGAGCGTACAAGTCCCAGCCCCGTATTGCTTCGGTCACGTCGAGGGTACAAGTTCCAGCAGCGCGTTGCTTCGGTCTCGTTATGCGTACAAGTTCCAGCCGCGTATTGCTTCGGTCTCGTTATGCGTGCAAGATCCAGCCGCGTATCGCTTCGGTCTCGTGGAGCGTGCGAGTTCCAGCCGCGTAATGCTTCGGTCTCGTCGAGCGTACAATTCCCAGCCGCGTAATGCTTCTGTCTCGTTATGCGTGCAAGTTCCAGCCACGTATTGCTTCGGTCTCGTCGAGCGAACAAGTCCCAGCCGCGTATTGCTTCGGTCACGTCGAGGGAACAAGTTCCAGCCGCGTATTGCGTCGGTCTCGTTATGCGTGCAAGATCAAGCCGCGTATTGCTTCGGTCTCGTCGAGCGTGCAAGTTCCAGCCGCGTATCGCTTCGGTCTCGTGGAGCGTGCGAGTTCTAGCCGCGTATTGCTTCGGTATCGTCGAGCGTACAAGTTCCAGCCGCGTGTTGCTTCGGTCTCGTGGAGCGTACAAGTTCCAGCCGCGTATTGCTTCGGTCTCGTTATATGTGCAAGATCCAGCCGCGTATCGCTTCGGTCTCGTGGAGCGTGCGAGTTCCAGCCGCGTAATGCTTCGGTCTCGTCGAGCGTACAATTCCCATCCGCGTAATGCTTCGGTCTCGTTATGCGTGCAAGTTCCAGCCACGTATTGCTTCGGTCTCGTCGAGCGAACAAGTCCCAGCCGCGTATTGCTTCGGTCACGTCGAGCGTACAAGTTCCAGCCGCGTATTGCTTCGGTCTCGTTATGCGTGCAAGATCAAGCCGCGTATTGCTTTGGTCTCGTCGAGCGTGCAAGTTCCAGCCGCGTATCGCTTCGGTCTCGTGGAGCGTGCGAGTTCTAGCCGCGTATTGCTTCGGTATCGTCGAGCGTACAAGTTCCAGCCGCGTATTGCTTCGGTCTCGTTATGCGTACAAGTTCCTGCCGCGAAATGCATCGGTCTCGATATGCGTACAAGTTCCAGCCGCGTATTGCTTCGGTCTCGTTATGCGTACAAGTTCCAGCAGTGCGTTGCTTCGGTCTCGTCGAGCGTCCAAGATCCAGCCGCGTATTGCTTCGGTATCGTTATGCGTCCAAGTCCCAGCCGCGTATTCCTTCGGTATCGTTATGCGTTCAAGTCCCAGCCGCGTATTCCTTCGGTCTCGTCGAGCGTACAAGTTCCAGCCGCGGATTGCTTCGGTCTCGTTATGCGTACAAGTTCCAGCCGCGTATTGCTTCGGTCTCGTTATGCGTACAAGTTCCAGCAGTGCGTTGCTTCGGTCTCGTCGAGCGTCCAAGATCCAGCCGCGTATTGCTTCGGTATCGTTATGCGTACAAGTTCCAGCCGCGTATTGCTTCGGTCTCGTTATGCGTGCAAGATCAAGCCGCGTATTGCTTCGGTCTCGTCGAGCGTGCAAGTTCCAGCCGCGTATCGCTTCGGTCTCGTGGAGCGTGCGAGTTCTAGCCGCGTATTGCTTCGGTATCGTCGAGCGTACAAGTTCCAGCCGCGTGTTGCTTCGGTCTCGTGGAGCGTACAAGTTCCAGCCGCGTATTGCTTCGGTCTCGTTATATGTGCAAGATCCAGCCGCGTATCGCTTCGGTCTCGTGGAGCGTGCGAGTTCCAGCCGCGTAATGCTTCGGTCTCGTCGAGCGTACAATTCCCATCCGCGTAATGCTTCGGTCTCGTTATGCGTGCAAGTTCCAGCCACGTATTGCTTCGGTCTCGTCGAGCGAACAAGTCCCAGCCGCGTATTGCTTCGGTCACGTCGAGCGTACAAGTTCCAGCCGCGTATTGCTTCGGTCTCGTTATGCGTGCAAGATCAAGCCGCGTATTGCTTCGGTCTCGTCGAGCGTGCAAGTTCCAGCCGCGTATCGCTTCGGTCTCGTGGAGCGTGCGAGTTCTAGCCGCGTATTGCTTCGGTATCGTCGAGCGTACAAGTTCCAGCCGCGTATTGCTTCGGTCTCGTGGAGCGTACAAGTTCCAGCCGCGTATTGCTTCGGTCTCGTGGAGCGTCCAAGTCCCAGCCGCGTATTGCTTCGGTCACGTCGAGCGTACAAGCTCCAGCCGCGTATTGCTTCGGTCTCGTTATGCGTGCAAGTTCCAGCCGCGTATTGCTTCGGTCTCGTCGAGCGTGCAAGTTCCAGCCGCGTATCGTTTCGGTCTCGTGGAGCGTGCGAGTTCTAGCCGCGTATTGCTTTGGTCTCGTTATGCGTACAAGTCCCATCCGCGTATTGCTTCGGTCTCGTTGTGCGTGCAAGTTCCAGCCGCGTATTGCTTCGGTCTCGTGGAGCATACAAGTCCCAGGCGCATATTGCTTCGGTGTCGTTATGCGTACAAGTCCCAGCCGCGTGTTCCTTCGGTCTCGTTAAGCGTACAAGTTCCAGCCGCGTGTTCCTTCGGTCTCGTTTGGCGTGCAAGTTCCAGCCGCGTAATGCTTCGGTCTCGTTGTGCGTGCAAGTTCCAGCCGCGTATTGCTTCGGTCTCGTGGAGCATACAAGTCCCAGGCGCATATTGCTTCGGTGTCGTTATGCGTACAAGTCCCAGCCGCGTGTTCCTTCGGTCTCGTTAAGCGTACAAGTTCCAGCCGCGTGTTCCTTCGGTCTCGTTTGGCGTGCAAGTTCCAGCCGCGTAATGCTTCGGTCTCGTTATGCGTACAAGTTCCAGCCGCGTATTGCTTCGGTCTCGTCGAGCCTACAAGTCCCAGCCGCGTATTCCTTCGGTCTCGTCGAGTGTACAAGTTCCAGCCGCGTATTGCATCGGTCTCGTCGATCGAACAAGTTCCAGCAGCGCGTTGCTTCGGTCTCGTTATTCCTGCAAGTTCCAGACGCGTATTGCTTCGGTCTCGTTACGCGTACAAGTTCCAGCCGCGCATTGCTTCGGTACCGTTATGCGTACAAGTCCCAGCCGTGTATTGCTTCGGGATCGTCGAGCATACAATTTCCAGCAGCGTATTGCTTGGGTCTCGTTATGCGTACAAGTCCCAGCCGCGTATTGCTTCGGTCTCGTGGAGCGTACAAGTGCTAGCCGCGTATTCCTTCGGTCTCGCCGAGCGTACAAGTTCCAGCCGCGTATTGCTTCGGTACCGTTATGCGTACAAGTCCCAGCCGTGTGTTGCTTCGGTCTCGTTATGCGTACAAGTTCCAGACGCGTATTGCTTCGGTCTCGTTACGCGTACAAGTCCTAGCCGCGTATTGCTTTGTTCTCGTTATGTGTACAATTTCCAGCCGGGTATTGCATGGGTCTCGTTATTCGTCCAAGTCCCAGCCGCGTATTCCTTCGGCCTCGTCGAGCGTACAAGTTCCAGCCGCGCATTGCTTCGGTCTCGTCGAGCGAACTACTTCCAGCCGCGTATTGCTTCGGTCTCGTTATGCGTGCAAGTTCTAGCCGCGTATTGCTTCGGTCTCGTCGAGCCTACAAGTCCCAGACGCGTATTGCTTCGGTCTCGTCATGCGTACAAGTCCCAGCCGCGTAATCCTTCGCTCTCTTCGAGCGTACAAGTCGCAGCCGCGTATTGCTTTGTTCTCGTTACGCGCACAAGTCCCAGCCTCGTATTGCTTCGGACTCGTCAAGCGTACAAGTCCCAGCCGCGTATTCCTTCGGTCTCGTCGAGTGTACAAGTTCCAGCCGCGTATTGCATCGGCCTCGTCGATCGAACAAGTTCCAGCAGCGCGTTGCTTCGGTCTCGTTATTCCTGCAAGTTCCAGACGCGTATTGCTTCGGTCTCGTTACGCGTGCAAGTCCCAGCCGCGTATAGTTTTGTTCTCGTTATGCGTACTAATCCCAGCCGCGTATTGCTTTGGTCTCGTTATGCGTACAAGTTCCAGCCGCGCATTGCTTCGGAACCGTTATGCGAACAAGTCCCAGCCGAGTATTGCTTCGGTATCGTCGAGCATACAAGTTCCAGCAGCGTTTTGCTTGGGTCTCGTTATGCGTACAAGTCCCAGCCGCGTATTGCTTCGGTCTCGTGGAGCGTACAAGTTCCAGCCGTGTAATGGTTCGGTCTCGTTATGCGTGCAAGTTCCAGCCGCGTATTGCTTCGTGCTCGTTATGCGAACAAGTCCCAATCGTGTATTGCTTCGGTCTCGTTATGCGTACAAGTTCCAGCCGTGTATTGCTTCGGTCTCGTTATGCGTACAAGTTCCAGACGCGTATTGCTTCGGTCTCGTTACGCGTACAAGTCCTAGCCGCGTATTGCTTTGTTCTCGTTATGTGTACAATTTCCAGCCGGGTATTGCTTGGGTCTCGTTATTCGTCCAAGTCCCAGCCGCGTATTTCTTCGGTCTCGTCGAGCGTACAAGTTCCAGCCGCGTATTGCTTCAGTCTCGTCGAGCGTACAAGACCCAGCCGCATATTGCTTCGGCCTCGTCGAGCGTACAAGTCCCAGCCGCGTTTTCCATCGGTCTCGCCGAGCGTACCAGTTCCAGCCGCGTATTGCTTCAGTCTCGTCGAGCATACAAGACACAGCCGCATATTGCTTCGGCCTCGTCGAGCATACAAGTTCATGCCGCGTATTGCTTGGGTCTCGTTATGCGTACAAGTTCCAGCCGCGTATTGCTTTGATCTCGTTATGCGCACAAGACCCAGCCGCGTATTCCTTCGGTTTCTTCGAGCGTACAAGTCCCACCCGCGTATTGCTTCGGTCTCGTGGAGCATACAAGTCCCAGGCGCGTATAGCAGCGGTCTCGTTATGCGTACAAGTTCCAGCCGCGTATTGTTCGATCTCGTTATGCGTACAAGTTCCAGCCGCGTATTGCTTCGATCTCGTTATGCGTGCAAGTTCCAGCCGCGTATCGCTTCAGTCTCGTCGAGCGTACAAGTCCCAGCCGCGTATTGCTTCGGTCTCGTCGAGTGTACTAGTTCCAGCCGCGTGTTGCATCGGTCTCGTCGAGCGGACAAGTCCCAGACAACATATTGCTTTGTTCTCGTTATGCGTACAAGTCCCAGTCGCTTATTGCTTCGGTCTCGTCGAGCGTACAAGTTCCAGCCGCGTATTGCTTCGGTCTCCTCGAGCGAACAAGTTCCAGCAGCGCGTTGCTTCGGTCTCGTTATTCCTGCAAGTTCCAGACGCGTATTGCTTCGGACTCGTTATGCGTTCAAGTCCCAGCCGCGTATTGCTTTGTTCTCGTTATGCGTACAAGTCCCAGCCGCGTATTGCATCAGTCTCGTAGAGCGTAAAAGTCCCAGCCGCGTATTGCTTTGGTCGCGTTATGCGTACAAGTTCCAGCCGCGTATTGCTTCAGTCTCGTCGAGCGTACAAGACCCAGCCGCATATTGCTTCGGCCTCGTCGAGCGTACAAGTCCCAGCCGCGTTTTCCATCGGTCTCGCCGAGCGTACCAGTTCCAGCCGCGTATTGCTTCAGTCTCGTCGAGCATACAAGACACAGCCGCATATTGCTTCGGCCTCGTCGAGCATACAAGTTCATGCCGCGTATTGCTTGGGTCTCGTTATGCGTACAAGTTCCAGCCGCGTATTGCTTTGATCTCGTTATGCGCACAAGACCCAGCCGCGTATTCCTTCGGTTTCTTCGAGCGTACAAGTCCCACCCGCGTATTGCTTCGGTCTCGTGGAGCATACAAGTCCCAGGCGCGTATAGCAGCGGTCTCGTTATGCGTACAAGTTCCAGCCGCGTATTGTTCGATCTCGTTATGCGTACAAGTTCCAGCCGCGTATTGCTTCGATCTCGTTATGCGTGCAAGTTCCAGCCGCGTATCGCTTCAGTCTCGTCGAGCGTACAAGTCCCAGCCGCGTATTGCTTCGGTCTCGTCGAGTGTACTAGTTCCAGCCGCGTGTTGCATCGGTCTCGTCGAGCGGACAAGTCCCAGACAACATATTGCTTTGTTCTCGTTATGCGTACAAGTCCCAGTCGCTTATTGCTTCGGTCTCGTCGAGCGTACAAGTTCCAGCCGCGTATTGCTTCGGTCTCCTCGAGCGAACAAGTTCCAGCAGCGCGTTGCTTCGGTCTCGTTATTCCTGCAAGTTCCAGACGCGTATTGCTTCGGACTCGTTATGCGTTCAAGTCCCAGCCGCGTATTGCTTTGTTCTCGTTATGCGTACAAGTCCCAGCCGCGTATTGCATCAGTCTCGTAGAGCGTAAAAGTCCCAGCCGCGTATTGCTTTGGTCTCGTTATGCGTACAAGTTCCAGCCGCGTATTGCTTCGGTACCGTAATGCGTACAAGTCCCCGCCGCGTAATGCTTTGTTCTCGTTATGTGCACAATTTCCAGCCGGGTATTGCTTCGGTCTCGTCGAGCGTACAAGTCCCATCCGCGTATTGCTTTGGTCTCGTTATGCGTACAAGTTCCAGCCGCGTATTGCTTCGGTACCGTTATGCGTACAAGTCCCAGCCGTGTATTGCTTCGGTTTCGTCGAGCATACAAGTCCCATCCGCGTATTGCTTTGGTCTCGTTATGCGTACAAGTCCCAGCCGTGTGTTGCTTCGGTCTCGTTATGCGTACAAGTTCCAGACGCGTATTGCTTCGGTCTCGTTACGCGTACAAGTCCTAGCCGCGTATTGCTTTGTTCTCGTTTTGTGTACAATTTCCAGCCGGGTATTGCTTCGGTCTCGTCGAGCCTACAAGTCCCAGACGCGTATTGCTTCGGTATCGTTATGCGTACAAGTCCCAGCCGTGTCTTGCTTCGATCTCGTTTTGCGTACTAGTTCCAGCCGCGTATTCCTTCGGTCTCGTCGAGCGTACAAGTTCCAGCCGCGTATTGCTTCGGTATCGTTATGCGTACAAGTCCCAGCCGCGTATCGCTTCGGTCTCGTCGAGCATACAAGTCCCAGCCGCGTATTGCTATGGTCTCGTTAGGCGTACAAGTCCCAGCTGCGTAATCCTTCGGTCTCTTCGTGCGTACATGTTCCAGCCGCGTATTGTTTCGGTCTCGTTACGCGTTAAAGTCCCAGCCGTGTAATGCTTCGGTCTTGTGGAGCGTACAAGACTCAGCCGCGTATTGCTTCAGTCTCGTTATGCGTACAAGTCCCATCCGTGTATTGCTTCATTCTCGTTATGCGTACTTGTTCCAGCCGGGTACTGCTTCAGTCTCGTCGAGCGTTCAGGTTCCAGCCGCGTATTGCTTCGGTCTCGTTTTGCGTGCAAGTCCCAGCCGCGTACTGCTTCGGTCTCTCCGAGCGTACAAGTTCCAGCCGCGTATTGCTTCGGTATCGTTATGCGTACAAGTCCCAGCCGTGCCTTGCTTCGGTCTCGTTATGCGTACAGGTCCCAGCCACGTGTGATTCGGTCTCGCTATGCGTACAAGCTCCAGCCGCGTAATGCTTCGGTCTCGTTATGAGTACAAGTTCCAGCCGCGTATTGCTTCGGTCTCGTCAAGCGTACAAGTTCCAGCCGCGTATTGCTTCGGTCTCGAGGAGCGTACAAGTCCCAGCCGCGCATTGCTTCGGTCTCGAGGAGCGTACAAGTCCCAGCCGCGCATTGCTTCGGTCTCGTCGAGCGTACAAGTTCCAGGTGCGTATTGCTTCGGTCTCGTCGAGCGTACAAGTTGCAGCCGGATAATGCTTCGGGCTTATTATGCGTGCAAGTTCCAGCCGCGTATTGTTTGGATCTCGTTATGTGTGCAAGTTCCAGCCGTGTAATGCTTCGGTCTCGTTATGCATTCAAGTTCCAGCCGCGTATTGCTTCGGTCTCGTCGAGGGTACAAGTCCCAGCCGCGTATTGCATCGGTTTCGTTATGCGTACAAGTTCCAGCCGCGTATTGCTTCGGTCTTGATATTCGTGCAAGTCCCAGCCGCCTATTGCTTCGATCTCCTCGAGCGTACAAGTCCCAGCCGCGTGTTGCTTCGGTCTCGTTATGCGTACTTGTTCCAGCCGCGTAATATGTCGGTCTCGTTATACGTGCAAGTTCCAGCCGCGTATTGCTTCGGTCTCGTCGAGCGTTCAAGTCCCAGCCGCGTAATGCTTCGGTCTCGTTATGCGTGCCAGTTCCGGCCGCGTATTGCTTTGGTCTCGTCGAGCGAAGAAGTTCCAGCCGCGTATTGCTATGGTCTCGTTAGGCGTACAAGTCCCAGCCGCGTATTGCTTCGGTCCCGTCGAGCGTACAAGTTCCAGCCGCGTAATGCTTCGGTCTCGTTATGCGTGCCAGTTCCAGCCGCGTAATCCTTCGGCCTCTTCTAGCGTTCAATTTCAAGCTGCGTATTGCTTCGGTCTCGTCGAGCGTACAAGTCCCAGCCGCGTAATGCTTCGGTCTCGTTATGCGTGCCAGTTCCAGCCGCGTATTGCTTTGGTCTCATCGAGCGTAGAAGTTCCAGCCGCGTATTGCTTCGGTCTTGTTATTCGTGCAAGTCCCAGCCACGTATTGCTTCGGTCTCGTTATGCGTGCAAGTTCCAGCCGCGCAATGCTTCGGTCTCGTTATGCGTACAAGTTCCAGGAGCGCGTTGCTTCGGTCTCGTTATGCGTGCAAGTTCCAGCCGCGTAATCTTTCGGTCTCGTTATGCGTGCAAGTTCCAGCCGCGTATTGCTTCGGTCCCGTCGAGCGTACAAGTTCCAGCCGCGAAATGCTTCGGTCTCGTTATGCGTACAATTGCAGCCGCGTAATGCTTCGGTCTCGTTATGCGTGCAAGTTCCAGCCGCGTAATCCTTCGGTCTCGTTATGCGTACAAGTCCCAGCCGCGCATTGCTTCGGTCTCGTCGAGCGTACAAGTCCCAGCCGCGTATTGCTTCGGTCTCCTTATGCGTACAAGTTCCAGCCGGGTACTGCTTCAGTCTCGTCGAGCGTACAGGTTCCAGCCGCGTATTGCTTCGGTCTCGTTATGCGTGCAAGTTCCAGCCGCGTATTGCTTCGGTCTCGTCGAGCGTACAACACCCAGCCGCGTATTGCTTCAGTCTCGTTATGCGTACAAGTCCCAACCGTGTACTGCTTCATTCTCGTTATGCGTACTTGTTCCAGCCGCGTATTGCTTCGGTCTCTTTATGCGTACAAGTCCGAGCCGCGTAATCCTTCGGTCTCTTCGTGCGTACAAGTTCCAGCCGCGTATTGTTTCGGTCTCGTTACGCGTTAAAGTCCCAGCCGTGTAATGCTTCGGTCTCGTGGAGCGTACGAGACCCAGCCGCGTATTGCTTCAGTCTCGTTATGCGTACAAGTCCCAACCGTGTATTGCTTCATTCTCGTTATGCGTACTTGTTCCAGCCGGGTACTGCTTCAGTCTCGTCGAGCGTACAGGTTCCAGCCGCGTATTGCTTCGGTCTCGTTATGCGTGCAAGTCCCAGCCGCGTACTGCTTCGGTCTCTTCGAACGTACAAGCTCCAGCCGCGTATTGTTTCGGTCTCGTTACGCATACAAGTCCCAGCCGTGTAATGCTTAGGTCTCGTTATTCGTACAAGTCCCAGCCGCCTATTGCTTCGGTCTCCTCGAGCGTACAAGTCCCAGCCGCGTGTTGCTTCGGTCTCGCTATGCGTACTTGTTCCAGCCGCGTATTCTGTTGGTCTCGTTATGCGTGCCAGTTCCAGCCGCGTAATCCTTCGGTCTCTTCTAGCGTACAAGTTCCAGCGGCGTATTGTTTCGGTCTCGTTACGCAAACAAGTCCCAGCCGCGTATTGCTTCGGTATCGTTATGCGTACAAGTCCCAGCCGTGTATGGCTTCGGTCTCGTTATGCGTACAAGTCCCAGCCACGTGTGGCTTCGGTCTCGCTATGCGTACAAGTTCCAGCCGCGTAATGCTTCGGTCTCGTTATGAGTACGAGTTCCAGCCGCGTATTGCTTCGGTCTCGTCGGGCGTACAAGTCCCAGCCGCGTATCGCTTCGGTCTCGTCGAGCGCACAAGTTCCAGCCGCGTATTGCTTCGGTCTCGTTATGCGCTGAAGTTCCAGCCGCGTGTTGCTTCGGTCTCGTTATGCGTACAAGTTCCAGCCGCGTAATGCTTCGGTCTCGTCGAGCGCACAAGTTCCAGCCGCGTATTGCTTCGGTCTCGTTATGCGTACAAGTTCCAGCAGCGTATTGCTTCGGTCTCGAGGAGCGTACAAGTCCCAGCCGCGCATTGCTTCGGTCTCGAGGAGCGTACAAGTCCCAGCCGCGCATTGCTTCGGTCTCGTCGAGCGTACAAGTTCCAGGTGCGTATTGCTTCGGTCTCGTTATGCGTGAAAGATCCAGGCGCGTAGTGCTTCGGTCTCGTCGAGCGTACAAGTTCCAGCCGCGTGTTGCTTCGGTCTCGTCGAGCGTACAAGTCCCAGCCGCGTATTGCTTTGGTCTCGTTATACGTACAAGTCCCAGCCGCGTATTGCTACCGTATCGTTATGCGTACAAGTCCCAGCCACGTATTGCTTCGGTCTCGTTATGCGTACAAATTCCAGCTGCGTATTTCTTCGGTCTCGTTATGCGTACAAGTCCCAGCCGTGTATGGCTTCGGTCTCGTTATGCGTACAAGTCCCAGCCACGTGTGGCTTCGGTCTCGCTATGCGTACAAGTTCCAGCCGCGTAATGCTTCGGTCTCGTTATGAGTACGAGTTCCAGCCGCGTATTGCTTCGGTCTCCTCGGGCGTACAAGTCCCAGCCGCGTATCGCTTCGGTCTCGTCGAGCGCACAAGTTCCAGCCGCGTATTGCTTCGGTCTCGTTATGCGCTCAAGTTCCAGCCGCGTGTTGCTTCGGTCTCGTTATGCGTACAAGTTCCAGCCGCGTAATGCTTCGGTCTCGTTATGCGTACAAGTTCCAGCCGCGTATTGCTTCGGTCTCGTTATGCGTACAAGTTCCAGCAGCGTATTGCTTCGGTCTCGAGGAGCGTACAAGTCCCAGCCGCGCATTGCTTCGGTCTCGAGGAGCGTACAAGTCCCAGCCGCGCATTGCTTCGGTCTCGTCGAGCCTACAAGTTCCAGGTGCGTATTGCTTCGGTCTCGTTATGCGTGAAAGATCCAGGCGCGTAGTGCTTCGGTCTCGTCGAGCGTACAAGTTCCAGCCGCGTGTTGCTTCGGTCTCGTCGAGCGTACAAGTCCCAGCCGCGTATTGCTTCGGTCTCGTCGACCGTACAATTCCCAGCCGCGTGTTGCTTCGCTCTTGTTATGCGTGCAAGTTTCAGCCGCGTATTGCTTCGGTATCGTCAAGCGTACAAGTCCCAGCCGCGTATTGCTTCGGTCTCGTCGAGCGTACAAGTCCCATCCGTGTATTGCTTCATTCTCGTTATGCGTACTTGTTCCAGCCGGGTACTGCTTCAGTCTCGTCGAGCGTTCAGGTTCCAGCCGTGTATTGCTTCGGTCTCGTCGAGCGTACAAGTTCCAGCCGCGTATTGCTTCGGTCTCGTTATGCGTGAAAGATCCAGGCGCGTAGTGCTTCGGTCTCGTCGAGCGTACAAGTTCCAGCCGCGTGTTGCTTCGGTCTCGTCGAGCGTACAAGTCCCAGCCGCGAATTGCTTTGGTCTCGTTATACGTACAAGTCCCAGCCGCGTATTGCTACCGTATCGTTATGCGTACAAGTCCCAGCCACGTATTCCTTCGGTCTCGTCGAGCGTACAAGTTCCAGCCGCGGATTGCTTCGGTCTCGTCGAGCGTACAAGTCCCAGCCGCGTATTGCTTCGGTCTCGTCGAGCGCACAAGTTCCAGCCGCGTATTGCTTCGGTCTCGTTATGCGTACAAGTTCCAGCAGCGCGTTGCTTCGGTCACGTCGAGCGAACAAGTTCCAGCCGCGTGTTGCTTCGGTCTCGTCGGGCGTACAAGTCCCAGCCGCGTATTGCTTCGATCTCGTAGAGCGTACAAGTCCCAGCCGCGTATTGCTTCGGTATCGTTATGCGTACAAGTCCCAGCCACGTATTCCTTCGGTCTCGTCGAGCGTACAAGTTCCAGCCGCGGATTGCTTTTGTCTCGTCGAGCGTACAAGTCCCAGCCGCGGATTGCTTCGGTCTCGTCGAGCGTACAAGTCCCAGCCGCGTATTGCTTCGGTCTCGTCGAGCGCACAAGTTCCAGCCGCGTATTGCTTCGGTCTCGTTATGCGTACAAGTTCCAGCAGCGCGTTGCTTCGGTCACGTCGAGCGAACAAGTTCCAGCCGCGTGTTGCTTCGGTCTCGTCGGGCGTACAAGTCCCAGCCGCGTATTGCTTCGATCTCGTAGAGCGTACAACTCCCAGCCGCGTATTGCTTCGGTATCGTTATGCGTACAAGTCCCAGCCACGTATTCCTTCGGTCTCGTTATGCGTACAAGTCCCAGCCACGTGTTCCTTCGGTCTCGTTATGCGTACAAGTTCCTGCCGCGTGTTGCTTCGGTCTCGTTAGGCGTACAAGTCCCAGCCACGTGTTCCTTCGGTCTCGTTATGCGTACAAGTTCCTGCCGCGTGTTGCTTCGGTCTCGTTATGCGTACAAGTCCCAGTCGCGGAATCCTTCGTTCTCTTCGATCGTACAAGTTCCAGCGGCGTATTGCTTCGGTCTCGTTACGCGTACAAGTTCCAGCCGCGTATTGCCTCGGTCTCGTTACGCGTACAAGTTCCAGCCGCGTATTGCTTCGGTTTCGTCGAGCGAACAAGTTCCAGCCGAGTATTGCTTCGGTTTCGTCGAGCGTACAAGTCCCAGCCGCGTATTGCTTCGGTCTCGTCGAGCGTACAAGTTCCAGCCGTGTATTGCTTCGATCTCGTTATGTGTACAAGTCCCAGCTGCGTCTTGCTTCGGTCTCGTTAGGCGTACAAGTTCCAGCCGCGGAATGCTTCGGTCTCGTTATGCGTACAAGTTCCAGCCGCGTATTGCTTCGGTTTCGTCGAGCGAACAAGTTCCAGCCGAGTACTGCTTCGGTTTCGTCGAGCGTACAAGTCCCAGCCGCGTATTGCTTCGGTCTCGTCGAGCGTACAAGTTCCAGCCGCGTATTGCTTCGGTATCGTCGAGCGAAAAAGTTCCAGCAGCGCGTTGCTTCGGTCTCGTTATGCTTACAAGTACCAGCCGCGTAATGCTTCGGTCTCGTTATGTGTACAAGTTTCAGCCGCGTATTGCTTCGGTCTCGTGGAGCACACAAGTTCCAGCCGCGTAATACTTCGGTCTCGTTATGTGTACAAGTTTCAGTCGCGTATTGCTTCGTTCTCGTGGAGCATACAAGTCCCAGCCGCGTATTGCTTCGGCCTCGTCGAGCGTACAAGTTCCAGCCGCGTATTGCTTCGGTATCGTTATGCGAACAAGTCCCAGCCGCGTGTTGCTTCGGTCTCGTTATGCGTGCAAGTCCCAGCCGTGTAATGCTTCGGTCTCGTGGAGCGTTCAAGTTCCAGCAGCGCGTTGCTTCGGTCTCGTCAAGCGTACAAGTTCCAGCCCCGTATTGCTCCGATCGCGTTATGCGTACATGTTCCAGCCGCGTATTGCTTCGGTCTCGTCGATCGTACAAGTTCCAGCCGCGTATTGCTTCGGTCTCGTGGAGCGTACAAGTTCCAGCCGCATGTTGCTTCGGTCTCAATAGGCGTACAAGTTCCAGCCGCGTTATGCTTCGGTCTCGTTATGCGTACAAGTTCCAGCCGCGTGTTGCTTCGGTCTCGTCGAGCGAACAAGTTCCAGCTGCGCGTTGCGTCGGTCTCGTTATACGTGCAAGTTCCAGCCGCGTATTGCTTCGGTCTCGTTATGCGTACAAGTTCCAGCCTCGTATTGCTTCGGTCTCGTCGAGCGTACAAGTCTCAGCCACGTGCTGCTTCGGACTCGTTATGCGTAGAAGTTCCAGCCGCCTATTGCTCTGGTCTCGTTATGCGTACAGGTCCCAGCCGCGTAATGCTTCGGTCTCGTTATGTGTACAAGTTTCAGCCGCGTATTGCTTCGGTCTCGTGGAGCACACAAGTTCCAGCCGCGTAATACTTCGGTCTCGTTATGTGTACAAGTTTCAGTCGCGTATTGCTTCGTTCTCGTGGAGCATACAAGTCCCAGCCGCGTATTGCTTCGACCTCGTCGAGCGTACAAGTTCCAGCCGCGTATTGCTTCGGTATCGTTATGCGAACAAGTCCCAGCCGCGTGTTGCTTCGGTCTCGTTATGCGTGCAAGTCCCAGCCGTGTAATGCTTCGGTCTCGTGGAGCGTTCAAGTTCCAGCAGCGCGTTGCTTCGGTCTCGTCAAGCGTACAAGTTCCAGCCCCGTATTGCTCCGATCGCGTTATGCGTACATGTTCCAGCCGCGTATTGCTTCGGTCTCGTCGATCGTACAAGTTCCAGCCGCGTATTGCTTCGGTCTCGTGGAGCGTACAAGTTCCAGCCGCATGTTGCTTCGGTCTCAATAGGCGTACAAGTTCCAGCCGCGTTATGCTTCGGTCTCGTTATGCGTACAAGTTCCAGCCGCGTGTTGCTTCGGTCTCGTCGAGCGAACAAGTTCCAGCTGCGCGTTGCGTCGGTCTCGTTATACGTGCAAGTTCCAGCCGCGTATTGCTTCGGTCTCGTTATGCGTACAAGTTCCAGCCTCGTATTGCTTCGGTCTCGTCGAGCGTACAAGTCTCAGCCACGTGCTGCTTCGGACTCGTTATGCGTACAAGTTCCAGCCGCCTATTGCTCTGGTCTCGTTATGCGTACAGGTCCCAGCCGCGTACTGCTTCGGACTCGTTATGCGTACAAGTTCCAGCCACGTAACGCTTCGGTCTCCTTATGCGTACAAGTCCCAGCCGCGTGCTGCTTCGGACTCGTTATGCGTACAAGTCCCAGCCGCGTGCTGCTTCGGTCTCGTTACGCGTGCAATTTCCAGCCGCGTACTGCTTCTGTCTCATCGAGCGTACAAGTTCCAGCCGCGTGTTGCTTCGGTCTCGTGGAGCATACAAGTCCCAGGCGCGTATTGCTTCGGTCTCGTTATGCGTGCAAGTTCCAGCCACGTATTGCTTCGGTCTCGCCGAGTGTACAAGACCCAGTCGCGTATTGCTTCTGTCTCGTTATGCGTACAAGTTCCAGCAGCGTATTGCTTCGATCTCGTGGAGCATACAAGTCCCAGGCGCGTATTGCTCTGGTCTCGTTATGCGTACAGGTCCCAGCCGCGTATTGCTTCGGTCTCGTTCTGCGTACAAGACCCAGTCGCGTATTGCTTCGGTCCCGTTATGTGTACAATTCCCAGCCGCGTATTGCTTCGTTCTCGTCGAGCGTACAAGTCCCAGCCGCGTATTGCTCTGGTCTCGTTATGCGTACAGGTCCCAGCCGCGTATTGCTTCGGTCTCGTTCTGCGTACAAGTTCCGGCCGTGTAATGGTTCGGTCTCGTTATGCATGAAAGCTCCAGCCGCGTATTGCTTCAGTCTCGTGAAGCGTACAAGTTACAGCCGGATAATGCTTCGGTCTCGTTATGCGTGCAAGTTCCAGCCGCGTATTGCTTCGGTCTCGTTATGCGTACAAGACCCTATCGCGTATTGCTTCGGCCTCGTTATGCGTACCAGTCCCAACCGGGTATTGCTTCGGTCTCGTTATGCGTACAAGTTCCAGCCGCGTATTGCTTCGGTCTCGTTATGCGTACAAGTCCCAACCGTGTATTGCTTTGATCTCGTGATGCGTACAAGTCCCAGCCGCGTATTGCTTCGGTATCGTTATGCGTACAAGTCCCAGCCACGTGCTGCTTCGGACTCGTTGTGCGTACAAGTTCCAGCCGCGTGTTGCATCGGTCTCGTTAGGCGTACAAGTTCCAGCCGCGTAATGCTTCGGTCTCGTTATGTGTACAAGTTCCTGCCGCGTATTGCTACGGTCTCGTGGAGCATACAAGTCACAGGCGCGTATTGCTTTGGTCTCGTTACGCGTACAAGTTCCAGCCGCGTATTGCTTCGGTTTCGTCGAGCGAACAAGTTCCAGCCGAGTATTGCTTCGGTTTCGTCGAGCGTACAAGTCCCAGCCGCGTATTGCTTCGGTCTCGTCGAGCGTACAAGTTCCAGCCGTGTATTGCTTCGATCTCGTTATGTGTACAAGTCCCAGCTGCGTCTTGCTTCGGTCTCGTTAGGCGTACAAGTTCCAGCCGCGGAATGCTTCGGTCTCGTTATGCGTACAAGTTCCAGCCGCGTATTGCTTCGGTTTCGTCGAGCGAACAAGTTCCAGCCGAGTACTGCTTCGGTTTCGTCGAGCGTACAAGTCCCAGCCGCGTATTGCTTCGGTCTCGTCGAGCGTACAAGTTCCAGCCGCGTATTGCTTCGGTATCGTCGAGCGAAAAAGTTCCAGCAGCGCGTTGCTTCGGTCTCGTTATGCTTACAAGTACCAGCCGCGTAATGCTTCGGTCTCGTTATGTGTACAAGTTTCAGCCGCGTATTGCTTCGGTCTCGTGGAGCACACAAGTTCCAGCCGCGTAATACTTCGGTCTCGTTATGTGTACAAGTTTCAGTCGCGTATTGCTTCGTTCTCGTGGAGCATACAAGTCCCAGCCGCGTATTGCTTCGGCCTCGTCGAGCGTACAAGTTCCAGCCGCGTATTGCTTCGGTATCGTTATGCGAACAAGTCCCAGCCGCGTGTTGCTTCGGTCTCGTTATGCGTGCAAGTCCCAGCCGTGTAATGCTTCGGTCTCGTGGAGCGTTCAAGTTCCAGCAGCGCGTTGCTTCGGTCTCGTCAAGCGTACAAGTTCCAGCCCCGTATTGCTCCGATCGCGTTATGCGTACATGTTCCAGCCGCGTATTGCTTCGGTCTCGTCGATCGTACAAGTTCCAGCCGCGTATTGCTTCGGTCTCGTGGAGCGTACAAGTTCCAGCCGCATGTTGCTTCGGTCTCAATAGGCGTACAAGTTCCAGCCGCGTTATGCTTCGGTCTCGTTATGCGTACAAGTTCCAGCCGCGTGTTGCTTCGGTCTCGTCGAGCGAACAAGTTCCAGCTGCGCGTTGCGTCGGTCTCGTTATACGTGCAAGTTCCAGCCGCGTATTGCTTCGGTCTCGTTATGCGTACAAGTTCCAGCCTCGTATTGCTTCGGTCTCGTCGAGCGTACAAGTCTCAGCCACGTGCTGCTTCGGACTCGTTATGCGTAGAAGTTCCAGCCGCCTATTGCTCTGGTCTCGTTATGCGTACAGGTCCCAGCCGCGTAATGCTTCGGTCTCGTTATGTGTACAAGTTTCAGCCGCGTATTGCTTCGGTCTCGTGGAGCACACAAGTTCCAGCCGCGTAATACTTCGGTCTCGTTATGTGTACAAGTTTCAGTCGCGTATTGCTTCGTTCTCGTGGAGCATACAAGTCCCAGCCGCGTATTGCTTCGGCCTCGTCGAGCGTACAAGTTCCAGCCGCGTATTGCTTCGGTATCGTTATGCGAACAAGTCCCAGCCGCGTGTTGCTTCGGTCTCGTTATGCGTGCAAGTCCCAGCCGTGTAATGCTTCGGTCTCGTGGAGCGTTCAAGTTCCAGCAGCGCGTTGCTTCGGTCTCGTCAAGCGTACAAGTTCCAGCCCCGTATTGCTCCGATCGCGTTATGCGTACATGTTCCAGCCGCGTATTGCTTCGGTCTCGTCGATCGTACAAGTTCCAGCCGCGTATTGCTTCGGTCTCGTGGAGCGTACAAGTTCCAGCCGCATGTTGCTTCGGTCTCAATAGGCGTACAAGTTCCAGCCGCGTTATGCTTCGGTCTCGTTATGCGTACAAGTTCCAGCCGCGTGTTGCTTCGGTCTCGTCGAGCGAACAAGTTCCAGCTGCGCGTTGCGTCGGTCTCGTTATACGTGCAAGTTCCAGCCGCGTATTGCTTCGGTCTCGTTATGCGTACAAGTTCCAGCCTCGTATTGCTTCGGTCTCGTCGAGCGTACAAGTCTCAGCCACGTGCTGCTTCGGACTCGTTATGCGTACAAGTTCCAGCCGCCTATTGCTCTGGTCTCGTTATGCGTACAGGTCCCAGCCGCGTACTGCTTCGGACTCGTTATGCGTACAAGTTCCAGCCACGTAACGCTTCGGTCTCCTTATGCGTACAAGTCCCAGCCGCGTGCTGCTTCGGACTCGTTATGCGTACAAGTCCCAGCCGCGTGCTGCTTCGGTCTCGTTACGCGTGCAATTTCCAGCCGCGTACTGCTTCTGTCTCATCGAGCGTACAAGTTCCAGCCGCGTGTTGCTTCGGTCTCGTGGAGCATACAAGTCCCAGGCGCGTATTGCTTCGGTCTCGTTATGCGTGCAAGTTCCAGCCACGTATTGCTTCGGTCTCGCCGAGTGTACAAGACCCAGTCGCGTATTGCTTCTGTCTCGTTATGCGTACAAGTTCCAGCAGCGTATTGCTTCGATCTCGTGGAGCATACAAGTCCCAGGCGCGTATTGCTCTGGTCTCGTTATGCGTACAGGTCCCAGCCGCGTATTGCTTCGGTCTCGTTCTGCGTACAAGACCCAGTCGCGTATTGCTTCGGTCCCGTTATGTGTACAATTCCCAGCCGCGTATTGCTTCGTTCTCGTCGAGCGTACAAGTCCCAGCCGCGTATTGCTCTGGTCTCGTTATGCGTACAGGTCCCAGCCGCGTATTGCTTCGGTCTCGTTCTGCGTACAAGTTCCGGCCGTGTAATGGTTCGGTCTCGTTATGCATGAAAGCTCCAGCCGCGTATTGCTTCAGTCTCGTGAAGCGTACAAGTTACAGCCGGATAATGCTTCGGTCTCGTTATGCGTGCAAGTTCCAGCCGCGTATTGCTTCGGTCTCGTTATGCGTACAAGACCCTATCGCGTATTGCTTCGGCCTCGTTATGCGTACCAGTCCCAACCGGGTATTGCTTCGGTCTCGTTATGCGTACAAGTTCCAGCCGCGTATTGCTTCGGTCTCGTTATGCGTACAAGTCCCAACCGTGTATTGCTTTGATCTCGTGATGCGTACAAGTCCCAGCCGCGTATTGCTTCGGTATCGTTATGCGTACAAGTCCCAGCCACGTGCTGCTTCGGACTCGTTGTGCGTACAAGTTCCAGCCGCGTGTTGCATCGGTCTCGTTAGGCGTACAAGTTCCAGCCGCGTAATGCTTCGGTCTCGTTATGTGTACAAGTTCCTGCCGCGTATTGCTACGGTCTCGTGGAGCATACAAGTCACAGGCGCGTATTGCTTTGGTCTCGTTACGCGTACAAGTTCCAGCCGCGTATTGCTTCGGTCTCGTTATGCGTACAAGTCCCAGCCGCGTATTGCTTCGGTCTCGTTATGCGTACAAGTTCCAGCCGTGCAATGGTTCGGTCTCGTTATGCGTACCAGTCCCAACCGGGTATTGCTTCGGTCTCGTCGAGCGTACAAGTTCCAGCCGCGTATTGCTTCGGTCTCATCGAGCGTACAAGTCCCAGCCGCGTATTGCTTTGGTCTCGTTATGCGTACAGGATCCAGCCACGTAATCCTTCGGTCTCGTTATGCGTGCAAGTTCCAGCCGCGTATTGCTTCGGTCTCATCGAGCGTACAAGTATCCAGCCGCGTATTGCTTTGGTCTCGTTATGCGTGCAAGTCCCAGCCGCGTATTGCTTCGGTCTCGTTATGCGTACAAGCTCCAGCCGCGTATTGCTTCAGTCTCGTCAAGCGTACAAGTTACAGCCGGATAATGCTTCGGTCTCGTTATGCGTGCAAGTTCCAGCCTCGTATTGCTTCGGTCTCGTTATGCGTGCAAGTTCCAGCCGCGTATTGCTTCAGTCTCGTGAAGCGTACAAGTTACAGCCGGATAATGCTTCGGTCTCGTAATGCGTGCAAGTTCCAGCCGCGTATTGCTTAGGTCTCGTTATGCGCACAAGACCCTGTCGCGTATTACTTCGGTCTCGTTATGCGTACCAGTCCCAACCGGGTATTGCTTCGGTCTCGTTATGCGTGCAAGTTCCAGCCGCGTATTGCTTCGGTCTCGTCAAGCGTACAGGTTCCAGCCGCGTATTGCTTTGGTCTTGTTATGCGTACAAGTTCCAGCCGCGTATTGCTTCGGTCTCGTCAAGCGATCAAGCTCCAGCCGGGTATTGCATCAGTCTCGTCGAGCGTACACGTTCCAGCCGCGTATTGCTTTGGTCTCGTTATGCGTACAAGTTCCAGCCGTGTAATGGTTCGGTCTGGTTATGCGTACATGCTTCAGCCGCGTATTGCTTCGGTCTCGTGGAGCGTACAAGTTCCAGCCGCATGTTGCTTCGGTCTCAATAGGCGTACAAGTTCCAGCCGCGTTATGCTTCGGTCTCGTTATGCGTACAAGTTCCAGCCGCGTGTTGCTTCGGTCTCGTCGAGCGAACAAGTTCCAGCTGCGCGTTGCGTCGGTCTCGTTATACGTGCAAGTTCCAGCTGCGTATTGCTTCGGTCTCGTTATGCGTGCAAGTTCCAGCCACGTATTGCTTCGGTCTCGCCGAGTGTACAAGACCCAGTCGCGTATTGCTTCTGTCTCGTTATGCGTACAAGTTCCAGCAGCGTATTGCTTCGTTCTCGTGGAGCATACAAGTCCCAGGCGCGTATTGCTCTGGTCTCGTTATGCGTACAGGTCCCAGCCGCGTATTGCTTCGGTCTCGTTCTGCGTACAAGACCCAGTCGCGTATTGCTTCGGTCCCGTTATGTGTACAATTCCCAGCCGCGTATTGCTTCGTTCTCGTCGAGCGTACAAGTCCCAGCCGCGTATTGCTCTGGTCTCGTTATGCGTACAGGTCCCAGCCGCGTATTACTTCGGTCTCGTTCTGCGTACATGTTCCGGCCGTGTAATGGTTCGGTCTCGTTATGCATGAAAGTTCCAGCCGCGTATTGCTTCGGTCTCGTCAAGCGTACAAGATCCAGCCACGTAATGCTTCGGTCTCGTTATGCGTGCAAGTTCCAGCCTCGTATTGCTTCGGTCTCGTCAAGCGTTCAAGTTCCAGCCGGGTATTTCTTCAGTCTCGTCGAGCGTACAAGTTCCAGCCGCGTATTGCTTCGGTATCATCGAGCGTACAAGTCCCAGCCGCGTATTGCTTTGGTCTCGTTATGCGTACAAGCTCCAGCCGCGTATTGCTTCGGTCTCGTCGAGCGAACAAGTTCCAGCCGCGCATTGCTTCGGTCGCGTCGAGCGTACAAGTTCCAGTCGCGTATTGCTTCGGTCCCGTCGAGCGAACAAGTCCCAGCCGCCTATTGCTTTGGTCTCGTTATGCGTACAAGTTCCAGCCGCGTATTGCTTCGGTCTCGTGGAGCATACAAGTCACAGGAGCGTATTGCTTCGGTCTCGTTATGCGTACAACTTCCAGCCGCGTATTGCTTCGGTCTCGTCGAGCGAACAAGTTCCAGCAGCGTATTGCTTCGGTCTCGTTATGCGTACAAGCTCCTGCCGGGTATTGCTTCAGTCTCGTCGAGCGTACAGGTTCCAGCCGCGTATTGCTTTGGTCTCGTTATACGTGCAAGTTCCAGCCGAGTATTGCTTCGGTCTCATCGAGCGTACAGGTTCCAGCTGCGTATTGCTTTGGTCTCGTTATGCGTGCAGGTCCCAGCCGCGTATTGCTTCGGTCTCGTCGAGCGTACAAGTTCCAGCCGCGTATTGCTTCGGTCTCATCGAGCGTACAAGTTCCAGCCGCGTATTGCTTCGGTATCGTTATGCGTACAAGTCCCAGCCACGTGCTGCTTCGGACTCGTTATGCGTACAAGTTCCAGCCGCGTGTTGCATCGGTCTCGTTAGGCGTACAAGTCCCAGCCGCGGATTGCTTCGGTCTCGTCAAGCGTACTGGATCCAGCCACGTAATCCTTCGGTCTGGTTATGCGTGCAAGTTCCAGCCGCGTATTGCTTCGGTCCCATCGAGCGTACAAGTTCCAGCCGCGTATTGCTTCGGTCTCATCGAGCGTACAAATCCCAGCCGCGTATTGCTTTGGTCTCGTTATGCGTACAAGCTCCAGCCGGGTATTGCTTCAGTCTCGTCGAGCGTACAGGTTCCAGCCGCGTATTGCTTTGGTCTCGTTATGCGTCCAGGATCCAGCCACGTAATCCTTCGGTCTCGTTATGCGTGCAAGTTCCAGCCACGTATTGCTTCTGTCTCGTCGAGCGTACAAGTTCCAGCCGCGTATTGCTTCGGTCTCATCGAGCGTACAAGTCACAGGCGCGTATTGCTTTGGTCTCGTTACGCGTACAAGTCCCAGCCGCGTGTTGCTTTGGTCTCGTTATGCGTACAAGCTCCAGCCGCGTATTGCTTCAGTCTCGTCCAGCGTACAAGTTACAGCCGGATAATGCTTCGGTCTCGTTATGCGTGCAAGTTCCAGCCGCGTATTGCTTCGGTATCGTTATGCGTACAAGTCCCAGCCACGTGCTGCTTCGGACTCGTTATGCGTACAAGTTCCAGCCGCGTGTTGCATCGTTCTCGTTAGGCGTACAAGTTCCAGCCGCGTAATGCTTCGGTCTCGTTATGTGTACAAGTTCCAGCCGCGTATTGCTTCGGTCTCGTGGAGCATACAAGTCACAGGCGCGTATTGCTTTGGTCTCGTTACGCGTACAAGTTCCAGCCGCGTATTGCTTCGGTCTCGTTATGCGTACAAGTCCCAGCCGCGTATTGCTTCGGTCTCGTTATGCGTACAAGTTCCAGCCGTGCAATGGTTCGGTCTCGTTATGCGTACCAGTCCCAACCGGGTATTGCTTCGGTCTCGTCGAGCGTACAGGTTCCAGCAGCGTATTGCTTTGGTCTCGTTATGCGTGCAAGTTCCAGCCGAGTATTGCTTCGGTCTCGTTATGCGTACAAGCTCCAGCCGCGTATTGCTTCAGTCTCGTCAAGCGTACAAGTTACAGCCGGATAATGCTTCGGTCTCGTTATGCGTGCAAGTTCCAGCCGCGTATTGCTTCGGTCTCGTCGAGCGTACAAGTTCCAGCCGCGTATTGCTTCGGTCTCATCGAGCGTACAAGTATCCAGCCGCGTATTGCTTTGGTCTCGTTATGCGTGCAAGTCCCAGCCGCGTATTGCTTCGGTCTCGTTATGCGTACAAGCTCCAGCCGCGTATTGCTTCAGTCTCGTCAAGCTTACAAGTTACAGCCGGATAATGCTTCGGTCTCGTTATGCGTGCAAGTTCCAGCCGCGTATTGCTTCGGTCTCGTTATGCGTGCAAGTTCCAGCCGCGTATTGCTTCAGTCTCGTGAAGCGTACAAGTTACAGCCGGATAATGCTTCGGTCTCGTTATGCGTGCAAGTTCCAGCCGCGTATTGCTTAGGTCTCGTTATGCGCACAAGACCCTGTCGCGTATTACTTCGGTCTCGTTATGCGAACCAGTCCCAACCGGGTATTGCTTCGGTCTCGTTATGCGTGCAAGTTCCAGCCGCGTATTGCTTCGGTCTCGTCAAGCGTACAGGTTCCAGCCGCGTATTGCTTTGGTCTTGTTATGCGTACAAGTTCCAGCCGCGTATTGCTTCGGTCTCGTCAAGCGATCAAGCTCCAGCCGGGTATTGCATCAGTCTCGTCGAGCGTACAGGTTCCAGCCGCGTATTGCTTTGGTCTCGTTATGCGTACAAGTTCCAGCCGTGTAATGGTTCGGTCTGGTTATGCGTACATGCTTCAGCTGCGTATTGCTTCGGTCTCGTGGAGCGTACAAGTTCCAGCCGCATGTTGCTTCGGTCTCAATAGGCGTACAAGTTCCAGCCGCGTTATGCTTCGGTCTCGTTATGCGTACAAGTTCCAGCCGCGTGTTGCTTCGGTCTCGTCGAGCGAACAAGTTCCAGCTGCGCGTTGCGTCGGTCTCGTTATACGTGCAAGTTCCAGCTGCGTATTGCTTCGGTCTCGTTATGCGTGCAAGTTCCAGCCACGTATTGCTTCGGTCTCGCCGAGTGTACAAGACCCAGTCGCGTATTGCTTCTGTCTCGTTATGCGTACAAGTTCCAGCAGCGTATTGCTTCGTTCTCGTGGAGCATACAAGTCCCAGGCGCGTATTGCTCTGGTCTCGTTATGCGTACAGATCCCAGCCGCGTATTGCTTCGGTCTCGTTCTGCGTACAAGACCCAGTCGCGTATTGCTTCGGTCCCGTTATGTGTACAATTCCCAGCCGCGTATTGCTTCGTTCTCGTCGAGCGTACAAGTCCCAGCCGCGTATTGCTCTGGTCTCGTTATGCGTACAGGTCCCAGCCGCGTATTACTTCGGTCTCGTTCTGCGTACAAGTTCCGGCCGTGTAATGGTTCGGTCTCGTTATGCATGAAATTTCCAGCCGCGTATTGCTTCGGTCTCGTCAAGCGTACAAGATCCAGCCACGTAATGCTTCGGTCTCGTTATGCGTGCAAGTTCCAGCCTCGTATTGCTTCGGTCTCGTCAAGCGTTCAAGTTCCAGCCGGGTATTTCTTCAGTCTCGTCGAGCGTACAAGTTCCAGCCGCGTATTGCTTCGGTATCATCGAGCGTACAAGTCCCAGCCGCGTATTGCTTTGGTCTCGTTATGCGTACAAGCTCCAGCCGCGTATTGCTTCGTTCTCGTCGAGCGAACAAGTTCCAGCCGCGCATTGCTTCGGTCGCGTCGAGCGTACAAGTTCCAGTCGCGTATTGCTTCGGTCCCGTCGAGCGAACAAGTCCCAGCCGCCTATTGCTTTGGTCTCGTTATGCGTACAAGTTCCAGCCGCCTATTGCTTCGGTCTCGTGGAGCATACAAGTCACAGGAGCGTATTGCTTCGGTCTCGTTATGCGTACAACTTCCAGCCGCGTATTGCTTCGGTCTCGTCGAGCGAACAAGTTCCAGCAGCGTATTGCTTCGGTCTCGTCGAGCGTACGAGTCCCAGCCGCGTATTGCTTTGGTCTCGTTGTACGTACAAGTCCCAGCCGCGTATTGCTTCGGTCTCGTTATGCGATCAAGTTCCAGCCGTGTAATGGTTCGGTCTCGTTATGCGTGCAAGTTCCAGCCGCGTGTTGCTTCGGTCTCGTGGAGCATACAAGTCCCAGGCGCGTATTGCTTCGGTCTCGTTATGCGTGCAAGTTCCAGCCACGTATTGCTTCGGTCTCGCCGAGTGTACAAGACCCAGTCGCGTATTGCGTCTGTCTCGTTATGCGTACAAGTTCCAGCAGCGTATTGCTTCGTTCTCGTGGAGCATACAAGTCCCAGGCGCGTATTGCTCTGGTCTCGTTATGCGTACAGGTCCCAGCCGCGTATTGCTTCGGTCTCGTTCTGCGTACAAGACCCAGTCGCGTATTGCTTCGGTCCCGTTATGTGTACAATTCCCAGCCGCGTATTGCTTCGTTCTCGTCGAGCGTACAAGTCCCAGCCGCGTATTGCTCTGGTCTCGTTATGCGTACAGGTCCCAGCCGCGTATTGCTTCGGTCTCGTTCTGCGTACAAGTTCCGGCCTTGTAATGGGTCGGTCTCGTTATGCATGAAAGTTCCAGCCGCGTATTGCTTCGGTCTCGTCAAGCGTACAAGATCCAGCCACGTAATGCTTCGGTCTCGTTATGCGTGCAAGTTCCAGCCTCGTATTGCTTCGGTCTCGTCAAGCGTTCAAGTTCCAGCCGGGTATTTCTTCAGTCTCGTCGAGCGTACAAGTTCCAGCCGCGTATTGCTTCGGTATCATCGAGCGTACAAGTCCCAGCCGCGTATTGCTTTGGTCTCGTTATGCGTACAAGCTCCAGCCGGGTATTGCTTCAGTCTCGCCGAGCGTACAAGTTACAGCCGGATAATGCTTCGGTCTCGTTATGCGTACAAGTTCCAGCCGCGTATTGCTTCGGTCTCGTCGAGCGAACAAGTTCCAGCCGCGCATTGCTTCGGTCGCGTCGAGCGTACAAGTTCCAGTCGCGTATTGCTTCGGTCCCGTCGAGCGAACAAGTCCCAGCCGCCTATTGCTTTGGTCTCGTTATGCGTACAAGTTCCAGCCGCGTATTGCTTCGGTCTCGTGGAGCATACAAGTCACAGGAGCGTATTGCTTCGGTCTCGTTATGCGTACAAGTTCCAGCCGCGTATTGCTTCGGTCTCGTCGAGCGAACAAGTTCCAGCAGCGTATTGCTTCGGTCTCGTCGAGCGTAAAAGTTCCAGCCACGTAACGCTTCGGTCTCGTTATGCGTACAAGTCCCAGCCGCTTAATGCTTCGGTCTCGTTATGTGTACAAGTTCCAGCCGCGTATTGCTTCGGTCTCGTTATGCGTACAAGTTCCAGCCTCGTATTGCTTCGGTCTCGTCGAGCGTACAAGTCCCAGCCACGTGCTACTTCGGACTCGTTATGCGTACAAGTTCCAGCCGCGTATTGCTCTGGTCTCGTTATGCGTACAGGTCCCAGCCGCGTATTGCTTCGGACTAGTTATGCGTACAAGTTCCAGCCACGTAACGCTTCGGTCTCGTTATGCGTACAAGTCCCAGCCGCGTGCTGCTTCGGACTCGTTATGCGTACAAGTCCCAGCCGCGTGCTGCTGCGGTCTCGTTACGCGTGCAATTTCCAGCCGCGTACTGCTTCGGTCTCATCGAGCGTACAAGTTCCAGCCGCGTGTTGCTTCGGTCTCGTGGAGCATACAAGTCCCAGGCGCGTAATGCTTCGGTCTCGTTATGCGTACAAGTTCCAGCCGCGTATTGCTTCAGTCTCGTCAAGCGTACATGCTCCAGCCGGGCATTGCTTCGGTCTCGTCAAGCGTACAAGCTCCAGCTGGGTATTGCTTCAGTCTCGTCGAGCGTACAGGTTCCAGCCGCGTATTGCTTAGGTCTCGTTATGGGTACAAGTCCCAGCCGCGTATTGCTTAGGTCTCGTTATGGGTACAAGTCCCAGCCGCGTATTGCTTCGGTCTCGTGGAGCATACAAGTCACAGGAGCGTATTGCTTCGGTCTCGTTATGCGTACAAGTTCCAGCCGCGTATTGCTTCGGTCTCGTCGAGCGAACAAGTTCCAGCAGCGTATTGCTTCGGTATCGTTATGCGTGCAAGTTCCAGCCGCGTATTGCTTCGGTCTCGTCGAGCGTACAAGTTCCAGCCGCGTATTCCTTCCGTCTCGTCGAGCGTACAAGTCCCAGCCGTGTATTGCTTTGGTCTCGTTATACGTACAAGTCCCAGCCGCGTATTGCTTCGGTCTCGTTATGCGTACAAGTTCCAGCCACGTAACGCTTCGGTCTCGTTATGCGTACAAGTCCCAGCCGCGTGCTGCTTCGGACTCGTTATGCGTACAAGTCCCAGCCGCGTGCTGCTGCGGTCTCGTTACGCGTGCAATTTCCAGCCGCGTACTGCTTCGGTCTCATCGAGCGTACAAGTTCCAGCCGCGTGTTGCTTCGGTCTCGTGGAGCATACAAGTCCCAGGCGCGTAATGCTTCGGTCTCGTTATGCGTACAAGTTCCAGCCGCGTATTGCTTCGGTCTCGTCGAGCGAACAAGTTCCAGCCGCGCATTGCTTCGGTCCCGTCGAGCGTACAAGTCCCAGCCGCCTGTTGCTTTGGTCTCGTTATGCGTACAAGTCCCAACCGGGTATTGCTTCGGTCTCGTTATGCGTACAAGTTCCAGCCCCGTATTGCTTCGGTCTCGTTATGCGTACAAGTCCCAACCGTGTATTGCTTTGATCTCGTGATGCGTACAAGTCCCAGCCGCGTATTGCTTCGGTATCGTTATGCGTACAAGTCCCAGCCACGTGCTGCTTCGGACTCGTTATGCGTACAAGTTCCAGCCGCGTGTTGCATCGGTCTCGTTATGCGTACAAGTCCCAGCAGCGTATTGCTTCGTTCTCGTCGAGCGTACATGTTCCAGCCGCGTATTGCTTCGGTCTCGTTATGCGTGCAAGTCCCAGCCGCGTGTTGCTTCGGTCTCGTTATGCGTACAAGTTCCATCCGTGTAATGGTTCGGCCTCGTTATGCGTGCAAGTTCCAGCCGCGTATTGCTTCGGTCTCGTTATGCGTACAAGTCCCAACCGTGTATTGCTTCGGTCTCGTTATGCGTACAAGTCCCAGCCGCATATTGCTTTGGTCTCGTTATGCGTACAAGTCCCAGCCGCGTATTGCTTCGGTCTCGTTATGCGTAAAAGTCCCAGCCACGTGCTGCATCGGTCTCTTTAGGCGTACAAGTTCCAGCCGCTTAATGCTTCGGTCTCGTTATGTGTACAAGTTCCAGCCGCGTATTGCTTCGGTCTCGTTATGCGTACAAGTTCCAGCCGCGTATTGCTTCGGTCTCGTTATGCGTACAAGTCCCAACCGGTTATTGCTTCGGTCTCGTTAGGCGTACAAGTTCCAGCCGCGTATTGCTTCGGTCTCGTTATGCGTACAAGTCCCAACAGTGTATTGCTTTGATCTCGTGATGCGTACAAGTCCCAGCCACGTATTGCTTCGGTATCGTTATGCGTACAAGTCCCAGCCACGTGCTGCATCGGCCTCGTTAGGCGTACAAGTTCCAGCCGCTTAATGCTTCGGTCTCGTTATGTGTACAAGTTCCAGCCGCGTATTGCTTCGGTCTCGTTATGCGTACAAGTTCCAGCCGCGTATTGCTTCGGTCGCGTCGAGCGTACAAGTCTCAGCCACGTGCTGCGTCGGACTCGTTATGCGTAAAAGTTCCAGCCACGTAACGCTTCGGTCTCGTTATGCGTACAAGTCCCAGCCGCTTAATGCTTCGGTCTCGTTATGTGTACAAGTTCCAGCCGCGTATTGCTTCGGTCTCGTTATGCGTACAAGTTCCAGCCTCGTATTGCTTCGGTCTCGTCGAGCGTACAAGTCCCAGCCACGTGCTGCTTCGGACTCGTGATGCGTACAAGTTCCAGCCGCGTATTGCTCTGGTCTCGTTATGCGTACAGGTCCCAGCCGCGTATTGCTTCGGACTCGTTATGCGTACAAGTTCCAGCCACGTAACGCTTCGGTCTCGTTATGCGTACAAGTCCCAGCCGCGTACTGCTTCGGACTCGTTATGCGTACAAGTCCCAGTCGCGTGCTGCTTCGGTCTCGTTACGCGTGCAATTTCCAGCCGCGTACTGCTTCGGTCTCATCGAGCGTACAAGTTCCAGCCGCGTGTTGCTTCGGTCTCGTGGAGCATACAAGTCCCAGGCACGTAATGCTTCGGTCTCGTTATGCGTACAAGTTCCAGCCGCGTATTGCTTCGGTCTCGTCGAGCGAACAAGTTCCAGCCGCGCATTGCTTCGGTTGCGTAGAGCGTACAAGTTCCAGTCGCGTATTGCTTCGGTCCCGTCGAGCGTACAAGTCCCAGCCGCCTGTTGCTTTGGTCTCGTTATGCGTACAAGTCCGAACCGGGTATTGCTTCGGTCTCGTTATGCGTACAAGTCCCAACCGTGTATTGCTTTGATCTCGTGATGCGTACAAGTCCCAGCCGCGTATTGCTTCGGTATCGTTATGCGTACAAGTCCCAGCCACGTGCTGCGTCGGACTCGTTATGCGTACAAGTCCCAGCCGCGTATTGTTTCGGTCTCGTCGAGCGTACAAGTTCCAGCCGCGCATTGCTTCGGTATCGTTATACGTACAAGTCCCAGCCGCGTGTTGCTTCGGTCTCGTTGTGCGTTCAAGTTCCAGCCGCGTGTTGCTTCGGTCTGGTTATGCGTTCACGTTCCAGCCGCGTAATGCATCGGTCTCGTTTTGAGTGCTAGTTCCAGCCGCGTATTTCTTCGGTCTCGTCGGGCGTACAAGTCCCAGCCGCGTGTTGCTTCGGTCTCGTTATGCGTACAAGTTCCTGCCGCGCGTTGCTTCGGTCTCGTTATGCGTGCAAGTTCCAGCCGCGTATTTCTTCGGTCTCGTCGGGGGTACAAGTTCCAGCCGCGTATTGCTTTGGTCTCGTGATGCGTACAAGTTCCAGCCGCGTAATGCTTCGGTCTCGTTATGCGTGCAAGTTCCAGCCGCGTATGGCTTCGGTCTCGTTATGCGTGCAAGTTCCAGCCGCGTAATGCTTCGGTCTCGTTACGCGTGCAAGTTCCAGCCGCGTATTGCTTCGGTCTCGTCAAGCGTACAAGTCCCAGCAGCGTATTGCTTCGTTCTCGTCGAGAGTACATGTTCCAGCCGCGTATTGCTTCGGTCTCGTTATGCGTACAAGTCCCACCCGGTTATTGCTTCGGTCTCGTTATGCGTACAAGTCCCAGCCACGTGCTGCATCGGCCTCGTTAGGCGTACAAGTTCCAGCCGCTTAATGCTTCGGTCTCGTTATGTGTACAAGTTCCAGCCGCGTATTGCTTCGGTCTCGTTATGCGTACAAGTTGCAGCCGCGTGTTGCTTCGGACTCGTTATGCGTACAAGTTCCAGAAGCGTAATGCTACGGTCTCGATATGCGTACAATTTCCAGCCGCGTATTGCTTTGGTCTCGTTATGCGTACAAGTCCAAGCCGCGTATTGCTTCGGTCTCGTTATGCGTACAAGTTCCAGCCGTGTAATGGTTCGGTCTCGTCGAGCGTACAAGTCCCAGCCGCGTAATGCTTCGGTCTCGTTATGTGTACAAGTTCCAGCCGCGTATTGCTTCGGTCTCGTGGAGCATACAAGTTCCAGGCGTGTATTGCTTCGGTCTCGTTACGCGTACAAGTTCCAGCCGCGTATTGCTTCGGTCTCGTCGAGCGATCAAGTTCCAGCAGCGTATTGCTTCGGTCTCGTCAAGCGTACAAGCTCCAGCCGGGTATTGCTTCGGTCTCGTCGAGCGTGCATGTTCCAGCCGCGCATTGCTTCGGTCTCGTCGAGCGTACAAGTCCCAGCCGCGTATTGCTTTGGTCTCGGTATACGTACAAGTTCCAGCCGCGTATTGCTTCGGTCTTGTTATGCGTACAAGTTCCAGCCGCGTATTTCTTCGGTCTCGTCGGGGGTACAAGTCCCAGCCGCGTATTGTTTCGGTCTCGTCGAGCGTACAAGTTCCAGCCGCGCATTGCTTCGGTATCGTTATGCGTACAAGTCCCAGCCGCGTGTTGCTTCGGTCTCGTTGTGCGTACAAGTTCGAGCCGCGTATTGCTTCGGTCTCGTCGAGCGAACAAGTTCCAGCAGCGCGTTGCTTCGGTCTCGTTATACGTACAAGTCCATGCCGCGTACTGCTTCCGTATCGTTATGCGTGCAAGTTCCAGCCGCGTATTGCTTCGGTCTCGTCGAGCGTACAAGTTCCAGCCGCGTATTGCTTCGGTCTCGGGAAGCGTACAAGTCCCAGCCGCGTATTGCTTCGGTATCGTTGTGCGTACAAGTCCCAGCCGCGTGTTGCTTCGGACTTGTTATGCGTACAAGCCCCAGCCGTGTCTTGCTTCGATCTCGTTATGCGTTCAAGTTCCAGCCGCGTGTTGCTTCGGTCTGGTTATGCGTTCACGTTCCAGCCGCGGAATGCATCGGTCTCGTTTTGCGTGCTAGTTCCAGCCGCGTATTTCTTCGGTCTCGTCGGGCGTACAAGTCCCAGCCGCGTGTTGCTTCGGTCTCGTTATGCGTGCAAGTTCCAGCCGCGTATGGCTTCGGTCTCGTTATGCGTGCAAGTTCCAGCCGCGTATTGCTTCGGTCTCGTCAAGCGTACAAGTTGCAGCCGGATAATGCTTCGGTCTCGTTCTGCGTGCAAGTTCCAGCCGCGTATTGCTTCGGTCTCGTCAAGCGTACAAGTTCCAGCCGGGTGTTGCTTCGGTCTCGTTATGCGTACAAGTTCCAGCCGCGTAATGCTTCGGTCTCGTTATGCGTACAAGTTCCAGCAGCGCGTTGCTTCGGTCTCGTTATGCGTGCAAGTTCCAGCCGCGTATTTCTTCGGTATCGTCGAGCGTACAAGTTCCAGCCGCGTATTGCTTCGGTCTCGTCGAGTGTACAGGTCCCAGCCGCGTATTCCTTCGGTCTCGTTATGCGTACAAGATCCAGCCGCGTGTTGCTTCGGTCTCGTTATGCGTTCAAGTTCCAGCCGCGCGTTGATTCGGTCTCGTTATGCGTACAAGTTCCTGCCGCGCGTTGCTTCGGTCTCGTTATGCGTGCAAGTTCCAGCCGCGTATTTCTTCGGTCTCGTCGGGGGTACAAGTTCCAGCCGCGTATTGCTTTGGTCTCGTTATGCGTACAAGTTCCAGCCGCGTAATGCTTCGGTCTCGTTATGCGTGCAAGTTCCAGCCGCGTATGGCTTCGGTCTCGTTATGCGTGCAAGTTCCAGCCGCGTAATGCTTCGGTCTCGTTACGCGTGCAAGTTCCAGCCGCGTATTGCTTCGGTCTCGTCAAGCGTACAAGTTGCAGCCGGATAATGCTTCGGTCTCGTTATGCGTGCAAGTTCCAGCCGCGCGTTGATTCGGTCTCGTTATGCGTACAAGTTCCAGCCGCGTATTGCTTCGGTCTCGGGAAGCGTACAAGTCCCAGCAGCGTATTGCTTCGGTATCGTTGTGCGTACAAGTCCCAGCCGCGTGTTGCTTCGGTCTCGTTATGCGTACAAGTTCCAGCAGCGCGTTGCTTCGGTCTCGTTACGCGTACAAGTTCCAGCCGGGTGTTGCTTCGGTCTCGTTATGCGTACAAGTTCCAGCCGCGTAATGCTTCGGTCTCGTTATGCGTACAAGTTCCAGCAGCGCGTTGCTTCGGTCTCGTTATGCGTGCAAGTTCCAGCCGCGTATTTCTTCGGTATCGTCGAGCGTACAAGTTCCAGCCGCGTATTGCTTCGGTCTCGTCGAGCGAAAAAGTTCCAGCAGCGCGTTGCTTCGGTCTCGTTAAGCGTACAAGCTCCAGCCGCGTATTGCTTCGGTCTCGTCGAGCGTACAACCACCAGCCGCGTATTGCTTTGGTCTTGTTATGCGTACAAGTCCGAGCCACGTATTGCTTCGGTATCGTTATGCGTACAAGTCCCCGCCGTGTCTTGCTTCGATCTCGTTATGCGTAAATGTTCCAGCCGCGTATTCCTTCGGTCTCTTCCAGCGTACAAGTTCCAGCAGCGTATTGCTTCGGTCTCGTTACGCGTACAAGTTCCAGCCTCGTATTGCTTCGGTCTCGTCGAGCGAAAAAGTTCCAGCAGCGCGTTGCTTCGGTCTCGTTAAGCGTGCAAGTTCCAGCCGCGTATTGCTTCGGTCTCGTCGAGCGTACAAGTTCCAGCCGCGTATTGCTTCGGTATCGTTATGCGTACAAGTCCCAGCCGCGTGTTGCTTCGGTCTCGTTATGCGGACAAGTCCCAGCCGCGTATTGCTTCGGTCTCGTTATGCGTACAAGTTCCAGCCGCGTAATGCTTCGGTCTCGTTATGCGTACAAGTTCCAGCCGCATATTGCTTCGGTCTCGTTATGCGTACATGTTCCATCCGTGTATTACTCCGATCTCGTTATGCGTACATGTTTCAGCCGTGTATTTCTGCGGACTAGTGGAACGTATACGCCCCAGCCGCGTATTGCTTCGGTCTTGTGGAGCGTACAAGCTCCAGCCGCGTATTGCTTCGGTCTCGTCGAGCGTACAACCCCCAGCCGCGTATTGCTTTGGTCTTGTTATGCGTACAAGTCCGAGCCGCGTATTGCTTCGGTATCGTTATGCGTACAAGTCCCCGCTGTGTCTTGCTTCGATCTCGTTATGCGTAAATGTTCCAGCCGCGTATTCCTTCGGTCTCTTCCAGCGTACAAGTTCCATCAGCGTATTGCTTCGGTCTCGTTACGCGTACAAGTTCCAGCCTCGTATTGCTTCGGTCTCGTCGAGCGAAAAAGTTCCAGCAGCGCGTTGCTTCGGTCTCGTTAAGCGTGCAAGTTCCAGCCGCGTATTGCTTCGGTCTCGTCGAGCGTACAAGACCCAGTCGCGTATTGCTTCGCTCTCGTTATGTATACAAGTCCAAACCGTTTATTGCTTCGGTCTCGTAATGCGTTCAAGTCCCAGCCGCATATTGCTTCGGTCTCGTTATGCGTACATGTTGCATCCGTGTATTGCTCCGATCTCGTTATGCGTACAAGTTCCAGCCGCGTATTGCTTCGGTCTCGTCGAGCGAACAAGTTCCAGCTGCGCGTTGCGTCGGTCTCGTTATACGTGCAAGTTCCAGCCGCGTATGGCTTCAGTCTCGTTACGCGTACAAGTTCCAGCCGCGTATTGCTTCGGTTTCGTGGAGCGTTCAAGTTTCAGCCGCGTATTGTTTTGTTCTCGTTATCCGTACAAGTCCCAGCCGCGTATTGCTTCGGTCGCGTTATGCGTACAAGTTCCAGCCGTGTATTGCGTCGGTCTTGTTATGCGTACATGTTCCAGCCGCGTGTTGCTTCGGACTCGTTATGCGTACAAGTTCCAGCCGCGTAATGCTACGGTCTCGTTATGCTTACAAGTTCCAGCACCGTATTACTTCGGTCTCGTCGAGCGAACAAGTTCCAGCAGCGCGTTGCGTCGGTCTCGTTATGCGTACAAGTCCCAGCCGCGTATTGCTTCGGTATCGTTATGTGTACTAGTCCCAGCCGCGTATTGCTTCGGTATCGTCAAGCGTACAAGTTCCAGCCGCGTATTGCTTCGGTCTCGTTATGCGTACAAGTTCCAGCCGGGTATTGCTTCGGTCTCGTTATGCGTACAAGTCCCAGCCGCGTATTGCTTCGGTCTCGTTGAGCGAAAAAGTTCCAGCAGCGCGTTGCTTCGGTCTCGTTAAGCGTGCAAGTTCCAGCCGCGTATTGCTTCGGTCTCGTCGAGCGTACAAGACCCAGTCGCGTATTACTTCGGTCTCGTCGAGCGTACAAGACCCAGTCGCGTATTGCTTCGGTCTCGTGGAACGTACAAGTCGCAGCCGCGTATTGCTTCGGTCTCGTCGAGCGTGCAATTTCCAGCCGCTTATTGCTTCGGTCTCGACGAGCGTGCAAGTCAGAGCCGCGAGTTGCTTCGGTCTCGTTATGCGTACAAGTTCCAGCCGCGTGTTGCTTCGGTCTCGTCAAGCGTACAAGTTCCAGCCGCTTATTGCTTCGGTCTCGTCGAGCGCGCAAGTGCCAGCCGCGAGTTACTTCGGTCTCGTTATGCGTACAAGTTCCAGCCGCGTGTTGCTTCGGTCTCGTCAGGCATACAAGTTCCAGCCGCGTATTGCTTCGGTCTCGTCGAGCGTACAACTTCCAGCCGCGTATTGCTTTGGTCTTGTTCTGCGAACAAGTCTCAGCCGCGTATTGCTTCGGTCTCGTTATGCGCACATGTTCCATCAGTGTATTGCTCCGATCTCCTTATGCGTTCATGTTCCAGGCGCGTATTGCTTACGTCTCGTGGATCGTACAAGTTCCAGCCGCGTGTTGCTTCGGTCTCGTCGAGCGTACAACTTCCAGCCGCGTACTGCTTTGGTCTTGTTCTGCGTACAAGTCCCAGCCGCGTATTGCTTCGGTCTCGTTATGCGCACATGTTCCATCAGTGTATTGCTCCGATCTCCTTATGCGTACATGTTCCAGCCGCGTATTGCTTCGGTCTCGTGGAACGTACAAGTCCCAGCCGCGTATTGCTTCGGTCTCGTCGAGCGTACAATTTCCAGCCGCTTATTGCTTCGGTCTCGACGAGCGTGCAAGTCCCAGCCGCGAGTTGCTTCGGTCTCGTTATGCGTACAAGTTCCAGCCGCGTGTTGCTTCGGTCTCGTCAAGCGTACAAGTTCCAGCCGCTTATTGCTTCGGTCTCGTCGAGCGCGCAAGTGCCAGCCGCGAGTTGCTTCGGTCTCGTTATGCGTACAAGTTCCAGCCGCGTGTTGCTTCGGTATCGTCAGGCATACAAGTTCCAGCCGCGTAATGCTTCGGTCTCGTTATGCGTACAAGTTCCAGCCGCGTATTGCTTCGGTCTCGTGGAGCGAACAAGTTCCAGCAGCGCGTTGCGTCGGTCTCGTTATACCTGCAAGTTCCAGCCGCGTATTGCTTCGGACTCGTTATGCGTACAAGTTCCAACCGCGTGTTGCCTCGGTCTCGTTACGCGTACAAGTCCCAGCCGCGAATGCCTTCGGTCTCGTCGAGCGTACAAGTTCCAGCCGCGTATTGCTTCGGTCTCGTGAAGCGTGCAAGTTCCAGCCGCGTGTTGCTTCGTTCTCGTTACGAGTACAAGTTCCAGCCGCTTATTGCTTCGGTCTCGTCGAGCGCGCAAGTGCCAGCCGCGAGTTGCTTCGGTCTCGTTATGCGTACAAGTTCCAGCCGCGTGTTGCTTCGGTCTCATCAGGCATACAAGTTCCAGCCGCGTAATGCTTCGGTCTCGTTATGCGTACAAGTTCCAGCCGCGTATTGCTTCGGTCTCGTGGAGCGAACAAGTTCCAGCAGCGCGTTGCGTCGGTCTCGTTATACCTGCAAGTTCCAGCCGCGTATTGCTTCGGACTCGTTATGCGTACAAGTTCCAACCGCGTGTTGCCTCGGTCTCGTTACGCGTACAAGTCCCAGCCGCGAATTCCTTCGGTCTCGTCGAGCGTACAAGTTCCAGCCGCGTATTGCTTCGGTCTCGTGAAGCGTGCAAGTTCCAGCCGCGTGTTGCTTCGTTCTCGTTACGAGTACAAGTTCCAGCCGCTTATTGCTTCGGTCTCGTCGAGCGCGCAAGTGCCAGCCGCGAGTTGCTTCGGTCTCGTTATGCGTACAAGTTCCAGCCGCGTGTTGCTTCGGTCTCGTCAGGCATACAAGTTCCAGCCGCGTAATGCTTCGGTCTCGTTATGCGTACAAGTTCCAGCCGCGTATTGCTTCGGTCTCGTGGAGCGAACAAGTTCCAGCAGCGCGTTGCGTCGGTCTCGTTATACCTGCAAGTTCCAGCCGCGTATTGCTTCGGACTCGTTATGCGTACAAGTTCCAACCGCGTGTTGCCTCGGTCTCGTTACGCGTACAAGTCCCAGCCGCGAATTCCTTCGGTCTCGTCGAGCGTACAAGTTCCAGCCGCGTATTGCTTCGGTCTCGTGAAGCGTGCAAGTTCCAGCCGCGTGTTGCTTCGTTCTCGTTACGAGTACAAGTTCCAGCCGCGTATTGCTTCGGTCTCGTCGAGCGCACAAGTTCCAGCCGCGTATTGCTTCGGTCTCGTGAAGCGTACAAGTTCCAGCCGCGTGTTGCTTTGGTCTCGTTACGCGTGCAAGTTCCAGACGCGTATTGCTTCGTTCTCGTTACGCGTACAAGTTCCAGCCGCGTATTGCTTCGGTCTCGTCGAGCGCGCAAGTGCCAGCCGCGAGTTACTTCGGTCTCGTTATGCGTACAAGTTCCAGCCGCGTGTTGCTTCGGTCTCGTCAGGCATACAAGTTCCAGCCGCGTATTGCTTCGGTCTCGTCGAGCGTACAACTTCCAGCCGCGTATTGCTTTGGTCTTGTTCTGCGAACAAGTCTCAGCCGCGTATTGCTTCGGTCTCGTTATGCGCACATGTTCCATCAGTGTATTGCTCCGATCTCCTTATGCGTTCATGTTCCAGGCGCGTATTGCTTACGTCTCGTGGATCGTACAAGTTCCAGCCGCGTGTTGCTTCGGTCTCGTCGAGCGTACAACTTCCAGCCGCGTACTGCTTTGGTCTTGTTCTGCGTACAAGTTCCAGCCGCGTGTTGCTTCGGTCTCGTCAGGCATACAAGTTCCAGCCGCGTAATGCTTCGGTCTCGTTATGCGTACAAGTTCCAGCCGCGTATTGCTTCGGTCTCGTGGAGCGAACAAGTTCCAGCAGCGCGTTGCGTCGGTCTCGTTATACGTGCAAGTTCCAGCCGCGTATTGCTTCGGACTCGTTATGCGTACAAGTTCCAACCGCGTGTTGCTTCGGTCTCGTTACGCGTACAAGTCCCAGCCGCGAATTCCTTCGGTCTCGTCGAGCGTACAAGTTCCAGCCGCGTATTGCTTCGGTCTCGCGAAGCGTGCAAGTTCCAGCCGCGTGTTGCTTCGTTCTCGTTACGAGTACAAGTTCCAGCCGCGTATTGCTTCGGTCTCGTCGAGCGCACAAGTTCCAGCCGCGTATTGCTTCGGTCTCGTGAAGCGTACAAGTTCCAGCCGCGTGTTGCTTTGGTCTCGTTACGCGTGCAAGTTCCAGACGCGTATTGCTTCGTTCTCGTTACGCGTACAAGTTCCAGCCGCGTATTGCTTCGGTCTCGTCGAGCGCGCAAGTGCCAGCCGCGAGTTACTTCGGTCTCGTTATGCGTACAAGTTCCAGCCGCGTGTTGCTTCGGTCTCGTCAGGCATACAAGTTCCAGCCGCGTATTGCTTCGGTCTCGTCGAGCGTACAACTTCCAGCCGCGTATTGCTTTGGTCTTGTTCTGCGAACAAGTCTCAGCCGCGTATTGCTTCGGTCTCGTTATGCGCACATGTTCCATCAGTGTATTGCTCCGATCTCCTTATGCGTTCATGTTCCAGGCGCGTATTGCTTACGTCTCGTGGATCGTACAAGTTCCAGCCGCGAGTTGCTTCGGTCTCGTTATGCGTACAAGTTCCAGCCGCGTGTTGCTTCGGTCTCGTCAAGCGTACAAGTTCCAGCCGCTTATTGCTTCGGTCTCGTCGAGCGCGCATGTGCCAGCCGCGAGTTGCTTCGGTCTCGTTATGCGTACAAGTTCCAGCCGCGTGTTGCTTCGGTCTCGTCAGGCATACAAGTTCCAGCCGCGTAATGCTTCGGTCTCGTTATGCGTACAAGTTCCAGCCGCGTATTGCTTCGGTCTCGTGGAGCGAACAAGTTCCAGCAGCGCGTTGCGTCGGTCTCGTTATACGTGCAAGTTCCAGCCGCGTATTGCTTCGGTCTCGTGAAGCGTGCAAGTTCCAGCCGCGTGTTGCTTCGTTCTCGTTACGAGTACAAGTTCCAGCCGCGTATTGCTTCGGTCTCGTCGAGCGTACAATTTCCAGCCGCTTATTGCTTCGGTCTCGACGAGCGTGCAAGTCCCAGCCGCGAGTTGCTTCGGTCTCGTTATGCGTACAAGTTCCAGCCGCGTGTTGCTTCGGTCTCGTCAGGCATACAAGTTCCAGCCGCGTAATGCTTCGGTCTCGTTATGCGTACAAGTTCCAGCCGCGTATTGCTTCGGTCTCGTGGAGCGAACAAGTTCCAGCAGCGCGTTGCGTCGGTCTCGTTATACGTGCAAGTTCCAGCCGCGTATTGCTTCGGACTCGTTATGCGTACAAGTTCCAACCGCGTGTTGCTTCGGTCTCGTTACGCGTACAAGTCCCAGCCGCGAATTCCTTCGGTCTCGTCGAGCGTACAAGTTCCAGCCGCGTATTGCTTCGGTCTCGTGAAGCGTGCAAGTTCCAGCCGCGTGTTGCTTCGTTCTCGTTACGAGTACAAGTTCCAGCCGCGTATTGCTTCGGTCTCGTCGAGCGTACAAGTTCCAGCCGCGTATTGCTTCGGTCTCGTGAAGCGTACAAGTTCCAGCCATGTGTTGCTTTGGTCTCGTTACGCGTGCAAGTTCCAGACGCGTATTGCTTCGTTCTCGTTACGCGTACAAGTTCCAGCCGCGTATTGCTTCGGTCTCGACGAGCGTACAAGTTCCAGCTGCGCGTTGCGTCGGTCTCGTTGAGCGTACTTGTCCCAGCCGCGTATTGCTTCGGTGTCGTCGAGCGTACAGGTTCCAGCCGTGTATTGCTTCGGTATCGTCGAGTGTACAAGTCGCAGCCGCGTATTCCTTCGATCTCGTCGAGCGTACAACTTCCAGCCGCATATTGCTTCGGTCTCGTGGAGCGTATAAGTTCCAGCCGCGTATTGCTTCGGTCTCGTTATGCGTACATGTTCCATCCGCGTATTGCTCCGATCTCGTTATGCGTACATGTTCCATCCGCGTATTGCTCCGATCTCGTTATGCGTACAAGTCCCAGCCGTCAATTGCTTCGGTCTCGTCGAGCGTACAAGTCCCAGCCGCGTACTGCTTCGGTCTCGTTATGCGTACAAGTTCCAGCCGCGTGTTGCTTCGGTCTCGTCAGGCATACAAGTTCCAGCCGCGTAATGCTTCGGTCTCGTTATGCGCACATGTTCCATCAGTGTATTGCTCCGATCTCCTTATGCGTTCATGTTCCAGGCGCGTATTGCTTACGTCTCGTGGATCGTACAAGTTCCAGCCGCGAGTTGCTTCGGTCTCGTTATGCGTACAAGTTCCAGCCGCGTGTTGCTTCGGTCTCGTCAAGCGTACAAGTTCCAGCCGCTTATTGCTTCGGTCTCGTCGAGCGCGCATGTGCCAGCCGCGAGTTGCTTCGGTCTCGTTATGCGTACAAGTTCCAGCCGCGTGTTGCTTCGGTCTCGTCAGGCATACAAGTTCCAGCCGCGTAATGCTTCGGTCTCGTTATGCGTACAAGTTCCAGCCGCGTATTGCTTCGGTCTCGTGGAGCGAACAAGTTCCAGCAGCGCGTTGCGTCGGTCTCGTTATACGTGCAAGTTCCAGCCGCGTATTGCTTCGGACTCGTTATGCGTACAAGTTCCAACCGCGTGTTGCTTCGGTCTCGTTACGCGTACAAGTCCCAGCCGCGAATTCCTTCGGTCTCGTCGAGCGTACAAGTTCCAGCCGCGTATTGCTTCGGTCTCGTGAAGCGTGCAAGTTCCAGCCGCGTGTTGCTTCGTTCTCGTTACGAGTACAAGTTCCAGCCGCGTATTGCTTCGGTCTCGTCGAGCGTACAATTTCCAGCCGCTTATTGCTTCGGTCTCGACGAGCGTGCAAGTCCCAGCCGCGAGTTGCTTCGGTCTCGTTATGCGTACAAGTTCCAGCCGCGTGTTGCTTCGGTCTCGTCAGGCATACAAGTTCCAGCCGCGTAATGCTTCGGTCTCGTTATGCGTACAAGTTCCAGCCGCGTATTGCTTCGGTCTCGTGGAGCGAACAAGTTCCAGCAGCGCGTTGCGTCGGTCTCGTTATACGTGCAAGTTCCAGCCGCGTATTGCTTCGGACTCGTTATGCGTACAAGTTCCAACCGCGTGTTGCTTCGGTCTCGTTACGCGTACAAGTCCCAGCCGCGAATTCCTTCGGTCTCGTCGAGCGTACAAGTTCCAGCCGCGTATTGCTTCGGTCTCGTGAAGCGTGCAAGTTCCAGCCGCGTGTTGCTTCGTTCTCGTTACGAGTACAAGTTCCAGCCGCGTATTGCTTCGGTCTCGTCGAGCGTACAAGTTCCAGCCGCGTATTGCTTCGGTCTCGTGAAGCGTACAAGTTCCAGCCATGTGTTGCTTTGGTCTCGTTACGCGTGCAAGTTCCAGACGCGTATTGCTTCGTTCTCGTTACGCGTACAAGTTCCAGCCGCGTATTGCTTCGGTCTCGACGAGCGTACAAGTTCCAGCTGCGCGTTGCGTCGGTCTCGTTGAGCGTACTTGTCCCAGCCGCGTATTGCTTCGGTGTCGTCGAGCGTACAGGTTCCAGCCGTGTATTGCTTCGGTATCGTCGAGTGTACAAGTCGCAGCCGCGTATTCCTTCGATCTCGTCGAGCGTACAACTTCCAGCCGCATATTGCTTCGGTCTCGTGGAGCGTATAAGTTCCAGCCGCGTATTGCTTCGGTCTCGTTATGCGTACATGTTCCATCCGCGTATTGCTCCGATCTCGTTATGCGTACATGTTCCATCCGCGTATTGCTCCGATCTCGTTATGCGTACAAGTCCCAGCCGTCAATTGCTTCGGTCTCGTCGAGCGTACAAGTCCCAGCCGCGTACTGCTTCGGTCTCGTTATGCGTACAAGTTCCAGCCGCGTGTTGCTTCGGTCTCGTCAGGCATACAAGTTCCAGCCGCGTAATGCTTCGGTCTCGTTATGCGCACATGTTCCATCAGTGTATTGCTCCGATCTCCTTATGCGTTCATGTTCCAGGCGCGTATTGCTTACGTCTCGTGGATCGTACAAGTTCCAGCCGCGAGTTGCTTCGGTCTCGTTATGCGTACAAGTTCCAGCCGCGTGTTGCTTCGGTCTCGTCAAGCGTACAAGTTCCAGCCGCTTATTGCTTCGGTCTCGTCGAGCGCGCATGTGCCAGCCGCGAGTTGCTTCGGTCTCGTTATGCGTACAAGTTCCAGCCGCGTGTTGCTTCGGTCTCGTCAGGCATACAAGTTCCAGCCGCGTAATGCTTCGGTCTCGTTATGCGTACAAGTTCCAGCCGCGTATTGCTTCGGTCTCGTGGAGCGAACAAGTTCCAGCAGCGCGTTGCGTCGGTCTCGTTATACGTGCAAGTTCCAGCCGCGTATTGCTTCGGACTCGTTATGCGTACAAGTTCCAACCGCGTGTTGCTTCGGTCTCGTTACGCGTACAAGTCCCAGCCGCGAATTCCTTCGGTCTCGTCGAGCGTACAAGTTCCAGCCGCGTATTGCTTCGGTCTCGTGAAGCGTGCAAGTTCCAGCCGCGTGTTGCTTCGTTCTCGTTACGAGTACAAGTTCCAGCCGCGTATTGCTTCGGTCTCGTCGAGCGTACAATTTCCAGCCGCTTATTGCTTCGGTCTCGACGAGCGTGCAAGTCCCAGCCGCGAGTTGCTTCGGTCTCGTTATGCGTACAAGTTCCAGCCGCGTGTTGCTTCGGTCTCGTCAGGCATACAAGTTCCAGCCGCGTAATGCTTCGGTCTCGTTATGCGTACAAGTTCCAGCCGCGTATTGCTTCGGTCTCGTGGAGCGAACAAGTTCCAGCAGCGCGTTGCGTCGGTCTCGTTATACGTGCAAGTTCCAGCCGCGTATTGCTTCGGACTCGTTATGCGTACAAGTTCCAACCGCGTGTTGCTTCGGTCTCGTTACGCGTACAAGTCCCAGCCGCGAATTCCTTCGGTCTCGTCGAGCGTACAAGTTCCAGCCGCGTATTGCTTCGGTCTCGTGAAGCGTGCAAGTTCCAGCCGCGTGTTGCTTCGTTCTCGTTACGAGTACAAGTTCCAGCCGCGTATTGCTTCGGTCTCGTCGAGCGTACAAGTTCCAGCCGCGTATTGCTTCGGTCTCGTGAAGCGTACAAGTTCCAGCCATGTGTTGCTTTGGTCTCGTTACGCGTGCAAGTTCCAGACGCGTATTGCTTCGTTCTCGTTACGCGTACAAGTTCCAGCCGCGTATTGCTTCGGTCTCGACGAGCGTACAAGTTCCAGCTGCGCGTTGCGTCGGTCTCGTTGAGCGTACTTGTCCCAGCCGCGTATTGCTTCGGTGTCGTCGAGCGTACAGGTTCCAGCCGTGTATTGCTTCGGTATCGTCGAGTGTACAAGTCGCAGCCGCGTATTCCTTCGATCTCGTCGAGCGTACAACTTCCAGCCGCATATTGCTTCGGTCTCGTGGAGCGTATAAGTTCCAGCCGCGTATTGCTTCGGTCTCGTTATGCGTACATGTTCCATCCGCGTATTGCTCCGATCTCGTTATGCGTACATGTTCCATCCGCGTATTGCTCCGATCTCGTTATGCGTACAAGTCCCAGCCGTCAATTGCTTCGGTCTCGTCGAGCGTACAAGTCCCAGCCGCGTACTGCTTCGGTCTCGTTATGCGTACAAATTCCAGCCGTGTAATGGTTCGGTCTCGTCGAGCGAACAAGTTCCAGCAGCGCGTTGCTTCGGTCTCGTTAAGCGTGCAAGTTCCAGCCGCGTATTGCTTCGGTCTCGTCGAGCGTACAAGACCCAGTCGCGTATTGCTTCGCTCTCGTTATGTATACAAGTCCAAACCGTTTATTGCTTCGGTCTCGTAATGCGTTCAAGTCCCAGCCGCATATTGCTTCGGTCTCGTTATGCGTTCATGTTGCATCCGTGTATTGCTCCGATCTCGTTATGCGTACAAGTTCCAGCCGCGTATTGCTTCGGTCTCGTCGAGCGAACAAGTTCCTGCTGCGCGTTGCGTCGGTCTCGTTATACGTGCAAGTTCCAGCCGCGTATGGCTTCGGTCTCGTTACGCGTACAAGTTCCAGCCGCGTATTGTTTCGGTCTCGTGGAGCGTTCAAGTTCCAGCAGCGTATTGTTTTGTTCTCGTTATCCGTACAAGTCCCAGCCGCGTATTGCTTCGGTCGCGTTATGCATACAAGTTCCAGCCGTGTATTGCGTCGGTCTTGTTATGCGTACAAGTTCCAGCCGCGTGTTGCTTCGGACTCGTTATGCGTACAAGTTCCAGCCGCGTAATGCTACGGTCTCGTTATGCGTACAAGTTCCAGCACCGTATTACTTCGGTCTCGTCGAGCGAACAAGTTCCAGCAGCGCGTTGCGTCGGTCTCGTTATACGTGCAAGTTCCAGCCGCGTATGGCTTCGGTCTCGTTACGCGTTCAAGTTCCAGCCGCGTATTGCTTCGGTTTCGTGGAGCGTTCAAGTTTCAGCCGCTTATTGTTTTGTTCTCGTTATCCGTACAAGTCCCAGCCGCGTATTGCTTCGGTCGCGTTATGCGTACAAGTTCCAGCCGTGTATTGCGTCGGTCTTGTTATGCGTACAAGTTCCAGCCGCGTGTTGCTTCGGACTCGTTATGCGTACAAGTTCCAGCCGCGTAATGCTACGGTCTCGTTATGCGTACAAGTTCCAGCACCGTATTACTTCGGTCTCGTCGAGCGAACAAGTTCCAGCAGCGCGTTGCGTCGGTCTCGTTATGGGTACAAGTCCCAGCCGCGTATTGCTTCGGTATCGTTATGTGTACTAGTCCCAGCCGCGTATTGCTTCGGTCTCGTTTTGCGTACAAGTCCCAGCCGCGTATTCCTACGGTCTCGTCGAGCGTACAACTTCCAGCCGCATATTGCTTCGGTCTCGTGGAGCGTACAAGTTCCAGCCGCGTATTGCTCCGATCTCGTTATGCGTACAAGTTCCAGCACCGTATTTCTTCGGTCTCGTCGAGCGAACATGTTCCAGCAGCGCGTTGCGTCGGTCTCGTTATGCGTACAAGTCCCAGCCGCGTATTGCTTCGGTATCGTCAAGCGTACAAGTTCCTGCCGCGTATTGCTTCGGTCTCGTTATGCGTACAAGTTCCAGCCGGGTATTGCTTCGGTCTCGTTATGCGTACAAGTCCCAGCCGCGTATTCCTTCGGTCTCGTCGAGCGTACAACTTCCAGCCGCATATTGCTTCGGTCTCGTTATGCGTACATGTTCCATCCGTGTATTGCTCCGATCTCGTTATGCGTACAAGTCCCAGCCGCGTATTGCTTCGGTCTCGTTATGCGTACACGTTTCAGCCGCGTATTGCTTCTGTCTCCTGGAGCATACAAGTCCCAGGCGCGCATTGCGTCGGACTGGTTACACGTACAAGTTCCAGCCGCGTATTGCTTCGGTCTCGTCGAGCGTACAATTTCCAGCCGCTTATTGCTTCGGTCTCGACGAGCGTGCAAGTCCCAGCCGCGAGTTGCTTCGGTCTCGTTATGCGTACAAGTTCCAGCCGCGTGTTGCTTCGGTCTCGTCAGGCATACAAGTTCCAGCCGCGTAATGCTTCGGTCTCGTTATGCGTACAAGTTCCAGCCGCGTATTGCTTCGGTCTCGTGGAGCGAACAAGTTCCAGCAGCGCGTTGCGTCGGTCTCGTTATACGTGCAAGTTCCAGCCGCGTATTGCTTCGGACTCGTTATGCGTACAAGTTCCAACCGCGTGTTGCTTCGGTCTCGTTACGCGTACAAGTCCCAGCCGCGAATTCCTTCGGTCTCGTCGAGCGTACAAGTTCCAGCCGCGTATTGCTTCGGTCTCGTGAAGCGTGCAAGTTCCAGCCGCGTGTTGCTTCGTTCTCGTTACGAGTACAAGTTCCAGCCGCGTATTGCTTCGGTCTCGTCGAGCGTACAAGTTCCAGCCGCGTATTGCTTCGGTCTCGTGAAGCGTACAAGTTCCAGCCATGTGTTGCTTTGGTCTCGTTACGCGTGCAAGTTCCAGACGCGTATGGCTTCGGTCTCGTTACGCGTTCAAGTTCCAGCCGCGTATTGCTTCGGTTTCGTGGAGCGTTCAAGTTTCAGCCGCTTATTGTTTTGTTCTCGTTATCCGTACAAGTCCCAGCCGCGTATTGCTTCGGTCGCGTTATGCGTACAAGTTCCAGCCGTGTATTGCGTCGGTCTTGTTATGCGTACAAGTTCCAGCCGCGTGTTGCTTCGGACTCGTTATGCGTACAAGTTCCAGCCGCGTAATGCTACGGTCTCGTTATGCGTACAAGTTCCAGCACCGTATTACTTCGGTCTCGTCGAGCGAACAAGTTCCAGCAGCGCGTTGCGTCGGTCTCGTTATGGGTACAAGTCCCAGCCGCGTATTGCTTCGGTATCGTTATGTGTACTAGTCCCAGCCGCGTATTGCTTCGGTCTCGTTTTGCGTACAAGTCCCAGCCGCGTATTCCTACGGTCTCGTCGAGCGTACAACTTCCAGCCGCATATTGCTTCGGTCTCGTGGAGCGTACAAGTTCCAGCCGCGTATTGCTCCGATCTCGTTATGCGTACAAGTTCCAGCACCGTATTTCTTCGGTCTCGTCGAGCGAACATGTTCCAGCAGCGCGTTGCGTCGGTCTCGTTATGCGTACAAGTCCCAGCCGCGTATTGCTTCGGTATCGTCAAGCGTACAAGTTCCTGCCGCGTATTGCTTCGGTCTCGTTATGCGTACAAGTTCCAGCCGGGTATTGCTTCGGTCTCGTTATGCGTACAAGTCCCAGCCGCGTATTCCTTCGGTCTCGTCGAGCGTACAACTTCCAGCCGCATATTGCTTCGGTCTCGTTATGCGTACATGTTCCATCCGTGTATTGCTCCGATCTCGTTATGCGTACAAGTCCCAGCCGCGTATTGCTTCGGTCTCGTTATGCGTACACGTTTCAGCCGCGTATTGCTTCTGTCTCCTGGAGCATACAAGTCCCAGGCGCGCATTGCGTCGGACTGGTTACACGTACAAGTTCCAGCCGCGTATTGCTTCGGTCTCGTCGAGCGTACAATTTCCAGCCGCTTATTGCTTCGGTCTCGACGAGCGTGCAAGTCCCAGCCGCGAGTTGCTTCGGTCTCGTTATGCGTACAAGTTCCAGCCGCGTGTTGCTTCGGTCTCGTCAGGCATACAAGTTCCAGCCGCGTAATGCTTCGGTCTCGTTATGCGTACAAGTTCCAGCCGCGTATTGCTTCGGTCTCGTGGAGCGAACAAGTTCCAGCAGCGCGTTGCGTCGGTCTCGTTATACGTGCAAGTTCCAGCCGCGTATTGCTTCGGACTCGTTATGCGTACAAGTTCCAACCGCGTGTTGCTTCGGTCTCGTTACGCGTACAAGTCCCAGCCGCGAATTCCTTCGGTCTCGTCGAGCGTACAAGTTCCAGCCGCGTATTGCTTCGGTCTCGTGAAGCGTGCAAGTTCCAGCCGCGTGTTGCTTCGTTCTCGTTACGAGTACAAGTTCCAGCCGCGTATTGCTTCGGTCTCGTCGAGCGTACAAGTTCCAGCCGCGTATTGCTTCGGTCTCGTGAAGCGTACAAGTTCCAGCCATGTGTTGCTTTGGTCTCGTTACGCGTGCAAGTTCCAGACGCGTATTGCTTCGTTCTCGTTACGCGTACAAGTTCCAGCCGCGTATTGCTTCGGTCTCGACGAGCGTACAAGTTCCAGCTGCGCGTTGCGTCGGTCTCGTTGAGCGTACTTGTCCCAGCCGCGTATTGCTTCGGTGTCGTCGAGCGTACAGGTTCCAGCCGTGTATTGCTTCGGTATCGTCGAGTGTACAAGTCGCAGCCGCGTATTCCTTCGATCTCGTCGAGCGTACAACTTCCAGCCGCATATTGCTTCGGTCTCGTGGAGCGTATAAGTTCCAGCCGCGTATTGCTTCGGTCTCGTTATGCGTACATGTTCCATCCGCGTATTGCTCCGATCTCGTTATGCGTACATGTTCCATCCGCGTATTGCTCCGATCTCGTTATGCGTACAAGTCCCAGCCGTCAATTGCTTCGGTCTCGTCGAGCGTACAAGTCCCAGCCGCGTACTGCTTCGGTCTCGTTATGCGTACAAATTCCAGCCGTGTAATGGTTCGGTCTCGTCGAGCGAACAAGTTCCAGCAGCGCGTTGCTTCGGTCTCGTTAAGCGTGCAAGTTCCAGCCGCGTATTGCTTCGGTCTCGTCGAGCGTACAAGACCCAGTCGCGTATTGCTTCGCTCTCGTTATGTATACAAGTCCAAACCGTTTATTGCTTCGGTCTCGTAATGCGTTCAAGTCCCAGCCGCATATTGCTTCGGTCTCGTTATGCGTTCATGTTGCATCCGTGTATTGCTCCGATCTCGTTATGCGTACAAGTTCCAGCCGCGTATTGCTTCGGTCTCGTCGAGCGAACAAGTTCCTGCTGCGCGTTGCGTCGGTCTCGTTATACGTGCAAGTTCCAGCCGCGTATGGCTTCGGTCTCGTTACGCGTACAAGTTCCAGCCGCGTATTGTTTCGGTCTCGTGGAGCGTTCAAGTTCCAGCAGCGTATTGTTTTGTTCTCGTTATCCGTACAAGTCCCAGCCGCGTATTGCTTCGGTCGCGTTATGCATACAAGTTCCAGCCGTGTATTGCGTCGGTCTTGTTATGCGTACAAGTTCCAGCCGCGTGTTGCTTCGGACTCGTTATGCGTACAAGTTCCAGCCGCGTAATGCTACGGTCTCGTTATGCGTACAAGTTCCAGCACCGTATTACTTCGGTCTCGTCGAGCGAACAAGTTCCAGCAGCGCGTTGCGTCGGTCTCGTTATACGTGCAAGTTCCAGCCGCGTATGGCTTCGGTCTCGTTACGCGTTCAAGTTCCAGCCGCGTATTGCTTCGGTTTCGTGGAGCGTTCAAGTTTCAGCCGCTTATTGTTTTGTTCTCGTTATCCGTACAAGTCCCAGCCGCGTATTGCTTCGGTCGCGTTATGCGTACAAGTTCCAGCCGTGTATTGCGTCGGTCTTGTTATGCGTACAAGTTCCAGCCGCGTGTTGCTTCGGACTCGTTATGCGTACAAGTTCCAGCCGCGTAATGCTACGGTCTCGTTATGCGTACAAGTTCCAGCACCGTATTACTTCGGTCTCGTCGAGCGAACAAGTTCCAGCAGCGCGTTGCGTCGGTCTCGTTATGGGTACAAGTCCCAGCCGCGTATTGCTTCGGTATCGTTATGTGTACTAGTCCCAGCCGCGTATTGCTTCGGTCTCGTTTTGCGTACAAGTCCCAGCCGCGTATTCCTACGGTCTCGTCGAGCGTACAACTTCCAGCCGCATATTGCTTCGGTCTCGTGGAGCGTACAAGTTCCAGCCGCGTATTGCTCCGATCTCGTTATGCGTACAAGTTCCAGCACCGTATTTCTTCGGTCTCGTCGAGCGAACATGTTCCAGCAGCGCGTTGCGTCGGTCTCGTTATGCGTACAAGTCCCAGCCGCGTATTGCTTCGGTATCGTCAAGCGTACAAGTTCCTGCCGCGTATTGCTTCGGTCTCGTTATGCGTACAAGTTCCAGCCGGGTATTGCTTCGGTCTCGTTATGCGTACAAGTCCCAGCCGCGTATTCCTTCGGTCTCGTCGAGCGTACAACTTCCAGCCGCATATTGCTTCGGTCTCGTTATGCGTACATGTTCCATCCGTGTATTGCTCCGATCTCGTTATGCGTACAAGTCCCAGCCGCGTATTGCTTCGGTCTCGTTATGCGTACACGTTTCAGCCGCGTATTGCTTCTGTCTCCTGGAGCATACAAGTCCCAGGCGCGCATTGCGTCGGACTGGTTACACGTACAAGTTCCAGCCGCGTATTGCTTCGGTCTCGTCGAGCGTACAACTCCCTGCCGCGTATTGCTTTGGTCTTGTTATGCGTACAAGTTCCAGCCGCGTATTGCTTCGGTCTCGTGGAGCATACAAGTCCCAGCCGCGTATTGCTTCCGTCTCGTGGAGCGTACAGGTTCCAGTTGCGTGTTGCTTAGCTCTCGTTATGCGTACAACTTCCAGCCGCGTATTGCATCGGTCTCTTCGAGCGTACAAGTTCCAGCCGCGTATTGCTTCGGTCTCGTGGAGCGAACAAGTTCCAGTAGCGCGTTGCTTCGGTCTCGTTATGCGTGCAAGTTCCAGACGCGTATTGCTTCCGTCTCGTGGAGCGTACAGGTTGCAGCCGCGTGTTGCTTCACTCTTGTTATGCGTACAAGTTCTAGCCGAGTATTGCATCGGTCTCCTCGAGCGTACATGTTCCAGCCGCGTATTGCTTCGGTCTCGTTACGCGTACAAGCTCCAGCCGCATGTCGCTTTGTTCTCTTTATGCGTACAAGTCCCAGCCGCGTATTGTTTCGGCCTCGTCGTGCGTACAAGTCCCAGCCGCGTATTGCTTTGGTCTCGTTATGCGTACAAGTCCCAGCCGCGTATTTCTTCGGTACCGTTATGCGTACAAGTTCCAGCCGTGTATTGATTCGGTATCGTCGAGCATACTAGTTCCAGCCGCGTATTGATTTGTCTCGATATGCGTACAAGTCCCAGACGCGTATTGCTTCGGTCTCGTGGAGCGTACAAGTTCTAACCGCGTGTTGCTTCGGTTTCGTTACACGTACAAGTCCCAGCCGCGTACTCCTTCGGTCTCGTTATGCGCACAAGTTCCAGCCGCGTATTGCTTCGGTCTCGTTATGCGTAGATGTTCCAGCCGCGTATTGCTTCGGTCTCGTTATGCGTGCAAGTCCCAGCCGTGTAATGCTTCGGTCTCGTGGAGCGTTCAAGTTCCAGCAGCGCGTTGCTTCGGTCTCGTTAAGCGTGCAAGGTCCAGCCGCGTATTGCTTCGGTCTCGTCGAGCGTACAAGACCCAGTCGCGTATTACTTCGGTCTCGTCGAGCGTACAAGACCCAGTCGCGTATTACTTCGGTCTCGTCGAGCGTACAAGTCCCAGCCGCGTATTGCTTCGGTCTCGTTATGCGTACAAGTTCCAGCCGCGTAATGGTTCGTTCTCGTTATGCGTGCAAGTTCCAGCGGGGTATTGCTTCGGTCACGTCAAGCGTACAAGTTACAGCCGGATAATGCTTCGGTCTCGTTATGCGTGCAAGTCCCATCCGCGTATTGCTTCGGTCTCGTCGAGCGTACAACTTCCAGCCGCGTATTGCTTTGGTCTTGTTCTGCGTACAAGTCTCAGCCGCGTATTGCTTCGGTCTCGTTATGCGCACATGTTCCATCAGTGTATTGCTCCGATCTCCTTATGCGTACATGTTCCAGCCGCGTATTGCTTCGGTCTCGTGGAACGTACAAGTCCCAGCCGCGTATTGCTTCGGTCTCGTGGAACGTACAAGTCCCAGCCGCGTATTGCTTCGGTCTCGTCGAGCGTAGAAGTTCCAGCCGCGTATTGCTTCAATATCGTTATGCGTGCAAGTTCCAGCCTCGTAATTTTTCGGTCTCGTCGAGCGAACAAGTTTCAGCAGCGCGTTGCTTCGGTCTCGTCAAGCATACAAGTTGCAGCCGGAAAATGCTTCGGTCTCGTTATGCGTGCAAGTTCCAGCCGCGTATTGCTTCGGACTCGTTATGCGTGTAAGTTCCAGCCGCGTATTGCTTCGGTCTCGTCAAGCGTACAAGTTCCAGACGGGTATTGCTTCGGTCTCGATATGCGTACAAGTCCCAGCCGCGTATTCCTTCGTTCTCGTCGAGCGTACAAGTTCCAGCCGAATATTGCTTCGGTCTCGTCGGGCGAACAAGTTCCAGCCGCGTATTGCTTCGGTCGCGTTATGCGTACAAGTCCCAGCCGCGTATTGCTTCGGTCTCGTTATGCGTACAAGTCCCAGCCGCGAGTTGCTTCGGTCTCGTTATGCGTACAAGTTCCAGCCGCGTGTCGCTTCGGTCTCGTTAGGCATACAAGTTCCAGCCGCATAATGCTTCGGTCGCGTTATGCGTACAAGTCCCAGCCGCGAGTTGCTTCGGTCTCGTTATGCGTACAAGTTCCAGCCGCGCGTTGCTTCGGACTCGTTACGCGTACAAGTTCCAGCCGCGTAATGCTTCGGTCTCGTTATGCGTACAAGTTCCAGCCGCGTAATGCTTCGGTCTCGTCGAGCGTACAAGTTCCAGCCGCGTATTGCTTCGGTCTCGTCAATCGTACAAGTTCCAGCCGGGTATTGCTTCGGTCTCGTTATGCGTACAAGTCCCAGCCGCGTATTCCATCGGTCTCGTCGAGCGTACAAGTTCCAGCCGCATATTGCTTCGGTCTCGTTATGCGTACATGTTCCATCCGTGTATTGCTCTGATCTCCTTATGCGTACATGTTCCAGCCGCGTATTGCTTCGGTCTCGTCGAGCGTACAAGTTCCAGCCGCGTGTTGCTTCGGTCTCGTCGAGCGTACAACTTCCAGCCGCGTACTGCTTTGGTCTTGTTCTGCGTACAAGTCTCAGCCGCGTATTGCTTCGGTCTCGTGAAGCGTGCAAGTTCCAGCCGCGTGTTGCTTCGTTCTCGTTACGAGTACAAGTTCCAGCCGCGTATTGCTTCGGTCTCGTCGAGCGTACAAGTTCCAGCCGCGTATTGCTTCGGTCTCGTGAAGCGTACAAGTTCCAGCCGCGTGTTGCTTTGGTCTCGTTATGCGTACAAGTCCCAGCCGCGTATTCCTTCGGTTTCTTCGAGCGTTCAAGCTCCACCCGCGTATTGCTTCGGTCTCGTGGAGCATACAAGTCCCAGGCGCGTATAGCTGCGGTCATGTTATGCGTTCAAGTTCCAGCCGCGCATTGCTTCGGCCTCGTCCAGCGAACAAGTTCCAGCAGCGCGTTGTTTCGGTCTCGTTATGCGTGCAAGTTCCAGACGCGTATTGCTTCGTTCTCGTTACGCGTACAAGTTCCAGCCGCGTATTGCTTCGGTCTCGTCGAGCGTACAAGTTCCAGCCGCGTATTGCTTCGGTCTCGTCGAGCGAACATGTTCCAGCAGCGCGTTGTTTCGGTCTCCTTATGCGTACAAGTCCCAGCAGCGTATTCCTTCGGTTTCTTCGAGCGTACAAGTTCCACCCGCGTATTGCTTCGGTTTCGTGGAGCATACAAGTCCCAGGCGCGTATAGCTGCGGTCTCGTTATGCGTACAAGTTCCAGCCGCGTATTGCTTCGATCTCGTTATGCGTACAAGTTCCAGCCGCGTATTGCTTTGTTCTCGTTACGCGTATATGTCCCAGCCGCGTATTGCTTCGGTCTCGTCGAGCGTACAAGTCCCAGCCGCGTATTCCTTCGGTCTCGTCGAGCGTACTTGTCCCAGCCGCGTATTGCTTCGGTGTCGTCGAGCGTACAGGTCCCAGCCGTGTATTGCTTCGGTATCGTCGAGTGTACAAGTCGCAGCCGCGTATTCCTTCGATCTCGTCGAGCGTACAAGTTCCAGCCGCGTATTCCTTCGGTCTCTTGGAGCGTACAGGTTCCAGCCGCGTATTGCTTCGATCTCGTTATACGTACAAGTTCCAGCCGCGTACTGCTTCGGTCTCGTTACGCGTACAAGTCCCAGCCGTGTATTGCTTCGGTCCCGTCAAGCGAACAAGTTCCAGCAGCGCGGTGCGTCGATCTCGTTATACTTGCAAGCTCCAGCCGCGTATTGCTTAGGTCGCGTCGAGCGTACAGGTCCCAGCCGCGTATTGCTTCGGTGTCGTCGAGCGTACAGGTCCCAGCCGTGTATTGTTTCGGTATCCTCGAGCATACAAGTTCCAGCCGCGTATTGCTTCGGTCTCGTTATGCGTACAAGTCCCAGCCGCGTGTTGCTTCCGTCTCGTGGAGCGTACAGGTTCCAGTTGCGTGTTGCTTAGCTCTCGTTATGCGTACAACTTCCAGCCGCGTATTGCATCGGTCTCTTCGAGCGTACAAGTTCCAGCCGCGTATTGCTTCGGTCTCGTCGAGCGAACAAGTTCCAGTAGCGCGTTGCTTCGGTCTCGTTATGCGTGCAAGTTCCAGACGCGTATTGCTTCCGTCTCGTGGAGCGTACTGGTTCCAGCCGCGTGTTGCTTCACTCTCGTTATGCGTACAAGTTCTAGCCGAGTATTGCATCGGTCTCCTCGAGCGTACATGTTCCAGCCGCGTATTGCTTCGGTCTCGTTACGCGTACAAGCTCCAGCCGCATGTTGCTTTGTTCTCTTTATGCGTACAAGTCCCAGCCGCGTATTGTTTCGGTCTCGTCGTGCGTGCAAGTCCCAGCCGCGTATTGCTTCGGTCTCGTCGAGCGTACAAGTTCCAACCGCGTATTGCTTCGGTCTCGTCAAGCGTACAAGTTCCAGCCGGGTATTGCTTCGGTCTCGTTATGCGTATAAGTCCCAGCCGCGTATTCCATCGGTCTCGTCGAGCGTACAAGTTCCAGCCGCATATTGCTTCGGTCTCGTTATGCGTACATGTTCCATCCGTGTATTGCTCCGATCTCCTTATGCGTACATGTTCCAGCCGCGTATTGCTTCGGTCTCGTCGAGCGTACAAGTTCCAGCCGCGTGTTGCTTCGGTCTCGTCGAGCGTACAACTTCCAGCCGCGTACTGCTTTGGTCTTGTTCTGCGTACAAGTCCCAGCCGCGTATTGCATCGGTCTCGTTATGCGCACATGTTCCATCAGTGTGTTGCTCCGATCTCCTTATGCGTACATGTTCCAGCCGCGTATTGCTTCGGTCTCGCGGAACGTACAAGTCCCAGCCGCGTATTGCTTCGGTCTCGTCGAGCGTACAAGTTCCAGCCGCTTATTGCTTCGGTCTCGTCGAACGTGCAAGTTCCAGCCGCGTGTTGCTTCGGTCTCGTCAGGCATACAAGTTCCAGCCGCGTAATGCTTCGGTCTCGTTATGCGTACAAGTTCCAGCCGCGTATTGCTTCGGTCTCGTGGAGCGAAAAAGTTCCAGCAGCGCGTTGGGTCGGTCTCGTTATACGTGCAAGTTCCAGCCGCGTATTGCTTCGGTCTCGTTATGCGTACAAGTTCCAGCCGTGTATTACTTCGGTCTCGTCGAGCGCACAAGTTCCAGCAGCGTATTGCTTCAATCTCGTTGTGCGTGCAAGTTCCAGCCGCGTAATGCTTCGGTCTCGTCGAGCGAGCAAGTTTCAGCAGCGCGTTGCTTCGGTCTCGTCGAGCGTACAAGTTCCAGCAGCGTATTGCTTCGGTCTCGTTATGCGTACAAGTTCCAACCTCGTGTTGCTTCGGTCTCGTGGAGCGTTCAGGTTCCAGCCGCGTGTTGCTTCGGTCTCGTCGAGCGTACAAGTTCCAGCCGCGTATTGCTTCGGTCTCGTGAAGCGTGCAAGTTCCAGCCGCGTGTTGCTTTGTTCTCGTTACGAGTACAAGTTCCAGCCGCGTATTGCTTCGGTCTCGTCGAGCGTACAAGTTCCAGCCGCATATTGCTTCGGTCTCGTGAAGCGTACAAGTTCCAGCCGCGTGTTGCTTTGGTCTCGTTATGCGTACAAGTCCCAGCCGCGTATTCCCTCGGTTTCTTCGACCGTACAAGCTCCACCCGCGTATTGCTTCGGTCTCGTGGAGCATACAAGTCCCAGGCGCGTATAGCTCCGGTCTCGTTATGCGTTCAAGTTCCAGCCGCGCATTGCTTCGGCCTCGTCCAGCGAACAAGTTCCAGCAGCGCGTTGTTTCGGTCTCGTTACGCGTGCAAGTTCCAGCCGCGTATTGCTTCGGTCTCGTCGAGCGAACATGTTCCAGCAGCGCGTTGTTTCGGTCTCCTTATGCGTACAAGTCCCAGCAGCGTATTCCTTCGGTTTCTTCGAGCGTACAAGTTCCACCCGCGTATTGCTTCGGTTTCGTGGAGCATACAAGTCCCAGGCGCGTATAGCTGCGGTCTCGTGATGCGTACAAGTTCCAGCCGCGTATTGCTTCGATCTCGTTATGCGTACAAGTTCCAGCCGCGTATTGCTTTGTTCTCGTTACGCGTGCATGTCCCAGCCGCGTATTGCTTCGGTCTCGTCGAGCGTACAAGTTCCAGCCGCGTATTCCTTCGGTCTCTTCGAGCGTACAGGTTCCAGCCGCGTATTGCTTCGATCTCGTTATACGTACAAGTCCCAGCCGCGTATTGCTTCGGTACCGTTATGCGTATAAGTTCCAGCCGTGTATTGCTTCGGTATCGTCGAGCATACAAGTTCCAGCAGCGTATTGCTTTGTCTCGTTATGCGTACATGTCCCAGACGCGTATTGCTTCGGTCTCGTGGATCGTACAAGTTCTAACCGCGTGTTGCTTCGGTCTCGTTACGCGTACAAGCTCCAGCCGCATGTTGCTTTGTTCTCTTTATGCGTACAAGTCCCAGCCGCGTATTGTTTCGGTCTCGTCGTGCGTGCAAGTCCCAGCCGCGTATTGCTTCGGTCTCGTCGAGCGTACAAGTTCCAACCGCGTATTGCTTCGGTCTCGTCAAGCGTACAAGTTCCAGCCGGGTATTGCTTCGGTCTCGTTATGCGTATAAGTCCCAGCCGCGTATTCCATCGGTCTCGTCGAGCGTACAAGTTCCAGCCGCATATTGCTTCGGTCTCGTTATGCGTACATGTTCCATCCGTGTATTGCTCCGATCTCCTTATGCGTACATGTTCCAGCCGCGTATTGCTTCGGTCTCGTCGAGCGTACAAGTTCCAGCCGCGTGTTGCTTCGGTCTCGTCGAGCGTACAACTTCCAGCCGCGTACTGCTTTGGTCTTGTTCTGCGTACAAGTCCCAGCCGCGTATTGCATCGGTCTCGTTATGCGCACATGTTCCATCAGTGTGTTGCTCCGATCTCCTTATGCGTACATGTTCCAGCCGCGTATTGCTTCGGTCTCGCGGAACGTACAAGTCCCAGCCGCGTATTGCTTCGGTCTCGTCGAGCGTACAAGTTCCAGCCGCTTATTGCTTCGGTCTCGTCGAACGTGCAAGTTCCAGCCGCGTGTTGCTTCGGTCTCGTCAGGCATACAAGTTCCAGCCGCGTAATGCTTCGGTCTCGTTATGCGTACAAGTTCCAGCCGCGTATTGCTTCGGTCTCGTGGAGCGAAAAAGTTCCAGCAGCGCGTTGGGTCGGTCTCGTTATACGTGCAAGTTCCAGCCGCGTATTGCTTCGGTCTCGTTATGCGTACAAGTTCCAGCCGTGTATTACTTCGGTCTCGTCGAGCGCACAAGTTCCAGCAGCGTATTGCTTCAATCTCGTTGTGCGTGCAAGTTCCAGCCGCGTAATGCTTCGGTCTCGTCGAGCGAGCAAGTTTCAGCAGCGCGTTGCTTCGGTCTCGTCGAGCGTACAAGTTCCAGCAGCGTATTGCTTCGGTCTCGTTATGCGTACAAGTTCCAACCTCGTGTTGCTTCGGTCTCGTGGAGCGTTCAGGTTCCAGCCGCGTGTTGCTTCGGTCTCGTCGAGCGTACAAGTTCCAGCCGCGTATTGCTTCGGTCTCGTGAAGCGTGCAAGTTCCAGCCGCGTGTTGCTTTGTTCTCGTTACGAGTACAAGTTCCAGCCGCGTATTGCTTCGGTCTCGTCGAGCGTACAAGTTCCAGCCGCATATTGCTTCGGTCTCGTGAAGCGTACAAGTTCCAGCCGCGTGTTGCTTTGGTCTCGTTATGCGTACAAGTCCCAGCCGCGTATTCCCTCGGTTTCTTCGACCGTACAAGCTCCACCCGCGTATTGCTTCGGTCTCGTGGAGCATACAAGTCCCAGGCGCGTATAGCTCCGGTCTCGTTATGCGTTCAAGTTCCAGCCGCGCATTGCTTCGGCCTCGTCCAGCGAACAAGTTCCAGCAGCGCGTTGTTTCGGTCTCGTTACGCGTGCAAGTTCCAGCCGCGTATTGCTTCGGTCTCGTCGAGCGAACATGTTCCAGCAGCGCGTTGTTTCGGTCTCCTTATGCGTACAAGTCCCAGCAGCGTATTCCTTCGGTTTCTTCGAGCGTACAAGTTCCACCCGCGTATTGCTTCGGTTTCGTGGAGCATACAAGTCCCAGGCGCGTATAGCTGCGGTCTCGTGATGCGTACAAGTTCCAGCCGCGTATTGCTTCGATCTCGTTATGCGTACAAGTTCCAGCCGCGTATTGCTTTGTTCTCGTTACGCGTGCATGTCCCAGCCGCGTATTGCTTCGGTCTCGTCGTGCGTACAAGTTCCAGCCGCGTATTCCTTCGGTCTCTTCGAGCGTACAGGTTCCAGCCGCGTATTGCTTCGATCTCGTTATACGTACAAGTCCCAGCCGCGTATTGCTTCGGTACCGTTATGCGTATAAGTTCCAGCCGTGTATTGCTTCGGTATCGTCGAGCATACAAGTTCCAGCAGCGTATTGCTTTGTCTCGTTATGCGTACATGTCCCAGACGCGTATTGCTTCGGTCTCGTGGATCGTACAAGTTCTAACCGCGTGTTGCTTCGGTATCGTTACGCGTACAAGTCCCAGCCGCGTATTGCTTTGGTGTCGTTATGCGTACAAGTTCCAGCCGCGTAATGCTTCGGTCTCGTTATGCGTTCAAGTCCCAGCCGCGTATTGCTTCGGTGTTGTTATGCGTACAAGTCCCAGCCGCGTGTTACTTCGGTCTCGTTATGCGTACAAGCCCAGACGCGTATTTCTTCGGTCTCGTGGAGCGTACAAGTTCTAACCGCGTGTTGCATCGGTCTCGTTACGCGTACAAGTCCCAGCCGCGTATTCCTTCGGTCTCGTTATGCGTACAAGTCCCAGCCGCGTATTGCTTCGGTCTCGTTACGCGTACAAGTTCCAGCCGCGTATTGCTTCGGTCTCGTGGAGCATACAAGTCCCAGGCGCGTATTGCTTCGGTCTCGTGGAGCATACAAGTCCCAGGCGCGTATAGCTGCGGTCTCGTGGAGCGTACATGTTCCAGCCGCGTAGTGCTTCGGTCTCGTTATGCGTGTAAGTCCCAGCCGTGTAATGCGTCGGTCTCGTTATGTGTGCAAGTTCCAGCCGTGTAATGTTTCGGTCTCATTATGCGGGCAAGTTCCAGCCGCGTATTGCTTCGGTCTCGTTATGCGTGCAAGTTCCAGCCTCGTATTGCTTCGACCTCGTCGAGCGTACAAATTCCAGCTGCTAATTGCTTCGGTCTCGTCGACCGTATAATTCCCAGCCGTGTATTGCTTTGGTCTCGTTATGCGTACAAGTCCGAGCCGCGTATTGCTTCGGTCTCGTGGAGCATACAAGTCCCAGGCGCGTATTGCTGCGGTCTCGTGCGGCGTTCAAGTTCCAGCCGCGTATTGCATTGTTCTCGATATGCGTACAAGTCCCAGCCGCGTATTGCTTCGGTCTCGTTATGCGTGCAAGTTCCAGCCGCGTATTGCTTCGGTCTCGTCGAGCGTACAGGTTGCAACCGCGTATTGCTTCGGTCTCGAGGAGCGTACAAGTCCCAGCCGCGCATTGCTTCGGTCTCGTGGAGCGTACAAGTCCCAGCCGCGCATTGCTTCGGTCTCGTCGAGCGTACAAGTTCCAGGTGCGTATTGCTTCGGTCTCGTCGAGCGTACAAGTTTCAGCCGCGTATTGCTTCGGTCTCGCTATGCGTACAAGTTCCAGCCGCGCAATGCTTCGGTCTCGTTATGCGTACAAGTTCCAGGAGCGCGTTGCTTCGGTCTCGTTATGCGTGCAAGTTCCAGCCGCGTATTTCTTCGGTCTCGTCGAGCGTACAAGTTCCAGCCGCGCATTGCTTCGGTCTCGTCGAGCGTACAAGTCCCAGCCGCGTATTGCTTCGGTCTCGTTATGCGTACAAGTTCCAGCCGCGTAATGCTTCGGTCTCGTTATGCTTGCAAGTTCCAGCCGCGTAATCCTTCGGTCTCGTTATGCGTACAAGTTCCAGCCGCGTAATGCTTCGGTCTCGTTACGAGTGCAAGTTCCAGCCTCGTATTGCTTCGGTCTCGTCGAGCGTACAAGTTCCAGCCGGGTATTGCTTCGGTCCCGCTATGCATACAAGTTCCAGCCGCGTAATGCTTCGGTCTCGTTATGCGTACAAGTTCCAGCCTCGTATTGCTTCGGTCTCGTTATGCGTACAAGTTCCAGCAGCGTATTGCTTCGGTCTCGAGGAGCGTACAAGTCCCAGCCGCGCATTGCTTCGGTCTCGTGGAGCGTACAAGTCCCAGCCGCGCATTGCTTCGGTCTCGTCGAGCGTACAAGTTCCAGGTGCGTATTGCTTCGGTCTCGTCGAGCGTACAAGTTTCAGCCGCGTATTGCTTCGGTCTCGCTATGCGTACAAGTTCCAGCCGCGCAATGCTTCGGTCTCGTTATGCGTTCAAGTCCCAGCCGCGCATTGCTTCGGTCTCGAGGAGCGTACAAGTCCCAGCCGCGCATTGCTTCGGTCTCGTCGAGCGTACAAGTTCCAGGTGCGTATTGCTTCGGTCTCGTCGAGCGTACAAGTTCCAGCAGCGTATTGCTTCAGTCTCGCTATGCGTACAAGTTCCAGCCGCGCAATGCTTCGGTCTCGTTATGCGTACAAGTTCCAGGAGCGCGATGCTTCGGTCTCGTTATGCGTGCAAGTTCCAGGAGCGCGTTGCTTCGGTCTCGTTATGCGTTCCAGTTCCAGCCGCGTAATGCTTCGGTCTCGTTATGAGTACAAGTCCCAGCCGCGTATTGCTTCGGTCTCGTCAAGCGTACAAGTTCCAGCCGCGTATTGCTTCGGTCTCGTCGAGCGTACAGGTCCCAGCCGCGTATCGCTTCGGTCTCGTCGAGCGCACAAGTTCCAGCCGCGTATTGCTTCGGTCTCATTACGCGCTCAAGTTCCAGCCGCGCATTGCTTCGGTCTCGTCGAGCGTACAAGTTCCAGCCGCGTAATGCTTCGGTCTCGTTATGCGTACAAGTTCCAGCCTCGTATTGCTTCGGTCTCGTTATGCGTACAAGTTCCAGCAGCGTATTGCTTCGGTCTCGAGGAGCGTACAAGTCCCAGCCGCGCATTGCTTCGGTCTCGTGGAGCGTACAAGTCCCAGCCGCGCATTGCTTCGGTCTCGTCGAGCGTACAAGTTCCAGGTGCGTATTGCTTCGGTCTCGTCGAGCGTACAAGTTTCAGCCGCGTATTGCTTCGGTCTCGCTATGCGTACAAGTTCCAGCCGCGCAATGCTTCGGTCTCGTTATGCGTTCAAGTCCCAGCCGCGCATTGCTTCGGTCTCGAGGAGCGTACAAGTCCCAGCCGCGCATTGCTTCGGTCTCGTCGAGCGTACAAGTTCCAGGTGCGTATTGCTTCGGTCTCGTCGAGCGTACAAGTTCGAGCAGCGTATTGCTTCAGTCTCGCTATGCGTACAAGTTCCAGCCGCGCAATGCTTCGGTCTCGTTATGCGTACAAGTTCCAGGAGCGCGATGCTTCGGTCTCGTTATGCGTGCAAGTTCCAGGAGCGCGTTGCTTCGGTCTCGTTATGCGTGCAAGTTCCAGCCGCGTATTTCTTCGGTCTCGTCGAGCGTACAAGTTCCAGCCGCGCATTGCTTCGGTCTCGTCGAGCGTACAAGTCCCAGCCGCGTATTGCTTCGGTCTCGTTATGCGTACAAGTTCCAGCCGCGTAATGCTTCGGTCTCGTTATGCTTGCAAGTTCCAGCCGCGTAATCCTTCGGTCTCGTTATGCGTACAAGTTCCAGGTGCGTATTGCTTCGGTCTCGTCGAGCGTACAAGTTCCAGCAGCGTATTGCTTCAGTCTCGCTATGCGTACAAGTTCCAGCCGCGAGTTGCTTCGGTCTCGTTATGCGTTCAAGTTCCAGCCGCGTAATGCTTCGGTCTCGTTACGAGTGCAAGTTCCAGCCTCGTATTGCTTCGGTCTCGTCAAGCGTACAAGTTGCAGCCGGATAATGCTTCGGTCTCGTTATGCGTGCAAGTTCCAGCCGCGTATTGCTTCGGTCTCGTCAAGCGTACAAGTTGCAGCCGGGTATTGCTTCGGTCTCGTTTTGCGTGCCAGTTCCAGCCGCGTATTGCTTCGGTCTCGTGGAGCGTACAAGTTCCGGCCACCTAATGCTTCGGTCTCGTTATGCGTAGAAGTTCCAGCTACGAATTGCTTCGGTCCCGTTATGCGTGCAAGTTACAGCCGCGTAATGCTTCGGTCTCGTTATGCGGTCAAGTTCCAGCCCCGTATTTCTTCGATCACGTTATGCGTACAAGTTCCAGCAGCCCAATGCTTCGGTCTCGTTATGCGTACAAGTTCCAGCAGCGCGTTGCTTCGGTCCCGTAATGCGTACAAGGACCAGCAGCGCGTTGCTTCGGTCTCGTCGTGCGTAGAAGTTCCAGCCGCGTATTGCTTCGGTCTCGTTATGCGTACAAGTTCCAGCCGCGTATTCCTTCGGTCTCGTCGAGCGTACAAGTTCCAGCCGCGTGTTGCTTCGGTGTCGTTATGCGTACAAGTTCCAGCCGCATGTTGCTTTGGTCTCGTGGAGCGTACAAGTCCCAGCCGCGTATTGCTTCGGTAACGTTATGCGTACAAGTCCCAGCCACGTGTTGCTTCGGTCTCGCTATGCATACAAGTTCCAGCCGCGTAATGCTTCGGTCTCGTTATGAGTACAAGTCCCAGCCGCGTATTGCTTCGGTCTCGTCAAGCGTACAAGTTCCAGCCGCGTATTGCTTCGGTCTCGTCGAGCGTACAAGTCCCAGCCGCGTATCGCTTCGGTCTCGTCGAGCGCACAAGTTCCAGCCGCGTATTGCTTCGGTCTCATTATGCGCTCAAGTTCCAGCCGCGAGTTGCTTCGGTCTCGTTATGCGTACAAGTTCCAGCCGCGTAATGCTTCGGTCTCGTTATGCGTACAAGTTCCAGCCTCGTATTGCTTCGGTCTCGTTATGCGTACAAGTTCCAGCAGCGTATTGCTTCGGTCTCGAGGAGCGTACAAGTCCCAGCCGCGCATTGCTTCGGTCTCGTGGAGCGTACAAGTCCCAGCCGCGCATTGCTTCGGTCTCGTCGAGCGTACAAGTTCCAGGTGCGTATTGCTTCGGTCTCGTCGAGCGTACAAGTTTCAGCCGCGTATTGCTTCGGTCTCGCTATGCGTACAAGTTCCAGCCGCGCAATGCTTCGGTCTCGTTATGCGTACAAGTTCCAGGAGCGCGTTGCTTCGGTCTCGTTATGCGTGCAAGTTCCAGCCGCGTATTTCTTCGGTCTCGTCGAGCGTACAAGTTCCAGCCGCGCATTGCTTCGGTCTCGTCGAGCGTACAAGTCCCAGCCGCGTATTGCTTCGGTCTCGTTATGCGTACAAGTTCCAGGAGCGTAATGCTTCGGTCTCGTTATGCGTACAAGTTCCAGCCGCGTAATGCTTCGGTCTCGTTACGAGTGCAAGTTCCAGCCTCGTATTGCTTCGGTCTCGTCGAGCGTACAAGTTCCAGCCGGGTATTGCTTCGGTCTCGCTATGCATACAAGTTCCAGCCGCGTAATGCTTCGGTCTCGTTATGAGTACAAGTCCCAGCCGCGTATTGCTTCGGTCTCGTCAAGCGTACAAGTTCCAGCCGCGTATTGCTTCGGTCTCGTCGAGCGCACAAGTTCCAGCCGCGTATTGCTTCGGTCTCATTATGCGCTCAAGTTCCAGCCGCGAGTTGCTTCGGTCTCGTTATGCGTACAAGTTCCAGCCGCGTAATGCTTCGGTCTCGTTATGCGTACAAGTTCCAGCCTCGTATTGCATCGGTCTCGTTATGAGTACAAGTCCCAGCCGCGTATTGCTTCGGTCTCGTCAAGCGTACAAGTTCCAGCCGCGTATTGCTTCGGTCTCGTCGAGCGCACAAGTTCCAGCCGCGTATTGCTTCGGTCTCATTATGCGCTCAAGTTCCAGCCGCGAGTTGCTTCGGTCTCGTTATGCGTACAAGTTCCAGCCGCGTAATGCTTCGGTCTCGTTATGCGTACAAGTTCCAGCCTCGTATTGCATCGGTCTCGTTATGCGTACAAGTTCCAGCAGCGTATTGCTTCGGTCTCGAGGAGCGTACAAGTCCCAGCCGCGCATTGCTTCGGTCTCGTGGAGCGTACAAGTCCCAGCCGCGCATTGCTTCGGTCTCGTCGAGCGTACAAGTTCCAGGTGCGTATTGCTTCGGTCTCGTCGAGCGTACAAGTTTCAGCCGCGTATTGCTTCGGTCTCGCTATGCGTACAAGTTCCAGCCGCGCAATGCTTCGGTCTCGTTATGCGTTCAAGTCCCAGCCGCGCATTGCTTCGGTCTCGAGGAGCGTACAAGTCCCAGCCGCGCATTGCTTCGGTCTCGTCGAGCGTACAAGTTCCAGGTGCGTATTGCTTCGGTCTCGTCGAGCGTACAAGTTCCAGCCGCGTATTTCTTCAGTCTCGTTATGCGTGCAAGTTCCAGCCGCGTATTGCTTCGGTCTCGACGAGCGTACAAGTTCCAGCTGCGTATTGCTTCGGTCTCGTCGAGCGTACAAGTTCCATTCGCGTATTGCTTCGGTCTCGACGAGCGTACAAGTTCCAGCTGCGTATTGCTTCGGTCTCGTCGAGCGTACAAGTCCCAGCCGCGTATTCCTTTTGTCTCGTTATGCGTACAAGTCCCAGCCGCGTATTGCTTCGGTCTCGTTATGCGTACAAGCCCCAGCCGCGTATTGCTTCGGTGTCGTTATGCGTACAAGTCCCAGCCGCGTATTGCTTCGGTCTCGTTATGCGTACAAGTTCCAGCCGTGTAATGGTTCGGTCTCGCTATGCGTACAAGTTCCAGCACTGTAATGGTCCGGTCTTTTTATGCGGGCAAGTTCCAGCCGCGTATTGCTTCGGTCTCGTTATGCGTGCAAATTCCAGCCGCGTATTGCTTCGGCATCATCGAGCGTACAAGTTACAGCCGGATAATGCTTCGGTCTCGTTATGCGTGCATGTTCCAGCCGCGTGTTGCTTCGGTCTCGTTATGCGTACAAGTTCCAGCCGCGTAATGCTTCGGTGTCGTCGATCGTGCAAATCCCAGCCGCGTATTGCTTCGGTATCGTTATGCGTACAAGTCCCAGCCGCGTGTTGCTTCGGTCTCGTTACGCGTACAAGTCCCAGCCGCGTGTTGCTTCGGTCTCGTTATGCGTGCAAGTTCCAACCTCGTATTGCTTCGGTATCATCGAGCGTACAAGTCCCAGCCTCGTATTCCTTCGGTCTCGTCAAGCGTACAAGTTCCAGCCTCGTAATGCTTCAGTCTCGTTATGCGTGCAAGTTCCAGCCGCGTATTGCTTCGGTCTCGACGAGCGTACAAGGTCCAGCTGCGTATTGCTTCGGTCTCGTCGAGCGTACAAGTCCCAGCCGCGTATTCCTTTTGTCTCGTTATGCGTACAAGTCCCAGCCGCGTATTGCTTCGGTCTCGTTATGCGTACAAGCCCCAGCCGCGTATTGCTTCGGTCTCGTCAAGCGTACAAGTTACAGCCGGATAATGGTCCGGTCTTTTTATGCGGGCAAGTTCCAGCCGCGTATTGCTTCGGTCTCGTTATGCGTGCAAGTTCCAGCCGCGTATTGCATTGTTCTCGTTATGCGTACAAGTCCCAGCCGCGTATTGCTTCGGTCTCTTTATGCGTACAGGTTCCAGCCGCGTGTTGCTTCGGTGTCGTTATGCGTACAAGTCTCAGCCGCGTGTTCCTTCGGTCTCGTTATGCGTACAAGTTCCAGCTTCGTGTTGCTTCGGGCTCGTTAGGCGACAAGTTCCAGCCGCGTATTGCTTCGGTCTCATTATGCGCTCAAGTTCCAGCCGCGAGTTGCTTCGGTCTCGTTATGCGTACAAGTTCCAGCCGCGTAATGCTTCGGTCTCGTTATGCGTACAAGTTCCAGCCTCGTATTGCATCGGTCTCGTTATGCGTACAAGTTCCAGCAGCGTATTGCTTCGGTCTCGAGGAGCGTACAAGTCCCAGCCGCGCATTGCTTCGGTCTCGTGGAGCGTACAAGTCCCAGCCGCGCATTGCTTCGGTCTCGTCGAGCGTACAAGTTCCAGGTGCGTATTGCTTCGGTCTCGTCGAGCGTACAAGTTTCAGCCGCGTATTGCTTCGGTCTCGCTATGCGTACAAGTTCCAGCCGCGCAATGCTTCGGTCTCGTTATGCGTTCAAGTCCCAGCCGCGCATTGCTTCGGTCTCGAGGAGCGTACAAGTCCCAGCCGCGCATTGCTTCGGTCTCGTCGAGCGTACAAGTTCCAGGTGCGTATTGCTTCGGTCTCGTCGAGCGTACAAGTTCCAGCCGCGTATTTCTTCAGTCTCGTTATGCGTGCAAGTTCCAGCCGCGTATTGCTTCGGTCTCGACGAGCGTACAAGTTCCAGCTGCGTATTGCTTCGGTCTCGTCGAGCGTACAAGTTCCATTCGCGTATTGCTTCGGTCTCGACGAGCGTACAAGTTCCAGCTGCGTATTGCTTCGGTCTCGTCGAGCGTACAAGTCCCAGCCGCGTATTCCTTTTGTCTCGTTATGCGTACAAGTCCCAGCCGCGTATTGCTTCGGTCTCGTTATGCGTACAAGCCCCAGCCGCGTATTGCTTCGGTGTCGTTATGCGTACAAGTCCCAGCCGCGTATTGCTTCGGTCTCGTTATGCGTACAAGTTCCAGCCGTGTAATGGTTCGGTCTCGCTATGCGTACAAGTTCCAGCACTGTAATGGTCCGGTCTTTTTATGCGGGCAAGTTCCAGCCGCGTATTGCTTCGGTCTCGTTATGCGTGCAAATTCCAGCCGCGTATTGCTTCGGCATCATCGAGCGTACAAGTTACAGCCGGATAATGCTTCGGTCTCGTTATGCGTGCATGTTCCAGCCGCGTGTTGCTTCGGTCTCGTTATGCGTACAAGTTCCAGCCGCGTAATGCTTCGGTGTCGTCGATCGTGCAAATCCCAGCCGCGTATTGCTTCGGTCTCGTTATGCGTGCAAGTTCCAACCTCGTATTGCTTCGGTATCATCGAGCGTACAAGTCCCAGCCTCGTATTCCTTCGGTCTCGTCAAGCGTACAAGTTCCAGCCTCGTAATGCTTCAGTCTCGTTATGCGTGCAAGTTCCAGCCGCGTATTGCTTCGGTCTCGACGAGCGTACAAGGTCCAGCTGCGTATTGCTTCGGTCTCGTCGAGCGTACAAGTCCCAGCCGCGTATTCCTTTTGTCTCGTTATGCGTACAAGTCCCAGCCGCGTATTGCTTCGGTCTCGTTATGCGTACAAGCCCCAGCCGCGTATTGCTTCGGTCTCGTCAAGCGTACAAGTTACAGCCGGATAATGGTCCGGTCTTTTTATGCGGGCAAGTACCAGCCGCGTATTGCTTCGGTCTCGTTATGCGTGCAAGTTCCAGCCGCGTATTGCATTGTTCTCGTTATGCGTACAAGTCCCAGCCGCGTATTGCTTCGGTCTCTTTATGCGTACAGGTTCCAGCCGCGTGTTGCTTCGGTGTCGTTATGCGTACAAGTCTCAGCCGCGTGTTCCTTCGGTCTCGTTATGCGTACAAGTTCCAGCTTCGTGTTGCTTCGGGCTCGTTAGGCGACAAGTTCCAACCGCGTAATGCTTCGGTCTCGTTATGCGTAGATGTTCCAGCCGCGTATTGCTTCGGTCTCGTTATGCGTGCAAGTCGCAGCCGCGTATTTCTTCGGTCTCGTCGAGCGTACAAGTTCCAGCCGCGCATTGCTTCGGTCTCGTCGAGCGTACAAGTTCCAGCCGCGTAATGCTTCGGTCTCGTTATGCTTGCAAGTTCCAGCCGCGTAATCCTTCGGTCTCGTTATGCGTACAAGTTCCAGGTGCGTATTGCTTCGGTCTCGTCGAGCGTACAAGTTCCAGCAGCGTATTGCTTCAGTCTCGCTATGCGTGCAAGTTCCAGCCGCGTATTGCTTCGGTCCCGTCGAGCGTACAAGTTCCAGCCGGGTATTGCTTCGGTCTCGCTATGCATACAAGTTCCAGCCGCGTAATGCTTCGGTCTCGTTATGAGTACAAGTCCCAGCCGCGTATTGCTTCGGTCTCGTCAAGCGTACAAGTTCCAGCCGCGTATTGCTTCGGTCTCGTCGAGCGCACAAGTTCCAGCCGCGTATTGCTTCGGTCTCATTATGCGCTCAAGTTCCAGCCGCGAGTTGCTTCGGTCTCGTAATGCGTACAAGTTCCAGCCGCGTAATGCTTCGGTCTCGTTATGCGTACAAGTTCCAGCCTCGTATTGCTTCGGTCTCGTTATGCGTACAAGTTCCAGCAGCGTATTGCTTCGGTCTCGAGGAGCGTACAAGTCCCAGCCGCGCATTGCTTCGGTCTCGTGGAGCGTACAAGTCCCAGCCGCGCATTGCTTCGGTCTCGTCGAGCGTACAAGTTCCAGGTGCGTATTGCTTCGGTCTCGTCGAGCGTACAAGTTTCAGCCGCGTATTGCTTCGGTCTCGCTATGCGTACAAGTTCCAGCCGCGCAATGCTTCGGTCTCGTTATGCGTTCAAGTCCCAGCCGCGCATTGCTTCGGTCTCGAGGAGCGTACAAGTCCCAGCCGCGCATTGCTTCGGTCTCGTCGAGCGTACAAGTTCCAGGTGCGTATTGCTTCGGTCTCGTCGAGCGTACAAGTTCCAGCAGCGTATTGCTTCAGTCTCGCTATGCGTACAAGTTCCAGCCGCGCAATGCTTCGGTCTCGTTATGCGTACAAGTTCCAGGAGCGCGATGCTTCGGTCTCGTTATGCGTGCAAGTTCCAGGAGCGCGTTGCTTCGGTCTCGTTATGCGTGCAAGTTCCAGCCTCGTATTGCTTCGGTCTCGTCAAGCGTACAAGTTGCAGCCGGATAATGCTTCGGTCTCGTTATGCGTGCAAGTTCCAGCCGCGTATTGCTTCGGTCTCGTCAAGCGTACAAGTTGCAGCCGGGTATTGCTTCGGTCTCGTTTTGCGTGCCAGTTCCAGCCGCGTATTGCTTCGGTCTCGTCGAGCGTAGAAGTTCCAGCCGCGTATTGCTTCGGTCTCGTGGAGCGTACAAGTTCCGGCCACCTAATGCTTCGGTCTCGTTATGCGTAGAAGTTCCAGCTACGAATTGCTTCGGTCCCGTTATGCGTGCAAGTTACAGCCGCGTAATGGTTCGGTCTCGTTATGCGGTCAAGTTCCAGCCCCGTATTTCTTCGATCACGTTATGCGTACAAGTTCCAGCAGCCCAATGCTTCGGTCTCGTTATGCGTACAAGTTCCAGCAGCGCGTTGCTTCGGTCCCGTAATGCGTACAAGTTCCAGCAGCGCGTTGCTTCGGTCTCGTCGTGCGTAGAAGTTCCAGCCGCGTATTGCTTCGGTCTCGTTATGCGTACAAGTTCCAGCCGCGTATTCCTTCGGTCTCGTCGAGCGTACAAGTTCCAGCCGCGTGTTGCTTCGGTCTCGTTATGCGTACAAGTTCCAGCAGCGCGTTGCTTCGGTCCCGTAATGCGTACAAGTTCCAGCAGCGCGTTGCTTCGGTCTCGTCGTGCGTAGAAGTTCCAGCCGCGTATTGCTTCGGTCTCGTTATGCGTACAAGTTCCAGCCGCGTATTCCTTCGGTCTCGTCGAGCGTACAAGTTCCAGCCGCGTGTTGCTTCGGTCTCGTTATGCGTACAAGTTCCAGCCGCATGTTGCTTCGGTCTCGTGGAGCGTACAAGTCCCAGCCGCGTATTGCTTCGGTAACGTTATGCGTACAAGTCCCAGCCACGTGTTGCTACGGTCTCGCTATGCATACAAGTTCCAGCCGCGTAATGCTTCGGTCTCGTTATGAGTACAAGTCCCAGCCGCGTATTGCTTCGGTCTCGCTATGCGTACAAGTTCCAGCCGCGCAATGCTTCGGTCTCGTTATGCGTACAAGTTCCAGGAGCGCGTTGCTTCGGTCTCGTTATGCGTGCAAGTTGCAGCCGGATAATGCTTCGGGCTTATTATGCGTGCGAGTTCCAGCCGCGTATTGTTTGGATCTCGTTATGTGTGCAAGTTCCAGCCGTGTAATGCTGCGGTCTCGTTATGCGTGCAAGTTCCAGCCGCGTATTGCTTCGGTCTCGTCGAGCGTACAAGTTCCAGCCGCGTATTGCTTCGGTCTCGTTATGCTTTGAAAGATCCAGGCGCGTAGTGCTTCGGTCTCGTCGAGCGTACAAGTTCCAGCCGGGTATTGCTTCGGTCTCGTTATGTGTACAAGTTCCAGCCGCGTATTTCTTCGGTCTCGTCGGGCGTACAAATTCCAGCCGCGTATTGCTTCGGTCTCGTCGAGCGTACAAGTCCCAGCCGCGTATTGCTTTGGTCCCGTTATGCGTACAAGTCCCAGCCGCGTATTGCTTCGGTATCGTTATGCGTACAAGTCCCAGCCGCGTGTTGCTTCGGTCTTGTTATGCGTGCAAGTTCCAGCCGCGTATTGTTTCGGTCTCGTCAAGCGTACAAGTTCCAGCCGCGTATTGCTTTGGTCTCGTTATGCGTACAAGTTCCAGCCGCGTGTTGCTTCGGTCTCGTTATGCGTACAAGTTCCAGCCGCATGTTGCTTCGGTCTCGTGGAGCGTACAAGTCCCAGCCGCGTATTGCTTCGGTAACGTTATGCGTACAAGTTCCAGCCACGTGTTGCTTCGGTCTCGCTATGCATACAAGTTCCAGCCGCGTAATGCTTCGGTCTCGTTATGAGTACAAGTCCCAGCCGCGTATTGCTTCGGTCTCGTCAAGCGTACAAGTTCCAGCCGCGTATTGCTTCGGTCTCGTCGAGCGTACAAGTCCCAGCCGCGTATCGCTTCGGTCTTGTCGAGCGCACAAGTTCCAGCCGCGTATTGCTTCGGTCTCATTATGCGCTCAAGTTCCAGCCGCGAGTTGCTTCGGTCTCGTTATGCGTACAAGTTCCAGCCGCGTAATGCTTCGGTCTCTTTATGCGTACAAGTTCCAGCCTCGTATTGCTTCGGTCTCGTTATGCGTACAAGTCCCAGCCACGTGTTGCTTCGGTCTCGCTATGCATACAAGTTCCAGCCGCGTAATGCTTCGGTCTCGTTATGAGTACAAGTGCCAGCCGCGTATTGCTTCGGTCTCGTCAAGCGTACAAGTTCCAGCCGCGTATCGCTTCGGTCTCGTCGAGCGCACAAGTTCCAGCCGCGTATTGCTTCGGTCTCATTATGCGCTCAAGTTCCAGCCGCGAGTTGCTTCGGTCTCGTTATGCGTACAAGTTCCAGCCGCGTAATGCTTCGGTCTCGTTATGCGTACAAGTTCCAGCCTCGTATTGCTTCGGTCTCGTTATGCGTACAAGTTCCAGCAGCGTATTGCTTCGGTCTCGAGGAGCGTACAAGTCCCAGCCGCGCATTGCTTCGGTCTCGAGGAGCGTACAAGTCCCAGCCGCGCATTGCTTCGGTCTCGTCGAGCGTACAAGTTCCAGGTGCGTATTGCTTCGGTCTCGTCGAGCGTACAAGTTCCAGCCGCGTATTGCTTCGGTCTCGCTATGCGTACAAGTTCCAGCCGCGTAATGCTTCGGTCTCGTTATGCTTGCAAGTTCCAGCCGCGTAATCCTTCGGTCTCGTCGAGCGTACAAGTTCCAGCCCCGCATTGCTTCGGTCTCGTCGAGCGTACAAGTCCCAGCCGCGTATTGCTTCGGTCTCGTTATGCGTACAAGTTCCAGCCGCGTAATGCTTCGGTCTCGTTATGCTTGCAAGTTCCAGCCGCGTAATCCTTCGGTCTCGTTATGCGTGCAAGTTCCAGCCGCGTATTGCTTCGGTCCCGTCGAGCGTACAAGTTCCAGCCTCGAAATGCTTCGGTCTCGTAATGCGTACAATTCCAGCAGCGTAATGCTTCGGTCTCGCTATGCGTACAAGTTCCAGCCGCGTAATCCTTCGGTCTCGTTATGCGTACAAGTCCCAGCCGCGTATTGCTTCGGTCTCGTCGACCGTACAAGTTCCAGCCGCGTATTGCTTCGGTCTCGTTATGCGTGAAAGATCCAGGCGCGTAGTGCTTCGGTCTCGTTATGCGTACAAGTTCCAGCCGCGTATTGCTTCGGTATCGTTATGTGTACAAGTTCCAGCCGCGTGTTGCTTCGGTCTCGTTATGCGTTCAAGTTCCAGCCGCGTAATGCTTCGGTCTCGTTACGAGTGCAAGTTCCAGCCTCGTATTGCTTCGGTCTCGTCAAGCGTACAAGTTGCAGCCGGATAATGCTTCGGTCTCGGTATGCGTGCAAGTTCCAGCCGCGTAATGCTTCGGTCTCGTTATGCGTACAAGTTCCAGCCTCGTATTGCTTCGGTCTCGTTATGCGTACAAGTTCCAGCAGCGTATTGCTTCGGTCTCGAGGAGCGTACAAGTCCCAGCCGCGCATTGCTTCGGTCTCGAGGAGCGTACAAGTCCCAGCCGCGCATTGCTTCGGTCTCGTCGAGCGTACAAGTTCCAGGTGCGTATTGCTTCGGTCTCGTCGAGCGTACAAGTTCCAGCCGCGTATTGCTTCGGTCTCGCTATGCGTACAAGTTCCAGCCGCGTAATGCTTCGGTCTCGTTATGCTTGCAAGTTCCAGCCGCGTAATCCTTCGGTCTCGTCGAGCGTACAAGTTCCAGCCGCGCATTGCTTCGGTCTCGTCGAGCGTACAAGTCCCAGCCGCGTATTGCTTCGGTCTCGTTATGCGTACAAGTTCCAGCCGCGTAATGCTTCGGTCTCGTTATGCTTGCAAGTTCCAGCCGCGTAATCCTTCGGTCTCGTTATGCGTGCAAGTTCCAGCCGCGTATTGCTTCGGTCCCGTCGAGCGTACAAGTTCCAGCCTCGAAATGCTTCGGTCTCGTAATGCGTACAATTCCAGCAGCGTAATGCTTCGGTCTCGCTATGCGTACAAGTTCCAGCCGCGTAATCCTTCGGTCTCGTTATGCGTACAAGTCCCAGCCGCGTATTGCTTCGGTCTCGTCGACCGTACAAGTTCCAGCCGCGTATTGCTTCGGTCTCGTTATGCGTGAAAGATCCAGGCGCGTAGTGCTTCGGTCTCGTTATGCGTACAAGTTCCAGCCGCGTATTGCTTCGGTATCGTTATGTGTACAAGTTCCAGCCGCGTGTTGCTTCGGTCTCGTTATGCGTTCAAGTTCCAGCCGCGTAATGCTTCGGTCTCGTTACGAGTGCAAGTTCCAGCCTCGTATTGCTTCGGTCTCGTCAAGCGTACAAGTTGCAGCCGGATAATGCTTCGGTCTCGGTATGCGTGCAAGTTCCAGCCGCGTATTGCTTCGGTCTCGTCAAGCGTACAAGTTGCAGCCGGGTATTGCTTCGGTCTCGTCGAGCGTACAAGTCCCAGCCGCGTATCGCTTCGGTCTTGTCGAGCGCACAAGTTCCAGCCGCGTATTGCTTCGGTCTCATTATGCGCTCAAGTTCCAGCCGCGAGTTGCTTCGGTCTCGTTATGCGTACAAGTTCCAGCCGCGTAATGCTTCGGTCTCTTTATGCGTACAAGTTCCAGCCTCGTATTGCTTCGGTCTCGTTATGCGTACAAGTCCCAGCCACGTGTTGCTTCGGTCTCGCTATGCATACAAGTTCCAGCCGCGTAATGCTTCGGTCTCGTTATGAGTACAAGTGCCAGCCGCGTATTGCTTCGGTCTCGTCAAGCGTACAAGTTCCAGCCGCGTATAGCTTCGGTCTCGTCAAGCGTACAAGTCCCAGCCGCGTATCGCTTCGGTCTCGTCGAGCGCACAAGTTCCAGCCGCGTATTGCTTCGGTCTCATTATGCGCTCAAGTTCCAGCCGCGAGTTGCTTCGGTCTCGTTATGCGTACAAGTTCCAGCCGCGTAATGCTTCGGTCTCGTTATGCGTACAAGTTCCAGCCTCGTATTGCTTCGGTCTCGTTATGCGTACAAGTTCCAGCAGCGTATTGCTTCGGTCTCGAGGAGCGCACAAGTCCCAGCCGCGCATTGCTTCGGTCTCGAGGAGCGTACAAGTCCCAGCCGCGCATTGCTTCGGTCTCGTCGAGCGTACAAGTTCCAGGTGCGTATTGCTTCGGTCTCGTCGAGCGTACAAGTTCCAGCCGCGTATTGCTTCGGTCTCGCTATGCGTACAAGTTCCAGCCGCGTAATGCTTCGGTCTCGTTATGCTTGCAAGTTCCAGCCGCGTAATCCTTCGGTCTCGTCGAGCGTACAAGTTCCAGCCGCGCATTGCTTCGGTCTCGTCGAGCGTACAAGTCCCAGCCGCGTATTGCTTCGGTCTCGTTATGCGTACAAGTTCCAGCCGCGTAATGCTTCGGTCTCGTTATGCTTGCAAGTTCCAGCCGCGTAATCCTTCGGTCTCGTTATGCGTGCAAGTTCCAGCCGCGTATTGCTTCGGTCCCGTCGAGCGTACAAGTTCCAGCCGCGAAATGCTTCGGTCTCGTAATGCGTACAATTCCAGCAGCGTAATGCTTCGGTCTCGCTATGCGTACAAGTTCCAGCCGCGTAATCCTTCGGTCTCGTTATGCGTACAAGTCCCAGCCGCGTATTGCTTCGGTCTCGTCGACCGTACAAGTTCCAGCCGCGTATTGCTTCGGTCTCGTTATGCGTGAAAGATCCAGGCGCGTAGTGCTTCGGTCTCGTTATGCGTACAAGTTCCAGCCGCGTATTGCTTCGGTATCGTTATGTGTACAAGTTCCAGCCGCGTGTTGCTTCGGTCTCGTTATGCGTTCAAGTTCCAGCCGCGTAATGCTTCGGTCTCGTTACGAGTGCAAGTTCCAGCCTCGTATTGCTTCGGTCTCGTCAAGCGTACAAGTTGCAGCCGGATAATGCGTCGGTCTCGGTATACGTGCAAGTTCCAGCCGCGTATTGCTTCGGTCTCGTCAAGCGTACAAGTTGCAGCCGGGTATTGCTTCGGTCTCGTTATGCGTACAAGTCCCAGCCGCGTATTCCTTCGGTCTCGTCGAGCGTACAAGTCCCAGCCGCGTATTGCTTTGGTCTCGTTATGCGTACAAGTTCCAGCCGTGTATTTCTTCGGTCTCGTCGGGCGTACAAGTTCCAGCCGCGTATTGCTTCGAGCTTGTTATGCGTGCGAGATCGAGCCGCGTATTGTTTGCGTGTCGTTATGCGTGCAATATCCAGCCGCGTATTGCTGCGGTCTCGTCGAGCGTACAAGTTCCAGCCGCGTATTCCTTCGGTCTCGTCGAGCGTACAAGTCCCAGCCGCGTATTGCTTCGGTATCGTTATGCGTACAAGTCCCAGCCACGTGTTGCTTCGGTCTCGCTATGCATACAAGTTCCAGCCGCGTAATGCTTCGGTCTCGTTATGAGTACAAGTCCCAGCCTTGTATTGCTTCGGTCTCGTCAAGCGTACAAGTTCCAGCCGCGTATTGCTTCGGTCTCGTCGAGCGTACAAGTCCCAGCCGCGTATTGCTTTGGTCTCGTTATGCGTACAAGTTCCAGCCGTGTATTTCTTCGGTCTCGTCGGGCGTACAAGTTCCAGCCGCGTATTGCTTCGGTCTCGTCGAGCGTACAAGTCCCAGCCGCGTATTGCTTCGGTCTCGTTATGCGTACAAGTTCCAGCCGCGTAATGCTTCGGTCTCGTTATGCTTGCAAGTTCCAGCCGCGTAATCCTTCGGTCTCGTTATGCGTGCAAGTTCCAGCCGCGTATTGCTTCGGTCCCGTCGAGCGTACAAGTTCCAGCCGCGAAATGCTTCGGTCTCGTAATGCGTACAATTCCAGCAGCGTAATGCTTCGGTCTCGCTATGCGTACAAGTTCCAGCCGCGTAATCCTTCGGTCTCGTTATGCGTACAAGTCCCAGCCGCGTATTGCTTCGGTCTCGTCGACCGTACAAGTTCCAGCCGCGTATTGCTTCGGTCTCGTTATGCGTGAAAGATCCAGGCGCGTAGTGCTTCGGTCTCGTTATGCGTACAAGTTCCAGCCGCGTATTGCTTCGGTATCGTTATGTGTACAAGTTCCAGCCGCGTGTTGCTTCGGTCTCGTTATGCGTTCAAGTTCCAGCCGCGTAATGCTTCGGTCTCGTTACGAGTGCAAGTTCCAGCCTCGTATTGCTTCGGTCTCGTCAAGCGTACAAGTTGCAGCCGGATAATGCGTCGGTCTCGGTATACGTGCAAGTTCCAGCCGCGTATTGCTTCGGTCTCGTCAAGCGTACAAGTTGCAGCCGGGTATTGCTTCGGTCTCGTTATGCGTACAAGTCCCAGCCGCGTATTCCTTCGGTCTCGTCGAGCGTACAAGTCCCAGCCGCGTATTGCTTTGGTCTCGTTATGCGTACAAGTTCCAGCCGTGTATTTCTTCGGTCTCGTCGGGCGTACAAGTTCCAGCCGCGTATTGCTTCGAGCTTGTTATGCGTGCGAGATCGAGCCGCGTATTGTTTGCGTGTCGTTATGCGTGCAATATCCAGCCGCGTATTGCTGCGGTCTCGTCGAGCGTACAAGTTCCAGCCGCGTATTCCTTCGGTCTCGTCGAGCGTACAAGTCCCAGCCGCGTATTGCTTTGGTCCCGTTATGCGTACAAGTCCCAGCCGCGTATTGCTTCGGTATCGTTATGCGTACAAGTCCCAGCCACGTGTTGCTTCGGTCTCGCTATGCATACAAGTTCCAGCCGCGTAATGCTTCGGTCTCGTTATGAGTACAAGTCCCAGCCGCGTATTGCTTCGGTCTCGTCAAGCGTACAAGTTCCAGCCGCGTATTGCTTCGGTCTCGTCGAGCGTACAAGTCCCAGCCGCGTATCGCTTCGGTCTTGTCGAGCGCACAAGTTCCAGCCGCGTATTGCTTCGGTCTCATTATGCGCTCAAGTTCCAGCCGCGAGTTGCTTCGGTCTCGTTATGCGTACAAGTTCCAGCCGCGTAATGCTTCGGTCTCTTTATGCGTACAAGTTCCAGCCTCGTATTGCTTCGGTCTCGTTATGCGTACAAGTCCCAGCCACGTGTTGCTTCGGTCTCGCTATGCATACAAGTCCCAGCCGCGTAATGCTTCGGTCTCGTTATGAGTACAAGTGCCAGCCGCGTATTGCTTCGGTCTCGTCAAGCGTACAAGTTCCAGCCGCGTATAGCTTCGGTCTCGTCAAGCGTACAAGTCCCAGCCGCGTATCGCTTCGGTCTCGTCGAGCCCACAAGTTCCAGCCGCGTATTGCTTCGGTCTCATTATGCGCTCAAGTTCCAGCCGCGAGTTGCTTCGGTCTCGTTATGCGTACAAGTTCCAGCCGCGTAATGCTTCGGTCTCGTTATGCGTACAAGTTCCAGCCTCGTATTGCTTCGGTCTCGTTATGCGTACAAGTTCCAGCAGCGTATTGCTTCGGTCTCGAGGAGCGTACAAGTCCCAGCCGCGCATTGCTTCGGTCTCGAGGAGCGTACAAGTCCCAGCCGCGCATTGCTTCGGTCTCGTCGAGCGTACAAGTTCCAGGTGCGTATTGCTTCGGTCTCGTCGAGCGTACAAGTTCCAGCCGCGTATTGCTTCGGTCTCGCTATGCGTACAAGTTCCAGCCGCGTAATGCTTCGGTCTCGTTATGCTTGCAGGTTCCAGCCGCGTAATGCTTCGGTCTCGCTATGCGTACAAGTTCAAGCCGCGTAATCCTTCGGTCTCGTTATGCGTACAAGTCCCAGCCGCGTATTGCTTCGGTCTCGTCGACCGTACAAGTTCCAGCCGCGTATTGCTTCGGTCCCGTTATGCGTACAAGTCCCAGCCGCGTATTGCTTCGGTATCGTTATGCGTACAAGTCCCAGCCGCGTGTTGCTTCGGTCTTGTTATGCGTGCAAGCTCCAGCCGCGTATTGCTTCGGTCTCGTCAAGCGTACAAGTTCCAGCCGGGTATTGCTTCGGTCTCGTTATGCGTACAAGTCCCAGCCGCGTATTCCTTCGGTCTCGTCGAGCGTACAAGTTCCAGCCGCGTATTGCACCGGTCTCGTCGAGCGTACTAGTCCCAGCCGCGTATTGCTTCGGTCTCGTCGAGCGAACAAGTTCCAGCCGCGTATTGCTTCGGTCTCGTTATTCGTTCAAGTTCCAGCCGCGTGTTGCTTCGGTCTCGTTATGCGTACAAGTTCCAGCCTCGTAATGCTTCGGTCTCGTTATTCGTACAAGTTCCAGCCGCGTATTGCTTCGGTCTCGTTATGCGTACAAGTTCCAGTCGCGTAGTGCTTCTGTCTCGAGGAGCGTACAAGTCCCAGCCGCGCATTGCTTCGGTCTCGAGGAGCGTACAAGTCCCAGCCGCGCATTGCTTCGGTCTCGTCGAGCGTACAAGTCCCAGCCGCGTATTGCTTCGGTAACGTTATGCTTACAAGTCCCAGCCTCGTGTTGCTTCGGTCTCGTTATGCGTGACAGTTCCAGCCGCGTATTGCTTCGGTCTCGTGGAGCGTACAAGTCCCAGCCGCGTATTGCTTCGGTCTCGTTATGCGTACAATTCCAGCCGCGTATTCCTTCGGTCTCGCTATGCGTACAAGTTCCAGCCGCGCAATGCTTCGGTCTCGTTATGCGTACAAGTTCCAGGAGCGCGTTGCTTCGGTCTCGTTATGCGTGCAAGTTCCAGCCGCGTATTTCTTCGGTCTCGTCGAGCGTACAAGTTCAAGCCGCGTAATGCTTCGGTCTCGTCGAGCGAACAAGTTCCAGCCGCGTATTGCTTCGGTCTCGTTATGCGTTCAAGTTCCAGCCGCGTGTTGCTTCGGTCTCGTCAAGCGTACAAGTTGCAGCCGGATAATGCTTCGGGCTTGTTATGCGTGCGAGTTCCAGCCGCGTATTGTTTGGGTCTCGATATGCGTGCAAGTTCCAGCCGCGTAATGCTACGGTCTCGTTATGCGTGCAAGTTCCAGCCGCTTATTGCTTCGGTCTCGTCGAGCGTACAAGTTCCAGCCGCGTAATGCTTCGGTCTCGTTATGCGTACAAGTTCCAGCCGCGTATTGCTTCGGTCTCGTGGAGCGTACAGGTTCCAGCCGCGTAATGCTTGGGTCTCGTTATGCGTGCAAGTTCCTGCCGCGTAATGCTTCGGTCTCGTTATGCGTACAAGTTCCAGCCGCGTATTGCATCGGTCTCGTCGAGCGTACAAGTCCCAGCCGCGTATTGCTTCGGTCTCGTCGAGCGTACAAGTCCCAGCCGCGTATTGCATCGGTCTCGTTATGCGTACAATTTGCAGCCGTGTAATGGTTCGGTCTCGTTATGCGGGCTAGTTCCAGCCGCGTATTGCTTCGGTCTCGTCGAGCGTATAAGTCCCAGCCGCGTATTCCTTTGGTCTCGTTATGCGTACAAGTCCCAGCCGCGTATTGCTTCGGTCTCGTCAAGCATACAAGTTACAGCCGGATAATGCTTCGGTCTCGTTATGCGTGCAAGTTCCAGCCGCGTATTGCTTCGGTCTCGTCGAGCGTATAAGTCCCAGCCGCGTATTGCTTCGGTATCGTTATGCGTGCAAGGTCCAGCCGTGTAATGGTTCGGTCTCGTTATGCGTGCAAGTTCCAGCCGCGTATTGCTTCGGTCTCGTCGAGCGCACAAGTCCCAGCCGCGTATTGCTTTGGTCTCGTTATGCGTACAAGTCCCAGCCGCGTATTGCTTCGGTTTCGTTATGCGTACAAGGTCCAGCCGTGTAATGGTTCGGTCTCGTTATGCGTGCAAGTTCCAGCCGCGTATTGCTTCGGTCTCGTCAAGCGTGCAAGTTCCAGCCGCGTATTGCTTCGGTCTCGTCGAGCGCACAAGTCCCAGCCGCGTATTGCTTTGGTCTCGTTATGCGTACAAGTCCCAGCCGCGTATTGCTTCGGTTTCGTTATGCGTACAAGGTCCAGCCGCGTATTGCTTCGGTCTCGTCAAGCGTACAAGTTACAGCCGGATAATGCTTCGGTCTCGTTATGCGTGCATGTTCCAGGCGCGTATTGCTTCGGTTTCATCGAGCGTACAAGTCCCAGCCTTGTATTGCTTTTGGTCTCGTTATGCGTACAAGTCCCAGCCGCGTATTGCTTCGGTATCGTTATGCGTACAAGTCCCAGCCGCGTGTTGCGTCGGTCTTGTTATGCGTGCAAGTTCCAGCCGCGTATTGCTTCGGTCTCGTCGAGCGTACAAGTCCCAGCCGCGTATTGCTTTGGTCTCGTCATGCGTACAAGTCCCAGCCGCGTGTTGCATCGGTCTCGTTATGCGTACTGTTTAAGCGATGTTCTTAGCGGTGGAGTTCATCGGGTGAATGAAGCTTCAGTTTGTCGGTTGTTCAGTTTGTAATTGTCGATTTAATGCACTATAAACTATCCTTAAGTATAACAGTGAGTTTGATTTTTTGTTGTACTCTCTACAATGGTCGATTTGCCGCTGCACATTCAGCACTCCCTCACTATCTATCTTACTCTCTCTCTCTTTATAGGTAGGGCAAAAAAGGAGAAAGTGTTCCCTCTGACAGATCGAGCACCGACGGTTCGTTTCGGCCGCGTGTGTGGCATGAACTTTGAGACGAAAGGTGTTTGCCGCCGTCTTCTTCTCCGGTTTAGGCGCAGTAGCGGTCCTCTCCGACAGCGAAGTTGAAGATCCGGAGGCTCCTTCCACAGCTTCCAAGGCGCGTAACCGAGCTCGGAGAAAGCTTCTCAGCTGCGTGAACGTAGGAGGTTCAGTCGTGGTTCCAATTGACGTCTCCCATCCCATCCGCGTTTTGTTGTCCAGCTTCTCCGCGGTTATGAAGACGAGCCAGTCGTCCCAGTGTTGGACCGGTCGCTGCAAGGCCTCTAACGCTTGGACAGCGTCCGTAGTTCCATCCAGCAATGCCTTCAGGTCGCGCGAAGATTCTCGTCTCATAGGTTGATGAGACATAAGCGAGGTCAACTGGGAGTGAATCAGCATTCGCAGATTCTGATAGCGCTCCGTGATGGTGGTCCACGCTCGCTCGAAGTTATCGCCGGTAACCGGGATATTTTGCAGTAACAGGGCCGGTTCGCCGGTCAAGCTAGTCTTTAGGTAGTGCAGTTTTTCAACAGGAGAGAGAGATTCATTATCCAGAATCAATGCTTGAAACAGGTCCCGGAAATTCGACCAACTTTTATAGTCGCCCGAAAAGCTTGGCAGAACAATCTTTGGCAATGATCGAAGCGAAGCGTTTTCGTTTGACAGTTCGGGCTTACCCGGGCAGTATTTATCCAGTAAATCCAATAGGACGGCCTTTTGCTGGACGTACGCTTCCTCGCATTGACCGATGTGGTCTTGTTTAAAATACACGTTTTCCCGCTCTGTTGTTGAAAAGACGTCTATAAGCTGGTCGTGCGCTTCCGAAAACGCGCTCCAGTTCTTTTCTAATAGCTCCAGACGTGAGGTAATGACTCCCTTGGTTATTTTTGCCGAACCCATTTTTCTCATGTTTTCGACAGTTGAGCGGATACGCTTAAAGAGGTCGAGTTGCTTCATAACGTGTTTGTCCATGGTTTATTTTTCTGTTTCAGAACAACAAGTAACGGTAGGAATCGAAGTTCACCAAGTGTTTACGTCAGCAAGCAGCGAGTCAAGGGCAACCGTTATGTGGAGTTTCAAAAAATCCAGTGAATTTTAACACAGAATTATCTTTAAAGCACTGTTAGATTAATAAACTTCACTCACTTCGATTATTTTGCGTTATCATCCGGCTCGAAGGACCAATGTTTAAGCGATGTTCTTAGCGGTGGAGTTCATCGGGTGAATGAAGCTTCAGTTTGTCGGTTGTTCAGTTTGTAATTGTCGATTTAATGCACTATAAACTATCCTTAAGTATAACAGTGAGTTTGATTTTTTGTTGTACTCTCTACAATGGTCGATTTGCCGCTGCACATTCAGCACTCCCTCACTATCTATCTTACTCTCTCTCTCTTTACAGTTCGTATTATCACTCGTGCTCGATTTCTACTGACTGGAAGATTTTACGGGCGCGATTACCCGTATCGAAAAGGGGGGGAAGAGCTCAGCGGCGATAAGTACTAAGCGAGACATCTTCGGGCACACGCGCCTAATTACCTAGCACATGTCGGTAATTCGGATCCCGAACATTCCCGCCCGCCTTCGTCGGGACGACGAATGCACGGAATTTCAGTGTACGGCGTGCGCTGAGTTAGTTATCGCAGGCTAGTGTTGAGGGAAGGACGCATATTTTAGTGATCGGTCGCTTGATTATGGATTGCGGTGTCTTTATGGTTACTACGCGGACCTTGTTATCGTCGCCGGGGAACGTAGCTAGGATGCGACCGATTGGCCATTTGGTAGGAGGGGTAGCTTCCGATGTGACTAAACACAGGTCACCAGGCTGGACGTTAGGACGCGTTTGCGACCACTTTGTTCGCGATTGCAGACCCTGCAGGTATTCGGCTGACCAGCGTTTCCAGAAGTGGTCGCGCATTCGTTGCAGTGGTTGCCATCGCGAGACGCGGGTTAGTTTTTCGTCCGTCAACGAGGGTTCCGGTACGGCTGTCAGAGGTGTGCCGATGAGGAAGTGTCCGGGGGTCAGGAAGTCGTTAGCGTCCGCGTCGACTTCCAACGGAGACAGAGGTCGCGAGTTAAGACAAGCTTCTATTTGGGTTAGGACGGTAGTCAATTCCTCGAAAGTGAGAGGTGTATCCCCCACTACGCGTCGCAGATGAAATTTCATAGATTTCACGGCTGCCTCCCAGATACCCCCGAAGTGTGGTGCGGCAGGGGGGTTGAAGTGCCACGTTGTGCCTTCATTGGCAAGCAGCCCAGCCAGTTTGCCCCAATCAACTTGGGCCGCGGTGAAGAGTCGTTGCAGTTCGCGATCGGCGCCGACGAAGGTTGTTCCTTGATCGCTGTGAAGAGAGGAACATCGTCCACGGCGAGATACGAATCGGCGGTACGCAGCAAGGAACGCGTCGGTAGTATAGTCGCTCACGAGTTCTAAGTGTACAGCGCGAGTCGAGAAACATACAAAAACCGCAACGTACGCCTTTCGGGTGCGATAGCCGCGGCCGGGGGAAGTTTTGACGAGAAACGGGCCGGCGTAGTCGATTCCGGAATTCGCGAACGGTCGAGCTGGTCGCACGCGAGTGGGAGGCAGGTCGGCCATTTGTTGCCGCGCGGTCGTGGCTCGCCATCGCCAGCAAGTGACGCACGAGTGTATATATGTGCGCACGGCGCGACGACCGGACAGGACCCAATATCGCTGTCGCAGCGTGCTCAAGGTGAGTTGCAATCCACCGTGAAGTGTATCCATGTGAGCTTCGCGAACTAGTAATTTCGTAAAGTGTCCTTTTGTAGGTAATATAATCGGGTGTTTTTCTTGAACGTCAAGAAGGGAGTGTTTTAGGCGTCCTCCGACGCGAAGAATTCCTTCGTTGTCCAGGAAGGGGTTCAAGCGCATTAGAGGACCGCGAGAAAGAGAAACTGACTGGCCGAGAAGACGCATTTCCGCGGGGAAGGCTAACCTTTGAACGCCGCGAATTAAAGTAAGTCGGGCGTCGCGCAGTTCGCGCGCGCTTAAATTTTCACGATCCGTTTGTTTATCGGCAGGTCGCGTGCGTAGGCGTAAGCACCAGCTCGTAATTCGGCAAAGTTTACGTATTGACGAGTAACGGCTTATAAATTCGTCCAAGAAAGGAGTTCCAGCAAGAGTGGCGCAGGAGACCTTCGCAACCCGAGTCTCCTGTTCAGTGACCAGATGAGTTAGAAGGTGCGTATCTAGGTTGTAATTACGAGTGGCTAGAAAGGTAGGTCCTTCCCACCACAATTTATAAGATCCCACTTTGTCCCCGGGCAACCCGCGGGACGCGACGTCCGCAGGATTATCGCCAGAGCGCACATGGCGCCAGGTAGCTTCTGGCAAGGTCGTTTGGATCTCGGCTACGCGGTTAGCTATAAACGTTTTCCATTTGGAAGGATGCTGTTGCAGCCAACTGAGGACCACGGAGGAGTCAGACCAGAGGTGAAGAGTGCAAGAAGGTAAGTCTAACGTGTTTTTGACCGAATCCATTAATCGAACGAGCAAGGTCGCGGCACATATTTCCAGTCGCGGTAGCGAGACCTGCTTGAGCGGCGCGACTCGAGTTTTTGCGGCGATAATATTTACGCGGGGTCCTTGTTCAGGTTTTCTCGGAACAACTCGCAAATAGATTACGGCCGCGTAGGCTTTTTCCGATGCATCGGCAAAGCCGTGGAGTTCGTATGTATTATCGCGTCGCGTATAGCCAATCCAGCGCGGAATACGTAACTCGGATAGGCGGGTCAGGCCCGAAAGATAATTGATCCAACTTGTTTCCAAGGCTTCCGGCAGCGCGTCATCCCAATCTAGCTTTAGCAGCCATAGAGATTGCATAAAGATTTTGGCAACGATTACGACGGGAGCCAGAAGACCCAGCGGGTCGTAGAGGCCGGCTATTTCACTAAATATCCTTCGCTTAGTGGTTGGCCTAGAATTTTCTCGAGGTGGCAGTGAGATAACGAAGGAATCAGATGCAGTGTTCCACTTTAGACCGAGCAGTGAGGAGACGCCTTCAAAATCGCACGAGAGGTCGGGAGACGAAGCAAGGTAATCGACAGGTAAAGGCTTTAAAAGATCTGGATCATTGGAAGACCATTTACGGAGTTTGAAACCGCCCGCCCTTAGCAACGCTAGCAATTGTTGCTGGAGCTGACCGGCCTCGTCCAGAGTATCTGCCCCCGAAATAACGTCATCCATGTAGACGTCGCTTCGGAGACAGCGCGCCGCGAGGGGGTAGGCCCTTTCTTCGTCGCGGCTCAATTGTTGAAGAGTCCGAATAGCCAAATAGGGGGAGCATGCCATACCATAGGTGACAGTGAGAAGTCGGTAGCTTGTTAGTGGATCGCTGGGCTGTCTGCGCCACACGATCCGTTGAAGATCGCAATCGTTTTCCTCTACCCGAATTTGGCGATACATTTTCTCTATGTCCGCGGAGAAAACGACCGCATACTTGCGCCAACGAATTAATAGAGAGAATATTTCCGGTAGTAAGTTCGGACCAGTATGAAGTAAGTCGTTCAGCGAGAGACCGGAGGAAGTTTTGAATGAAGCGTTGAAGACTACACGGAGTTTGGTTGTGGAACTAGATTCGCGTAGCACGCCGTGATGCGGCAGATAGTAATTTGGCCCGTTTTGTTCAGAAGTGGCGCGAAGGGGCTTCATATGCTCGAGATCTTCGTATTCTTTCAAAAACGCGTGATAAGCGGTTCTGAATTTCGGATTTGCTTGCAGGAATCGTTCTCGCCTGACGAAGAACGAGATGGCGGCCTCCTTGCTTTCGCCTAGCTCCGCGAGCGGGGCTTTAAAAGGTAATGAAACAATATACCTTCCAGTTTCATCTCGCCTGTGCGTTTTGGCGTAGTGATCTTCACATTCTTTTTCTTCCTCAGAGCGTAATTGAGAAGTAGCCGGCACTTCCTCGAGTCTCCAGAACCGAGTGAGAGTTTCAACGAGATCGGCTTCGCGAAGGGAACACTGCAAGGAAATAGCACGGTGAGTGTTAATTGTCAGATTTTGGGATTGCCTTAAGGGCCCGGTAAGGATCCATCCTAGCGAAGTGGCTTGTGCGATTGGTGTGTTGGGTGGACCTTGTATCAAACCCGCCCTTATGATTTGAGCGTAGATATCCGCTCCCAGGATAAGATTAATACGTCTTGCGGACAGGAAGTTAGGATCGGCCAGTTCCAACCCTTCTAAGTGAGACAGGGCGGCTTCACAAGAAGATTTAGAGGCTTGGTATGACGACAAACGAGGAAGAACATAAGCAGTTAGACGATAGGGTATGGGTTGGCCAAATCTAGAGATTAATTTAAGAGAGACTCTACCGTTCGTGTAAGTTTGCGTCTTACCGACGCCGACAACAGGAATTTTCTCCGGTACGCGGTGTACTTTCAAGATTTGAGCAACGCTCTCCTCCATCAGCGAGACTTCCGAACAAGGATCTATTAACGCTCTAACGGAGACTCTTTTCCCCTGGTCTGATTCCAGCGTGAGTTCCGCTGTCGCGAGCACCACGGAGACGGGCGAGGTCACGGAACAGGAGGTCAAAGCGCAGTGAGTCGTCCTTCCAGCCTCGGAGGAGGAAGCCTCGCTTGGCGCGACGTCGTCCGCCTCGCCACTCCTTGCTGGCCCCTGCTTGGAAGAAGAATTGTTTGCGGCAGTGAATTGCTCAAAATTAGCATGAAGTGAGGTATGATGCTTACCCACGCAAACCTGGCAGCGTTTCGTAGACTTACATACAGAAGAAGAGTGCGGTGCCAGACAGTTAAAACAAAGACGCTTCTCGGTTACCAGTTGCTTTCGCTCGCGTGGACTCATGCCTTTATAGGTAGGGCAAAAAAGGAGAAAGTGTTCCCTCTGACAGATCGAGCACCGACGGTTCGTTTCGGCCGCGTGTGTGGCATGAACTTTGAGACGAAAGGTGTTTGCCGCCGTCTTCTTCTCCGGTTTAGGCGCAGTAGCGGTCCTCTCCGACAGCGAAGTTGAAGATCCGGAGGCTCCTTCCACAGCTTCCAAGGCGCGTAACCGAGCTCGGAGAAAGCTTCTCAGCTGCGTGAACGTAGGAGGTTCAGTCGTGGTTCCAATTGACGTCTCCCATCCCATCCGCGTTTTGTTGTCCAGCTTCTCCGCGGTTATGAAGACGAGCCAGTCGTCCCAGTGTTGGACCGGTCGCTGCAAGGCCTCTAACGCTTGGACAGCGTCCGTAGTTCCATCCAGCAATGCCTTCAGGTCGCGCGAAGATTCTCGTCTCATAGGTTGATGAGACATAAGCGAGGTCAACTGGGAGTGAATCAGCATTCGCAGATTCTGATAGCGCTCCGTGATGGTGGTCCACGCTCGCTCGAAGTTATCGCCGGTAACCGGGATATTTTGCAGTAACAGGGCCGGTTCGCCGGTCAAGCTAGTCTTTAGGTAGTGCAGTTTTTCAACAGGAGAGAGAGATTCATTATCCAGAATCAATGCTTGAAACAGGTCCCGGAAATTCGACCAACTTTTATAGTCGCCCGAAAAGCTTGGCAGAACAATCTTTGGCAATGATCGAAGCGAAGCGTTTTCGTTTGACAGTTCGGGCTTACCCGGGCAGTATTTATCCAGTAAATCCAATAGGACGGCCTTTTGCTGGACGTACGCTTCCTCGCATTGACCGATGTGGTCTTGTTTAAAATACACGTTTTCCCGCTCTGTTGTTGAAAAGACGTCTATAAGCTGGTCGTGCGCTTCCGAAAACGCGCTCCAGTTCTTTTCTAATAGCTCCAGACGTGAGGTAATGACTCCCTTGGTTATTTTTGCCGAACCCATTTTTCTCATGTTTTCGACAGTTGAGCGGATACGCTTAAAGAGGTCGAGTTGCTTCATAACGTGTTTGTCCATGGTTTATTTTTCTGTTTCAGAACAACAAGTAACGGTAGGAATCGAAGTTCACCAAGTGTTTACGTCAGCAAGCAGCGAGTCAAGGGCAACCGTTATGTGGAGTTTCAAAAAATCCAGTGAATTTTAACACAGAATTATCTTTAAAGCACTGTTAGATTAATAAACTTCACTCACTTCGATTATTTTGCGTTATCATCCGGCTCGAAGGACCAATGTTTAAGCGATGTTCTTAGCGGTGGAGTTCATCGGGTGAATGAAGCTTCAGTTTGTCGGTTGTTCAGTTTGTAATTGTCGATTTAATGCACTATAAACTATCCTTAAGTATAACAGTGAGTTTGATTTTTTGTTGTACTCTCTACAATGGTCGATTTGCCGCTGCACATTCAGCACTCCCTCACTATCTATCTTACTCTCTCTCTCTTTACAGTTCGTATTATCACTCGTGCTCGATTTCTACTGACTGGAAGATTTTACGGGCGCGATTACCCGTATCGAAAAGGGGGGGAAGAGCTCAGCGGCGATAAGTACTAAGCGAGACATCTTCGGGCACACGCGCCTAATTACCTAGCACATGTCGGTAATTCGGATCCCGAACACGAACAATTTGCAGCCGTGTAATGGTTCGGTCTCGTTATGCGGGCTAGTTCCAGCCGCGTATTGCTTCGGTCTCGTCAAGCGTACAAGTTCCAGCCACGTAATACGTCGGTCTCGTTATGCGAGCAAGTTCCAGCCGCGTATTGCTTCGGTCTCGCCAAGCGCACAAGTTACAGCCGGATAATGCTTCGGTCTCGTTATGCGTGCAAGTTCCAGCCGCGAATTGCTTCGGACTCATCGAGCGTACAAGTCCCAGCCGCGTATTGCTTTGGTCTCGTTATGCGTACAAGTCCCAGCCGCGTATTGCATCGGTCTCGTTATGCGTACAATTTGCAGCCGTGTAATGGTTCGGTCTCGTTATGCGGGCTAGTTCCAGCCGCGTATTGCTTCGGTCTCGTCGAGCGTATAAGTCCCAGCCGCGTATTCCTTTGGTCTCGTTATGCGTACAAGTACCAGCCGCGTATTGCTTCGGTCTCGTCAAGCGTACAAGTTCCAGCCGCGTATTGCTTCGGTCTCGTCGAGCGCACAAGTCCCAGACGCGTATTGCTTTGGTCTCGTTATGCGTACAAGTCCCAGCCGCGTATTGCTTCGGTCTCGTTAGGCGTACAAGTGCCAGCCGCGTAATGCTTCGGTCTCGTTGTGCGGGCAAGTTCCAGCCGCGTATTGCTTCGGTCTCGTCGAGCGTACAAGTTCCAGCTGCGTATTGCTTCGGTCTCGTCGAGCGTACAAGTCCCAGCCGCGAATTGCTTCGGTATCGTTATCCGTACAAGTCCCAGCCGCGTATTCCTTTGGTCTCGTTATGCGTACAAGTCCCAGCCGCGTATTGCTTCGGTTTCGTTATGCGTACAAGGTCCAGCCGTGTAATGGTTCGGTCTCGTTATGCGTGCAAGTTCCAGCCGCGTATTGCTTCGGTCTCGTCAAGCGTACAAGTGCCAGCGGCGTAATGCTTCGGTCTCGTTGTGCGGGCAAGTTCCAGCCGCGTATTGCTTCGGTCTCGTCGAGCGTACAAGTTCCAGCTGCGTATTGCTTCGGTCTCGTGGAGCGTACAGGTTCCAGCCGCGTAATGCTTGGGTCTCGTTATGCGTGCAAGTTCCTGCCGCGTAATGCTTCGGTCTCGTTATGCGTACAAGTTCCAGCCGCGTATTGCATCGGTCTCGTCGAGCGTACAAGTCCCAGCCGCGTATTGCTTCGGTCTCGTCGAGCGTACAAGTCCCAGCCGCGTATTGCATCGGTCTCGTTATGCGTACAATTTGCAGCCGTGTTATGGTTCGGTCTCGTTATGCGGGCTAGTTCCAGCCGCGTATTGCTTCGGTCTCGTCGAGCGTATAAGTCCCAGCCGCGTATTCCTTTGGTCTCGTTATGCGTACAAGTCCCAGCCGCGTATTGCTTCGGTCTCGTCAAGCGTACAAGTTACAGCCGGATAATGCTTCGGTCTCGTTATGCGTGCAAGTTCCAGCCGCGTATTGCTTCGGTCTCGTCGAGCGTATAAGTCCCAGCCGCGTATTGCTTCGGTATCGTTGTGCGTGCAAGGTCCAGCCGTGTAATGGTTCGGTCTCGTTATGCGTGCAAGTTCCAGCCGCGTATTGCTTCGGTCTCGTCGAGCGCACAAGTCCCAGCCGCGTATTGCTTTGGTCTCGTTATGCGTACAAGTCCCAGCCGCGTATTGCTTTGGTCTCGTCATGCGTACAAGTCCCAGCCGCGTGTTGCATCGGTCTCGTTATGCGTACAATTTGCAGCCGTGTAATGGTTCGGTCTCGTTATGCGGGCTAGTTCCAGCCGCGTATTGCTTCGGTCTCGTCAAGCGTACAAGTTCCAGCCACGTAATGCGTCGGTCTCGTTATGCGAGCAAGTTCCAGCCGCGTATTGCTTCGGTCTCGCCAAGCGCACAAGTTACAGCCGGATAATGCTTCGGTCTCGTTATGCGTGCAAGTTCCAGCTGCGAATTGCTTCGGACTCATCGAGCGTACAAGTCCCAGCCGCGTATTGCTTTGGTCTCGTTATGCGTACAAGTCCCAGCCGCGTATTGCATCGGTCTCGTTATGCGTACAAGTCCCAGCCGCGTATTGCATCGGTCTCGTTATGCGTACAATTTGCAGCCGTGTAATGGTTCGGTCTCGTTATGCGGGCTAGTTCCAGCCGCGTATTGCTTCGGTCTCGTCGAGCGTATAAGTCCCAGCCGCGTATTCCTTTGGTCTCGTTATGCGTACAAGTCCCAGCCGCGTATTGCTTCGGTTTCGTTATGCGTACAAGGTCCAGCCGTGTAATGGTTCGGTCTCGTTATGCGTGCAAGTTCCAGCCGCGTATTGCTTCGGTCTCGTCAAGCGTACAAGTTCCAGCCGGATAATGCTTCGGTCTCGTTATGCATGCAAGTTCCAGCCGCGTATTGCTTCGGTCTCGTCAGGCGCGCAAGCTACAGCCGGATAATGCTTCGGTCTCGTTATGCGTGAAAGTTCCAGCCGCGTATTGCTTCGGTCTCGTTATGCGTACAATTTGCAGCCGTGTAATGGTTCGGTCTCGTTATGCGGGCTAGTTCCAGCCGCGTATTGCTTCGGTCTCGTCGAGCGTATAAGTCCCAGCCGCGTATTGCTTCGGTATCGTTATGCGTACAAGGTCCAGCCGTGTAATGGTTCGGTCTCGTAATGCGTGCAAGTTCCAGCCGCGTATTGCTTCGGTCTCGTCGAGCGCACAAGTCCCAGCCGCGTATTGCTTTGGTCTCGTTATGCGTACAAGTCCCAGCCGCGTATTGCTTCGGTCTCGTTAGGCGTACAAGTCCCAGCCGCGTATTGCTTTGGTCTCGTCATGCGTACAAGTCCCAGCCGCGTGTTGCATCGGTCTCGTTATGCGTACAAGTGCCAGCCGCGTAATGCTTCGGTCTCGTTGTGCGGGCAAGTTCCAGCCGCGTATTGCTTCGGTCTCGTCAAGCGTACAAGTTACAGCCGGATAATGCTTCGGTCTCGTTATGCGTGCATGTTCCAGCCGCGTATTGCTTCGGTCTCGCCAAGCGTACAAGTTACAGCCGGATAATGCTTCGGTCTCGTTATGCGTGCAAGTTCCAGCCGCGAATTGCTTCGGACTCATCGAGCGTACAAGTCCCAGCCGCGTATTGCTTTGGTCCCGTTATCTGTACAAGTCCCAGCCGCGTATTGCATCGGTCTCGTTATGCGTACAATTTGCAGCCGTGTAATGGTTCGGTCTTGTTATGCGGGCTAGTTCCAGCCGCGTATTGCTTCGGTCTCGTCGAGCGTATAAGTCCCAGCCGCGTATTCCTTTGGTCTCGTTATGCGTACAAGTACCAGCCGCGTATTGCTTCGGTCTCGTCAAGCGTACAAGTTCCAGCCGCGTATTGCTTCGGTCTCGTCGAGCGCACAAGTCCCAGCCGCGTATTGCTTTGGTCTCGTTATGCGTACAAGTCCCAGCCGCGTATTGCTTCGGTCTCGTTAGGCGTACAAGTGCCAGCCGCGTAATGCTTCGGTCTCGTTGTGCGGGCAAGTTCCAGCCGCGTATTGCTTCGGTCTCGTCGAGCGTACAAGTTCCAGCTGCGTATTGCTTCGGTCTCGTCGAGCGTACAAGTCCCAGCCGCGTATTGCTTCGGTATCGTTATGCGTACAAGTCCCAGCCGCGTATTCCTTTGGTCTCGTTATGCGTACAAGTCCCAGCCGCGTATTGCTTCGGTTTCGTTATGCGTACAAGGTCCAGCCGTGTAATGGTTCGGTCTCGTTATGCGTGCAAGTTCCAGCCGCGTATTGCTTCGGTCTCGTCAAGCGTACAAGTGCCAGCCGCGTAATGCTTCGGTCTCGTTGTGCGGGCAAGTTCCAGCCGCGTATTGCTTCGGTCTCGTCGAGCGTACAAGTTCCAGCTGCGTATTGCTTCGGTCTCGTTATGCGTACAAGTTCCAGCCTTGTATTGCTTTGGTCTCGTTATGCGTACAAGTCCCAGCTGCGTATTGCTTCGGTATCGTTATGCGTACAAGTCCCAGCCGCGTGTTGCGTCGGTCTTGTTATGTGTGCAAGTTCCAGCCGCGTATTGCTTCGGTCTCGTCGAGCGTACAAGTCCCACCCGCGTATTGCTTCGGTCTCGTCAAGCGTACAAGTTACAGCCGGATAATGCTTCGGTCTCGTTGTGCGTGCAAGTTCCAGCCGCGTATTGCTTCGGTCTCGTCGAGCGTATAAGTCCCAGCCGCGTATTGCTTCGGTATCGTTATGCGTGCAAGGTCCAGCCGTGTAATGGTTCGGTCTCGTTATGCGTGCAAGTTCCAGCCGCGTATTGCTTCGGTCTCGTCGAGCGCACAAGTCCCAGCCGCGTATTGCTTTGGTCTCGTTATGCGTACAAGTCCCAGCCGCGTATTGCTTCGGTTTCGTTATGCGTACAAGGTCCAGCCGTGTAATGGTTCGGTCTCGTTATGCGTGCAAGTTCCAGCCGCGTATTGCTTCGGTCTCGTCAAGCGTACAAGTGCCAGCCGCGTAATGCTTCGGTCTCGTTGTGCGGGCAAGTTCCAGCCGCGTATTGCTTCGGTCTCGTCAAGCGTACAAGTTACAGCCGGATAATGCTTCGGTCTCGTTAGGCGTGCATGTTCCAGGCGCGTATTGCTTCGGTTTCATCGAGCGTACAAGTCCCAGCCTTGTATTGCTTTTGGTCTCGTTATGCGTACAAGTCCCAGCCGCGTATTGCTTCGGTATCGTTATGCGTACAAGTCCCAGCCGCGTGTTGCGTCGGTCTTGTTATGCGTGCAAGTTCCAGCCGCGTATTGCTTCGGTCTCGTCGAGCGTACAAGTCCCAGCCGCGTATTGCTTTGGTCTCGTCATGCGTACAAGTCCCAGCCGCGTGTTGCATCGGTCTCGTTATGCGTACAATTTGCAGCCGTGTAATGGTTCGGTCTCGTTATGCGGGCTAGTTCCAGCCGCGTATTGCTTCGGTCTCGTCAAGCGTACAAGTTCCAGCCACGTAATGCGTCGGTCTCGTTATGCGAGCAAGTTCCAGCCGCGTATTGCTTCGGTCTCGCCAAGCGCACAAGTTACAGCCGGATAATGCTTCGGTCTCGTTATGCGTGCAAGTTCCAGCCGCGAATTGCTTCGGACTCATCGAGCGTACAAGTCCCAGCCGCGTATTGCTTTGGTCTCGTTATGCGTACAAGTCCCAGCCGCGTATTGCATCGGTCTCGTTATGCGTACAATTTGCAGCCGTGTAATGGTTCGGTCTCGTTATGCGGGCTAGTTCCAGCCGCGTATTGCTTCGGTCTCGTCGAGCGTATAAGTCCCAGCCGCGTATTCCTTTGGTCTCGTTATGCGTACAAGTCCCAGCCGCGTATTGCTTCGGTTTCGTTATGCGTACAAGGTCCAGCCGTGTAATGGTTCGGTCTCGTTATGCGTGCAAGTTCCAGCCGCGTATTGCTTCGGTCTCGTCAAGCGTACAAGTTACAGCCGGATAATGCTTCGGTCTCGTTATGCATGCAAGTTCCAGCCGCGTATTGCTTCGGTCTCGTCAGGCGCGCAAGCTACAGCCGGATAATGCTTCGGTCTCGTTATGCGTGAAAGTTCCAGCCGCGTATTGCTTCGGTCTCGTTATGCGTACAATTTGCAGCCGTGTAATGGTTCGGTCTCGTTATGCGGGCTAGTTCCAGCCGCGTATTGCTTCGGTCTCGTCGAGCGTATAAGTCCCAGCCGCGTATTGCTTCGGTATCGTTATGCGTACAAGGTCCAGCCGTGTAATGGTTCGGTCTCGTAATGCGTGCAAGTTCCAGCCGCGTATTACTTCGGTCTCGTCGAGCGCACAAGTCCCAGCCGCGTATTGCTTTGGTCTCGTTATGCGTACAAGTCCCAGCCGCGTATTGCTTCGGTCTCGTTAGGCGTACAAGTGCCAGCCGCGTAATGCTTCGGTCTCGTTGTGCGGGCAAGTTCCAGCCGCGTATTGCTTCGGTCTCGTCGAGCGTACAAGTTCCAGCTGCGTATTGCTTCGGTCTCGTCGAGCGTACAAGTCCCAGCCGCGTATTGCTTCGGTATCGTTATGCGTACAAGTCCCAGCCGCGTATTCCTTTGGTCTCGTTATGCGTACAAGTCCCAGCCGCGTATTGCTTCGGTTTCGTTATGCGTACAAGGTCCAGCCGTGTAATGGTTCGGTCTCGTTATGCGTGCAAGTTCCAGCCGCGTATTGCTTCGGTCTCGTCAAGCGTACAAGTGCCAGCCGCGTAATGCTTCGGTCTCGTTGTGCGGGCAAGTTCCAGCCGCGTATTGCTTCGGTCTCGTCGAGCGTGCAAGTTCCAGCTGCGTATTGCTTCGGTCTCGTTATGCGTACAAGTTCCAGCCGCGTGTGGCTTCGGTCTCGTTATGCGTACAAGTTCCTGCCGCGTAATGCTTCGGTTTCGTTATGCTTACAAGTTCCTGCCACGTAATGCTTCGGTCTCGTCGAGCGAACAGGTTCCAGCCTCGTAATGCTTCAGTCTCGTTATGCGTGCAAGTTCCAGCCGCGTATTGCTTCGGTCTCGTCAAGCGTACAAGTTCCAGCAGCGTATTGCTTCGGTCTCGTCGAGCGTACAAGTTCCAGCCTTGTATTGCTTTGGTCTCGTTATGCGTACAAGTCCCAGCCGCGTATTGCTTCGGTATCGTTATGCGTACAAGTCCCAGCCGCGTGTTGCGTCGGTCTTGTTATGTGTGCAAGTTCCAGCCGCGTATTGCTTCGGTCTCGTCGAGCGTACAAGTCCCAGCCGCGTATTGCTTTGGTCTCGTCATGCGTACAAGTCCCAGCCGCATGTTGCATCGGTCTCGTTATGCGTACAATTTGCAGCCGTGTAATGGTTCGGTCTTGTTATGCGGGCTAGTTCCAGCCGCGTATTGCTTCGGTCTCGTCAAGCGTACAAGTTCCAGCCACGTAATGCGTCGGTCTCGTTATGCGTGCAAGTTCCAGCCGCGTATTGCTTCGGTCTCGTCGAGCGCACAAGTCCCAGCCGCGTATTGCTTTGGTCTCGTTATGCGTACAAGTCCCAGCCGCGTATTGCTTCGGTTTCGTTATGCGTACAAGGTCCAGCCGTGTAATGGTTCGGTCTCGTTATGCGTGCAAGTTCCAGCCGCGTATTGCTTCGGTCTCGTCAAGCGTACAAGTGCCAGCCGCGTAATGCTTCGGTCTCGTTGTGCGGGCAAGTTCCAGCCGCGTATTGCTTCGGTCTCGTCGAGCGCACAAGTCCCAGCCGCGTATTGCTTTGGTCTCGTTATGCGTACAAGTCCCAGCCGCGTATTGCTTCGGTCTCGTTAGGCGTACAAGTGCCAGCCGCGTAATGGTTCGGTCTCGTTATGCGTGCAAGTTCCAGCCGCGTATTGCTTCGGTCTCGTCAAGCGTACAAGTTACAGCCGGATAATGCTTCGGTCTCGTTATGCATGCAAGTTCCAGCCGCGTATTGCTTCGGTCTCGTCAGGCGCGCAAGCTACAGCCGGATAATGCTTCGGTCTCGTTATGCGTGAAAGTTCCAGCCGCGTATTGCTTCGGTCTCGTTATCCGTACAAGTCCCAGCCGCGTATTCCTTTGGTCTCGTTATGCGTACAAGTCCCAGCCGCGTATTGCTTCGGTTTCGTTATGCGTACAAGGTCCAGCCGTGTAATGGTTCGGTCTCGTTATGCGTGCAAGTTCCAGCCGCGTATTGCTTCGGTCTCGTCAAGCGTACAAGTGCCAGCGGCGTAATGCTTCGGTCTCGTTGTGCGGGCAAGTTCCAGCCGCGTATTGCTTCGGTCTCGTCGAGCGTACAAGTTCCAGCTGCGTATTGCTTCGGTCTCGTGGAGCGTACAGGTTCCAGCCGCGTAATGCTTGGGTCTCGTTATGCGTGCAAGTTCCTGCCGCGTAATGCTTCGGTCTCGTTATGCGTACAAGTTCCAGCCGCGTATTGCATCGGTCTCGTCGAGCGTACAAGTCCCAGCCGCGTATTGCTTCGGTCTCGTCGAGCGTACAAGTCCCAGCCGCGTATTGCATCGGTCTCGTTATGCGTACAATTTGCAGCCGTGTTATGGTTCGGTCTCGTTATGCGGGCTAGTTCCAGCCGGGTATTGCTTCGGTCTCGTCGAGCGTATAAGTCCCAGCCGCGTATTCCTTTGGTCTCGTTATGCGAACAAGTCCCAGCCGCGTATTGCTTCGGTCTCGTCAAGCGTACAAGTTACAGCCGGATAATGCTTCGGTCTCGTTATGCGTGCAAGTTCCAGCCGCGTATTGCTTCGGTCTCGTCGTGCGTATAAGTCCCAGCCGCGTATTGCTTCGGTATCGTTGTGCGTGCAAGGTCCAGCCGTGTAATGGTTCGGTCTCGTTATGCGTGCAAGTTCCAGCCGCGTATTGCTTCGGTCTCGTCGAGCGCACAAGTCCCAGCCGCGTATTGCTTTGGTCTCGTTATGCGTACAAGTCCCAGCCGCGTATTGCTTCGGTTTCGTTATGCGTACAAGGTCCAGCCGTGTAATGGTTCGGTCTCGTTATGCGTGCAAGTTCCAGCCGCGTATTGCTTCGGTCTCGTCAAGCGTACAAGTGCCAGCCGCGTAATGCTTCGGTCTCGTTGTGCGGGCAAGTTCCAGCCGCGTATTGCTTCGGTCTCGTCAAGCGTACAAGTTACAGCCGGATAATGCTTCGGTCTCGTTAGGCGTGCATGTTCCAGGCGCGTATTGCTTCGGTTTCATCGAGCGTACAAGTCCCAGCCTTGTATTGCTTTTGGTCTCGTTATGCGTACAAGTCCCAGCCGCGTATTGCTTCGGTATCGTTATGCGTACAAGTCCCAGCCGCGTGTTGCGTCGGTCTTGTTATGCGTGCAAGTTCCAGCCGCGTATTGCTTCGGTCTCGTCGAGAGTACAAGTCCCAGCCGCGTATTGCTTTGGTCTCGTCATGCGTACAAGTCCCAGCCGCGTGTTGCATCGGTCTCGTTATGCGTACAATTTGCAGCCGTGTAATGGTTCGGTCTCGTTATGCGGGCTAGTTCCAGCCGCGTATTGCTTCGGTCTCGTCAAGCGTACAAGTTCCAGCCACGTAATGCGTCGGTCTCGTTATGCGAGCAAGTTCCAGCCGCGTATTGCTTCGGTCTCGCCAAGCGCACAAGTTACAGCCGGATAATGCTTCGGTCTCGTTATGCGTGCAAGTTCCAGCCGCGAATTGCTTCGGACTCATCGAGCGTACAAGTCCCAGCCGCGTATTGCTTTGGTCTCGTTATGCGTACAAGTCCCAGCCGCGTATTGCATCGGTCTCGTTATGCGTACAATTTGCAGCCGTGTAATGGTTCGGTCTCGTTATGCGGGCTAGTTCCAGCCGCGTATTGCTTCGGTCTCGTCGAGCGTATAAGTCCCAGCCGCGTATTCCTTTGGTCTCGTTATGCGTACAAGTCCCAGCCGCGTATTGCTTCGGTTTCGTTATGCGTACAAGGTCCAGCCGTGTAATGGTTCGGTCTCGTTATGCGTGCAAGTTCCAGCCGCGTATTGCTTCGGTCTCGTCAAGCGTACAAGTTACAGCCGGATAATGCTTCGGTCTCGTTATGCATGCAAGTTCCAGCCGCGTATTGCTTCGGTCTCGTCAGGCGCGCAAGCTACAGCCGGATAATGCTTCGGTCTCGTTATGCGTGAAAGTTCCAGCCGCGTATTGCTTCGGTCTCGTTATGCGTACAATTTGCAGCCGTGTAATGGTTCGGTCTCGTTATGCGGGCTAGTTCCAGCCGCGTATTGCTTCGGTCTCGTCGAGCGTATAAGTCCCAGCCGCGTATTGCTTCGGTATCGTTATGCGTACAAGGTCCAGCCGTGTAATGGTTCGGTCTCGTAATGCGTGCAAGTTCCAGCCGCGTATTACTTCGGTCTCGTCGAGCGCACAAGTCCCAGCCGCGTATTGCTTTGGTCTCGTTATGCGTACAAGTCCCAGCCGCGTATTGCTTCGGTCTCGTTAGGCGTACAAGTGCCAGCCGCGTAATGCTTCGGTCTCGTTGTGCGGGCAAGTTCCAGCCGCGTATTGCTTCGGTCTCGTCGAGCGTACAAGTTCCAGCTGCGTATTGCTTCGGTCTCGTCGAGCGTACAAGTCCCAGCCGCGTATTGCTTCGGTATCGTTATGCGTACAAGTCCCAGCCGCGTATTCCTTTGGTCTCGTTATGCGTACAAGTCCCAGCCGCGTATTGCTTCGGTTTCGTTATGCGTACAAGGTCCAGCCGTGTAATGGTTCGGTCTCGTTATGCGTGCAAGTTCCAGCCGCGTATTGCTTCGGTCTCGTCAAGCGTACAAGTGCCAGCCGCGTAATGCTTCGGTCTCGTTGTGCGGGCAAGTTCCAGCCGCGTATTGCTTCGGTCTCGTCGAGCGTGCAAGTTCCAGCTGCGTATTGCTTCGGTCTCGTTATGCGTACAAGTTCCAGCCGCGTGTGGCTTCGGTCTCGTTATGCGTACAAGTTCCTGCCGCGTAATGCTTCGGTTTCGTTATGCTTACAAGTTCCTGCCACGTAATGCTTCGGTCTCGTCGAGCGAACAGGTTCCAGCCTCGTAATGCTTCAGTCTCGTTATGCGTGCAAGTTCCAGCCGCGTATTGCTTCGGTCTCGTCAAGCGTACAAGTTCCAGCAGCGTATTGCTTCGGTCTCGTCGAGCGTACAAGTTCCAGCCTTGTATTGCTTTGGTCTCGTTATGCGTACAAGTCCCAGCCGCGTATTGCTTCGGTATCGTTATGCGTTCAAGTCCCAGCCGCGTGTTGCGTCGGTCTTGTTATGTGTGCAAGTTCCAGCCGCGTATTGCTTCGGTCTCGTCGAGCGTACAAGTCCCAGCCGCGTATTGCTTTGGTCTCGTCATGCGTACAAGTCCCAGCCGCGTGTTGCATCGGTCTCGTTATGCGTACAATTTGCAGCCGTGTAATGGTTCGGTCTTGTTATGCGGGCTAGTTCCAGCCGCGTATTGCTTCGGTCTCGTCAAGCGTACAAGTTCCAGCCACGTAATGCGTCGGTCTCGATATGCGTGCAAGTTCCAGCCGCGTATTGCTTCGGTCTCGTCAAGCGCACAAGTTACAGCCGGATAATGCTTCGGTCTCGTTATGCGTGCAAGTTCCAGCCGCGAATTGCTTCGGACTCATCGAGCGTACAAGTTCCAGCTGCGTATTGCTTCGGTCTCGTCGAGCGTACAAGTCCCAGCCGCGTATTGCTTCGGTATCGTTATGCGTACAAGTCCCAGCCGCGTATTCCTTTGGTCTCGTTATGCGTACAAGTCCCAGCCGCGTATTGCTTCGGTTTCGTTATGCGTACAAGGTCCAGCCGTGTAATGGTTCGGTCTCGTTATGCGTGCAAGTTCCAGCCGCGTATTGCTTCGGTCTCGTCAAGCGTACAAGTGCCAGCCGCGTAATGCTTCGGTCTCGTTGTGCGGGCAAGTTCCAGCCGCGTATTGCTTCGGTCTCGTCGAGCGCACAAGTCCCAGCCGCGTATTGCTTTGGTCTCGTTATGCGTACAAGTCCCAGCCGCGTATTGCTTCGGTCTCGTTAGGCGTACAAGTGCCAGCCGCGTAATGCTTCGGTCTCGTTGTGCGGGCAAGTTCCAGCCGCGTATTGCTTCGGTCTCGTCGAGCGTACAAGTTCCAGCTGCGTATTGCTTCGGTCTCGTCGAGCGTACAAGTCCCAGCCGCGTATTGCTTCGGTATCGTTATGCGTACAAGTCCCAGCCGCGTATTCCTTTGGTCTCGTTATGCGTACAAGTCCCAGCCGCGTATTGCTTCGGTTTCGTTATGCGTACAAGGTCCAGCCGTGTAATGGTTCGGTCTCGTTATGCGTGCAAGTTCCAGCCGCGTGTGGCTTCGGTCTCGTTATGCGTACAAGTTCCTGCCGCGTAATGCTTCGGTTTCGTTATGCTTACAAGTTCCTGCCGCGTAATGCTTCGGTCTCGTCGAGCGAACAGGTTCCAGCCTCGTAATGCTTCAGTCTCGTTATGCGTGCAAGTTCCAGCCGCGTATTGCTTCGGTCTCGTCAAGCGTACAAGTTCCAGCCGCGTATTGCTTCGGTCTCGTCGAGCGTACAAGTTCCAGCTGCGTATTGCTTCGGTCTCGTTATGCGTACAAGTTCCAGCCGCGTGTGGCTTCGGTCTCGTTATGCGTACAAGTTCCTGCCGCGTAATGCTTCGGTTTCGTTATGCTTACAAGTTCCTGCCGCGTAATGCTTCGGTCTCGTCGAGCGAACAGGTTCCAGCCTCGTAATGCTTCAGTCTCGTTATGCGTGCAAGTTCCAGCCGCGTATTGCATCGGTCTCGTCAAGCGTACAAGTTCCAGCCGCGTATTGCTTCGGTCTCGTCGAGCGTACAAGTTCCAGCCTTGTATTGCTTTGGTCTCGTTATGCGTACAAGTCCCAGCCGCGTATTGCTTCGGTATCGTTATGCGTACAAGTCCCAGCCGCGTGTTGCGTCGGTCTTGTTATGCGTGCAAGTTCCAGCCGCGTATTGCTTCGGTCTCGTCGAGCGTACAAGTCCCAGCCGCGTATTGCTTTGGTCTCGTCATGCGTACAAGTCCCAGCCGCGTGTTGCGTCGGTCTCGTTATGCGTACAATTTGCAGCCGTGTAATGGTTCGGTCTCGTTATGCGGGCTAGTTCCAGCCGCGTATTGCTTCGGTCTCGTCAAGCGTACAAGTTCCAGCCACGTAATGCGTCGGTCTCGTTATGCGTGCAAGTTCCAGCCGCGTATTGCTTCGGTCTCGTCAAGCGCACAAGTTACAGCCGGATAATGCTTCGGTCTCGTTATGCGTGCAAGTTCCAGCCGCGAATTGCTTCGGACTCATCGAGCGTACAAGTCCCAGCCGCGTATTGCTTTGGTCTCGTTATGCGTACAAGTCCCAGCCGCGTATTGCATCGGTCTCGTTATGCGTACAATTTGCAGCCGTGTAATGGTTCGGTCTCGTTATGCGGGCTAGTTCCAGCCGCGTATTGCTTCGGTCTCGTCGAGCGTATAAGTCCCAGCCGCGTATTCCTTTGGTCTCGTTATGCGTACAAGTCCCAGCCGCGTATTGCTTCGGTTTCGTTATGCGTACAAGGTCCAGCCGTGTAATGGTTCGGTCTCGTTATGCGTGCAAGTTCCAGCCGCGTATTGCTTCGGTCTCGTCAAGCGTACAAGTTACAGCCGGATAATGCTTCGGTCTCGTTATGCATGCAAGTTCCAGCCGCGTATTGCTTCGGTCTCGTCAGGCGCGCAAGCTACAGCCGGATAATGCTTCGGTCTCGTTATGCGTGAAAGTTCCAGCCGCGTATTGCTTCGGTCTCGTTATGCGTACAATTTGCAGCCGTGTAATGGTTCGGTCTCGTTATGCGGGCTAGTTCCAGCCGCGTATTGCTTCGGTCTCGTCGAGCGTATAAGTCCCAGCCGCGTATTGCTTCGGTATCGTTATGCGTACAAGGTCCAGCCGTGTAATGGTTCGGTCTCGTTATGCGTGCAAGTTCCAGCCGCGTATTGCTTCGGTCTCGTCGAGCGCACAAGTCCCAGCCGCGTATTGCTTTGGTCTCGTTATGCGTACAAGTCCCAGCCGCGTATTGCTTCGGTCTCGTTAGGCGTACAAGTGCCAGCCGCGTAATGCTTCGGTCTCGTTGTGCGGGCAAGTTCCAGCCGCGTATTGCTTCGGTCTCGTCGAGCGTACAAGTTCCAGCTGCGTATTGCTTCGGTCTCGTCGAGCGTACAAGTCCCAGCCGCGTATTGCTTCGGTATCGTTATGCGTACAAGTCCCAGCCGCGTATTCCTTTGGTCTCGTTATGCGTACAAGTCCCAGCCGCGTATTGCTTCGGTTTCGTTATGCGTACAAGGTCCAGCCGTGTAATGGTTCGGTCTCGTTATGCGTGCAAGTTCCAGCCGCGTATTGCTTCGGTCTCGTCAAGCGTACAAGTGCCAGCCGCGTAATGCTTCGGTCTCGTTTTGCGGGCAAGTTCCAGCCGCGTATTGCTTCGGTCTCGTCGAGCGTACAAGTTCCAGCTGCGTATTGCTTCGGTCTCGTCGAGCGTACAAGTTCCAGCTGCGTATTGCTTCGGTCTCGTTATGCGTACAAGTTCCAGCCGCGTGTGGCTTCGGTCTCGTTATGCGTACAAGTTCCTGCCGCGTAATGCTTCGGTTTCGTTATGCTTACAAGTTCCTGCCGCGTAATGCTTCGGTCTCGTCGAGCGAACAGGTTCCAGCCTCGTAATGCTTCAGTCTCGTTATGCGTGCAAGTTCCAGCCGCGTATTGCTTCGGTCTCGTCAAGCGTACAAGTTCCAGCCGCGTATTGCTTCGGTCTCGTCGAGCGTACAAGTTCCAGCCTTGTATTGCTTTGGTCTCGTTATGCGTACAAGTCCCAGCCGCGTATTGCTTCGGTATCGTTATGCGTACAAGTCCCAGCCGCGTGTTGCGTCGGTCTTGTTATGCGTGCAAGTTCCAGCCGCGTATTGCTTCGGTCTCGTCGAGCGTACAAGTCCCAGCCGCGTATTGCTTTGGTCTCGTCATGCGTACAAGTCCCAGCCGCGTGTTGCATCGGTCTCGTTATGCGTACAATTTGCAGCCGTGTAATGGTTCGGTCTCGTTATGCGGGCAAGTTCCAGCCGCGTATTGCTTCGGTCTCGTCAAGCGTACAAGTTCCAGCCACGTAATGCGTCGGTCTCGTTATGCGTGCAAGTTCCAGCCGCGTATTGCTTCGGTCTCGTCAAGCGCACAAGTTACAGCCGGATAATGCTTCGGTCTCGTTATGCGTGCAAGTTCCAGCCGCGAATTGCTTCGGACTCATCGAGCGTACAAGTCCCAGCCGCGTATTGCTTTGGTCTCGTTATGCGTACAAGTCCCAGCCGCGTATTGCATCGGTCTCGTTATGCGTACAATTTGCAGCCGTGTAATGGTTCGGTCTCGTTGTGCGGGCTAGTTCCAGCCGCGTATTGCTTCGGTCTCGTCGAGCGTATAAGTCCCAGCCGCGTATTCCTTTGGTCTCGTTATGCGTACAAGTCCCAGCCGCGTATTGCTTCGGTTTCGTTATGCGTACAAGGTCCAGCCGTGTAATGGTTCGGTCTCGTTATGCGTGTAAGTTCCAGCCGCGTATTGCTTCGGTCTCGTCAAGCGTACAAGTTACAGCCGGATAATGCTTCGGTCTCGTTATGCATGCAAGTTCCAGCCGCGTATTGCTTCGGTCTCGTCAGGCGCGCAAGCTACAGCCGGATAATGCTTCGGTCTCGTTATGCGTGAAAGTTCCAGCCGCGTATTGCTTCGGTCTCGTTATGCGTACAATTTGCAGCCGTGTAATGGTTCGGTCTCGTTATGCGGGCTAGTTCCAGCCGCGTATTGCTTCGGTCTCGTCGAGCGTATAAGTCCCAGCCGCGTATTGCTTCGGTATCGTTATGCGTACAAGGTCCAGCCGTGTAATGGTTCGGTCTCGTTATGCGTGCAAGTTCCAGCCGCGTATTGCTTCGGTCTCGTCGAGCGCACAAGTCCCAGCCGCGTATTGCTTTGGTCTCGTTATGCGTACAAGTCCCAGCCGCGTATTGCTTCGGTCTCGTTAGGCGTACAAGTGCCAGCCGCGTAATGCTTCGGTCTCGTTGTGCGGGCAAGTTCCAGCCGCGTATTGCTTCGGTCTCGTTGTGCGGGCAAGTTCCAGCCGCGTATTGCTTCGGTCTCGTCGAGCGTACAAGTTCCAGCTGCGTATTGCTTCGGTCTCGTTATGCGTACAAGTTCCAGCCGCGTGTGGCTTCGGTCTCGTTATGCGTACAAGTTCCTGCCGCGTAATGCTTCGGTTTCGTTATGCTTACAAGTTCCTGCCGCGTAATGCTTCGGTCTCGTCGAGCGAACAGGTTCCAGCCTCGTAATGCTTCAGTCTCGTTATGCGTGCAAGTTCCAGCCGCGTATTGCTTCGGTCTCGTCAAGCGTACAAGTTCCAGCCGCGTATCGCTTCGGTCTCGTCGAGCGTACAAGTTCCAGCTGCGTATTGCTTCGGTCTCGTTATGCGTACAAGTTCCAGCCGCGTGTGGCTTCGGTCTCGTTATGCGTACAAGTTCCTGCCGCGTAATGCTTCGGTTTCGTTATGCTTACAAGTCCCAGCCGCGTATTGCTTCGGTATCGTTATGCGTACAAGTCCCAGCCGCGTGTTGCGTCGGTCTTGTTATGCGTGCAAGTTCCAGCCGCGTATTGCTTCGGTCTCGTCGAGCGTACAAGTCCCAGCCGCGTATTGCTTGGTCTCGTCATGCGTACAAGTCCCAGCCGCGTGTTGCATCGGTCTCGTTATGCGTACAATTTGCAGCCGTGTAATGGTTCGGTCTCGTTATGCGGGCTAGTTCCAGCCGCGTATTGCTTCGGTCTCGTCAAGCGTACAAGTTCCAGCCACGTAATGCGTCGGTCTCGTTATGCGTGCAAGTTCCAGCCGCGTATTGCTTCGGTCTCGTCAAGCGCACAAGTTACAGCCGGATAATGCTTCGGTCTCGTTAGGCGTACAAGTGCCAGCCGCGTAATGCTTCGGTCTCGTTGTGCGGGCAAGTTCCAGCCGCGTATTGCTTCGGTCTCGTTGTGCGGGCAAGTTCCAGCCGCGTATTGCTTCGGTCTCGTCGAGCGTACAAGTTCCAGCCGCGTATTGCTTCGGTCTCGTCAGGCGCGCAAGCTACAGCCGGATAATGCTTCGGTCTCGTTATGCGTGAAAGTTCCAGCCGCGTATTGCTTCGGTCTCGTTATGCGTACAATTTGCAGCCGTGTAATGGTTCGGTCTCGTTATGCGGGCTAGTTCCAGCCGCGTATTGCTTCGGTCTCGTCGAGCGTATAAGTCCCAGCCGCGTATTGCTTCGGTATCGTTATGCGTACAAGGTCCAGCCGTGTAATGGTTCGGTCTCGTTATGCGTGCAAGTTCCAGCCGCGTATTGCTTCGGTCTCGTCGAGCGCACAAGTCCCAGCCGCGTATTGCTTTGGTCTCGTTATGCGTACAAGTCCCAGCCGCGTATTGCTTCGGTCACGTTAGGCGTACAAGTGCCAGCCGCGTAATGCTTCGGTCTCGTTGTGCGGGCAAGTTCCAGCCGCGTATTGCTTCGGTCTCGTTGTGCGGGCAAGTTCCAGCCGCGTATTGCTTCGGTCTCGTCGAGCGTACAAGTTCCAGCTGCGTATTGCTTCGGTCTCGTTATGCGTACAAGTTCCAGCCGCGTGTGGCTTCGGTCTCGTTATGCGTACAAGTTCCTGCCGCGTAATGCTTCGGTTTCGTTATGCTTACAAGTTCCTGCCGCGTAATGCTTCGGTCTCGTCGAGCGAACAGGTTCCAGCCTCGTAATGCTTCAGTCTCGTTATGCGTGCAAGTTCCAGCCGCGTATTGCTTCGGTCTCGTCAAGCGTACAAGTTCCAGCCGCGTATCGCTTCGGTCTCGTCGAGCGTACAAGTTCCAGCTGCGTATTGCTTCGGTCTCGTTATGCGTACAAGTTCCAGCCGCGTGTGGCTTCGGTCTCGTTATGCGTACAAGTTCCTGCCGCGTAATGCTTCGGTTTCGTTATGCTTACAAGTCCCAGCCGCGTATTGCTTCGGTATCGTTATGCGTACAAGTCCCAGCCGCGTGTTGCGTCGGTCTTGTTATGCGTGCAAGTTCCAGCCGCGTATTGCTTCGGTCTCGTCGAGCGTACAAGTCCCAGCCGCGTATTGCTTGGTCTCGTCATGCGTACAAGTCCCAGCCGCGTGTTGCATCGGTCTCGTTATGCGTACAATTTGCAGCCGTGTAATGGTTCGGTCTCGTTATGCGGGCTAGTTCCAGCCGCGTATTGCTTCGGTCTCGTCAAGCGTACAAGTTCCAGCCACGTAATGCGTCGGTCTCGTTATGCGTGCAAGTTCCAGCCGCGTATTGCTTCGGTCTCGTCAAGCGCACAAGTTACAGCCGGATAATGCTTCGGTCTCGTTATGCGTGCAAGTTCCAGCCGCGAATTGCTTCGGACTCATCGAGCGTACAAGTCCCAGCCGCGTATTGCTTTGGTCTCGTTATGCGTACAAGTCCCAGCCGCGTATTGCATCGGTCTCGTTATGCGTACAATTTGCAGCCGTGTAATGGTTCGGTCTCGTTATGCGGGCTAGTTCCAGCCGCGTATTGCTTCGGTCTCGTCGAGCGTATAAGTCCCAGCCGCGTATTCCTTTGGTCTCGTTATGCGTACAAGTCCCAGCCGCGTATTGCTTCGGTTTCGTTATGCGTACAAGGTCCAGCCGTGTAATGGTTCGGTCTCGTTATGCGTGCAAGTTCCAGCCGCGTATTGCTTCGGTCTCGTCAAGCGTACAAGTTACAGCCGGATAATGCTTCGGTCTCGTTATGCATGCAAGTTCCAGCCGCGTATTGCTTCGGTCTCGTCAGGCGCGCAAGCTACAGCCGGATAATGCTTCGGTCTCGTTATGCGTGAAAGTTCCAGCCGCGTATTGCTTCGGTCTCGTTATGCGTACAATTTGCAGCCGTGTAATGGTTCGGTCTCGTTATGCGGGCTAGTTCCAGCCGCGTATTGCTTCGGTCTCGTCGAGCGTATAAGTCCCAGCCGCGTATTGCTTCGGTATCGTTATGCGTACAAGGTCCAGCCGTGTAATGGTTCGGTCTCGTTATGTGTGCAAGTTCCAGCCGCGTATTGCTTCGGTCTCGTCGAGCGCACAAGTCCCAGTCGCGTATTGCTTTGGTCTCGTTATGCGTACAAGTCCCAGCCGCGTATTGCTTCGGTCTCGTTAGGCGTACAAGTGCCAGCCGCGTAATGCTTCGGTCTCGTTGTGCGGGCAAGTTCCAGCCGCGTATTGCTTCGGTCTCGTCGAGCGTACAAGTTCCAGCTGCGTATTGCTTCGGTCTCGTCGAGCGTACAAGTCCCAGCCGCGTATTGCTTCGGTATCGTTATGCGTACAAGTCCCAGCCGCGTATTCCTTTGGTCTCGTTATGCGTACAAGTCCCAGCCGCGTATTGCTTCGGTTTCGTTATGCGTACAAGGTCCAGCCGTGTAATGGTTCGGTCTCGTTATGCGTGCAAGTTCCAGCCGCGTATTGCTTCGGTCTCGTCAAGCGTACAAGTGCCAGCCGCGTAATGCTTCGGTCTCGTTGTGCGGGCAAGTTCCAGCCGCGTATTGCTTCTATCTCGTCGAGCGTACAAGTTCCAGCTGCGTATTGCTTCGGTCTCGTCGAGCGTACAAGTTCCAGCTGCGTATTGCTTCGGTCTCGTTATGCGTACAAGTTCCAGCCGCGTGTGGCTTCGGTCTCGTTATGCGTACAAGTTCCTGCCGCGTAATGCTTCGGTTTCGTTATGCTTACAAGTTCCTGCCGCGTAATGCTTCGGTCTCGTCGAGCGAACAGGTTCCAGCCTCGTAATGCTTCAGTCTCGTTATGCGTGCAAGTTCCAGCCGCGTATTGCTTCGGTCTCGTCAAGCGTACAAGTTCCAGCCGCGTATTGCTTCGGTCTCGTCGAGCGTACAAGTTCCAGCCTTGTATTGCTTTGGTCTCGTTATGCGTACAAGTCCCAGCCGCGTATTGCTTCGGTATCGTTATGCGTACAAGTCCCAGCCGCGTGTTGCGTCGGTCTTGTTATGCGTGCAAGTTCCAGCCGCGTATTGCTTCGGTCTCGTCGAGCGTACAAGTCCCAGCCGCGTATTGCTTTGGTCTCGTCATGCGTACAAGTCCCAGCCGCGTGTTGCATCGGTCTCGTTATGCGTACAATTTGCAGCCGTGTAATGGTTCGGTCTCGTTATGCGGGCTAGTTCCAGCCGCGTATTGCTTCGGTCTCGTCAAGCGTACAAGTTCCAGCCACGTAATGCGTCGGTCTCGTTATGCGTGCAAGTTCCAGCCGCGTATTGCTTCGGTCTCGTCAAGCGCACAAGTTACAGCCGGATAATGCTTCGGTCTCGTTATGCGTGCAAGTTCCAGCCGCGAATTGCTTCGGACTCATCGAGCGTACAAGTCCCAGCCGCGTATTGCTTTGGTCTCGTTATGCGTACAAGTCCCAGCCGCGTATTGCATCGGTCTCGTTATGCGTACAATTTGCAGCCGTGTAATGGTTCGGTCTCGTTATGCGGGCTAGTTCCAGCCGCGTATTGCTTCGGTCTCGTCGAGCGTATAAGTCCCAGCCGCGTATTCCTTTGGTCTCGTTATGCGTACAAGTCCCAGCCGCGTATTGCTTCGGTTTCGTTATGCGTACAAGGTCCAGCCGTGTAATGGTTCGGTCTCGTTATGCGTGCAAGTTCCAGCCGCGTATTGCTTCGGTCTCGTCAAGCGTACAAGTTACAGCCGGATAATGCTTCGGTCTCGTTATGCATGCAAGTTCCAGCCGCGTATTGCTTCGGTCTCGTCAGGCGCGCAAGCTACAGCCGGATAATGCTTCGGTCTCGTTATGCGTGAAAGTTCCAGCCGCGTATTGCTTCGGTCTCGTTATGCGTACAATTTGCAGCCGTGTAATGGTTCGGTCTCGTTATGCGGGCTAGTTCCAGCCGCGTATTGCTTCGGTCTCGTCGAGCGTATAAGTCCCAGCCGCGTATTGCTTCGGTATCGTTATGCGTACAAGGTCCAGCCGTGTAATGGTTCGGTCTCGTTATGCGTGCAAGTTCCAGCCGCGTATTGCTTCGGTCTCGTCGAGCGCACAAGTCCCAGCCGCGTATTGCTTTGGTCTCGTCGAGCGTACAAGTCCCAGCCGCGTATTGCTTCGGTATCGTTATGCGTACAAGTCCCAGCCGCGTATTCCTTTGGTCTCGTTATGCGTACAAGTCCCAGCCGCGTATTGCTTCGGTTTCGTTATGCGTACAAGGTCCAGCCGTGTAATGGTTCGGTCTCGTTATGCGTGCAAGTTCCAGCCGCGTATTGCTTCGGTCTCGTCAAGCGTACAAGTTACAGCCGGATAATGCTTCGGTCTCGTTATGCATGCAAGTTCCAGCCGCGTATTGCTTCGGTCTCGTCAGGCGCGCAAGCTACAGCCGGATAATGCTTCGGTCTCGTTATGCGTGAAAGTTCCAGCCGCGTATTGCTTCGGTCTCGTTATGCGTACAATTTGCAGCCGTGTAATGGTTCGGTCTCGTTATGCGGGCTAGTTCCAGCCGCGTATTGCTTCGGTCTCGTCGAGCGTATAAGTCCCAGCCGCGTATTGCTTCGGTATCGTTATGCGTACAAGGTCCAGCCGTGTAATGGTTCGGTCTCGTTATGCGTGCAAGTTCCAGCCGCGTATTGCTTCGGTCTCGTCGAGCGCACAAGTCCCAGCCGCGTATTGCTTTGGTCTCGTCGAGCGTACAAGTCCCAGCCGCGTATTGCTTCGGTATCGTTATGCGTACAAGTCCCAGCCGCGTATTCCTTTGGTCTCGTTATGCGTACAAGTCCCAGCCGCGTATTGCTTCGGTTTCGTTATGCGTACAAGGTCCAGCCGTGTAATGGTTCGGTCTCGTTATGCGTGCAACTTCCAGCCGCGTATTGCTTCGGTCTCGTCAAGCGTACAAGTGCCAGCCGCGTAATGCTTCGGTCTCGTTGTGCGGGCAAGTTCCAGCCGCGTATTGCTTCGGTCTCGTCGAGCGCACAAGTCCCAGCCGCGTACTGCTTTGGTCTCGTTATGCGTACAAGTCCCAGCCGCGTATTGCTTCGGTCTCGTTAGGCGTACAAGTGCCAGCCGCGTAATGCTTCGGCCTCGTTGTGCGGGCAAGTTCCAGCCGCGTATTGCTTCGGTCTCGTCGAGCGTACAAGTTCCAGCTGCGTATTGCTTCGGTCTCGTCGAGCGTACAAGTCCCAGCCGCGTATTGCTTCGGTATCGTTATGCGTACAAGTCCCAGCCGCGTATTGCTTCGGTTTCGTTATGCGTACAAGGTCCAGCCGTGAAATGGTTCGGTCTCGTTATGCGTGCAAGTTCCAGCCGCGTATTGCTTCGGTCTCGTCAAGCGTACAAGTGCCAGCCGCGTAATGCTTCGGTCTCGTTGTGCGGGCAAGTTCCAGCCGCGTATTGCTTCGGTCTCGTCGAGCGTACAAGTTCCAGCTGCGTATTGCTTCGGTCTCGTTATGCGTACAAGTTCCAGCCGCGTGTGGCTTCGGTCTCGTTATGCGTACAAGTTCCTGCCGCGTAATGCTTCGGTTTCGTTATGCTTACAAGTTCCTGCCGCGTAATGCTTCGGTCTCGTCAAGCGAAAAGGTTCCAGCCTCGTAATGCTTCAGTCTCGTTATGCGTGCAAGTTCCAGCCGCGTATTGCTTCGGTCTCGTCAAGCGTACAAGTTCCAGCCGCGTATTGCTTCGGTCTCGTCGAGGGTACAAGTTCCAGCCGCGTATTGCTTCGGTCTCGTCGAGCGTACAAGTTCCAGCCTTGTATTGCTTTGGTCTCGTTATGCGTACAAGTCCCAGCCGCGTATTGCTTCGGTATCGTTATGCGTACAAGTCCCAGCCGCGTGTTGCGTCGGTCTTGTTATGCGTGCAAGTTCCAGCCGCGTATTGCTTCGGTCTCGTCGAGCGTACAAGTCCCAGCCGCGTATTGCTTCGGTCTCGTCATGCGTACAAGTCCCAGCCGCGTGTTGCATCGGTCTCGTTATGCGTACAATTTGCAGCCGTGTAATGGTTCGGTCTCGTTATGCGGGCTAGTTCCAGCCGCGTATTGCTTCGGTCTCGTCAAGCGTACAAGTTCCAGCCACGTAATGCGTCGGTCTCGTTATGCGTGCAAGTTCCAGCCGCGTATTGCTTCGGTCACGTCAAGCGCACAAGTTACAGCCGGATAATGCTTCGGTCTCGTTATGCGTGCAAGTTCCAGCCGCGAATTGCTTCGGACTCATCGAGCGTACAAGTCCCAGCCGCGTATTGCTTTGGTCTCGTTATGCGTACAAGTCCCAGCCGCGTATTGCATCGGTCTCGTTATGCGTACAATTTGCAGCCGAGTAATGGATCGGTCTCGTTATGCGGGCTAGTTCCAGCCGCGTATTGCTTCGGTCTCGTCGAGCGTATAAGTCCCAGCCGCGTATTCCTTTGGTCTCGTTATGCGTACAAGTCCCAGCCGCGTATTGCTTCGGTTTCGTTATGCGTACAAGGTCCAGCCGTGTAATGGTTCGGTCTCGTTATGCGGGCTAGTCCCAGCCGCGCATTGCTTCGGTCTCGAGGAGCGTACAAGTCCCAGCCGCGCATTGCTTCGGTCTCGTCGAGCGTACAAGTCCCAGCCGCGTATTGCTTCGGTAACGTTATGCTTACAAGTCCCAGCCTCGTGTTGCTTCGGTCTCGTTATGCGTGACAGTTCCAGCCGCGTATTGCTTCGGTCTCGTGGAGCGTACAAGTCCCAGCCGCGTATTGCTTCGGTCTCGTTATGCGTACAATTCCAGCCGCGTAATGCTTCGGTCTCGTTATGCGTACAAGTTCCAGCCGCGTAATCTTTCGGTCTCGTTATGCGTGCAAGTTCCAGCCGCGTATTGCTTCGGTCTCGTCGAGCGTACAAGTCCCAGCCGCGTAATGCTTCGATCTCGTTATGCGTGCCAGTTCCAGCCGCGTATTGCTTTGGTCTCGTCGAGCGTAGAAGTTCCAGCCGCGTATTGCTTCGGTCTTGTTATTCGTGCAAGTCCCAGCCGCGTATTGCTTCGGTCTCGCTATGCGTACAAGTTCCATCCGCGCAATGCTTCGGTCTCGTTATGCGTACAAGTTCCAGGAGCGCGTTGCTTCGGTCTCGTTATGCGTGCAAGTTCCAGCCGCGTATTTCTTCGGTCTCGTCGAGCGTACAAGTTCCAGCCGCGCATTGCTTCGGTCTCGTCGAGCGTACAAGTCCCAGCCGCGTATTGCTTCGGTCTCGAGGAGCGTACAAGTTCCAGCCGCGTATTGCTTCGGTCTCGTTATGCGTACAAGTCCCAGCCGCGTATTGCTTCGGTAACGTTATGCTTACAAGTCCCAGCCTCGTGTTGCTTCGGTCTCGTTATGCGTGACAGTTCCAGCCGCGTATTGCTTCGGTCTCGTGGAGCGTACAAGTCCCAGCCGCGTATTGCTTCGGTCTCGTTATGCGTACAAGTCCCAGCCGCGTATTCCTTCGGTCTCGCTATACGTACAAGTTCCAGCCGCGCAATGCTTCGGTCTCGTTATGCGTACAAGTTCCAGGAGCGCGTTGCTTCGGTCTCGTTATGCGTACTAGTCCCAGCCGCGTATTGCTTCGGTCTCGTCGAGCGAACAAGTTCCAGCAGCGCGTTGCTTCGGTCTCGTTATGCGTGCAAGTTCCAGACGCGTATTGCTTCGGTACCGTTATGCGTACAAGCCCCAGCCGCGTATTCCTTCGGTCTCGCCGAGCGTTCAAGTTCCACCCGCGTATTGCCTCGGTCTCATTATGCGTACAAGTTGCAGCCGTGTAATGGTTCGGTCTCGTCGAGGGTACAAGTCCCAGCCGCGTAATGCTTCGGTCTCGTTATGTGTACAAGTTCCAGCCGCGTATTGCTTCGGTCTCGTGGAGCATACAAGTTCCAGGCGTGTATTGCTTCGGTCTCGTTACGCGTACAAGTTCCAGCCGCGTATTGCTTCGGTCTCGTCGAGCGATCAAGTTCCAGCAGCGTATTGCTTCGGTCTCGTCGAGCGTACAAGTTCCAGCCGCGTATTGCTTCGGTATCGTTATGCGTACAAGTCCCAGCCGCGTGTTGCTTCGGTCTCGTTATGCGTACAAGTTCCAGCCGCGTATTCCTTCGGTCTCGTCGGGGGTACAAGTTCCAGCCGCGTATTGCTTTGGTCTCGTTATGCGTACAAGTTCCAGCCGCGTAATGCTTCGGTCTCGTTATGCGTCCAAGTTCCAGCCGCGTATGGCTTCGGTCTCGTTATGCGTGCAAGTTCCAGCCGCGTAATGCTTCAGTCTCGTTATGCGTTCAAGTTTCAGCCGCGCGTTGATTCTGTCTCGTTATGCGTACAAGTCCCAGCCGCGTGTTGCTTCGGTCTTGTTATGCGTACAAGCCCCAGCCGTGTCTTGCTTCGATCTCGTTATGCGTTCAAGTTCCTGCCGCGCGTTGCTTCGGTCTCGTTATGCGTGCAATTTCCAGCCGCGTATTTCTTCGGTCTCGTCGGGGGTACAAGTTCCAGCCGCGTATTGCTTTGGTCTCGTTATGCGTACAAGTTCCAGCCGCGTAATGCTTCGGTCTCGTTATGCGTGCAAGTTCCAGCCGCGTATGGCTTCGGTCTCGTTATGCGTGCAAGTTCCAGCCGCGTAATGCTTCAGTCTCGTTACGCGTGCAAGTTCCAGCCGCGTATTGCTTCGGTCTCGTCAAGCGTACAAGTTGCAGCCGGATAATGCTTCGGTCTCGTTATGCGTGCAAGTTCCAGCCGCGTATTGCTTCGGTCTCGTCAAGCGTACAAGTTCCAGCCGGGTGTTGCTTCGGTCTCGTTATGCGTACAAGTTCCAGCCGCGTAATGCTTCGGTCTCGTTATGCGTACAAGTTCCAGCAGCGCGTTGCTTCGGTCTCGTTATGCGTGCAAGTTCCAGCCGCGTATTTCTTCGGTTTCGTCGAGCGTACAAGTTCCAGCCGCGTATTGCTTCGGTCTCGTCGAGCGTACAGGTCCCAGCCGCGTATTGCTTTGGTCTCGTTATGCGTACAAGTCCCAGCCGCATATTGCTTCGGTATCGTTATGCGTACAAGTCCCAGCCGCGTGTTGCTTCGGTCTCGTTACGCGTACAAGTTCCAGCCGCGTATTGCCCCGGTCTCGTAACGCGTACAAGTTCCAGCCGCGTATTGCATCGGTTTCGTCGAGCGAACAAGTTCCAGCCGAGTATTGCTTCGGTTTCGTCGAGCGTACAAGTCCCAGCCGCGTATTGCTTCGGTCTCGTCGAGCGTACAAGTTCCAGCCGCGTATTGCTTCGGTATCGTTATGCGTACAAGTCCCAGCCGCGTGTTGCTTCGGTCTCGTTATGCGTACAAGTTCTAGCCGCGTATTTCTTCGGTCTCGTCGGGGGTACAAGTTCCAGCCGCGTATGGCTTCGGTCTCGTTATGCGTGCAAGTTCCAGCCGCGTAATGCTTCAGTCTCGTTACGCGTGCAAGTTCCAGCCGCGTATTGCTTCGGTCTCGTCAAGCGTACAAGTTGCAGCCGGATAATGCTTCGGTCTCGTTATGCGTGCAAGTTCCAGCCGCGTATTGCTTCGGTCTCGTCAAGCGTACAAGTTCCAGCCGGGTGTTGCTTCGGTCTCGTTATGCGTACAAGTTCCAGCCGCGTAATGCTTCGGTCTCGTTATGCGTACAAGTTCCAGCAGCGCGTTGCTTCGGTCTCGTTATGCGTGCAAGTTCCAGCCGCGTATTTCTTCGGTTTCGTCGAGCGTACAAGTTCCAGCCGCGTATTGCTTCGGTCTCGTCGAGCGTACAGGTCCCAGCCGCGTATTGCTTTGGTCTCGTTATGCGTACAAGTCCCAGCCGCGTATTGCTTCGGTATCGTTATGCGTACAAGTCCCAGCCGCGTGTTGCTTCGGTCTCGTTACGCGTACAAGTTCCAGCCGCGTATTGCCCCGGTGTCGTAACGCGTACAAGTTCCAGCCGCGTATTGCATGGGTTTCGTCGAGCGAACAAGTTCCAGCCGCGTATTTCTTCGGTTTCGTCGAGCGTACAAGTTCCAGCCGCGTATTGCTTCGGTCTCGTCGAGCGTACAGGTCCCAGCCGCGTATTGCTTTGGTCTCGTTATGCGTACAAGTCCCAGCCGCGTATTGCTTCGGTATCGTTATGCGTACAAGTCCCAGCCGCGTGTTGCTTCGGTCTTGTTATGCGTACAAGTTCCAGCCGCGTGTTGCTTCGGTCTCGTTATGCGTACAGGTCGCAGTCGCGGAATCCTTCGGTCTCTTCGATCGTACAAGTTCCAGCCGCGTATTGCTTCGGTCTCGTTACGCGTACAAGTTCCAGCCGCGTATTGCCCCGGTGTCGTAACGCGTACAAGTTCCAGCCGCGTATTGCATGGGTTTCGTCGAGCGAACAAGTTCCAGCCGAGTATTGGTTCGGTTTCGTCGAGCGTACAAGTCCCAGCCGCGTATTGCTTCGGTCTCGTTTAGCATACAAGTTCCAGCCGCGTATTGCTTCGGTCTCGTCGAGCGTACAAGTTCCAGCCGCGTATTGCTTCGGTCTCGTCAAGCGTACAAGTTCCAGCCGGGTGTTGCTTCGGTCTCGTTATGCGTACAAGTCCCAGCCGCGTATTCCTTCGGTCTCGTCGAGCGTACAAGTTCCAGCCGCGTAATGCTTCGGTCTCGTTATGCGTAGAAGTTCCAGCCACGAATTGCTTCGGTTTCGTTATGCGTGCAAGTTCCACCCGCGTAATGCTTCGGTCTCGTTATGCGTGCAAGTTCCAGCCGCGTATGGCTTCGGTCTCGTTATGCGTGCAAGTTCCAGCCGCGTAATGCTTCGTCTCGTTACGCGTGCAAGTTCCAGCCGCGTATTGCTTCGGTCTCGTCAAGCGTACAAGTTCCAGCCGGGTGTTGCTTCGGTCTCGTTATGCGTACAAGCCCCAGCCGCGTATTCCTTCGGTCTCGTCGAGCGTACAAGTTCCAGCCGCGTTTTGCTTCGGTCTCGTTATGCGTACAAGTTCCAGCCGCGTAATGCTTCGGTCTCGATATGCGTACAAGTTCCAGCAGCGCGTTGCTTCGGTCTCGTTATGCGTGCAAGTTCCAGCCGCGTATTTCTTCGGTTTCGTCGAGCGTACAGGTTCCAGCCGCGTATTGCTTCGGTCTCGTCGAGCGTACAGGTCCCAGCCGCGTATTGCTTCGGTCTCGTTAAGCGTACAAGTTCCAGCCGGGTGTTGCTTCGGTCTCGTTATGCGTACAAGTCCCAGCCGCGTATTCCTTCGGTCTCGTCGAGCGTACAAGTTCCAGCCGCGTAATGCTTCGGTCTCGTTATGCGTAGAAGTTCCAGCCACGAATTGCTTCGGTTTCGTTATGCGTGCAAGTTCCACCCGCGTAATGCTTCGGTCTCGTTATGCGTGCATGCTCCAGCTGCATATGGCTTCGGTCTCGTTATGCGTGCAAGTTCCAGCCGCGTAATGCTTCGTCTCGTTACGCGTGCAAGTTCCAGCCGCGTATTGCTTCGGTCTCGTCAAGCGTACAAGTTCCAGCCGCGTAATGCTTCGGTCTCGTTATGCGTAGAAGTTCCAGCCACGAATTGCTTCGGTTTCGTTATGCGTGCAAGTTCCACCCGCGTAATGCTTCGGTCTCGTTATGTGTGCAAGTTCCAGCCGCGTATGGCTTCGGTCTCGTTATGCGTGCAAGTTCCAGCCGCGTAATGCTTCGTCTCGTTACGCGTGCAAGTTCCAGCCGCGTTTTGCTTCGGTCTCGAGGAGCGTACAAGTCCCAGCCGCGCATTGCTTCGGTCTCGCCGAGCGTACAGGTCCCAGCCGCGTATTGCTTTGGTCTCGTTATGCGTACAAGTTCCAGCCGCGTATTGCTTCGGTCTCGTCGAGCGTACAAGTCACAGCCGCGTATTGCTTTGATCTCGTTATGCGTACAAGTTCCAGCCGCGTGTTTCTTCGGTCTCGTTATGGGTACAAGTTCCAGCCGCGTAATGCTTCGGTCTTGTTATTAGTACAAGTTCCAGCCGGGTATTGCTTCGGTCTCGTTATGCGTGCAAGTTCCAGCCGCATATTGCTTCGGTCTCGTTATGCGTGCAAGTCCCAGCCGCGTATTGTTTTATTCTCGTTATGCGTACAAGGCCCAGCCGCGTATTGCTACTGTCTCGTCGAGCGTACAGGTTCCAGCCGCGTATTGCTTCGGTCTCGTTATGCGTACAAGTCCCAGCCGCGTATTGTTTTATTCTCGTTATGCGTGCAAGGTCCAGCCGCGTATTGCTACGGTCTCGTCGAGCGTACAAGTCCCAGCCGCGTATTGTTCTATTCTCGTTATGCGTACAAGGCCCTGCCGCGTATTGCTACGGTCTCGTCGAGCGTACAAGTTCCAGCTGCCCGTTGCTTCGGTGTCGTTATGCGTGCAAGTTCCAGCCGCGTATTGCTTCGGTCTTGTCGAGCGTACAAGTTCCAGCCGCGCGTTGCTTCGGTCTCGTCGAGCGTCCAAGTCCCAGCCGCGTATTGCTTCGGTCTCGTTATGCGCGCAAGTCCCAGCCGCGAATTACTTCGGTCTCGCTATGCGTGCAAGTACCAGCCGCGTATTGCTTCGGTCTCGTCGAGCGTACAAGTTCCAGCCGCACGTAGCTTCGGTCGCGTTATGCGTGCATGTTCCAGCCGCGTATTGCTTCGGTCTCGTCAAGCGTACAAGTTCCAGCCGGGTATTGCTTCGGTCTCGTTATGCGTACAACTCCCAGCCGCGTAATGATTCGGTCTCGTTATGCGCGCAAGTCCCAGCCGCGAATTGCTACGGTCTCGCTATGCGTGCAAGTTCCAGCCGCGTAATGCTTCGGTCTCGTTATGCGCGCAAGTCCCAGCCGCGAATTACTTCGGTCTCGCTATGCCTGCAAGTTCCAGCCGCGTATTGCTTCGGTCTCGTCGAGCGTACAAGTTCCAGCAGCGTATTGCTTGGGTGTCGTTATGCGTACATGTCCCAGCCGCGTGTTGCTTCGGTCTCGTTATGCGTGCATGTTCCAGCCGCGTATTGCTTCGGTCTCGTGGACCGTACAAGTTCCAGCCGCGTATTCCTTCGGTCTCGTCGAGCGTACAAGTCCCAGCCGCGTATTGGTTTGGTCTCGTTATGCGTACAAGTCCCAGCCGCGTAATGCTTCGGTCTCGATATGCGTACAAGTCCCAGCCGCGTATTGCTTTGGTCTCGTTATGCGTACAAGTCCCAGTTCGCGTATTACATCGGTCTCGTCGAGCGTAAAAGTGCCTGCCGCGTATTGCTTCGGTCTCGTTGTGCGTACAAGTCCCAGCCGCGTATTGCTTCGGTCTCGTGGAGCGAACAAGACCCAGCCGCGTATTGCTTCGGTCTCGTTATGCATACAAGTCCCAGCCGCGTGTTGCTTCGCACTCGTTATGCGTGCACGTTCCAGCCGCGTACTGCTTCGGTCTCGTCGAGCCTACAAGTCCCAGCCGCGTATTGCTTCGGTCTCGTTATGCTTACAAGTCCCAGCCGCGTAATCCTTCGGTCTCTTCGAGCGTACAAGTTCCAGCCGCGTATTGCTTCGGTCTCGTTACGCGTTCAAGTCCCAGCCGTGTAATGCATCGGTCTCGTGGGGCGTACAAGTTCCAGCCACGTAAGGCTTCGGTCTCGTTATGCGTACAAGTTCCCGCCGGGTATTACTTCGGTCTTGTTATGCGTACAAGTCCCAGCCGCGTATTGCTTCTATCTCGTCGAGCGTACAAGTCCCAGCCGCGTATTGCTTCGGTCTCGTTGTGCGTACAAGTCCCAGCCGTTTATTGCTTCGGTCTCGTTAGGCGTACAAGTCCCAGCCGTGTATTGCTTCGGTCTCGTGCAGCGTACAAGTCCCAGCCGCATGTTGCTTCGGTCTCGTTATGCGTGCAAGTCCCAGCCGTGTCTTGCTTCGGTCTCATTATGCGTAGAGGTTCCAGCCGCATGAAGCTTCGGTCTCGTTATACGTACAAGTTCCAGCCGCATGTTGCTTCGGTCTCGTTATGCGTACAAGTTCCAGCCGCGTATTGCTTCGGTCTCGTTACGCGTACAAGTTCCAGCCGCATGTTGCCCGGTCTCGTTATGCGTACAAGTTCCAGCCGCGTAATGCTTCGGTCTCGATATGCGTACAAGACCAGCCGCGTATTGCTTCGGTCTCGTTATGCGTACAAGTCCCAACCGTGTATTGCTTCGGTCTCGTTGTGCGTACAATTTCCAGCCGCGTAATGCTTCGGTCTCGATATGCGTACAAGTCCCAGCCGCGTATTGCTTCGGTCTCGTCGAGCGTACAAGTTACAGCCACGAATTGTTTCGGTCACGTTATGCGTGCAAGTTCCAGCCGCGTAATGCTTCGGTCTCGTTTGCGTGCAAGTTCCAGCCGCGTAATGCTTCGGTCTCGTCGAGCGTATAAGTCCCAGCCGCGTATTGCTTCGGTCTCGTTAGGCGTGCAAGTTCCAGCCGCGTATTGCTTCGGTCTCGTTATGAGTACATGTTCCAGCCTCGTATTGCTTCGGTCTCGTTATGCGTTCAAGTTCCAGCCGCGTTATGCTTCGGTCTCGTTATGCGTGCAAGTTCCAGCCGCGTATTGCTTTGATCTCGTTATGCGTACAAGTCCCAGCCGCGTATTGCTTTGGTCTCGATATGCGTACAAGTCCTAGCCGCGTAATCCTTCGGTCTCTTCGAGCGTTCAAGTTCCAGCCGCGTATTGCTTCGGTCTCGTTACGCGTACAAGTTCCAGCCGCGTATTGCTTCGGTCTCGTCGGGCGAACAAGTTCCAGCAGCGCGTTGCTTTGGTCTCGTCGAGCGTACAAGTTCCAGCCGCGTATTGCTTCGGTCTCGTCGAGCGTACAAGTCCCAGCCGCGTATTGCTTCGGTCTCGTTATGCGTACAAGTCCCAACCGTGTATTGCTTCGGTCTCGTTATGCGTACAAGTTCCAGCCGCGTAATGCTTCGGTCTCGATATGCGTACAAGTCCCAGCCGCGTATTGTTTCGGTCTCGTTATGCGTACAAGTCCCAACCGTGTATTGCTTCGGTCTCGTTGTGCGTACAATTTCCAGCCGCGTATTGCTTCGGTCTCGTTACGCGTACAAGTTCCAGCCGCGTATTGCTTCGGTCTCGTCGGGCGAACAAGTTCCAGCAGCGCGTTGCTTTGGTCTCGTCGAGCGTATAAGTCCCAGCCGCGTATTGCTTCGGTCTCGTTATGCATGCAAGTTCCAGCCGCGTACTGCTTCGGTCTCGTCGAGGCTACATGTCCCAGCCCCGTATTGCTTTGGTCTCGTGATGCGTGCAAGTTCCAGCCGCGTATTGCTTCGGTCCCGTGGAGCGTACAAGTTCCAGCCGCGTATTGCTTCGGTGTCGTCGCGCGAACAAATTCCAACAGCGTATTGCTTCGGTCTCGTTACGCGTACAAGTCCCAGCCGCGTATTGCTTTGGTCTCGTTATGCGTACAAGTCCCAGCCGCGTATTACTTCGGTCCCGTTATGCGTGCAAGTTCCAGCCGCGTATTGCTTCGGTCTCGTCGAGCGTACAAGACCCAGCCGCGTATTGCTTCGGTCTCGTTACGCGTACAAGTCCCAGCCGCGTAATGCTTCGGTCTCGTGGAGCGTACAAGTTCCAGCCACGTATTGCTTTGGTCTCGTTATGCGTACAAGTCCCGGCCGCGTATTCCTTCGGTCTCGTCGAGTGTACAAGTTCCAGCCGCGTATTGCTTCGGTCTCGTGGAGCGTACAAGTCCCAGCCCCGTATTGCTTCGGTCTCGTCGAGCGCACAAGTTCCAGCCGCGTATTGCTTCGGTCTCGTTATGCGTGCACGATCCAGCCGCGTATTGCTTCGGTCTCGTTATGCGTTCAAGTTTCAGCCGCGTGTTGCTTCGGTCTCGTTATGCGCACAAGTTCCAGCCGCGCAATGCTTCGGTCTCATTATGCGAACAAGTTCCAGCCGCGTATTGCTTCGGTCTCGTTACGCGTACAAGTTCCAGCCGCGTAATGCTTCGGTCTCGTTATGCGTAGAAGTTCCAGCCACGAATTGCTTCGGTCTCGTTATTCGTGCAAGTTCCAGCCGCGTATTGCTTCGGTCTTGTGGAGCGTACAAGTTCCAGCCGCGTATTGCTTCGGTCTCGTCGAGCGGACAAGACACAGCCACGTGTTGCTTCGGTCTTGTTATGCGTACAAGTCCCAGCCGCGTGTTGCTTCGATCTCGTGGAGCGTACAAGTCCCAGCCGCGTATTGCTTCGGTCTCGTCGAGCGTACAAGTCCCAGCCGTGTATTGCTTCGGTCTCGTGGAGCGAACAAGTCCCAGCCGCGTGTTGATTCGGTCTCGCTATGTGTACAAGTTCCAGCCGCGTAATGCTTCGGTCTCGTTATGCGTACAAGTTCCAGCAGCGCGTTTCTTCGGTCTCGTCTAGCGTACAAGTTCCAGTCGCGTATTGCTTCGGTCTCGTTGAGCGGACAAGTTCCAGCCGCGTAATGCTTCGGTCTCGTTATGCGTACAAGTTCCAGCAGTGCGTTGCTTCGGTCTCGTTAAGCGTACAAGTTCCAGCCGCGTAATGCTTCGGTCTCGATATGCGTACAAGACCAGCCGCGTATTGCTTCGGTCTCGTTATGCGTACAAGTCCCAACCGTGTATTGCTTCGGTCTCGTTATGCGTACAATTTCCAGCCGCGTAATGCTTCGGTCTCGATATGCGTACAAGTCCCAGCCGCGTATTGCTTCGGTCTCGTCGAGCGTACAAGTTCCAGCCGCGAATTGCTTCGGTCTCGTTATGCGTGAAAGATCCAGCCGCGTATTGCTTCGGTCTCGTTACGCGTACAAGTCCCAGCCGCGTATTGCTTCGGTCTCGTTATGCGTACAAGTTCCAGCCGCGTATTGCTTCGGTCTCGTTACGCGTACAAGTCCCAGCCGCGTATTGCTTCGGTCTTGTTTCGCGTGAAAGATCCAGCCGCGTATTGCTTCGGTCTCGTTACGCGTACAGGTTCCAGCAGCGTGTTGCTTCGGTCTCGTGGAGCGTACAAGTTCCAGCCGCGGATTGCTTCGGTTTCGTCAAGCGTACAAGTTGCAGCCGGATAATGCTTCGGTCTCGTTATGCGTGCCAGTTCCAGCCTCGTATTGCTTCGGTATCGTCAAGCGTACGAGTTCCAGCCGGGTATTACTTCGGTCTTGTTATGCGTACAAGTCGCAGCCGCGTATTGCTTCTATCTCGTCGAGCGTACAAGTCCCAGCCGCGTATTGCTTCGGTCTCGTTGTGCGTACAAGTCCCAGCCGTGTATTGCTTCGGTCTCGTTATGCGTGCAAGTTCCAGCCGCGTATTGCTTCGGTCTCGTCGAGCGGACAAGACACAGCCACGTATTGCTTCGGTCTCGTCGAGCGCACAAGGTCCAGCCGCGTATTGCTTCGGTCTCGTTATGCGTGCACGATCCAGCCGCGCATTGCTTCGGTCTCGTTATGCGTTCAAGTTTCAGCCGCGTGTTGCTTCGGTCTCGTTATGCGCACAAGTTCCAGCCGCGCAATGCTTCGGTCTCATTATGCGAACAAGTTCGAGCCGCGTATTGCTTCGGTCTCGTTATGCGTACAAGTTCCAGCCGCGTATTGCTTCGGTCTCGTTATGCGTACAAGTTCCAGCCGCGTATTGCTTCGATCTCGTTTTGCGTACAAGTCCCAGCCGCGCATAGCTTCGGTCTCGTTATGCGTAAAAGTGCCAGCCGCGTAACGCTTCGGTCTCGTTATGCGTGCCAGTTCCAGCCGGGCATTGCTTCGGTCTCGTTTTGCGTACAAGTTCCAGCCGGATGTTGCTTCGGTCTCGTTATGCGTACAAGTTCCAGCCGCGTAATGCTTCGGTCTCGATATGCGTACAAGTCCCAGCCGCGTATTGCTTTGGTCTCGTTATGCGTACAAGTTCCAGCCGCGTAATGCTTCGGTCTCGATATGCGTACAAGTCCCAGCCGCGTATTGCTTTGGTCTCGTTATGCGTACAAGTCCCAGCCGCGTAATGCTTCGGTCTCGTTATGCGTGCCAGTTCCAGCCGGCCATTGCTCCGGTCTCGTTTTGCGTACAAGTCCCAGCCGCGTATTCCTTCGGTCTCGTCGAGCGTAAAAGTGCCAGACGCGTATTGCTTCGGTCTCGTTATGCGTAGAAGTTCCAGCCACGAATTGCTTCGGTCACGTTAGGCGTGCAAGTTCCAGCCGCGTATTGCTTCGGTCTCGTTATGAGTACATGTTCCAGCCTCGTATTGCTTCGGTCTCGTTATGCGTTCAAGTTCCAGCCGCGTTATGCTTCGGTCTCGTTATGCGTGCAAGTTCCAGCCGCGTATTGCTTTGATCTCGTTATGCGTACAAGTCCCAGCCGCGTATTGCTTTGGTCTCGATATGCGTACAAGTCCTAGCCGCGTAATCCTTCGGTCTCTTCGAGCGTTCAAGTTCCAGCCGCGTATTGCTTCGGTCTCGTTACGCGTACAAGTTCCAGCCGCGTATTGCTTCGGTCTCGTCGGGCGAACAAGTTCCAGCAGCGCGTTGCTTTGGTCTCGTCGAGCGTATAAGTCCCAGCCGCGTATTGCTTCGGTCTCGTGATGCGTGCAAGTTCCAGCCGCGTATTGCTTCGGTCCCGTGGAGCGTACAAGTTCCAGCCGCGTATTGCTTCGGTGTCGTCGCGCGAACAAATTCCAACAGCGTATTGCTTCGGTCTCGTTACGCGTACAAGTCCCAGCCGCGTATTGCTTTGGTCTCGTTATGCGTACAAGTCCCAGCCGCGTATTACTTCGGTCCCGTTATGCGTGCAAGTTCCAGCCGCGTATTGCTTCGGTCTCGTCGAGCGTACAAGTCCCAGCCCCGTATTGCTTCGGTCTCGTCGAGCGCACAAGTTCCAGCCGCGTATTGCTTCGGTCTCGTTATGCGTGCACGATCCAGCCGCGTATTGCTTCGGTCTCGTTATGCGTTCAAGTTTCAGCCGCGTGTTGCTTCGGTCTCGTTATGCGCACAAGTTCCAGCCGCGCAATGCTTCGGTCTCATTATGCGAACAAGTTCCAGCCACGTATTGCTTCGGTCTCGTTACGCGTACAAGTTCCAGCCGCGTAATGCTTCGGTCTCGTTATGCGTAGAAGTTCCAGCCACGAATTGCTTCGGTCTCGTTATTCGTGCAAGTTCCAGCCGCGTATTGCTTCGGTCTTGTGGAGCGTACAAGTTCCAGCCGCGTATTGCTTCGGTCTCGTCGAGCGGACAAGACACAGCCACGTGTTGCTTCGGTCTTGTTATGCGTACAAGTCCCAGCCGCGTGTTGCTTCGATCTCGTGGAGCGTACAAGTCCCAGCCGCGTATTGCTTCGGTCTCGTCGAGCGTACAAGTCCCAGCCGTGTATTGCTTCGGTCTCGTGGAGCGAACAAGTCCCAGCCGCGTGTTGATTCGGTCTCGCTATGTGTACAAGTTCCAGCCGCGTAATGCTTCGGTCTCGTTATGCGTACAAGTTCCAGCAGCGCGTTTCTTCGGTCTCGTCTAGCGTACAAGTTCCAGTCGCGTATTGCTTCGGTCTCGTTGAGCGGACAAGTTCCAGCCGCGTAATGCTTCGGTCTCGTTATGCGTACAAGTTCCAGCAGTGCGTTGCTTCGGTCTCGTGGAGCGTACAAGTCCCAGCCCCGTATTGCTTCGGTCTCGTCGAGCGCACAAGTTCCAGCCGCGTATTGCTTCGGTCTCGTTATGCGTGCACGATCCAGCCGCTTATTGCTTCGGTCTCGTTATGCGTTCAAGTTTCAGCCGCGTGTTGCTTCGGTCTCGTTATGCGCACAAGTTCCAGCCGCGCAATGCTTCGGTCTCATTATGCGAACAAGTTCCAGCCGCGTATTGCTTCGGTCTCGTTACGCGTACAAGTTCCAGCCGCGTAATGCTTCGGTCTCGTTATGCGTAGAAGTTCCAGCCACGAATTGCTTCGGTCTCGTTATTCGTGCAAGTTCCAGCCGCGTATTGCTTCGGTCTTGTGGAGCGTACAAGTTCCAGCCGCGTATTGCTTCGGTCTCGTCGAGCGGACAAGACACAGCCACGTGTTGCTTCGGTCTTGTTATGCGTACAAGTCCCAGCCGCGTGTTGCTTCGATCTCGTGGAGCGTACAAGTCCCAGCCGCGTATTGCTTCGGTCTCGTCGAGCGTACAAGTCCCAGCCGTGTATTGCTTCGGTCTCGTGGAGCGAACAAGTCCCAGCCGCGTGTTGATTCGGTCTCGCTATGTGTACAAGTTCCAGCCGCGTAATGCTTCGGTCTCGTTATGCGAACAAGTTCGAGCCGCGTATTGCTTCGGTCTCGTTATGCGTACAAGTTCCAGCCGCGTATTGCTTCGGTCTCGTTATGCGTACAAGTTCCAGCCGCGTATTGCTTCGATCTCGTTTTGCGTACAAGTCCCAGCCGCGCATAGCTTCGGTCTCGTTATGCGTAAAAGTGCCAGCCGCGTAACGCTTCGGTCTCGTTATGCGTGCCAGTTCCAGCCGGGCATTGCTTCGGTCTCGTTTTGCGTACAAGTTCCAGCCGGATGTTGCTTCGGTCTCGTTATGCGTACAAGTTCCAGCCGCGTAATGCTTCGGTCTCGATATGCGTACAAGTCCCAGCCGCGTATTGCTTTGGTCTCGTTATGCGTACAAGTTCCAGCCGCGTAATGCTTCGGTCTCGATATGCGTACAAGTCCCAGCCGCGTATTGCTTTGGTCTCGTTATGCGTACAAGTCCCAGCCGCGTAATGCTTCGGTCTCGTTATGCGTGCCAGTTCCAGCCGGCCATTGCTCCGGTCTCGTTTTGCGTACAAGTCCCAGCCGCGTATTCCTTCGGTCTCGTCGAGCGTAAAAGTGCCAGACGCGTATTGCTTCGGTCTCGTTATGCGTAGAAGTTCCAGCCACGAATTGCTTCGGTCACGTTAGGCGTGCAAGTTCCAGCCGCGTATTGCTTCGGTCTCGTTATGAGTACATGTTCCAGCCTCGTATTGCTTCGGTCTCGTTATGCGTTCAAGTTCCAGCCGCGTTATGCTTCGGTCTCGTTATGCGTGCAAGTTCCAGCCGCGTATTGCTTTGATCTCGTTATGCGTACAAGTCCCAGCCGCGTATTGCTTTGGTCTCGATATGCGTACAAGTCCTAGCCGCGTAATCCTTCGGTCTCTTCGAGCGTTCAAGTTCCAGCCGCGTATTGCTTCGGTCTCGTTACGCGTACAAGTTCCAGCCGCGTATTGCTTCGGTCTCGTCGGGCGAACAAGTTCCAGCAGCGCGTTGCTTTGGTCTCGTCGAGCGTATAAGTCCCAGCCGCGTATTGCTTCGGTCTCGCGATGCGTGCAAGTTCCAGCCGCGTATTGCTTCGGTCCCGTGGAGCGTACAAGTTCCAGCCGCGTATTGCTTCGGTGTCGTCGCGCGAACAAATTCCAACAGCGTATTGCTTCGGTCTCGTTACGCGTACAAGTCCCAGCCGCGTATTGCTTTGGTCTCGTTATGCGTACAAGTCCCAGCCGCGTATTACTTCGGTCCCGTTATGCGTGCAAGTTCCAGCCGCGTATTGCTTCGGTCTCGTCGAGCGTACAAGTCCCAGCCCCGTATTGCTTCGGTCTCGTCGAGCGCACAAGTTCCAGCCGCGTATTGCTTCGGTCTCGTTATGCGTGCACGATCCAGCCGCGTATTGCTTCGGTCTCGTTATGCGTTCAAGTTTCAGCCGCGTGTTGCTTCGGTCTCGTTATGCGCACAAGTTCCAGCCGCGCAATGCTTCGGTCTCATTATGCGAACAAGTTCCAGCCACGTATTGCTTCGGTCTCGTTACGCGTACAAGTTCCAGCCGCGTAATGCTTCGGTCTCGTTATGCGTAGAAGTTCCAGCCACGAATTGCTTCGGTCTCGTTATTCGTGCAAGTTCCAGCCGCGTATTGCTTCGGTCTTGTGGAGCGTACAAGTTCCAGCCGCGTATTGCTTCGGTCTCGTCGAGCGGACAAGACACAGCCACGTGTTGCTTCGGTCTTGTTATGCGTACAAGTCCCAGCCGCGTGTTGCTTCGATCTCGTGGAGCGTACAAGTCCCAGCCGCGTATTGCTTCGGTCTCGTCGAGCGTACAAGTCCCAGCCGTGTATTGCTTCGGTCTCGTGGAGCGAACAAGTCCCAGCCGCGTGTTGATTCGGTCTCGCTATGTGTACAAGTTCCAGCCGCGTAATGCTTCGGTCTCGTTATGCGTACAAGTTCCAGCAGCGCGTTTCTTCGGTCTCGTCTAGCGTACAAGTTCCAGTCGCGTATTGCTTCGGTCTCGTTGAGCGGACAAGTTCCAGCCGCGTAATGCTTCGGTCTCGTTATGCGTACAAGTTCCAGCAGTGCGTTGCTTCGGTCTCGTTAAGCGTACAAGTTCCAGCCGCGTAATGCTTCGGTCTCGATATGCGTACAAGACCAGCCGCGTATTGCTTCGGTCTCGTTATGCGTACAAGTCCCAACCGTGTATTGCTTCGGTCTCGTTATGCGTACAATTTCCAGCCGCGTAATGCTTCGGTCTCGATATGCGTACAAGTCCCAGCCGCGTATTGCTTCGGTCTCGTCGAGCGTACAAGTTCCAGCCGCGAATTGCTTCGGTCTCGTTATGCGTGAAAGATCCAGCCGCGTATTGCTTCGGTCTCGTTACGCGTACAAGTCCCAGCCGCGTATTGCTTCGGTCTCGTTATGCGTACAAGTTCCAGCCGCGTATTGCTTCGGTCTCGTTACGCGTACAAGTCCCAGCCGCGTATTGCTTCGGTCTTGTTTCGCGTGAAAGATCCAGCCGCGTATTGCTTCGGTCTCGTTACGCGTACAGGTTCCAGCAGCGTGTTGCTTCGGTCTCGTGGAGCGTACAAGTTCCAGCCGCGGATTGCTTCGGTTTCGTCAAGCGTACAAGTTGCAGCCGGATAATGCTTCGGTCTCGTTATGCGTGCCAGTTCCAGCCTCGTATTGCTTCGGTATCGTCAAGCGTACGAGTTCCAGCCGGGTATTACTTCGGTCTTGTTATGCGTACAAGTCGCAGCCGCGTATTGCTTCTATCTCGTCGAGCGTACAAGTCCCAGCCGCGTATTGCTTCGGTCTCGTTGTGCGTACAAGTCCCAGCCGTGTATTGCTTCGGTCTCGTTATGCGTGCAAGTTCCAGCCGCGTATTGCTTCGGTCTCGTCGAGCGGACAAGACACAGCCACGTATTGCTTCGGTCTCGTCGAGCGCACAAGGTCCAGCCGCGTATTGCTTCGGTCTCGTTATGCGTGCACGATCCAGCCGCGCATTGCTTCGGTCTCGTTATGCGTTCAAGTTTCAGCCGCGTGTTGCTTCGGTCTCGTTATGCGCACAAGTTCCAGCCGCGCAATGCTTCGGTCTCATTATGCGAACAAGTTCGAGCCGCGTATTGCTTCGGTCTCGTTATGCGTACAAGTTCCAGCCGCGTATTGCTTCGGTCTCGTTATGCGTACAAGTTCCAGCCGCGTATTGCTTCGATCTCGTTTTGCGTACAAGTCCCAGCCGCGCATAGCTTCGGTCTCGTTATGCGTAAAAGTGCCAGCCGCGTAACGCTTCGGTCTCGTTATGCGTGCCAGTTCCAGCCGGGCATTGCTTCGGTCTCGTTTTGCGTACAAGTTCCAGCCGGATGTTGCTTCGGTCTCGTTATGCGTACAAGTTCCAGCCGCGTAATGCTTCGGTCTCGATATGCGTACAAGTCCCAGCCGCGTATTGCTTTGGTCTCGTTATGCGTACAAGTTCCAGCCGCGTAATGCTTCGGTCTCGATATGCGTACAAGTCCCAGCCGCGTATTGCTTTGGTCTCGTTATGCGTACAAGTCCCAGCCGCGTAATGCTTCGGTCTCGTTATGCGTGCCAGTTCCAGCCGGCCATTGCTCCGGTCTCGTTTTGCGTACAAGTCCCAGCCGCGTATTCCTTCGGTCTCGTCGAGCGTAAAAGTGCCAGACGCGTATTGCTTCGGTCTCGTTATGCGTAGAAGTTCCAGCCACGAATTGCTTCGGTCACGTTAGGCGTGCAAGTTCCAGCCGCGTATTGCTTCGGTCTCGTTATGAGTACATGTTCCAGCCTCGTATTGCTTCGGTCTCGTTATGCGTTCAAGTTCCAGCCGCGTTATGCTTCGGTCTCGTTATGCGTGCAAGTTCCAGCCGCGTATTGCTTTGATCTCGTTATGCGTACAAGTCCCAGCCGCGTATTGCTTTGGTCTCGATATGCGTACAAGTCCTAGCCGCGTAATCCTTCGGTCTCTTCGAGCGTTCAAGTTCCAGCCGCGTATTGCTTCGGTCTCGTTACGCGTACAAGTTCCAGCCGCGTATTGCTTCGGTCTCGTCGGGCGAACAAGTTCCAGCAGCGCGTTGCTTTGGTCTCGTCGAGCGTATAAGTCCCAGCCGCGTATTGCTTCGGTCTCGTGATGCGTGCAAGTTCCAGCCGCGTATTGCTTCGGTCCCGTGGAGCGTACAAGTTCCAGCCGCGTATTGCTTTGGTGTCGTCGCGCGAACAAATTCCAACAGCGTATTGCTTCGGTCTCGTTACGCGTACAAGTCCCAGCCGCGTATTGCTTTGGTCTCGTTATGCGTACAAGTCCCAGCCGCGTATTACTTCGGTCCCGTTATGCGTGCAAGTTCCAGCCGCGTATTGCTTCGGTCTCGTCGAGCGTACAAGTCCCAGCCCCGTATTGCTTCGGTCTCGTCGAGCGCACAAGTTCCAGCCGCGTATTGCTTCGGTCTCGTTATGCGTGCACGATCCAGCCGCGTATTGCTTCGGTCTCGTTATGCGTTCAAGTTTCAGCCGCGTGTTGCTTCGGTCTCGTTATGCGCACAAGTTCCAGCCGCGCAATGCTTCGGTCTCATTATGCGAACAAGTTCCAGCCACGTATTGCTTCGGTCTCGTTACGCGTACAAGTTCCAGCCGCGTAATGCTTCGGTCTCGTTATGCGTAGAAGTTCCAGCCACGAATTGCTTCGGTCTCGTTATTCGTGCAAGTTCCAGCCGCGTATTGCTTCGGTCTTGTGGAGCGTACAAGTTCCAGCCGCGTATTGCTTCGATCTCGTCGAGCGGACAAGACACAGCCACGTGTTGCTTCGGTCTTGTTATGCGTACAAGTCCCAGCCGCGTGTTGCTTCGATCTCGTGGAGCGTACAAGTCCCAGCCGCGTATTGCTTCGGTCTCGTCGAGCGTACAAGTCCCAGCCGTGTATTGCTTCGGTCTCGTGGAGCGAACAAGTCCCAGCCGCGTGTTGATTCGGTCTCGCTATGTGTACAAGTTCCAGCCGCGTAATGCTTCGGTCTCGTTATGCGTACAAGTTCCAGCAGCGCGTTTCTTCGGTCTCGTCTAGCGTACAAGTTCCAGTCGCGTATTGCTTCGGTCTCGTTGAGCGGACAAGTTCCAGCCGCGTAATGCTTCGGTCTCGTTATGCGTACAAGTTCCAGCAGTGCGTTGCTTCGGTCTCGTTAAGCGTACAAGTTCCAGCCGCGTAATGCTTCGGTCTCGATATGCGTACAAGACCAGCCGCGTATTGCTTCGGTCTCGTTATGCGTACAAGTCCCAGCCGCGTAATGCTTCGGTCTCGTTATGCGTGCCAGTTCCAGCCGGCCATTGCTCCGGTCTCGTTTTGCGTACAAGTCCCAGCCGCGTATTCCTTCGGTCTCGTCGAGCGTAAAAGTGCCAGACGCGTATTGCTTCGGTCTCGTTATGCGTAGAAGTTCCAGCCACGAATTGCTTCGGTCACGTTAGGCGTGCAAGTTCCAGCCGCGTATTGCTTCGGTCTCGTTATGAGTACATGTTCCAGCCTCGTATTGCTTCGGTCTCGTTATGCGTTCAAGTTCCAGCCGCGTTATGCTTCGGTCTCGTTATGCGTGCAAGTTCCAGCCGCGTATTGCTTTGATCGCGTTATGCGTACAAGTCCCAGCCGCGTATTGCTTTGGTCTCGATATGCGTACAAGTCCTAGCCGCGTAATCCTTCGGTCTCTTCGAGCGTTCAAGTTCCAGCCGCGTATTGCTTCGGTCTCGTTACGCGTACAAGTTCCAGCCGCGTATTGCTTCGGTCTCGTCGGGCGAACAAGTTCCAGCAGCGCGTTGCTTTGGTCTCGTCGAGCGTATAAGTCCCAGCCGCGTATTGCTTCGGTCTCGTGATGCGTGCAAGTTCCAGCCGCGTATTGCTTCGGTCCCGTGGAGCGTACAAGTTCCAGCCGCGTATTGCTTCGGTGTCGTCGCGCGAACAAATTCCAACAGCGTATTGCTTCGGTCTCGTTACGCGTACAAGTCCCAGCCGCGTATTGCTTTGGTCTCGTTATGCGTACAAGTCCCAGCCGCGTATTACTTCGGTCCCGTTATGCGTGCAAGTTCCAGCCGCGTATTGCTTCGGTCTCGTCGAGCGTACAAGTCCCAGCCCCGTATTGCTTCGGTCTCGTCGAGCGCACAAGTTCCAGCCGCGTATTGCTTCGGTCTCGTTATGCGTGCACGATCCAGCCGCGTATTGCTTCGGTCTCGTTATGCGTTCAAGTTTCAGCCGCGTGTTGCTTCGGTCTCGTTATGCGCACAAGTTCCAGCCGCGCAATGCTTCGGTCTCATTATGCGAACAAGTTCCAGCCACGTATTGCTTCGGTCTCGTTACGCGTACAAGTTCCAGCCGCGTAGTGCTTCGGTCTCGTTATGCGTAGAAGTTCCAGCCACGAATTGCTTCGGTCTCGTTATTCGTGCAAGTTCCAGCCGCGTATTGCTTCGGTCTTGTGGAGCGTACAAGTTCCAGCCGCGTATTGCTTCGGTCTCGTCGAGCGGACAAGACACAGCCACGTGTTGCTTCGGTCTTGTTATGCGTACAAGTCCCAGCCGCGTGTTGCTTCGATCTCGTGGAGCGTACAAGTCCCAGCCGCGTATTGCTTCGGTCTCGTCGAGCGTACAAGTCCCAGCCGTGTATTGCTTCGGTCTCGTGGAGCGAACAAGTCCCAGCCGCGTGTTGATTCGGTCTCGCTATGTGTACAAGTTCCAGCCGCGTAATGCTTCGGTCTCGTTATGCGTACAAGTTCCAGCAGCGCGTTTCTTCGGTCTCGTCTAGCGTACAAGTTCCAGTCGCGTATTGCTTCGGTCTCGTTGAGCGGACAAGTTCCAGCCGCGTAATGCTTCGGTCTCGTTATGCGTACAAGTTCCAGCAGTGCGTTGCTTCGGTCTCGTTAAGCGTACAAGTTCCAGCCGCGTAATGCTTCGGTCTCGATATGCGTACAAGACCAGCCGCGTATTGCTTCGGTCTCGTTATGCGTACAAGTCCCAACCGTGTATTGCTTCGGTCTCGTTATGCGTACAATTTCCAGCCGCGTAATGCTTCGGTCTCGATATGCGTACAAGTCCCAGCCGCGTATTGCTTCGGTCTCGTCGAGCGTACAAGTTCCAGCCGCGAATTGCTTCGGTCTCGTTATGCGTGAAAGATCCAGCCGCGTATTGCTTCGGTCTCGTTACGCGTACAAGTCCCAGCCGCGTATTGCTTCGGTCTCGTTATGCGTACAAGTTCCAGCCGCGTATTGCTTCGGTCTCGTTACGCGTACAAGTCCCAGCCGCGTATTGCTTCGGTCTTGTTTCGCGTGAAAGATCCAGCCGCGTATTGCTTCGGTCTCGTTACGCGTACAGGTTCCAGCAGCGTGTTGCTTCGGTCTCGTGGAGCGTACAAGTTCCAGCCGCGGATTGCTTCGGTTTCGTCAAGCGTACAAGTTGCAGCCGGATAATGCTTCGGTCTCGTTATGCGTGCCAGTTCCAGCCTCGTATTGCTTCGGTATCGTCAAGCGTACGAGTTCCAGCCGGGTATTACTTCGGTCTTGTTATGCGTACAAGTCGCAGCCGCGTATTGCTTCTATCTCGTCGAGCGTACAAGTCCCAGCCGCGTATTGCTTCGGTCTCGTTGTGCGTACAAGTCCCAGCCGTGTATTGCTTCGGTCTCGTTATGCGTGCAAGTTCCAGCCGCGTATTGCTTCGGTCTCGTCGAGCGGACAAGACGCAGCCACGTATTGCTTCGGTCTCGTCGAGCGCACAAGGTCCAGCCGCGTATTGCTTCGGTCTCGTTATGCGTGCACGATCCAGCCGCGCATTGCTTCGGTCTCGTTATGCGTTCAAGTTTCAGCCGCGTGTTGCTTCGGTCTCGTTATGCGCACAAGTTCCAGCCGCGCAATGCTTCGGTCTCATTATGCGAACAAGTTCGAGCCGCGTATTGCTTCGGTCTCGTTATGCGTACAAGTTCCAGCCGCGTATTGCTTCGGTCTCGTTATGCGTACAAGTTCCAGCCGCGTATTGCTTCGATCTCGTTTTGCGTACAAGTCCCAGCCGCGCATAGCTTCGGTCTCGTTATGCGTAAAAGTGCCAGCCGCGTAACGCTTCGGTCTCGTTATGCGTGCCAGTTCCAGCCGGGCATTGCTTCGGTCTCGTTTTGCGTACAAGTTCCAGCCGGATGTTGCTTCGGTCTCGTTATGCGTACAAGTTCCAGCCGCGTAATGCTTCGGTCTCGATATGCGTACAAGTCCCAGCCGCGTATTGCTTTGGTCTCGTTATGCGTACAAGTTCCAGCCGCGTAATGCTTCGGTCTCGATATGCGTACAAGTCCCAGCCGCGTATTGCTTTGGTCTCGTTATGCGTACAAGTCCCAGCCGCGTAATGCTTCGGTCTCGTTATGCGTGCCAGTTCCAGCCGGCCATTGCTCCGGTCTCGTTTTGCGTACAAGTCCCAGCCGCGTATTCCTTCGGTCTCGTCGAGCGTAAAAGTGCCAGACGCGTATTGCTTCGGTCTCGTTATGCGTAGAAGTTCCAGCCACGAATTGCTTCGGTCACGTTAGGCGTGCAAGTTCCAGCCGCGTATTGCTTCGGTCTCGTTATGAGTACATGTTCCAGCCTCGTATTGCTTCGGTCTCGTTATGCGTTCAAGTTCCAGCCGCGTTATGCTTCGGTCTCGTTATGCGTGCAAGTTCCAGCCGCGTATTGCTTTGATCTCGTTATGCGTACAAGTCCCAGCCGCGTATTGCTTTGGTCTCGATATGCGTACAAGTCCTAGCCGCGTAATCCTTCGGTCTCTTCGAGCGTTCAAGTTCCAGCCGCGTATTGCTTCGGTCTCGTTACGCGTACAAGTTCCAGCCGCGTATTGCTTCGGTCTCGTCGGGCGAACAAGTTCCAGCAGCGCGTTGCTTTGGTCTCGTCGAGCGTATAAGTCCCAGCCGCGTATAGCTTCGGTCTCGTGATGCGTGCAAGTTCCAGCCGCGTATTGCTTCGGTCCCGTGGAGCGTACAAGTTCCAGCCGCGTATTGCTTCGGTGTCGTCGCGCGAACAAATTCCAACAGCGTATTGCTTCGGTCTCGTTACGCGTACAAGTCCCAGCCGCGTATTGCTTTGGTCTCGTTATGCGTACAAGTCCCAGCCGCGTATTACTTCGGTCCCGTTATGCGTGCAAGTTCCAGCCGCGTATTGCTTCGGTCTCGTCGAGCGTACAAGTCCCAGCCCCGTATTGCTTCGGTCTCGTCGAGCGCACAAGTTCCAGCCGCGTATTGCTTCGGTCTCGTTATGCGTGCACGATCCAGCCGCGTATTGCTTCGGTCTCGTTATGCGTTCAAGTTTCAGCCGCGTGTTGCTTCGGTCTCGTTATGCGCACAAGTTCCAGCCGCGCAATGCTTCGGTCTCATTATGCGAACAAGTTCCAGCCACGTATTGCTTCGGTCTCGTTACGCGTACAAGTTCCAGCCGCGTAATGCTTCGGTCTCGTTATGCGTAGAAGTTCCAGCCACGAATTGCTTCGGTCTCGTTATTCGTGCAAGTTCCAGCCGCGTATTGCTTCGGTCTTGTGGAGCGTACAAGTTCCAGCCGCGTATTGCTTCGGTCTCGTCGAGCGGACAAGACACAGCCACGTGTTGCTTCGGTCTTGTTATGCGTACAAGTCCCAGCCGCGTGTTGCTTCGATCTCGTGGAGCGTACAAGTCCCAGCCGCGTATTGCTTCGGTCTCGTCGAGCGTACAAGTCCCAGCCGTGTATTGCTTCGGTCTCGTGGAGCGAACAAGTCCCAGCCGCGTGTTGATTCGGTCTCGCTATGTGTACAAGTTCCAGCCGCGTAATGCTTCGGTCTCGTTATGCGTACAAGTTCCAGCAGCGCGTTTCTTCGGTCTCGTCTAGCGTACAAGTTCCAGTCGCGTATTGCTTCGGTCTCGTTGAGCGGACAAGTTCCAGCCGCGTAATGCTTCGGTCTCGTTATGCGTACAAGTTCCAGCAGTGCGTTGCTTCGGTCTCGTGGAGCGTACAAGTCCCAGCCCCGTATTGCTTCGGTCTCGTCGAGCGCACAAGTTCCAGCCGCGTATTGCTTCGGTCTCGTTATGCGTGCACGATCCAGCCGCTTATTGCTTCGGTCTCGTTATGCGTTCAAGTTTCAGCCGCGTGTTGCTTCGGTCTCGTTATGCGCACAAGTTCCAGCCGCGCAATGCTTCGGTCTCATTATGCGAACAAGTTCCAGCCGCGTATTGCTTCGGTCTCGTTACGCGTACAAGTTCCAGCCGCGTAATGCTTCGGTCTCGTTATGCGTAGAAGTTCCAGCCACGAATTGCTTCGGTCTCGTTATTCGTGCAAGTTCCAGCCGCGTATTGCTTCGGTCTTGTGGAGCGTACAAGTTCCAGCCGCGTATTGCTTCGGTCTCGTCGAGCGGACAAGACACAGCCACGTGTTGCTTCGGTCTTGTTATGCGTACAAGTCCCAGCCGCGTGTTGCTTCGATCTCGTGGAGCGTACAAGTCCCAGCCGCGTATTGCTTCGGTCTCGTCGAGCGTACAAGTCCCAGCCGTGTATTGCTTCGGTCTCGTGGAGCGAACAAGTCCCAGCCGCGTGTTGATTCGGTCTCGCTATGTGTACAAGTTCCAGCCGCGTAATGCTTCGGTCTCGTTATGCGAACAAGTTCGAGCCGCGTATTGCTTCGGTCTCGTTATGCGTACAAGTTCCAGCCGCGTATTGCTTCGGTCTCGTTATGCGTACAAGTTCCAGCCGCGTATTGCTTCGATCTCGTTTTGCGTACAAGTCCCAGCCGCGCATAGCTTCGGTCTCGTTATGCGTAAAAGTGCCAGCCGCGTAACGCTTCGGTCTCGTTATGCGTGCCAGTTCCAGCCGGGCATTGCTTCGGTCTCGTTTTGCGTACAAGTTCCAGCCGGATGTTGCTTCGGTCTCGTTATGCGTACAAGTTCCAGCCGCGTAATGCTTCGGTCTCGATATGCGTACAAGTCCCAGCCGCGTATTGCTTTGGTCTCGTTATGCGTACAAGTTCCAGCCGCGTAATGCTTCGGTCTCGATATGCGTACAAGTCCCAGCCGCGTATTGCTTTGGTCTCGTTATGCGTACAAGTCCCAGCCGCGTAATGCTTCGGTCTCGTTATGCGTGCCAGTTCCAGCCGGCCATTGCTCCGGTCTCGTTTTGCGTACAAGTCCCAGCCGCGTATTCCTTCGGTCTCGTCGAGCGTAAAAGTGCCAGACGCGTATTGCTTCGGTCTCGTTATGCGTAGAAGTTCCAGCCACGAATTGCTTCGGTCACGTTAGGCGTGCAAGTTCCAGCCGCGTATTGCTTCGGTCTCGTTATGAGTACATGTTCCAGCCTCGTATTGCTTCGGTCTCGTTATGCGTTCAAGTTCCAGCCGCGTTATGCTTCGGTCTCGTTATGCGTGCAAGTTCCAGCCGCGTATTGCTTTGATCTCGTTATGCGTACAAGTCCCAGCCGCGTATTGCTTTGGTCTCGATATGCGTACAAGTCCTAGCCGCGTAATCCTTCGGTCTCTTCGAGCGTTCAAGTTCCAGCCGCGTATTGCTTCGGTCTCGTTACGCGTACAAGTTCCAGCCGCGTATTGCTTCGGTCTCGTCGGGCGAACAAGTTCCAGCAGCGCGTTGCTTTGGTCTCGTCGAGCGTATAAGTCCCAGCCGCGTATTGCTTCGGTCTCGTGATGCGTGCAAGTTCCAGCCGCGTATTGCTTCGGTCCCGTGGAGCGTACAAGTTCCAGCCGCGTATTGCTTCGGTGTCGTCGCGCGAACAAATTCCAACAGCGTATTGCTTCGGTCTCGTTACGCGTACAAGTCCCAGCCGCGTATTGCTTTGGTCTCGTTATGCGTACAAGTCCCAGCCGCGTATTACTTCGGTCCCGTTATGCGTGCAAGTTCCAGCCGCGTATTGCTTCGGTCTCGTCGAGCGTACAAGTCCCAGCCCCGTATTGCTTCGGTCTCGTCGAGCGCACAAGTTCCAGCCGCGTATTGCTTCGGTCTCGTTATGCGTGCACGATCCAGCCGCGTATTGCTTCGGTCTCGTTATGCGTTCAAGTTTCAGCCGCGTGTTGCTTCGGTCTCGTTATGCGCACAAGTTCCAGCCGCGCAATGCTTCGGTCTCATTATGCGAACAAGTTCCAGCCACGTATTGCTTCGGTCTCGTTACGCGTACAAGTTCCAGCCGCGTAATGCTTCGGTCTCGTTATGCGTAGAAGTTCCAGCCACGAATTGCTTCGGTCTCGTTATTCGTGCAAGTTCCAGCCGCGTATTGCTTCGGTCTTGTGGAGCGTACAAGTTCCAGCCGCGTATTGCTTCGGTCTCGTCGAGCGGACAAGATACAGCCACGTGTTGCTTCGGTCTTGTTATGCGTACAAGTCCCAGCCGCGTGTTGCTTCGATCTCGTGGAGCGTACAAGTCCCAGCCGCGTATTGCTTCGGTCTCGTCGAGCGTACAAGTCCCAGCCGTGTATTGCTTCGGTCTCGTGGAGCGAACAAGTCCCAGCCGCGTGTTGATTCGGTCTCGCTATGTGTACAAGTTCCAGCCGCGTAATGCTTCGGTCTCGTTATGCGTACAAGTTCCAGCAGCGCGTTTCTTCGGTCTCGTCTAGCGTACAAGTTCCAGTCGCGTATTGCTTCGGTCTCGTTGAGCGGACAAGTTCCAGCCGCGTAATGCTTCGGTCTCGTTATGCGTACAAGTTCCAGCAGTGCGTTGCTTCGGTCTCGTTAAGCGTACAAGTTCCAGCCGCGTAATGCTTCGGTCTCGATATGCGTACAAGACCAGCCGCGTATTGCTTCGGTCTCGTTATGCGTACAAGTCCCAACCGTGTATTGCTTCGGTCTCGTTATGCGTACAATTTCCAGCCGCGTAATGCTTCGGTCTCGATATGCGTATAAGTCCCAGCCGCGTATTGCTTCGGTCTCGTCGAGCGTACAAGTTCCAGCCGCGTATTGCTTCGGTCTCGTTATGCGTGAAAGATCCAGCCGCGTATTGCTTCGCTCTCGTTACGCGTACAAGTTCCAGCCGCGTATTGCTTCGGTCTCGTTATGCGTACAAGTTCCAGCCGCGTATTGCTTCGGTCTCGTTACGCGTACAATTCCCAACCGCGCATTGCTTCGGTCTTGTTTTGCGTGAAAGATCCAGCCGCGTATTGCTTCGGTCTCGTTACGCGTACAGGTTCCAGCAGCGTGTTGCTTCGGTCTCGTGGAGCGTACAAGTTCCAGCCGCGGATTGCTTCGGTTTCGTCAAGCGTACAAGTTGCAGCCGGATAATGCTTCGGTCTCGTTATGCGTGCCAGTTCCAGCCTCGTATTGCTTCGGTATCGTCAAGCGTACGAGTTCCAGCCGGGTATTACTTCGGTCTTGTTATGCGTACAAGTCGCAGCCGCGTATTGCTTCTATCTCGTCGAGCGTACAAGTCCCAGCCGCGTATTGCTTCGGTCTCGTTGTGCGTACAAGTCCCAGCCGTGTATTGCTTCGGTCTCGTTATGCGTGCAAGTTCCAGCCGCGTATTGCTTCGGTTTCGTCAAGCGTACAAGTTGCAGCCGGATAATGCTACGGTCTCGTTATGCGTGCCAGTTCCAGCCGCGTATTGCTTCGGTCTCGTTACCCGTACAAGTCCCAGCCGTGTATTGCTTCGGTCTCGTGCAGCGTACAAGTCCCAGCCGCACCTTGCTTCGGTCTCGTTATGCGTACAAGTCCCAGCCGTGTCTTGCTTCGGTCTCATTATGCGTAGAGGTTCCAGCCGCATGAAGCTTCGGTCTCGTTATACGTACAAGTTCCAGCCGCATGTTGCTTCGGTCTCGTTATGCGTACAAGTTCCAGCCGCGTATTGCTTCGGTCTCGTTACGCGTACAAGTCCCAGCCGCGTATTGCTTCGGTCTCGTTTTGCGTACAAGTTCCAGCCGCATGTTGCCCGGTCTCGTTATGCGTACAAGTTCCAGCCGCGTAATGCTTCGGTCTCGATATGCGTACAAGACCAGCCGCGTATTGCTTCGGTCTCGTTATGCGTACAAGTCCCAACCGTGTATTGCTTCGGTCTCGTTATGCGTACAATTTCCAGCCGCGTAATGCTTCGGTCTCGATATGCGTACAAGTCCCAGCCGCGTATTGCTTCGGTCTCGTCGAGCGTACAAGTTCCAGCCACGAATTGCTTCGGTCACGTTATGCGTGCAAGTTCCAGCCGCGTAATGCTTCGGTCTCGTTTGCGTGCAAGTTCCAGCCGCGTAATGCTTCGGTCTCGCTTGCGTGTAGGTTCCAGCCGCGTATTGTTTCGGTCTCGCGGAGCATACAAGTTCCAGCCACGTATTGGTTCGGTGTCGTCGCGCGAACAAGTTCCAGCAGCGCGTTGCTTCGGTCTCGTTATGCGTACAATTTCCAGCCGCGTAATGCTTCGGTCTCGATATGCGTACAAGTCCCAGCCGCGTATTGCTTCGGTCTCGTCGAGCGTACAAGTTCCAGCCGCGTATTGCTTCGGTCTCGTTATGCGTGAAAGATCCAGCCGCGTATTGCTTCGGTCTCGTTACGCGTACAAGTTCCAGCCGCGTATTGCTTCGGTCTCGTTACGCGTACAAGTCCCAGCCGCGTATTGCTTCGGTCTTGTTTTGCGTACAAGTTCCAGCCGCATGTTGCCTCGATCTCGTTATGCGTACAAGTTCCAGCCGCGTTATGCTTCGGTCTCGATATGCGTACAAGTCCCAGCCGCGTATTGCTTCGGTCTCGTTATGCGTACAAGTCCCAACCGTGTATTGCTTCGGTCTCGTGGAGCGTACAAGTTCCAGCCGCGTATTGCTTCGGTCTCGTTATGCGTGAAAGATCCAGCCGCGTAATGCTTCGGTCTCGTTACGCGTACAGGTTCCAGCAGCGTGTTGCTTCGGTCTCGTGGAGCGTACAAGTTCCAGCCGCGGATTGCTTCGGTTTCGTCAAGCGTACAAGTTGCAGCCGGATAATGCTACGGTCTCGTTATGCGTGCCAGTTCCAGCCGCGTATTGCTTCGGTCTCGTTACCGGTACAAGTCCCAGCCGTGTATTGCTTCGGTCTCGTGCAGCGTACAAGTCCCAGCCGCATGTTGCTTCGGTCTCGTTATGCGTACAAGTCCCAGCCGTGTCTTGCTTCGGTCTCATTATGCGTAGAGGTTCCAGCCGCATGAAGCTTCGGTCTCGTTATACGTACAAGTTCCAGCCGCATGTTGCTTCGGTCTCGTTATGCGTACAAGTTCCAGCCGCGTATTGCTTCGGTCTCGTTACGCGTACAAGTCCCAGCCGCGTATTGCTTCGGTCTCGTTTTGCGTACAAGTTCCAGCCGCATGTTGCCCGGTCTCGTTATGCGTACAAGTTCCAGCCGCGTAATGCTTCGGTCTCGATATGCGTACAAGACCAGCCGCGTATTGCTTCGGTCTCGTTATGCGTACAAGTCCCAACCGTGTATTGCTTCGGTCTCGTTATGCGTACAATTTCCAGCCGCGTAATGCTTCGGTCTCGATATGCGTACAAGTCCCAGCCGCGTATTGCTTCGGTCTCGTCGAGCGTACAAGTTCCAGCCACGAATTGCTTCGGTCACGTTATGCGTGCAAGTTCCAGCCGCGTATTGCTTCGGTCTCGTTACGCGTACAAGTCCCAGCCGTGTATTGCTTCGGTCTCGTCGAGCGGTCAAGACACAGCCACGTATTGCTTCGGTCTCGTTATGCGTACAAGTCCCAGCCGCGTGTTGCTTCGGTCTCGTTATGCATGCAAGTTCCAGCCGCGTACTGCTTCGGTCTCGTCGAGGCTACATGTCCCAGCCGCGTATTGCTTTGGTCTCGTGATGCGTGCAAGTTCCAGCCGCGTATTGCTTCGGTCTCGTTATGCGTGCAATATCCACCCGCGTATTGCTTCGGTCTCGTCGAGCGTACAAGTTCCAGCCGCGTATTGCTTCGGTCTCGTGGAGCGTACAAGTTCCAGCCGCGTATTCCTTCGGTCTGGTCGAGCGTGCAAGTTCCAGCCGCGTATAGCTTTGTTCTCGTTATGCGTACAAGTCCCTGCCGCGTATTGCTTCGATCTCGTTATGCGTACAAGTTCCAGCAGCGTATTGCTTCGGTCTCGTTACGCGCACAAGTCCCAGCCGCGTATTGCTTTGGTCTCGTTATGCGTACAAGTCCCGGCCCCGTATTGCTTCGGTCTCGTCGAGCGCACAAGTTCCAGCCGCGTATTGCTTCGGTCTCGTTATGCGTGCACGATCCAGCCGCGTATTGCTTCGGTCTCGTTATGCGATCAAGTTTCAGCCGCGTGTTGCTTCGGTCTCGTTATGCGCACAAGTTCCAGCCGCGCAATGCTTCGGTCTCATTATGCGAACAAGTTCCAGCCGCGTATTGCTTCGGTCTCGTTACGCGTACAAGTTCCAGCCGCGTAATGCTTCGGTCTCGTTATGCGTAGAAGTTCCAGCCACGAATTGCTTCGGTCTCGTTATTCGTGCAAGTTCCAGCCGCGTATTGCTTCGGTCTTGTGGAGCGTACAAGTTCCAGCCGCGTATTGCTTCGGTCTCGTCGAGCGGACAAGACACAGCCACGTATTGCTTCGGTCTCGTCGAGCGCACAAGTTCCAGCCGCGTATTGCTTCGGTCTCGTTATGCGTGCACGATCCAGCCGCGTATTGCTTCGGTCTCGTTATGCGCTCAAGTTTCAGCCGCGTGTTGCTTCGGTCTGGTTATGCGCACAAGTTCCAGCCGCGCAATGCTTCGGTCTCATTATGCGAACAAGTTAAAGCCGCGTATTGCTTCGGTCTCGCTATGCGTACAAGTTCCAGCCGCGTAATGCTTCGGTCTCGTTATGCGTAGAAGTTCCAGCCACGAATTGCTTCGGTCTCGTTATTCGTGCAAGTTCCAGCCGCGTATTGCTTCGGTCTTGTGGAGCGTACAAGTTCCAGCTGCGTATTGCTTCGGTCTCGTCGAGCGGACAAGACACAGCCACGTATTGCTTCGGTCTCGTTATGCGTACAAGTCCCAGCCGCGTGTTGCTTCGATCTCGTGGAGCGTACAAGTTCCAGCCGCGTAATGCTTCGGTCTCGTTGAGCGTAGTAGTTCCAGCCACGAATTCCTTCGGTCTCGTCGAGCGTACAAGTTCCAGCCGCGTAATGCTTCGGTCTCGTTATGCGTAGAAGTTCCAGCCACGAATTGCTTCGGTCACGTTATGCGTGCATGTTCCAGCCGCGTAATACTTCGGTCTCGTTATGCGTGCCAGTTCCAGCCGGGCATTGCTTCGGTCTCGTTATGCGTACAAGTCCCAGCCGCGTATTCCTTCGGTCTCGTCGAGCGTACAAGTTCCAGCCGCGTATTGCTTCGGTCTCGTCGAGCGTACAAGTTCCAGCCGGATGTTGCTTCGGTCTCGTTATGCGTACAAGTTCCAGCCGCGTAATGCTTCGGTCTCGATATGCGTACAAGTCCCAGCCGCGTATTGCTTCGGTCTTGTTTTGCGTACAAGTTCCAGCCGCATGTTGCCTCGATCTCGTTATGCGTACAAGTTCCAGCCGCGTTATGCTTCGGTCTCGATATGCGTACAAGTCCCAGCCGCGTATTGCTTCGGTCTCGTTATGCGTACAAGTCCCAACCGTGTATTGCTTCGGTCTCGTGGAGCGTACAAGTTCCAGCCGCGTATTGCTTCGGTCTCGTTATGCGTGAAAGATCCAGCCGCGTAATGCTTCGGTCTCGTTACGCGTACAGGTTCCAGCAGCGTGTTGCTTCGGTCTCGTGGAGCGTACAAGTTCCAGCCGCGGATTGCTTCGGTTTCGTCAAGCGTACAAGTTGCAGCCGGATAATGCTACGGTCTCGTTATGCGTGCCAGTTCCAGCCGCGTATTGCTTCGGTCTCGTTACCGGTACAAGTCCCAGCCGTGTATTGCTTCGGTCTCGTGCAGCGTACAAGTCCCAGCCGCATGTTGCTTCGGTCTCGTTATGCGTACAAGTCCCAGCCGTGTCTTGCTTCGGTCTCATTATGCGTAGAGGTTCCAGCCGCATGAAGCTTCGGTCTCGTTATACGTACAAGTTCCAGCCGCATGTTGCTTCGGTCTCGTTATGCGTACAAGTTCCAGCCGCGTATTGCTTCGGTCTCGTTACGCGTACAAGTCCCAGCCGCGTATTGCTTCGGTCTCGTTTTGCGTACAAGTTCCAGCCGCATGTTGCCCGGTCTCGTTATGCGTACAAGTTCCAGCCGCGTAATGCTTCGGTCTCGATATGCGTACAAGACCAGCCGCGTATTGCTTCGGTCTCGTTATGCGTACAAGTCCCAACCGTGTATTGCTTCGGTCTCGTTATGCGTACAATTTCCAGCCGCGTAATGCTTCGGTCTCGATATGCGTACAAGTCCCAGCCGCGTATTGCTTCGGTCTCGTCGAGCGTACAAGTTCCAGCCACGAATTGCTTCGGTCACGTTATGCGTGCAAGTTCCAGCCGCGTATTGCTTCGGTCTCGTTACGCGTACAAGTCCCAGCCGTGTATTGCTTCGGTCTCGTCGAGCGGTCAAGACACAGCCACGTATTGCTTCGGTCTCGTTATGCGTACAAGTCCCAGCCGCGTGTTGCTTCGGTCTCGTTATGCATGCAAGTTCCAGCCGCGTACTGCTTCGGTCTCGTCGAGGCTACATGTCCCAGCCGCGTATTGCTTTGGTCTCGTGATACGTGCAAGTTCCAGCCGCGTATTGCTTCGGTCTCGTTATGCGTGCAATATCCACCCGCGTATTGCTTCGGTCTCGTCGAGCGTACAAGTTCCAGCCGCGTATTGCTTCGGTCTCGTGGAGCGTACAAGTTCCAGCCGCGTATTCCTTCGGTCTGGTCGAGCGTGCAAGTTCCAGCCGCGTATAGCTTTGTTCTCGTTATGCGTACAAGTCCCTGCCGCGTATTGCTTCGATCTCGTTATGCGTACAAGTTCCAGCAGCGTATTGCTTCGGTCTCGTTACGCGCACAAGTCCCAGCCGCGTATTGCTTTGGTCTCGTTATGCGTACAAGTCCCGGCCCCGTATTGCTTCGGTCTCGTCGAGCGCACAAGTTCCAGCCGCGTATTGCTTCGGTCTCGTTATGCGTGCACGATCCAGCCGCGTATTGCTTCGGTCTCGTTATGCGATCAAGTTTCAGCCGCGTGTTGCTTCGGTCTCGTTATGCGCACAAGTTCCAGCCGCGCAATGCTTCGGTCTCATTATGCGAACAAGTTCCAGCCGCGTATTGCTTCGGTCTCGTTACGCGTACAAGTTCCAGCCGCGTAATGCTTCGGTCTCGTTATGCGTAGAAGTTCCAGCCACGAATTGCTTCGGTCTCGTTATTCGTGCAAGTTCCAGCCGCGTATTGCTTCGGTCTTGTGGAGCGTACAAGTTCCAGCCGCGTATTGCTTCGGTCTCGTCGAGCGGACAAGACACAGCCACGTATTGCTTCGGTCTCGTCGAGCGCACAAGTTCCAGCCGCGTATTGCTTCGGTCTCGTTATGCGTGCACGATCCAGCCGCGTATTGCTTCGGTCTCGTTATGCGCTCAAGTTTCAGCCGCGTGTTGCTTCGGTCTGGTTATGCGCACAAGTTCCAGCCGCGCAATGCTTCGGTCTCATTATGCGAACAAGTTAAAGCCGCGTATTGCTTCGGTCTCGCTATGCGTACAAGTTCCAGCCGCGTAATGCTTCGGTCTCGTTATGCGTAGAAGTTCCAGCCACGAATTGCTTCGGTCTCGTTATTCGTGCAAGTTCCAGCCGCGTATTGCTTCGGTCTTGTGGAGCGTACAAGTTCCAGCTGCGTATTGCTTCGGTCTCGTCGAGCGGACAAGACACAGCCGCGTATTGCTTCGGTCTCGTCGAGCGTACAAGTTCCAGCCGGATGTTGCTTCGGTCTCGTTATGCGTACAAGTTCCAGCCGCGTAATGCTTCGGTCTCGATATGCGTACAAGTCCCAGCCGCGTATTGCTTTGGTCTCGTTATGCGTACAAGTTCCAGCCGCGTAATGCTTCGGTCTCGATATGCGTACAAGTCCCAGCCGCGTATTGCTTTGGTCTCGTTATGCGTACAAGTCCCAGCCGCGTAATGCTTCGGTCTCGTTATGCGTGCCAGTTCCAGCCGGGCATTGCTCCGGTCTCGTTTTGCGTACAAGTCCCAGCCGCGTATTCCTTCGGTCTCGTCGAGCGTAAAAGTGCCAGACGCGTATTGCTTCGGTCTCGTTATGCGTAGAAGTTCCAGCCACGAATTGCTTCGGTCACGTTAGGCGTGCAAGTTCCAGCCGCGTATTGCTTCGGTCTCGTTATGAGTACATGTTCCAGCCTCGTATTGCTTCGGTCTCGTTATGCGTTCAAGTTCCAGCCGCGTTATGCTGCGGTCTCGTTATGCGTGCAAGTTCCAGCCGCGTATTGCTTTGATCTCGTTATGCGTACAAGTCCCAGCCGCGTATTGCTTTGGTCTCGTTATGCGTACAAGTTCTAGCCGCGTAATCCTTCGGTCTCTTCGAGCGTTCAAGTTCCAGCCGCGTATTGCTTCGGTCTCGTTACGCGTACAAGTTCCAGCCGCGTATTGCTTCGGTCTCGTTATGCGTGCAAGTTCCAGCCGCGTATTGCTTCGGTCTCGTGGACCGTACAAGTTCCAGCCGCGTATTGCTTCGGTCTCGTCGAGCGTACAAGTCCCAGCCGTGTATTGCTTCGGTCTCGTTATGCGTGCACGATCCAGCCGCGTATTGCTTCGGTCTCGTTATGCGTTCAAGTTTCAGCTGCGTGTTGCTTCGGTCTCGTTATGCGCACAAGTTCCAGCCGCGCAATGCTTCGGTCTCATTATGCGAACAAGTTCCAGCCGCGTATTGCTTCGGTCTCGTTACGCGTACAAGTTCCAGCCGCGTAATGCTTCGGTCTCGTTATGCGTAGAAGTTCCAGCCACGAATTGCTTCGGTCTCGTTATTCGTGCAAGTTCCAGCCGCGTATTGCTTCGGTCTTGTGGAGCGTACAAGTTCCAGCCGCGTATTGCTTCGGTCTCGTCGAGCGGACAAGACACAGCCACGTATTGCTTCGGTCTCGTCGAGCGCACAAGTTCCAGCCGCGTATTGCTTCGGTCTCGTTATGCGTGCATGATCCTGCCGCGTATTGCTTCGGTCTCGTTATGCGTTCAAGTTTCAGCCGCGTGTTGCTTCGGTCTCGTTATGCGCACAAGTTAAAGCCGCGCAATGCTTCGGTCTCATTATGCGAACAAGTTCCAGCCGCGTATTGCTTCGGTCTCGTTATGCGTACAAGTTCCAGCCACGTATTGCTTCGGTCTCGTTATGCGTACAAGTCCCAGCCGCGTGTTGCTTCGGTCTCGTGGAGCGTACAAGTTCCAGCCGCGTAATGCTTCGGTCTCGTTGAGCGTAGTAGTTCCAGCCACGAATTCCTTCGGTCTCGTCGAGCGTACAAGTTCCAGCCGCGTAATGCTTCGGTCTCGTTATGCGTAGAAGTTCCAGCCACGAATTGCTTCGGTCACGTTATGCGTGCATGTTCCAGCCGCGTAATACTTCGGTCTCGTTATGCGTGCCAGTTCCAGCCGGGCATTGCTTCGGTCTCGTTATGCGTACAAGTCCCAGCCGCGTATTCCTTCGGTCTCGTCGAGCGTACAAGTTCCAGCCGCGTATTGCTTTGGTCTCGTTATGCGTACAAGTCCTAGCCGCGTAATCCTTCGGTCTCTTCGAGCGTTCAAGTTCCAGCCGCGTATTGCTTCGGTCTCATTACGCGTACAAGTTCCAGCCGCGTATTGCTTCGGTCTCGTTATGCGTGCAAGTTCCAGCCGCGTATTGCTTCGGTCTCGTGGACCGTACGAGTTCCAGCCGCGCATTCCTTCGGTCTCGTCGAGCGTACAAGGCCCAGCCGCGTTTTGCTTCGGTCTCGTCGAGCGTGCAAGTTCCAGCCGCGTATTGCTTCGGTCTCGTCGAGCGTACAAGACCCAGCCGCGTATTGCTTCGGTCTCGTTATGCGTACAAGTCCCAACCGTGTATTGCTTCGGTCTCGTGGAGCGTACAAGTTCCAGCCGCGTATTGCAGCGGTCTCGTCGGGCGAACAAGTTCCAGCAGCGCGTTGCTTTGGTCTCGTCGAGCGTATAAGTCCCAGCCGCGTATTGCTTCGGTCTCGTTACGCGTTCAAGTCCCAGCCGCGTATTCCTTCGGTCTCGTCGAGCGTACAAGTTCCAGCCGCGTATTGCTTCGATCTCGTCGAGCGTACAAGTCCCAGCCGCGTATTGCTTCGGTCTCGTCGAGCGTACAAGTCCCAGCCGTGTATTGCTTCGGTCTCGTGGAGCGAACAAGTCCCAGCCGCGTGTTGATTCGGTCTCGCTATGTGTACAAGTTCCAGCCGCGTAATGCTTCGGTCTCGTTATGCGTACAAGTTCCACAAGCGCGTTTCTTCGGTCTCGTCTAGCGTACAAGTTCCAGCCGCGTATTGCTTCGGTCTCGTTGAGCGTACAAGTCCCAGCCGTGTATTGCTTCGGTCTCGTGGAGCTTACAAGTCCCAGCCGCGTATTGCTTCGGTATCGTCGCGCGAACAAGTTCCAGCCGCGTATTGCTTCGGTCTCGTTATGCGTGCAAGATCCACCCGCGTATTGCTTCGGTCTCGTCGAGTGTACAAGTTTCAGCCGCGTGTTGCTTCGCTCTCGTTATTCGCACAAGTTCCAGCCGCGCAATGCTTCGGTCTCATTATGCGAACAAGTTCCAGCCGCGTATTGCTTCGGTCTCGTTACGCGTACATGTTCCAGCCGCGTAATGCTTCGGTCTCGTTATGCGTAGAAGTTCCAGCCACGAATTGCTTCGGTCTCGTTATTCGTGCAAGTTCCAGCCGCGTATTGCTTCGGTCTTGTGGAGCGTACAAGTTCCAGCCGCGTATTGCTTCGGTCTCGTCGAGCGGACAAGACACAGCCACGTATTGCTTCGGTCTCGTCGAGCGCACAAGTTCCAGCCGCGTATTGCTTCGGTCTCGTTATGCGTGCACGATCCAGCCGCGTATTGCTTCGGTCTCGTTATGCGTTCAAGTTTCAGCCGCGTGTTGCTTCGGTCTCGTTATGCGCACAAGTTCCAGCCGCGCAATGCTTCGGTCTCATTATGCGAACAAGTTCCAGCCGCGTATTGCTTCGGTCTCGTTATGCGTACAAGTTCCAGCCGCGTAATGCTTCGGTCTCGTTATGCGTAGAAGTTCCAGCCACGAATTGCTTCGGTCACGTTATGCGTGCATGTTCCAGCCGCGTAATACTTCGGTCTCGTTATGCGTGCCAGTTCCAGCCGGGCATTGCTTCGGTCTCGTTATGCGTACAAGTCCCAGCCGCGTATTCCTTCGGTCTCGTCCAGCGTACAAGTTCCAGCCGCGTATTGCTTCGATCTCGTTTTGCGTACAAGTCCCAGCCGCGTATTCCTTCGGTCTCGTCGAGCGTACAAGTTCCAGCCGCGTATTGCTTCGGTCTCGTCGAGCGTACAAGTTCCAGCCGGATGTTGCTTCGGTCTCGTTATGCGTACAAGTTCCAGCCGCGTAATGCTTCGGTCTCGATATGCGTACAAGTCCCAGCCGCGTATTGCTTTGGTCTTGTTATGCGTACAAGTTCCAGTCGCGTAATGCTTCGGTCTCGATATGCGTACAAGTCCCAGCCGCGTATTGCTTTGGTCTCGTTATGCGTACATGTCCCAGCCGCGTAATACTTCGGTCTCGTTATGCGTGCCAGTTCCAGCCGGGCATTGCTCCGGTCTCGTTTTGCGTACAAGTCCCAGCCGCGTATTCCTTCGGTCTCGTCGAGCGTAAAAGTGCCAGACGCGTATTGCTTCGGTCTCGTTATGCGTAGAAGTTCCAGCCACGAATTGCTTCGGTCACGTTAGGCGTGCAAGTTCCAGCCGCGTATTGCTTCGGTCTCGTTATGAGTACATGTTCCAGCCTCGTATTGCTTCGGTCTCGTTATGCGTTCAAGTTCCAGCCGCGTTATGCTTCGGTCTCGTAATGCGTGCAAGTTCCAGCCGCGTATTGCTTTGATCTCGTTATGCGTACAAGTCCCAGCCGCGTATTGCTTTGGTCTCGTTATGCGTACAAGTCCTAGCCGCGTAATCCTTCGGTCTCTTCGAGCGTTCAAGTTCCAGCCGCGTATTGCTTCGGTCTCATTACGCGTACAAGTTCCAGCCGCGTATTGCTTCGGTCTCGTTATGCGTTCAAGTCCCAGCCGCGTATTCCTTCGGTCTCGTCGAGCGTACAAGTTCCAGCCGCGTGTTGCTTCGATCTGGTCGAGCGTACAAGTCCCAGCCGCGTATTGCTTCGGTCTCGTCGAGCGTACAAGTCCCAGCCGTGTATTGCTTCGGTCTCGTGGAGCGAACAAGTCCCAGCCGCGCGTTGATTCGGTCTCGCTATGTGTACAAGTTCCAGCCGCGTATTGCTTCGGTCTCGTTGAGCGTACAAGTCCCAGCCGTGTATTGCTTCGGTCTCGTTATGCGTGCACGATCCAGCCGCGTATTGCTTCGGTCTCGTTATGCGTTCAAGTTTCAGCCGCGTGTTGCTTCGGTCTCGTTATGCGCACAAGTTCCAGCCGCGCAATGCTTCGGTCTCATTATGCGAACAAGTTCCAGCCGCGTATTGCTTCGGTCTCGTTATGCGTACAAGTTCCAGCCGCGTAATGCTTCGGTCTCGTTATGCGAAGAAGTTCCAGCCACGAATTGCTTCGGTCTCGTTATTCGTGCAAGTTCCAGCCGCGTATTGCTTCGGTCTTGTGGAGCGTACAAGTTCCAGCCGCGTATTGCTTCGGTCTCGTCGAGCGGACAAGACACAGCCACGTATTGCTTCGGTATCGTTATGCGTACAAGTCCCAGCCGCGTGTTGCTTCGGTCTCGTGGAGCGTACAAGTTCCAGCCGCGTAATGCTTCGGTCTCGTTGAGCGTAGAAGTTCCAGCCACGAATTCCTTCGGTCTCGTAGAGCGTACAAGTTCCAGCCGCGTAATGCTTCGGTCTCGTTATGCGTAGAAGTTCCAGCCACGAATTGCTTCGGTCACGTTATGCGTGCATGTTCCAGCCGCGTAATACTTCGGTCTCGTTATGCGTGCCAGTTCCAGCCGGGCATTGCTTCGGTCTCGTTATGCGTACAAGTCCCAGCCGCGTATTCCTTCGGTCTCGTCGAGCGTACAAGTTCCAGCCGCGTAATGCTTCGGTCTCGTTATGCGTGCCAGATCCAGCCGGGCACTGCTTCGGTCTCGTTTTGCGTACAAGTCCCAGCCGCGTATTCCTTCGGTCTCGTCGAGCGTACAAGTTCCAGCCGCGTATTGCTTCGGTCTCGTTATGAGTACATGTTCCAGCCTCGTATTGCTTCGGTCTCGTTATGCGTTCAAGTTCCAGCCGCGTTATGCTTCGGTCTCGTTATGCGTGCAAGTTCCAGCCGCGTATTGCTTTGATCTCGTTATGCGTACAATTCCCAGCCGCGTATTGCTTTGGTCTCGTTATGCGTACAAGTCCTAGCCGCGTAATCCTTCGGTCTCTTCGAGCGTTCAAGTTCCAGCCGCGTATTGCTTCGGTCTCATTACGCGTACAAGTTCCAGCCGCGTATTGCTTCGGTCTCGTTATGCGTGCAAGTTCCAGCCGCGTATTGCTTCGGTCTCGTGGACCGTACAAGTTCCAGCCGCGCATTCCTTCGTTCTCGTCGAGCGTACAAGTCCCAGCCGCGTTTTGCTTCGGTCTCGTCGAGCGTGCAAGTTCCAGCCGCGTATTGCTTCGGTCTCGTCGAGCGTACAAGACCCAGCCGCGTATTGCTTCGGTCTCGTTATGCGTACAAGTCCCAACCGTGTATTGCTTCGGTCTCGTGGAGCGTACAAGTTCCAGCCGCGTATTGCAGCGGTCTCGTCGGGCGAACAAGTTCCAGCAGCGCGTTGCTTTGGTCTCGTCGAGCGTATAAGTCCCAGCCGCGTATTGCTTCGGTCTCGTTACGCGTTCAAGTCCCAGCCGCGTATTCCTTCGGTCTCGTCGAGCGTACAAGTTCCAGCCGCGTATTGCTTCGATCTCGTCGAGCGTACAAGTCCCAGCCGCGTATTACTTCGGTCTCGTCGAGCGTATAAGTCCCAGCCGTGTATTGCTTCGGTCTCGTGGAGCGAACAAGTCCCAGCCGCGTGTTGATTCGGTCTCGCTATGTGTACAAGTTCCAGCCGCGTAATGCTTCGGTCTCGTTATGCGTACAAGTTCCACAAGCGCGTTTCTTCGGTCTCGTCTAGCGTACAAGTTCCAGCCGCGTATTGCTTCGGTCTCGTTGAGCGTACAAGTCCCAGCCGTGTATTGCTTCGGTCTCGTGGAGCTTACAAGTCCCAGCCGCGTATTGCTTCGGTATCGTCGCGCGAACAAGTTCCAGCCGCGTATTGCTTCGGTCTCGTTATGCGTGCAAGATCCACCCGCGTATTGCTTCGGTCTCGTCGAGCGTACAAGTTCCAACCGCGTATTGCTTCGGTGTCGTCGCGCGAACAAATTCCAACAGCGTATTGCTTCGATCTCGTTATGCGTACAAGTTCCAGCAGCGTATTGCTTCGGTCTCGTTACGCGTACAAGTCCCAGCCGCGTATTGCTTTGATCTCGTTATGCGTACAAGTCCCAGCCGCGTATTACTTCGGTCCCGTTATGCGTGCAAGTTCCAGCCGCGTATTGCTTCGGTCTCGTCGTGCGTACAAGACCCAGCCGCGTATTGCTTCGGTCTCGTTACGCGTACAAGTCCCAGCCGTGTAATGCTTCGGTCTCGTGGAGCGTACAAGTTCCAGCCACGTATTGCTTTGGTCTCGTTATGCGTACAAGTCCCGGCCGCGTATTCCTTCGGTCTCGTTGAGTGTACAAGTTTCAGCCGCGTGTTGCTTCGGTCTCGTTATTCGCACAAGTTCCAGCCGCGCAATGCTTCGGTCTCATTATGCGAACAAGTTCCAGCCGCGTATTGCTTCGGTCTCGTTACGCGTACATGTTCCAGCCGCGTAATGCTTCGGTCTCGTTATGCGTAGAAGTTCCAGCCACGAATTGCTTCGGTCTCGTTATTCGTGCAAGTTCCAGCCGCGTATTGCTTCGGTCTTGTGGAGCGTACAAGTTCCAGCCGCGTATTGCTTCGGTCTCGTCGAGCGGACAAGACACAGCCACGTATTGCTTCGGTCTCGTCGAGCGCACAAGTTCCAGCCGCGTATTGCTTCGGTCTCGTTATGCGTGCACGATCCAGCCGCGTATTGCTTCGGTCTCGTTATGCGTTCAAGTTTCAGCCGCGTGTTGCTTCGGTCTCGTTATGCGCACAAGTTCCAGCCGCGCAATGCTTCGGTCTCATTATGCGAACAAGTTCCAGCCGCGTATTGCTTCGGTCTCGTTATGCGTACAAGTTCCAGCCGCGTAATGCTTCGGTCTCGTTATGCGTAGAAGTTCCAGCCACGAATTGCTTCGGTCTCGTTATTCGTGCAAGTTCCAGCCGCGTATTGCTTCGGTCTTGTGGAGCGTACAAGTTCCAGCCGCGTATTGCTTCGGTCTCGTCGAGCGGACAAGACACAGCCACGTATTGCTTCGGTATCGTTATGCGTACAAGTCCCAGCCGCGTGTTGCTTCGGTCTCGTGGAGCGTACAAGTTCCAGCCGCGTAATGCTTCGGTCTCGTTGAGCGTAGAAGTTCCAGCCACGAATTCCTTCGGTCTCGTAGAGCGTACAAGTTCCAGCCGCGTAATGCTTCGGTCTCGTTATGCGTAGAAGTTCCAGCCACGAATTGCTTCGGTCACGTTATGCGTGCATGTTCCAGCCGCGTAATACTTCGGTCTCGTTATGCGTGCCAGTTCCAGCCGGGCATTGCTTCGGTCTCGTTATGCGTACAAGTCCCAGCCGCGTATTCCTTCGGTCTCGTCGAGCGTACAAGTTCCAGCCGCGTATTGCTTCGATCTCGTTTTGCGTACAAGTCCCAGCCGGGTATTCCTTCGGTCTCGTCGAGCGTACAAGTTCCAGCCGCGTATTGCTTCGGTCTCGTCGAGCGTACAAGTTCCAGCCGCGCATTGCTTCGGTCTCGCTATGTGTACAAGTTCCAGCCGCGTAATGCTTCGGTCTCGTTATGCGTACAAGTTCCAGCAGCGCGTTGCTTCGGTCTCGTTAAGCGTACAAGTTCCAGCCGCGTGTTGCTTCGGTCTCGTTATGCGTTCAAGTTCCAGCCGCGTGTTGCTTCGGTCTCGTTATGCGTACAAGTACCAGCCGCGTATTGCTTCTATCTCGTTATACGTACAAGTGCCAGCCGCGTAATGCTTCGGTCTCCTTGTGCGTAGAAGTTCCAGCCACGAATTGCTTCGGTCACGTTATGCGTGCAAGTCCCAGCCGCGTATTGCTTCGGTGTCGTCGAGCGAACAGGTCCCAGCCGCGTATTGCTTCGGTATCGTTATGCGTACAAGTCCCAGCCGCATGTTGCTTCGGTCTCGTTATGCGTGCAAGTTCCAGCCGCGTATTGCTTCGGTGTCGTCGAGCGAACAAGTCCCAGCCGCGTATTTCTTCGGTCTCGTTTTGCGTACAAGTTCCAGCCGCATGTTGCCTCGGTCTCGTTATGCGTACAAGTCCCAGCCCCGTATTGCTACGGTCTCGTTATGCGTACAAGTCCCAACCGTGTATTGCTTCGGTCTCGTTATGCGTACAAGTTCCAGCCGCGTAATGCTTCGGTCTCGATATGCGTACAAGTCCCAGCCGCGTATTGTTTCGGTCTCGTTATGCGTACAAGTCCCAACCGTGTATTGCTTCGGTCTCGTGGAGCGTACAAGTTCCAGCAGCGCGTTTCTTCGGTCTCGTCTAGCGTACAAGTTCCAGCCGCGTATTGCTTCGGTCTCGTTGAGCGTACAAGTCCCAGCCGTGTATTGCTTCGGTCTCGTTATGCGTGCACGATCCAGCCGCGTATTGCTTCGGTCTCGTTATGCGTTCAAGTTTCAGCCGCGTGTTGCTTCGGTCTCGTTATGCGCACAAGTTCCAGCCGCGCAATGCTTCGGTCTCATTACGCGAACAAGTTCCAGCCGCGTATTGCTTCGGTCTCGTTACGCGTACAAGTTCCAGCCGCGTAATGCTTCGGTCTCGTTATGCGTAGAAGTTCCAGCCACGAATTGCTTCGGTCTCGTTATTCGTGCAAGTTCCAGCCGCGTATTGCTTCGGTCTTGTGGAGCGTACAAGTTCCAGCCGCGTATTGCTTCGGTCTCGTCGAGCGGACAAGACACAGCCACGTATTGCTTCGGTCTCGTCGAGCGCACAAGTTCCAGCCGCGTATTGCTTCGGTCTCGTTATGCGTGCACGATCCAGCCGCGTATTGCTTCGGTCTCGTTATGCGTTCAAGTTTCAGCCGCGTGTTGCTTCGGTCTCGTTATGCGCACAAGTTCCAGCCGCGCAATGCTTCGGTCTCATTATGCGAACAAGTTCCAGCCGCGTATTGCTTCGGTCTCGTTATGCGTACAAGTTCCAGCCACGTATTGCTTCGGTCTCGTTATGCGTACAAGTCCCAGCCGCGTGTTGCTTCGGTCTCGTGGAGCGTACAAGTTCCAGCCGCGTAATGCTTCGGTCTCGTTGAGCGTAGTAGTTCCAGCCACGAATTCCTTCGGTCTCGTCGAGCGTACAAGTTCCAGCCGCGTAATGCTTCGGTCTCGTTATGCGTAGAAGTTCCAGCCACGAATTGCTTCGGTCACGTTATGCGTGCATGTTCCAGCCGCGTAATACTTCGGTCTCGTTATGCGTGCCAGTTCCAGCCGGGCATTGCTTCGGGCTCGTTATGCGTACAAGTCCCAGCCGCGTATTCCTTCGGTCTCGTCGAGCGTACAAGTTCCAGCCGCGTATTGCTTCGATCTCGTTTTGCGTACAAGTCCCAGCCGCGTATTCCTTCGGTCTCGTCGAGCGTACAAGTTCCAGCCGCGTATTGCTTCGGTCTCGTCGAGCGTAGAAGTCCCAGCCGCGCATTGCTTCGGTCTCGTTATGCGTAAAAGTGCCAGCCGCGTAATGCTTCGGTCTCGTTATGCGTGCCAGTTCCAGCCGGGCATTGCTTCGGTCTCGTTTTGCGTACAAGTCCCAGCCGCGTATTCCTTCGGTCTCGTCGAGCGTACAAGTTCCAGCCGCGTATTGCTTCGGTCTCGTCGAGCGTACAAGTCCCAGCCGCGTATTGTTTCTGTCTCGTTTTGCGTACAAGTTGCAGCCGGATGTTGCTTCGGTCTCGTTATGCGTACAAGTTCCAGCCGCGTAATGCTTCGGTCTCGATATGCGTACTAGTCCCAGCCGCGTATTGCTTTGGTCTCGTTATGCGTACAAGTTCCAGCCGCGTAATGCTTCGGTCTCGTTATGCGTAGAAGTTCCAGCCACGAATTGCTTCGGTCTCGTTATTCGTGCAAGTTCCAGCCGCGTATTGCTTCGGTCTTGTGGAGCGTACAAGTTCCAGTCGCGTATTGCTTCGGTCTCGTCGAGCGGACAAGACACAGCCATGTATTGCTTCGGTCTCGTCGAGCGCACAAGTTCCAGCCGCGTATTGCTTCGGTCTCGTTATGCGTGCACGATCCAGCCGCGTATTGCTTCGGTCTCGTTATGCGTTCAAGTTTCAGCCGCGTGTTGCTTCGGTCTCGTCATGCGCACAAGTTCCAGCCGCGCAATGCTTCGGTCTCGTCGAGCGGACAAGACACAGCCACGTATTGCTTCGGTCTCGTTATGCGTACAAGTCCCAGCCGCGTGTTGCTTCGATCTCGTGGAGCGTACAAGTTCCAGCCGCGGATTGCTTCGGTCTCGTTGAGCGTAGTAGTTCCAGCCACGAATTCCTTCGGTCTCGTCGAGCGTAAAAGTGCCAGACGCGTATTGCTTCGGTCTCGTTATGCGTAGAAGTTCCAGCCACGAATTGCTTCGGTCACGTTAGGCGTGCAAGTTCCAGCCGCGTATTGCTTCGGTCTCGTTATGAGTACATGTTCCAGCCTCGTATTGCTTTGGTCTCGTTATGCGTTCAAGTTCCAGCCGCGTTATGCTTCGGTCTCGTTATGCGTGCAAGTTCCAGCCGCGTATTGCTTTGATCTCGTTATGCGTACAAGTCCTAGCCGCGTAATCCTTCGGTCTCTTCGAGCGTTCAAGTTCCAGCCGCGTATTGCTTCGGTCTCATTACGCGTACAAGTTCCAGCCGCGTATTGCTTCGGTCTCGTTATGCGTGCAAGTTCCAGCCGCGTATTGCTTCGGTCTCGTGGACCGTACAAGTTCCAGCCGCGCATTCCTTCGGTCTCGTCGAGCGTACAAGGCCCAGCCGCGTATTGCTTCGGTCTCGTCGAGCGTGCAAGTTCCAGCCGCGTATTGCTTCGGTCTCGTCGAGCGTACAAGACCCAGCCGCGTATTGCTTCGGTCTCGTTATGCGTACAAGTCCCAACCGTGTATTGCTTCGGTCTCGTGGAGCGTACAAGTTCCAGCCGCGTATTGCAGCGGTCTCGTCGGGCGAACAAGTTCCAGCAGCGCGTTGCTTTGGTCTCGTTGAGCGTATAAGTCCCAGCCGCGTATTGCTTCGGTCTCGTTACACGTTCAAGTCCCAGCCGCGTATTCCTTCGGTCTCGTCGAGCGTACAAGTTCCAGCCGCGTATTGCTTCGATCTCGTCGAGCGTACAAGTCCCAGCCGCGTATTGCTTCGGTCTCGTCGAGCGTACAAGTCCCAGCCGTGTATTGCTTCGGTCTCGTAGAGCGAACAAGTCCCAGCCGCGTGTTGATTCGGTCTCGCTATGTGTACAAGTTCCAGCCGCGTAATGCTTCGGTCTCGTTATGCGTACAAGTTCCACAAGCGCGTTTCTTAGGTCTCGTCTAGCGTACAAGTTCCAGCCGCGTATTGCTTCGGTCTCGTTGAGCGTACAAGTCCCAGCCGTGTATTGCTTCGGTCTCGTGGAGCTTACAAGTCCCAGCCGCGTATTGCTTCGGTATCGTCGCGCGAACAAGTTCCAGCCGCGTATTGCTTCGGTCTCGTTATGCGTGCAAGATCCACCCGCGTATTGCTTCGGTCTCGTCGAGCGTACAAGTTCCAACCGCGTATTGCTTCGGTGTCGTCGCGCGAACAAATTCCAACAGCGTATTGCTTCGATCTCGTTATGCGTACAAGTTCCAGCAGCGTATTGCTTCGGTCTCGTTACGCGTACAAGTCCCAGCCGCGTATTGCTTTGATCTCGTTATGCGTACAAGTCCCAGCCGCGTATTACTTCGGTCCCGTTATGCGTGCAAGTTCCAGCCGCGTATTGCTTCGGTCTCGTTATGAGTACATGTTCCAGCCTCGTATTGCTTCGGTCTCGCTATGTGTACAAGTTCCAGCCGCGTTATGCTTCGGTCTCGTTATGCGTACAAGTTCCAGCAGCGCGTTTCTTCGGTCTCGTCTAGCGTACAAGTTCCAGCCGCGTATTGCTTCGGTCTCGTTGAGCGTACAAGTCCCAGCCGTGTATTGCTTCGGTCTCGTGGAGCATACAAGTCCCTGCCGCGTATTGATTCGGTATCGTCGCGCGAACAAGTTCCAGCCGCGTATTGCTTCGGTCTCGTTATGCGTGCAAGATCCACCCGCGTATTGCTTCGGTCTCGTCGAGCGTACCAGTTCCAGCCGCGTATTGCTTCGGTCTCGTGGAGCGTACAAGTTCCAGCCGCGTATTGCTTCGGTGTCGTCGCGCGAACAAATTCCAACAGCGTATTGCTTCGATCTCGTTATGCGTACAAGTTCCAGCAGCGTATTGCTTCGGTCTCGTTACGCGTACAAGTCCCAGCCGCGTATTGCTTTGGTCTCGTTATGCGTACAAGTCCCAGCCGCGTATTACTTCGGTCCCGTTATGCGTGCAAGTTCCAGCCGCGTATTGCTTCGGTCTCGTCGAGCGTACAAGACCCAGCCGCGTATTGCTTCGGTCTCGTTACGCGTACAAGTCCCAGCCGTGTAATGCTTCGGTCTCGTGGAGCGTACAAGTTCCAGCCACGTATTGCTTTGGTCTCGTTATGCGTACAAGTCCCGGCCGCGTATTCCTTCGGTCTCGTCGAGTGTACAAGTTCCAGCCGCGTATTGCTTCGGTCTCGTCGAGCGGACAAGACACAGCCACGTATTGCTTCGGTCTCGTCGAGCGCACAAGTTCCAGCCGCGTATTGCTTCGGTCTCGTTATGCGTGCACGATCCAGCCGCGTATTGCTTCGGTCTCGTTATGCGTTCAAGTTTCAGCCGAGTGTTGCTTCGGTCTCGTTATGCGCACAAGTTCCAGCCGCGCAATGCTTCGGTCTCATTATGCGAACAAGTTCGAGCCGCGTATTGCTTCGGTCTCGTTATGCGTACAAGTTCCAGCCGCGTAATGCTTCGGTCTCGTTATGCGTAGAAGTTCCAGCCACGAATTGCTTCGGTCTCGTTATTCGTGCAAGTTCCAGCCGCGTATTGCTTCGGTCTTGTGGAGCGTACAAGTTCCAGCCGCGTATTGCTTCGGTCTCGTCGAGCGGACAAGACACAGCCACGTATTGCTTCGGTCTCGTTATGCGTACAAGTCCCAGCCGCGTGTTGCTTCGGTCTCGTGGAGCGTACAAGTTCCAGCCGCGTAATGCTTCGGTCTCGTTGAGCGTAGAAGTTCCAGCCACGAATTCCTTCGGTCTCGTCGAGCGTACAAGTTCCAGCCGCGTAATGCTTCGGTCTCGTTATGCGTAGAAGTTCCAGCCACGAATTGCTTCGGTCACGTTATGCGTGCATGTTCCAGCCGCGTAATACTTCGGTCTCGTTATGCGTGCCAGTTCCAGCCGGGCATTGCTTCGGTCTCGTTATGCGTACAAGTTCCAGCCGGATGTTGCTTCGGTCTCGTTATGCGTACAAGTTCCAGCCGCGTAATGCTTCGGTCTCGATATGCGTACAAGTCCCAGCCGCGTATTGCTTTGGTCTCGTTATGCGTACAAGTTCCAGCCGCGTAATGCTTCGGTCTCGATATGCGTACAAGTCCCAGCCGCGTATTGCTTTGGTCTCGTTATGCGTACAAGTCCCAGCCGCGTAATGCTTCGGTCTCGTTATGCGTGCCAGTTCCAGCCGGGCATTGCTCCGGTCTCGTTTTGCGTACAAGTCCCAGCCGCGTATTCCTTCGGTCTCGTCGAGCGTAAAAGTGCCAGACGCGTATTGCTTCGGTCTCGTTATGCGTAGAAGTTCCAGCCACGAATTGCTTCGGTCACGTTAGGCGTGCAAGTTCCAGCCGCGTATTGCTTCGGTCTCGTTATGAGTACATGTTCCAGCCTCGTATTGCTTCGGTCTCGTTATGCGTTCAAGTTCCAGCCGCGTTATGCTTCGGTCTCGTTATGCGTGCAAGTTCCAGCCGCGTATTGCTTTGATCTCGTTATGCGTACAAGTCCCAGCCGCGTATTGCTTTGGTCTCGTTATGCGTACAAGTCCTAGCCGCGTAATCCTTCGGTCTCTTCGAGCGTTCAAGTTCCAGCCGCGTATTGCTTCGGTCTCGTTACGCGTACAAGTTCCAGCCGCGTATTCCTTCGGTCTCGTCGAGCGTAAAAGTGCCAGACGCGTATTGCTTCGGTCTCGTTATGCGTAGAAGTTCCAGCCACGAATTGCTTCGGTCACGTTAGGCGTGCAAGTTCCAGCCGCGTATTGCTTCGGTCTCGTTATGAGTACATGTTCCAGCCTCGTATTGCTTCGGTCTCGTTATGCGTTCAAGTTCCAGCCGCGTTATGCTTCGGTCTCGTTATGCGTGCAAGTTCCAGCCGCGTATTGCTTTGATCTCGTTATGCGTACAAGTCCCAGCCGCGTATTGCTTTGGTCTCGTTATGCGTACAAGTCCTAGCCGCGTAATCCTTCGGTCTCTTCGAGCGTTCAAGTTCCAGCCGCGTATTGCTTCGGTCTCGTTACGCGTACAAGTTCCAGCCGCGTATTGCTTCGGTCTCGTTATGCGTGCAAGTTCCAGCCGCGTATTGCTTCGGTCTCGTGGACCGTACAAGTTCCAGCCGCGCATTCCTTCGGTCTCGTCGAGCGTACAAGGCCCAGCCGCGTATTGCTTCGGTCTCGTCGAGCGTGAAAGTTCCAGCCGCGTATTGCTTCGGTCTCGTCGAGCGTACAAGACCCAGCCGCGTATTGCTTCGGTCTCGTTATGCGTACAAGTCCCAACCGTGTATTGCTTCGGTCTCGTGGAGCGTACAAGTTCCAGCCGCGTATTGCAGCGGTCTCGTCGGGCGAACAAGTTCCAGCAGCGCGTTGCTTTGGTCTCGTCGAGCGTACAAGACCCAGCCGCGTATTGCTTCGGTCTCGTTATGCGTACAAGTCCCAACCGTGTATTGCTTCGGTCTCGTCGAGCGAACAAGTTCCAGCAGCGCGTTGCTTCGGTCTCGTGGAGCGAACAAGTCCCAGCCGCGTGTTGATTCCGTCTCGCTATGTGTACAAGTTCCAGCCGCATTATGCTTCGGTCTCGTTATGCGTACAAGTTCCAGCAGCGCGTTTCTTCGGTCTCGTCTAGCGTACAAGTTCCAGCCGCGTATTGCTTCGGTCTCGTTGAGCGTACAAGTCCCAGCCGTGTATTGCTTCGGTCTCGTGGAGCTTACAAGTCCCAGCCGCGTATTGCTTCCGTATCGTCGCGCGATCAAGTTCCAGCCGCGTATTGCTTCGGTCTCGTTATGCGTGCAAGATCCACCCGCGTATTGCTTCGGTCTCGTCGAGCGTACAAGTTCCAGCCGCGTATTGCTTCGGTCTCGTGGAGCGTACAGGTTCCAGCCGCGTATTGCTTCGGTGTCGTCGCGCGAACAAGTTCCAGCAGCGTATTGCTTCGGTCTCGTTACGCGTACAAGTCCCAGCCGTGTATTGCTTCGGTCTCGTCGAGCGTTCAAGACACAGCCACGTATTGCTTCGGTCTCGTTATGCGTACAAGTCCCAGCCGCGTGTTGCTTCGGTCTCGTTATGCATGCAAGTTCCAGCCGCGTTCTGCTTCGGTCTCGTCGAGGCTACATGTCCCAGCCGCGTATTGCTTTGGTCTCGTGATGCGTGCAAGTTCCAGCCGCGTATTGCTTCGGTCCCGTGGAGCGTACAAGTTCCAACCGCGTATTGCTTCGGTGTCGTCGCGCGAACAAATTCCAACAGCGTATTGCTTCGATCTCGTTATGCGTACAAGTTCCAGCAGCGTATTGCTTCGGTCTCGTTACGCGTACAAGTCGCAGCCGCGTATTGCTTTGGTCTCGTTATGCGTACAAGTCCCAGCCGCGTATTACTTCGGTCCCGTTATGCGTGCAAGTTCCAGCCGCGTATTGCTTCGGTCTCGTCGAGCGTACAAGACCCAGCCGCGTATTGCTTCGGTCTCGTTACGCGTACAAGTCCCAGCCGTGTAATGCTTCGGTCTCGTGGAGCGTACAAGTTCCAGCCACGTATTGCTTTGGTCTCGTTATGCGTACAAGTCCCAGCCGCGTATTCCTTCGGTTTCTTCGAGAATGCAAGTTCCACCCGTGTATTGCTTCGGTCTCGTTACGCGTGCAAGTTCCAGCCGCGTATTCCTTCTGTCTCGTCGAGCGTACAAGTCCCTGCCGCGTATTGCTTTGTTCTCGTTCCGCGTACATGACCCAGCCGTGAATTGCTTCGGTCTCGTCGAGCGTACTAGTCCCAGCCGCGTATTGCTTCGGTCGCGTTATGCGTACAAGTTCCTGCGGTGTATTGCGTCGGTCTTGTTATGCGTACAAGTTCCAGCCGCGTGTTGCTTCGGTCTCGTTAGTCGTACAAGTTCCAGCCGCGTAATGCTTCGGTCTCGTTATGCGGACAAGTTCCAGCCGCGTATTGCTTCGGTCTCGTCGAGCGAACAAGTTCCAGCAGCGCGTTGCGTCGGTCTCGTTATACGTGAAAGTTTCAGCCGCGTATTGCTTCGGTCTCGTTATGCGTACAAGTTCCAGCCGCGTATTGCTTCGGTCTCGTGGAACGTACAAGTCCCAGCCGCGTATTGCTTCGGTCTCGTCGAGCGTACAAGTTCCAGCCGCTTATTGCTTCGGTCTCGTCGAGCGTACAAGTCCCAGCCGCGAGTTGCTTCGGTCTCGTTATGCGTACAAGTCTCAGCCGTGAATTGCTTCGGTCTCGTCGAGCGTACAAGTCCCAGCCGCGTATTGCTTCGGTCGCGTTATGCGTACAAGTTCCTGCCGTGTATTGCGTCGGTCTCGTTATGCGGACAAGTTCCAGCCGCGTATTGCTTCGGTCTCGTCGAGCGTACAAGTTCCAGCCGCGTATTGCTTCGGTCTCGTTATGCGTGCACGATCCAGCCGCGTATTGCTTCGGTCTCGTTATGCGTACAAGTCCCTGCCGCGAGTTGCTTCGGTCTCGTTATGCATGCAAGTTCCAGCCGCGTACTGCTTCGGTCTCGTCGAGGCTACATGTCCCAGCCGCGTATTGCTTTGGTCTCGTTATGCGTACAAATCCCAGCCGTGTAATGCTTCGGTCTCGTGGAGCGTACAAGTTCCAGCCGCGTATTGCATCGGTCTCGTCGAGCGAACAAGTTCCAGCCGGGTATTGCTTCGGTCTCGTTATGCGAACAAGTTCCAGCCGCGTGTTGCTTCGGTATCGTCAGGCGTACAAGTGCCAGCCGCGTAATGCTTCGGTCTTGCTATGCGTAGAAGTTCCAGCCACGAATTGCTTGGGTCTCGTTATACGTGCAAGTTCCTGCCGCGTATTCCTTCGGTCTGGTCGAGCGTACAAGTTCCAGCCGCGTATTGCCTTGTTCTCGTTATGCGTACAAGTCCCAGCCGCGTACTGCTTCAGTATCGTTATGTGTACAAGTCCCAGCCGTGTCTTGCTTCGGTCTCGTTATTCGTACAAGTTCTAGCCGCGTGTTGCTTCGGTCTCGTGGAGCGTACAAGTCCCAGCCGCGTATTGCTTCGGTCTCGTCGAGCGCACAAGTTCCAGCCGCGTATTGCTTCAGTCTCGTTACGCGTGCAAGTTCCAGCCGCGTATTGCTTCGGTCTCGTCAAGCGTACAAGCTGCAGCCGGATAATGCTTCGGTCTCGTTATGCGTGCAAGTTCCAGCCGCGTATTGCTTCGGTCTCGTCAAGCGTACAAGTTCCAGCCGGGTGTTGCTTCGGTCTCGTTATGCGTACAAGTTTCAGCCGCGTAATGCTTCGGTCTCGTTATGCGTACAAGTTCCAGCAGCGCGTTGCTTCGGTCTCGTTATGCGTGCAAGTTCCAGCCGCGTATTTCTTCGGTTTCGTCGAGCGTACAAGTTCCAGCCGCGTATTGCTTCGGTCTCGTCGAGCGTACAGGTCCCAGCATCGTATTGCTTCGGTCTCGTTACGCGTACAAGTTCCAGCCGCGTATTGCCCCGGTCTCGTAACGCGTACAAGTTCCAGCCGCGTGTTGCATCGGTTTCGTCGAGCGAACAAGTTCCAGCCGCGTATTGCCCCGGTCTCGTAACGCGTACAAGTTCCAGCCGCGTGTTGCATCGGTTTCGTCGAGCGAACAAGTTCCAGCCGAGTATTGCTTCGGTTTCGTCGAGCGTACAAGTCCCAGCCGCGTATTGCTTCGGTCTCGTCGAGCGTACAAGTTCCAGCCGCGTATTGCTTCGGTATCGTTATGCGTACAAGTCCCAGCCGCGTGTTGCTTCGGTCTCGTTATGCGTACAAGTTCCAGCCGCGTATTTCTTCGGTCTCGTCGGGGGTACAAGTTCCAGCCGCGTATTGCTTTGGTCTCGTTATGCGTACAAGTTCCAGCCGCGTAATGCTTCGGTCTCGTTATGCGTGCAAGTTCCAGCCGCGTATGGCTTCGGTCTCGTTATGCGTGCAAGTTCCAGCCGCGTAATGCTTCAGTCTCGTTACGCGTGCAAGTTCCAGCCGCGTATTGCTTCGGTCTCGTCAAGCGTACAAGCTGCAGCCGGATAATGCTTCGGTCTCGTTATGCGTGCAAGTTCCAGCCGCGTATTGCTTCGGTCTCGTCAAGCGTACAAGTTCCAGCCGGGTGTTGCTTCGGTCTCGTTATGCGTACAAGTTTCAGCCGCGTAATGCTTCGGTCTCGTTATGCGTACAAGTTCCAGCAGCGCGTTGCTTCGGTCTCGTTATGCGTGCAAGTTCCAGCCGCGTATTTCTTCGGTTTCGTCGAGCGTACAAGTTCCAGCCGCGTATTGCTTCGGTCTCGTCGAGCGTACAGGTCCCAGCCGCGTATTGCTTTGGTCTCGTTATGCGTACAAGTCCCAGCCGCGTATTGCTTCGGTATCGTTATGCGTACAAGTCCCAGCCGCGTGTTGCTTCGGTCTTGTTATGCGTACAAGTTCCAGCCGCGTATTGCCCCGGTGTCGTAACGCGTGCAAGTTCCAGCCGCGTATTGCTTCGGTCTCGTCAAGCGTACAAGCTGCAGCCGGATAATGCTTCGGTCTCGTTATGCGTGCAAGTTCCAGCCGCGTATTGCTTCGGTCTCGTCAAGCGTACAAGTTCCAGCCGGGTGTTGCTTCGGTCTCGTTATGCGTACAAGTTTCAGCCGCGTAATGCTTCGGTCTCGTTATGCGTACAAGTTCCAGCCGCGTGTTGCTTCGGTCTCGTTATGCGTACAAGTTCCAGCCGCGTAATGCTTCGGTCTCGTTATGCGTACAAGTTCCAGCAGCGCGTTGCTTCGGTCTCGTTATGCGTGCAAGTTCCAGCCGCGTATTTCTTCGGTTTCGTCGAGCGTACAAGTTCCAGCCGCGTATTGCTTCGGTCTCGTCGAGCGTACAGGTCCCAGCATCGTATTGCTTCGGTCTCGTTACGCGTACAAGTTCCAGCCGCGTATTGCCCCGGTCTCGTAACGCGTACAAGTTCCAGCCGCGTGTTGCATCGGTTTCGTCGAGCGAACAAGTTCCAGCCGCGTATTGCCCCGGTCTCGTAACGCGTACAAGTTCCAGCCGCGTGTTGCATCGGTTTCGTCGAGCGAACAAGTTCCAGCCGAGTATTGCTTCGGTTTCGTCGAGCGTACAAGTCCCAGCCGCGTATTGCTTCGGTCTCGTCGAGCGTACAAGTTCCAGCCGCGTATTGCTTCGGTATCGTTATGCGTACAAGTCCCAGCCGCGTGTTGCTTCGGTCTCGTTATGCGTACAAGTTCCAGCCGCGTATTTCTTCGGTCTCGTCGGGGGTACAAGTTCCAGCCGCGTATTGCTTTGGTCTCGTTATGCGTACAAGTTCCAGCCGCGTAATGCTTCGGTCTCGTTATGCGTGCAAGTTCCAGCCGCGTATGTCTTCGGTCTCGTTATGCGTGCAAGTTCCAGCCGCGTAATGCTTCAGTCTCGTTACGCGTGCAAGTTCCAGCCGCGTATTGTTTTATTCTCGTTATGCGTACAAGGCCCAGCCGCGTATTGCTTCGGTCTCGTTATGCGTGCAAGTTCCAGCCGCGCATTGCTTCGGTCTCGTCGAGCGTCCAAGTCCCAGCCGCGTGTTGCTTCGGTCTCGTTATGCGTACAAGTTCCAGCCGCGTATTGCTTCGGTCTCTTTATGCGTACAAGTCCCAGCCGCGTATTGTTTTATTCTCGTTATGCGTACAAGGCCCAGCCGCGTATTGCTACGGTCTCGTCGAGCGTACAAGTTCCAGCCGCGTGTTGCTTCGGTCTCGTTATGCGTACAAGTTCCAGCCGCGTATTGCTTCGGTCTCGTTATGCGTGCAAGTTCCAGCCGCGTGTTGCTTCGGTCTCGTTATGCGTACAAGTTCCAGCCGCGTATTGCTTCGGTCTCGTTATGCGTACAAGTTCCAGCCGCGTATTGCTTCGGTCTCGTTATGCGTGCAAGTTCCAGCCGCGCATTGCTTCGGTCTCGTCGAGCGTCCAAGTCCCAGCCGCGTATTGCTTCGGTCTCGTGGAGCATACAAGTTCCAGCTGCGCGATGCTTCGGTGTCGTTGTGCGTGCAAGTTCCAGCCGCGTATTGCTTCGGTCTTGTCGAGCGTACAAGTTCCAGCCGCGTATTGTTTCGGTCTCGTCGAGCGTACAAGTACCAGCAGCGTATTGCTTTGGTCTCGTTATGCGTACAAGTCCCAGCCGCGTATTGTTTTATTCTCGTTATGCGTACAAGGACCTGCCGCGTATTGCTTCGGTCTTGTCGAGCGTACAAGTTCCAGCCGCGTATTGCTTCTGTCTCGTCGAGCGTACAAGTACCAGCAGCGTATTGCTTCGGTCTCGTTATGCGTACAAGTCCAAGCCGCGTATTGTTTTATTCTCGTTATGCGTACAAGGCCCTGCCGCGTATTTCTTCGGTCTCGTCGAGCGTACAAGTTCCAGCCGCGTATTGCTTCGGTCTCGACGAGCGTACAAGTTCCAGCCGCATATTGCTTCGGTCTCGTTATGCGTTCAATTTCCAACCGCGCATTGCTTCGGTCTCGTCGAGCGTACAAGTTCCAGCCGCGTATTGCTTCGGTCTCGTTATGCGTACAAGTCCCAGCCGCGTATTGTTTTATTCTCGTTATGCGTACAAGGCCCTGCCGCGTATTTCTTCGGTCTCGTCGAGCGTACAAGTTCCAGCCGCGTATTGCTTCGGTCTCGACGAGCGTACAAGTTCCAGCCGCGTGTTGCTTCGGTCTCGTTATGCGTACAAGATCCAGCCGCATATTGCTTCGGTCTCGTTATGCGTTCAATTTCCAGCCGCGCATTGCTTCGGTCTCGTCGAGCGTACAAGTTCCAGCCGCGTGTTGCTTCGGTCTCGTTATGCGTACAAGTTCCAGCCGCGTATTGCTTCGGTCTCGTCGAGCGTACAAGTTCCAGCCGCATATTGCTTCGGTCTCGTTATGCGTGCAAGTCCCAGCCGCGTATTGTTTTATTCTCGTTATGCGTACAAGGCCCAGCCGCGTATTGCTACTGTCTCGTCGAGCGTACAGGTTCCAGCCGCGTATTGCTTCGGTCTCGTTATGCGTACAAGTCCCAGCCGCGTATTGTTTTATTCTCGTTATGCGTGCCAGGTCCAGCCGCGTATTGCTACGGTCTCGTCGAGCGTACAAGTCCCAGCCGCGTATTGTTCTATTCTCGTTATGCGTACAAGGCCCTGCCGCGTATTGCTACGGTCTCGTCGAGCGTACAAGTTCCAGCTGCCCGTTGCTTCGGTGTCGTTATGCGTGCAAGTTCCAGCCGCGTATTGCTTCGGTCTTGTCGAGCGTACAAGTTCCAGCCGCGCGTTGCTTCGGTCTCGTCGAGCGTCCAAGTCCCAGCCGCGTATTGCTTCGGTCTCGTTATGCGCGCAAGTCCCAGCCGCGAATTACTTCGGTCTCGCTATGCGTGCAAGTTCCAGCCGCGTATTGCTTCTGTCTCGTCGAGCGTACAATTTCCAGCCGCACGTAGCTTCGGTCGCGTTATGCGTGCATGTTCCAGCCGCGTATTGCTTCGGTCTCGTCAAGCGTACAAGTTCCAGCCGGGTATTGCTTCGGTCTCGTTATGCGTACAACTCCCAGCCGCGTAATGATTCGGTCTCGTTATGCGCGCAAGTCCCAGCCGCGAATTACTTCGGTCTCGCTATGCGTGCAAGTTCCAGCCGCGTATTGCTTCGGTCTCGTCGAGCGTACAAGTTCCAGCAGCGTATTGCTTGGGTGTCGTTATGCGTACATGTCCCAGCCGCGTGTTGCTTCGGTCTCGTTAGGCATACAAGTTCCAGCCGCGTAATGCTTCGGTCTCGCTATGCGTACAAGTCCCAGCCGCGTGTTCCTTCGGTCTCGTCGAGCGTACAAGTTCCAGCCGCATATTGCTTCCGTCTCGTAGAGCGTACAAGTTCCAGCCGCGTATTGCTTCGGTCTCGTGGAACGTACAAGTCCCAGCCGCGTATTGCTTCGGTCTCGTCGAGCGTACAAGTTCCAGCCGCGTATTGCTTCGGTCTCGTTATGCGTGCAAGTTCCAGCCGCGTAATGCTTCGGTCTCGCTATGCGCGCAAGTCCCAGCCGTGTCTTGCTTCGGTCTCGTTATGCGTACAAGTTCCAACCGTGTATTGCTTCGGTCTCGTCGAGCGTACAAGTCCCAGACGCGTATTGCTCCGGTCGCGTTATGCGTACAAGTTCCAGCCATGTATTACGTCGGTCTCGTTATGCGTACAAGATCCAGTCGCGTGTTGCTTCGGACTCGATATGCGTACAAGTTCCAGCCGCGTAATGCTTCGGTCTCGTTATGCGTGCAAGTTCCAGCCGTGTAATGCTTCGGTCTCGTTATGCGTATAAGTTCCAGCAGCGTATTGCTTCGGTCTCTTCGATCGTACAAGTTCCAGCAGCGTATTGCTTCGGTCTCGTTACGCGTGCAAGTTCCAGCCGCGTATTGCTTCGGTCTCGTCAAGCGTACAAGTTGCAGCCGGATAATGCTTCGGTCTCGTTATGCGTGCAAGTTCCAGCCGCGTATTGATTCGGTCTCGTCAAGCGTACAAGTTCCAGCCGGGTGTTGGTTCGGTCTCGTTATGCGTACAAGTTCCAGCCGCGTAATGCTTCGGTCTCGTTATGCGTACAAGTTCCAGCAGCGCGTTGCTTCGGTCTCGTTATGCGTGCAAGTTCCAGCCGCGTATTTCTTCGGTTTCGTCGAGCGTACAAGTTCCAGCCATGTATTACGTCGGTCTCGTTATGCGTACAAGATCCAGTCGCGTGTTGCTTCGGACTCGATATGCGTACAAGTTCCAGCCGCGTAATGCTTCGGTCTCGTTATGCGTGCAAGTTCCAGCCGTGTAATGCTTCGGTCTCGTTATGCGTATAAGTTCCAGCAGCGTATTGCTTCGGTCTCTTCGATCGTACAAGTTCCAGCAGCGTATTGCTTCGGTCTCGTTACGCGTGCAAGTTCCAGCCGCGTATTGCTTCGGTCTCGTCAAGCGTACAAGTTGCAGCCGGATAATGCTTCGGTCTCGTTATGCGTGCAAGTTCCAGCCGCGTATTGATTCGGTCTCGTCAAGCGTACAAGTTCCAGCCGGGTGTTGGTTCGGTCTCGTTATGCGTACAAGTTCCAGCCGCGTAATGCTTCGGTCTCGTTATGCGTACAAGTTCCAGCAGCGCGTTGCTTCGGTCTCGTTATGCGTGCAAGTTCCAGCCGCGTATTTCTTCGGTTTCGTCGAGCGTACAAGTTCCAGCCGCGTATTGCTTCGGTCTCGTCGAGCGTACAGGTCCCAGCAGCGTATTGCTTCGGTCTCGTTACGCGTACAAGTTCCAGCCGCGTATTGCCCCGGTCTCGTAACGCGTACAAGTTCCAGCCGCGTATTGCATCGGTTTCGTCGAGCGAACAAGTTCCAGCCGAGTATTGCTTCGGTTTCGTCGAGCGTACAGGTCCCAGCCGCGTATTGCTTCGGTCTCGTCGAGCGTACAAGTTCCAGCCGCGTATTGCTTCGGTATCGTTATGCGTACAAGTCCCAGCCGCGTGTTGCTTCGGTCTCGTTATGCGTACAAGTTCCAGCCGCGTATTTCTTCGGTCTCGTCGGGGGTACAAGTTCCAGCCGCGTATGGCTTCGGTCTCGTTATGCGTGCAAGTTCCAGCCGCGTAATGCTTCGGTCTCGTTATGCGTGCAAGTTCCAGCCGCGTAATGCTTCGTCTCGGCGAGCGTACAAGTTCCAGCCGCGTATTGCTTCGGTCTCGTTATGCGTGCAAGTTCCAGCCGCGTAATGCTTCGTCTCGTTATGCGTGCAAGTTCCAGCCGCGTATTGCTTCGGTCTCGTCAAGCGTACAAGTTCCAGCCGGGTGTTGCTTCGGTCTCGTCGAGCGTACAAGTTCCAGCCGCATATTGCTTCCGTCTCGTAGAGCGTACAAGTTCCAGCCGCGTATTGCTTCGGTCTCGTGGAACGTACAAGTCCCAGCCGCGTATTGCTTCGGTCTCGTCGAGCGTACAAGTTCCAGCCGCGTATTGCTTCGGTCTCGTTATGCGTGCAAGTTCCAGCCGCGTAATGCTTCGGTCTCGCTATGCGCGCAAGTCCCAGCCGCGAATTACTTCGGTCTCGCTATGCGTGCAAGTTCCAGCCGCGTATTGCTTCGGTCTCGTCGAGCGTACAAGTTCCAGCCGCGTATTGCTTCGGTCTCGTTATGCGTACAAGTCCCAGCCGCGTATTCCTTCGGTCTCGTCGAGCGTACAAGTTCCAGCCGCATATTGCTTCGGTCTCGTAGAGCGTACAAGTTCCAGCCGCGTATTGCTTCGGTCTCGTCGAGCGTACAACTTCCAGCCGCGTATTGCTTTGGTCTTGTTCTGCGTACAAGTCCCAGCCGCGTATTGCTTCGGTCTCGTTATGCGCACATGTTCCATCAGTGTATTGCCCCGATCTCCTTATGCGTACATGTTCCAGCCGCGTATTGCTTCGGTCTCGTGGAACGAACGAGACCCAGCCGCGCATTGCTTCGGTCTCGTCGAGCGTACAAGTTCCAGCCGCTTATTGCTTCGGTCTCGTCGAGCGTACAAGTCCCAGCCGCGAGTTGCTTCGGTCTCGTTATGCGTACAATTTCCAGCCGCGCGTTGCGTCGGTCTCGTTATACGTGCAAGTTACAGCCGCGTATTGCTTCGGTCTCGTTATGCGTACAAGTCCCAGCCGTGTATTGCTTCCGTCTCGTCGAGCGTACAAGTCCCAGCCGCGTATTGCTCCGGTCGCGTTATGCGTACAAGTTCCAGCCGTGTATTGCGTCGGTCTCGTTATACGTACAAGTTCCAGCCGCATGTTGCTTCGGACTCGTTATGCGTACAAGTTCCAGCAGCGTAATGCTTCGGTCTCGTTATGCGTGCTAGTTCCAGCCGCGTAATGCTTCGGTCTCGTTATGCGTGCAAGTTCGAGCCGCGTATTGCTTCGGTCTCGTCAAGCGAACAAGTCCCAGCCGTGTCTTGCTTCGGTCTCGTTATGCGTACAAGTTCCAACCGTGTATTGCTTCGGTCTCGTCGAGCGTACAAGTCCCAGACGCGTATTGCTCCGGTCGCGTTATGCGTACAAGTTCCAGCCATGTATTACGTCGGTCTCGTTATGCGTACAAGATCCAGTCGCGTGTTGCTTCGGACTCGATATGCGTACAAGTTCCAGCCGCGTAATGCTTCGGTCTCGTTATGCGTGCAAGTTCCAGCCGTGTAATGCTTCGGTCTCGTTATGCGTATAAGTTCCAGCAGCGTATTGCTTCGGTCTCTTCGATCGTACAAGTTCCAGCAGCGTATTGCTTCGGTCTCGTTACGCGTGCAAGTTCCAGCCGCGTATTGCTTCGGTCTCGTCAAGCGTACAAGTTGCAGCCGGATAATGCTTCGGTCTCGTTATGCGTGCAAGTTCCAGCCGCGTATTGATTCGGTCTCGTCAAGCGTACAAGTTCCAGCCGGGTGTTGGTTCGGTCTCGTTATGCGTACAAGTTCCAGCCGCGTAATGCTTCGGTCTCGTTATGCGTACAAGTTCCAGCAGCGCGTTGCTTCGGTCTCGTTATGCGTGCAAGTTCCAGCCGCGTATTTCTTCGGTTTCGTCGAGCGTACAAGTTCCAGCCGCGTATTGCTTCGGTCTCGTCGAGCGTACAGGTCCCAGCAGCGTATTGCTTCGGTCTCGTTACGCGTACAAGTTCCAGCCGCGTATTGCCCCGGTCTCGTAACGCGTACAAGTTCCAGCCGCGTATTGCATCGGTTTCGTCGAGCGAACAAGTTCCAGCCGAGTATTGCTTCGGTTTCGTCGAGCGTACAGGTCCCAGCCGCGTATTGCTTCGGTCTCGTCGAGCGTACAAGTTCCAGCCGCGTATTGCTTCGGTATCGTTATGCGTACAAGTCCCAGCCGCGTGTTGCTTCGGTCTCGTTATGCGTACAAGTTCCAGCCGCGTATTTCTTCGGTCTCGTCGGGGGTACAAGTTCCAGCCGCGTATGGCTTCGGTCTCGTTATGCGTGCAAGTTCCAGCCGCGTAATGCTTCAGTCTCGTTACGCGTGCAAGTTCCAGCCGCGTATTGCTTCGGTCTCGTCAAGCGTACAAGTTGCAGCCGGATAATGCTTCGGTCTCGTTATGCGTGCAAGTTCCAGCCGCGTATTGCTTCGGTCTCGTCAAGCGTACAAGTTCCAGCCGGGTGTTGCTTCGGTCTCGTTATGCGTACAAGTTCCAGCCGCGTAATGCTTCGGTCTCGTTATGCGTGCAAGTTCCAGCCGCGTAATGCTTCGTCTCGTTACGCGTGCAAGTTCCAGCCGCGTATTGCTTCGGTCTCGTCAAGCGTACAAGTTCCAGCCGGGTGTTGCTTCGGTCTCGTTATTCGTACAAGCCCCAGCCGCGTATTCCTTCGGTCTCGTCGAGCGTACAAGTTCCAGCCGCGTTTTGCTTCGGTCTCGTTATGCGTACAAGTTCCAGCCGCGTAATGCTTCGGTCTCGATATGCGTACAAGTTCCAGCCGCGTGTTGCTTCGGTCTTGTTATGCGTGCAAGTTCCAGCCGCGTTTTGCTTCGGTCTCGAGGAGCGTACAAGTCCCAGCCGCGCATTGCTTCGGTCTCGTCGAGCGTACAGGTCCCAGCCGCGTATTGCTTTGGTCTCGTTATGGGTACAAGTCCCAGCCGCGTATTGCTTCGGTATCGTTATGCGTACATGTCCCAGCCGCGTGTTGCTTCGGTTTTGTTATGCGTGCAAGTTCCAGCCGCGTATTGCTTCGGTCTCGAGGAGCGTACAAGTCCCAGCCGCGCATTGCTTCGGTCTCGTCGAGCGTACAAGTTCCAGCTGCGTATTGCTTCTGTCTCGTCGAGCGTACAAGTTCCAGCCGCGTATTGCTTCGGTCTCGTAAAGCGTTCAAGTTGCAGCCGGATAATGCTTCGGGCTTGTTATGCGTGCGAGTTCCAGACGCGTATTGTTTGGGTCTCGTTATGCGTGCAATATCCAGCCGCGTATTGCTGCGGTCTCGTCGAGCGTACAAGTTCCAGCCGCGTATTGCTTCGGTCTCGTCAAGCGTACAAGTTCCAGCCGGGTGTTGCTTCGGTCTCGTTATGCGTACAAGTTCCAGCCGCGTATTCCTTCGATCTCGTCGAGCGTACAAGTTCCAGCCGCGTTTTGCTTCGGTCTCGTTATGCGTACAAGTCCCAGCCGCGTATTGCTTCGGTATCGTTATGCGTACAAGTCCCAGCCGCGTGTTGCTCCGGTCTTGTTATGCGTGCAAGTTCCAGCCGCGTATTGCTTCGGTCTCGAGGAGCGTACAAGTCCTAGCCGCGCATTGCTTCGGTCTCGTCGAGCGTACAGGTCCCAGCCGCGTATTGCTTTGGTCTCGTTATGCGTACAAGTCCCAGCCGCGTATTGCTTCGGTATCGATAAGCGTACAAGTCCCAGCCGCGTGTTGCTTCGGTCTTGTTAAGCGTGCAAGTTCCAGCCGCGTGTTGCTTCGGTCTCGTTATGCGTACAAGTTCCAGCCGCGTAATGCTTCGGTCTTGTTATGAGTACAAGTTCCAGCCGCGTATTGCTTCGGTCTCGTTATGCGTGCATGTTCCAGCCGCGTATTGCTTCGGTCTCGTCTAGCGTACAAGTTGTAGCCGGATAATGCTTCGGTCTCATTATGCGTGCAAGTTCCAGCCGCGTATTGCTTCGGTCTCGTCAAGCGTCCAAGTTGTAGCCGGATAAAGCTTCGGTCTCGTTATGCGTGCAAATTCCAGGCGCGTATTGCTTCGGTCTCGTTATGCGTGCATGTTCCAGCCACGTATTGCTTCGGTCTCTTCTAGCGTACAAGTTGCAGCCGCGTGTTGCTTCGGTCTCGTTATGCGTACAAGTTCCAGCCGCGTATTGCTTCGGTCTCGTCGAGCGTACAAGTCACAGCCGCGTATTGCTTTGATCTCGTTATGCGTACAAATTCCAGCCGCGTGTTTCTTCGGTCTCGTTATGGGTACAAGTTCCAGCCGCGTAATGCTTCGGTCTTGTTATTAGTACAAGTTCCAGCCGGGTATTGCTTCGGTCTCGTTATGCGTGCAAGTTCCAGCCGCGTATTGCTTCGGTCTCGTCAAGCGTACAAGTTGAAGCCGGATAAAGCTTCGGTCTCGTTATGCGTGCAAGTTCCAGCCGCGTATTGCTTCGGTCTCGTTATGCGGGCATGTTCCAGCCGCGTATTGCTTCGGTCTCGTCGAGCGTACAAGTTCCAGCCGCGTATTGCTTCGGTCTCGTCGAGCGTACAAGTTCCAGCCGCGTGTTGCTTCGGTCTCGTTATGCGTACAAGTTCCAGCCGCGTAATGCTTCGGTCTTGTTATGAGTACAAGTTCCAGCCGGGTATTGCTTCGGTCTCGTTATGCGCACAAGTACCCGCCGCGTATTCCTTCGGTCTTGTCGAGCGTACAATTTCCAGCCGCGTTTTGCTTCGGTCTCGAGGAGCGTACAAGTCCCAGCCGCGCATTGCTTCGGTCTCGTCGAGCGTACAAGTTCCAGCTGCGTATTGCTTCGGTCTCGTCGAGCGTACAAGTTCCAGCCGCGTATTGCTTCGGTCTCGTAAAGCGTACAAGTTGCAGCCGGATAATGCTTCGGGCTTGTTATGCGTGCGAGTTCCAGACGCGTATTGTTTGGGTCTCGTTATGCGTGCAATATCCAGCCGCGTATTGCTGCGGTCTCGTCGAGCGTACAAGTTCCAGCCGCGTATTGCTTCGGTCTCGTCAAGCGTACAAGTTCCAGCCGGGTGTTGCTTCGGTCTCGTTATGCGTACAAGTTCCAGCCGCGTAATGCTTCGGTCTTGTTATGAGTACAAGTTCCAGCCGCGTATTGCTTCGGTCTCGTTATGCGTGCATGTTCCAGCCGCGTATTGCTTCGGTCTCGTCTAGCGTACAAGTTGTAGCCGGATAATGCTTCGGTCTCATTATGCGTGCAAGTTCCAGCCGCGTATTGCTTCGGTCTCGTCAAGCGTCCAAGTTGTAGCCGGATAAAGCTTCGGTCTCGTTATGCGTGCAAATTCCAGGCGCGTATTGCTTCGGTCTCGTTATGCGTGCATGTTCCAGCCACGTATTTCTTCGGTCTCGTCTAGCGTACAAGTTGCAGCCGCGTGTTGCTTCGGTCTCGTTATGCGTACAAGTTCCAGCCGCGTATTGCTTCGGTCTCGTCGAGCGTACAAGTCACAGCCGCGTATTGCTTTGATCTCGTTATGCGTACAAATTCCAGCCGCGTGTTTCTTCGGTCTCGTTATGGGTACAAGTTCCAGCCGCGTAATGCTTCGGTCTTGTTATTAGTACAAGTTCCAGCCGGGTATTGCTTCGGTCTCGTTATGCGTGCAAGTTCCAGCCGCGTATTGCTTCGGTCTCGTCAAGCGTACAAGTTGAAGCCGGATAAAGCTTCGGTCTCGTTATGCGTGCAAGTTCCAGCCGCGTATTGCTTCGGTCTCGTTATGCGGGCATGTTCCAGCCGCGTATTGCTTCGGTCTCGTCGAGCGTACAAGTTCCAGCCGCGTGTTGCTTCGGTCTCGTTATGCGTACAAGTTCCAGCCGCGTAATGCTTCGGTCTTGTTATGAGTACAAGTTCCAGCCGGGTATTGCTTCGGTCTCGTTATGCGCACAAGTACCCGCCGCGTATTCCTTCGGTCTTGTCGAGCGTACAATTTCCAGCCGCGTTTTGCTTCGGTCTCGAGGAGCGTACAAGTCCCAGCCGCGCATTGCTTCGGTCTCGTCGAGCGTACAGGTCCCAGCCGCGTATTGCTTTGGTCTCGTTATGCGTACAAGTCCCAGCCGCGTATTGCTTCGGTATCGTTATGCGTACAAGTCCCAGCCGCGTGTTGCTTCGGTCTTGTTATGCGTGCAAGTTCCAGCGGCGTATTGCTTCGGTCTCGAGGAGCGTACAAGTCCCAGCCGCGCATTGCTTCGGTCTCGTCGAGCGTACAAGTTCCAGCTGCGTATTGCTTCGGTCTCGTCGAGCGTACAAGTTCCAGCCGCGTATTGCTTCGGTCTCGTAAAGCGTACAAGTTGCAGCCGGATAATGCTTCGGGCTTGTTATGCGTGCGAGTTCCAGACGCGTATTGTTTGGGTCTCGTTATGCGTGCAATATCCAGCCGCGTATTGCTGCGGTCTCGTCGAGCGTACAAGTTCCAGCCGCGTATTGCTTCGGTCTCGTCAAGCGTACAAGTTCCAGCCGGGTGTTGCTTCGGTCTCGTTATGCGTACAAGTTCCAGCCGCGTAATGCTTCGGTCTTGTTATGAGTACAAGTTCCAGCCGCGTATTGCTTCGGTCTCGTTATGCGTGCATGTTCCAGCCGCGTATTGCTTCGGTCTCGTCTAGCGTACAAGTTGTAGCCGGATAATGCTTCGGTCTCATTATGCGTGCAAGTTCCAGCCGCGTATTGCTTCGGTCTCGTCAAGCGTCCAAGTTGTAGCCGGATAAAGCTTCGGTCTCGTTATGCGTGCAAATTCCAGGCGCGTATTGCTTCGGTCTCGTTATGCGTGCATGTTCCAGCCACGTATTTCTTCGGTCTCGTCTAGCGTACAAGTTGCAGCCGCGTGTTGCTTCGGTCTCGTTATGCGTACAAGTTCCAGCCGCGTATTGCTTCGGTCTCGTCAAGCGTACAAGTTGAAGCCGGATAAAGCTTCGGTCTCGTTATGCGTGCAAGTTCCAGCCGCGTATTGCTTCGGTATCGTTATGCGTACATGTCCCAGCCGCGTGTTGCTTCGGTTTTGTTATGCGTGCAAGTTCCAGCCGCGTATTGCTTCGGTCTCGAGGAGCGTACAAGTCCCAGCCGCGCATTGCTTCGGTCTCGTCGAGCGTACAAGTTCCAGCTGCGTATTGCTTCTGTCTCGTCGAGCGTACAAGTTCCAGCCGCGTATTGCTTCGGTCTCGTAAAGCGTTCAAGTTGCAGCCGGATAATGCTTCGGGCTTGTTATGCGTGCGAGTTCCAGACGCGTATTGTTTGGGTCTCGTTATGCGTGCAATATCCAGCCGCGTATTGCTGCGGTCTCGTCGAGCGTACAAGTTCCAGCCGCGTATTGCTTCGGTCTCGTCAAGCGTACAAGTTCCAGCCGGGTGTTGCTTCGGTCTCGTTATGCGTACAAGTTCCAGCCGCGTATTCCTTCGATCTCGTCGAGCGTACAAGTTCCAGCCGCGTTTTGCTTCGGTCTCGTTATGCGTACAAGTCCCAGCCGCGTATTGCTTCGGTATCGTTATGCGTACAAGTCCCAGCCGCGTGTTGCTCCGGTCTTGTTATGCGTGCAAGTTCCAGCCGCGTATTGCTTCGGTCTCGAGGAGCGTACAAGTCCCAGCCGCGCATTGCTTCGGTCTCGTCGAGCGTACAGGTCCCAGCCGCGTATTGCTTTGGTCTCGTTATGCGTACAAGTCCCAGCCGCGTATTGCTTCGGTATCGATAAGCGTACAAGTCCCAGCCGCGTGTTGCTTCGGTCTTGTTAAGCGTGCAAGTTCCAGCCGCGTGTTGCTTCGGTCTCGTTATGCGTACAAGTTCCAGCCGCGTAATGCTTCGGTCTTGTTATGAGTACAAGTTCCAGCCGCGTATTGCTTCGGTCTCGTTATGCGTGCATGTTCCAGCCGCGTATTGCTTCGGTCTCGTCTAGCGTACAAGTTGTAGCCGGATAATGCTTCGGTCTCATTATGCGTGCAAGTTCCAGCCGCGTATTGCTTCGGTCTCGTCAAGCGTCCAAGTTGTAGCCGGATAAAGCTTCGGTCTCGTTATGCGTGCAAATTCCAGGCGCGTATTGCTTCGGTCTCGTTATGCGTGCATGTTCCAGCCACGTATTGCTTCGGTCTCTTCTAGCGTACAAGTTGCAGCCGCGTGTTGCTTCGGTCTCGTTATGCGTACAAGTTCCAGCCGCGTATTGCTTCGGTCTCGTCGAGCGTACAAGTCACAGCCGCGTATTGCTTTGATCTCGTTATGCGTACAAATTCCAGCCGCGTGTTTCTTCGGTCTCGTTATGGGTACAAGTTCCAGCCGCGTAATGCTTCGGTCTTGTTATTAGTACAAGTTCCAGCCGGGTATTGCTTCGGTCTCGTTATGCGTGCAAGTTCCAGCCGCGTATTGCTTCGGTCTCGTCAAGCGTACAAGTTGAAGCCGGATAAAGCTTCGGTCTCGTTATGCGTGCAAGTTCCAGCCGCGTATTGCTTCGGTCTCGTTATGCGGGCATGTTCCAGCCGCGTATTGCTTCGGTCTCGTCGAGCGTACAAGTTCCAGCCGCGTATTGCTTCGGTCTCGTCGAGCGTACAAGTTCCAGCCGCGTGTTGCTTCGGTCTCGTTATGCGTACAAGTTCCAGCCGCGTAATGCTTCGGTCTTGTTATGAGTACAAGTTCCAGCCGGGTATTGCTTCGGTCTCGTTATGCGCACAAGTACCCGCCGCGTATTCCTTCGGTCTTGTCGAGCGTACAATTTCCAGCCGCGTTTTGCTTCGGTCTCGAGGAGCGTACAAGTCCCAGCCGCGCATTGCTTCGGTCTCGTCGAGCGTACAAGTTCCAGCTGCGTATTGCTTCGGTCTCGTCGAGCGTACAAGTTCCAGCCGCGTATTGCTTCGGTCTCGTAAAGCGTACAAGTTGCAGCCGGATAATGCTTCGGGCTTGTTATGCGTGCGAGTTCCAGACGCGTATTGTTTGGGTCTCGTTATGCGTGCAATATCCAGCCGCGTATTGCTGCGGTCTCGTCGAGCGTACAAGTTCCAGCCGCGTATTGCTTCGGTCTCGTCAAGCGTACAAGTTCCAGCCGGGTGTTGCTTCGGTCTCGTTATGCGTACAAGTTCCAGCCGCGTAATGCTTCGGTCTTGTTATGAGTACAAGTTCCAGCCGCGTATTGCTTCGGTCTCGTTATGCGTGCATGTTCCAGCCGCGTATTGCTTCGGTCTCGTCTAGCGTACAAGTTGTAGCCGGATAATGCTTCGGTCTCATTATGCGTGCAAGTTCCAGCCGCGTATTGCTTCGGTCTCGTCAAGCGTCCAAGTTGTAGCCGGATAAAGCTTCGGTCTCGTTATGCGTGCAAATTCCAGGCGCGTATTGCTTCGGTCTCGTTATGCGTGCATGTTCCAGCCACGTATTTCTTCGGTCTCGTCTAGCGTACAAGTTGCAGCCGCGTGTTGCTTCGGTCTCGTTATGCGTACAAGTTCCAGCCGCGTATTGCTTCGGTCTCGTCGAGCGTACAAGTCACAGCCGCGTATTGCTTTGATCTCGTTATGCGTACAAATTCCAGCCGCGTGTTTCTTCGGTCTCGTTATGGGTACAAGTTCCAGCCGCGTAATGCTTCGGTCTTGTTATTAGTACAAGTTCCAGCCGGGTATTGCTTCGGTCTCGTTATGCGTGCAAGTTCCAGCCGCGTATTGCTTCGGTCTCGTCAAGCGTACAAGTTGAAGCCGGATAAAGCTTCGGTCTCGTTATGCGTGCAAGTTCCAGCCGCGTATTGCTTCGGTCTCGTTATGCGGGCATGTTCCAGCCGCGTATTGCTTCGGTCTCGTCGAGCGTACAAGTTCCAGCCGCGTGTTGCTTCGGTCTCGTTATGCGTACAAGTTCCAGCCGCGTAATGCTTCGGTCTTGTTATGAGTACAAGTTCCAGCCGGGTATTGCTTCGGTCTCGTTATGCGCACAAGTACCCGCCGCGTATTCCTTCGGTCTTGTCGAGCGTACAATTTCCAGCCGCGTTTTGCTTCGGTCTCGAGGAGCGTACAAGTCCCAGCCGCGCATTGCTTCGGTCTCGTCGAGCGTACAGGTCCCAGCCGCGTATTGCTTTGGTCTCGTTATGCGTACAAGTCCCAGCCGCGTATTGCTTCGGTATCGTTATGCGTACAAGTCCCAGCCGCGTGTTGCTTCGGTCTTGTTATGCGTGCAAGTTCCAGCGGCGTATTGCTTCGGTCTCGAGGAGCGTACAAGTCCCAGCCGCGCATTGCTTCGGTCTCGTCGAGCGTACAAGTTCCAGCTGCGTATTGCTTCGGTCTCGTCGAGCGTACAAGTTCCAGCCGCGTATTGCTTCGGTCTCGTAAAGCGTACAAGTTGCAGCCGGATAATGCTTCGGGCTTGTTATGCGTGCGAGTTCCAGACGCGTATTGTTTGGGTCTCGTTATGCGTGCAATATCCAGCCGCGTATTGCTGCGGTCTCGTCGAGCGTACAAGTTCCAGCCGCGTATTGCTTCGGTCTCGTCAAGCGTACAAGTTCCAGCCGGGTGTTGCTTCGGTCTCGTTATGCGTACAAGTTCCAGCCGCGTAATGCTTCGGTCTTGTTATGAGTACAAGTTCCAGCCGCGTATTGCTTCGGTCTCGTTATGCGTGCATGTTCCAGCCGCGTATTGCTTCGGTCTCGTCTAGCGTACAAGTTGTAGCCGGATAATGCTTCGGTCTCATTATGCGTGCAAGTTCCAGCCGCGTATTGCTTCGGTCTCGTCAAGCGTCCAAGTTGTAGCCGGATAAAGCTTCGGTCTCGTTATGCGTGCAAATTCCAGGCGCGTATTGCTTCGGTCTCGTTATGCGTGCATGTTCCAGCCACGTATTTCTTCGGTCTCGTCTAGCGTACAAGTTGCAGCCGCGTGTTGCTTCGGTCTCGTTATGCGTACAAGTTCCAGCCGCGTATTGCTTCGGTCTCGTCAAGCGTACAAGTTGAAGCCGGATAAAGCTTCGGTCTCGTTATGCGTGCAAGTTCCAGCCGCGTATTGCTTCGGTCTCGTTATGCGGGCATGTTCCAGCCGCGTATTGCTTCGGTCTCGTCGAGCGTACAAGTTCCAGCCGCGTATTGCTTCGGTCTCGTCGAGCGTACAAGTCCCAGCCGCGTATTGCTTCGGTCTCGTCGAGCGTACAGGTCCCAGCCGCGTATTGCTTTGGTCTCGTTATGCGTACAAGTCCCAGCCGCGTATTGCTTCGGTATCGTTATGCGTACAAGTCCCAGCCGCGTGTTGCTTCGGTCTTGTTATGCGTACAAGTTCCAGCCGCGTGTTGCTTCGGTCTCGTTATGCGTACAGGTCCCAGCCGCGCATTGCTTCGGTCTCGTCGAGCGTACAGGTCCCAGCCGCGTATTGCTTTGGTCTCGTTATGGGTACAAGTCCCAGCCGCGTATTGCTTCGGTATCGTTATGCGTACATGTCCCAGCCGCGTGTTGCTTCGGTCTTGTTATGCGTGCAAGTTCCAGCCGCGTATTGCTTCGGTCTCGAGGAGCGTACAAGTCCCAGCCGCGCATTGCTTCGGTCTCGTCGAGCGTACAAGTTCCAGCTGCGTATTGCTTCTGTCTCGTCGAGCGTACAAGTTCCAGCCGCGTATTGCTTCGGTCTCGTAAAGCGTTCAAGTTGCAGCCGGATAATGCTTCGGGCTTGTTATGCGTGCGAGTTCCAGACGCGTATTGTTTGGGTCTCGTTATGCGTGCAATATCCAGCCGCGTATTGCTGCGGTCTCGTCGAGCGTACAAGTTCCAGCCGCGTATTGCTTCGGTCTCGTCAAGCGTACAAGTTCCAGCCGGGTGTTGCTTCGGTCTCGTTATGCGTACAAGTTCCAGCCGCGTATTCCTTCGATCTCGTCGAGCGTACAAGTTCCAGCCGCGTTTTGCTTCGGTCTCGTTATGCGTACAAGTCCCAGCCGCGTATTGCTTCGGTATCGTTATGCGTACAAGTCCCAGCCGCGTGTTGCTCCGGTCTTGTTATGCGTGCAAGTTCCAGCCGCGTATTGCTTCGGTCTCGAGGAGCGTACAAGTCCCAGCCGCGCATTGCTTCGGTCTCGTCGAGCGTACAGGTCCCAGCCGCGTATTGCTTTGGTCTCGTTATGCGTACAAGTCCCAGCCGCGTATTGCTTCGGTATCGATAAGCGTACAAGTCCCAGCCGCGTGTTGCTTCGGTCTTGTTATGCGTGCAAGTTCCAGCCGCGTGTTGCTTCGGTCTCGTTATGCGTACAAGTTCCAGCCGCGTAATGCTTCGGTCTTGTTATGAGTACAAGTTCCAGCCGCGTATTGCTTCGGTCTCGTTATGCGTGCATGTTCCAGCCGCGTATTGCTTCGGTCTCGTCTAGCGTACAAGTTGTAGCCGGATAATGCTTCGGTCTCATTATGCGTGCAAGTTCCAGCCGCGTATTGCTTCGGTCTCGTCAAGCGTCCAAGTTGTAGCCGGATAAAGCTTCGGTCTCGTTATGCGTGCAAATTCCAGGCGCGTATTGCTTCGGTCTCGTTATGCGTGCATGTTCCAGCCACGTATTGCTTCGGTCTCTTCTAGCGTACAAGTTGCAGCCGCGTGTTGCTTCGGTCTCGTTATGCGTACAAGTTCCAGCCGCGTATTGCTTCGGTCTCGTCGAGCGTACAAGTCACAGCCGCGTATTGCTTTGATCTCGTTATGCGTACAAATTCCAGCCGCGTGTTTCTTCGGTCTCGTTATGGGTACAAGTTCCAGCCGCGTAATGCTTCGGTCTTGTTATTAGTACAAGTTCCAGCCGGGTATTGCTTCGGTCTCGTTATGCGTGCAAGTTCCAGCCGCGTATTGCTTCGGTCTCGTCAAGCGTACAAGTTGAAGCCGGATAAAGCTTCGGTCTCGTTATGCGTGCAAGTTCCAGCCGCGTATTGCTTCGGTCTCGTTATGCGGGCATGTTCCAGCCGCGTATTGCTTCGGTCTCGTCGAGCGTACAAGTTCCAGCCGCGTATTGCTTCGGTCTCGTCGAGCGTACAAGTTCCAGCCGCGTGTTGCTTCGGTCTCGTTATGCGTACAAGTTCCAGCCGCGTAATGCTTCGGTCTTGTTATGAGTACAAGTTCCAGCCGGGTATTGCTTCGGTCTCGTTATGCGCACAAGTACCCGCCGCGTATTCCTTCGGTCTTGTCGAGCGTACAATTTCCAGCCGCGTTTTGCTTCGGTCTCGAGGAGCGTACAAGTCCCAGCCGCGCATTGCTTCGGTCTCGTCGAGCGTACAGGTCCCAGCCGCGTATTGCTTTGGTCTCGTTATGCGTACAAGTCCCAGCCGCGTATTGCTTCGGTATCGTTACGCGTACAAGTCCCAGCCGCGTGTTGCTTCGGTCTTGTTATGCGTGCAAGTTCCAGCGGCGTATTGCTTCGGTCTCGAGGAGCGTACAAGTCCCAGCCGCGCATTGCTTCGGTCTCGTCGAGCGTACAAGTTCCAGCTGCGTATTGCTTCGGTCTCGTCGAGCGTACAAGTTCCAGCCGCGTATTGCTTCGGTCTCGTAAAGCGTACAAGTTGCAGCCGGATAATGCTTCGGGCTTGTTATGCGTGCGAGTTCCAGACGCGTATTGTTTGGGTCTCGTTATGCGTGCAATATCCAGCCGCGTATTGCTGCGGTCTCGTCGAGCGTACAAGTTCCAGCCGCGTATTGCTTCGGTCTCGTCAAGCGTACAAGTTCCAGCCGGGTGTTGCTTCGGTCTCGTTATGCGTACAAGTTCCAGCCGCGTAATGCTTCGGTCTTGTTATGAGTACAAGTTCCAGCCGCGTATTGCTTCGGTCTCGTTATGCGTGCATGTTCCAGCCGCGTATTGCTTCGGTCTCGTCTAGCGTACAAGTTGTAGCCGGATAATGCTTCGGTCTCATTATGCGTGCAAGTTCCAGCCGCGTATTGCTTCGGTCTCGTCAAGCGTCCAAGTTGTAGCCGGATAAAGCTTCGGTCTCGTTATGCGTGCAAATTCCAGGCGCGTATTGCTTCGGTCTCGTTATGCGTGCATGTTCCAGCCACGTATTTCTTCGGTCTCGTCTAGCGTACAAGTTGCAGCCGCGTGTTGCTTCGGTCTCGTTATGCGTACAAGTTCCAGCCGCGTATTGCTTCGGTCTCGTCGAGCGTACAAGTCACAGCCGCGTATTGCTTTGATCTCGTTATGCGTACAAATTCCAGCCGCGTGTTTCTTCGGTCTCGTTATGGGTACAAGTTCCAGCCGCGTAATGCTTCGGTCTTGTTATTAGTACAAGTTCCAGCCGGGTATTGCTTCGGTCTCGTTATGCGTGCAAGTTCCAGCCGCGTATTGCTTCGGTCTCGTCAAGCGTACAAGTTGAAGCCGGATAAAGCTTCGGTCTCGTTATGCGTGCAAGTTCCAGCCGCGTATTGCTTCGGTCTCGTTATGCGGGCATGTTCCAGCCGCGTATTGCTTCGGTCTCGTCGAGCGTACAAGTTCCAGCCGCGTATTGCTTCGGTCTCGTCGAGCGTACAAGTTCCAGCCGCGTGTTGCTTCGGTCTCGTTATGCGTAAAAGTTCCAGCCGCGTAATGCTTCGGTCTTGTTATGAGTACAAGTTCCAGCCGGGTATTGCTTCGGTCTCGTTATGCGCACAAGTACCCGCCGCGTATTCCTTCGGTCTTGTCGAGCGTACAATTTCCAGCCGCGTATTGCTTCGGTCTCGTCGAGCGTACAAGTCCCAGCCGCGTATTGCTTCGGTCTCGTCGAGCGTACAGGTCCCAGCCGCGTATTGCTTTGGTCTCGTTATGCGTACAAGTCCCACCCGCGTATTGCTTCGGTATCGTTATGCGTACAAGTCCCAGCCGCGTGTTGCTTCGGTCTTGTTATGCGTACAAGTTCCAGCCGCGTGTTGCTTCGGTCTCGTTATGCGTACAGGTCCCAGTCGCGGAATCCTTCGGTCTCTTCGATCGTACAAGTTCCAGCCGAGTATTGCTTCGGTTTCGTCGAGCGTACAAGTCCCAGCCGCGTATTGCTTCGGTCTCGTCGAGCGTACAAGTTCCAGCCGCGTATTGCTTCGGTATCGTTATGCGTACAAGTCCCAGCCGCGTGTTGCTTCGGTCTCGTTATGCGTACAAGTTCCAGCCGCGTATTTCTTCGGTCTCGTCGGGGGTACAAGTTCCAGCCGCGTATGGCTTCGGTCTCGTTATGCGTGCAAGTTCCAGCCGCGTAATGCTTCAGTCTCGTTACGCGTGCAAGTTCCAGCCGCGTATTGCTTCGGTCTCGTCAAGCGTACAAGTTGCAGCCGGATAATGCTTCGGTCTCGTTATGCGTGCAAGTTCCAGCCGCGTATTGCTTCGGTCTCGTCAAGCGTACAAGTTCCAGCCGGGTGTTGCTTCGGTCTCGTTATGCGTACAAGTTCCAGCCGCGTAATGCTTCGGTCTCGTTATGCGTACAAGTTCCAGCAGCGCGTTGCTTCGGTCTCGTTATGCGTGCAAGTTCCAGCCGCGTATTTCTTCGGTTTCGTCGAGCGTACAAGTTCCAGCCGCGTATTGCTTCGGTCTCGTCGAGCGTACAGGTCCCAGCCGCGTATTGCTTTGGTCTCGTTATGCGTACAAGTCCCAGCCGCGTATTGCTTCGGTATCGTTATGCGTACAAGTCCCAGCCGCGTGTTGCTTCGGTCTTGTTATGCGTACAAGTTCCAGCCGCGTGTTGCTTCGGTCTCGTTATGCGTACAGGTCCCAGTCGCGGAATCCTTCGGTCTCTTCGATCGTACAAGTTCCAGCCGCGTATTGCTTCGGTCTCGTTACGCGTACAAGTTCCAGCCGCGTATTGCCCCGGTGTCGTAACGCGTACAAGTTCCAGCCGCGTATTGCATCGGTTTCGTCGAGCGAACAAGTTCCAGCCGCGTATTGGTTCGGTTTCGTCGAGCGTACAAGTCCCAGCCGCGTATTGCTTCGGTCTCGTGGAGCATACAAGTTCCAGCCGCGTATTGCTTCGGTCTCGTCGAGCGTACAAGTTCCAGCCGCGTATTGCTTCGGTCTCGTCAAGCGTACAAGTTCCAGCCGGGTGTTGCTTCGGTCTCGTTATGCGTACAAGTCCCAGCCGCGTATTCCTTCGGTCTCGTCGAGCGTACAAGTTCCAGCCGCGTAATGCTTCGGTCTCGTTATGCGTAGAAGTGCCAGCCACGAATTGCTTCGGTTTCGTTATGCGTGCAAGTTCCACCCGCGTAATGCTTCGGTCTCGTTATGCGTGCAAGTTCCAGCCGCGTATGGCTTCGGTCTCGTTATGCGTGCAAGTTCCAGCCGCGTAATGCTTCGTCTCGTTACGCGTGCAAGTTCCAGCCGCGTATTGCTTCGGTCTCGTCAAGCGTACAAGTTCCAGCGGGGTGTTGCTTCGGTCTCGTTATGCGTACAAGCCCCAGCCGCGTATTCCTTCGGTCTCGTCGAGCGTACAAGTTCCAGCCGCGTAATGCTTCGGTCTCGTTATGCGTAGAAGTTCCAGCCACGAATTGCTTCGGTTTCGTTATGCGTGCAAGTTCCACCCGCGTATTGCTTTGGTCTCGTTATGCGTACAAGTCCCAGCCGCGTATTGCTTCGGTATCGTTATGCGTACAAGTCCCAGCCGCGTGTTGCTTCGGTCTTGTTATGCGTGCAAGTTCCAGCCGCGTTTTGCTTCGGTCTCGAGGAGCGTACAAGTCCCAGCCGCGCATTGCTTCGGTCTCGTCGAGCGTACAGGTCCCAGCCGCGTATTGCTTTGGTCTCGTTATGCGTACAAGTCCCAGCCGCGTATTGCTTCGGTATCGTTATGCGTACAAGTCCCAGCCGCGTGTTGCTTCGGTCTTGTTATGCGTGCAAGTTCCAGCCGCGTATTGCTTCGGTCTCGAGGAGCGTACAAGTCCCAGCCGCGCATTGCTTCGGTCTCGTCGAGCGTACAAGTTCCAGCTGCGTATTGCTTCGGTCTCGTCGAGCGTACAAGTTCCAGCCGCGTATTGCTTCGGTCTCGTAAAGCGTACAAGTTGCAGCCGGATAATGCTTCGGTCTCGTTATGCGTGCAAGTTCCAGCCGCGTATTGCTTCGGTCTCGTCAAGCGTACAAGTTCCAGCCGGGTGTTGCTTCGGTCTCGTTATGCGTACAAGTTCCAGCCGCGTAATGCTTCGGTCTCGTTATGCGTACAAGTTCCAGCAGCGCGTTGCTTCGGTCTCGTTATGCGTGCAAGTTCCAGCCGCGTATTTCTTCGGTTTCGTCGAGCGTACAAGTTCCAGCCGCGTATTGCTTCGGTCTCGTCGAGCGTACAGGTCCCAGCCGCGTATTGCTTTGGTCTCGTTATGCGTACAAGTCCCAGCCGCGTATTGCTTCGGTATCGTTATGCGTACAAGTCCCAGCCGCGTGTTGCTTCGGTCTTGTTATGCGTACAAGTTCCAGCCGCGTGTTGCTTCGGTCTCGTTATGCGTACAGGTCCCAGTCGCGGAATCCTTCGGTCTCTTCGATCGTACAAGTTCCAGCCGAGTATTGCTTCGGTTTCGTCGAGCGTGCAAGTCCCAGCCGCGTATTGCTTCGGTCTCGTCGAGCGTACAAGTTCCAGCCGCGTATTGCTTCGGTATCGTTATGCGTACAAGTACCAGCCGCGTGTTGCTTCGGTCTCGTTATGCGTACAAGTTCCAGCCGCGTATTTCTTCGGTCTCGTCGGGGGTACAAGTTCCAGCCGCGTATGGCTTCGGTCTCGTTATGCGTGCAAGTTCCAGCCGCGTAATGCTTCAGTCTCGTTACGCGTGCAAGTTCCAGCCGCGTATTGCTTCGGTCTCGTCAAGCGTACAAGTTGCAGCCGGATAATGCTTCGGTCTCGTTATGCGTGCAAGTTCCAGCCGCGTATTGCTTCGGTCTCGTCAAGCGTACAAGTTCCAACCGGGTGTTGCTTCGGTCTCGTTATGCGTACAAGTTCCAGCCGCGTAATGCTTCGGTCTCGTTATGCGTACAAGTTCCAGCAGCGCGTTGCTTCGGTCTCGTTATGCGTGCAAGTTCCAGCCGCGTATTTCTTCGGTTTCGTCGAGCGTACAAGTTCCAGCCGCGTATTGCTTCGGTCTCGTCGAGCGTACAGGTCCCAGCCGCGTATTGCTTTGGTCTCGTTATGCGTACAAGTCCCAGCCGCGTATTGCTTCGGTATCGTTATGCGTACAAGTCCCAGCCGCGTGTTGCTTCGGTCTTGTTATGCGTACAAGTTCCAGCCGCGTGTTGCTTCGGTCTCGTTATGCGTACAGGTCCCAGTCGCGGAATCCTTCGGTCTCTTCGATCGTACAAGTTCCAGCCGCGTATTGCTTCGGTCTCGTTACGCGTACAAGTTCCAGCCGCGTATTGCCCCGGTGTCGTAACGCGTACAAGTTCCAGCCGCGTATTGCATCGGTTTCGTCGAGCGAACAAGTTCCAGCCGCGTATTGGTTCGGTTTCGTCGAGCGTACAAGTCCCAGCCGCGTATTGCTTCGGTCTCGTGGAGCATACAAGTTCCAGCCGCGTATTGCTTCGGTCTCGTCGAGCGTACAAGTTCCAGCCGCGTATTGCTTCGGTCTCGTCAAGCGTACAAGTTCCAGCCGGGTGTTGCTTCGGTCTCGTTATGCGTACAAGTCCCAGCCGCGTATTCCTTCGGTCTCGTCGAGCGTACAAGTTCCAGCCGCGTAATGCTTCGGTCTCGTTATGCGTAGAAGTTCCAGCCACGAATTGCTTCGGTTTCGTTATGCGTGCAAGTTCCACCCGCGTAATGCTTCGGTCTCGTTATGCGTGCAAGTTCCAGCCGCGTATGGCTTCGGTCTCGTTATGCGTGCAAGTTCCAGCCGCGTAATGCTTCGTCTCGTTACGCGTGCAAGTTCCAGCCGCGTATTGCTTCGGTCTCGTCAAGCGTACAAGTTCCAGCGGGGTGTTGCTTCGGTCTCGTTATGCGTACAAGCCCCAGCCGCGTATTCCTTCGGTCTCGTCGAGCGTACAAGTTCCAGCCGCGTAATGCTTCGGTCTCGTTATGCGTAGAAGTTCCAGCCACGAATTGCTTCGGTTTCGTTATGCGTGCAAGTTCCACCCGCGTATTGCTTTGGTCTCGTTATGCGTACAAGTCCCAGCCGCGTATTGCTTCGGTATCGTTATGCGTGCAAGTCCCAGCCGCGTGTTGCTTCGGTCTTGTTATGCGTGCAAGTTCCAGCCGCGTATTGCTTCGGTCTCGAGGAGCGTACAAGTCCCAGCCGCGCATTGCTTCGGTCTCGTCGAGCGTACAAGTTCCAGCTGCGTATTGCTTCGGTCTCGTCGAGCGTACAAGTTCCAGCCGCGTATTGCTTCGGCCTCGTAAAGCGTACAAGTTGCAGCCGGATAATGCTTCGGTCTCGTTATGCGTGCAAGTTCCAGCCGCGTATTGCTTCGGTCTCGTCAAGCGTACAAGTTCCAGCCGGGTGTTGCTTCGGTCTCGTTATGCGTACAAGTTCCAGCCGCGTAATGCTTCGGTCTCGTTATGCGTACAAGTTCCAGCAGCGCGTTGCTTCGGTCTCGTTATGCGTGCAAGTTCCAGCCGCGTATTTCTTCGGTTTCGTCGAGCGTACAAGTTCCAGCCGCGTATTGCTTCGGTCTCGTCGAGCGTACAGGTCCCAGCCGCGTATTGCTTTGGTCTCGTTATGCGTACAAGTCCCAGCCGCGTATTGCTTCGGTATCGTTATGCGTACAAGTCCCAGCCGCGTGTTGCTTCGGTCTTGTTATGCGTACAAGTTCCAGCCGCGTGTTGCTTCGGTCTCGTTATGCGTACAGGTCCCAGTCGCGGAATCCTTCGGTCTCTTCGATCGTACAAGTTCCAGCCGAGTATTGCTTCGGTTTCGTCGAGCGTGCAAGTCCCAGCCGCGTATTGCTTCGGTCTCGTCGAGCGTACAAGTTCCAGCCGCGTATTGCTTCGGTATCGTTATGCGTACAAGTACCAGCCGCGTGTTGCTTCGGTCTCGTTATGCGTACAAGTTCCAGCCGCGTATTTCTTCGGTCTCGTCGGGGGTACAAGTTCCAGCCGCGTATGGCTTCGGTCTCGTTATGCGTGCAAGTTCCAGCCGCGTAATGCTTCAGTCTCGTTACGCGTGCAAGTTCCAGCCGCGTATTGCTTCGGTCTCGTCAAGCGTACAAGTTGCAGCCGGATAATGCTTCGGTCTCGTTATGCGTGCAAGTTCCAGCCGCGTATTGCTTCGGTCTCGTCAAGCGTACAAGTTCCAACCGGGTGTTGCTTCGGTCTCGTTATGCGTACAAGTTCCAGCCGCGTAATGCTTCGGTCTCGTTATGCGTACAAGTTCCAGCAGCGCGTTGCTTCGGTCTCGTTATGCGTGCAAGTTCCAGCCGCGTATTTCTTCGGTTTCGTCGAGCGTACAAGTTCCAGCCGCGTATTGCTTCGGTCTCGTCGAGCGTACAGGTCCCAGCCGCGTATTGCTTTGGTCTCGTTATGCGTACAAGTCCCAGCCGCGTATTGCTTCGGTATCGTTATGCGTACAAGTCCCAGCCGCGTGTTGCTTCGGTCTTGTTATGCGTACAAGTTCCAGCCGCGTGTTGCTTCGGTCTCGTTATGCGTACAGGTCCCAGTCGCGGAATCCTTCGGTCTCTTCGATCGTACAAGTTCCAGCCGCGTATTGCTTCGGTCTCGTTACGCGTACAAGTTCCAGCCGCGTATTGCCCCGGTGTCGTAACGCGTACAAGTTCCAGCCGCGTATTGCATCGGTTTCGTCGAGCGAACAAGTTCCAGCCGCGTATTGGTTCGGTTTCGTCGAGCGTACAAGTCCCAGCCGCGTATTGCTTCGGTCTCGTGGAGCATACAAGTTCCAGCCGCGTATTGCTTCGGTCTCGTCGAGCGTACAAGTTCCAGCCGCGTATTGCTTCGGTCTCGTCAAGCGTACAAGTTCCAGCCGGGTGTTGCTTCGGTCTCGTTATGCGTACAAGTCCCAGCCGCGTATTCCTTCGGTCTCGTCGAGCGTACAAGTTCCAGCCGCGTAATGCTTCGGTCTCGTTATGCGTAGAAGTTCCAGCCACGAATTGCTTCGGTTTCGTTATGCGTGCAAGTTCCACCCGCGTAATGCTTCGGTCTCGTTATGCGTGCAAGTTCCAGCCGCGTATGGCTTCGGTCTCGTTATGCGTGCAAGTTCCAGCCGCGTAATGCTTCGTCTCGTTACGCGTGCAAGTTCCAGCCGCGTATTGCTTCGGTCTCGTCAAGCGTACAAGTTCCAGCGGGGTGTTGCTTCGGTCTCGTTATGCGTACAAGCCCCAGCCGCGTATTCCTTCGGTCTCGTCGAGCGTACAAGTTCCAGCCGCGTAATGCTTCGGTCTCGTTATGCGTAGAAGTTCCAGCCACGAATTGCTTCGGTTTCGTTATGCGTGCAAGTTCCACCCGCGTATTGCTTTGGTCTCGTTATGCGTACAAGTCCCAGCCGCGTATTGCTTCGGTATCGTTATGCGTACAAGTCCCAGCCGCGTGTTGCTTCGGTCTTGTTATGCGTGCAAGTTCCAGCCGCGTTTTGCTTCGTTCTCGAGGAGCGTACAAGTCCCAGCCGCGCATTGCTTCGGTCTCGTCGAGCGTACAGGTCCCAGCCGCGTATTGCTTTGCTCTCGTTATGCGTACAAGTCCCAGCCGCGTATTGCTTCGGTATCGTTATGCGTACAAGTCCCAGCCGCGTGTTGCTTCGGTCTTGTTATGCGTGCAAGTTCCAGCCGCGTATTGCTTCGGTCTCGAGGAGCGTACAAGTCCCAGCCGCGCATTGCTTCGGTCTCGTCGAGCGTACAAGTTCCAGCTGCGTATTGCTTCGGTCTCGTCGAGCGTACAAGTTCCAGCCGCGTATTGCTTCGGTCTCGTAAAGCGTACAAGTTGCAGCCGGATAATGCTTCGGGCTTGTTATGCGTGCGAGTTCCAGACGCGTATTGTTTGGGTCTCGTTATGCGTGCAATATCCAGCCGCGTATTGCTGCGGTCTCGTCGAGCGTACAAGTTCCAGCCGCGTAATGCTTCGGTCTTGTTATGAGTACAAGTTCCAGCCGGGTATTGCTTCGGTCTCGTTATGCGCACAAGTACCCGCCGCGTATTCCTTCGGTCTTGTCGAGCGTACAATTTCCAGCCGCGTATTGCTTCGGTCTCGTCGAGCGTACAAGTCCCAGCCGCGTATTGCTTCGGTCTCGTCGAGCGTACAGGTCCCAGCCGCGTATTGCTTTGGTCTCGTTATGCGTACAAGTCCCAGCCGCGTATTGCTTCGGTATCGTTATGCGTACAAGTCCCAGCAGCGCGTTGCTTCGGTCTCGTTATGCGTGCAAGTTCCAGCCGCGTATTTCTTCGGTTTCGTCGAGCGTACAAGTTCCAGCCGCGTATTGCTTCGGTCTCGTCGAGCGTACAGGTCCCAGCCGCGTATTGCTTTGGTCTCGTTATGCGTACAAGTCCCAGCCGCGTATTGCTTCGGTATCGTTATGCGTACAAGTCCCAGCCGCGTGTTGCTTCGGTCTTGTTATGCGTGCAAGTTCCAGCCGCGTGTTGCTTCGGTCTCGTTATGCGTACAAGTTCCAGCCGCGTAATGCTTCGGTCTTGTTATGAGTACAAGTTCCAGCCGCGTATTGCTTCGGTCTCGTTATGCGTGCATGTTCCAGCCGCGTATTGCTTCGGTCTCGTCTAGCGTACAAGTTGTAGCCGGATAATGCTTCGGTCTCATTATGCGTGCAAGTTCCAGCCGCGTATTGCTTCGGTCTCGTCAAGCGTCCAAGTTGAAGCCGGATAAAGCTTCGGTCTCGTTATGCGTGCAAATTCCAGGCGCGTATTGCTTCGGTCTCGTTATGCGTGCATGTTCCAGCCACGTATTGCTTCGGTCTCGTCTAGCGTACAAGTTGCAGCCGCGTGTTGCTTCGGTCTCGTTATGCGTACAAGTTCCAGCCGCGTATTGCTTCGGTCTCGTCGAGCGTACAAGTCACAGCCGCGTATTGCTTTGATCTCGTTATGCGTACAAATTCCAGCCGCGTGTTTCTTCGGTCTCGTTATGGGTACAAGTTCCAGCCGCGTAATGCTTCGGTCTTGTTATTAGTACAAGTTCCAGCCGGGTATTGCTTCGGTCTCGTTATGCGTGCAAGTTCCAGCCGCGTATTGCTTCGGTCTCGTCAAGCGTACAAGTTGAAGCCGGATAAAGCTTCGGTCTCGTTATGCGTGCAAGTTCCAGCCGCGTATTGCTTCGGTCTCGTTATGCGGGCATGTTCCAGCCGCGTATTGCTTCGGTCTCGTCGAGCGTACAGGTCCCAGCCGCGTATTGCTTTGGTCTCGTTATGCGTACAAGTCCCAGCCGCGTATTGCTTCGGTATCGTTATGCGTACAAGTCCCAGCCGCGTGTTGCTTCGGTCTTGTTATGCGTGCAAGTTCCAGCCGCGTGTTGCTTCGGTCTCGTTATGCGTACAAGTTCCAGCCGCGTAATGCTTCGGTCTTGTTATGAGTACAAGTTCCAGCCGCGTATTGCTTCGGTCTCGTTATGCGTGCATGTTCCAGCCGCGTATTGCTTCGGTCTCGTCTAGCGTACAAGTTGTAGCCGGATAATGCTTCGGTCTCATTATGCGTGCAAGTTCCAGCCGCGTATTGCTTCGGTCTCGTCAAGCGTCCAAGTTGAAGCCGGATAAAGCTTCGGTCTCGTTATGCGTGCAAATTCCAGGCGCGTATTGCTTCGGTCTCGTTATGCGTGCATGTTCCAGCCACGTATTGCTTCGGTCTCGTCTAGCGTACAAGTTGCAGCCGCGTGTTGCTTCGGTCTCGTTATGCGTACAAGTTCCAGCCGCGTATTGCTTCGGTCTCGTCGAGCGTACAAGTCACAGCCGCGTATTGCTTTGATCTCGTTATGCGTACAAATTCCAGCCGCGTGTTTCTTCGGTCTCGTTATGGGTACAAGTTCCAGCCGCGTAATGCTTCGGTCTTGTTATTAGTACAAGTTCCAGCCGGGTATTGCTTCGGTCTCGTTATGCGTGCAAGTTCCAGCCGCGTATTGCTTCGGTCTCGTCAAGCGTACAAGTTGAAGCCGGATAAAGCTTCGGTCTCGTTATGCGTGCAAGTTCCAGCCGCGTATTGCTTCGGTCTCGTTATGCGGGCATGTTCCAGCCGCGTATTGCTTCGGTCTCGTCGAGCGTACAAATTCCAGCCGCGTATTGCTTCGGTCTCGTCGAGCGTACCAGTTCCAGCCGCGTGTTGCTTCGGTCTCGTTATGCGTACAAGTTCCAGCCGCGTAATGCTTCGGTCTTGTTATGAGTACAAGTTCCAGCCGGGTATTGCTTCGGTCTCGTTATGCGCACAAGTACCCGCCGCGTATTCCTTCGGTCTTGTCGAGCGTACAATTTCCAGCCGCGTATTGCTTCGGTCTCGTCGAGCGTACAAGTCCCAGCCGCGTATTGCTTCGGTCTCGTCGAGCGTACAGGTCCCAGCCGCGTATTGCTTTGGTTTCGTTATGCGTACAAGTCCCACCCGCGTATTGCTTCGGTATCGTTATGCGTACAAGTCCCAGCCGCGTGTTGCTTCGGTCTTGTTATGCGTACAAGTTCCAGCCGCGTGTTGCTTCGGTCTCGTTATGCGTACAGGTCCCAGTCGCGGAATCCTTCGGTCTCTTCGATCGTACAAGTTCCAGCCGAGTATTGCTTCGGTTTCGTCGAGCGTACAAGTCCCAGCCGCGTATTTCTTCGGTCTCGTCGAGCGTACAAGTTCCAGCCGCGTATTGCTTCGGTATCGTTATGCGTACAAGTCCCAGCCGCGTGTTGCTTCGGTCTCGTTATGCGTACAAGTTCCAGCCGCGTATTTCTTCGGTCTCGTCGGGGGTACAAGTTCCAGCCGCGTATGGCTTCGGTCTCGTTATGCGTGCAAGTTCCAGCCGCGTAATGCTTCAGTCTCGTTACGCGTGCAAGTTCCAGCCGCGTATTGCTTCGGTCTCGTCAAGCGTACAAGTTGCAGCCGGATAATGCTTCGGTCTCGTTATGCGTGCAAGTTCCAGCCGCGTATTGCTTCGGTCTCGTCAAGCGTACAAGTTCCAGCCGGGTGTTGCTTCGGTCTCGTTATGCGTACAAGTTCCAGCCGCGTAATGCTTCGGTCTCGTTATGCGTACAAGTTCCAGCAGCGCGTTGCTTCGGTCTCGTTATGCGTGCAAGTTCCAGCCGCGTATTTCTTCGGTTTCGTCGAGCGTACAAGTTCCAGCCGCGTATTGCTTCGGTTTCGTCGAGCGTACAGGTCCCAGCCGCGTATTGCTTTGGTCTCGTTATGCGTACAAGTCCCAGCCGCGTATTGCTTCGGTATCGTTATGCGTACAAGTCCCAGCCGCGTGTTGCTTCGGTCTTGTTATGCGTACAAGTTCCAGCCGCGTGTTGCTTCGGTCTCGTTATGCGTACAGGTCCCAGTCGCGGAATCCTTCGGTCTCTTCGATCGTACAAGTTCCAGCCGCGTATTGCTTCGGTCTCGTTACGCGTACAAGTTCCAGCCGCGTATTGCCCCGGTGTCGTAACGCGTACAAGTTCCAGCCGCGTATTGCATCGGTTTCGTCGAGCGAACAAGTTCCAGCCGAGTATTGGTTCGGTTTCGTCGAGCGTACAAGTCCCAGCCGCGTATTGCTTCGGTCTCGTGGAGCATACAAGTTCCAGCCGCGTATTGCTTCGGTCTCGTCGAGCGTACAAGTTCCAGCCGCGTATTGCTTCGGTCTCGTCAAGCGTACAAGTTCCAGCCGGGTGTTGCTTCGGTCTCGTTATGCGTACAAGTCCCAGCCGCGTATTCCTTCGGTCTCGTCGAGCGTACAAGTTAAAGCCGCGTAATGCTTCGGTCTCGTTATGCGTAGAAGTTCCAGCCACGAATTGCTTCGGTTTCGTTATGCGTGCAAGTTCCACCCGCGTAATGCTTCGGTCTCGTTATGCGTGCAAGTTCCAGCCGCGTATGGCTTCGGTCTCGTTATGCGTGCAAGTTCCAGCCGCGTAATGCTTCGTCTCGTTACGCGTGCAAGTTCCAGCCGCGTATTGCTTCGGTCTCGTCAAGCGTACAAGTTCCAGCCGGGTGTTGCTTCGGTCTCGTTATGCGTACAAGCCCCAGCCGCGTATTCCTTCGGTCTCGTCGAGCGTACAAGTTCCAGCCGCGTTTTGCTTCGGTCTCGTTATGCGTACAAGTCCCAGCCGCGTATTGCTTCGGTATCGTTATGCGTACAAGTCCCAGCCGCGTGTTCCTCCGGTCTTGTTATGCGTGCAAGTCCCAGCCGCGTGTTGCTTCGGTCTTGTTATGCGTGCAAGTTCCAGCCGCGTTTTGCTTCGGTCTCGAGGAGCGTACAAGTCCCAGCCGCGCATTGCTTCGGTCTCGTCGAGCGTACAGGTCCCAGCCGCGTATTGCTTTGGTCTCGTTATGCGTACAAGACCCAGCCGCGTATTGCTTCGGTATCGTTATGCGTACAAGTCCCAGCCGCGTGTTGCTTCGGTCTTGTTATGCGTGCAAGTTCCAGCCGCGTATTGCTTCGGTCTCGAGGAGCGTACAAGTCCCAGCCGCGCATTGCTTCGGTCTCGTCGAGCGTACAAGTTCCAGCTGCGTATTGCTTCGGTCTCGTCGAGCGTACAAGTTCCAGCCGCGTATTGCTTCGGTCTCGTAAAGCGTACAAGTTGCAGCCGGATAATGCTTCGGGCTTGTTATGCGTGCGAGTTCCAGACGCGTATTGTTTGGGTCTCGTTATGCGTGCAATATCCAGCCGCGTATTGCTGCGGTCTCGTCGAGCGTACAAGTTCCAGCCGCGTATTGCTTCGGTCTCGTCAAGCGTACAAGTTCCAGCCGGGTGTTGCTTCGGTCTCGTTATGCGTACAAGTCCCAGCCGCGTATTCCTTCGATCTCGTCGAGCGTACAAGTTCCAGCCGCGTTTTGCTTCGGTCTCGTTATGCGTACAAGTCCCAGCCGCGTATTGCGTCGGTATCGTTATGCGTACAAGTCCCAGCCGCGTGTTGCTCCGGTCTTGTTATGCGTGCAAGTTCCAGCCGCGTATTGCTTCGGTCTCGAGGAGCGTCCAAGTCCCAGCCGCGCATTGCTTCGGTCTCGTCGAGCGTACAGGTCCCAGCCGCGTATTGCTTTGGTCTCGTTATGCGTACAAGTCCCAGCCGCGTATTGCTTCGGTATCGATATGCGTACAAGTCCCAGCCGCGTGTTGCTTCGGTCTTGTTATGCGTGCAAGTTCCAGCCGCGTGTTGCTTCGGTCTCGTTATGCGTACAAGTTCCAGCCGCGTAATGCTTCGGTCTTGTTATGAGTACAAGTTCCAGCCGCGTATTGCTTCGGTCTCGTTATGCGTGCATGTTCCAGCCGCGTATTGCTTCGGTCTCGTCTAGCGTACATGTTGTAGCCGGATAATGCTTCGGTCTCATTATGCGTGCAAGTTCCAGCCGCGTATTGCTTCGGTCTCGTCAAGCGTCCAAGTTGAAGCCGGATAAAGCTTCGGTCTCGTTATGCGTTCAAATTCCAGGCGCGTATTGCTTCGGTCTCGTTATGCGTGCATGTTCCAGCCACGTATTGCTTCGGTCTCGTCTAGCGTACAAGTTGCAGCCGCGTGTTGCTTCGGTCTCGTTATGCGTACAAGTTCCAGCCGCGTATTGCTTCGGTCTCGTCGAGCGTACAAGTCCCAGCCGCGTATTGCTTCGGTCTCGTCGAGCGTACAGGTCCCAGCCGCGTATTGCTTTGGTCTCGTTATGCGTACAAGTCCCACCCGCGTATTGCTTCGGTATCGTTATGCGTACAAGTCCCAGCCGCGTGTTGCTTCGGTCTTGTTATGCGTACAAGTTCCAGCCGCGTGTTTCTTCGGTCTCGTTATGCGTACAGGTCCCAGTCGCGGAATCCTTCGGTCTCTTCGATCGTACAAGTTCCAGCCGAGTATTGCTTCGGTTTCGTCGAGCGTACAAGTCCCAGCCGCGTATTGCTTCGGTCTCGTCGAGCGTACAAGTTCCAGCCGCGTATTGCTTCGGTATCGTTATGCGTACAAGTCCCAGCCGCGTGTTGCTTCGGTCTCGTTATGCGTACAAGTTCCAGCCGCGTATTTCTTCGGTCTCGTCGGGGGTACAAGTTCCAGCCGCGTATGGCTTCGGTCTCGTTATGCGTGCAAGTTCCAGCCGCGTAATGCTTCAGTCTCGTTACGCGTGCAAGTTCCAGCCGCGTATTGCTTCGGTCTCGTCAAGCGTACAAGTTGCAGCCGGATAATGCTTCGGTCTCGTTATGCGTGCAAGTTCCAGCCGCGTATTGCTTCGGTCTCGAGGAGCGTACAAGTCCCAGCCGCGCATTGCTTCGGTCTCGTCGAGCGTACAAGTTCCAGCTGCGTATTGCTTCGGTCTCGTCGAGCGTACAAGTTCCAGCCGCGTATTGCTTCGGTCTCGTAAAGCGTACAAGTTGCAGCCGGATAATGCTTCGGGCTTGTTATGCGTGCGAGTTCCAGACGCGTATTGTTTGGGTCTCGTTATGCGTGCAATATCCAGCCGCGTATTGCTGCGGTCTCGTCGAGCGTACAAGTTCCAGCCGCGTATTGCTTCGGTCTCGTCAAGCGTACAAGTTCCAGCCGGGTGTTGCTTCGGTCTCGTTATGCGTACAAGTCCCAGCCGCGTATTCCTTCGATCTCGTCGAGCGTACAAGTTCCAGCCGCGTTTTGCTTCGGTCTCGTTATGCGTACAAGTCCCAGCCGCGTATTGCTTCGGTATCGTTATGCGTACAAGTCCCAGCCGCGTGTTGCTCCGGTCTTGTTATGCGTGCAAGTTCCAGCCGCGTATTGCTTCGGTCTCGAGGAGCGTACAAGTCCCAGCCGCGCATTGCTTCGGTCTCGTCGAGCGTACAGGTCCCAGCCGCGTATTGCTTTGGTCTCGTTATGCGTACAAGTCCCAGCCGCGTATTGCTTCGGTATCGATATGCGTACAAGTCCCAGCCGCGTGTTGCTTCGGTCTTGTTATGCGTGCAAGTTCCAGCCGCGTGTTGCTTCGGTCTCGTTATGCGTATAAGTTCCAGCCGCGTAATGCTTCGGTCTTGTTATGAGTACAAGTTCCAGCCGCGTATTGCTTCGGTCTCGTTATGCGTACAAGTTCCAGCCGCGTAATGCTTCGGTCCTGTTATGAGTACAAGTTCCAGCCGCGTATTGCTTCGGTCTCGTTATGCGTAAAAGTTCCAGCCGCGTATTGCTTCGGTCTCGTCAAGCGTACAAGTTGCAGCCGGATAATGCTTCGGTCTCGTTATGGGTGCAAGTTCCTGCCGCGTAATGCTTCGGTCTCGATGTGCGTACAAGCTCCAGCCGCGTAATGCTTCGGTCTCGTTATGCGTGCAGGTTCCAGCAGCGCGTTGCTTCGGTCTCGTCGAGCGTACAAGTTCCAGCCGCGTAATGCTTCGGTCCTGATATGAGTACAAGTTCCAGCCGCGTATTGCTTCGGTATCGTTATGCGTACAAGTCCCAGCCGCGTATTGCTTCAGTCTTGTCGAGCGTACAAGTTCCAGCCACGTATTGCTTCGGTCTCGTGGGGCGGACAAGTTCCAGCTGCGCGTTGCTTCGGTGTCGTTATGCATGCAAGTTCCAGCCGCGTATTGCTTCGGTATCGTTATGCGTACAAGTTCCAGCAGCGCGTTGCTTCGGTCTCGTCGAGCGTACAAGTTCCAGCCGTGTATTGCTTCGGTCTCGTCTAGCGTACAAGTTCCAGCCGGGTATTGCTTCGGTCTCGTTATGCGCACAAGTACCCGCCGCGTATTCCTTCGGTCTTGTCGAGCGTACAATTTCCAGCCGCGTATTGCTTCGGTCTCGTCGAGCGTACAAGTCCCAGGCGCGTATTGCTTCGGTCTCGTGGGGCGGACAAGTTCCAGCTGCGCGTTGCTTCGATGTCGTTATGCATGCAAGTTCCAGCCGCGTATTGCTTCGGTATCGTTATGCGTACAGTCCCAGCCGTGTCTTGCTTCCGTCACGTTTTGCGTACATGTCCAGCCGCGCATTTCTTCGGTCTTGTCGAGCGTACAAGTTCCAGCCGCGTATTGCTTCGGTCTCGTCGAGCGTACAACTTCCAGCCGCGTGTTGCTTCGGTCTCGTTATGCGTGCAAGTTCCAGCCGCGTATTGCTTCGGTCTCGTTATGCGGGCATGTTCCAGCCGCGTATTGCTTCGGTCTAGTCGAGCGTACAAGTTCCAGCCGCGTATTGCTTCGGTCTCGTCGAGCGTACAAGTTCCAGCCGCGTGTTGCTTCAGTCTCGTTATGCGTACAAGTTCCAGCCGCGTAATGCTTCGGTCTTGTTATGAGTACAAGTTCCAGCCGCGTAATGCTTCGTTCTTGTTATTAGTACAAGTTCCAGCCGGGTATTGCTTCGGTCTCGTTATGCGTGCAAGTTCCAGCCGCGTATTGCTTCGGTCTCGTCAAGCGTACAAGTTGAAGCCGGATAAAGCTTCGGTCTCGTTATGCGTGCAAGTTCCAGCCGCGTATTGCTTCGGTCTCGTTATGCGGGCATGTTCCAGCCGCGTATTGCTTCGGTCTCGTCGAGCGTACAAGTTCCAGCCGCGTGTTGCTTCGGTCTCGTTATGCGTACAAGTTCCAGCCGCGTAATGCTTCGGTCTTGTTATGAGTACAAGTTCCAGCCGGGTATTGCTTCGGTCTCGTTATGCGCACAAGTACCCGCCGCGTATTCCTTCGGTCTTGTCGAGCGTACAATTTCCAGCCGCGTATTGCTTCGGTCTCGTCCAGCGTACAAGTCCCAGCCGCGTATTGCTTCGGTCTCGTGATGCGGACAAGTTCCAGCTGCGCGTTGCTTCGGTGTCGTTATGCATGCAAGTTCCAGCCGCGTATTGCTTCGGTATCGTTATGCGTACAGTCCCAGCCGTGTCTTGCTACCGTCACGTTTTGCGTACATGTCCAGCCGCGCATTTCTTCGGTCTTGTCGAGCGTACAAGTTCCAGCCGCGTATTGCTTCGGTCTCGTCGAGCGTACAAGTTCCAGCCGCGTGTTGCTTCGGTCTCGTTATGCGTACAAGTTCCAGCCGCGTAATGCTTCGGTCCTGTTATGAGTACAAGTTCCAGCCGCGTATTGCTTCGGTCTCGTTATGCGTAAAAGTTCCAGCCGCGTATTGCTTCGGTCTCGTCAAGCGTACAAGTTGCAGCCGGATAATGCTTCGGTCTCGTTATGGGTGCAAGTTCCTGCCGCGTAATGCTTCGGTCCCGTGGAGCGTTCAAGTTCCAGCCGCGTATGGCTTCGGTCTCGTGGAGCGTACAAGTCCCAGCCGCGTATTGCTTCGGTAACGTTATGCTTACAAGTCCCAGCCTCGTGTTGCTTCGGTCTCGCTATGCGTACAAGTTCCAGCCGCGTAATGCTTCGGTCTCGTTATGAGTACAATTCCAGCCGCGTAATGCTTCGGTCTCGTTATGCGTACAAGTCCCAGCCGCGTAATCCTTCGGCCTCTTCTAGCGTTCAATTTCCAGCCGCGTATCGCTTCGGACTCGTCGAGCGTACAAGTCCCAGCCGCGTGTTGCTTCGGTCTCGTTATGCGTGCCAGTCCCAACCGCGTATTGCTTCGGTTTCGTCGAGCGTACAAGTTCCAGCCGCGTATTGCTTCGGTTTCGTCGAGCGTACAGGTCCCAGCCGCGTATTGCTTTGGTCTCGTTATGCGTACAAGTCCCAGCCGCGTATTGCTTCGGTATCGTTATGCGTACAAGTCCCAGCCGCGTGTTGCTTCGGTCTTGTTATGCGTACAAGTTCCAGCCGCGTGTTGCTTCGGTCTCGTTATGCGTACAGGTCCCAGTCGCGGAATCCTTCGGTCTCTTCGATCGTACAAGTTCCAGCCGCGTATTGCTTCGGTCTCGTTACGCGTACAAGTTCCAGCCGCGTATTGCCCCGGTGTCGTAACGCGTACAAGTTCCAGCCGCGTATTGCATCGGTTTCGTCGAGCGAACAAGTTCCAGCCGAGTATTGGTTCGGTTTCGTCGAGCGTACAAGTCCCAGCCGCGTATTGCTTCGGTCTCGTGGAGCATACAAGTTCCAGCCGCGTATTGCTTCGGTCTCGTCGAGCGTACAAGTTCCAGCCGCGTATTGCTTCGGTCTCGTCAAGCGTACAAGTTCCAGCCGGGTGTTGCTTCGGTCTCGTTATGCGTACAAGTCCCAGCCGCGTATTCCTTCGGTCTCGTCGAGCGTACAAGTTCCAGCCGCGTATTGCTTCGGTTTCGTCGAGCGTACAGGTCCCAGCCGCGTATTGCTTTGGTCTCGTTATGCGTACAAGTCCCAGCCGCGTATTGCTTCGGTATCGTTATGCGTACAAGTCCCAGCCGCGTGTTGCTTCGGTCTTGTTATGCGTACAAGTTCCAGCCGCGTGTTGCTTCGGTCTCGTTATGCGTACAGGTCCCAGTCGCGGAATCCTTCGGTCTCTTCGATCGTACAAGTTCCAGCCGAGTATTGCTTCGGTTTCGTCGAGCGTACAAGTCCCAGCCGCGTATTGCTTCGGTCTCGTCGAGCGTACAAGTTCCAGCCGCGTATTGCTTCGGTATCGTTATGCGTACAAGTCCCAGCCGCGTGTTGCTTCGGTCTCGTTATGCGTACAAGTTCCAGCCGCGTATTTCTTCGGTCTCGTCGGGGGTACAAGTTCCAGCCGCGTATGGCTTCGGTCTCGTTATGCGTGCAAGTTCCAGCCGCGTAATGCTTCAGTCTCGTTACGCGTGCAAGTTCCAGCCGCGTATTGCTTCGGTCTCGTCAAGCGTACAAGTTGCAGCCGGATAATGCTTCGGTCTCGTTATGCGTGCAAGTTCCAGCCGCGTATTGCTTCGGTCTCGAGGAGCGTACAAGTCCCAGCCGCGCATTGCTTCGGTCTCGTCGAGCGTACAAGTTCCAGCTGCGTATTGCTTCGGTCTCGTCGAGCGTACAAGTTCCAGCCGCGTATTGCTTCGGTCTCGTAAAGCGTACAAGTTGCAGCCGGATAATGCTTCGGGCTTGTTATGCGTGCGAGTTCCAGACGCGTATTGTTTGGGTCTCGTTATGCGTGCAATATCCAGCCGCGTATTGCTGCGGTCTCGTCGAGCGTACAAGTTCCAGCCGCGTATTGCTTCGGTCTCGTCAAGCGTACAAGTTCCAGCCGGGTGTTGCTTCGGTCTCGTTATGCGTACAAGTCCCAGCCGCGTATTCCTTCGATCTCGTCGAGCGTACAAGTTCCAGCCGCGTTTTGCTTCGGTCTCGTTATGCGTACAAGTCCCAGCCGCGTATTGCTTCGGTATCGTTATGCGTACAAGTCCCAGCCGCGTGTTGCTCCGGTCTTGTTATGCGTGCAAGTTCCAGCCGCGTATTGCTTCGGTCTCGAGGAGCGTACAAGTCCCAGCCGCGCATTGCTTCGGTCTCGTCGAGCGTACAGGTCCCAGCCGCGTATTGCTTTGGTCTCGTTATGCGTACAAGTCCCAGCCGCGTATTGCTTCGGTATCGATATGCGTACAAGTCCCAGCCGCGTGTTGCTTCGGTCTTGTTATGCGTGCAAGTTCCAGCCGCGTGTTGCTTCGGTCTCGTTATGCGTACAAGTTCCAGCCGCGTAATGCTTCGGTCTTGTTATGAGTACAAGTTCCAGCCGCGTATTGCTTCGGTCTCGTTATGCGTACAAGTTCCAGCCGCGTAATGCTTCGGTCCTGTTATGAGTACAAGTTCCAGCCGCGTATTGCTTCGGTCTCGTTATGCGTAAAAGTTCCAGCCGCGTATTGCTTCGGTCTCGTCAAGCGTACAAGTTGCAGCCGGATAATGCTTCGGTCTCGTTATGGGTGCAAGTTCCTGCCGCGTAATGCTTCGGTCTCGATGTGCGTACAAGCTCCAGCCGCGTAATGCTTCGGTCTCGTTATGCGTGCAGGTTCCAGCAGCGCGTTGCTTCGGTCTCGTCGAGCGTACAAGTTCCAGCCGCGTAATGCTTCGGTCCTGATATGAGTACAAGTTCCAGCCGCGTATTGCTTCGGTATCGTTATGCGTACAAGTCCCAGCCGCGTATTGCTTCAGTCTTGTCGAGCGTACAAGTTCCAGCCACGTATTGCTTCGGTCTCGTGGGGCGGACAAGTTCCAGCTGCGCGTTGCTTCGGTGTCGTTATGCATGCAAGTTCCAGCCGCGTATTGCTTCGGTATCGTTATGCGTACAAGTTCCAGCAGCGCGTTGCTTCGGTCTCGTCGAGCGTACAAGTTCCAGCCGTGTATTGCTTCGGTCTCGTCTAGCGTACAAGTTCCAGCCGGGTATTGCTTCGGTCTCGTTATGCGCACAAGTACCCGCCGCGTATTCCTTCGGTCTTGTCGAGCGTACAATTTCCAGCCGCGTATTGCTTCGGTCTCGTCGAGCGTACAAGTCCCAGGCGCGTATTGCTTCGGTCTCGTGGGGCGGACAAGTTCCAGCTGCGCGTTGCTTCGATGTCGTTATGCATGCAAGTTCCAGCCGCGTATTGCTTCGGTATCGTTATGCGTACAGTCCCAGCCGTGTCTTGCTTCCGTCACGTTTTGCGTACATGTCCAGCCGCGCATTTCTTCGGTCTTGTCGAGCGTACAAGTTCCAGCCGCGTATTGCTTCGGTCTCGTCGAGCGTACAACTTCCAGCCGCGTGTTGCTTCGGTCTCGTTATGCGTGCAAGTTCCAGCCGCGTATTGCTTCGGTCTCGTTATGCGGGCATGTTCCAGCCGCGTATTGCTTCGGTCTAGTCGAGCGTACAAGTTCCAGCCGCGTATTGCTTCGGTCTCGTCGAGCGTACAAGTTCCAGCCGCGTGTTGCTTCAGTCTCGTTATGCGTACAAGTTCCAGCCGCGTAATGCTTCGGTCTTGTTATGAGTACAAGTTCCAGCCGCGTAATGCTTCGTTCTTGTTATTAGTACAAGATCCAGCCGGGTATTGCTTCGGTCTCGTTATGCGTGCAAGTTCCAGCCGCGTATTGCTTCGGTCTCGTCAAGCGTACAAGTTGAAGCCGGATAAAGCTTCGGTCTCGTTATGCGTGCAAGTTCCAGCCGCGTATTGCTTCGGTCTCGTTATGCGGGCATGTTCCAGCCGCGTATTGCTTCGGTCTCGTCGAGCGTACAAGTTCCAGCCGCGTGTTGCTTCGGTCTCGTTATGCGTACAAGTTCCAGCCGCGTAATGCTTCGGTCTTGTTATGAGTACAAGTTCCAGCCGGGTATTGCTTCGGTCTCGTTATGCGCACAAGTACCCGCCGCGTATTCCTTCGGTCTTGTCGAGCGTACAATTTCCAGCCGCGTATTGCTTCGGTCTCGTCCAGCGTACAAGTCCCAGCCGCGTATTGCTTCGGTCTCGTGATGCGGACAAGTTCCAGCTGCGCGTTGCTTCGGTGTCGTTATGCATGCAAGTTCCAGCCGCGTATTGCTTCGGTATCGTTATGCGTACAGTCCCAGCCGTGTCTTGCTACCGTCACGTTTTGCGTACATGTCCAGCCGCGCATTTCTTCGGTCTTGTCGAGCGTACAAGTTCCAGCCGCGTATTGCTTCGGTCTCGTCGAGCGTACAAGTTCCAGCCGCGTGTTGCTTCGGTCTCGTTATGCGTACAAGTTCCAGCCGCGTAATGCTTCGGTCCTGTTATGAGTACAAGTTCCAGCCGCGTATTGCTTCGGTCTCGTTATGCGTAAAAGTTCCAGCCGCGTATTGCTTCGGTCTCGTCAAGCGTACAAGTTGCAGCCGGATAATGCTTCGGTCTCGTTATGGGTGCAAGTTCCTGCCGCGTAATGCTTCGGTCCCGTGGAGCGTTCAAGTTCCAGCCGCGTATGGCTTCGGTCTCGTGGAGCGTACAAGTCCCAGCCGCGTATTGCTTCGGTAACGTTATGCTTACAAGTCCCAGCCTCGTGTTGCTTCGGTCTCGCTATGCGTACAAGTTCCAGCCGCGTAATGCTTCGGTCTCGTTATGAGTACAATTCCAGCCGCGTAATGCTTCGGTCTCGTTATGCGTACAAGTCCCAGCCGCGTAATCCTTCGGCCTCTTCTAGCGTTCAATTTCCAGCCGCGTATCGCTTCGGACTCGTCGAGCGTACAAGTCCCAGCCGCGTGTTGCTTCGGTCTCGTTATGCGTGCCAGTCCCAACCGCGTATTGCTTCGGTTTCGTCGAGCGTACAAGTTCCAGCCGCGTATTGCTTCGGTTTCGTCGAGCGTACAGGTCCCAGCCGCGTATTGCTTTGGTCTCGTTATGCGTACAAGTCCCAGCCGCGTATTGCTTCGGTATCGTTATGCGTACAAGTCCCAGCCGCGTGTTGCTTCGGTCTTGTTATGCGTACAAGTTCCAGCCGCGTGTTGCTTCGGTCTCGTTATGCGTACAGGTCCCAGTCGCGGAATCCTTCGGCCTCTTCGATCGTACAAGTTCCAGCCGCGTATTGCTTCGGTCTCGTTACGCGTACAAGTTCCAGCCGCGTATTGCCCCGGTGTCGTAACGCGTACAAGTTCCAGCCGCGTATTGCATCGGTTTCGTCGAGCGAACAAGTTCCAGCCGAGTATTGGTTCGGTTTCGTCGAGCGTACAAGTCCCAGCCGCGTATTGCTTCGGTCTCGTGGAGCATACAAGTTCCAGCCGCGTATTGCTTCGGTCTCGTCGAGCGTACAAGTTCCAGCCGCGTATTGCTTCGGTCTCGTCAAGCGTACAAGTTCCAGCCGGGTGTTGCTTCGGTCTCGTTATGCGTACAAGTCCCAGCCGCGTATTCCTTCGGTCTCGTCGAGCGTACAAGTTCCAGCCGCGTATTGCTTCGGTTTCGTCGAGCGTACAGGTCCCAGCCGCGTATTGCTTTGGTCTCGTTATGCGTACAAGTCCCAGCCGCGTATTGCTTCGGTATCGTTATGCGTACAAGTCCCAGCCGCGTGTTGCTTCGGTCTTGTTATGCGTACAAGTTCCAGCCGCGTGTTGCTTCGGTCTCGTTATGCGTACAGGTCCCAGTCGCGGAATCCTTCGGTCTCTTCGATCGTACAAGTTCCAGCCGCGTATTGCTTCGGTCTCGTTACGCGTACTAGTTCCAGCCGCGTATTCCTTCGATCTCGTCGAGCGTACAAGTTCCAGCCGCGTTTTGCTTCGGTCTCGTTATGCGTACAAGTCCCAGCCGCGTATTGCTTCGGTATCGTTATGCGTACAAGTCCCAGCCGCGTGTTGCTCCGGTCTTGTTATGCGTGCAAGTTCCAGCCGCGTATTGCTTCGGTCTCGAGGAGCGTACAAGTCCCAGCCGCGCATTGCTTCGGTCTCGTCGAGCGTACAGGTCCCAGCCGCGTATTGCTTTGGTCTCGTTATGCGTACAAGTCCCAGCCGCGTATTGCTTCGGTATCGATATGCGTACAAGTCCCAGCCGCGTGTTGCTTCGGTCTTGTTATGCGTGCAAGTTCCAGCCGCGTGTTGCTTCGGTCTCGTTATGCGTACAAGTTCCAGCCGCGTAATGCTTCGGTCTTGTTATGAGTACAAGTTCCAGCCGCGTATTGCTTCGGTCTCATTATGCGTACAAGTTCCAGCCGCGTAATGCTTCGGTCCTGTTATGAGTACAAGTTCCAGCCGCGTATTGCTTCGGTCTCGTTATGCGTAAAAGTTCCAGCCGCGTATTGCTTCGGTCTCGTCAAGCGTACAAGTTGCAGCCGGATAATGCTTCGGTCTCGTTATGGGTGCAAGTTCCTGCCGCGTAATGCTTCGGTCTCGATGTGCGTACAAGCTCCAGCCGCGTAATGCTTCGGTCTCGTTATGCGTGCAGGTTCCAGCAGCGCGTTGCTTCGGTCTCGTCGAGCGTACAAGTTCCAGCCGCGTAATGCTTCGGTCCTGATATGAGTACAAGTTCCAGCCGCGTATTGCTTCGGTATCGTTATGCGTACAAGTCCCAGCCGCGTATTGCTTCAGTCTTGTCGAGCGTACAAGTTCCAGCCACGTATTGCTTCGGTCTCGTGGGGCGGACAAGTTCCAGCTGCGCGTTGCTTCGGTGTCGTTATGCATGCAAGTTCCAGCCGCGTATTGCTTCGGTATCGTTATGCGTACAAGTTCCAGCAGCGCGTTGCTTCGGTCTCGTCGAGCGTACAAGTTCCAGCCGTGTATTGCTTCGGTCTCGTCTAGCGTACAAGTTCCAGCCGGGTATTGCTTCGGTCTCGTTATGCGCACAAGTACCCGCCGCGTATTCCTTCGGTCTTGTCGAGCGTACAATTTCCAGCCGCGTATTGCTTCGGTCTCGTCGAGCGTACAAGTCCCAGGCGCGTATTGCTTCGGTCTCGTGGGGCGGACAAGTTCCAGCTGCGCGTTGCTTCGATGTCGTTATGCATGCAAGTTCCAGCCGCGTATTGCTTCGGTATCGTTATGCGTACAGTCCCAGCCGTGTCTTGCTTCCGTCACGTTTTGCGTACATGTCCAGCCGCGCATTTCTTCGGTCTTGTCGAGCGTACAAGTTCCAGCCGCGTATTGCTTCGGTCTCGTCGAGCGTACAACTTCCAGCCGCGTGTTGCTTCGGTCTCGTTATGCGTGCAAGTTCCAGCCGCGTATTGCTTCGGTCTCGTTATGCGGGCATGTTCCAGCCGCGTATTGCTTCGGTCTAGTCGAGCGTACAAGTTCCAGCCGCGTATTGCTTCGGTCTCGTCGAGCGTACAAGTTCCAGCCGCGTGTTGCTTCAGTCTCGTTATGCGTACAAGTTCCAGCCGCGTAATGCTTCGGTCTTGTTATGAGTACAAGTTCCAGCCGCGTAATGCTTCGTTCTTGTTATTAGTACAAGTTCCAGCCGGGTATTGCTTCGGTCTCGTTATGCGTGCAAGTTCCAGCCGCGTATTGCTTCGGTCTCGTCAAGCGTACAAGTTGAAGCCGGATAAAGCTTCGGTCTCGTTATGCGTGCAAGTTCCAGCCGCGTATTGCTTCGGTCTCGTTATGCGGGCATGTTCCAGCCGCGTATTGCTTCGGTCTCGTCGAGCGTACAAGTTCCAGCCGCGTGTTGCTTCGGTCTCGTTATGCGTACAAGTTCCAGCCGCGTAATGCTTCGGTCTTGTTATGAGTACAAGTTCCAGCCGGGTATTGCTTCGGTCTCGTTATGCGCACAAGTACCCGCCGCGTATTCCTTCGGTCTTGTCGAGCGTACAATTTCCAGCCGCGTATTGCTTCGGTCTCGTCCAGCGTACAAGTCCCAGCCGCGTATTGCTTCGGTCTCGTGATGCGGACAAGTTCCAGCTGCGCGTTGCTTCGGTGTCGTTATGCATGCAAGTTCCAGCCGCGTATTGCTTCGGTATCGTTATGCGTACAGTCCCAGCCGTGTCTTGCTACCGTCACGTTTTGCGTACATGTCCAGCCGCGCATTTCTTCGGTCTTGTCGAGCGTACAAGTTCCAGCCGCGTATTGCTTCGGTCTCGTCGAGCGTACAAGTTCCAGCCGCGTGTTGCTTCGGTCTCGTTATGCGTACAAGTTCCAGCCGCGTAATGCTTCGGTCCTGTTATGAGTACAAGTTCCAGCCGCGTATTGCTTCGGTCTCGTTATGCGTAAAAGTTCCAGCCGCGTATTGCTTCGGTCTCGTCAAGCGTACAAGTTGCAGCCGGATAATGCTTCGGTCTCGTTATGGGTGCAAGTTCCTGCCGCGTAATGCTTCGGTCCCGTGGAGCGTTCAAGTTCCAGCCGCGTATGGCTTCGGTCTCGTGGAGCGTACAAGTCCCAGCCGCGTATTGCTTCGGTAACGTTATGCTTACAAGTCCCAGCCTCGTGTTGCTTCGGTCTCGCTATGCGTACAAGTTCCAGCCGCGTAATGCTTCGGTCTCGTTATGAGTACAATTCCAGCCGCGTAATGCTTCGGTCTCGTTATGCGTACAAGTCCCAGCCGCGTAATCCTTCGGCCTCTTCTAGCGTTCAATTTCCAGCCGCGTATCGCTTCGGACTCGTCGAGCGTACAAGTCCCAGCCGCGTGTTGCTTCGGTCTCGTTATGCGTGCCAGTCCCAACCGCGTATTGCTTCGGTTTCGTCGAGCGTACAAGTTCCAGCCGCGTATTGCTTCGGTTTCGTCGAGCGTACAGGTCCCAGCCGCGTATTGCTTTGGTCTCGTTATGCGTACAAGTCCCAGCCGCGTATTGCTTCGGTATCGTTATGCGTACAAGTCCCAGCCGCGTGTTGCTTCGGTCTTGTTATGCGTACAAGTTCCAGCCGCGTGTTGCTTCGGTCTCGTTATGCGTACAGGTCCCAGTCGCGGAATCCTTCGGTCTCTTCGATCGTACAAGTTCCAGCCGCGTATTGCTTCGGTCTCGTTACGCGTACAAGTTCCAGCCGCGTATTGCCCCGGTGTCGTAACGCGTACAAGTTCCAGCCGCGTATTGCATCGGTTTCGTCGAGCGAACAAGTTCCAGCCGAGTATTGGTTCGGTTTCGTCGAGCGTACAAGTCCCAGCCGCGTATTGCTTCGGTCTCGTGGAGCATACAAGTTCCAGCCGCGTATTGCTTCGGTCTCGTCGAGCGTACAAGTTCCAGCCGCGTATTGCTTCGGTCTCGTCAAGCGTACAAGTTCCAGCCGGGTGTTGCTTCGGTCTCGTTATGCGTACAAGTCCCAGCCGCGTATTCCTTCGGTCTCGTCGAGCGTACAAGTTCCAGCCGCGTATTGCTTCGGTTTCGTCGAGCGTACAGGTCCCAGCCGCGTATTGCTTTGGTCTCGTTATGCGTACAAGTCCCAGCCGCGTATTGCTTCGGTATCGTTATGCGTACAAGTCCCAGCCGCGTGTTGCTTCGGTCTTGTTATGCGTACAAGTTCCAGCCGCGTGTTGCTTCGGTCTCGTTATGCGTACAGGTCCCAGTCGCGGAATCCTTCGGTCTCTTCGATCGTACAAGTTCCAGCCGCGTATTGCTTCGGTCTCGTTACGCGTACTAGTTCCAGCCGCGTATTCCTTCGATCTCGTCGAGCGTACAAGTTCCAGCCGCGTTTTGCTTCGGTCTCGTTATGCGTACAAGTCCCAGCCGCGTATTGCTTCGGTATCGTTATGCGTACAAGTCCCAGCCGCGTGTTGCTCCGGTCTTGTTATGCGTGCAAGTTCCAGCCGCGTATTGCTTCGGTCTCGAGGAGCGTACAAGTCCCAGCCGCGCATTGCTTCGGTCTCGTCGAGCGTACAGGTCCCAGCCGCGTATTGCTTTGGTCTCGTTATGCGTACAAGTCCCAGCCGCGTATTGCTTCGGTATCGATATGCGTACAAGTCCCAGCCGCGTGTTGCTTCGGTCTTGTTATGCGTGCAAGTTCCAGCCGCGTGTTGCTTCGGTCTCGTTATGCGTACAAGTTCCAGCCGCGTAATGCTTCGGTCTTGTTATGAGTACAAGTTCCAGCCGCGTATTGCTTCGGTCTCGTTATGCGTACAAGTTCCAGCCGCGTAATGCTTCGGTCCTGTTATGAGTACAAGTTCCAGCCGCGTATTGCTTCGGTCTCGTTATGCGTAAAAGTTCCAGCCGCGTATTGCTTCGGTCTCGTCAAGCGTACAAGTTGCAGCCGGATAATGCTTCGGTCTCGTTATGGGTGCAAGTTCCTGCCGCGTAATGCTTCGGTCTCGATGTGCGTACAAGCTCCAGCCGCGTAATGCTTCGGTCTCGTTATGCGTGCAGGTTCCAGCAGCGCGTTGCTTCGGTCTCGTCGAGCGTACAAGTTCCAGCCGCGTAATGCTTCGGTCCTGATATGAGTACAAGTTCCAGCCGCGTATTGCTTCGGTATCGTTATGCGTACAAGTCCCAGCCGCGTATTGCTTCAGTCTTGTCGAGCGTACAAGTTCCAGCCACGTATTGCTTCGGTCTCGTGGGGCGGACAAGTTCCAGCTGCGCGTTGCTTCGGTGTCGTTATGCATGCAAGTTCCAGCCGCGTATTGCTTCGGTATCGTTATGCGTACAAGTTCCAGCAGCGCGTTGCTTCGGTCTCGTCGAGCGTACAAGTTCCAGCCGTGTATTGCTTCGGTCTCGTCTAGCGTACAAGTTCCAGCCGGGTATTGCTTCGGTCTCGTTATGCGCACAAGTACCCGCCGCGTATTCCTTCGGTCTTGTCGAGCGTACAATTTCCAGCCGCGTATTGCTTCGGTCTCGTCGAGCGTACAAGTCCCAGGCGCGTATTGCTTCGGTCTCGTGGGGCGGACAAGTTCCAGCTGCGCGTTGCTTCGATGTCGTTATGCATGCAAGTTCCAGCCGCGTATTGCTTCGGTATCGTTATGCGTACAGTCCCAGCCGTGTCTTGCTTCCGTCACGTTTTGCGTACATGTCCAGCCGCGCATTTCTTCGGTCTTGTCGAGCGTACAAGTTCCAGCCGCGTATTGCTTCGGTCTCGTCGAGCGTACAACTTCCAGCCGCGTGTTGCTTCGGTCTCGTTATGCGTGCAAGTTCCAGCCGCGTATTGCTTCGGTCTCGTTATGCGGGCATGTTCCAGCCGCGTATTGCTTCGGTCTAGTCGAGCGTACAAGTTCCAGCCGCGTATTGCTTCGGTCTCGTCGAGCGTACAAGTTCCAGCCGCGTGTTGCTTCAGTCTCGTTATGCGGGCATGTTCCAGCCGCGTATTGCTTCGGTCTCGTCGAGCGTACAAGTTCCAGCCGCGTGTTGCTTCGGTCTCGTTATGCGTACAAGTTCCAGCCGCGTAATGCTTCGGTCTTGTTATGAGTACAAGTTCCAGCCGGGTATTGCTTCGGTCTCGTTATGCGCACAAGTACCCGCCGCGTATTCCTTCGGTCTTGTCGAGCGTACAATTTCCAGCCGCGTATTGCTTCGGTCTCGTCCAGCGTACAAGTCCCAGCCGCGTATTGCTTCGGTCTCGTGATGCGGACAAGTTCCAGCTGCGCGTTGCTTCGGTGTCGTTATGCATGCAAGTTCCAGCCGCGTATTGCTTCGGTATCGTTATGCGTACAGTCCCAGCCGTGTCTTGCTACCGTCACGTTTTGCGTACATGTCCAGCCGCGCATTTCTTCGGTCTTGTCGAGCGTACAAGTTCCAGCCGCGTATTGCTTCGGTCTCGTCGAGCGTACAAGTTCCAGCCGCGTGTTGCTTCGGTCTCGTTATGCGTACAAGTTCCAGCCGCGTAATGCTTCGGTCCTGTTATGAGTACAAGTTCCAGCCGCGTATTGCTTCGGTCTCGTTATGCGTAAAAGTTCCAGCCGCGTATTGCTTCGGTCTCGTCAAGCGTACAAGTTGCAGCCGGATAATGCTTCGGTCTCGTTATGGGTGCAAGTTCCTGCCGCGTAATGCTTCGGTCCCGTGGAGCGTTCAAGTTCCAGCCGCGTATGGCTTCGGTCTCGTGGAGCGTACAAGTCCCAGCCGCGTATTGCTTCGGTAACGTTATGCTTACAAGTCCCAGCCTCGTGTTGCTTCGGTCTCGCTATGCGTACAAGTTCCAGCCGCGTAATGCTTCGGTCTCGTTATGAGTACAATTCCAGCCGCGTAATGCTTCGGTCTCGTTATGCGTACAAGTCCCAGCCGCGTAATCCTTCGGCCTCTTCTAGCGTTCAATTTCCAGCCGCGTATCGCTTCGGACTCGTCGAGCGTACAAGTCCCAGCCGCGTGTTGCTTCGGTCTCGTTATGCGTGCCAGTCCCAACCGCGTATTGCTTCGGTTTCGTCGAGCGTACAAGTTCCAGCCGCGTATTGCTTCGGTTTCGTCGAGCGTACAGGTCCCAGCCGCGTATTGCTTTGGTCTCGTTATGCGTACAAGTCCCAGCCGCGTATTGCTTCGGTATCGTTATGCGTACAAGTCCCAGCCGCGTGTTGCTTCGGTCTTGTTATGCGTACAAGTTCCAGCCGCGTGTTGCTTCGGTCTCGTTATGCGTACAGGTCCCAGTCGCGGAATCCTTCGGTCTCTTCGATCGTACAAGTTCCAGCCGCGTATTGCTTCGGTCTCGTTACGCGTACAAGTTCCAGCCGCGTATTGCCCCGGTGTCGTAACGCGTACAAGTTCCAGCCGCGTATTGCATCGGTTTCGTCGAGCGAACAAGTTCCAGCCGAGTATTGGTTCGGTTTCGTCGAGCGTACAAGTCCCAGCCGCGTATTGCTTCGGTCTCGTGGAGCATACAAGTTCCAGCCGCGTATTGCTTCGGTCTCGTCGAGCGTACAAGTTCCAGCCGCGTATTGCTTCGGTCTCGTCAAGCGTACAAGTTCCAGCCGGGTGTTGCTTCGGTCTCGTTATGCGTACAAGTCCCAGCCGCGTATTCCTTCGGTCTCGTCGAGCGTACAAGTTCCAGCCGCGTATTGCTTCGGTTTCGTCGAGCGTACAGGTCCCAGCCGCGTATTGCTTTGGTCTCGTTATGCGTACAAGTCCCAGCCGCGTATTGCTTCGGTATCGTTATGCGTACAAGTCCCAGCCGCGTGTTGCTTCGGTCTTGTTATGCGTACAAGTTCCAGCCGCGTGTTGCTTCGGTCTCGTTATGCGTACAGGTCCCAGTCGCGGAATCCTTCGGTCTCTTCGATCGTACAAGTTCCAGCCGCGTATTGCTTCGGTCTCGTTACGCGTACAAGTTCCAGCCGCGTATTCCTTCGATCTCGTCGAGCGTACAAGTTCCAGCCGCGTTTTGCTTCGGTCTCGTTATGCGTACAAGTCCCAGCCGCGTATTGCTTCGGTATCGTTATGCGTACAAGTCCCAGCCGCGTGTTGCTCCGGTCTTGTTATGCGTGCAAGTTCCAGCCGCGTATTGCTTCGGTCTCGAGGAGCGTACAAGTCCCAGCCGCGCATTGCTTCGGTCTCGTCGAGCGTACAGGTCCCAGCCGCGTATTGCTTTGGTCTCGTTATGCGTACAAGTCCCAGCCGCGTATTGCTTCGGTATCGATATGCGTACAAGTCCCAGCCGCGTGTTGCTTCGGTCTTGTTATGCGTGCAAGTTCCAGCCGCGTGTTGCTTCGGTCTCGTTATGCGTACAAGTTCCAGCCGCGTAATGCTTCGGTCTTGTTATGAGTACAAGTTCCAGCCGCGTATTGCTTCGGTCTCGTTATGCGTACAAGTTCCAGCCGCGTAATGCTTCGGTCCTGTTATGAGTACAAGTTCCAGCCGCGTATTGCTTCGGTCTCGTTATGCGTAAAAGTTCCAGCCGCGTATTGCTTCGGTCTCGTCAAGCGTACAAGTTGCAGCCGGATAATGCTTCGGTCTCGTTATGGGTGCAAGTTCCTGCCGCGTAATGCTTCGGTCTCGATGTGCGTACAAGCTCCAGCCGCGTAATGCTTCGGTCTCGTTATGCGTGCAGGTTCCAGCAGCGCGTTGCTTCGGTCTCGTCGAGCGTACAAGTTCCAGCCGCGTAATGCTTCGGTCCTGATATGAGTACAAGTTCCAGCCGCGTATTGCTTCGGTATCGTTATGCGTACAAGTCCCAGCCGCGTATTGCTTCAGTCTTGTCGAGCGTACAAGTTCCAGCCACGTATTGCTTCGGTCTCGTGGGGCGGACAAGTTCCAGCTGCGCGTTGCTTCGGTGTCGTTATGCATGCAAGTTCCAGCCGCGTATTGCTTCGGTATCGTTATGCGTACAAGTTCCAGCAGCGCGTTGCTTCGGTCTCGTCGAGCGTACAAGTTCCAGCCGTGTATTGCTTCGGTCTCGTCTAGCGTACAAGTTCCAGCCGGGTATTGCTTCGGTCTCGTTATGCGCACAAGTACCCGCCGCGTATTCCTTCGGTCTTGTCGAGCGTACAATTTCCAGCCGCGTATTGCTTCGGTCTCGTCGAGCGTACAAGTCCCAGGCGCGTATTGCTTCGGTCTCGTGGGGCGGACAAGTTCCAGCTGCGCGTTGCTTCGATGTCGTTATGCATGCAAGTTCCAGCCGCGTATTGCTTCGGTATCGTTATGCGTACAGTCCCAGCCGTGTCTTGCTTCCGTCACGTTTTGCGTACATGTCCAGCCGCGCATTTCTTCGGTCTTGTCGAGCGTACAAGTTCCAGCCGCGTATTGCTTCGGTCTCGTCGAGCGTACAACTTCCAGCCGCGTGTTGCTTCGGTCTCGTTATGCGTGCAAGTTCCAGCCGCGTATTGCTTCGGTCTCGTTATGCGGGCATGTTCCAGCCGCGTATTGCTTCGGTCTAGTCGAGCGTACAAGTTCCAGCCGCGTATTGCTTCGGTCTCGTCGAGCGTACAAGTTCCAGCCGCGTGTTGCTTCAGTCTCGTTATGCGTACAAGTTCCAGCCGCGTAATGCTTCGGTCTTGTTATGAGTACAAGTTCCAGCCGCGTAATGCTTCGTTCTTGTTATTAGTACAAGTTCCAGCCGGGTATTGCTTCGGTCTCGTTATGCGTGCAAGTTCCAGCCGCGTATTGCTTCGGTCTCGTCAAGCGTACAAGTTGAAGCCGGATAAAGCTTCGGTCTCGTTATGCGTGCAAGTTCCAGCCGCGTATTGCTTCGGTCTCGTTATGCGGGCATGTTCCAGCCGCGTATTGCTTCGGTCTCGTCGAGCGTACAAGTTCCAGCCGCGTGTTGCTTCGGTCTCGTTATGCGTACAAGTTCCAGCCGCGTAATGCTTCGGTCTTGTTATGAGTACAAGTTCCAGCCGGGTATTGCTTCGGTCTCGTTATGCGCACAAGTACCCGCCGCGTATTCCTTCGGTCTTGTCGAGCGTACAATTTCCAGCCGCGTATTGCTTCGGTCTCGTCCAGCGTACAAGTCCCAGCCGCGTATTGCTTCGGTCTCGTGATGCGGACAAGTTCCAGCTGCGCGTTGCTTCGGTGTCGTTATGCATGCAAGTTCCAGCCGCGTATTGCTTCGGTATCGTTATGCGTACAGTCCCAGCCGTGTCTTGCTACCGTCACGTTTTGCGTACATGTCCAGCCGCGCATTTCTTCGGTCTTGTCGAGCGTACAAGTTCCAGCCGCGTATTGCTTCGGTCTCGTCGAGCGTACAAGTTCCAGCCGCGTGTTGCTTCGGTCTCGTTATGCGTACAAGTTCCAGCCGCGTAATGCTTCGGTCCTGTTATGAGTACAAGTTCCAGCCGCGTATTGCTTCGGTCTCGTTATGCGTAAAAGTTCCAGCCGCGTATTGCTTCGGTCTCGTCAAGCGTACAAGTTGCAGCCGGATAATGCTTCGGTCTCGTTATGGGTGCAAGTTCCTGCCGCGTAATGCTTCGGTCCCGTGGAGCGTTCAAGTTCCAGCCGCGTATGGCTTCGGTCTCGTGGAGCGTACAAGTCCCAGCCGCGTATTGCTTCGGTAACGTTATGCTTACAAGTCCCAGCCTCGTGTTGCTTCGGTCTCGCTATGCGTACAAGTTCCAGCCGCGTAATGCTTCGGTCTCGTTATGAGTACAATTCCAGCCGCGTAATGCTTCGGTCTCGTTATGCGTACAAGTCCCAGCCGCGTAATCCTTCGGCCTCTTCTAGCGTTCAATTTCCAGCCGCGTATCGCTTCGGACTCGTCGAGCGTACAAGTCCCAGCCGCGTGTTGCTTCGGTCTCGTTATGCGTGCCAGTCCCAACCGCGTATTGCTTCGGTTTCGTCGAGCGTACAAGTTCCAGCCGCGTATTGCTTCGGTTTCGTCGAGCGTACAGGTCCCAGCCGCGTATTGCTTTGGTCTCGTTATGCGTACAAGTCCCAGCCGCGTATTGCTTCGGTATCGTTATGCGTACAAGTCCCAGCCGCGTGTTGCTTCGGTCTTGTTATGCGTACAAGTTCCAGCCGCGTGTTGCTTCGGTCTCGTTATGCGTACAGGTCCCAGTCGCGGAATCCTTCGGTCTCTTCGATCGTACAAGTTCCAGCCGCGTATTGCTTCGGTCTCGTTACGCGTACAAGTTCCAGCCGCGTATTGCCCCGGTGTCGTAACGCGTACAAGTTCCAGCCGCGTATTGCATCGGTTTCGTCGAGCGAACAAGTTCCAGCCGAGTATTGGTTCGGTTTCGTCGAGCGTACAAGTCCCAGCCGCGTATTGCTTCGGTCTCGTGGAGCATACAAGTTCCAGCCGCGTATTGCTTCGGTCTCGTCGAGCGTACAAGTTCCAGCCGCGTATTGCTTCGGTCTCGTCAAGCGTACAAGTTCCAGCCGGGTGTTGCTTCGGTCTCGTTATGCGTACAAGTCCCAGCCGCGTATTCCTTCGGTCTCGTCGAGCGTACAAGTTCCAGCCGCGTATTGCTTCGGTTTCGTCGAGCGTACAGGTCCCAGCCGCGTATTGCTTTGGTCTCGTTATGCGTACAAGTCCCAGCCGCGTATTGCTTCGGTATCGTTATGCGTACAAGTCCCAGCCGCGTGTTGCTTCGGTCTTGTTATGCGTACAAGTCCCAGCCGCGTGTTGCTTCGGTCTCGTTATGCGTACAGGTCCCAGTCGCGGAATCCTTCGGTCTCTTCGATCGTACAAGTTCCAGCCGCGTATTGCTTCGGTCTCGTTACGCGTACAAGTTCCAGCCGCGTATTGCCCCGGTGTCGTAACGCGTACAAGTTCCAGCCGCGTATTGCATCGGTTTCGTCGAGCGAACAAGTTCCAGCCGAGTATTGGTTCGGTTTCGTCGAGCGTACAAGTCCCAGCCGCGTATTGCTTCGGTCTCGTGGAGCATACAAGTTCCAGCCGCGTATTGCTTCGGTCTCGTCGAGCGTACAAGTTCCAGCCGCGTATTGCTTCGGTCTCGTCAAGCGTACAAGTTCCAGCCGGGTGTTGCTTCGGTCTCGTTATGCGTACAAGTCCCAGCCGCGTATTCCTTCGGTCTCGTCGAGCGTACAAGTTCCAGCCGCGTAATGCTTCGGTCTCGTTATGCGTAGAAGTTCCAGCCACGAATTGCTTCGGTTTCGTTATGCGTGCAAGTTCCACCCGCGTAATGCTTCGGTCTCGTTATGCGTGCAAGTTCCAGCCGCGTATGGCTTCGGTCTCGTTATGCGTGCAAGTTCCAGCCGCGTAATGCTTCGTCTCGTTACGCGTGCAAGTTCCAGCCGCGTATTGCTTCGGTCTCGTCAAGCGTACAAGTTCCAGCCGGGTGTTGCTTCGGTCTCGTTATGCGTACAAGCCCCAGCCGCGTATTCCTTCGGTCTCGTCGAGCGTACAAGTTCCAGCCGCGTTTTGCTTCGGTCTCGTTATGCGTACAAGTCCCAGCCGCGTATTGCTTCGGTATCGTTATGCGTACAAGTCCCAGCCGCGTGTTCCTCCGGTCTTGTTATGCGTGCAAGTCCCAGCCGCGTGTTGCTTCGGTCTTGTTATGCGTGCAAGTTCCAGCCGCGTTTTGCTTCGGTCTCGAGGAGCGTACAAGTCCCAGCCGCGCATTGCTTCGGTCTCGTCGAGCGTACAGGTCCCAGCCGCGTATTGCTTTGGTCTCGTTATGCGTACAAGACCCACCCGCGTATTGCTTCGGTATCGTTATGCGTACAAGTCCCAGCCGCGTGTTGCTTCGGTCTTGTTATGCGTGCAAGTTCCAGCCGCGTATTGCTACGGTCTCGAGGAGCGTACAAGTCCCAGCCGCGCATTGCTTCGGTCTCGTCGAGCGTACAAGTTCCAGCTGCGTATTGCTTCGGTCTCGTCGAGCGTACAAGTTCCAGCCGCGTATTGCTTCGGTCTCGTAAAGCGTACAAGTTGCAGCCGGATAATGCTTCGGGCTTGTTATGCGTGCGAGTTCCTGACGCGTATTGTTTGGGTCTCGTTATGCGTGCAATATCCAGCCGCGTATTGCTGCGGTCTCGTCGAGCGTACAAGTTCCAGCCGCGTATTGCTTCGGTCTCGTCAAGCGTACAAGTTCCAGCCGGGTGTTGCTTCGGTCTCGTTATGCGTACAATTCCCAGCCGCGTATTCCTTCGATCTCGTCGAGCGTACAAGTCCCAGCCGCGTATTGCTTCGGTATCGTTATGCGTACAAGTCCCAGCCGCGTGTTGCTTCGGTCTTGTTATGCGTACAAGTTCCAGCCGCGTGTTGCTTCGGTCTCGTTATGCGTACAGGTCCCAGTCGCGGAATCCTTCGGTCTCTTCGATCGTACAAGTTCCAGCCGCGTATTGCTTCGGTCTCGTTACGCGTACAAGTTCCAGCCGCGTATTGCCCCGGTGTCGTAACGCGTACAAGTTCCAGCCGCGTATTGCATCGGTTTCGTCGAGCGAACAAGTTCCAGCCGAGTATTGGTTCGGTTTCGTCGAGCGTACAAGTCCCAGCCGCGTATTGCTTCGGTCTCGTGGAGCATACAAGTTCCAGCCGCGTATTGCTTCGGTCTCGTCGAGCGTACAAGTTCCAGCCGCGTATTGCTTCGGTCTCGTCAAGCGTACAAGTTCCAGCCGGGTGTTGCTTCGGTCTCGTTATGCGTACAAGTCCCAGCCGCGTATTCCTTCGGTCTCGTCGAGCGTACAAGTTCCAGCCGCGTATTGCTTCGGTTTCGTCGAGCGTACAGGTCCCAGCCGCGTATTGCTTTGGTCTCGTTATGCGTACAAGTCCCAGCCGCGTATTGCTTCGGTATCGTTATGCGTACAAGTCCCAGCCGCGTGTTGCTTCGGTCTTGTTATGCGTACAAGTTCCAGCCGCGTGTTGCTTCGGTCTCGTTATGCGTACAGGTCCCAGTCGCGGAATCCTTCGGTCTCTTCGATCGTACAAGTTCCAGCCGCGTATTGCTTCGGTCTCGTTACGCGTACAAGTTCCAGCCGCGTATTGCCCCGGTGTCGTAACGCGTACAAGTTCCAGCCGCGTATTGCATCGGTTTCGTCGAGCGAACAAGTTCCAGCCGAGTATTGGTTCGGTTTCGTCGAGCGTACAAGTCCCAGCCGCGTATTGCTTCGGTCTCGTGGAGCATACAAGTTCCAGCCGCGTATTGCTTCGGTCTCGTCGAGCGTACAAGTTCCAGCCGCGTATTGCTTCGGTCTCGTCAAGCGTACAAGTTCCAGCCGGGTGTTGCTTCGGTCTCGTTATGCGTACAAGTCCCAGCCGCGTATTCCTTCGGTCTCGTCGAGCGTACAAGTTCCAGCCGCGTAATGCTTCGGTCTCGTTATGCGTAGAAGTTCCAGCCACGAATTGCTTCGGTTTCGTTATGCGTGCAAGTTCCACCCGCGTAATGCTTCGGTCTCGTTATGCGTGCAAGTTCCAGCCGCGTATGGCTTCGGTCTCGTTATGCGTGCAAGTTCCAGCCGCGTAATGCTTCGTCTCGTTACGCGTGCAAGTTCCAGCCGCGTATTGCTTCGGTCTCGTCAAGCGTACAAGTTCCAGCCGGGTGTTGCTTCGGTCTCGTTATGCGTACAAGCCCCAGCCGCGTATTCCTTCGGTCTCGTCGAGCGTACAAGTTCCAGCCGCGTTTTGCTTCGGTCTCGTTATGCGTACAAGTCCCAGCCGCGTATTGCTTCGGTATCGTTATGCGTACAAGTCCCAGCCGCGTGTTCCTCCGGTCTTGTTATGCGTGCAAGTCCCAGCCGCGTGTTGCTTCGGTCTTGTTATGCGTGCAAGTTCCAGCCGCGTTTTGCTTCGGTCTCGAGGAGCGTACAAGTCCCAGCCGCGCATTGCTTCGGTCTCGTCGAGCGTACAGGTCCCAGCCGCGTATTGCTTTGGTCTCGTTATGCGTACAAGACCCACCCGCGTATTGCTTCGGTATCGTTATGCGTACAAGTCCCAGCCGCGTGTTGCTTCGGTCTTGTTATGCGTGCAAGTTCCAGCCGCGTATTGCTTCGGTCTCGAGGAGCGTACAAGTCCCAGCCGCGCATTGCTTCGGTCTCGTCGAGCGTACAAGTTCCAGCTGCGTATTGCTTCGGTCTCGTCGAGCGTACAAGTTCCAGCCGCGTATTGCTTCGGTCTCGTAAAGCGTACAAGTTGCAGCCGGATAATGCTTCGGGCTTGTTATGCGTGCGAGTTCCAGACGCGTATTGTTTGGGTCTCGTTATGCGTGCAATATCCAGCCGCGTATTGCTGCGGTCTCGTCGAGCGTACAAGTTCCAGCCGCGTATTGCTTCGGTCTCGTCAAGCGTACAAGTTCCAGCCGGGTGTTGCTTCGGTCTCGTTATGCGTACAAGTCCCAGCCGCGTATTCCTTCGATCTCGTCGAGCGTACAAGTTCCAGCCGCGTTTTGCTTCGGTCTCGTTATGCGTACAAGTCCCAGCCGCGTATTGCTTCGGTATCGTTATGCGTACAAGTCCCAGCCGCGTGTTGCTCCGGTCTTGTTATGCGTGCAAGTTCCAGCCGCGTATTGCTTCGGTCTCGAGGAGCGTACAAGTCCCAGCCGCGCATTGCTTCGGTCTCGTCGAGCGTACAGGTCCCAGCCGCGTATTGCTTTGGTCTCGTTATGCGTACAAGTCCCAGCCGCGTATTGCTTCGGTATCGATATGCGTACAAGTCCCAGCCGCGTGTTGCTTCGGTCTTGTTATGCGTGCAAGTTCCAGCCGCGTGTTGCTTCGGTCTCGTTATGCGTACAAGTTCCAGCCGCGTAATGCTTCGGTCTTGTTATGAGTACAAGTTCCAGCCGCGTATTGCTTCGGTCTCGTTATGCGTGCATGTTCCAGCCGCGTATTGCTTCGGTCTCGTCTAGCGTACAAGTTGTAGCCGGATAATGCTTCGGTCTCATTATGCGTGCAAGTTCCAGCCGCGTATTGCTTCGGTCTCGTCAAGCGTCCAAGTTGAAGCCGGATAAAGCTTCGGTCTCGTTATGCGTGCAAATTCCAGGCGCGTATTGCTTCGGTCTCGTTATGCGTGCATGTTCCAGCCACGTATTGCTTCGGTCTCGTCTAGCGTACAAGTTGCAGCCGCGTGTTGCTTCGGTCTCGTTATGCGTACAAGTTCCAGCCGCGTATTGCTTCGGTCTCGTCGAGCGTACAAGTCCCAGCCGCGTATTGCTTTGATCTCGTTATGCGTACAAATTCCAGCCGCGTGTTTCTTCGGTCTCGTTATGGGTACAAGTTCCAGCCGCGTAATGCTTCGGTCTTGTTATTAGTACAAGTTCCAGCCGGGTATTGCTTCGGTCTCGTTATGCGTGCAAGTTCCAGCCGCGTATTGCTTCGGTCTCGTCAAGCGTACAAGTTGAAGCCGGATAAAGCTTCGGTCTCGTTATGCGTGCAAGTTCCAGCCGCGTATTGCTTCGGTCTCGTTATGCGGGCATGTTCCAGCCACGTATTGCTTCGGTCTCGTCGAGCGTACAAGTTCCAGCCGCGTATTGCTTCGGTCTCGTCGAGCGTACAAGTTCCAGCCGCGTGTTGCTTCGGTCTCGTTATGCGTACAAGTTCCAGCCGCGTAATGCTTCGGTCTTGTTATGAGTACAAGTTCCAGCCGGGTATTGCTTCGGTCTCGTTATGCGCACAAGTACCCGCCGCGTATTCCTTCGGTCTTGTCGAGCGTACAATTTCCAGCCGCGTATTGCTTCGGTCTCGTCGAGCGTACAAGTCCCAGCCGCGTATTGCTTCGGTCTCGTCGAGCGTACAGGTCCCAGCCGCGTATTGCTTTGGTCTCGTTATGCGTACAAGTCCCACCCGCGTATTGCTTCGGTATCGTTATGCGTACAAGTCCCAGCCGCGTGTTGCTTCGGTCTTGTTATGCGTACAAGTTCCAGCCGCGTGTTGCTTCGGTCTCGTTATGCGTACAGGTCCCAGTCGCGGAATCCTTCGGTCTCTTCGATCGTACAAGTTCCAGCCGAGTATTGCTTCGGTTTCGTCGAGCGTACAAGTCCCAGCCGCGTATTGCTTCGGTCTCGTCGAGCGTACAAGTTCCAGCCGCGTATTGCTTCGGTATCGTTATGCGTACAAGTCCCAGCCGCGTGTTGCTTCGGTCTCGTTATGCGTACAAGTTCCAGCCGCGTATTTCTTCGGTCTCGTCGGGGGTACAAGTTCCAGCCGCGTATGGCTTCGGTCTCGTTATGCGTGCAAGTTCCAGCCGCGTAATGCTTCAGTCTCGTTACGCGTGCAAGTTCCAGCCGCGTATTGCTTCGGTCTCGTCAAGCGTACAAGTTGCAGCCGGATAATGCTTCGGTCTCGTTATGCGTGCAAGTTCCAGCCGCGTATTGCTTCGGTCTCGTCAAGCGTACAAGTTCCAGCCGGGTGTTGCTTCGGTCTCGTTATGCGTACAAGTTCCAGCCGCGTAATGCTTCGGTCTCGTTATGCGTACAAGTTCCAGCAGCGCGTTGCTTCGGTCTCGTTATGCGTGCAAGTTCCAGCCGCGTATTTCTTCGGTTTCGTCGAGCGTACAAGTTCCAGCCGCGTATTGCTTCGGTTTCGTCGAGCGTACAGGTCCCAGCCGCGTATTGCTTTGGTCTCGTTATGCGTACAAGTCCCAGCCGCGTATTGCTTCGGTATCGTTATGCGTACAAGTCCCAGCCGCGTGTTGCTTCGGTCTTGTTATGCGTACAAGTTCCAGCCGCGTGTTGCTTCGGTCTCGTTATGCGTACAGGTCCCAGTCGCGGAATCCTTCGGTCTCTTCGATCGTACAAGTTCCAGCCGCGTATTGCTTCGGTCTCGTTACGCGTACAAGTTCCAGCCGCGTATTGCCCCGGTGTCGTAACGCGTACAAGTTCCAGCCGCGTATTGCATCGGTTTCGTCGAGCGAACAAGTTCCAGCCGAGTATTGGTTCGGTTTCGTCGAGCGTACAAGTCCCAGCCGCGTATTGCTTCGGTCTTGTGGAGCATACAAGTTCCAGCCGCGTATTGCTTCGGTCTCGTCGAGCGTACAAGTTCCAGCCGCGTATTGCTTCGGTCTCGTCAAGCGTACAAGTTCCAGCCGGGTGTTGCTTCGGTCTCGTTATGCGTACAAGTCCCAGCCGCGTAT